>CADCXT010001995.1:670000-3070000 GCA_902806775.1 Microtus agrestis | reverse complement strand
TAAATGGGAGAAAAGGGGGGCAATTTACCAGAATTTAGGTCTGGAAGGGACCTTGGGAATTGCAGTGAGAGAACGCTGCTTATCTTACTGTTTTTTTGTTTTGAGTTTGGGTTTTTTTTTTTACTTTTATGTTATTTATTCTTGGTTTTGTTTTTCATAATTTGCTAAGGTTATTATTCACTGTTTATATTGTCTGCCCTTTTAGAGCCCCTTTTGAGAAAAATATTTTTTATGAATAAAAAAGCAATTTCCAACTGTAAAATACACACATTTCCTGAGAGGATTCATACAGTGAAGCTTGGGCTACCAGCCCCCTCCCTCCTGAGCACCCCTTATCCTGGCCTTGCACCCGTGAGGCAGTTTGTCACAGATAGCACACAAAAGAACTAAAAGAACCGCGGGGTTGGCAGAACCGTGGTGGCTTCAGGTTCCTTTCATACCATGGGACAGTGGACATCTTAAAGGACACTCCCTTAAGCTTATGTGTGGTCCTAGAACAGTAAGCTGTTCACTTGTTACAGGTCTCTAGAAAACAGCTGCCAGGATAAAACACCACCTATACCTTAATTCTATGGTGAGATTTTATTGTTATCTTACTTACTGCAGAGATTGTTGAGACACCTGTCATCCTTTGGGCAATCACTGCAAGTGGTTCCTTGCTTGTATGGCCACGTTGGGTAATTTCCTCTGTGAAGCAGAAGACAGTTAGTGGAGGGCCCTCGACACAATTGTGCTTAATCTGAATGCCTGACCAGGTCCAGAATCAGATGGCTAATAAAATGCTAGAGACGGAAGCAAGCGGAAGTCAGCTAATATTTGGAGGGTATATAATTGATGCCATCTCATTTAACTATGATCACTCTGAGAATGAATTAGTTTTGTTTCTATTTAGCAGGTAAGGAAACGAGGTCTGGGATGTTAATAACTCCCCCCCAAAATCTCAGATTATATTTATATATATGAGTCAGGAAGAAATCTAGAAATGTCTTCTTATGTTGGAATTTTTTTCTACTTAACCCAAAGCGTCTATGATTACTTCCATCCAAACACTGCCTATCCTAGAAGAACAATTCCATGGTCTCTATATTTTCAGTGTACCAGGTCACTATAGTTTATACTAGATGATACATTATTGGGCTGGGGTTAATGAACACCAAAAGAAAATGATGGGAAAACTAGAAACAATTCACTTGCATATAAACAATAGTGTGACTAGTAACTGATAGTTACTGTGATAAAAGAGCTAAGGTACAGGGAGAGCTCTGGAAAATGCCTGCCATGCAACCACAAAGACCCCATGTTCATTCCCCAACTTTTTCTGAAACGCCAAGAGTGGCAGTGCTTGTTTGAAGCGCTAGCTTTAGGGAGTTAGGCAGGTGGGTCTCGAACTCACTGAGTGACCAGCGAGCCCCAGGTCCCAGTGTAATATCATCGAGAGATGGCTCAGTGGTTATGAGCCCCTGCTCTTTCAGAGGACCTGGGTTCAGTTCCTAGCACCCACGTGTGGCTTCACACAACAATCCATGACTCCTGACCTTGGTTCCAGAGGATCCGACATCCTCTTCTGATCTCTGAAGGCACCAGGTGCACACATGGTACACATAGAAACAGTAAGTAAACCAAACACATGAACAAATGTAGATTAAAAACCACGCATGCCAACACATACATGTGTGCCTGCACATGTGCATCTCCTAACCCCCATATCAACATACAAGGGTACCTGCACACACACATCTCTGTACCCCCTCGCCAACACACATGGGGACCTACACACATGCATCTGTACCCCCACACCAACATACATGGGCACCTGCACACACGTGCATCTGTACCCCCCACACTAACGTATATGGGTACCTGCACACATACATCTGTATACAACACAAACATACCTGTGTGCCTGCACATCTGTATCCCCACACCAGCATACATGTATACTTGCACACATGTGCATCTGTTCCCCCCTCCAACACCACTGTTTTTGTAATTATTAGAACCAAGCAGCAAAATGTCTATTTCTGGTCTGACCACAGGCTTCTGAGTATGTATGACTCACAAGCACAGTAAAGTAGAATTGCTTTTCTCATTGCCAGAGGGGACAAACTGTTTCCACCTGAAAAACTCAACTGGCAAAAGAAGTAATTAATATGAATTGAGCAATTCCACCTTATTTCTGTTTTAAGTGTGGGAAGTATTCTATTATTTTAATAAAATAAGTTAATATAAATCTTCCTTTCTTGTATTATCAATATATCAATTGATGTCCCTGGTAAGCATTTTGATGATGAAGGCCTTCTGTAGCGTTAATAAAGCTCACACACCAGCCTGGTCTACAGAGCTAGTTCCAGGACAGGCTCCAAAGCCACAGAGAAACCCTGTCTCGAAAAACCAAAATAAATAAATAAATAAAAAAATAAAGCTCACACACATACACATACATACCGGGAAAATGTATTAGAATATTAATGGAGTATGTCTCCGGGTAGAGAATTTAAAGGCCTTGCGATTTTTCTTTATACATTTTCTATATTGAAGATGCATACCTGTAATAATATATTTCTGAATTTAATTCAGGCACTTACGCTGGTCCATAGTTGCATATAAAATGTGCTCCATTGGAAAGCGTTTCAAAGTTACCAACTCTAGGGCAAAATTGTACCGCACAGCCAACCTTGTAACTATCTGCCCAAACAACCTGAAAGTACAGGAGAGTGTCTTAGCATAGAAATGAACAATTGATTATCATCAGGGCTTTGTAATTATGGGAAGAAACTCTAAGGGTACAACATTCTTTACCAGGGAAATTTTGGGTGCTCAAAATTCCAATGAATACTCTGAGCCAGAAACTCTCAACTGCGGTCACAACCACTTTAAGGTCACATCTCAGATCTCCTACATATCATATATTTATATTATGATTCATAGCAGTAGCAAAATTACAGTTATGAAGTAACAAAACAGTTTTATGCTTGGGGGTCACCACAACACAAGGAACTGTATTAAAGGGTCACAGCATTAGAAGGATGGGAACCACTGCTCTAAGCCATGCTTCCTATAGGAAGCTACAGCAATAAAACAGGGTAACCTGACGGATTGAAGAAAGGAGCTGATTCAAAGAGGTGTTGAGGGGAGCCCTCCGAAATGCCTTTGAAGTGAGACACAAATGATGAGGATGTGGACTGAGAAGAAACATAGAAGACATGACAATGGACAACATCCATTCTCAGAGATTAAGGTTACTGGGGTGCAAGTCCCTAGACATGTTAGAGTTGCAGAAAAAAAAAAAAAAAGCAAAGTGGAGCCTCAAGAGAGGACCAAACCAAGGGAATTCTGTTAAGTAACAAAATATTCTTTCTGGTATCTTAGCAAGGTCCACTTGGTGCTTAGGAAGTGAACTGAGGAGAGCAAGGGAAGGAGGAGGCAATACTGGAGGCTGTTTCTGTGGTGTAAAGAATGAACACACGCGGGGCCGTGGTGCTGCACGCCTTTAATACCAGCATAGGACAGGTTCCATCACTACATAGAAAACCTGTCTCAAACAGAAAAGCATGAAAAGGAAGGAAGGAAGGAGGGGAAAGAAAAAGAAAGTGAGAAAAAGAAAAGAAAGAAGGAAGGAAAGAAAGAAAGAACAGGAAAAGAAAGGAAGGAAAGGGGCTGGAGAGATGGCTCAGTGGTTAAGAGCATTGCCTGCTCTTCCAAAGGTCCTGAGTTCAATTCCCAGCAACCATATGGTGGCTCACAACCCTCTGTAATAAGGTCTGGTGCCCTCTTCTGGCCTTCAGGCATACACGCAGGAAGAATATTGTATACATAATAAACAAATAATTAAAAAAAAAAGGAAGGAAGAAAGGACATAAGGCAACTCACTCTTGGGTAATGAAATTCCTAGAAACTGATGGAGGTCACACCTGACAGGTGTAACGGAAAACATTTTGTTTTAAATATGGGAAACATTTGGGTTTGGAACCTAAGTGATGTTGAGACAGAAAACTAGGGAATAATCAAGGTGGGTAGGAACGTGGGCACAGGGTTCTGTTCAGAACATGCTTGGAGCTGCCCAGTAAAGGCTGGCAGAGCCTGCTGGCCCTAAACATCTGCAGTTCAGAGGATGGGTTAACAACAGAGATAGAAAACTGGAGGGCACAAGGCTAAATCAGACCATATAGGCATGGAAAAAACGGGGTAACTGCAAACCTGGGTTAAAGAAATACAGTCACTTAAACAGATGTAAAATGTGGTCCCTGATGTAGAGGAAATGACAGCTGTGCTGTCAAACTGGGTCTCATACTCACAGGAGCTCCAGACTTAGTTTAATATGCTGCTGCATAGTTAGCACCTTCGGTGGTCCTGCCTCCCTCTCCCTCTCCCTCTCTATGTTTTTCAAGACAGGGTTTCTGTGTGTAACAGTCCTGGCTGTCTTGAAACTCACTCTGTAGACTAGGCTGACCTCGAACTCACAGAGATCCACCTGCCTTTGCTTCCCAAGTGCTGGGATTAAAGGCGTGCGCCACCACTGCCTGGCTCTTCTTCATTTCCCACCTATTCCCGTAAATCATGTGGCTCATCTTGACTAAGAATGATCAAGTATCAAAGATTGCCAAAAACATTTGAAAACCTAACTAGCTCTTTAAGACAAACCAACCATTTATACAAAAATATACTTTAAAATTAATGTTTTGCCATAATTATCAAGCCATTTTGTGCCAAGGATTGTGCCAAATATGGGGGCACAGTGGTCACCTGGGACCTGCAGGAACTGGGCCTGCAGACAGAGGCCATCACGGAACTGTTCTATAGAGCTCTGTTCACTATTACTGGTTCTTTTTTTTTTTTTTTTTTTTTTTTTTTTTTTTTCGAGACAGGGTTTCTCTGTAGTTTTTCTTGGGTGCCTGTCCTGGAACTAGCTCTTGTAGACCAGGCTGGCCTCGAACTCACAAAGATCCTCCCGCCTCTGCCTCCCGAGTGCTGGGATTAAAGGCGTGCGCCACCACCGCCTGGCCCTATTACTGGTTCTAATACATGGCTAGGACCACTCCTCTCAGGAAATGGAGCTGAGCTGGAGCTTCTTTGGGAGCCACAGACATGTCTTTAAACATGGAACAGATAACTGTGTGAGCACTTTCCTTCACAGTGTTTCACACTAAAGATCCTTCATCTTTGGATGTGCTTTTTCAGAAATGGGCAAATATTGCTTAGCATACATGGTATGCTTTAGTTAGTATGTTAGCTGTTAGTCACTGACACAAAATTTCAGAGGGAAGGCATGTTCCAGGCCATGATCTCAGGATGTTCCAGGTCATATAATCTCAGGGTGTTCTATGTCATGATCTCAGGATGTTTTAGGTTATGGTCTCGGGGTTCTAGGCCATGATCTCAGGGGTTCTAGGTCATGCTCTCAGGGGATTCTAGGTCATGATCCCAGGGGGTTCTAGGTCATGATCTCAAGGGGTTCTTGGTGATGATCTCGGGATATGCTCAGTTGTCATCATTACCTTTAGGTCTGTGATGAGGTTTATAGAAACTAGTTACACCTTGTGGTGTCCAGTAAATCAAAGAGAAAAGAGGGTAAAGTCCCTATATCTTTTTCAAGTGAATACCCCTATCTTCCTTTGCCTGAACCCCACCTAAGTAAAGCTTTCACTATTTCCCTACAGTGCTTCAGGCCTTCAAGGAGACCTTGATGATCTCAACCCTTACAGTTTTCAAAGTTGGGTTAACTGGATATGGTACTTCACACCTGTAATCCCAGCACTTGGGAAGCTGAAACAGGAAGCTCACTGTGACTTCAAGGCCTACCTGGGCTACACAGTGAATCTCAGGCCAGTCTAGGCCATAGAGTTGGTCCTGTTGTTATCTTTACCTAAGAGTCAAAGGAACAAGCCAGGGTCACACAGCATCAAGGCAGAATCTGAACTCAGATCCAAATTGAATCTGGAACTTTTCCCCTAATGAATCCATTAAACAAAAATGGGAAGTTGCTAGCCTGTCTCCAGTGACAGGTAAAATGTTGAAGTAGAGTGTCAAGAAATACTATACTGTTCAGAGAGACACTCAATCCGAACTCATGCCCCATACTCTGTACCAGCTATCACTGGGCCACAGATGTAAACAACATCATTTGCATAAAGATGAGGGTAAGGAGAGGTTACAATACCCACCTTAGGTAACTTTCCAGCAGGAAGCTGGAGTAACTGAATTGCCTTGAAACCCACAGCACGGTCTCTTTGAAGGCTGAAGCAGGAATTGTAGCCAAGATATAGCAACATCCTCTTCCAACGTGATTTGTTAGAAAATTAGATCCTGATGGCTAATCTTTGCTAAGTGCTTACCAACAATTACTGGCCCAGATTCCTCCACACCACCCTCTGAGAAATGAACTTATGGGCCCATACTTTATTGGGTTGCAGTCTCAGAGATAAGAGTCAAGAGAAACAGGAGTGAGGCAGGGAAAGCAGGATACGGTTGGAAATGGTTTCTGGCTCCCAGGCTAGCTCCCTCTGATTTGGGGAGACACATGTGTGCATGACTAGCCCAATGCAAGACATCTGACACAGGCTGTGTGCACAAAGAAGACACAGAAACTATATAGCCAAGGGCCCGCACAGTGTTCCCACACTGCGAGATGTATGACTTGCCTCTTGAAAAGTGGAATTTGTCAAATAAAAAGAAAGGCTTTAGGATCAATTAACCAGGTATAGAAGGTGTACAATGTATATGAATAAGCCTGGTGCTTTAGTTGAATTTTAAGTAACTGAGCATGCAAAATACGTGGCCCTCAGAAGATGACTCACTTTATAACAGACTTGTAAACCATACTTGTATGCCCTCATCCCAGGGAGTCACAATAAGAAGAGTAAGGTCAGGTTCATACCATATAGACTAGAGGCAGCAGAAACGTCCCTAAAAAGTCTCCCTTTACATCCATGGGGGAAAAGGAGGGCTTGTACTTGGGACATGAGAAAACTGACTTCCAAAATCGTATCTATCTCTCATATAGATATGAGATCAAATTAGTGGTCCTAACCTCTTCAGTAGAGGATGTAACTCTCGACAAACATTTTCTAAGTGAGCATGGGCTTTACACCTTTCTTAGCTGATAGACTCAAATCAGTTCTTACCACAAGCATAGAAGGGAGGTTCTACCATCCATATGTCAACTAATTGAGTTGGAGAGTTTACGATGCTTCCCTAAAGCCACGTAGCTAGCGAGGAGAGTTCAGATTCGCTTATCAGAGACATTGCAAAGCTTTAAGTAACATACAATGCAGGCTATCTCATACGGGTATCCCATACTGCCTGAGCTGATGGCTCTGGCATATGACCTTTTCCATGTAACTAATTCTCCAAGTACATTTACCTCTCATATTTATAATTTATAATATAATCATATTTATAATACTAGCTCACTATATATTTTCTCAACTCCGTGTTCAGTTTTCCACCTTTCAAAAGATGATTCTAAGAGGCTGTAGGGATGTACTTACCTGAGTGTAATGACCACAGACACCCGTGCATCTCCTAGTCCTGAAGTCGTAGTACTTGACTTCATTGTACCAGGATGAGATGGCTGAAGATACTGAAAAGAGGCTTAAAGATCCAGTCCAGATATTTTCTCCCACTGTGGTGAAGTTCGGGTGCAGCCGTGATTTCAGCCGTGGATTGTGTTCAAACCGACAAACTTTTGCCCACGATTTTGCAATGCGGGCTAGGTCTGAGTCCCAAGACTGAAAAATAATTAAATGATATACGAGTCAAAGAAATTTCTTCCTCAAAACTGTGACGATGCAAGGCCTTTTGCCTGCTCATCCAGATGTGCAGAGCCCACTGGATACTACTTACTTTACCAACCCGTTGTGCTCCTTTTGCAGTGGGAGTCAAAGCAGCAAATGAAGGGTGGCGAGAATTGCAGAGGAGCTACAGCCTAGAGTAACTAACTAGTCTCAGCCTGCTAATTAGGGCAAGAATACGAGGTCATAGGTCAGAGAATCAGACTAGAAGAGGAGAAGCAGAAGCATCCATGTCTGCAGGTGACATGGACTGATAACCAGAAGCGCTCAGAGCTGGAAAAGTCCAATGAGGAAGCGGGGCAAACAGATTCAGCAAGCTACACTCTGGTAGCTTCTGTATGACGTAGTAGTGAACTTGCTAAGAAACAAAACAAAACAAAACAAAAAAAAGAAACCTCCAGAATAGTTCCATTCCGGTAGTCCTCTGACAATAAAATATGTAGGAATCAACCTTACCACAGGGGTGAAAGACCTCTACAATGAGAACCAAACACTGAAGACAGATATTGTAGAAGACACCAGAACGATGGTTTTCCACCTGGGGGTCATGACCCTTTTGAAGGAGCAGGACCCTTTCACAGGGGTAGCATATCAGATATTTACATTATGATTCATAACAGTAGCAATACTACAGTTAGGAAGTAGCAATGGAAATAATTTTATGGTTGGGGGTCACCGCGGCACGAGGAACTGTATGGAAGGGTCGCGGCATTAGGAAGGTTGAGAACCATTGCACTAGAGAGTGGGAAAACTGTTCCTGCTCATGGATTTTTTTGTTGTTGATATTTTCACATGGCAGTACCGATGAAAGATGTTTACAGATTCACTTCACTGCTAATGCTTCCTTCCTAAAGCTGCAAAGAAGAAAGTCAGAAAGTTAACACAGAAACACAAGAGACTCCATATGCCAAAGGACTTCCGAGCAAAAGTATCACCGCTAGAGGAATCGTCACTCTGGACTTCAAAAATATAAAGCGTGGTCAGAAGATAGTCTACTGGAAGAGGACGCTAGACAAATGGTGTCTGTCTGGGGAAACTGGATATGCACACACGGAAGCATGAACCTGTGTTCTTCCGGTGTGTAAAAAACCAAGTCAGAATGTGTTACAAAAAAACCTTAAGACTTTTGTCAGCGGGGTCCCTGGCCAGCAAGGGGCCCTGATCCTGTACCAGAAGATCCATCAGAGGGGTGAGTGTGTTCCTGACCTGCGGCAGAAGCCTGGAAAACGGAGTACAGACATTCCTCGACCCCCCTAAACTTCCTGGTCATTCTGCAGGGGCTACTCTCTCCTGTTACTGCCTCTCTCTTCCTACCCCATCCCATCTTGCTCTCAGGCACCCCCTCCCTTCTTCCTCCCTTCCTCAGAAACACACCTCAACCACAAAGACAGACATCTACTCAGAGTAAAGGATTGGGAAAAGGCTTTTCAAGCAAATGGACCTAAGAAACAAGCGGGTGTGGCCATACTAATTTCTAACAAAATTGACTTCAAACTAAAATCAATCAGAAGAGATGGAGATGGACATTTTATACTCATAACAGGAACAATTCATCAGGATGAAGTCTCAATCCTGAATATCTATGCTCCTAATATAAAAGCACCCACTTATGTAAAAGAAACATTAGAACTCAAGGCTGACATCAAAACCCACACACTAACAATAGGAGACTTCAACACTCCTCTCTCACCAATGGACAGGTCAATAAGACAGAAACCTAACAGAGAAATGAGAGAATTAATGGAGGTAATGAATCAAATGGACTTAACAGACATCTATAGAGCATTCCACCCAAATAGGAAAGAATATACCTTCTTCTCTGCAGCTCATGGAACCTTCTCGAAAATTGACCACATACTCAGTAACAAAACAAACTTCCACAGATACAAAAAAAAATATTAGTAAGCACCTGTGTCTTATCGGAGTACCATGGAATAAAGTTAGAATTTAACAATAATTCTACCCCAAGAAAGCCTACAAACTCTTGGAAGCTGAACAGTCAACTACTGAACCACCCCTGAGTCAGGGAACAAATAAAGAAATTAAAATTCAATGAAAATAAAGACACAACATACCCAAATCTATGGGACACTATGAAAGCAGTGCTAAGAGGAAAGTTCATAGCTCTAAACGTCCACTAAAAAAAAAAAAAAAAAAAGGAGAAAGCTCACATTAGAGACTTAACAGCACAGTTGAAAGCTCTAGAAAAAAAAAAGCAGACTCACCCAGGAGGAGTAGAAGACTGGAAATAATCAAACTGAGGGCTGAAATCAACAAAATAGAAACACAGAAAACAACCTAAAGAATCAATGAAACAAAGAGCTGGTTCTTTGAGAAAGTCAATAAGATTGACAAACCTTTATCCAAACTAATCAAAAGGCAGAGAGATAACATGCAAACTAACAAGATCAGAAATGAAAAGGGGCACATAACAGACACTAAGGAAATTCAGAGAATCATTAGGTCTTACTACAAAAGCTTATATGCCACAAAGTTGGAAAATGTAAAAGAAATGAACTTGTTTTTAGATAAGTACCATTTACCAAAATTAAATCAAGACCATGTGAACAATTTAAATAGACCTATAAGTCGTGAGGAAATAGAAGCTGTCATAAAAAAAAACCTCCCAACCTAAAAAAGCCCAGAACCTAATGGTTTTAATGCAGAATTTTATCAGATCTTCCTAGAAGAGCTGATACCTATACTCCTTAATGTATTTCACATAATAGAATCAGAAGTTGTTGCCAAACTCTTTTTATGAAGCTACAGTCACCTTGATTCCAAAACCACACAAAGACCCAACCAAGAGAGAATTACAGACCAATCTCACTCATGAACATCGATTCAAAAATTCTCAATAAAATTCTGGCAAACAGAATCCAAGAACACATTAAAAAATTATCCATTACGATCAAGTAGGCTTCATCCCTGAGATGCAGGGCTGGTTCAACATACAAAAATCTATCAATGTAATCCATCATATAAATAAACTGAAAGAAAAAAACATGATCATTTCATTAGATGCGGAAAAAGCATTTGACAAAATTCAACACTTCTTTATGATAAAGGTTTTGGAAAGGTTAGGGATACAAGGATCATATCTAAATATAATAAACACAATATATAGCAAGCCAATAGCTAATATCAAATTAAATGGAGAGAAACTCAAAGTCATTCTACTAAAATCAGGAACAAGACAAGGCTGTCCACTCTCACCATATCTCTTCAACATAGTTCTTGAAGTTCTGCCAATAGCAATAAGACAACATAAGGAGATCAAGGGGATTAGAATCAGGAAGGAAGAAGTCAAATTTTCATTGTTTGCAGATGATATGGTAGTGTACATTAGTGACCCCCAAACCTCTACCAAAGAACTTCTACAGCTGATAAATAACTTCAGTGAAGTGGCAGGTTACAAGATCAACTCAAAAAAATCAGTAGCCCTCCTATACACAAAGGATAGAGAAGCAGAGAGGGAATTCATTGAAACTTCACCTTTTACAATAGCCACAAATTGCATAAAGTATCTTGGGGTAGCTCTAACCAAGGAAGGGAAATATCTATTTGACAAGAAGTTTAAGGCATTGAAGAAAGAAACTGAAGAGGACACCAGAAAATGGAAAGATCTCCCATGCTCTTGGATGGGTAGGATCAACACAGTAAAAATGGCAATCCTACCAAAGGCAATTTATAAATTCAACGCAATCCCCATTAAAATCCCAACAAAATTCTTGACAGACCTTGAGAGAACAATAATCAACTTTATATGGAAAAACAAAAAAACCCAGGATAGTCAAAACAATCTTATACAATAAAGGAACTTCTGGAGGCATTACCATCCCTGACTTCAAACTATATTACAGAGCTATGGTAATGAAAACAGCTTGGTACTGGCATAAAAACAGAGAACTTGACCAATGGAAGCGAATAGAAGACCCGGATATTAACCCACAAACCCATGAACACCTGATTTTCATCAAAGGAGCTAAAAGTATACAATGGAAGAAAGAAAGCTTCTTCAAAACAAATGGTGCTGGCAGAACCGGATGTCAACCTGTAGAAGAATGAAAATAGATCCATATCTATCACCATGCAAAAAACTCAAGTCCAAATGGATTAAAGACCTCAATATCAATCCGAACACATGGAATCTGATAGAGAAAGTGGGAAGTAGTCTACAACCTATGGGCATAGGAGACCACTTCCTATGTATAACCCCAGTAGCACAGACAATAAGGGCAACATTGAATAAATGGGACCTCCTAAAACTGAGAAGCTTCTGTAAAGCAAAGGACACTTTCATTAAGACAAAAAAAGGCAACCTACTGACTGGGAGAAGATCTTCACCAACCCCGCAACAGACAAAGGTCTGATCTCCAAAATATATAAAGAACTCAAGAAACTAGGCTTTAAAATGCTAATTAACCCAATTAAAAAATGGGGGTACTGAACTGAACAGAGAATTCTCAACTGAAGAAGTTCAAATGGCCAAAAAAACACTTAAGGTCATGCTCAACCTCCTTAGCAATCAGGGAAATGCAAATCAAAACAACATTGAGATATCATCTTACACCTGTCAGAATGGCTAAAATCAAAAACACCAATGATAGCCTTTGCTGGAGAGGCTGTGGAGAAAGGGGTACCCTCATCCATTGCTGGTGGGAATGCAAACTTGTACAACCACTTTGGAAAGCAGTGTGGCGGTTTCTCAGGAAATTCGGGATCAACCTACCCATGGACCCAGCAATGCCACTCTTGGGAATATACCCACGAGAGGCCCGATCATATGACAAGGACATTTGTTCAACTATGTTCATAGCAGCATTATTTGTAATAGCCAGAACCTGGAAACAACCTAGATGCCCCTCAATGGAAGAATGGATGAAGAAAGTGTGGAATATATACATATTAGAGTACTACTCAGCGGTAAAAACAATGACATCTTGAATTTTGCATGCAAATGGATGGAAATAGAAAACACTATCCTGAGTGAGGTATCCCAGACCCAAAAAGATGAATATGGTATGTACTCACTCATTAGTGGATTCTAGCCATAAATAAAGGACTTTGAGCCTATAATTCATGATACTAGAGAAGCTAAATAGGAAGGTGAACCCAAAGAAAAACATGTAGTTATCCTCCTGGATATTGGAAGAAGACAAGATTGCCAGGCAAAAATTGAGAGCTTGGGGGTGGGGTGGGGATAAGGGCAGATGGGGAGAGAGAAGGGAGAAGGGGAGGATGGGGAGAGCTTGGGGGAATGGGACGGTTGGAAAGGAGAAAGGGTGGATATGGGAGCAGGGAAGAAGATATCTTGATTAAGGGAGCCATTTTAGGGTTGGCAAGAGACTGGACTCTAGAGGGGATCCCAGGTGTCCAAGGAGATGTTCCCAGCTTGTTTCTTGAGCAGCTGAGGAGAGGGAACCTGAACTGGCCCTATCCTATAGCCACACTGATGAATATCTTGCATATCACCATAGAACCTTCATCTAGCAATGGATGGAGATAGAGACAGGGACTCACATTGGAGCACTGGGACTGAGCTCCCAAGGTCCAAATGAGGAGCAGAAGGAGGGAGAACATGAGCATGGAAGTCAGGATGACGAGGGGTGCACCCACCCACTGAGATGGTGGGGCTGATCTAATGGGAACTCACCAAGGCCAGCTGGACTGGGACTGATGGAGCATGTGATCAACCCGGACTCTCTGAACGTGGCTGACAAGGAGTGCTGACTGAGAAACCAAGGACAATGGCACTGGGTTTTGATTCTACTGCATGTACTGTCTTTGTGGGAGCCTAGTCTGTTTGGATGCTCACCTTCCTAGACCTGGATGGAGGGGGGAGGACCTAGGACTTCCCACAGGGCAGGGAACCCTGACTGCTCTTTGGTCTGGAGAGTGAGGGGGAGGGGGAATAGAGAGAAGGGGGAAGGAAATGGGAGGAGGGGAGGAGGTGAAAATTTGTAATAATATTATAAAAGTAAAAATAAAAAAATACCCTTAAGATGAGACCTGAGAGTACCACAGCCAGTGCCTCAGTTTCACTTCCTTTTTTTCTATCTGTAGCGTTTCTTTCTTTTTTTGACTAATTGCTTTGGCTAAGATTTCAGTATATGAGGCATAGGTGATAATTTCTGAGTAGGGCTTCAGTAGCTCGGGCAGAGACAATGACAATAGTAACGGCAGAGAGACAGCGAAGCGGCATCCTAGAGGAGGCAGAGAAATGGAGTGTGATGGTACACACCTTTAATCACAACAGTGACGGTGGGATGCAGAGCATCCGGCTGATCTCATCGACATAGCAAGTTCCAGGCTAGCCAGCACTGGTGAGCGTGTATCTCAAAAAGATAAAAGGCAGAAAATATTTTCCAGATACTCATCCGCCACTGGATTAATCTCCAAAATGAACTAAAAGTGTTGAACACGGGGGCTGGAGAGTTGGCTCAGAGGTTAAGAGCATTGCCTGCTCTTCCAAAGGTCCTGAGTTCAATTCCCAGCAACCACTTGGTGGCTCACAACCATCTGTGATGGGGTCTGGTGCCCTCTTCTGGCCATACTACAGAATATTGCATACATAATAAATAAATAAATATTAAAAAAAAGAAAAAAGTGTTGAACACAAACAGAATGAAAAAGCCAACAACCAACACAGCTGAAGCGAACAGAGTCCTCAGAAGAAGTGCGGGTCAACATCCTTAGCCATCAGCGGTATGCTAAGGGAAAGAACAGTAAGAGCACATCCTACCCTAGTCAGTACAATATCTAATTCAGAAAATAAATGGCGTCAAAGACGTGGGTGGAGAAAAGTCCTAACAGGAACACAAACTAGTTCAGTCACTATGGAAATCAGTATATAGGGTCACCAAAAAATAGAGATGTAAGACTATCATGTGATTCCGCTATAGCATTTTTGGGCATATCTATCTACAGGAATTTACATTTTAGGGATACCTGCATATCCATGTCTATTGTGGTACTATTGGCAATATCCAAGCTCTGGGTTACATATGATTGTTCACAGATAGATGAAGGGATGAGGGAAGTATATGTGTGTGTGTGTGTGTGTGTGTGTGTGTGTGTATTTCTATACATACTGTGGAGTTTTGTTGAGCCAAACTCAGGACATTGGCAGGAGAATGGATGGATTGGAGATCACCATGTTAAGCGAAATAGAGCAGATTCCGAAGAGGCACAGGATCAGAGGGCCGGAGGACCCAAAGGCCAAAAGGGCAATAGAAGGAATATAATCAAAGCATGATGTAAGAAATAATCATAATGAAGTCACCATTATTTTATACAGAACACGATAGAAAGAAAAACAATCCTTAAGACACAGAAAGAACCGTCACACATACTAACAGGAAAAGAAGTGGCAGGAAGGAGAAGTCTGTGGCTCGTGGCTGGCGAAAGGGAAGTATCCAGAAAGAACTGAACCACGCTGCCTGTGGCATTGCTTAAGACTGAGTTGGAGGGAGGGAGGGAGGGAGGGAGGGAGGGAGGGAGGGAGGGATCCACTGTGTCGGTTCTGATCACATGCCAAGTGTACTGCACACAGCAATCACAAGCAAAACAACAACAACCAAAACATTTGGGATTACCCAGAATTCACACCCAGCTAAGCACAGGCAGGCTGCCTCTGATGGATGCGTGCCACAAACACTGTTCGCACACTCACCATGTACAGCATGTTCCTGGCTGTCGGATTCACTTTGGACCGGTTCTGGTTGTGGATTTGAACACATTGTTGGATGAAATCCTCATTGGTTATATCTGGCAAAGTACTTGCAGTATATGAAGAACTAGAGACGGAAGAAGCCATCCAGACCATCATAGCAAGGGTGGCCTGCATGATGCCTCTGGCTGCGGTTGGATCTAGAACCCAGAGCCCCTGGGTTCTGATAGAATGCTTGGTTCTGTTTTCAGACCTTTTCTTCTGTGCTTGAAGGTTGAACCCAGGGTTGATTGTGTTGGGCAAGGGCTCTGCCCCCCAGCTACATCTGCAGCACTTGTGTTCTTTGTGACCAGCCCCACCAAGCACAGTTGACCTCAGCTGGAGAAGTCTGAAAGCAGAACGTTGAGTCGAGTCGTTGTGAAACTCACGAACTGGATTTCTCCATATATGGCTTGCAGCTCAGTTTGTTGTTAACCCTGTCCCCGTCAATGCTTCTCGGTGACACAGCACCTACAAAACACAGATTCTTGTTAGGCGGCATCAAGCTTGGAGCTGAGGTATTTCCAAAGGAATTTCTGTGGGCTCCAGAAATAAGTCCTGTGTTAGTCAGGCTTCTCTAAAGGAACAGAAATGACAGACTATATGTATTCACGGGGGATCTGTTACACTGGCTTAGCGGATGTGGCCTGGGGGGTTCCACAATGGTTGACTCATGCCAGTCGAGGCGAGACGTTGGTAGATGTTCAGTCTCTGAGGCGGGATGTCACAGCAATCAAATTCTGGAGTTGGCGCCCTGGGGGATTCCTGAAGAGCTGCTGGCTTTCTGTCTACACTGGACTCCTGAAGGAGCCGAGTTTAACACCAACCACAACAGGAAATGAAGGAGCTTACCAGTCAAGAGGGGAGGCAGGCAAACCAAAAGCAACTTTCTTCCGGGTCCCCCTTTTAATAATGTGAGCTCTCACCACAAGGCAGAAGGCGTGGCTCAGATTTAGAGTGGGTCACCCTGCTACAAATGATCTGATTAAGAAAATTCCTCCCAAGAGTGCCCAGCTGCCTAGGTTTTTGTTGGTTCCAGATGTAGTCAATTTGACAACCAAGATTACCATCACGAATCTCTACCAAAGGACTGGCAAATGTTTTTTTGCAAAACCTTTTTTGTTGGAATCCTCTGTGCAAACAGTGGTGGGAATACAGTAGTCCCTGCTTTACCAGTTTATTATGAGCCCTGAGAACAGACAGTTTCCTATCTGGATGTAGTGGTAAAGTCGAAGTTACAAGGTATGCACAGTTAGGAGATAACAGTAATAATAAACGCAAACAATTAAGAGTATTTACTGATAAAACTTGCCAGCATCACCACTATATGTATTGAGACCATTATTAAGTAAAATAAAGGTTTTTAGGACATGGACAGCAATACCTAAAGTTTATCTGGAAAAAAAAAACCTCTGTTTTGTTATTAAAACAATTATTAAGTGATCAATAACTAATGGCCCAAATGACTAAGGTGGGGTGACTTTCAGCACGAAAAGCAAGTTCAGTGCCAAATTTAATGGTTGTTTGAGCACCCACCCCCCTTGCACACATGCACCTCCCAGAACTTTTTATCTTGAAACTTGCCCTAGAGTTTTCTTTCCGTTGCGAGGACCAAACACGGGGCAGAAGAACTTGCGGGAGGAAAGGGTTTATGATGTGGTTAAGACTGTGAAGAATTCAAAAGTAGAATTGTTGAGACACGTACACACACAGGCGCTCTTGGTGAAGGAGGCAGGGAGGAAGCCGTGGGGGGTGGCGTTTGAGTTTCGTTCTGTCAGGAGTAGCAACTAGCTGTGAGACCTTGAACAGCTTAGTACACTCCTTAAGTTCTTAGAAACCTAAGAACTTTCACACCACACCCAGTTAGTGAGGGCAGTCCAGGCAGGGACTGAAGCAGAGACTAAGAAGAAACGCTGTTTACTGCTTTGCTTGGCTTGCTTTCTTATAGTCCCCAGGACCACCTGCCTAGGGGTGGCACTGCCCACAGTGGGCTGCGCCCTCCCATGCCAATTATGAATCAAAACTATGCCCCATGGACTTGCTCACAGCTGGTCTGATGGCTGCACTCTTTACTGGAGGGTTCTTCTCCCCGGTGAGTCCAGCGCCTGTCAAGTTGACAAAAACCTGGTCAGCACAATACCGAAATGATTCGTGCCTTTAATCTTTGCCACAGTGGTGTTTTAGCAAATTCTGTTTCTAATTTTCTGCATTTTTATTATTTGTTTTCTTACAGCGGAAATACACTATCTCTTGTAGTAAGAAAACAAACGTTATTTTGGAGAGTCATATGCAAATTAACACAGACAGGGCATGGTAAACCTGTACACACATGAAAGGGTATTAGTACCCTCCTGTATCATAACTGTCACTGCATGGGAGGGTGGAGGAGAAATGACTTAAGGCTCCATTATACTCTTACCCTCTCTAATTAGATTCTGGAAAGCCCTGGGCTCAAAAGCCTTCAGCACACCTATTCTCAATCTGTGGGTCGTGACCCCCATGCGTCATTTGACCCTTTCACAGGGTTGCTCTAAACCATCAGAAAAAAAAAAACATTTCTATTATGGTTCATAGCAGTAGAAAAATTAGTTATGAAATAGCAATGGAAATAATTTTATGGTGGGGGGGGTCACCACAACATGAGGAACTGTGGTCAAGGATGGCAGCCATCAGGAAGGTTGAGAACCACTGCTCTAGAGAGAATGTCTCTTCAGCTCCCACGTTCACGCAGTCACCACCCTTTCAATCTGGGTAGTTCATCTTTGTAACCAGGAATTCCGACTTTGGGGGTCTTCCCGTCTGATGTAAGGTCTTACTCTCTAGTCTAGGCTGGCCTCAAATTTGTCATCCTCCTGCCTCAAGGGCTGAGATTACAGGCACGAGCTACCACACCTGGCTTCTATCTTTCGTTTTGAGACAGGGTCTCTCTAGTTTGTAGCCCTGGTTGTCCTGGAATTTACTAAACAGTCCAGACTGGTCTCGAACTCACGGAGGTCCACCCACCTCTGCCTCCCCAGTACTGGGATTAAAGGTGTGAGCTACCATAGCCAGCAAGATTCTCTAACATACTGCTGTTAATTCAGTCATGTGTGTACATGCACATTTGAACACATATCTGTGTTTTAAAAAATACAATTTAAACATTCAAAGGTTTCATGGAAGCTATAATTTTATGCATTTTGTATCGTTTTTTTCATAGCCATAGTTTAAGAATGCTATTGGTTACAATAACTCTTTATAAATACTTCATGATCTGTATCTCTATAGATGAATGCACCATAATTTGTGTGCTATTATATATACATATTCAAATTCTTTTAAATTTTTTCATAAATAATGCTGTAGAAATCTTTATAGAGAGAGAATAATGTGAAATTACCTTTAGAACTACACTAATTTATATTAGTGTGTACTTATAAGGATGACATCTTAATAGACAATAAAGATACTTATATATACATCATATTGGAAGGTAACAGTAGAGTGAATAGAAGAAGCCAGAATAAATTTTATTTGGGAACAACTAGAGGTGTAGAACTTTAAGACAATTCTGAAGCCATTTCTGACAACTCTCAGTACTTCCCCTCCTCCCCTGGGAACCAAGGACAGAACAGCTATACATGCACGTACTGAGATGTTGGGAACTTTCCATCTCCCTGAATAGGGGCAAGATAAGCCTTAGGTGTTGTCTCAGTTACTGATGTTTTGACTTAGTCCCTGGGAAGGGGCAAAGTGACCCTCAGAAGTTTCCCTTTGTGAAACTTCTGATCTGGCAACCACTTTCCAGCCAATTATTGGTAATAGCCTTTTTGAATAAACCAATCATAATAGTTAAAGAACAACCCCCAGACACCCCCTTTCTTCTGTGGTTTTTCCCTTTAAAAATAGCCTGTACCAGACATTCAGGGTCTTCTAGCCTCCAGACTGCTGGAAGACCCTGTCATGACAGAATTAATAAAATCCTCATGCTTTTACATCAGCTGTGATATGAGAGATGGTCTCTTGGGGCGGCCACTCCTCCTTGGTGATTGGACGCTAGGGTCCAACAGAGGAAAATAAATCTCAGGATAGAACTAGGCTCAACTTCAAACATAATAAAGACCCCTGAGGAATTAAGAGTTACGAAGTGGAGGATATCAAGGGGACCGCAGAGTTAACAGTGTTGACATCAAGACAGGAAGTTCAGATATCAAGATAGGAGAGATTGACACACTCTCTAGACTGCCAGAAAAGCATTTTTTGTAAAAGCTGGTCTGTCCAGGCCTAGCAAAGGGCCACAGATGAAGGCCTAGCACAGCTGAGTGCTTAGAGTATCCCGAGGGGTTTGGTCAAGGAGTCAATACTTAGCATCTCCCCCTTTTTGCAGGCTAGTTTTAGCTTATCACTTCCCGACTTTAGCTGATCATGGGGTACAGTTTTTCCAGAGATGGGGCTGACCTGGAGAACTTCCACATTCGCCCTGGGATTTGTGAGGTTACACCATAAGAAGAAGCGCTCCCAAATCAACATTACGGGTGCCAGGATCAACTGTGCTCAACTGAGAACAGCGGTTTAAAACACGAATTTGAAGGTAATTGTATCAGCCAGGGTTTCCCTTGCTGCGACAGAATTTCCAGGAAGACACCTCAGAGGAAAAGAGTTTAGGGGTTCAGTCCATGTTGTTTCTAGGCCAGGGTACGGTGGCGCGTGTGGATACAGAGTTGAGGAACAGTGCTGCGTACCGTTTGTGCAAGCAGTGAGCTAGGAATAGGATCAGGGAACAAAAGTGTATCTTTCCCGGGCGTGACCCCTAATGACTTCCCTCCTCCTCCTCCCTGGATGGTTGTCAGCCACCATGTAGTTGCTGGGAATTGAACTCAGGTCCTTTGGAAGAACCGCTGAGCCATCTCTCCAGCCCCCCTCCAACAGTTTCTTATGAATAAGTTTCCTGAAACCTATCAACTGGCTATCACATCCCCAATACATGAGCCTGTGAGAGATTTTCTTCAGACTATGCTGAGGGTGAATAGCAACTCCCAAACATGGCTATAATTATTGCAAATATATTCTAGACTTTCCATAGCACTGGTATGTTTTAGGCATTTAAAAGAGGTTCGTACTCTCGTTGTTTCTCACTTCTCTATGAATCCTTTGAAGCTGAAATACAGGAAACCAGGTTTCACATAAACATTGGAGGTTTCCTGTCCTTCTGTAAGAAGAGAATCTGCCTGAGGGCACTGCCAAGCTTCTCCCGTGAAATCTCCTGGGAAGACTTAACCCTCGGCAGTTACTTTACCAGATTCTCAGCAGCGGAGAAGACCACTGCACAAATGGAAAACCATACAAGAAACTTTGCTCTCCTGCTAAAGGTTGAGAGCTGTTGTGAAGTTACCATGGTAACATAACTTCCTCTTTCTCTAAAACCTTGTAGCCACACACTCATTACCTTTTCAGCTCTTTAGATTTGACCTTACCTAGAAAGACTAACTGGTGCATGATAGAATATTCCACTGGCTCAAAAGAAGATGGTGCAGCTATCTTCTGCTAGGTCACCACAAAAATCCTCTTGTATTTGTATCCACACTATTGCCTGATATATTCTATTAATGTTTTCTTCCTTACGACCCTGGAATTATACAGGTACATTATACTTTTTAAATGCTTATCTGTTGGGGACTGTGGACTCCCCCAGACCCTGAATTTCCTGTAAACAACTTGTTTTCCTCTGCTCTGAGCAGCCTGCAGCTGCTCTGAGCACGAGACCCTGATTGCAGGGGAGTCGTTTCTGGTGGGTCTGCAGCTGAAAGATCCTGAGAGCCGGGGCGTAGCCAGAGCCCTAGATAAGCTGACAATAAAGGGGGCATTCTTGTTTCAAGGATAACCCATGCCTCTATCTCTGTATTTGTGTGTTTCAATCTCCAGTCCCTTATCCAGCTCGTGTAGTGTTTTACGTTTATCTAATTTTATTTTACTTCACTGAGATAAGGTCTCTGTAGCTCAAGCTGGTCTTGAACATGCTATGGGGCCAGGATGACTTTTAACTCTTGGTTCCCATCTTCTCCAAGTGCTAGTATTTCAGGCGCTCACCAACCATACCGTGTGATAGGCACATTTTGGATGAAGACTCTTAGGGCCAGAGTTAGAAAACTAAGTCACGTTCACACAGGCAAAGAAAGGAAATAAGTAAACACAAGTTGTCCTTTTTCATAGCAGAAATAGCTTTCGGACCTTGGTACTAATACAGAGACTGGTGGCTTTCTTCTATTCTTCCCAGTGTTTCTGGGCTATGACATCGGGAAGCCACTACTTGACATCTCTGTGCTTCTTTTCCCCTGATGATATCTTTTCTTTGCTAAAGAGCTAGGCTGAATTGATTCTGTGGGTGACCTTCCAGCTCCAACAGCTCTCTCAGAGATATTAATTCATTTTTATACCAAAACATCATTATCCACAGGTCTCTTTTATTGTCCTGGAAGACTTCAGCATTGGCCTATAAAATCTTTCTATTTAATTATCTAGTACTCTCCTGGGCAACTGTATTCTATAGTTAACAAAGGGGTGGAGACATTCTTGGAGATTTTTTCCTACCCCTAATGCTCCAACCTTTTACTAGAGTTCCTCACGTTGTGGTAAGGATAAAATTTCCATCGCTATTTCATAATGCTAATGTAAAATATCTGGGTTTTCCGATGGTCTTAGGCAACCCCTGTGAATGGGTGATTTGAGCCCCAAAAGGGTGGCAACCCACAGGCGGAGAACTGTCTCTGTAGACCAATATTCCTAACAAAAGATGCCAAAATTCCCAGCAACATTCCTACCAAATCAAACTCAGTAAAACATCAAAAAGGAAATGCAACACGATCAAGTTGATTCATTTTAGGGCGGCAAGAACGGTTCGACACAGTACAGCACCTCACCTGAATGGACACAATCCAATCTCAATAGTCATAGACGAAGATTTGTTAAAACTCCAGCATTCCTTCATGATAAAAGTCATGAACAAATTAGGCTCTGAAAGATCATACATCAACATAACAAAGGCTTTACATAATAAATTCACAGTCAAAACTGTACTGGGTGTGTATGTGAGGGAGAATTGAAATGTATACTAACTATTTTTAAAAAGCGGTCATCTGCTTCTTCAGAGCTCAGAGGACATGCCATATTGAGCTGTTAATAAGCACAACTGACTTTAGAATGTTTGCATACAAAGTTACACCCGGGGCATACTTAAACACCAACACAGTCGTCAAAGTATAGACAGGTTCATTTTCACTTCCGTTCTTTAGAAGTTGTTCTCAAAGGGAGAAAAAGAGTGTTAGTTGCAAGAAAGCGTATTCGCTGTGGCTAAATGACAAGTAGCATAGAAGTCAGAAGCCTGCCGAGGGCAAGCCAGAACCAGCAATGCAGTAATACGATACCAGCAGCCTTTTCAGCTCCCCTGGTATCCTGACTTCTTGATTACAGGCCTGTGACCTTTCCATTCCTGTGTTTTTATCTCAGGGTCACCTGGCTCACGGCAGGCATACAAAAGGAAAGAATGTACAACACAAGAGTTTCTGCTTTGTGTAGTGTGTAGAAAAATGAGTTATTTGCAGAAGAGTTATTCAGAGAGACATCGACATCCCGAGCTAAACCCCGTGGTGCAGGTTGAGTTATGACCCTCTGTAGAACCCGGCTTTGTTGCTGCGAGAACACCGTGACCAGGAGGCAATTTGGGTAAGAAAGTGCTGTTTTCCTCATATAGCTAGTTTGCAGTCCATCACCCAGGAAGATAACGCAGAAACCTGGAGGCCCCAACTACTAAAGCAGACAGCAAAGAGAAATGCGGCATGCTACTCTCTTGACTCAGCTTGCCTTTGATAACCCAGGAACACCTGCCAAGGGGTGAGCCCGCCCACATCAGTCTTAAAAAATGCCCCTGCAGGCATGCACACAGGTTAATCTGATGGAGAAGGCAGTTCAGTTGAGGTCCCTTGTTCCAGGTGTCTCTAATTTGTGTCAGCTGGCCAAAACTAACCAGCAAAATTTTCAAAACTTTGAAATCCTGATCTCTTCTAACACAGAAGGACGAGGGCCTTGCAGGTACAATCAAGTTAAAAGGAGACCATTGGGTTGTATTGCCCAGTATAACTGCTCTCTTTAGGAGTACAGATCCAGACACACTCACACAGAGGGAGAGGGAGAGGGGGAGGGGGGAGGGAGAGAGAGAGAGACAGAGAGATATAGAGGTAGAAACAAAGACCAGAGAGAGAGAGAGAGAGAGAGGGAGGGAGGGAGACAGAGACCATAGAAAGAGGCAGAGAGAGAGGCAGAGAGAGAGAGAGACCATAGAGAGAGAGAGCAGAGAGAGGCAGAGAGGGGGGGCAGAGAGAGGCAGAGGGGCAGAGAGAGAGAAGCAGAGAGAGAAGAGGAGGAGATACACAGGGGCAGCAGGACAGAGACACAGAGGGAAACAAGACAGACTTAGAGAGGAGGAGAGACACAGGGGGAGGAGAAGAGAGCCAGGAAAACAAACACAGGAGGAAGGGGTCATGGAAAAAATGGAGGCAGAGAATGAACACTTTTGCCATAAGGCAAGTAATTCCTGGGGCCAGCACCAGCTGGCAAAGTAGCTCCGGAAGGCGCATAGTCTGGCCAAGCCCTTGACTCTAGGGTTCCGGCCTTCAGGAACGAGCATGAACACACTTGTCAGTCATCTTGATTGTTGTACTTTGATACAGTAGTTTTAGTAAACACTGTACCTAGTCCTGATTTGGAGGATGAGGGCGATACCTCCTTATGGCAGAATGGAGAACAGGATTTATTAAGAGAAAAGACTTTCTTGGACTCCACTCAGGACTCCAGGAGGTAAAACAAACAAAACCAAACATTCCTCTCCCTCTCTGACAGAACAGAGACACAGCAGTACAGAGATCACTTACAGTCCAGTGTTGGGGTTTTATGATGAGAAAAGATTTTCTCATTTATCTGCAAATTTTTTTCTTGCTTTTAAGTTACATAAACTGACAGATGAGCTCACATTAAAACTGAAATTATAGCCTACTTGTAAAAGAATAGTTTAGTAACTGTTATATGCTTAAAATAATGATTTTCAGTTTTGTTTAGGATATCAAGTTTAGTATTAGAATAGAGGAACTCTTATGCAAAGGCCACTTCGATGTTAACACATCAATTGGTGCCATCAAGCATTTACTTAAGCCCTAATAATTGTATAAAATATAAAAAATTATACAACTGTTTAAGATACAGTCCTGGCTAGAATGAAAGAATGTTTCATGCCAAGGGATGGAAGGGAGAGTTTCAAAGTGTCTTGGAAAAGAACTTTAAGAAACAAACACCAAAACCAATAGCTGTGAAAGAAAGAGGTTGCAGGCTGGTCCCCACAGAGGGAGCAAATTAAGAAGTGAGTGACAGCTGGGAGTCAGTGGTGGCCCGCTTTGCTTACCATGCTGGGTTTTATGGCACAGAAACCAGTTGAATAAACAAGAAGCCAATTTCCTGCACTTGAAAGCTGTACTGAGACTCGCTGATTTCCCCTTTTTACATAAAGTATGGATTAACGATAAAACCAAATAGAGTGATTTTTGTTTAAGGCCAATAGAGAGACTTCCCTAAAACCCTTGGAAGTTACTACTCCTCCCTAAAAGGAAAGAAGCTGAACAGACTGAAAAGCCAGCAGCTCCTTTTGGATCTACAAAGGAACAGAGGACAGGGGCAGACAGTTTTGATCTGTAGATGAAAGAGAGAACCAAATAGAAAGACAGAGAACTTACTGGAGCGTGGAGAGCAGCCACAGGGTGAGAAAGCTGTAACCGGAACTAAGGAGTGGCTCTAAGTGACTAAACCTTCATCAGCCTGCAGGAGATTGGGCCTGTCATTAGTCACAGGCTGGGAGAGGCTTATAGGGCCTGTCCCTCCCCACTTCCCCCTCCCCCGGATGAACTACAAGCTACTGGTAGATTCTGGGCAGTCAAGAGGTGGGGGGGATCAACAATTGTTTCCAGTTGTTTATACTCTGGGGCTTGGGTGCGCGGATGGGGAGGGACCCAGGACCAACGTTCAGGTCCAAACTCATGATCACAGGATAAACATAGAGGGTTGCAAAATGGAACAAAACATCATGAACGGGAGAAGGGGACTTGTCTGGAAGAGGGAAGTTGATGTTGGTGGTAGGAGGGAGTTAGGAGAGGGTGATGGAGTGCCAGTTACCAGAATGCTACTTGTATAAATTCATACAATTGTCCAAGGACATAAGGAAAATCGTAGTTAAAACAGACAACCTCAGCGAACCCAATCAAGGGTGCCCAGAAGCCACGCTTTTCTCTGCTTATCTCCAGGAATGCTACCAGATCCTCATTGTAAATACCAGACGAAGAAAATTCCTTGGATTCTGTGGGGGGAGGGGAGTTTTGTGTGTGGCAGTCATCATGCTGATGTGCCCTGGAGCACTACCATTGGACAAGGTCTTCTCTCAGCAGAGGCCATTTCAGAGAACCTCAACTCCTGGGTCTGCTCAGAACCCGTCAGAAGTGATTGAGGGAGAAGACCCAATCTGAGGCTTCTTTTACTGCCCTGTCCTATCTAAGGGCAAAGGGGAGCTGAGAAACACTTAAATCATCGCCCAGAGACATCAGCTCCTGAGTCACAGCGTTTTCCCTTCCTCGTCAAAGTGAGCTGAAATTCCCCGAAGCAGCTAAATCTGTGTTGACACCCCTGCATACTTCTCCATACCTGTGGAGAGATAAGATGCTGAACACTCAGGGCCCAATCGTGCTGGACTCTTTCTATTCCTCGTACCAGGCATTTATTATCAACCTCTGTACTGGAATTACAAATATCTTAGTAATTAAACAAAATGTTTGTAATATATTAACTTAGCAGATGCTGTGGGGGGGACATAACCCTCCATCTAAGGTCTCAAGGACAAACGAAAGCAGGATTCCACCAAAGTTCACCCTGGGGATCTGATAATCTTATTGGACTTCCTTAATTGAGCGTAGGTGAGGGGTTACTTCCTAGAGGGTGGGAGCTCTCCTCCAAAGCCACACCAGAACTCTGTCAAATAGAGATGACTTTCCCATAACTGTATTGACGGATCCCTCTTTACACTAATCTCTTCTCTGTCCTGCTATCTCTAGCCCCTTTCCAGGGCACTTGTACAGTTAGAGCAAAGAAACATACAGCACGTGGTAGGGAGAGGACAGGGTACGCAGGTGATTCTCCTGACCCTCCTCACCCTCTAGGAGGCCAGGTAACAAGTCAACAAGTCCAGCTGGGATGACCCTTTGCAAGCAGGCACACCTGAATACCTCAAGATGGCGGCTGTTTGATTGCGGAGAGTCCTATACTGCATCCAACATCGCCACCATTTTCCCCTGCTCTTGCATTCTCTCTGCCCTCCTCTTCCACAAGGTTTCCAGAGGGCGGTGACAGAGATGTCTGTTCTCTAAATCCAATGAGGGAACAAACCCTTGTGCCCTTTCATTTTGCCTTCACCTCACAGCTGTTAGCAAGTTAGGGGAGTGAGGAAAAGGATGAAAATTAGGAACAGAAAAATTTCCAAATATTTAGACTGCAGAAACAAACAACGATTATAAACAAATGTGAAGAAGTGGCACATACGCTTCTCCATGGAAACCTATGGCTTCCCTGGTCACAGACTTTTGCCTCTTGCCTCCTTGTACCAGGTACCAGATGTGACGTTCCCCCCGTGACGCTGTCCTTAAGCCCAACCAGAAACCTAGGTCTACTCAGAAACACCCAGGCCATCATGGTGCTATTTGACACGCGTTGCCTGGCACTTCTTGTTGTGAAGTATCCAGGACCCAAGTCGAACAGGACCGCTGACCTTGATTCTCCCAGGGTCCTTAGCAACTTCTGGTGTCACAGGAGCTAGCTAGGAGGGAGGCATTTCGATCCCAGTCCTAGCTTTTTCTCTCCACGTCTGGCAGCCAAAGCATGCATTCTCTTTAGCGACGGAGTCTTACCATGACAGCTGTGGCAAAGCCTTTACTGTTTCAGCCGCCGCTAAAGCCTCTGTGGTCAGCAATGCCGAGGAAAGTAACTTCCTCCTAACACCGAGATTCCCAATGGTCTTACTTCCGGTGGTGAAGCCCCACAGCCAAATGTGACTTGGGGAGGAAAGGGTTTGTTTCGCTTCCAGTTCCACATCACAGGTCATCGGAGCAGGAACTCAGGCAGATCAGGAACCCAGAGGAAGGAGGTGCTTACAAACTCCGCCCCTCAAGGATTTGCTCAGCTTGTTGCTTTATTATAGAACTCCACCCACAATGGGCTGGGCTGGGCTGGGCTGGGCTGGGCCCTCCCACATCAATCAGTAATTAAGAAAATGTCCAACAGTTGAATCTTAGGGAGGTATATTTTCAATTGCGGTTCTTCTCAGATGACTCTAGCTTGTGTCAAGCTGACATAAAAACCAGCTGGCATGCTAACTCATCTCCTCTCGGCTTCTAGGAGCACGCTTTGACCTTTTACATACCCTTTAACATCTGCAGGCCCAGGCTACTGTGAACTTCCCCCAATTACCTTGATGGTTATCACTTGCATCTTTCCCAACCACACTGAGAATGCCACAGCAACACCTGGCCTGGCCTTTTGGGCTGGTTGTGAACTAAGTCCCCATGCTTGTTTTTTCCACTTCACTGGCCTGTCTGTCTCTTAACCAAGTCTCCAACTCAGGAAAACACTCCAAGTTTAGTGTTTATGCCAGCCACATGTAAGAAGACCTTTATACAGAGGCTGGGCAGAACAATGATGAAAAGTCCCAAGGCCCCCCAAACCGAAGAGTGGGAGGGTGGAGCTAATCCTTGGTGAGGCAATTTAACGTCCATTGGTCCCTGGGAATGTCAGATTATTACAGAAGTTCAAAACTACAGGCGACTTTGGCCATTTCTTCATGGGAGTAGCCAGGAAGGGTCTCATCCTGAGAGACCTGCTGTGGGACAATGGTCTTTCAGCCTGTCGCTTGTATTATTTTTAATAAAACGCTGATTGGCCAATAGCCAGGCAGAAAGTTTAAGTGGAACAACCAGGCAGGAAGTAGAGGCAGGGCAATGAGAACAGGAGAATGCTGGGAAGAGGAAAGGTCAGTCTGCAGTTGTCACCCGGACACCAAGAGGAAGCAAGATGAGAATGCCTCGTCAATGAAAGGTATGAAGCCACGAGGCTAACACAGACAAGAATAATGGGTTAAGATGTAGGATGTAATAATTAGTTAATAAGAAGCCTGAGCTACTAGGCCAACCAGTTTTATAGTTAATACATGCCTCTGTGTGTTTATTTGGGCCTGCACTTCTGCAGTACTGGGTGGAACAGAAACCTCAGACAACAGGGGGAGTACAGTAGGAAGTGCCTGCACTTTTTGATCACCTGTCCCCTTTACTCTTGGAACGAATCGCTGATCTGGCCTTAGAGCCCTCCATAAGCTAACCAACATGGTGTTCTGTTACCCACCAGTTTATTGTGGCTAAGGATTCTGGCTAGGTGCAAGTCCAGCTACGTCTGTATTTGGAAAATGTGAAGGCACACTTTGCCTGGCTTCCTCTCCTCTCAACTTGCTCCTACGGCCTTAGCACCTCGTAAACATTTTATATTTTTGCATGCGGATCTGAAATGGTTATATTGACCCACCTCGTGCAGGTCCTGGTAAACTCGACTGCGACCCATGTCCTACACCGGTCTCACGGCCCTGGTTTCTTTCTTAGTCTCCCATAAATACAGTCTTAACCAGGCTTGTGACCTGGCCATCAAACACCACTTCCCAATATCCAGTTCGTTTAGTAGCGCCTGCTTTTTATTCTATTGTTTTCTGCCCCTGATATTCGTGAGGACCTCAGCTAAGATAAGCGCTCGTGTCAAAGGCTTGTATGAGCCTTGTATGAGGGACTGGTTGCCCCGAGATAGCCTTAGATTGTCAAGCCTTTTCATCAGGAAGGGACGGTTGGGTTATGTTTCTCAGCTTTCAGACTGACCCTATATGCCCACATGTCCCACAGCGTCACACGGCGGGGCGAGGGGCTCCTCCACTGCTTGTTTGGAAGTCTTCCCCAGAGCCAGCAGCTCCTGGCACTGGATGATCTGATTACCGTAGTCCCTGGCTCCAGACCACTGCTAGATCTCTGTCATCATACTGGACCCTATGCTTTCTCTTTTTCCAGACGAAAGGTAGGTAGGACGGAGGAGGAGAGCCTTCTATTACTTCTAGGTAACTCTCTTCCTCAACTACCCGACTCTGCCCATGGGTTTTGCTGTCCCAAGAGAGGTTCTATAATTTGGGCTGTCTTCTGCCATTGGACCCCAGCTGTAAGAGGCTGCAGGCAAATACCTGCATTTTCCCTCTGCTCTCATCCAATTTACCTGCAAAGTCAGAGGCCAGGAGTTGAGAGTCCGACCGTATATCCATTTCTGGCTCCAGTTCCCTCCTGACACCTTATTTGAGAAAGCGGCACCCAGGCTGCTTCTGCAGTTACTTGCTGGTAGTTTTACCCCCTCTCAGGCCTTGCAATGTCTGTCTCAGACCTTCCGTTGTTCTCAGAGCATCCCCATACGCCCAAGGCAGACCTCATCCGTCAATCAGGCATACCACTTCGTACCTATAAGACTGTCACCCTACAGATTTCCCCTACAGAGGGCCTCTGCCCAGATAGCCTGACTGTAGTGACATTTTCCCATTACTCTCTGCCCTGTTCATGTCCCAACTGCTATCCTTGCTAGTCCTATAGGGACAAACAAACCACCATGTCAAGATTTCCCCTGCAGTTGTCCCCCAAATTAACGTCATTTCACTTGTTTGTCTCATTCCCTGTACGAGGGACAACACCATATTGCTCTTACCAAACTCATTCTTGAGTTTTGTCCTATCCTGATGTCTGGCCAAGCAGTGTCCGATCCTGCTCTCTAAGCTGAGCGTTGCTAAAATTACTTTCCATGGGGAGACTTAGGCAAGGCCTACCCCTCCTCTTAAGGTCCCAAGGACAAATCAAGGTAAAATTCCACCAAAATTTACCCTGAGAAAACTAAGGAATTTATCGGGCTTACTTACAGGTGAAGCGTTACCTCCTGGAGAACAGGGACTCTCCCCATCCACAGGAAAAAGGCCGCTACAGAAGTTTATCTTTCTTTCTCTCAGCCTAGACACATGTGACCAAATCACCAAACAAACCCAGGATAGCTGTTGTCCACTTTCATTGGCAAATACAGCACAGAGGATATTGTCTGCGAGTGGGGAGGTCATCAAAGAGGAGGTGGTGGAGGCTCATTTTCATTATTACTCTCTTTTAAATTTAGGTTTCTGAAGCAACATTTGAAGGCATAATATCTACACAGCCCATAGCACCAGAATCCGCCATCTCCTCCCGTTCGTCTACCCCACCCTTGAATACAAGCGTCCTCATGTGAGGACGAGGTCTCTTCAGGCACTAAAAAATAAAAGCGGGCAGAAAGGAGATCCTGGACAAACGGGCTGCGGTCTGCGCGCTCGCTTTCCATGGACTGGCGTTCTCCTGCAGACATTTTGGGATCATTCAACCTTGTTAATAGGGACTGGAAGTTCTGGAGAGCCTGCTGGCTGTGTTGGCTGTGGCAGTGGACTGTGTGATTGTGGTGGTGATGCAGCATGTGTTAGTGCACCGGCGGCGTTGCGAGCTGTCTCCCCGTTGTTGCCCTGCTGCCTGCGCATGCTGCTGCCGCTCAAGTCGCAGCTGCATCTGCAATTGTTGCAACTGAGAAGTGGAAGGGCCTGAAGAGTTAAGCTGTCCTCCTTCAAAACATCTCACTCCTGATAACTGAGATAACCGCTCAGCTTCCATGGCTTCCTTACCGCTTGGAGAGTAGGAAAACGACGAAGAGGAGAGCACGCCCGTGGAGCCTTAAAGTGCGTGTTTGATCTACGAGGGCGAAGGCCTCCCAGCCCCCAGCCAGGGTAAAATACCACTCAATTCATCTAAACCTCTAGGGGCTCTGTGTTCAAGTGTCAGAAGAGCTGCGAAGTCACCTGTGAGATGATTAGGATCGCCTCCAGGTAACGCCGCACATATCGGACAAATCACTTCTGTTGTTGTTTCTGCATGTTCAGAAGTAACAAGTTCTTCAAGAGATGTTTCCGAGTCGCCCGTTTTTTCCACAATAGGGACAAGTAAAAGATTGTGGCTGCTCTACAATGAAAGCTTCCTCACCATTGTGCAAATCAAAATCTACCCTGGTTAATAATATGCACTGCATCGGGTGGTCAGTTGTATGCCTTGTTGCTGTTGCCCCGCTTTCATAACAAGCTGCACAAAGATCCTAATCGTAGCAAATTAAACCCCTGTATCTGCGACCTCGAAAGTTTCCTTTTAAACATGCATCACAGCTGACACCTTCATGTCGGGACATCCTAGCTCAGATGGTGGTGGTGTGGCCCCTCCCAGGCCCAGATGGCCAACAGTGTGTCCCCACGGCAGGCTCCTATCGCTGCTCTTGGGCCCAGCAGCCAACTCCCACTCAACTCCTAGGCTCGGCTGGGCTGCAGGGGCGGGGTGGGCAGGGGAGCGCTCCCACAGCATCCTCGGCTGACTGCGATGGGGCGGTGCGGGTTGGGAATCTAAACATTCTAACTATAAATAATTACTTGAAATGCACTTTATCATATAAACTTAAAAGCAGCCATATCGCTTATTTACAATGAATTGTTTTTGGATTTATTGGACCTATAAGACAAAAACTGCAGAAAGTCTTTGATGAATTACTGACCACGAAGTAGGAATTATACATTTATCTTCTTACTGTGCCAAGGAAACTGTTTCACAAATATACATAAACAACATTTTATGTTTTGATATCACATGGGAATATCACATACACTACTACTGTTAATTATAATAATAATAATAATAGTAAGAACAAGCTAATATTTATCAAATGACTATTCTAAACTTGGAGTGGTTCTAAGCACCTTATTTACATGGGTGATTTCATTAACTTAATATTTCAGATACTTGTTAACACATATAAAAAGGCTCCACAGAGAGATGGAAATATAAATATTCCCTCTTTCTATCAGATACCACAAAGAACTTTTAAGTCAACCTTTTGTTGTGGTGGTTATCTGTCTTGAAGAGCTTAATATTTTCTGTGCAATGCACGCTTTCAATTCACACTGTTTGTGCTTCCCAACTTAAATTTGTTAAATAAGTGTAGAAAATGGAAAAATATTGGAGTTGAGGTTTGTATATTTTCTTCTTAAAGTTCAGCATTCTATTTTCAATGCTTTGGTATTTTTTTTCTATTGTGCTTTGGCTTCTGTTAGGTCATTCTCTCTCTAGCCTTCATCTTCCTCTTCCTCTCCTTCCTCACTGGCCTCCTCCGTCTCGCCTTCTTCTTCCTTGCTCCTCATTTCCTCCTCTGTTGAGAATCTTCTACTGTCGGAGAGCATCTGCTTTTCAGCTAAGACATCTGGAAATCGAGACTGTATGATGAAGACAACGATGACGCACAGCATGAAACACGCCCCTCTCAGGAAGATGGTGAACAAGCACAGAGGGTCGCACACAAGTGGACGGGGCACTTCCCACGGTGGGTACCAGAACTGGTAATCTGTAAATACACAAGAACTTGAAGAAAGCGAGATTTCATGTGAAGTGGCTAATTTGTTTAAGAAATAAAGAACAACAATACGTACATGTAGCTTGGTCACGATCTGCGTTACCTAGAAAGAAAAATAGAGTCTGTAAAGAAACGCATACGTTTTCCCCCCTACTTCCATAAGAATATTCCCAACAGCACTGTACCCATCCTTCATGCTCTTAGACTCTAAGGCAGTGGTTCTCAACCTGGGGTCACATATTGGATATCTTACATAGCAGATATTAGCTCAAGATTCATTACAGTTATGAAGTAGTGATGGAAATAATTTTATGGCTGGGAATCACCACAACACGGGGAACTGTATTAAAGGGTCACAGCATTAGGAAGGTTGAGACCCACGGATCTAAAGTCTTTGATGTCCTGTTCTGACTAGTAGCCAATAAGTATACAATATTCTTTCTGTAGAAGCCAGCCTGGTTGGATAGAGAAACACAGAGCTAAGGAGATATGGATTCTAGGACGGACGATGTCTCACAGCATTTTGTCACCTGAGCTAAACACTTCACTCCGACCGGCTAAGGGCCCCTCCCATTTATATTATTCCAAATTAATACGGATCTACTCATTTCTCATGTAATTCTCAGTTTTCTTCATGTTTCATCTTCATTTCTGAAACAGCAAGGTCAAGTCCACCACCTGGGATTCATTGACTTTAGTTATTTTTTTTTCAATGAGATAATTACATTTGAAAGTAGACAAATTCCTTTTTATGAGCTTAACTGGGTGGAGAGGGTCAGATCATCATTATTTTTCCTTCCACTGAAAATAGATTCTTTTCTCACATAATAACCCTGATTACAGTTTCCCCTCCCTGTACTCCTACTTCCTCCCCGCCTCCCCTCCTACCTGGAGCCACTCTCTTTCTAGGCCAATCATTCTTTTTTTTAATGCTATTTTTTTTATTAAAGATTTCTGTCTCTTCCCCACCGCCGCCTCCCCTTCCCTCCCCCTCCCCCAATCAAATCCCCCTCCCTCATCAGCCCAAAGAGCAATCAGGCTTCCCTGCCCTGTGGGAAGTCCAAGGACCACCCACCTCTATCCAGGTCTAGTAAGGCGAGCATCCAAACTGCCTAGGCTCCCACAAAGCCAATAGGTGCAGTAGGATCAAAAACCCATTGCCATTGTTCTTGAGGTCTCAGTAGTCCTCATTGTCCGCTATGTTCAGCGAGACTGGTTTTAACCCAGGCTTTTTCAGACCCAGGCCAGCTGGCCTTGGTGAGTTCCCGATAGAACATCCCCATTGTCTCAGTGTGTGGGTGCACCCCTCGCGGTCCTGAGTTCCTTGCTCGTGCTCTCTCTCCTTCTGGTCCTGATTTGGACCTTGAGATTTCAGTCCGATGCGCCAATGTGGGACTCTGTCTCTGTCTCCTTTCATCGCCCAATGAAGGTTAATATTAATTTTCTTTGGGTTCTCCTTCTTATTTAGCTTCTCTAAGAACCCGAATTATAGGCTCAATGTCCTTTATTTATGGCTAGAAACCAAATATGAGTGAGTACATCCCATGTTCCTCTTTTTGGGTCTGGCTTACCTCACTCAGGATAGTGGTTTTAATTTCCATCCATTTTAGGCCAATCATTCTTGACTTGCAGTGAGAGGGTCACTAGTGGGCACAGGGGGACAGCACAGTGCCAATGAGGGCTTTGTCTTACGTTGGTAGCATCTCTATGGTGAAGTTTAGAGTTTATTTCTTAGGCTCCTGAACTCTGCTGTGCCTTCACTGTCATTTTAGCATCTTGGTGTTGGTCCTTCACAGTTTAAGAGGCAGCTCCTAATCAGATCATCCTTAAAAAGGAATCCCGCTCTATCTGGTGTGCAGGTTCTCTTCCTGCCGCACGGGTGATGCATGTAAAGACCCGTTAGCAGAGGCAGCGATGTCACAGCATCTTCTTCCTTGCCACTGTTCTTCATTTGTCACCATTACTTTCCATTTGTTACATTCTTCTTTTATTTTTGTTTTTTGTTAAATATTTAGACAAATTTAAATTTCTTTGTAGATACACTGTTTATCTGCTCTTGAAGAAAAGGTTTTAGTTCATGTGGGTGAGGGAGCCTAGAAGGTGTGGTGTCTCATGGAATTGGAGTTACTGGTGGCTTTGAGCTATCTGACCACTGAGCTTCATGACCTCTGAGCTGCCTGACCACTGAGCCACCTGACTGCTGAGCCTCCTGGCCACTGAAAAACATGACCACTGAGCCACCTGACCACTGAGCCTCCTGACCACTGAGCCTCCTGACCACTGATGCTCCTGATCACTGAGGCTCCTGACCATTGAGCCACCTGACCACTGAGCCTCCTGACCACTGAGCATCCTGACCACTGATGCTCCTGATCACTGAGGCTCCTGACCATTGAGCCACCTGATCACTGAGCCTCCTGACCACTGAGCCTCCTGACCACTGAGCCTCCTGACCATTGAGCCTCCTGACCACTGAGCCTCCTGACCACTGAGCTTCCTGACCACTGATCTTTCTGACTACTTCTTGACCACTGAGGCTCAGCCACCTGACCACTGAGCCTCCTGACCACTGAGCCTCCTGACCACTGAGTCACCTGACCACTTAGCCTCCTCACCACTGAGGTTCCTGACCACTGAGCCTCCTGACCATTGATCTTTCTGACTACTGAGCTTCCTTACCACTGAGGCTCAGCCACCTGACCACTGAGCCTCCTGACCACTGAGTCACCCGACCACTGAGCCTCCTGCCCACTTAGCTTCCTGACCACTTAGCCTCCTGACCACTTAACTTCCTGACCACTTAGCTTCCTGACCACTTAGCTTCCTGACCACTTAGCCCTGACCACTTAGCCTCCTGACCACTGAGCTTCCTGACCACTGAGGCTCAGCCACCTGACCACTCTGCAGTTGGAAATACCTAGAGGTTCACAGAATAGTGACAGAATAGTGACAGCATTAGAGTCGGAATCAATAATAACAGCGCAATAAAGTGAGTGTCAGCCACTCTGCTCTCTTATGGTCTTACATCTTACGGATTTATTTTATCTTACTGCATAGAAAGTCTGTGCATCTGTCGGCACTGTCACACCGAGAACAAACTGTCCCTGCTTGATAAGGCCTCCTTGTCAGCGTTCCTCTAGAAAAAAAAAAGTAGAAAGTAAGAAAGGACTCAGTTTTTATGCTATTTAATGCTTATTAAATTTATGTTATGTTATTAATTTTATGCCAATTGAACAACATTTTCACCACATTTTACTATTTGAGGAAGATGACCTAGTTAAGAAAATAGACTCAACTTTGAGCGGATATACGGCAGAGATATTTGCATATCAGTGTTCATTGAAGCTCGATTCACAATGCTGTTAGGTGACTAACCTCGGTGTCCAATAGCAGCCACCTAATTGGGCTGAGCCCTGATTGACAGGAAGGAGTCCAGGCCGGCACTGTGCACTGAGTTCCTATGGCTGGCAAGGCCATGGAGCTCAGAGGAGAGCCTACTGCTGTCACTTGCCTAAATCAGGGTAGTTTCTCACCGCAGTCTAAGGAGTTATTCTTACACACACAGCAAAGTGTGGTTTTCACTCTCACCAAAGAAGCTTTTATAGGCAGCAGACAGAGACTATGATGCCTGTGCTTGGTGGTCAATATGACTCCATCCAGAATGAACTGCAATCCAGAAAGGGCGGCTATGCCTGTGATATGTTTTTGCTTCGCGTAAAGTGGGGGAATCCACTTCTAGTTCGGACCTTTGAGGTAGGAAGATGCACACCTTTGATCTGGACCCTGGGATGGGAGATGCACTTATAATCTGGGCTACGCCTTCGGCTGGACATGGAAAAAGGAAGCTTTTGCTTTTTTCATGCTTGCTCTCTGCTGGCTAGCACGTTCATTCCTTGACTGGCATGAGAGCCTGCTTTTGGAGGATTCTAGCATATGCTGAAAAGCGGCGGAGAGATCTAGGCTTGTGGACTGAGCAACTACTAGATTCCAGGACTTCCATTCACAGCCAGCCATTGTTGGATTAGCTAGACTGCAGCCTATAAGATATCCCAATAAACCATCTATCTATCTATCTATCTATCTATCTATCTATCTATCTATCTATCTATCTATCTATCTATCTATCTATCTATCACCACCACCACCACCACCTACCTACCATCTATCTATCTATCTATCTATCTATCTATCTATCTATCTATCTATCTATCTATCTATCTTTCTATCTATTCATCCTGTAAGTTTTGTTGCTCTATAGAACTCTGATAAAGAGACCATTACAGAAAGTCATAATTGATCCAAATGCGAAACCCACTGACTATAGGGTACCTGCCCCCATTTAATACCTTTACAACACAACCTCTAACTAAAGGCTCAGGGAACTTCATAGAAAGGGAGCAGAATGACTGTAAGAGCCAAAGGCCAGGGCATCTGCTGTGAGAGTCTCTTCTATAAAGAAATAAATAGGACAGGAAGTGGAGGGAGGAAGGAGGTGGGGTTTGCAGTGGAGGTAAAGGTACACTGTATGAAATCACCAAAAAGTTAATAAAAATGTTCTTTAAAATTAGTATGATAGATTGCTAAAAAAAACCCCACAAAATCCTCTAGCTCTGTATATGTAAGTCTTGGGACATTGAACTACTATGGATTTTATTCATAATTTTCTCACCTGGAATAAGATGAGCTTGAGCTAATCACTAGCATGTTTTAAAAGCAGAGTTTTCTTTGGTTGATTACAGTAGAGAAACCAAACATTTGAAGTATGAGGCTTGGCTTTTGCTTACCTGATGGGTGTTTGTGTATGTGTGTGTGTGTGCACGCGCACACACATGTGTGTGACATGTATCAAGGAATACAGAGCTTTTAGCAGATGAGAGACATGCTTGGCTGACATTCAGGAGGCAAATGGGAACCTTGAGTCCAACAAGCCTCAAGGAACTGAATTCTCGATGAATTCATCTTGAAGGAGTTTGGAACAGATTGTCCCCATTGATAACGTAGTAGACACACTGATTTTTGTCTTGGAGGCCCTAAGCACTGCACCCAGCTGTTATGTGGCAGAACTCATGACCTAAGAGTCTTGATAGCAAGGGAATGCTGTTCATAAGCACTGTGTTTGTGCTATTTAGTGTGCAGCGGTAGAAAGCCAGTCCATGTGCTAAGCCCCTACTCCAGATACTACTGTGTGTGTCTGCACTAAGGGGTTACCCTGATTGCACATGCTTTCTCTGTAGTCTACGCTCTGCGGAGCACCTAGAGTAATAAAAATAAAACATTCCTTACAAAGTATAAATGAGATCATGGCAGACAATTGCTTATGAGCTTCCAATGACGTTGCCGCTCCCCAAATCAATTCCAGAATCTTTACCATGGCATCGTTTTTCGGTTTTATCTACTTACACCTACTCTTCACCTCAGCCTCTAACCATAGTTACCCCCTTCTCAGATGTGCTAAGTTCACACAACTTCAGACAATTTTAAACATTAAATTTTGCTTATTTAGTTATTGCTGTGTGCACGCACATATACATGCACACATAGATGGGGTGCCCTGGTGTGCCTGTGGAGGTCAGAGGGTAACACTACGGAGTTCTTTTCAAACACCCATCACAAGTAAGGATTATCGCTTTAAAATCACTCACCCTGGTGCATAGTTGCATATGAACAGTGCTGCAAAGTGGATATTTCCAATTCTTCGGCAAGGAGTCACAGCGCAGCCAACTTTGTAGGAGCTGTCCCAAACAAGCTGAAATAAGCATGTCAGAGACAATGTCAAATTCATTTAGCAGTACTTACACTATACATACCATATTCCATCCACACAGAATCTTTAACCATGAAATTCAAGCATCATCCAAAATTGCTTTTCGATCCAGGCAAAGCACTGTCATGTTCTCGGGGAGCATTTCCCAAATGTCGTTACGTCAACATCCTCATAGTTTCTTATGATGGAAACGGCCGAAGAACACTGATGCAGGACAATGCTCTAAGTCAGTGGAAATCATCACTGAAGAGGCAATTTGCCAATACCCGATTAAATTGAACAGTTTTACATCTTTGGTAGTCAGGAAGAAAGATCAGAGTGAGAAGAAGAAAAGTTTGTAGAGGTGGAAGTTTCTAGCAGAAGGGAGAAAAGAGAAATAATAGGGCTACAGGCAGGAAGGAAGATGCGAGAGTAACAATGCACCAGCATCTGTCTTTCCTCTTAGAGAGGAAGCTGCACCACAAAGTGAAAGAAAGTATGGGCTTTCCATTAGGAAAGACCTAGAGGAGATCTGTTCCCTATTACAGAGAATCAGACCCTGAATTACAGGGGGAAGGGACTGGAATAATGAGAGACATTCCAGAAATTCTCTGCGTAATCTCAATTATTAGTAAAATTTCAAGTAAGAAGAAAGTTCATTTGGCTCATAACTTGTGGGGAAGGGGAACCATTTCTATCTCCTACTTAATTTTTAACCAACTTATGTTGTTGTAAAATTTTAATTATTGAAGAAATATAGTGATATATTAGAGAAAAGAGACAAAAATCTAAGCAAGACCACTTTCCAAGTAACATGTGTGAGGCCCTGGGGGCTATTTGTAAAATAACTACTACTGCAAAAATAACAAGATAATATAATAAAATATAAGAGTTGAAGCAAAGTCTAGCAGGTCCAATATAAGGGACAAGAATGTCTTGGCGGCTTGAATCACAGAAGAGAAAACAGTAGAGTAACAGGAAGGGGATTAAAATTATATTAAGGAGTCTAGCCTTGCTATGTATAATAAGGAGGAACTGATAAAAAAGAATGGATTAAAAATTCCTAGAAGAATTCATTTGTTAAAAAAGAGTGGAGTTCAAAGCCATAATTTCAAAATTATGTTTTAAATGGAATATGATGTAAGCTGATTGAGATCATGTCATGTTTTAAAGAAATTCATGTTCATTCAAAATCTTTTTAATTTCTGACATAAACTGAGAAGAAACTGAGCAGAGTCATGTTGTTGTGAGAATATGTGGGTAAAAAGACAAGGTCTCTGTTCTCTGTGTTTCGGTTACTGTGTAAAATAATAGAAATGAGTACATAAAATTAAATGTGATTGAGACTTTTTAGAGGGTAAGGAGGACATCTGGAGTTCTGGGCATGGGTGGTGGAAATAACACTAGAAGTCAGCCGATTAGCTACAGTCTACCTGCTAATCTGTGGGCATTAAGACATCTTTTATGCTTGCTCATGGTCAGCAATTTGTAAACTATCTTCTTTAAGAGTCTCCCCAGCATTTCTACCATGTGCTAGTATCAGAACAACCCCCTTGATCTTCAGGTATGCAGACAATGTTTATTTCTTATATTCTTCCCATAATAGATGGAATGGCGGATGTTTAAGACAAAGGAGTAATTTTATCATTTGAGTTTATAAATTTAAAGCAGAAAACTAAGCAAAGCAATTAAGAAATCTACTAATTTAATGACAATATACAAATCGGATACCTGAATATAATGGGAACAGTTTTCATCCTCAAGGCAAGTGTCATTTTGAAAATTATAACTTTTCTTTTCTTCATGCCAACTTCTGATGGCGATGCTTGCGGTAAATTCATTTTCAGGGCCAACCCACATGTTTTCACCGATACCTTTAAACACGGGATGTGACTCGTAGGCTTTGTCTAAATGAGTATTACGCTGATACAGACATTTCTTTCCCCATGCCCTAGCCGTACGTGATAAAGCTACATCCCAAGTCTGAAAATAAACACATACAAAAAACAGAGAAAACAAGATAGTTAAAAATCATGTTGTTTTAATGCTCTAATATCTTTTCTTGTTTTCTCTCTTGGAACAACTCTTTACTATTTATGTGTTTTCTGCTTTTCGTTTTCTGAGCAATATTTGTAGGAAAATCTTCTTTTCATGCCATTAAAAATAAAATGACTACTTCCCAAGACAAAGGCCTATTAATAATACATCTATAACTGAAATATTCAAGTGAGAGATTAAACTATTCATTCTAATACTATCTTCTATAGTCTTTTCAGGATTATATAATACACTTACAGTTTGATCACAATACACATTTTTAATATTCTGTTTTTTGTGCCTAGTAAATTAAAATATCCATCTAATAGCTATTTGGTGAGCATTCACTATATATAGGATATTATTTTCAAATATAAAATGAGAGGTCAGTGTACATTTGGTCCTCAAGATTCTGCACTTACAGTGCTGAGGAGGCAGAGACAGGAACTGCTAGGACTTCCTGGCTTCCATTCAAGCTGAAAAAATACGACACTAGATTCAGGGAGAAATCGCATCTTTAAGGAGGAGTGGAGAGGAGGGCACCTAACGCCCTCTGCTGGCCTCTGTTTGGGCATGTACTTGCAGGCTCACACAGAAGCATCACACATGTACTTGTACACACATACATGCACACACACATACAAACACACATACACAAGTATCACATACAAACACACACACACACTGACACACACTCTAGTTTGCGTCAAACTCTTTTGACATTTTAATTTACTCATACAACATCTTGTCGATAAATACATCCAATTGCAATCTACCTATAGCATACCTGAAACTCCTTTCCTGCAAACTTTCTGACAACTTTCTCTATTCATTAAGTTTTCATCTTAAAATTTCCTTTCTCATCTGGAGCAGCCAGTCATTTTACTTTACAACACAATTATGACTTATCTCTCGAGCACAACAGAGTGAGACTATGAACTGAGAGCTATCTCCCCAGCGGCACATATTCTAAACGCCCTTCTCATTGTCCTCAGTCTGTCGTTTCACTGGTAACTCTTACTTTACAGACAGCTCGAGTTGACAATCATCAGTGGACATCTAAAACTCAACCTGCAAAAGTTTTAAGGTAAAATGTTACTAAAAAGGTTTGGGAAATTAGTTTTTAGAAACATTTAAAAAATTGGACATCCTTTCAAGTTATTTTCCTATTAATCACTCGCTGGCTGTCAGCAGAACAGAATAAATTTTGAGCTTGGTGAGAGAAGCTGTCTCAAAAGAATACGGCTGCCAACATCTGAGGAAGACATTGTGCACTCGCCTCTGGCCTCCATATACTCGCAAACAAATATGCACACACGTATACCTGCACACATATGTACAAACACACATATACCGCCAATGCGAAGGCTTTACAGAGTGAGAAATGAAGGTTACCTGGGAAGCAGAAATCTGGAACTCATTATTCACACCCTGACTGAGAGAATTATTAAAGGATGTATTTTGATTACAGGGAAATTTAAAAATGATTTGAGTAAAACAGGAAGTCATAAAATTAGTATACACAATTATATGAATTAATATACATTAGCAACGAACAATCTGAACAGAAAACCTGGGCACATAATTCCACCATGATAACATTAAAAAAATAATAACTCTAACCAAACTGAACTTTTTTTTTTAAAGCTTAGAATGTTGCTAAAGCAAATCAAAGAAGACAGTAATGAAAAAACTGGTTTCTATGGCCAGGGACTTGGAGACATAACACTGAGATACCTTCAGCACACTAAACATTCTGTAAAATAGTGTGGCCCCTCACCAAAAGCAACGCCGATAAAGAGTCTTAAGGGGCACTGGAGAGAATTAAAGAAAAAGTCCTGAAAGAAAATAAACTCAGAAGAGGGCTTGGCAGACTGTGGGATGAGATAAAGGGCTCCGCAATAAATTTCTGCACACACACAGGAAAGTGGTTTATACACAGGCTGTCAAGACCATTTAATGGGTAAAACACAGTTCTTTAACCTAAGTCTTGGGAAAGTTGGATATCCACGCAAAAAGAACGGAATTAGACCCTTATAACCTATCAAAAAATTAATCACAAACAGATCAAAGACCTAAATGTAAGACCTGAAATTCTTCTTTGTTGTTGTTGATTTGAAAATGTGGAGGAAAACTTAATAAATTGGATTTGGTAATGCCTTTTCTAAGACAGTACCAAAGCATATGCATGAAGGAAGCAGACCTCATCCCAGTTTCAATACTCTGCACAGATGTTTATTTTTATTTTACATGTATGTTTCACCTGCATGCACATAGGGGCACCACCTGCATGCCTGACGCCCAAAGAAGGCCCTTGGAACTTGGGTTCCAGTAGTCTGCGAGGGTCAGAAATCAAACCCAAGTCCTCTGCAAGAGCAGCAAGTGCTCCTAACTACCGGGCTATCTCTCCAGCCCCGCATTTAACAATTTTACTACCAACCCGTTGGAAGTATAGGAATGTTAAGCACACAAGATTGTCTATCCGATGGGAGAGCCAACAGCCTGTGTTCAAGGGGTGAGAGCGGGCAATGCCAAAGGAACCACTGTGCCAATCTACCTTTTAGAAAGGCTCTATGTACTTCTAGTCTTTACAACAAACACCTTTCCTAAGGGGCGTTTTCCTACCCAGATGTTCGCAGTGAGCAGTCAGAAAAGTCCTTTTATTATAATGTGTCTTTAGATAATAACCAGTTAATCACGCTTTGGGCATTTGAGGAATCACATCTCCTCCCAAGGCTAGGTATGTCTCGGGTCCCAACCCTCTGAGTAGTAAGTAGGACCCCTGAAGTCCTCTGCTTTAGAGGCTGCTGATTACAGAGTCCTCCAGCGCCCATGCCTTCTGATCCTGGAAGTATACAGCCTAACAAAGGGACCAAGATAAGCACTTGGGAGCAAAAATCAAACCAGTGATAAAAACAAACAAACAAAACCCCCGAAAACCTAGAAGGAAAGAAAAGGAAGAAAAAAGATCTGTAGCTTTGGTGCCCGTCCCGGAACTAGCTCTTGTAGACCAGGCTGGCCTCAAACTCCCAGAGATCCGCCTGCCTCTGCCTCCCGAGTGCTGGGATTAAAGGCGTGCACCACCACCGCCCGGCACAAGTTTTGTTTTTTAAAGGCAGAATTAATGGGAAAACATTTACAATGGGCAAAAGATCCAATCTTTTAATAAATTTTAAATAAAATAGGATCTGTCCTACCCCGAGCGTCTCAGTTTCTACTAGTTCAGATCCAAGGAGTCTCTCTTTGTTTTGTTACTTGGTTGTTCATTGATAAGGTTGCATTGATTCTTAATGTTTTTAGAGAAAAAAACCCAGTTGCATTAAAATAGAATTTTTAAATTGGCGTCCCTTAAAATTTGCACCTCCAAGGGGTACCCCTACTTCTTCCACACTTGATCCTATGTAAAACCAAGGAACTGATCGTATTATCAGAGCGACAGTTTCCCCACGCTTTAGAGAAGGGGCCTGGGTGGTGGGAGGTTTGGGAAACAGCCTTCCGGCCTCACCATGAAGCGCAGGTTAGACCCTGCAGGGAAGACGGAGCCTCGGAGATCATTGTGGAGATTCACGTACTCATTGATAAAGTCCACATCCTCTTCATGAGGCAGGAAGTTGGCGTTCAAACCAGAGCCCATTAGTAGGAGCCACAACTCACACAGCCACAGCTTCAGCACACCCCCTAGTGTCAGGGGACGCGAGGGAACACTCCCCACTAAAGACAAGGAGAGACGCGGCTTCATGCTCACCCACCAAAGACCAGCCAGTGCACATGCGCCAGGCCGCACCCCGGTGACCTGCCAATCTACGGGTCGGCAGAGGGCTCTTAAGTGGGAAGAGAAGGAGGAGGGAGAAGTGGGCGGGGAGAAAAAAAAATCATGATTACTGTCTGCTTTTTGACCGAAGTCAGACTTGAGTTAAACGAGTATGTTTTTCACAATGCTTCTTGAGCATTATCTAGAGTTCATTTTGGACACTGAACGGCGGCGTGTCGTCGTTTCCTGGTAAGACATTAGTCTGTACCCCAAGTGTTGAGTGATTGACAAGTCCGAGATACCTTATAATTGTGTCAAGGGAAATAGTCATTCTTCACGTGTTAGGGACGAGCATCCAGCTCATTTTTTTTTCTTATCTACTGAGTTGTGATTGTTTTTATTGTTGTCTCTGTTAGGGATAGAAGATTCTCTTTAAGTCTTATCCAAACATAACTATAAAGAATTGTTAAGGGGCTGGAGAGATGGCTCGGAGGTTAAGAGCATTGCCTGCTCTTCCAAAGGTCCTGACTTCAATTCCCAGCAACCACATGGTGGTTCACAACCATCTGTAATGGAGTCTGGTGCCCTCTTCTGGCCTGCAGGCATACACACAGACAGAATATTGTATACATAATAAATAAATAAATAAAAAGAATTGTTAAAAATTATCTTTGATTCACGTGATAAAAAGCAGTAACCTACACAGGATGATTTTGGTTGTACCTTTATTCTTTCAGTGTATGTACTGAGGCAGCTTATTAAATGAATGAGAAGGACCAGTAGACAACACATAGTCCTTTCTCTCAAATATGAATGAGGCGATTTTCTTTTTGGAAGGTGTTTTGACACTTGCATGCACCCCGTTTGTCAGGAATATTCTCTAATGTAATAAAAACGGTTGGTGGTCAAATCCTATGATCAATTATAAAGAAGAGTCCCCATTTCCTTGGCAGCTCTGACATTACTGGCATCTCACTTATCTTGATAAATGTTTCTTTTTAATACTTCCCATATGTTAGAGCCCATGATGCTATAAAAGCTGAACAAAGTAGGAATAAGTCTACCCAGTGCTATGAATAATTTATCAAACAGTAAATCACAATGCAGTTGTGAATATTATTTTAAATTTATCTCATCAAATTTGTCTACCGCTATTTTAAATAGTTGGAAAATATGAACTCAGTCAGATAATAACTTTATGAAATGCTTCTCATTTGTATCTCCTCGAACAGATGGAAAGTCACCGTGTATGTGTGTGTGGGGGGAGGTAGTCAAGTAATTTGCCTGAAGCAATCTTGTCACTGAATTTTGAAGGTAATTTTTGGTTTTATTTAGATATTTCTTTAACAAAAGATAGGCTCTGTAAGAGGGAATTTGTAGGTGGAGAAGTACAGATGTGTCTCATGTGATCTCTGTCAAACATTTTGATCTTGCAAAACATGAAGCCTTTTCCAGCACCAGCATCCTTCACTGGAGCTAAGCATGATGGTATATTTTTATAATGCCAGAACTCGGGATTCTAAGACAAAGAAATTATGACTTTTAGACTAGGTCATACAAAAAGTTCAGACCAGCTTTGACTACATAAGACTGTATCCAAAGCAACAAAGTGAAAAACCCTCCCCACATTCATTAACAATCTTCCATGTACTACCAAAACCAAACCAAACCAAACCAAGCCAAGCCAAACCAAACCAAACCAAGTACACTAGTGTGTATGTTTGTTACAACTGATAAGGCCATGGTGGCACGTTATTGTCCAGATTTCATAGTTTATATTAAGGTTCATTTTGGATGCAGTGCGTTCTCTGGATTTGGGCAAATGTATAATGATTCATCGCTACATTTACACACTATTAAAGCAAATAATATTAGTGTTACACAGAGCAGTTTCTGTGTTCAGAAATTCCTCCAAGGCATCCATCTCTCTCTCCCTCCAGCATCTCGGCAGCACACTTTTTACAGTTTGTCTTTTCAAGAATGTGGTTCAGTTGACGCCATGCGATGTGTAAGCTGGTCACATGATGCCTTTCTCGCAGTGTTACACTGAAATTTCCTTCATGTTTTTAACGGTTTGATAGCTAATTTCTTTTTGACACAGTAACATTCCATTTTCTCAGTGTAACAACTTATTCCATTATCCACTGAAGGAACGACATATTCGTTGCTTCCAAGTTTGGGCAGTTCTAAACAAAGCTGCTACAAACATGTATCTGAAGATGTCTGTATGAAAATGACTTTTAACTTTTGCAGGCAAAGCAAAGACATGCTTATCGGTCTTCTGGCAGAAGTGTGTTCATAATTGTTTATTATTATATGATTATAATTGCTATTATTTATTGTTGCTGTTTATGTGTCTGTGTGTTCGAGCACGTGTGCCATGGCGCAGGCACACGTGTGTAAGTCAGATGATGACTTTGGGGTGTCATTTCTCCCTTCCCGCCATTCTTGCTTTCAGGTTGCCATGCCGTGCAACAGGTACCTTGACCTGAGGAGCAACCTCACAGGCCTCGGGAATTGGTGGCCTGCTTTCCAGTGTGTTTGTACCCTTTGCCTTCCTGCCAGGGTTGAATGAGAATTTCTGCTTCTCCATGTGATTTGTTCCCACTTGGTGTTGTCAAATTCTGGAGGTTTTTAATAGATGTGTGAAGTTGTTCCATTTAATCTTCCTTTCCCTGACAATTTAGGATATAGAGTGTCTTTGAATATGCTTTCTTCCTCTCTTATTATTGAGGCTAAGGTCTTTGGCTCATTTTTTTTCTAACAAGTTTAGCATTAATTCTTGAGTTTGAAAGGTTATTTGCATATTTTGGATAACAGTCACTATCAAGTATGATTTTGAGAATACTTTGTCTTTTTCTTGCTTGTCAGCAACTTAGGAGTTTGTTTTTTTAGCTTATCTCAGTTCTTATTGTTATGAATCATGCCTTTGGTGTTGTGTGCAAAAATTCAATGCCTAATAGACTGAGTTTGAAAGTATTTCTTTTTGTCTTCTACAAAAGATGGAGACCAGAGTTAAAATAACACTCTGTTTTGTTTGTTTTGGATTTCTTTTTTCAAGACAAGGTCTCCCAGTGTAGCTCTGGCTGTCCTGGAACTCACTCTAGAGACCAGGTTGGCTTCAAACTCAGAGATCCAGCAGCCTCTGCATATGTACAATGGCACTCTTTTATGTTTGTTAAGTTTTACCAGTGAATTATCTGAGCCTGGTTCTTTCTGTTCAGGTAATTAATTATTTCTTCAGTTTATTTAATAAGCATATGCCTATTCAGATTATCAGGTTTTTTTGTAGGAGTTTAACTTGACAATTAAAATTTTATGAAAATTGGAAAATTTAAATTTTTATGTTCGTTTAAGGAGAACAAACAAAGAATAAAGCTAAAAATACACAAATGTATGAATTTGTCCTCTGAATCGTAGGAGCATACTTCAACTTTGTTGACTTTTTTTCTCAGTCTTTTCCACTTTCTTTTCAGTGCATGTGTGTTCACATGTGTGTGGATGTACATTTGTGGTGCATGTGCATGTTTGTTGGCCCTAGATTGGCTAAGATGTCTTCCTGTGCTGTTCTCCATCTTCTATTTTGAGGTAGGGCCTCTCAGTTAAACTCCTAGCTTGCTGACTGGAGTCTATCTAGTTAGCCAGCATGCTCTGAAAACCTTAGTCTCTACATCCCACATGGTGCGAATAGGTGGACTTCCTTACGACCCCGGCACCCATGGGTGCTGAGGATCTGAGCTTTGGTCTTCACATGTGCATACACCTACTCACAGACACACATACATGTACATTATCAGCAAACCACCCCAATAAAAACACAACCTTAACTTTATTCCCCTGTGTCCCAATTTCTATAATACCTACTATCTATATATTCATATATTTTATATGCTATATAGATGTATATATATATATATATTTTTTTGAATTGAAAAGTAGATGTTGAATTTAAATTTTAGATAAGAATGTAGAAAATGTAATGGGGAATTAAACAGATCTTGAGTTCTAGTTACTCAGAAAATAGTCTTTATTGTAGTATTTAGAAATTTCTTCTGACTAGAAATAACAATTAAAGTAGTCTATAAAGAATAAAACCTAGCGTGAGAAGATGACCGGCTCTGTGCTGAGTTGCTCTCTCAGTCACGTGAACTGTCAATAAAACACAACAATTAAGAGTTCAATTTAATTTCAAAAAGCAAAAATAACTGAAATATTTATGCTCACGTATAATTTATGGAGTTTTAATGAAAGGGAGAAAAGTTACACAAGATGAAAACATTGATTGGTTTTTCTAGCTTTTAACATAAGGTAATCAAAACTCTTGAACTTCAAAATCAAAACTCTCAAATTTGACTGGACTTAAAACCTTGACGGTATTGCCTAACAATAGTGTCATGCCAATACATATTTTTAGAATGCCTCCTGGGTTTGAGGCATAAATATCTAAAACAGGAAAAAAGCCACAGAAAGTTAACTTTGTTTTGGCATTCTACTATGCCCAGTTTATGCTTCTGAGGAAAATTCAGTTCTTTTAGGTGAAATTTTAAATATGATTTTAATTGCTGTACTGCCCCAAACTCTTCCTTCCCACATGTAAATTTTCTCCTCAGTTTTGAATTTTAACAGGACAGTGTATGTTTTAGAAATTCACTCTTTTAGTTTGCTCACTGCCCCATTCACTGATTTTTTTAAAATTCACTTCCTACCATGTTCCATGATTTTAAACTTTGGCCAGCATGGTTATCAGAAAAGAGAAATCAGTGGAGCAAGAGCTCCCATTCATTTCTGAATGGAATGAGTAGAAGGAACAAAAGAGGTCAGTTCAGAATGCCTCAGACTGTGAAAATATGTCCTGAGTCAGTAAAGTATAATGAGGGGCTTCTAATGACAGCTAAAATTTGCTGATGCCTTCCTTTGCTTTGTGTTCAAATCACTTTGTATGATTTGTCATATCTAGTCCCCTGAATCACTCCTCAAGTTGTTCTGCTCCAACACTTACATATTTAAACGATGCCAATATTCCTGTCTTTTAAAAAAGAAGCCAACTAAGCTACACGTTTATTAATAAAGACTGACCAGCAGAAAAGGAAAAGAAAACACATCAGACATCATAGGTCTTAGATGGAACATGGCTACAGGCAAAGAAGGTAAAAACTGGAGTATCAAATAGTCATTGTAGCAGTTGAAATGAATTGGCCCCCATAAGCTTAAAGTGGCACTATTAGGAGGTGTGGTCTTGTTGGAGTGGGTGTGGCCTTGTTGGAGGAAGTGTGTTACGCTGGAGGTGGGCTTTGAGGGCTCATATGTGTTCAAGCCCTGCCCAGTGAGACAGCTCTCTTCCTGTTGCCTTCTGACCAAGACCTATCCAGAACCATGTCTGCCTGCTTCCTCCCATGATGATAATGGACCAAACCTCTGAAAGTGTAACCTGTGACCTCAATTAAATGTTTCCTTTGTAAGACTTGCTGTGGTCTTGGAGATTCTTCACAGCAATAGAAACCCTAACTAAAAAAGAGAATAAAGCAGAAGAAAATAAAAGATAATCATTAAAGAAATTCATTCAGTAGCTAACACATACATAATATGAACATGGTGGTTTTATAGAGATTGTCTCACAAAACCAATTTTAAAACATTGAATAATCCACATTGTATACATTGAAACCAAAATTTCAAAAGAAGGCCCCAACTTCCAGTTTTCTTTGTAGCTGTTATAACCCGGAGCCAAATTCATATGCAGAGGAAGGAAGATGGAAAGCTGTGTGGCAGTTATAGCCCTTAAATTCAATGCAAGAATTATAAAGAAAATATTCATAAGTATCTAGTCATTTATTAAGGAACCTTCACAACCAAATTGAGCTTGTCATAGAGAGGAAGTGATTCATTGTTGAATCACTGGCTTATCACAACCCATAGCATCTTTGAAATTTTACAGTGTGGTTGTTTTGTAGTAGAAATCCTTTGAAACATTTACAGCATTAATGTACCAATGAAAGCATAGAATTCTTTTTAAAGATGCAGGAATAAAACACCTTTAAATTAAGCATCCATTCAAGTTAAAAACTTAGCAGAAAGAGTATTTCTTTCAATCCACAGCAGGTCAAATGAAAAACAGCCTAAAGCACAAACATATAATGTTGAAATACTGTTTTATTTAAAGTCAGGAAGAAGAGAAGGTGTCCACCATCACACTGTAAGTTCAATACTGTATGGAGATGGAACTGTTTATTGCTTTCAGCGAAATGAATAATGGATATAAAGATTGGAGGAATGACCAAAAGTTATGCTGATTTCTACAAGTAACAGAATTGTCGTGAATCTAAAAGATATTAGATGTGGATAAATTTGGTGACTAACTCAGAAGAGTGGTAGACTAAAATGTAAATATATTCAAGATCTGAAAAAATTAGGAAGTGTAATCTAAAATATTTATAATAGCGACAAATGTATTTCAGGGAGGAATCTAATTTGATCAGCAAAGCCACTACTGTGAACATTTCAAAACTTAACTAAAAGACTTTAAAACACCCAAATCACTGTTTTCAATGAAAGTACTCCATGTGACAATATTTCTCTCCAAATTTATCATTTTTTAAAGATTTTTATTTTTAATTATGTGTTTACGTTTATGTCTGAGTGTGGGGTTGTGCAGGTAATCTCAGAGGCCTGAAGAATGTATTGGATACCCTGGAACTGGAGGTCCAGACAATGGTGAGCTGCTTGGGTACTGGGAACTGATCTTGGATCCTCTGAAAGAGCAGTGCACACTCTTAACCAGTGAGCTACCTCTACAGCCCTCAACTTATAACTTCTTACTGATTTTTTTTTCTTCTTACTGATTTTTAAGAGAACATTAAAGTCCAGTTTCTCTCTAAATCCAATGTACTTACCAGAGTTGATTATATGGGATGGATAGTCTTCTCTAAAATGAATTTGCAAAGCCAAAGGGACAAGAACACTCAAATAATTTCGCAGTAATTTGAAAAAATGAAAATGGAGAAACATCTCCTAATCGGGCATCAAATCTTAGCATGCTCTCTGGCCACACACTTCAAGGTTCAGTACTATATCCCCTTTGTCAGAGCTATTGGATCTCTGGATGGAGTAGTTTGTGACAGACAAAGGCTCTGATCAGGCACAACCATGACTTCATAATCATACACAACAAAACAATGCTAAGGAAAGTAAGAAATTTACTGAAGCAGCAGACTGGAGGAATGTGGGTCTCATGGTAGGAGACCCACAGAGGGATGAGCTGATACAATACAATAAACTATATTCACCCTGGGTCTACTTGTTGATTCTAGGCTCAAGATTAAGGCTAAAAACATCTTGACTTTTGTTGTTGTTAGCCAGAGGCTGATGGTTGGATGGAGAGAAGTCATTAGAGCTTTTAATAGCATTCCAGTGTTAGACAGACAACCTTAGAGGACTGAAGGATAAGATCCAGGTGAAAAGACAAGGCGAAAGATGTCTACAAGATGCCCATATTATAGCCAAATGACTTGTTTAGTTGTGAAGGGTAAAAGAAAAGAGAAAGTTAAATGGCTAGGCTCAAGTGCTCCGGAGAGCAAAGTTTTCAGCAATTCTGAATTGCTGGGTATTTTCACATTAAGAACCCTCCACAGAAAGAGTAACAGGGAGTACATGTTCCCAGAGACCCGTGGAAGCTGGTGAAGCAGAAGTCAATTAAGCCTTGTATAGATCCTAGCCCAGATTTAATTAAGTTTTCTATGATTGATAACACATGACATGAATCTATCTTCTTGGCATTGTGAACCATTTTTGGCTTGCATAAGAATGGTCTTTTCAACACTCAGGAAGAATGGAGGAAGGAGCCAAGGGACCCCCTTACTCCTGACCCCTGAACTATCTTCTATTGGTAGTTTCAGGGAACGAGGAATCACTGCCTTCAATTGTGTACCTACTGATGACCTCATCGGCTCCAATGAGCATTTCCAGTCCAATGGTCACATAATGACTCTTGTTAAAGTAAACGGCTCACAGAATAAAAGTGCAAGTCTTGAGTGTGAGGAAGGAACTGGTAGGAATAATGGGAGTTTGATAGGGATAAGGGGGAGACAATGGGGGTGTTGAGTAATGAGAGTGGATAATATAGAGCTAAGAAGCTGTCAAACAGCAAATAGAATTAATAAAAAAGCTGATGATGGAAGATAAACATGTTTTTAATAACAGTTCTGATGGGGACTGGTATTTACTTCTAAATAATTGAATATTCTAGTAATAACAAGTAAGTAACCATGGTTATAACAAATGCAAATGAACACTTCCACCAATAGCTACTTTGTGCACAGCAGCAAACTAGATCTCAGTTGTACTTTTGTCTTTTTCCTTCAAAGGGGAAATAGTGAAGGGTGTAATTATCTGAACTAAATGTATTTATATGTAACGTATAGAAAATGCTTTATATTCTCATAGAAACAATCAAGGCTTATAGAGACTGGAAACGGAAGGGACCACATGTAAAATTGTAACGAAGCTATGGAAACACATCTGTCTAAGTACGATACTATTTTTCTTTTTTGCTTACAGCAGAGATTACTGAAGCAGTCCTCCGCTTTACACATGGAGCAGAATTCCCCTTTTATGTAAGGACTGGTGTTCTTCTCATTTCCTCTGCAAAAAGGGAGACCACTCATGAGTCAATGATGCTTTTACATTTTCACCTACATTTAGGCAAGCTGCTTCTGCCTTTCAGTAAGTCACGACTGTGAAAAAGAAAAAGCAACAACAACTATTGTTCAATAGAAGACCCGTTTTCTATGTACTAACAAGCCATCAAAATGTTCCCCGTTCATTTTTCCTCCCCTTCCTTCACTTTTCTTTTTCTTCCCTTCCTTTATCTTTCTCTCCCTTTTCTCTCTCTTCTCCAATTTCCCCTCTTGCCCCTTCTTTCTTTTCAAAACCCTGAATTATAGGAAGTGATACTGTCCTTTCATGATTTTCATCAATGGTTAGTCTTTCTTGATTTCTTTCTTGATGTTGCATGGCAGCCATCTTTTTGCATTGGGAGAAAGTGTATTTGGCCCGAGCTGTTGGGGCAGTGTTTGTCGTTCTTGTTTTAGCTGCTCAATGAACGGCAGAAACAAGAACAGCAGTAGATCACATTTCTGTCTCCTCATACCATGTCTTACCTTCTTTTTTTGTCATTTCTATATATTTATTCTTTGTGTTTTTATTTACAAATATCTATTTTTAAATTTTTGTTTGTTGAAGAATCCCATTGTCACCTGTTTAAATATTCCTTTTATATTAGTAGATATTTGGGTTGGAGTTTTAAAATTTCATTTTTAGACCTCATTGTGTTTATATTTTCATTTGAGCAAGAATCCACCCCTAGCACATTTAAAAATGGCATTCTTTCTTCCAAAAGAAAGAACCCTTAAGAAAATAATGTTGCTCTTTTTCTTGTTCTATTGTTAACATTCATTAGAGTGGTGTTTGCTGACTTTTTTAGTTTTACATTTCAGTAATCTTATGGCAGTTTATATTATATTACCTTTGCCTCCATTCATGTGTGTGTACATGTGTATAAAGACCAATATCGGGCGTCTTTCTCAGTCACTCTTGAGCATGCTTTCAGAGACAGTCTCTCCATGACTTTGTGGCTCATTGACTAGCTAAGCCAGCAAGCACCAGGCATCTTCCTGACTCTGCTCTTGGTACTGGCAGGGCTGGTGTTTTAGGTATGCCCCATAGTGCTGGCCTTTTATATTGGTGTCAGGGACCAAACTCAGCTTCTAATGCTTTCAAGGCAGACAGCTTACTAGTTGAGTCATCGTCCCAGCCTCTTTTATTTAGAATTAAGAAATAACTTCTCTGAGAGGAGAGGCTTTTCATTTAGGCAATACTTTGTCATTCTTCTATTTTCACTTCTTAAATTAGTTTTGCTTAGGGAGATGTCATCAAAAATACTTTAGGGTCTAGTGTAAGATACTGTTTGTAAATATTTGTGCCATTTTGTTGTTGTTTTGTTTTGAGACAGGGTCTCTATGGAGCACTGGCTGGCCTGGAACTCATTATGTAGACCAAGGACTGCCTGGACCTCACAGAGATCCAACTGCCTCTGTCTCCTGAGCTGTGGAATTGAAGGTGTGTTGTATCACACACAGCTTTGTAAACATTTGTTATCAACTTAGGGCTTTTTTTTTATTAAATCAACTTACGCTGGTGCATAATTACACACAAATAGTGCAGCTGATCTTCCCAAGAGATTAGGACAATTTGAAACTGCACATCCAACTTTAAATGTATTGGCCCAAACTACCTATAAGAAAAGGAATTAAGAGTAATGTATTAAGATAGTACATGTAAACAATTCATTATGCTAGTATATATATATATGTACATATATATGCTTATTACATTTCTCCTAATATATAACATATATATTAGGTGTATCTAATAGATCTAAGTTATTTTCTGTTAAAGCAGCTTTCATAAGGGCAATATAAATGGTTTTCTTTCAGAAATAATCATCATAAACCAAAAGGATATCTTAATAACTAAATCATAATGTAATATACTATTAAAAATAATTTCTTCTAGATAACTTAGAAAATATATTTTAATTCTCTCCAGGGGCATATTACAAGAAACATCAAAATCAGACTAGGAATGAAAACAACAATTTACTATTTTTTTCAGGAAAAAAAATGTTCCTAAATTGTGCATTTTGAAGTTTCCAACAATAATGTTACCTTTGTCAAGTCACAAGATAGATGTGGTTTAAGAACGTAAAGTTTATTATGAGGTCAAAGATAAGAATAGCAAATTTTAATATTTTTTAAGCTGCAAGAAAAACTAATTTCAAACGAAGAAGCTTTGTAGGGAAAATGGACTATAAGCAAGAGCTAAAGACATGATGAATATTTCCAGCTTCCTGAGTCAATGATAGAACTGAATATCTTCTCTTCTCCAACTGAAGACATTTTACATATCCTCCATAGAAAAGAAATAATCAATGAAAAAATTAACCAAATAGATTTTCTAACTTTTTAAACTTTCTAGTTTCGTTAAGAAAATAAATAAATAAATCTATTTCACAGATTGAGATTCCAATCTCTTTTTCTCATGGCTGAAGTATAGCTGTAATTCATTATTTTGCTAAACATATTTGAATGGCTATTTGGCTGCCTGGAAGACAGCAAAGCTCAGGAACAGGCATGGATAGCTGAGGACCAAGAGATAAACTTTGCTTCTCAACACATACCTGGCTCAGGATGGCAGATGACTTCTGAGCTAGTTTCTCATTTAATAAAAATAAGATTAGGCTAAGTATTAAAGGATCCTGCTCATTTTGAATATTAAAAAGTTCTTGAAACAGAACACTGGCAAGTGTATATATTTTCAAGGAATATTTAGACTATGGTTTCTTAGTATCTGTACTACAAAATTCTATTTGCTCGGTGTATTTGTGTGTGTGTGGTATAGTGTTTGCTTGTGTGCATGTTTAGGTGAATGGGTTTCTGTACTCATGTAAGCAAGAAGAAGGTATTAGGGTCCTGATTTACTGTTCTCTACCATATTCTCTGGAAGCAAGGCTTCTCATTCAGTCTGCTGAAGGCTGTCTGGCCAGAGAAGCCAAGGGATTTTCCTGTCTCGCCTGTACTTTCCCCCAAACCCTTACTGGTCCTGGGATTCTAGTCATAGATGGCAATGCCCAGATTTTTACATAGGACCCAGGGATTCAAAACAAAATCCTTCTGCTTGCACATCAGAGTGCTCTTAAATATTCATCCATCTCCACAGCCCTGCAAAGTATTGTTTACATTGGGATATTGTTAGGTTTGAGACTGAAAGACATACTGACATCACATAGCTTTAAACTGTGGTTCTTTCATGGAATGGACTAGTTATAAAACTTAGACATATGTTGTCTTCATAAAATAAGTGAATAACAAATGCAAGGCACCAGTTCGCCTTAAGCATAGAACGTTTATCGAGACATACTTTTTTTTTTTTACTTGCCCAAATTCTGGCTTTTATTTCTGAGGCAAAAATCCCAAGTTGTTATTTATTTGGAATACTGGAGAGTATTCAAAAGCTGTACAATCCCAGGTGCTATAGAATCTTCCAGAAAAAAAAATAGGTTTATAAACATATATTTTTGAACAAACCAACGTTCCTCATGCATGGCTGCCTGGTTACATATGATAGTCTCTCTTCTAAATTTTCTACCAAGAAAGAAAATAAGAGTACTGAGGCCAGATCAAAAAAATCTTGCACTTTTTGTCTCCAGTTATAGGTACTATGAAAACAGAGAATTAGTCTACAAGTATTTCCCTTCCTAGATTATCATGGAAAAGACAAAATTTGTGCTTTCCGTTTTCTGTTATCCATCCCATATATGCCCTCTTCTGTCCATTGCAAGAATTATTATTTTGCTTTTCATGATTAAATATAGTTAACTCATGGTACTAGACATACTTTTGAATGAGTAAAAAGAATAAATTTATGCCCAGTTATTTAGTAGCATTCATCACATATTGGTGAAGAAGACCAATCAGCCAGGTTCAATGCCATTATTTTTTTTAAATATTTATTTATTTATTTATTATGTATACAGTGTTAGTTTCCATGTCTGCCTACAGGCCAGAAGAGGGCACCAGATCTCATTATAGATGGCTGTGAGCCACATGTGGTTGCTGGTAATTGAACTCAGGACCTCTGGAAGAACAGTCAGTGTTCTTAACCTCTGAGCCATCTCTCCAGCCCTCAGTGCCGTTATTCTGTTTACATTTACATGACAGTGAAGACTAATCCCCCCGCCTGACATAACAGTTTTAAGACGTAAAGGATATTGTAGAACTTGTTCTCTTTTCATGACTACAGGAGAAAGTACAAAAGCTCATTCACAGACTTTTAGGTGTCTGCCTTTTTTTCTTTTTATTAGGACACTTGACATTGGATCTCTGGAGAATATTCTTTTACACTGTGTGACTATATTGAATTAATAAAGAAGTTGCCTGGCTAATTGCTGGACAGAAAGAGGCTAGGTGGGACTGGAAGACAAAAAAGAGAGCATGAAGAAGAGGAGCAGGCGTCTCATGAGTCCTGAGGAGATGCAGAGGAAGTAGGAGATGAACTTGCTCTACTGAGCCATGTGACAGAGTGTAGATAAGAAATATGGTTTAATTTAAAATGTAAGAGTTAGCTAGTAACAAGCCTGAACTATTGGTTGAGAACTTATATTTAATAATAAGTCTCAGTGTGGTTATTTGGGAACTGGATGGCAGGGGGAAAAAAGCCCGAATACAAATCCCATTTTCCCAGTTGTACAAGCAATATAAAAAATTCATCTTTATCAACAGAATCTACTCTGGTGTTCTGGAAAACATCTAGACAGAAAAGAGCATCTTGTTGTTGAAGAGCAAATAGAAGTTCATAAATCATGACAACTGTGAGCTTCTTCTTCACTGAATCAGTGATGGAAACTATTTGCTTGACATGATGCTGATACTACTACTACCTATTCAGGATATCCCTGGGCTTATTGAAAGGACAGTTACAGAGCAGCAGATAAGAGTCAGTCACTGTGCTCCACCCTGTGGATACCAAGAGGAACTGCTTTGCCTTAACAAGGACATAAACAATCAAATAAACGATATAACCTAACAAAGTGATTTTGGTAGGACACCAAATGCTAATTCAACTTAGATGCATGAGTGAGTTTGGTCAAGCAAATTAGCTTTTTCCATTGCTTTCGCAGCCTCTCGAACATGTCTAGATGTAAATGCAGAAATCAGGACAGATTTTTATTTCTACATACAACCACAAAAATAAGAAGAAAAAGTAAAAGAAATAATGTTTTCAAGATTTTGGGCATCAGATAGCAAGAGATAATGAGTTAAACCATTCAAAAACGATACAACCTATGCAACTGCAGTCAGCTTATTGCCTTCTGACTCTTGAGATCATGGTGTGGGAGAAGAAATCTGAAATAAGTTGAAGAATTCACATAGGAAATCTTAACTGAGAGTTTAGGAAGAGAAGGTAGATAGAGATTTTAGATGGAACAACACTAAAGTAGTCAAAATTGTCATGGGATGAGATTCTCATCTACTCAGAAAAGAATTAAACAGCATATGTGTGAAGAAGATACTCCAGGCTCAGGATAGAACAATCCATAAGAATTAAAGACCAAATTAAAGTACAAATCAGAAAAGAAGAAGTCAAACTTTCACTACTAGCTGATGATATGATAGTTTACATAAGTGACCCCAAATATTCTACCAAGGAACTTCTACAACTCATGTGCCTCTTCATTAATGTAACAGGATACAAGACTAACTTGAAAAAATCAGTAGCCTTCCTTTACACAGATGATAAATGGGCTGAGAAATAAATCATAGAAACATCACTCTTCACAATAGCCACAAATAACATAAAATATCTTGGATAACTCTAACCAAATAAGTAGAAGACCTGTATAACAAGAACTTTAAATTGTTGAAGAAAGAAATTGGAGAAAATGAAAAGATCTCCCATGCTCTTGGGCAGGAAGAATTAACATTGTAAAAACAGCAATATTATCCAAAGCAATCTCAGAGATTCAATGCAATGCCAATCAAAATCCTAGCAATATTCTTCATAGATCTTGAAAGAACAATACTCAACTTTATGTGAAAAAGTGATAAACCCAGGATAGCCAAAACAATCCTGTACAATAAAGGAACTTCTGGAGGAATCATAATTCCTGACTTCAAACTCTACTACAGAGCCACAGTTCTGAAAACAGTCTGGTATTGGAATAAAAACAGACAGGAGGACCAATGGAACTGAATCAAAGACCTGGATATCAATCCACACACTTATGAACACCTGATTTTTGACAAAGAAGCAAAAAATATAAAATGGAAAAAAGAGAACATATTCAACAAATGGTACTGGCATAACTGGATATCAACATGTAGAAGAATGAAAATAGATTCATATATTTTGCCATGCACAACACATAAGTCCAGATTGATCAAAGGCCTCAAGATAAAACCAACTATACTGAACCTCATAGAAAAGAAAGTAGAAAATACGCTTGAACCCATTTACACAGGAGACTATTTCCTGAATATAACCCCAGTAGCACAGACACTGAGAGAAACAATTAATAAATAGGATGCCCAGAAATGGAGAAGCTTCTGTAAAGCAAAGGACACAGTCAACAAGACAATACAACCACCTATAGAATGGGAAAATATCTTCACCAACTCCACATCGGACAGAGGGTTGATCTTCAAAATATACAAAGAACTCAAAAAATTGGTCGTCAAAAGAACAAATAATCCAATTAAAGAAATGGAGTACAGACCTAAATAGAGAACTGTCAACAGAGGAGTCTAAAATGGCTGAAAGGCACTTAAGGAAATGCTCAACATCCTTAGTTATCAGATGATGTGGGAGTGTCATATATCAATCTGTTGATTTCATTGGCTAAGCAATAAATAAACTGCTTGGTCCTGGTTGGTTAGAACAGAGGTGGGTGGAGTAAACAGAAGAAAATGCGAGGAGGAAGAGGAAGTGAGAGCAGAAAGCATGCAGCTCCACTCAGAGCCAGACGCCTCAGAGAGAGACACCATGCTCCTGTCTCGCGGGCAGACAGGATAGCTCTGCTCTCTGAGGCACTCTCGATGAAGCTCAGAACCAAGATGGACGTAGGCTAGAATCTTCCCGGTAAGCGCACCTCATGGTGCTACATAGATGATTAGAAATGGGTTAAGAGGTTGAAGCTAATGGGCCAAGCAGTGCTTAAAAGAATACAGTGACCGTGTAATTATTTCGGGTAAAGCTAGCCGTGCAAGCGGCTGGGGTGTTTGGGACGCAGCCCCGCCGCTGCTATTTCAACAGAGATATGAAAATCAAAAAACTCTGAGATTCCATCTTACACCTGTAAGATAGCCAAGTTCGATGCACGGGTGACCACTTTTGCTGGACAGAATGTGGCGTAAAGAGAACACTCCTTTGTTGCTGATGGGAGTTCAAACTGGTACAGATGCTTTGGAAATCATATGGTGATTTCTCAGAAAATTAGGAAACAACCTAGCTCAAGATCCAGTGATACCACTTTTGGATATATATCCAAAGGATGCTCAACCGTGCCATAACCAATAAAGAAATTGAAACAGGGCACAGAAGTCTTCCAACTCAAATAGTCCAGGCGGATTCCAAGCAACATTCTATTAGATTTTCAAAGAAGATCTAATGTAGTGACATTTCATTTGTATTTTAATAAATAAAATTTGCCTGAAGATCAGAGAGTAAAACTGCCCCACTGGTCATCCTAACAGACCAGCCAGTGGGAAAACACAGTTTTAATCTCAATAACCAAATTAGTTTGCCATAGAAACTGAGTGGTAGTGGTGCACACTTTTAATGGCAGCCCTAGAGAGGAACATAAGATGGGAGGGTGACAGCTCTCAGACAGTCTCATTCTGAGATTCCTGGAGGCAGGATTTCCGCTTGAGACTGAAGTAGAGGTAAGAGCCAGTGGCTGGTTGTTTTGCCTTTCTGATTTTCAGATTGAACACCAACATCTGTCTCTGAGTTTTTATTAATCATGCTACATTAAGACAATCATTCTTAAACTGAAAAATGAGCAAACAAAAAACAAAACAGAAGGGATACATCCAAATTGTTTCTATGAAGCCAAAACTGATGTAACATCAAAACCATGTTTTAAAAAAAACATAGATACAAAAATCCTCAACAAAATACTTGCAAATGGACTGCAGACATACAAAAGCAACGAAAGGTTTCTACCATGAGCAAATTGGCTCCATTCTGTAAATACAGGGATGGATCCACATAACAAGCCAATAAGTGTAATATAGCACATAATTGGACTTAAAGATAAAAATAATAGGATTGTATTAATAGATGCAGAAAAGGCTTTGACAAAAATCCATTATTTTAATACAAAAATTATGACAAAAAAGGACTAGCGAGAATAACATTAGAGGGAACCTACCTCAACATGATAAAAGGCACAAATAGGAAATGTATAGCCAACATCATCTTCAATGGGTAAAAACTTAGCACTAAAAATGAAACCAGGTATGGGACAGGGATGTCCACTATCCCCTCTGCGTTACAATATTGTGTTCAAAGTAGGAACTGGAGCAGTAAGACAAGGGGAGGAAATCAAAGGGAAGGCAACAGGAAAGATGTCAAACTATCCTAATTGCAGGTGACAAGGTATTATACAGAAGAGATCTCAAAAATACCTTGGCAGCAACCAACAGTTCTCTAATCGTTCATAAGGTGCTATCAACAAGAAGGAACTCACAGCCAGCTACCTAGAGAGTGACATCATAAATTTGGAGGAGAACCAACAACTGCCACTTTACTAAAGCAGCATAGTTTTTGGCTGCATTCTGCATATTTATCTCAATATCCACAGAAAAGTATAGGTCATACCCTTTATCCGAGAAACATCTTCTTGCAATAGATGGATATCAGTACAGAAGACTACAATGCAGAGAGCATGTGGTGCCCAACCTCAGTTGGTACATCTATACATGTACACAAGGGTCCTGTACACAACGTATAGGGATCATAGTGGGAGAGGGAGTGTAAGCTAAACCCATTAAGCTTCATCAACACAGATGCCTAAACCAGCCCTGAAGAAAGAGGACACCAATAGATATGCTAACAAGGAAGTAAGGAATCTCACTGGACTTCAACTCTAGACCAAGATCTACAGGCAATTGAGGAACACTAGGAGTAGAAGAAATAGTCTTCCCGAGAGAAGTATCCCAAATTCGTTATGCAATACTAAGTCTTGACATCATATATGTGAGTAGTATTTTACAGACTGCATTTATGTATTTAGGAAAACACATACATATATAATATCGATTAAAAACATGGAGGTCATGAATTTGAGAGATAGCAAGCAGGGGGAAAGGAGAAGTGATTGAGAGGAGAAAGGGATGGGGGAAATATAATATAATTATATTTTCAAGTCTAAAAGAAAAAGAAAGTAAACTAAATCATATTCGTGTGACATTGACATATGGAAGAAATGATTGTGAGTTAAAGACACAGGAATAAAATTATCAAAATGATCACAGAGAGAAAAATTCCATAAACATAATCGAGGCACCAAACCGACTTGGCTCAAGCACACTTCCAACATTGGTAGTGGGGTGCTAGGCAGAGGGAAGGGAGAAGGAACTCTTGTAAGAAACAGCAACCCGTATTTCACAAATGTGTTTTACACTATAGACTTAGTATGGTAAACTCAAGATTCTAAAGCCCAAGGAAGGTGGAGATGACCCTGGCACCTCATGGAAAGTTGATCAGGACTGGAAAAAAGCAAACACAGTTGTAGGTGTGGAAAAGCCACAGGACTGAACAAGAAGGTTACAGTAGATTTCTTGTAAGTAATGTAAAGAAAATTGCAGCAGAGTAGCAGTTTCTAAAGATCATAAAAGCTACACTCAATTAATGGGATACACAATAAAATGGAGTGTTTTTTTAATGAATATAGAATACCAAAAACTGTTTCTTGTCACTAAAATAAACACAAGAACTAATTAATAACCCATTAAGTACCTACCTGTGTATAATTGCCACAAATTTTCGAACAGGTCATATCCTCAAAATTATAATATTTGCTTTCACTATACCAAAGAGAGATAACTTCCTTTGGTGTACTATTTATTGGCCCTAAATACATATTTTCTCCAATAAAGTCAAAATCCACAGTGCAGCTATATCGCTTTGCAGTACAGGGATTATGTGAATATTTGCACTTCCTAGTCCATGATTTGGCCAATCGTGCTAAGTCCTTGTCCCAATGCTGAAAAAAAAAGAAAAAGATTAAATTGATTAATACATATTTCTTTACAATAAAATCATCCTAATTGTAATAAATTAAATTTCAGCTATTTTTTAGCTCTTTACTAAAGACATCATTTTTAAAAAAGTAATTAATTGGGGATCATATGAGATGCAGTTGAAAGACAAAAAAGAACAGTTGATTTAAGAGCCCTCTCCTGCTTAAACGCATCGTTCTGGACAGCACCCCGCCTCCCTTCTCACCAGGTATTGCATATTGGCTGCCGAGGGCGTCACCTTGCCTCGCATTTCGTTATGGCGGTCGACACACTCGTGTATAAATCCCGGGTCATAGATAGTTGGCACATAGGGAACTTTGACCAGTTTGGAAAGTTTGCTGACTACCAAACATAGGCCTAGGGTCCAGAAACACTTAAGTTTCTTCGTCAGGGCCATGGAAGGACGTAGAGTACAGCCCTGGTGAATATGCCTGAACAGGGATTAAACTCTACCCTGGCTCTGCCTTCTGATTAGGCTGGCCTGCTGTGAAGTGATCAGCAGACTTCTTCCCTGCCTTCAGTGTTGCCATGGAGACTGACGCCCAGGGAGTTCTGAGCCAGTAGGTCTTACACTCTCAGGGAAAGCCTGAAGCGCCCTCTGGTGCACAGTTCTTTCTAATCCACTAATTTGCTTTCTGAAGAGCTAATCCCCTCACAGAGTATCTAGATTGTGAAAGAGGATGTTACAGGGTGCTGAAGATGGCTCAAGCCCATGCAAACAAAATATCGGGACTTTCCCGCACACGTTGGAGCAGACGGTTTAATCACTGCACTCAGGAGGCAGGGCAGGAGCAGGGAGATCTCTGTAAGAGTGTTTGAGGCCAGCCTGATCTACACATCGAGTTCCAGGCTAGTCAAGAGCTGAGATCCTGTCAGGCTGGGGGCATAAGAGCAAATAATTTATGAGTTTCTTAGAGTCTGTTTCCATGATTAGCTTTTATATTCTTTTAAAGTAAAGTACATATTATTTTGTCCCTTTCTTCAGACACTGGAAACATAGACTAGGCAACTGGCGAACCCTGTGGCGTTCAGTTATCACCTTGTCAAACATTCAGGATTTTGATTCAATTTCCTTTCGACTGATTAGCTGGAAAAATGAAAATTCTATAAACCATGTGGAAAATTACAGCCAAAGAGTTTCTTCTGGCAAAACTCTTACCTTCTGATAATTTAGAACCTACTTATTGGATGGATGCTAGCAGATTCTAGATCATCTGTGTTGTGACACCCAGGGCTCGAACAGTGTATGTTGGTGCTCACTTTCCTGAAAACCAAGCATAAGTCTACTCCCTTTGGCTTTAATGCTTTAAATCTAGTTGTCAGTTGCTGTTATTTGGTGATAAACCACAAGTTTTCTGTAATATTTAACGGTATTTTTCAGTATTTCTAGGTTAGTAGTTCTAATACTCAGGTTGTTTAATGAAATATTTAGGTTATTTACAGGGACATTTAGTTCAAACAAATGCAGGTTGATGCTCACTGACTGTTCTGTCCTAATCAGCTAACCTCACCAGCCAAACAAATCACCAAAAACTTATTTATAAGAAACCAGTTACCATTTTTTCCTTTAGCAGAAAGCAGAAATTTATGTTATGACAGGAACACAGAAACAACATAAACTCAAACAATAGCAGCAGTAGCAACAGATCCGAGGATTCTAACAGAATTTCTATGGAGCGAGAGAGGACGTGTTTCTGATTTATTATCTGCTGATGAGGGCTTGCTGCGTGCACTGCTGTGGTGTCACACACACGGGCAAGCTGGGTTTCTCACATCCCACACTCCGGTACAAATATAGGCATGTGTGTTCTCATGGACTCAGACAGACTAATGGTCCACGTGCATGCTTGTGTATATACCTACATGTCTCTGCCATTATATAACTCAACTAGGAAGATACACTGGTACCATTTATGTGTATCCTTTTTTTTTTGCTCAGTGACATCTATCAGCTTGACAAGGATGCTCCTTTCTCTCTCAAGTCTCCCCTGATCTTTCTTTAGTTTGTACATGAAGGCGTTCATATTTCTTCATGGAATCAATTGCTAATTGAAGTTATGTCCATTTCTGTAGCTCCTGCCTATCAGGCTGTGCCTTTCCCATCAACAGTGGCCTTATTTTCTCCATTCATTTTCTCTAAAACAGGTCCTTTGAGCCTTCAGTAAAAGTTTGTTGACAGAATAAAGGAGCGAGAATGCTATTAGGTTGTATGCGTTTAACCTTCTGGACCACAGAAACTGTATCTTCTTCATCTTTTGCATGCACAAAGGGCCTAATAAACATCACTGATTAGGTCAGTGATACAAGGCAGTGATCCTTAGGCTCATATAGTTTACCTTTTCTAAGCTTCGCATGTTAGCAGATTGTGGGTGTCTGGTGTATGATGAATACGTGAAACACTGAATGGTTATGAAAATAAATATCGAAAGCAACACATGAGCTTCAAGTGAAAATTTTCTAGGTGCTGGAGATGGCCCAGGGGGTAAGATTGCATACCTGTGTGCCTACAACCCCAACCATAGGGAAAGGTAGCGAGACAGAGGGATCCTTCTAAATTTTGTGTTTGCTTTTGCTTTTGTCTCATGTAGTTCATGCTGTTGTTCTTCAACTCACTGTGTAGCTGAGACTGATCTTAGACTTGGGAACATTCTGCCCCCGATTCCTGAGCTCTATGCTTAACCATCCCATTAGGTTTTTCAAGTGTTGGGGATCAAATACCCTCCTTATTCATGCCGGACTGGCTTCATTGCCACCAGTGAGTAGAGTTTCTGTGCCTTCAAAATAGATTTGGATTTTTAATCCGAAGCTGTTTTTAATGTGTATATTTTGACACCCATGTTTGGAAGAAACTTAGCTTTTAAAAGCTACCGCAGTCAGCAAAAGCCAAACAAAATGAAATGATTTTAAGCCTCAAGGTTTGCAGTTCTGACATGGCATTGGTGACAATACCACCAATTGTTATCGGAGTAGAATTTTATCAATATGTCAGCTAACCTTGTTCCTTTATGGCCAGGACATGCGGGCCTGACATGGTGCAGAAATAGCTAAGATTTGGGTAGAAAGTTGGTGATAGGCTGGGATATAGGATGCTTTTATATTGTTTTCTCCTTAAATATTAACCTGGACTCTGGACATCTGGTAGTTGCTCTGTGAAACCGTGTTCAAACCGTGGAAATGAATAATCCACCAAGGGTTGTGATCCTTGCCGGGTTTTGGCGCGCTCCTGATGCAGGAGATGCTTGCTTGAGTGAGTCCCCTCCTGTGCTCTTACTCCAGTCCAGGGTTTAGGGCAGAACTGGGTTCTCAGACCTGGATGATTGTGAGGTAAAGCAGAAATCCTTTAGACTTTGGGGTGAGTTCGCCCCAAAGTGCAGGGTGTGGAAGTGGCGGGGTGGAAGGATGGGAGGCACAGCATGAGACCCAGAGGCGACCAGGCAGAAACTAAGGACGTAGCTTTGAGGCCTCTTTTATTACTGGGAAGTTAAAAAGGGCAAGGTGGAAGCTTAAGGAACCAGAGCCAGTTGCCTAGCAACTTGAGACGCTGGCCCTGTTTGCTGGGAACTGTCCCTTGGGCTGGCGACGGGAAGCCCCCAGAAGGAAGTTCTTGGTGGAATCTGGTTTATACTCTTCCAGCCTTTCTTTTCCGGATCTGGGCTTTACAGAGCTAACATTGTTAGGTCAAATCAACTTGGCTTGTTCCGAGTCTCCTTGAGTCCTAGATGAGGTGGAAGGTGGATTCCTTTTGGCACACCCCAGGTATGGTGAAGTAAGATTTTAGTTGAATTAGGAACAGCTTTGTGTTCAATCTCAGATCTTGGGTGGGTTGTCCCCACGGATTCAAGGTGGGGTCTGTGTCCCTCATGGAATTTAAGTACTAAACTGTATTTATTAATCTTTTCCCTCTTCCTTGTTTATGAACTAGATTAGATGGGGTTAAGCCAAGTGATGGTTAGTTTTCCGGGTCTCAGCTTGCTCAGTGTAAAAATCAGAGGCTTGGGCGATTTTAGCTTTTGAAGCTCTGTCCAAATTGTTAGATTCTCTAATTGGGGGGCTAGTAGGCAGGTGCTAATCCTTCAGACTCCAGTGTGCCCCTTATGGCAACATTTCCCTTTGAACACTCTTATTTGCATTGGGATGAATCACTTTTGTGAACGAATCACTTCTACACTGTGCCATTCTGAGTTAGCCCATGCCTAATTGACTGAATTTGCTCATTTTCTTGGCTTTCTCCTAAGTCTTGAGATATAATGTGGGCATCCACTGGAGTTATTGAATTTATAAGCTTCAAATCAGTTTTACTGAAGAGTACTTGGTGCTATTTGGTGCTGCATTGTTTCCTGAAAGACTTGTATGTTGGCATTTCGATTGGTGTTGTTAGGTATAGAGAAATGAATTTAACATGGGTATATTTCAAGTGTATATGGACATTTATGATGCATTAATTTATCTATTGACTCAACAAGTATTCATTAAAGAATTTATGTTATATGAAGGGCAGTAACTACCAGCCTTTGTGGTTGCGATGCCACACTAAAAACTCAGTGGAGAAGCACAGGGGACAGTAGGAACAGGATATTCTCGGTTTTTTATTTGCTCTTGTTATTAACGGCAAACCAAGTCTAGTGGTTTAAAACGTCATATGGTTATTTGGAATGGCAACCATAGTTGCTAAGGTATGAAGCTGGGAGGCTGGCAGTGTGTCAGAGAGAAAGTCGTATATTGGCTGCTCAGCGTCTCCGTCTTAACTTTGGCTTGTGTTTGAGCTACTGATCTATTGCAGTGAAGAGGCACCATGACAGAGACAACTTACAAAAGAAAGCATTTAACTGGGGCTTGCTTGCAGTTTCGGAGGGTGAGTTATGACCACTGTGGCAGGAAGCATGGCAGCAGGCAATCAGACATGACCCTGGAGTAGTAGCTGAGAGATTATATCAAGCTCAGCCTGATGTGGGCTTTTGAAACTTCAAAGCCCAGCCTAGAGGCGTACCTCCTCCACCAAGTCCACCTCCTAATTCTTCCTAAACAGTTCACCAACTGGGGAGCAAATATTCAAATATGCAAGCTTATGAGAGAAGTTCTTATTAAAATCACCACAGCTTTTCAGTTGCTAACCATCATGGTGAATACAGTTATTTGTTCTGGAATTGAACCCATGGCCTTGGAGGTGTTAGACAAATGCCAGAACCAGTGGGCTACAAACCTACCCTCCAAATGTAGTCCCTTTTGTAATATGACCAAATAAAGGAGCTTGGCTTAGAGCATTAGTGCATCCCAAGTTGCTTCTTTTGAACGGTTCCTGAAAAGAAACCCATTTGTAGTGTCTTCAGGATTATTTTCAAATCTGACGATTTGTGCTGTTTCTGGATGGCAATTTACTCTTAGAGTAGGATTCCTGGCCTGAGGTGAGTGATTTTTTTTAAGAGGAGAAGGATCTGGAGTGGGGAAAACACAAAAGATAGGGCACAAAAGAATTGGGGTTCGATTACACTGGGCGTGAAATAATAATCAGAGTTGCTGTCTACTGAACCCTCCCTCATTCTACCAAGATGAGGACTTCTTTGGGCATACATCATGTCATGCAGGCTTCCATGAAGCACGATGTATTTGCATCACCAAAGCTTGATTTCAGTTTATAAAGTCAAAAATAATTCATTATTAGCCATGGCAATTAAACACAACGGCTTTTCTGTATGGACATATACTGTGTATGGATTATTTAAAATTCGAATAAGAGTGACCATTTTGCATTTATTTTATCTCTTAAAAAGAGCAGCACATTGCATGAGAAACACACACATTTGAATGGACTTAGAGGTCAAAGGAGTGGCTGCATCTAGGAACCAACCTCGCCTATTTTCTCAACGAAAGAATTCACTACAAGTATGTAAGCCGTAGGATTTTCCTCTTATAGAACGATCCTCTCAATTGCTTCCACCGTCTTTCCCTCCTGTTTTCATGACTGTGAAAGTGTTTGAAGAGCAAATCTTATGCTTTTATGTTAGTAGCGTATTTCTGTTTGTTTATTGATAATTTCATTTATGAGTACTATAATTACATCAGTTTCTACTCCCTCAATTCCTTCCAACTCCTTCCACGCTCTCCAAACTTCCTCCTCCATGGCCTCTTACTCTTTATTGTAATATGTATGTATATAATTTACAAATATAACCCGCTGAGTCCCTTTAGAGTTGTTCATATGTACATGTCCTTAGGACTGACTACTTGGGATTGGTTAACTCATCCGGGGCTTTTCCCTGGAGAAGAGGGGTCGCTCTCTCTCAACCAGCCATTAATTGCCTGTAGCTCTTTATGTAGGGTTGGGGCCAGGAAAGCTCTCCTCCATCCTCAACGTCCTGTTAACTGGTGATGTTGTTTTTCAGGTCTTGTTCAAACAACCACATCGTTGAGGTCTCATGGGTACAGCTTCCCTGTCATGTATACACCTAACAGGAACCATCCCAGCCCTCTGGCTGTCACAGTCTTCCTGCCTGTTTTAGTCTTGTCATTGTTTGAGGACCCATCTTCCCAAGCTGACAGTGCTGGGCAGGTGGTCATTTCTTAGCCATCATTTCCTTCTCGTCTTAATTACAATGATGGGAGTCGCGGGAGGCACATTTTCTATGGCATTTACAGGGGAAAATGTAATTGTCTCTACTGCATCCAGTCATGGCTTATCTTTTAATGTATAATGCACACTGATTCTCTCTCTCTCTCTCTCTCTTATTAAAGCAAGGATGGACTTCCAGATCATGGGCAATCCAGAATCGCTGCCTACCCGTGTGAGCTACATTTCTTTACATTTCCATTGCTGAACTGACACATACTTATGATACTTTTGAGTAGTTAAAAACTACATATGCATATATTTTATTGTGAACTGCAGAAAAGTCTGCATAGAGAAAGCCTGAATATTATCATTTCAGAATTTTTTTTTTTAAAAAACAGCCTCTTTCAATGGGATAGTAGGGATATGGACAATATTCTGTTGTTCTTATTTAATGCTGTTCTCACAATTTCCTGAAAAAAGAAATTCTTTCTTAAAAAAATCATTTTGTTATTTTAAGATTCAAGCTTAATTTAAAATGACACATAACATCATAAAACTATGAATTTAGGAATTCTATAGGGTATTTCGATACATGTAGAAATCAGAATAAGTATACTTACTCTAAAGAAATGTATGGCATTCTTTATTTTGTGATTGGCATAGTAAAAGTTACCTAATAGTAACTATACCTGTATTTTAAATTGTCATGTTGATGAATATGAGAATGTAATTGATATTAGTAAAGTTTTTTTAAGAATATGTCATATATTATAGTTTTATACATTTGAAAAGTAAAATTATTTTTCATGTAGTTTAGAATACATGACATGTAACTTGGTAGGTTGAATTACACCATAGTAATACTTTTTGTAGACTAAAAATAAGCAAGGTCAATAATTTCATCTGTTTCTACATGGTAGATACCTTTATCTTCAGCTGGATATGAAACTTACGTTACGTTTAAGTTAAAAAGCTATGCTTATGTACTGAATACACAGTATAGATAATAGTAAGGGGCATGTCAGAGAGAGTATAGCAAGTGGTGTTCCAGTTGTGTGCTAATCTACAGTTTTTATAGTGGATGTGAAAAATTATTAAATATTTACTATACATTTTCATTTGCTCGTTATAAAAATTAAATGCATGTTGTTGGTCAAAGCTTTTGTTACATAAATTATACATAGCAAGAAATTTTCACAGCTCATAAAATATGTAAACTATTATAAAATCCATTTAGGCAATTCGTACCCACAGAATGCTTTGTTTGTTTTTCTCTGGATATCTATAATCAGCCTATGGCTGTAGTGATGAGCCAATTCCAGTGTGAATGTTGGGTGATATTTTTATTTGCTATAAAATATTATGAGTGGTTGCTTGGTGAAACCAATTTTGAATGCTTAAAATAATATTGCTGAACATTCTCTTGTGCCACTGTACTGGCTGGTTTTGTGTGTCAACTTATCACAAGCTAGAGTTATCTGAGAGGAAGGAGCGTCAGTTGAGAAAATTCCTCCATGAGATTCAGCTGTAAGACACTTTCTCAATTAGTGATCAGAGGGGGAGGGCCAGCCTATGGTGGATGGTGCCATGCCTGGGCTGCCCATCATGGACTCTTTAAAAACGTGGGTTGAGCAAGCCATGGGAAGCAAGCCAGTAAGCAGCACCCCTCCCTGTGTGCATCAGCTTCTGCTTCCAGGATCCTGTCCTGTTTGAGTTCCTGTCCTGACTTCTTTCAGTGATGAACAGCAATGCTTAATTTTAAACCAAAAAACCCTTTCCTCCCCAACTTGCTTTTTGGTCATGATGTTTCATCACAGAAACAGAAACCCTAATTAGGACAGTAACCCAGCACTAGACAGCTACATATGTGGTGTATTACATTTTATTTGAATTATTAATATTTTCTGCCTCCACTATTTAAGTCTCAGAAGTCAACAAAACAGTAAGTCAAATCTTGATTCCTAGTATTTGCTAATTTCCATGCAAACAATCCAGTGCTGGCTGACTTCAAGTGAGCAGATTTGGAAAGGGAAGTGTGCAGTTATAACATAACACAGATATAGATCTTATTAACCTGCTCCATGCTCACCTCAACAGCACACAAGATACCCTAGGGCATTACAATAGCAGAGCAGGAAAACCATTAGGACAGTGGACTTTGAATACTTATTGCCTTTGTTCCTTTCTTATGTGTCTGTATATGTTTGTGGTGTGCACGTGTGCTTTATACTTTGGGGAGCCCTTCTCATCCTCCCGAGTGCTGATGAAAAGCAGCTGCCACACCTGCCTAGATATTATGTGGGTTCAGGGGCATCTGAACCACTCTCCTGCCTGGAAAATGCCTCGGTCACTGAGGCACCTCCTTAGCACCACCCTTGTTCCAAATATAATTTACTTAATTATACATTTGTATACTTTTATTATTATATTTCATTTATTATTTTATAAATAATGACTATTTCATAATCAATTTGAAAAGTTACTAAACATTTATCAAAATCTACAGCCCTTCCTGCTATGCAGGGGTAGACAACGCACCATTAGCTTAATTGTGACTTTGTATATAGATAATGTATTTGAAAATGATTTTTCTGTCATTACAGACTCACTTAAATTTTTATGAGCTGCATAGATTATTTCTTTTAGGGTCCCGCCACTTGATTTGGGAAGCCTTGTTGACTCTGATGAGGAGGTAATTTTAACTTTTTTAATGTAATAAATATTTGACAACAGTAGCACCTATGAGCATGTACTATCATTCCATTTTATTTTTTAGGAAAATTTTTCAGAAGCACCATGTGGTGCAATGCACGCTCCTCTCAAGCAACCACAGTTGCCTTCGACTCTGGCTTGGATTACGCCATGTCAAAGACCATATACACAGAATCATCTGAACGAAGTGGTCAGTCTGCAGTTAGTCTGCATGTTACAGTGGCCATTGCTCTAAATTTGGCCTCAGTCATCTTTTGTGTTATACTTGTACCATCTCAAAACTCTCCAAGAGTTGGACATACATATATATTCCCAACACACACATATATATGTATACACACACACATATATAATATATCGGTATCCCACAAAATACTAGGGAATAAAATACGGTGATACTCTGGAAATGGCAGCCGGTGCTTTTAATTAGTGTTGTTAATCTCTAATTCCTAGGGCTGTTTTGATCAAAAAAATCAAAGACCTACATAAAACATCTAAGAAAAATACCTTGATGTTAATTCTTTCAAGTCACTTTTGGAGCAGACCTTCAGCCGAGCAGAGAGTAAAGGATTCCCGAGGTCACGCACCCATTCTGGTCAGGTTCCCTGTGGTCTGTGCTCTGTCAGCTGGATATTTTCTTGTCCCTCCTGTTTGGAACACAGACTACAGTAGTTTTCTTTAGAGCTAAGAGCCAAAGTAAACGGTAAGCCTGGCAATGTCAACAAGAAAAATACTACTTAAAAAAAAATTTTCTAGACTGTGGTGCTGGTGCACACCTTTAATCCCAGCACATGGGAGACAGAGGCAGGTGGATCTCTGTGAGTTTGAGGCCAGCCTCATCTATAGCATAAATCCTAGAACAGTCAGGTCTGTACAGAGACAGCCTGTCTGGAAAACAAACAAACAAACAAGCAAACAAACAAACAACTAACCAACCAACCAAAGAAACAAAAAACCCCAAAGGAACAAAAAGCCAAAATACCATTTTCTGGCCATCAAAGAGAGTTCCGTGAGAAGGATGCTGAAGTGTAGGTCACTAAGGCTGATGGCTTCCGGCGTGGGTGCACGTGCAGAAGGAGTCAAGGGGCTGGTCGCTGGGAGTTTGACCATGCTCCAGTATGGATAGCACAAACTGAATTTTTTTTTTTTTGGGTTGGAGGAGGGTGTGTCACAAGGGTTGTGGGGAGGACCTGGGAGCGCTGGGAAGTGAGTGTGGTCGGTTTATGAAGTGAGATTCCCAAAGAACCAATAAAAATATTATGAGAGACCCAGCTTTCGGGTGCACAGCGTGCTTTGTGTGTTACCGCTAGGAACAGGACATCATCCCAGAGGATCTGCCAGCACCCACAGGCAAGTACAAGCAGAAATATGAGCAATATGCGGCTGAAATGAAGGAGGGCTACAAACAGCACATTCGGAGAACCGCAGAAAAGGCAAAAGCTACCAGCCGGCAAGACCTGGCAGGAAGCAAGATGAATGAGAAGGTAACGTGGGAAACTTGTGAAGTGTGCATGAAACTTAAAGCAAACAATGCCCGTGTCTTAGAAATATCTTTTCTGCTGTCAATTTAGAAAGTTTAACGCTGAACATTTATTTTAAGAAGTCAGGGCGATTTAATGTATTTTATGTGTATCCACTAAGTTAATTTTCAAGGCAAACCCAAAGTCCTGCTGTCGGTATCGTTTGTACAGAAAACTTTGTTCCTATACTTTTAAATATGTGACCTTCCAAAGAACATGGACAGTAAGAAGAAATCCCAGAGGAGAAACTCTTAAAGCCTGGCAGGCTCTTGACTATTGCTTTGTTGGTTATGATCATTTCTGTCTTTAACTTAATGTCTACTGTATATCAGGTATATATAAGCATTTGTCATTTTTTGATACAGTATCGACAGTTATTCCCAGTTTATGACTAAAACGAGGCTCAGAGAGGTCATCTAGCTGAACACATGGAAGCCTGCATCCCAAGACTGGCTGGTACTCTGAACTCTCCAACAGCCTTTTCGGGAATACGTGCCCGATGGTTTGTTTTTTGCCTTCCTTCTGTAGTGCAATCAGGGGGAAGAAGCCTGCTTGGATGACCTTCTGACTCTGGATAGGAAAGCCCTCCTGCAGCAAGGTTATGCAGATAGCCCTCACCATTTAAGGAGCAGCACAAGGAAATCAGATGCCGTAAGCCACCAGCAGTTTCCTTTATTTGATAAGTCATTAAGGTATTTATCCTCCCAAGATTTTACGGTTGTAATTGAATAAAGAGTTATAGCAGTGAATTTGGACTAGGAGGAATACTCGTTAATATCTAAATTTAGCCCTTAGTTTTTATAAACAATTTACTTGTGTTAGGTATGTTTTCTGAGGAAAAAATTTTTGAATCATTGAATTTGTGAAAGTTTAGTTTATTCTTCTCAAAATATTAGTTGGCCACTATGGTAGTATGCTTTGAGTTTGGCACCACTTTCTTGCCACAAAATAAAGCCTAATATTTTGGTTTAAGATTATGTTTTAATTACATTTTTCCTTTTGCCTTTCTCCCTCAAACCTTTTCTGTGTGTATATATATATGCATATATACACATGTATATAATATATGTATACATGTATACATGCAAATATACATAATACATACACACAAATATATGTATGTATGTGTACACAAAATTCTATATAATATATGTATATATAAATATATAACACAATACATATACAAAAATGTATATGTTTTCACATATATATAAAGTTCATTAGCTACTGATATTATACAAATTTAGGCCGGCTATGGAAAAGTCCAGGAGTCAAGTTGGTTCTTTTTAAATAAAGTTAAGGCTCTAGACTTTGTGGCCAAAAAAAAATGGCTTAGTCAGGAAAGTACCTGCTTTGAGATCACAAGGCCTTAAGTTCAACTCAGAATCCACATAGCCAAAGCTGGGTGCGGTTCCAGGCACTTGTTATCCTAGTGCTAGCAGTAGGGCTGCATTGATCCTGGGGCACAGTCGCCCGGCTGTGTAGCCCAATGCACCCCCTTGGCAAACCTCTGTCTTCAACATTTACATTGTGATTCATAACAGTACCAAAATTACATTCATGAAGTAGCAATGAAAATAATTTTGTGGTTGGGGGTTCACCACATTGTGAGGAACTGGATTAAAGGGTCACAGCATTAGGAAGGTTAAGAACCACTAGTTTAATTTAATTGGGGGGCTCCAGGCCAGTAAGAGACTCAATAAATAAATAAAACAAAACCCAAAACAGGTAGATGGAATTTGAAGAATACCCCAGTTTACCATCTTACCTGCACACAGATGTTCCTGTGAACATGCATATGTGCACACACACACACACACACACACACACACACACACACACACACATTTCAGGCTATTAATATTAAACCTAAATTTATTTATTTATTTCAAAATGAGTTAGGCTGATGAATATGACTTAGGCCAGGCCTGCTATAAATAGGTAATTATCACATTTCTCTGGGGTTCAGCAGTACTGGAAAAAGTTGCTGACAAGTGAGGTCCTTGGGTCCTCCCCAACTGCCAGGAGATTAACATCTTAGACATCCCATAAAGACAGACAAAACCAGCATGGCAACTCACAATGTGGAAAGTTGTGGTTTGTATGGTCTCAATAATAACAAAGCAATAGGCTTTACCCAGCTACACAAGTCTGATGATTTAAGGCAGAGGTTCTCAATCTTCCTAATGCTGTGACCCTTTAATACAGTTCCTCATGCTGTGGTGACCCCAACTATAAATTTATTTCTATTACTATTTCATAACTGTAGTTTTTCTATTGGTTATAAATCATAATGTAAATATCTGATATTCAGCATTCTGATATGCGACCCCCCCCATATGGTCATGACCCACAGGTTGAGAACCAAGATTTAAGGGGATACATAATCAAGCTGTAGTCATTTGGTTGCTCTCATCCACAATCTGTATGCAATGTATTTCATAGTGGGATGGGGAGACTGGTTTTGCTGGTGGATGTGAATCTGTTACAGCTCTTGCTGTATGTAGAACCACACGGGCAATTCTCTGTGCCGATTTACGTTTAGAGGGGTAGGGAGCATTACCAAGGTTATCATTTAAAAATGACAAAAGCTACTCACGAGGCAAAATTCTGTTCCCGTGAGTGCTACTCTGTTATCTCCGAAGCTGTGCTTGAAAGTGGTATCTCCAGTACCTAAGTCCCCCGCAGAGACTGTACTTGCCACAACCCCAAACCATCTGAATGGCTATGAATGGATTTCATTTCTTTAACAATGGCATCATCAAGTAGATTGGAGGTTTACTTCCTCCCAGTAACACTCCTTTTTATCTGTTTTGTGCCGCCTTCCCCCACCCCCCCAACATGTACTTGTTTGCTTGAGTGAACTTTCTCAAGGCATCTAAAAAGAATACCCATTGATCTAGTTTCTAGCAATTTAAAGGAAGAGCAGAGCTCTGAGTTTTGACAACCCCCTTCTCAAGTTCCTTTGCTGCTTTTGCAATGTGGACAGGACGCCTGTGCTTTTAAACTGTCTCATGCACGCTGACCTCTAAATTGGTGGTTCCTATCTTTGACAAGGACCTCTAGTCTAAGCCACCGTAAACCTTAGACCTAAAGTCAGGCTTTCTGCATGGACACCATCACAGCCACTAATCTCTCTCTTCTGCTTGTTTTTGTGTTTTACAGCTATGTTTTGGCCAAGATAGATTTTTTTTCCTCTGTAGATAGTTTCAGTACATTTTAGTTATTGTCTACTCTTTGTACGACCCTTCAATATCATAAAAGGCACGTTGTTTTACTGACCTTGTATTTAATTGCTGCTCTAAGTTAGATCAAAACTGTAATGTCATGATCGTAGAGAATATCACAGAATGTAGTTATTAAGTGATATAAACTCTATTTGGGGCATATTTGGATGTATGAATGTTACATCTTAAATATCTGTCAAATAAAAGCTAAATTTAATTATAGACTACTAGTTAGGTGATTGTGCCCATTTCTTAACTTTCTTAGGAGTTTTTACTTTTTATTCTGGTGCTCTGATTTTGACATTCTTATTTGCTATTTTATGTCTACTTCAAATAAAACTAAGGTTGCAAAGCCTCTCTTTAAAGCAGGGCCATCATTTTTCTTTTTATTTATCGGCGTGAGCAGTAGAAATGCAGAAATTGTATTCTGAGATCACAACACTCTTTGATTTGACTCCTTAAATTGAGACTCTTTTATCTATCTCTCAAAAGAAACACTTTAGCGTTTGCAGTTGCTTGATAAGCTAACTGGGATTGAACAAATCTCCCAGTTGGATATTTCCTAAAATGTAGCAAAACATATTTTCAGGTGAATTAGAAAGTGAAAAAAATAACATGAAGACAGTTTCTATAATTTTTTCTTCGAGAAGATCATCCACAGACAATGAAATGTGGTCATATTTGTCCCCATTGATCCCCCCAACTTCTCTCCTTATCTCCCACTATACATCCCTTTCCCAACTTTTAATGTCTTATATGTGTGAGTGTGTGTGTGTGTGTGTGTGTGTGTGTGTGAGAGAGAGAGAGAGAGAGAGAGAGAGAGAGAGAGAGAGAGAGAGAGAGAGAGAGGACCCACTAAGTTTGATTCGTGTTGTCCATATACGTATGTGGGTATGGGGGGTGGGGCAATCGATTGTATTCTTTCTATGATATGAGTTTTCTTTCCATTAATCAATTAGCATATTTGAGTGTGTGTGTATGTGGGCATGCATATGCCCCTGTGAGCATCTGGGCGTCAGGGACAACTTACAGGGATCAGATCTCTCTTTTCATTGTGTGGGTCCCGGGGATTGAACTCAGATTGAACAAGGCTTGACAGCAGGTGCCATTGCCCGCTGAGCCACCTCCTCAGCTGCCTTTAGGTTTGTGATGAAAACTGAATGGTTTCCATTGTTTGTCTTCTCTACTGTGACTTGTTTCGATGAAGTTCTTGTTTCTCTCTCTCTCTCTCTCTCTCTCTCTCTCTCTCTCTCTCTCTCTCTCTCTCTCTCTCTCTCTCTCTCTCTCTCTCTCTCTCTCTCTCTCTGTGTGTGTGTGTATGTGAGTATTCATGTTGAGGATCTCCCTACAGCAAGCTGAGATGGGGTTTCCAGGATGTTCTGACTGAGAAATGCAAGGCAACTTGTTGGAACTAGATCATGCTGTGTACTGAAACATGAATTTAGTGCATTCATGTTTAGGGAATGTTAATTTAAGATTTAATGGGGCTGGAGAGGAGATGGCTCAGAGGTTAAGAGCACTGGCTGCTTCTCCAGAGGTCCTGAGTTCAGTTCTCAGCTACCTCATGGTGGGTTATAACCATCTATGTTGGGATCCAGTGCCCTCTTCTGGCATGTAGGTGTACATACAGATAGAACATTCATATGCATAAAATATATAAATAAGTTTTAAAAAAACAAGCTGAGTAGTAGTGGCATATGCCTTTAATCCTAGCACTTTGGGGTCAAAGGCAGGTGGATCTCTGTCCGTTAGAGGCCAGCCTGGTCTAGAAAATGAGTCCCTGGACAGCCAGGACCGTTACACATTAAAACTAGAGAAACCCAGTCTTGAAAATCCAAATTAAAAAAAAAAATTACTAATTGGAATTTAACATCAATAATAATCTATATTTATGGGAAAAAATCAGAAAAAACATTTATATTTTATAATGTGTGTTAACTGTTCTGCTTTGTGGGTAATGAAGTTGTTTTTATATTTATCTTTTCAGGAAACTGTGGCAGCCGAGAAGAAAAAGCAAATGGTTACGGAGCAAATGATGATAGATCACTTATCCAGGTGAGACTAGCTACTCATAACAAATCTGTATTCAGAAACTGACTACAAAATATCTTCTTCATACAAAGCACCCATACTCTTGTCAACCAATGTCTAGCTGATAGCAGTTCCCAAACTTTCTGTTCACAGCAGTCTTGTCATTTTAGTGACTTTTTAAAAAATTAAAAACACTCTGAGATGAATAGAAATACTTAATATTCAGTCTGGGGAGACAGTTCAGTCTGTGAGGGGCTTGCCATGTAAGCAGGAGGACCTACTTTAAATCCTCAGAACCAATGTGAAAAATCCAGGCGTGGGAGCAAGTGGGCTGTAGTTTCTATGCAGGGAAGGAGACAGGTGGGTCCTTGGGCCTTGCTTGTTAGCCAGCCTAGCTTACTTGGTGAGCTCCAGGCCAATGAGAGACTCTGTCTCAAAAAACAAGAAGTGTTCTGGGTAGTGGTGGTGCATGCCTTTAATCCCAGCACCTGGGAGGCAGAGGCAGGTGAAGCTCAGTGATTTCAAGGCTAACCTGGTCTACAGAGCAAGTTCTAGGTCAGTCAGGGTTGCACAAAGAAACCCTGTCTCAAAAGTAAAAAAACAAAACAAAACAACAAATAAATAAAAACAAAAAACCATCCTTCCAAAACAGGAAGGGTGGATTTTGAGGAATAACACCAGAGTTTGGTCTTTGGAGCACACTCACATGGGTACACACCTGCACACATGTGCTCACATGATCATGCATTCACAGGCATGCAGGCCCAAATGTCCTGTGTGTGTGCGTGCACACACACATACACACACACAGTTAAAAATTCTACTTATTGATTTTATTATGTATTATTTTAAATATTTAATTATTTATTAAGCATACAATGTATTGCTGGCAAGGAAAGCACCAGGTCTCATTACAGATAGTAGCCACCAGAATAACCAGGACCTCTGGAAGAGCAGCCAGTGCTCTTACCCTCTGAGACACCTCTCCAGCCCTTTATTATGTATTTTTATTTAAACTACTTAATTATTTCTTTCCAGCTAATGAATTACAAATAAATTAGAAGATGGCATTTTTTATTTCAGCCTTAAATCTTCTAGAGTTGCTTTCTAATGGGATGTATGCTCCTTTTGGGCACCGTAGAATCATTTAGAGTTACCTTCTGATCTATATTGATTGTCACATGACATTGGTTTGTTGTCATAGCACCCATAGAAAGCGTGCCTTTCAAAGATGTGATACCATTTAAAGAAGATTAGTAAGGCATCTTGCTGAAACTAGGACTCACCCTAGAGCCAGTTGCTATGGTTTCCAAATGGTGATGAGCATCTTATCTTTCCATTCATTAGAAATGAATATCCCACAGAGTCACTGTGGTAACCGAGATGACTGGTGTAGAGATGAGAACTGTGGCTGTGATTGTCAATAACTTTTAAATCCCTCAGAAAGCAGTGTGAAATATACATAAAATAAATTGAAGTGTGACAAAAACATGCTTCTTTTGGGGGCTATCCACATTTGTTTAGCATATTCCTTTTCTTCCTTTTTCTTTTCGGTATTTGGTGCTGGAGTTTGAACCCAGGGCCTTCCATATGTTGCCCGAAGTGCCCACAAGTTCTGCAAAGTCACTGTCTTCAAGATGTCTCTTTCTTTTCATAAGAGAGTGGTGATGTCATGTCGTTGGTTAAAGGGACTTCTTAGTTCTCAGTGTCTTCGCCCATCATCAGTGTTTGTCTCCATTGAGAACTTTTATCTTTTTGAAGCAATGCTCTTCTATTTGCCTGCCTTGCACTCACCTCACTTGGCTGTTCTTGTTGCAGCCATTTATTCTCAGTTCTTGTTTATCCATAGTCACTAGATATGGTCAATGAATTCCATCTCCAACATATTTACCTCCTGATTTCAAACTTCTTCTATATTCTAGTGCATCATTAATCTTCAAGATTGTGATTTCCCTTTTTTCTAATCTAAATTTTCTTACATGACCAGCTCTTTTAATTTTTCTCCATGGCAATTCCATCCTTGAAATTATTTAGTCCCCAAGTTTTAGTGATGCCTTTGACCCATTTCTTTTTCTCAACTCCAATATCAACTTGACAAAGACTCGGTTCTAGCAAATTAAGTTCATATCTTATATTGCCACCCTTCTTCCTGTTGCCACTTCCTAGCTCCCAGATAATTTCTTTCAGTTCCTACTGGGTTTTGTTGGTTCTTTATTAACTTCTTATTTATTTATTCTCAACTCACTCACTAAAGTGAAACAGTTGGAAGACAGGCCAGATGAAATCATTAATCAATTACCTAGCTCAAGCTCAGGAAATTCAATAATTTCTTGATTATATAAAATGTCAAAATTTAGTAGCTAAAAGTGATTTTTTTCCCATGTGTCTTCAGGCTATACTTGGTTGGTATCCTATTTAGGGTTTCTGTTGCTGTAAAGAGACACCATGAACACAGCAGCTCTTATAAAGGGAAACATTTACTTGAGGTGGCAAGTTACAGTTTCAGAGGTTCAGTCCATGTGGTAGTTTGAATGTCATTGCCTCCCAAAAATCTCATAGGGAATGGTGCTATTTAGGAGGTGTGGCTTTGTTGAAGTAAGTATGGCCTTGTTGGAGGAAGTGTGTCAGCTGTGGGGGTGGGGCTTGAGATTTCCTATACTCAGGATACTGCCCAGTGTCTGCACAATGTAGGACTCTCAGTTTCTTCTCCAGCACCATGTCTGCTTGCATGCCACAAAGCTCCCTGCCATAATGGACTGACTGAACTGCTGAACTGTATGCTGCCACCCCAATTAAATGTCTTCATTTATAAGCGTTGCATAGTCATGGTGTCTCTTCACAGCAATAAAAGCCCTAACTAAGACAGTCCATTATCATCTTGGTGGCAAGCATAGTGGCATGCAGGCATACATGGTGCTGGAGAAGGAGCTGCTACATGTTGATGTGCAGGCAGCAGGAAGTAGACTGTCACACTGGGAGTAGCTTGAGCATAGGAAACCTCAAAGTCCACCCCTACATCCTATGGAGGCCATATTTCAAACCACCACAGCAGGTCAGATGTCACTGATTATTTAGACAAGTCATATATGAACAAAAGAAATGATATCAGCTCTGAGCTTAGGCCTTAAGAATCTGCATGTATTTCTGTTTATACTTTTGTGTTTTTATGACAACAGGACAAATGGCCATCTGGTGGCTGACATTTTCCAACTGCTTGAAAATAAGTGAGCACACATTTTGTCATGCTAGACACTATATTTTGTGTCTTCCTGCCTAGGGCTGTCATCAGTGATCCAGAACAAGGTTTAAACACTGAGGAACAAGAGAGTTCTCATGTCCCTCCAGACTCAGAGAGGGCGCCACTTCGAGTTAGGAGACGAACTCTGCATGAAACTAAGTAAGCAAAGTTTAACGATGCATTGTTGAAATACATTTCTGTACACGTCCATGTTTTTAAAACTATATAAAGAGCAGTAAAAGTTTTGAGACTTTAGATCTCAGTGCCATCTCCTTAAAATTTTTATTCTACCGCCTGTCCTTGCATTCCAAGTTTCTACATTTATAGTTTAGAAGGAAAGTCACAATTTTTCAGGATAACACATACGTGAAAATGAGCAATATAGTAATTTAGACACTTCTGCCTGGGATGATACCCTGGCTAAATCAGACTTATGAAATATACAAAGGACCATCATTCCAGACATGCCCTGCCTGTTAACTAGTTCATTTCATTCTAGATCCCTAGGAGGGTAACCATGCCTTTGACACATACTCTAGGGGTCTTATGAGATCCTAACTGTAGCCATTAATAGGATTTTTTTCCCAGTCCTTTGGCATAGCCCACTGAACTTAATGACTTTGCTGACAATTGGCATTCAGCCTCATATTTAATAGGAAATCTATTGTACACAATAGCTCTTCTATCTTTTCAGACTGCTATAAATGTTTGTCTTACCATTTTGTCTCATTCTTAGCTTATTGATTATACATTCAAATATTTGAGGAATAATGTGCTAGATTCCTGTTGTCACAGGAACACATTCCTACGAACAATGCATTGCTGTGAACAGTATTTTAAAACAATAAAATTTATTCATATACTTCTAGAGATACAAAGTCTAAAAACAAGGAGCTGACTTAGTCATGTCTTTCACAGCTTCTGAGGTTTTCTTTATTCTTGGACTCATGGCCCCTTCTTCCATCTTCAAAGTCAGAACTTATGATACCACACCACTTTGACACTCCATTGTAGATAAAACTTTATCGCATGCACCACACACACACACACACACACACACACACACACACACACACACAGATGGCTGTATCGAACCTGCCTGAATAACACAGATAATCTCCCTATGGTAGGATCTTCAACTTAGTAACACATTCCAAGTTTCTTTCATTATGTATGGCTAACATTTCCACATGTTCTGAGTGTTAGATTATGCTATCTTGAGGGGGTAAACCATCACTTATCTACTGTATATCTAATATCCATACTGTATATTTAATATATCTACTGTATATTTAAGTGGTTTCCTTTTAAAGTAAATTGCAATGAGGCATAATTTCAAACAGTGTTCACATTTGAAATTATATGATATAGGAACCATGACAAACAGATCAATATTCATGTGTCCAACTCCCACATGGAGACACTAAGCATGAACAATATCCCATAAGTACCACTGCCCTGTCTCATTCTTCTCCACTTCACTGCTGTGTCCTGTTCCTATTATGTCCTAACCCCACCACTCTAGCCCTGGATCTAGTCCCCACCACCTGCAATACTATCTATCTGTTTGTCTGTCTTTCTTCTCCTTTACTGTTGTCGTCGTCATCATCATCGTCATCATCATCATCATCACCACCACCACCATCATCATCACTACATCATCATCAATATAATATGATGTTTTATAAAGATTCTCAATGAAGTATGTCTGATGCCTTTCCCCCAATATTATCTTTAGGAATGTCATCCATGCTGTCATTTATAGTTGTTTTTCTCATTCTATCCATCATTCCATTATATGAATATATCACAATGTATGACTCACAGACCTTAACATGCCTAGTGATTCATGAATTATACCGCTGAGAACTTGCTTGTGCATGCCTCCTGGTAAAAACGAACACTCCCTTATGCTGAGTGAATACTTTGCCTTTATGGACCATTTAGTATGCCCACGTTCAGCTCTACATGACACTGGCAAATAGTAACCCCGGAGCCGGAGGCAGGATGAGTGGTCTAATTGCTGTCCGTCTTGGCCAGCCCTTGGTGTTGCCTGTCTTTTCCATTGTCTTTCTCATACTGAATGCATATTGGTGATTTTATTTTGCATCGCATTGGAGACTAATGATGCTGATTAATTTTCACGTGTGCATTGTTCATCCAGATGTCCTCATGTGGAGTCTGACCAATTTTCCAACCTATTCTTAGATTGTCGGTACACTTTGTCTCATCTGGTTCCTTGCACCTGCCTGAGTATTGCTTCACACCAAATACACGCAGCTCGTTTAAAGGCAATCCGGTTCAGAAAAATCCCGTGGGGGTTGTTGATTAGGATTTTCAGACCCATGGCTTCCTAATCTTTTGTTTTCACCAGAGAAGGAGGAAGAGGAGGAAGAAGAAGAGGAGGAAGATGAGAAGGAGTGCAGCCCCCCCGCCTTTTCTCTGGGGACAGCCTCCTGCAGATGCATACATCCCATTGTTGTGCCCAACATTATAGGTTTTTCACCAATAAAAAGAAGCAGCTAGTCTGTGTAATTCTAGGGCCAAGCAGTTAGCCTGTTGTTGCTGCATACCTGAACCATGCTTTCCACCAAGGTTGTCAAACAGTTATCTTTAGTTAGCGTTCAATGTGCTCAATTCTTCTTTTTGAACGGATTCAGAACTTACATAGAGAAGCATGTGTGCTATTTAGTGGGCACCCCAAACCTAATGTGGCACTCTGCATTTCATAATATAAATATGCATTTGCTTATATCCTTTTGCGATGACTCCAGGCTCCTTGTTGCAATTACCTCACCTCTCTCACCTTTGTAATGATAAGAGCAAGGTTGTTTCCAAATCTGTCATGTAAGCAATGACCTATCCTGTCTTCCATGATAAATATGTTTATTAAATGGGGATAGTAGCACTTACCACACAATTTTATTTTTAAATTTTATTGCAAGCATTAAATAAACCACTGGATATTAAAGTGATTTGATGGTGTCTAGTGTCTACAAAGTCCTCAATAAATGGCAGCCAGTCCTGCTGCCGCTGCTCTTTCCCCAGCATTTAAAGTCATTCCAGGAACGTAGCGAATGCTCCATGACTTCATTAGTTCCAGTGGGTTACACTGAATTGAGATGCTGCAGCCTTCAGGGCTCCTCCCTGTGTTCCCAATCTCTCTTTGAGTTAGCAGACTGCTGTTTCCTAGCTCCAGCTTCTATTCTGTGGGTGTTAGAGGTGTTAGAGGGCCAAAGCTTTAACTGTTTCCAGTGACTGCTGTCTGCATTCTTACTATTATACCATTGCTATTTCATTATTCCTGCAGTTTTCATAGAGCTAGATGAACAATAATGGTGCATCATTAACTTTTCTTTCTTTCTTTCTTTCTTTCTTCTTCTTCTTCTTCTTCTTCTTCCCCCTCCCCCCCCCCCTCCCTCCCTCCCCCCCCCTCCCCCTTCCTTCCTTCCTTCCTTCCTTCCTTCCTTCCTTTTCCTTTCTTTTTTGAGACAGGGTTTCTCTGTGTATCTCTGGCTGTCTGGAACTCACTTAGGAGACCAGGCTGGCCTTGAACTCACAGCAAATCACCTGCCTCTGCCTCCCTGAGTGCTGGGATTAAAGGTGTGCACCACCCCCACCTGGTTATCATTGACTCTTATCCCTTAAGGTAAAGGACATCATTAAGTATAGGGTATCCAAAGGCATCCATTCTAGTTTGTTTCATATTTTAAAGACTTTTAGGGCTAGGAATCTTTAGAAGATCAGCAATGCTCTCTGTAGAGAATGAAGACATACAGTTGATAGACCCCAAAGCCTGAGCTTGGTTCATTCATCCAGCACTCTTTCTCACCATTTTCTGGTGAGGAATAGAATCAGCTGTTACAGACAGTTTGAATGCTCGGGCTCAGGGTGTCAGCATTTGCCCTCCTGTGTAGTAACGTAGTGACTTGGAAGTAGGCATATGTTGTTTTGGTCATACGGCTCATGGTGCTGCAGCTCTGGGCTGTAGATTCTGCCATCTCACTCCCCTTACTGTTCACAGGCAGGGAATTCTACCCATCCTCCCATCTCACAAGGACAAGGATCTTTCATGTGAGGTTAAGGCTGCTTTTGTTGGTCACAATTGCAGAGACCCAGCGCGATGCTGGGAGGAAGGCACGAGAACAGGGTTAGAAATGGGTTCTGAGCTGGTGGGCAGGCGCAGGTCTGTAGCCCCAGCACATGCCAGGCTAGCACAGACTATATAGCAAGGGTGTAATAGCAAAGAAAAGGGATATGGAAGGAGAAAACAGTGGCGTAGCTCAGGGCGCTGCCTTCTGTGTCTTTATGTATTCATACTCTGAATTTTCATTTTCATTTTTAATCTGTGCCCTTTCGGAATCTTGCCACAACCCTTTGGTGCACTTGTCATTTGTATCAATTGCGATTGCTCTAAAACAGTGACTTACAGAATGTATTTTGGCAGGATAAGAACCACCTCCACATTGACAGAGAATGACCTTTCTCAGAAAGTAGAATTTGATGGGAGGGTCTTATCAAGGTAACTGCCACTTTATCATTTTTTTTTACTTATAATAATATATTCTCTTCTTTCATAGAAATGTCAAGATTAGATAAATTTATACTAATACTGAAATATGTGAATTTTGGGGTTATAAAAATTTAAGCCATAGCTTTATTGTTATATAAAATAGGACACTGTGAGATAAATATTTTAAGTAAGAATATTTAAAAGTAAGACTTTTGAAAAGATTGGATTAATTAGTGTATTATGAATAGACGATGCTAAAACATTTAAAAGTTAATTTTTATGTCCGATGGTTAATTTAGTTTTAGTTAACAGATTGCTGATAGAGCCAATGACAAAGAAGATGGTGTTTTAAATTTTTTTACCTCAGTCTTGTAAATTTTGCAAGCTTAATGTTTTATCTTAAGTCTCTGTAGCTTAGCAACCTGCGTTGTGACAGAGCCGGATGCTCCCGCTGTTCAGCATATGTCTTTTCATAATAGACAGATCCAAACCTATCTCAGTTGGGGCTTTCCACAAGCTGTGGTGTGTTTCCCACAAACCCATATGACCCGTACTCACTGCCATTCAAGAGACTTAAGTAATTGCTGCTTGAGATGAATGTTCTTAGTTTCCTATTTAATTTTAAAATCACCGTATTTTAAAATCATTGACATCGTTTTGCTAGAAATGGACGCGACGCCTGCAGAGAACTGATCGGGTTTTTCTTTACCCACGACCAGTCCCTAACCGTGTATGAATATCGAAAGTTCGGGAAAAACAGGTAGGCTTTGAAACACCATTAAGAACCCTAGAGAACTGATTTCCAAGAGGAACTGGATGACTTCATTTGGTTGTCGCTGTTGTTGTTTAACTTCTAGAACAAATGTGCTTCCTTTCATTAAGAAAGACATTTATAGTCATCAGTGTGGACGCAGAAAAGGAAAGCAGTACCGGCTCGGCGACTTCTATACTGTAAGTTTGAGTGTGCGCTGGCACTTCGCGCATTGTGTTGGACTATGTGCATCGCTCTGGTGTGGAGCCGGGTGCGGGTCCAGTTTATTTTCGCAGGCAGAGACATTTGTGTGAATGGCGAATGGTTGTTTCACAAGAAGGTTCTGTCTCCCAGACAAATCCCAATCATAATCGTAAGCATAATATTTATTTTCTATAAACATCCACACACTGTTCCTTAGTGGAGACTGTTGCCAAGAGAGCTTGGCTCTTAGTACTTTTGAAACTCTCTGTAGGAGGCCTGTTCTGGGGGAGTGGATACCTCAGTGGTACGCACTGGAAACCGTAGTACAGCTAAGTGGGTGCTTGATTTTCTCTGTGGAGTGGCACTGTCCTCTGGAGCTGTGACTATGTTAGCCTTTATTCTTGTGAATCTCCCGTGTTTCCCAGTGTACTGAATTTTTAAATTATTAAATTCACATACAATTGCAATGAAACACTCTCTGTACCAATCATTCCTATAATACTCATAAATGCTCACATTCTAAACACCGGAGGTAGAATGCTGGCTAATTTAGAGTCAGCCATTCTTTGCTTTGTGGTCACTGAAGTATAATGGGAATCAGGTAGACAGGAGCCAGACTGGAGAAACAGTGGACCCAACTGTATAAACTGTAAGACTTCCTAGAAAAAAAAATGCTGTCCGAGCTGAATTAAAGACTTGCCATCTCATTGTTGGGGTGTCGGAGACAGGTCAATCTTAGGTTTATGGGCTGGACACAACTTAGTTTGCTTGGTGAGTTCTGGACCAGAGAGAGACCTGGTCTTATTAAGAAATTAAAAGGGTGGATAGTACATACAGTATGCTACTTAAGGATGTTCTCTGACTCCCACACAGGAGAATCCATACTCCCCCACAGCTAAATAAAAAGTGGGCTAATATTAAAGAGCGCTATGTAATATATCAAGGAGTCACTGAAAAGAGGATGTTGGTAGAATGGAGAGGCTATATGATCAGATTTTACTCTTGAAATAGCTTTCTGATTTCAATGTGTGGGATGGTTTCAAGACCAGGCACATAAGGCAGGCATGGATTGGAAGGATAAAGTAGGAGAGAACTCATGATGTGTGTGTGTGTGTGTGTGTGTGTGTTTGTGCATGTGCTGCCAATACTGAATTTTTACATGGATTCTGGAACTTGATCCGTTTCCTCTTGCTTGCCAACTGATCAGTCTTCCCAGTCCAAGTCTCCTTTCTTTCATCCCCACTCTGTGACTGTATTCCAACCAAATATAGCAACCTTGATAAGCAAGTGACAATGGCTACAAAGGATGTTAGAAAGCAAATCCTTAGAGGATATAAGCACCAAGATGTGATGACCAAGTCCGGAAGGAGTGAAGGAGGAAGAAACGCTAAATATCTTAATCATGCATTAAATGCTCAACGCCCATGATGTTAATACTTGTCTCTTGATGCCAAGAGAAAGCAAGTTTGGATCCTTTTTGTGCAATTTGAAAATGACATGCCTACTGTCTATTGGAGGTGACAGCAGTAGCTACCATTTCTGAGCTGTTGTTGCAATCTGGTGTAGTTGCTGATCTATGCTTACCCTCCCCCCATGTGAACCAAATGTGGGAATTCATTTCCTTCTTTTATCCCATGATAGTGAAAAAGAAGCAAAGTAGGAAGGAGTCAGGAATGGAGAAAGGGAGGGAAAGAGGCAAGAAGGAAGGGAGGAAGAAGGAAGAGTTACCCCACTTTGTCTTTAGAGTGTACGTTTTGAAAGGTTGTCTCAGCAGATTTGTATACAGCAGCAGCTTTTGTGTGTTGTCTCTCCCTTGATATTTACCTTTCCTAGAATGGTTTCTGGTTCTGTGGAAAGACATTCCTTGGCCAAAAATCTAACAATAGATATCTATCTTCCAAAAGAAGTTATATGTACCTCAAATGGAGAAGAAAGTGCCTATGGCAATTATTAATTTTCTAAAGGAACTCTTCCAAGAAGGAGGAAAAGAAAACAGCCCTTTTATCCCTTTTTTTCTTATTTTTCTTTGTAGGAAAAATGAAACCTCTTTTATTGAGTTTGCATTTGCCCTTACATTGGTCACAGGTATAGGAGAGCAATTCTGAAATTGTTACAGTAATTCTGTTGTTTGGGTTAAGAATTTTTGGTAAGAATTTTGTCATTGAAACTTTGATGCTCTAATCAGGTTAAAAATTGGTTTTGTAATGTCTATCATTCAAAGACCAAGCGAAAGAGTACAATCATTCTACCAGAGTTCCCCATTCTTTTTTTTTTAATTGATTTTTATTGAGCTCTACATTTTTCTCTGCTCCCTCAGAGTTCCCTATTCTACACAGCATCTTTCTGTGAACCAAGAGGTCTGGCTTGGGGATTGTCTTAGGTTTTTTTTTTCCCCTGGCTGTTGCTGTGATGAAATACCATGACAAAAACAACAGAAGGGGGAGAAGGTTTACTTGGCTCACAATTCCAGTTTACAGTCATCATCACAGGAAAATCACAGGTGGCAGGGAATTGAAGCAATCTGTCATGTCACGTCCACAGCCAGGCGCAGAGAGCAATGCACCAGCAAAGCAAGCGTGATTTGCTCAGCTTGCTTTCTCCAGTCCTAGACATCCAGGATCCGCTGTCTAGGGAATGATGCCACCCACAGTGGATGGGTCTTCCCAACTCAATGTTAACAAGATAGTTTCCCCTGCTGTCCATGTTCATTGTTCAGCCTAAGGTAGTCCTGCTTTGAGACTCCTTACCCAGGTGACTATGTGATGGGGAAGCTCTGTCTACCAATCACATCTAGTTAAGGCGTGGCTACCTGGAGCCCAGGAAGAAAAACTATGAGGACCCAGGTGCGCTCTCTCTCTCTCTCTCTCTCTCTCTCTCTCTCTCTCTCTCTCTCTCTCTCTCTCTTCTCTCTCTCTCTCTTTCTCTGCGGCTCCCACCAGACAGATAGGAAGTCAGACATCCCACTCTTATAGCGTGAGTTTCCCCTTATAACCATTAAAATATAATTGTTATTCTTGAGCTGGCCTGGTTGTTTATCGTACCAATCTAATTTGCAACAACTATGCATCATGTCATGTTAATAGAACTAACCACCACAGGGATGGCCACACATTCAGTGGAGTTCACGTAATATTTTCTGTGGTTCTTATTTAATATATGAATTCTCCTTTATTCAGGTGGATTTTTGTATAGGAGTTAAGTATACTGTTTTAGGTTATTTTTAATTAGCTCATGTTTCTATAGTATTAGCTGGAACCATGTAGTCCTTAACTATTCTTCAAATCTACTATATTTTGGTTACTAATAGAATATCCTAAGGCAATTATAATAAAAAATTAAATCCCTTCAATCAGAATGAGTTGTATTTTAACTTTGGATACCTTCTAGCTTTAAAAAATCTGTTTGTTCATTTCCTCAGGGTGCAACTTTGACATTTTTGAGCTGTGATCATCCTAGCCTTCCAAAGAGCATAAAAGAAAATACATTATTTAGACTTCGAATTACAAATATTGATCAGATAGCTTTGAGTTCTCTGAAGTAAGTCAAATGCATTTGTCATTTTGAAAATAAGTGAAATCACTATAGTTTGTGTTCTCATCACAAAACACTCCTACTAAAGTTAAGGTTTATATCTACAAATAATAGCTGCATATATCTACTTTATGTTCTGTATTATAATCAAATTCACTTCCATGTTTGGAAACAGTTATGACCAGTAAAATTAAAATTGTTTTATTTATAGTATGCATAATTTGTTCGTTTGTTTTTGCTATTTTACTAAATGCTATCAGAGTTGTGCTTTCAAAGACAGGGTGTCAGACCAACATTAAAACTTATTTCCTGCATGGTTGGTGTGATGCCTTTGATCACTGAAAAGCTATGGCCCCTATGGTGATGCTATTAATTGATTGACTAGATAGTGAAAAAAATGCTACGAATGAACAATGACATCAAGGGTTATTTTAAGTAATAGAAATACACACTCTTCTTGTTGAATGTTTTCTTGACCCTACATATAATCAAAATGACAATAATTGATGTATTGTATATATAAGAGAACACAGTCTACAGTCTAGCTGGAAGAATATTTGTTATTTATTACTGTACTTTCATGCCTATAAAAGTGTTTTTACAGTTTATACTTTGCAAGCTATAACTGCTTTTAAAATGAAGTTACAGTTAAGTATTTGAAAATATTAAGGCAGTTATAAACGTTAATGTCTTCAAAGATCGTGGCCCTTTCATAGCTCTGGACTTAATTCTCCATAAAACCAATAGCAGCGGACAGAGGTGGGATTTCCTCTAGCCTGTACTCCTCCAGGTCTGCTGAGAGCATCTTTGGAGTGGGGAAACACGGCTTAGAGCGTCTGTTCTCATTGCAGAACTGCCTCTGTGGAACACGAGGAAGACACGGCCAGTCAGGAGGCACAGGATCAGCAGGTGCTGCTGGCCATCCAGGGTATGCTCTGTTCTTCTCCACTCTCAAATACTGTTTATAATTCTCAACTAGTTTCTGTGTTATCAGTTCAAACAGCATTTTTATTACTTCCACGTTTTATAGACTTTAATTTATAATTCTTGTTTCTTAGAAAGTATATATATGTTCTAAAAATAGTATATCTTTTCATTATATGTAATATATATTATTTTTTATGGGGCTAGGCAGATGACTAAGCAAAGAGAAGACCTTGTTGCTACTCTAGAGGACCTTAGTTTGGTTCACAGCAACCACATTGAGTAGCTCACAACCTTCTGTAACTCCACCTCTGGGAGATCTCATGCCCTCTTTTGGTCTCTGTGATCACCCATAAGCATGTGTACATGTACCCATACACAGACAAAAAAATTTGTAAATAGTTAATAAAATATATCTTGACATGCAAATATATGACTAATAAAAGAGCTATTAAAATATTTTCATGATTTTTCTGTATTAATGATACTAAATAAAAAGCATGTGTATTATAACAGTAATTTTTGAAATATTAGATACTATGGTTTTAATCATAAGCTAAATAAAGTATGAAATACTATACATATATGTATAGACACACACAGAAACACAGACACACACACACACACACATACATATAGGCTCACACTGTAGCTTAGGTGGTAGATTGGTACTCACTCACTGCAGACCAGGCTGGCCCGGAACTCACAGCAATCCTCTCACCTCCACTCCAGAGCTCTTGGATTACGGGCATGAACCACTATATGCCAGTTTTATGCCTCAGATGGCATCCTGAAGGGACTCCTGGTTCAGTGCCTGACTGTATGTCTCCAGGTCATGATCTACAGAATGGGTTCTGATGTCTGTGAACAGATCCCGCTGTCCAGTAGACATGCAACTTTGTGTCGATTCTTTGCAGCTCTTCCTTCACCATTTCTTCTCTGACTGCTCTGTCATAGACGAAACAATTTTTGTCACTACTGAGGCAAGAGACACTTTTTCTTTTCTTTTTTTTCTAGTGTATTCATTGTAATAGGATACAGATGGCATCAAATAAAATAGCTGTGCTACATGGAGAATTTAGGAGCCAGAACATGCAACCGCTAAGAATTTCTGGCAAAATAATGGTTATTGTGAATATGTGTGGACAGCCTAGTACTCCAAAACCTAGATGCACATCATGATCCAGTTTGAAACTTTCAAACTACTTAAAAATTTCTGAGCTGTTGTGTGTTCACATGGGTGTGTGTGTGCATGCATGTGTGTATGTGTGCGCGTGCATGTATGTATGTGTGCGTGTGTGTACATTTGTGTGCGTGTATGTGTGCATATGCACTTGTGTGTGTGCGCGCATGTGTATGTGCATGTCGTACATGTGTGCATATGTGTATGTGTGCGTGTGTATGTCTGCACATGTATGTATGTGCATGTGTGTGTGATTTGCCTGGCATCAATTTTGTAATTCAGTTGGTGTAAATAAAGAAATAAGAAAGACAGTAAGGATATGGGGCAGTTAGATAAAGGGGTCTAAACAAGAGAAACTAGAATTTCATTTGTAACATTTAGATTATTCTGAGTAAAGAGAGACAATTTTTTTTAGCATCATACAGACTTAATATATTATATTAAAGAATATATATGGACACACACATACATACAAATAATAGTAATTAATCAAAAAGAGGTCATGAACTTGAAAGAGATCAAGGAAGCATATATGGGAATGTTTAGAAGGAAGAAAGGGAAAGGAGAAAGTTAGCTTTTTTATCAGTTTTACCATAGCTTGTTTCATAGTGAATATATTTTTATAATTGTGTATCTTTTATAGTTTATTTGATTTTTACTTTATAAATTAATAGTATTTTAACTGAGTTCCAAGAAGTCAGTTTGTGATTCCACCATAAATGATCAGCAAGCCGTGAATGCTACTTTCCTTCAGTGTACACTGACTGTCACCTGAGATGGGCAGAAAATGCCTTCCTCCCAGTCTCACGGGACATCCCATTGTAAGGCTTATACATACTTGTGTGGTTGGAAGGATGACCATTTACTCAAAGCAAAGCAAACACTACATAAGCAGAGAAATGTCATACACAAATTATCAGACACCTATGCATCTTCTAACTCTGCTCCCTGTGGTCCTTTGTTAGACACAAGATTCATCTCCAAATATAGATTGGTCTTTGTACTTAGGTCTTTCTGAGTCATGGCAAAATACTTTGTTCTAAATGTTGGCATTTTAATGACACCACAGACAGAAGACACTTAAATACTCCATAGGACTTAAACTTTGATGCCCAGTGGTAAGAGATAATATCTGCTACAGCACCTCATTATGCTTTTTCTCAAGTTCAAGTATTGTGTTGTGTTTCTGAATCATTGTGTTGGTATCATTCTATAAAATCAGTATGTTACTATAAATTATTGTCCCCCCAAATTTAGAGTATTCAAACTGTGTCATGTTTTGGTGTGCTTCTGGAATGCTGTCTATGATGACTCTCTCACTTCCACGCTAAGATAATACCTACTGGTTATTTAAATATTATCTAGATGTGTGGAAATATGAAAGTTTTGTAAAGCAAAAACAATTTTTACATATGTTGTTGCTTCAGTATTTGGAGATGAATCTTGTGTCTAACAAAGAGAGACAATTTTATCTGTATGTAAAATGTAACAGTTTCACCACATGGTGGTGCTGTAGTCTTGGCAGATTATGAACATATAGTTGTACTGACATTGTCTTAACTAAAACAGTCTTCTTTCCAAAGTCCCTTTTCAGTCCAATTTAAAGTTTTCATTGAATATCCAAGTTCCTTATTTTCATTATTATTAACTTGCTTTATTAAACAAGAAACAACTGCATTTTGATAGCTTTGTGCACAGAAGCAATAGTTTCCACGTCTCTGTTTATTAAACAGATAAACTAAAGGAACAGCTACACAAGAGAGGTGTCCGGATTTTGACTGGATTGGGAAAACACTTCCAACACTTGGACAAGGAAGGCAGTGGGCTTTTAGAAAAGGCAGAGTTTCAGCAAGCTCTGAAAACCTTCCACTTAGAAGTATCTGAACAGGTATGTACTCCACATTACTTTCTATTGTGGGTGCATTCTTGCACGGCTGTTTTCACTTTTCTAATAAAATTCCAATAGCTCATTTGTTTCCTTTTTAATGATTTGCCATCAATGTTAACACAACTCCCACTGATTTTTTTTTTAAGAATTTTGACTTTTTGTCCCTTATTGTTTGCGAAGTGTTTAACAGCCAGGCATGTGTTAACCTCTGAGATAACACACTCTCCACTCTGGTAACCTTTAAATGAGGAAAATGGTTAATAATAGGTGCATCAAATAGAGGATGCTTTGGGAACGCAGGTGGTACTCAGTTCCAAGCCAAGCCAGCAGGAAGGAGAGGGAAAGACCAAGGCAAGACCCCCGGAGGAGGATGCTTCCAGGTTGGGCTTTGAATAATGAGGAAGAATGAATGGATGGGGTAGGGAAGAGAGCAGAGAGCAGATCTTCATGAAGAGCAAGTGTGGCTCAAATGATGATCATTTTGTGGAAAGGAGAAGTATGTTCCAGGCATGAACTGTGGCTCTGCCCCAAGCTGCAGGAGCCCATTTCCTACACACTCCTCATTCTGCTGTGAACAATCTTGCACTAGATATGTGTGTGCTAGAATTTTTTTCTCATCATTTAGGCCACAGTTTTCTTTACAGAAGAGATCTGCCATCTGATCTCCAATCCATTTTATAGCAACATCCATTTTGTTTTCTTCACGGCTCTTTGTAGCTGCCTGTAAGTAAAATGGCATATCCTATCCCAGAAGGGGACCAGGGTGACTCCTGCTCCTGCTCTTTCTTTAGCACCTTGAACTGAACCTAGCATAGCAAGCATGGAACCAATAGTTTAGAGCTGGAGCAAGTAGATAGAAGAGCGGGAGAAATTAAATCTGGTACATGAACGCCTTGTTTTCAGTACTGGGAAATTTTGCTTGTATGTTAAAAGTTTATGAGTGATTCAGATCAAGTATTTCATATACAAGATTCTCGTGCATTTTTCTCTTTTGCTAAAAATTATCTTGCCACATGATCTATATTTCTGTAATTATGTAAGCACTCTACCGACTGTGTCATGGCCCCAGCATATACAATATTTAATTAATGGTGAGAAATACAGGTCACCATAATGTATCTTTGTTAATATAAAGCACGTAAATTTAAATTCCCAAAAAGTCTTCTGTATTTACTCCATGTAGCTATCCAGAAAAGAGAGCCACTTAGTTGGGTAATCTTACACAAGTGTTTTGACTTTCATTGAAGGCTCTGCCTGAGCAGTTCTGAGACAATAGCTATATTTAGGGAGGCATGGGAGTGCAAATAAAAAATTACATGGGGATTCGCTTTATCAAGTATAAAATTCTGTGTCAGTGTGATACTGTATGTCAGTGTTGTGACATAACTGTCTTTTAGTTGGTTGTGATGATGACATTAAATCTTGCTGCCTGTCTAGAGATAACAACTCAGGGGCCATTCACCTTCCCAACTTACATTCATAGGTAGAAAAATAAAACAATGATAAAAAATTAGAAATCTGTGGTATATTTTTGTTAAACAAACAAGTAATCTATAACTGATAGAGGACTGGTGTCCAGATAATCTGGCCCTGTGTATATGGGAAAGTACTGTATTACTTCGATGCTTCTGTAATTGTTTATGACATATTTATAACTTGTGAATAAGACTGTAGTTACCTGAGACTTCTGTCTTAGCTGCTTTTCTAGTGCTGTGACAAAAATCCATGATCAAGGCAATTTATGAAAGAAAGCATTTAAATTGAAGGCTCTTAGTTCCCCAGAGGGTTAGAGTCCATGGTGCTCATGCAGTCATAGGTACATGCAGAGGGAGGTGAGGCTGGGTCTCACTGTAGAAGCAGATAGAACCTGTTTGTGAAAAGACAGAGCCATTCTCTCTGATTTTAAATAAAAAGTGATATGCTCCACAATGAACCAAGTTTATAGAGATGTACTCCCAGTGAAGTTAAAAGTCCACCTGGATTAGTTTCCATTCTGAACATTGTGTAGACTTAGTCATATGCATTTTTGGTCACTTAAGTTACAGTACTTAATTCTTGAAGACATTTTTTCTGAGCCTTTAGAGGTCCCTTTAAGCCTGCAATTCTTTGAGTTAAGTGAACACACTTGTCTCCTGTCCATTGTATTCATGATTTGTAAAAGTTAAACTTAGACTCAGTTTTAACTCAACCGCACATACACATATTTTCTTGGTAATGTATGAGACATTTTTCCATGTAAAAACTGTGTAGATAATCGGCTGCTGGGGGGGATGGGGTAATTAGAACCTTAGTTTTCTAATTACCATTTTATTTGAAAACACTAGGAAGTGGAAGAGAATAATTTTTGAGTATTTATTTGCCAAGGTGAGTGTTTTATTAACAGTCTCATTTAAAGTTTGCTAAAAACATTGAGAATATATCTGAGGTTCAGTAAAGGAATGCTATAATTGCTTTTGTTGCCAGGATCACGGAATAGAAGGATGTATTAAGTAACACTTTTGTCAGAGAAGCACTTGGGAATGGCTGTGAACAAACCGACATAATGTGTTTAGTTAGAATTATGCTATTTAGTGGAAATTGGGGAATACTTTGGAAGTCATTCAAACCTTCTATGCTCCCAAGACCAGATGAAACTCCATGAATAGTCTCAGTATTTCAGAACCTGAATAGGCTTTCTAATTGTCCACTGATCTAAGTTAAAAATGGAGAACAAAATGATTCAAAACCAAGTACACAGCAACCATTGCACTTTATATGAAAAGACACTGAAAGGTAAATGGTGGGGAGTGCAATGTATAGAGAGAAAGGAAGAGGTTGACCAGATGACAGGAATTAGCATTTTAATAAGAGGATGAGTTTTGTCTATTGCATGGCCTGGTGAATAGTATCACGCATAATGTACTGTATGTTTAAAGATAGCTAAAACTGATTTTAAATATTCTTACTACAAAAATACTAAATATTTACAATGTCAGAGATAATATTTAGTCTGACTTGTTCTTTCTGCATTGTATATGTACATTGAGATATCATGTTAGGCTACTAATATATGCTATTATTTATCAGCAAAAAATTACGATAAGACCCTTAAGAATGTAGACCTGTGATTGATGGTATACAATAAGTCCTAGGTTCAACCCTTAGCAATTCCTTGCCCTCAAATAACATACTTTTAAAAAGCATATATTGTGAGTTATCAGTCATTCGGAACAGGCCCTGAACCTCACTTAAGTGTTCACCCCAGAATTCCTTCCACAGTTGGTTTACTAGGTTTATCTGTAACTTTTTGATTTTTTTCCTAAGTAGGTTACCTTGTCTAGGGCCATAGATAACCTAAAAAAAAAAAAAGACTCTGATCTTGTGACTTACATAACTAAAACATGTAATGGCGTTTTCTGTGAACATTTCTAGGATTTTGAGTCTTCCTGGCTGATTCTGCAAGGCAGTGGCCCCAGCAAGAACAAGGTTGATTATGGAGAATTCAAACGTGCCATTTTTGGTGAAATGAACGAATATAGGAAATCATTTGTTCGCAAGGTAACTGTTACCTGACCTCAAACTATTACATTTATTAGACTGTTAGATCCAATGTTTAGCGTCTTTAATGGGTCATCATTAAAACATATTATATCATTTTAGCTGGGTTTAGTAAGAGTTAAAGTAAGCAAGCTTATATATGTTTGTACAATTCTACCTAGAATAAAACAAAATCATATGTCCTAGAAAAGATTGGATGAAAGAAAAATAAAATTTCAAATTGAATTGTCTTTATAAATTCTTAGTATTGTCTATTACTAGCTATCCAGCTATCTTCCTGTGTCCAATCCTAAGCCTTGCTGGCTGTTCCTCAGAGCTAGTAGAGAGATTGCGTCTGATGCTTCCATTCTTAGCAATCCCAACTATTCCGGTGTCAGACCTCAGCCTTCCTTTATGATGATGACTGAACGTGTTCCTCTGGTATTTCTGAGATGTGTGTAAAGTGCTAAAAGGACAATAACAAAGATCATTATTAAGTTGGAATTAGAGTCCGGGAGCTGGAGACATAGATCACTGAGTAAAGTGTCTCTAGTGCAAGTGTAAGGACCTGAGTTCAAACTCTCAGTTCCTGTGTAAATGTAGAGGTCGTAACACATGTCTGTAATCCCAGTACTCTTACGACAGGACGAGAGGCACAGGTAGGAAATCCCATGAGGCTCACAGTTGACTAGCCTGGACACGCATTACCTAACAACAAAGAGACCCTGTCTCAAACAAGGTGCGATAAAAGGACTGACCCCCTGCATGTTTGTGTTGCACACGCACATACATGCACACATATTATACATGCATCACATATACACAGATCCCCAAGTTTTAAAATAAAAATGATACTATAACTTAGTACTTAATTGTTCTTTGAATACGATGGTGATAATTTTGACTATTAGACTGGTCTATCAAATTGCTTTCTTGTAGTTTGTAGAATAGAAATCAAAGAAGTGTGGGCACGCTTGGCTTCCTCTGAGGCCTCTCTATAGCTGTACCACTGTTTTTCATGACTGCTCCCCATGCATTGTGCTGTCTTTTGTTAAAGGATTACCAGTCATGCTGGACTGGGGCCTACCCCAATGATTCTATTTTATCTTAATTACTTCCTTAAGGACCGCACTTCCTCATACAGTCCTATTCTGGGGCATCTAAGTATTAAAATTCAGGAAAGGAATTTGGGGCACAATTGAATCTAGAGCTGGTACAAGGTTGCCGTGAATTAAATATCGTGAGTGATGAGGTTGCGTCTGGTTTTAACTCCTGGCAAACACAGGCTACCGCTTTGGATAGATTGGAGAGTCTGTGTATCTTGTTTCTCTCTTAGTATTTTTAATATGTCGAGTTGCATTGGGTTGGAAAAACAGTAAGTGAACCAGAAATCGGTAAGGCAGAGTTATGTTTTGAGAAATAAACATTTCATCTGTTCATTGATTCTTTTGATACTGAGTTTGTAGCTTCACTTTTGAACTAGCAATCAAACAAAACTTCACATAACTTCCTAGCTCTTTGTTTTGGTCATTTATCAATTTCATGAGTCCTAGCGCTGCAAGTGGCCAAGGGCTTTGACCCAACTCTTCGGTTCCCGGCAGGAGAGTGGGATCGACCGCTTTCTGTAGGTCGGGATGCTCAACAGTGAACACATGAAATGCTTGAATGAGGCATTCCCAGTTTTTGGTTTAGTCTCCTTCCTCCTCGTTTAATCAAGCACCTGTTTAATTCCTTCAAAATGTCTTGTTTACAGTTCAGAAACAAGGAGCTACACAATTGCTCCTCATACCTAACGATTTCACAAAGAGAAACCCTGTCTTTCTTTAGGCCTTCATGAAACTGGATTTCAACAAAACTGGTATTGTGTCTGTGATAGACATAAGGAAGTGTTACTGTGCCTGGAAGCATCCACATGTGATTTCAGGTAACTGTCACATGCCAGATACATTTGGTTTTTACCGTGCTTATTAATAAAAGCGTCTTCTTCAAATTACACTAATCCAAAGCATCAGCTGGATTCAGGAAGGAAATGAAACAACTTTTGTTTGAGGCAATGATTTTAGAGTCATTTTCCCTTCTCTCGTCTGTACTCATTGATTTCTTTGACAGTTATAATCAAGCTAGAACTCCCGTTTCTTGTTTGGAAGGTAAGGAATTGGGGTTTAAAAGAGATTTGGTAAAACGTCTGTTAGGCTCGCTGGTAGAACTACTGCATCTTTTGATACAGTTATTCATCCTTGAGGATTGAGGAGGGTTTGTGTCTGATCTAGGGGTGGAATTACATACACAGTGGCACGTATGGATCTGTCAAAATCCAGCCTAGTGTGGCTGAACACAGAGGAAAGAGATGTGCAAATTTGAGGGCAGATGGGGCCACGAACTGAGACTTTGCCTCAAAAACAGGAGGAGGGCATACTGAATTTCTTAAAGCAATTTAAAGCCTCATTTCCTATTATAGTTCTGACTCTTTTGCGTAGTTGATTTATGACTACACCTTATCACAGTGTTTGGCCATGAAAACTACCTTAATTTCATTTTTTTGTCTTCAAAAAAAAAAATAAACCTTGTAGCCCTGTAACATATCTCTCAGCCCTTACTCTTTGATTTTTCATAATCTGCTAACAGTTTGCAGATGTTTTTCTGACTTGAAACCTGCATTAGAGTTACTGTTCTATAATTTGCTTTTGACTGATCAGTGTGTTTTGGAGCTATTTCCATGTAAATCCACATTGAGACATCTCAGTTTTATTTGCCACATATTATCCACTTAATAATAAACACGTTGCAATGTGTACAGACATTCTTCTATTGGTGGACTTTTAATTTCTAATTATTTACGTGCATCTAATGACACATTCATAACAATTTCTGCGATAAAAATTGTCTATTTCTCCCCCTACTCCTCTTTCTTTTCCTCTTCTTTCTCCCCATTCTCCTTCTTCTTTATTTTGAGACAGGATCTTGCCACGTATACCAGGATGGTCTCCTGCTCATGGCTTCCCTCTGTTTCTGCCTCCCGCATGCTTGGCTTCACAGTTTAAGTTTTAAAAAAATACTCCATTTCTTACTTTCTTAAGTAATTTGTTAGAGGAAAAATGCTTTCATAATTTTGTAACTCTTTCTAGTCTGTTAGAGCAAGGAAAACAAATCCTATCACGAATAACGGGAGACGGGTATTTCCTAGGTGGGAGGTTTTAAGAAGTTATACAATTCTTGATATTTGAAGCATAAATTTAAGTAAAACTTGTTTTAATTAGGAAATGTATGTTTCCTTATACATTAGATGTTGGTTAGATTTAGCTTTGACTAACAATCGCAAATCTACTTTATTATCTAGTATAACTTTGCATAACTGATATTTCACTTTAATAAAACGATAACCTTTCTATTTGTCATGTATGTTCTTAAATGACAGCAACATGTTTTTCTTGAACTTATTTTTACATGTGTGTTTGTGCATTTGTATTTGTGTGAGTGCATATATGTATGAGTACGTACTGAGGCTAGATGATGGTGTCCCATTCCACAGAGCTGGAGTTACAGGCCACAGTGAGCCATGCAATGTGGGTGCTGGAGGCCAAGCTTGGGTTCACTGGAAGAGCAGCAAGCATCCTTGATCACTGAGTCATCTTCCCAGCCCTCTGACTTAAAAATATTTTAAAGATCATTTTAACCACTGAGCCATCTCTCCAGCCCTATAAAGATCATTTTAAAGATCATCAATTACCTACTGCCATCATTTTTGCTTTGTTAATACATGCTTTTATTTGTTTTAGTTTTGGATATGATCTGACCATTTTCTGTGACTTTTTAATCTTTAAATCAGTGTACTATTATAAAACTTTTTTTTCTGTATTAAAAGCTTGAGAATAAATCAATGTATGAAAGAAAGAGGAGGAACAAAGAGGCAGATTGTGGGAGAAATGAATTCTGGTTAATGTTTGGCATACAATTTGAAATTATTGAAATTATTTCATAAGATGAATAAGTATCCCTTTATTATCATCCGTCATTTTGCTGAACTTTTAGGGAAAATATTTCACAGTTATTCCTCTTCCTGCAGGGCATTCAACGGAGGAGGAAATCAAATCATCTTTTCTAGAGACATTAAGAGAGGCCTGCAGCAAGTCTGACGAAGTTTCATATGGTGAATTTGAAGATTACTATGAAGGCCTAAGTATAGGAATAACAGATGATGAAGATTTTGTTAGCATCTTATGTACTCCATGGGGAATTTAGTCTTTAATAATGCACAAACTCATCGGCACCAAATATTTTATAGAAAGGGTGAATTTTATATAAAATGTGATCATCTTGTAGTATACTTTTCTATGGTTCTTTTTAGTTTTTTCCAAAAATGTTGAGTCTGGGAAGCCCTACTTAGAAACAGATGCAGATATGTGTTTGTAAGCACAAGTGCATGTCTACTTGTCCAAATGTTTATAAAGACAGGCTCTTTGTGTTACTCCTTATGCTTAGATTTTAGAAAAGTAATTAAAAATTAGCCTTAATAGAAAAGCCATCTTCATTAAACTGTGTGAGGACTTGTATATAGTAATCAAGTTTCCTATCCTTTCTCAAGTTTCTTATGATCTTTTCCTAGAATATAGTTGCCAACGTATGTAATGACTTGGGATTCAGATCAAGGCTGAAATTGTGCAGATTCTTTGAAACATACAAAAATATTAACATATATACAAAACAGTGTCATAATCAGTATGATTATAGGTGTTTTCTGTGCACTATATTTTGAGCAGTTAGTGTTTACCTCTCAGTGTTCGTTTAAAGAGATTTGTCAGGTATATTTTTTGTCTCCATAATTACATACTACTCTTTTTTCAGTGGTAAAAAACATACCATATTTTTCATTTTGACTGTCATATTATCTGTATACAAATATTACTTATATATAAACAAAAAATGTAGAAAATATTGGAATACAGAAATATTTCCTTAGACTGTCATATGAAGAATTCAAGGACAATTCAATATTTTTTAGGCAAAACTTAAAAGCATATTTTGTGTCACAAAATGAAGACATAGTATTCTCAACACCTCTTTTTGGTACAATAAACATTCAGAACATTTTCTTCTAAATATGGTGTTTTATGGCTTCCTGTTCTACATGCATTCTTTGTAAATTGCATTCTTCGCTTTATCCTGGATGGAATGTTCTCCATGTTGGGATTATGGATCTGTAACTTTTAAATTGTTGTTAATTTCTTATATAGATTATCAATGATAATTAACACTTTAGGGAAAAGAACATGGAATAAAGATGTCAGTTAAGAAACTTACCAATGAGAACCTTTTTTTCTATTTGTCTGTCTGTCTATCTATCTATCTATCTATCTATCTATCTATCTATCTATCTATCTATCTATCTATCTCTCTATCTATCTATTATCTATCTATCGATCTATCTATATATCATCTATCTACCTACCTACCTATCATCTTTCTATCTATCTATCTATCTATCTATCTATCTATCTATCTATCTATCTATCTATCTATCTCTGTTAGAGTTTCTGATATGGTAAATCATTCTGATTTTGATTAGCTTCACTGCCAACATTCTTCTTAGACCTTGGCATAGTAAAAATGACTTAGTATATAGTTTAATAGAAGAGCCCTGAAGGAAGTGACATTTTCAAGCATTCACAACATGAACAATTTGTGTTTCCTGTTCCCAATAGTCTTAAAGACTCTGAAATACCTTCTATTAACTTTAAAATGTTTTACACTGTGATTTTCTTGCATGAGTAATGAATGGATTTTCTAATTAACTAGATATTTGTCATTTACTTGCCTAAGGTAGTACAGGATTATTCCTCCAGTTCACTACAATAACATCATTGAGCAGTGTGAATTGACTGTACTGTCTCTATTCATATACATTTCTTTTTACAGTGTTAGGGAAATGGGGATATATCTAGGGCTTTTTGATTTTATTTTAATGGAAAGAGTAGACATTCACAAGACGGAAGAGTCATAGGATATTCATAACCAAAGTAAAGAGAGGCACATCCCTCAAACTCTCTGGCCAGCCAGTTTAGCCCAAAGTGAGAGACCCAGAAACAGAGGAAGAAAGGTAACTGATATCTTACTCTAGTTTCTGCATGGGTGCACTGTGCACACTCACATGTCTGCATCATGCAAATATACAACACACACATACACACATTCACACACATATATACATACATACACACACACACACACACACACACACACACACCTCCTCCACACCAATTACTGCTGCATGTTAGATAAATAAACCATTCAGTGACATAGTCATTAAATTTGTTGAGTAGTGACATCAACACAATTGTTGACAGTGTGGAGATACTCTAGGTCTTTCTCATAGTACTAATATCATTCAGTCTTAGGTACTATGAGGTGTTACTTCTGAATCTGTCCTTTCTTTCATCCTCAATGGTCATGTCCACACTCTTAGCACTTTTCAATATATTTACTTGTATTTCTCCACATCACCTCTGTCTCTTTCCATCTTAACACGTGACACACATTGCTGTTGGGGTGACTATTTTCTTTTTCTTTTTTTTTGTTATATTGGGGATTAAACTTCATGCATATTAAGTAAGAATTCTCCTACGGAGCCACATGCCTCACATTTTGGAGTGAATAAAAGTACTCCACAACATTCCACATCTTTCAAAAAATTTTGATCTCCCAACTAACTCATAAAATCTAAACAATACATGTTCCTGATGCTTAACTACCTATACTCAGAGAATCTTGCATATTCTTTTAGCTTTTCTGAATTCCTTAAAATCTTTTAACTTGATTTTGACATTTCAAATCTCAATACTTTCTTTTTTTTTCTAATTTGATATATAATTTATTGTAAAAGTCACCCCATGCCAATAAAATACAGATAGGCACTGTTATTTCACACAGTGCTAAGCATTCTATTGTAAAACTGTAGAATAGTTTGTTTTATTCAATGCCTTAATGATAGTGAGGTAAGGTACATTTTGAGACTGTCAATAATCAATTCAATGTATATTGAATTCATGTAAGATGCCAGACATGCTCTTTAACACGGCAGAGATGAGGGTGAAGGAAACAAAGAGATCAGGATACTGCTTCCCGCATGTAGCTCACCGTTGCTGGGAACTCTTCCCCAACAGCTTCCTTTTTCTTTTACACAACTTTCAATTGCTTCCTTTGAATAAATTTCTGAAAGTTTCTTTAGTAGAATGTAGTAGTGTTTATAAAATCATTCTTCTAAGAATAGTTTTCACTTTCAGAAATTTATTCAATACTTTCATACATGCTCTGTTACTGCCATCCAAAATGGTTATCTCTGTTTGGTAGATCCAAATTCATCCATTCCGGACTTTTAGTACCACCTCAAAAATGATGCTGTCTAAGATTCCCATTGCACACAAAGTATATCATTTGTATAGTATCTACTACTACACACTATAATGCCATTTTGCTTATCTGTTTTTATTAGATGGGGAAATACCTTAGGGGCAGCAACCATATACTTGTGATCCTGGTGTCTAGTCATGTGTCTCACATGGGATAGGAGTTATACCAATGTTATTAGGCAATGTGTGTGATTTATTGAGTAGCAGCTATTTACTGTGGGACAATGGTCTTGTTCTCTGTAAAGATTTGTCACTTTTAGTTTAATATAACACTGATTAATCAGTAGCCAGGCAGAAAGTATATGCAGTGTGACTAGAATAGGAGAATTCTGGGAGAGATAAGGCTCAGTCTGCAGTCGTCACCCAGACCAAGAGGAAGCAAGATGAGAATGCCTCACTGATATAAGGTACCTAGCTATGTGGCTAACAGACAAAAATTATGAACTAATTAAAGATGTAAGAGTTAGTTAATAAGAAGTCTGAGCTAACAGGCCAATCAGTTTATAAGTAATGTAGGCATCTATGTGTTTCTTTGGGACTTTACAGCTGCAGGATCAGGTGGGACAGAAACCAGCTGTTTTGGGGTTCTTGCTCTTGAACAATTTTGCATTAAAATATTCAGCAAAAACAATGCAAGAAGTCTAAATGTGCTTGTTCGCACAAGTTCCACCTTGCAAATGCAGTAGATTTACAATGCAGAGTGAACTGTTAGAGTTAGATAGAAATGATTTCTAGTGAGCTATTCAGTGAATGGGGACTATAATAAATGTGACATCTTGTGTACCTAAAATTGCTGAAGATAGATTTTGAATATGTTTTTAATAACAAATAATAAGTAGTTTGTCACAGCTGTACATGCCTATATTCCCAGCACAGAGAACATAGAGGTAGGAGGATTGATTCTTCATTAATCTCTGCTATGTAGTGAGATCGGCAGTGAGACCCTGTCACAAAAATAATGAATGAATGAATGAATGAATAGTAAACATGTGAAGTGATGGAATGTTGACTAGTCTACATTGTAAACATGAATTAAAATATGACAGTATACTCTATGAATATATACAACTATTTGTCCATTAAAATATAATAAACATGCTCAGATTTTTAGCTAGGTATTATGGAACTAAGGTTCCCTTCTCAGAAACCATGATGTTCAGTTATGAGGAACTCAGATTAACTTCAAAGGACTGAATGAAGAGTTTCCTATGTGATGGCAAATTCTATGCATATAGGAGGAAGGGCCACGGTTCTTGCTGAATTTGTCATTTCCTTTTATCTTGTTAGAATGAGTTTTCTGAGGCACTGCTAAATTAGTTTAAAGATGAAGTGAAATGTCATTTGCCTTTGCAACAGCACACCGAGTTTCCTGGAATTCATAGATTATATTAAAGCTAATATGAATCAAAAGGGTGCGTCTCAGGGGACTACTGTGTCACTTCTGCAAGCTCCAACACTTACCAAGAAGATGGAAGTAAGAACTTTTTACTAAATATGAAAAGAGTAATTTTAAGAAAGCTTTCAGATGGCCATTCCACCAAGGAAAAGTATGTACTTGCATTAATATTTTAATATAGCTGATATTGTAGGGAGGACAGGCTTAGCAATTCTGAATGCTGTTTTCAAACTTATGCTCTTCTCCAGATTACCTGCATGTGTTTGGGAAGATGCTCACTGGCAAGTGATGTACGGATTGACTAAATATAGCTATTCTCAGATAAAAAATGTAAAATATACATACATATATATACATATATATGTATATATTGTGTGTGTATAGAGTGTGCACAGTTCAGCATGCAAAGTTTACTCCTACTTGTTTTTCATGAAATAATTGATCGATTAAAAACTGTTATTATTTATTTACTGATTATCCCGAATGACAGTGACATGAGCTACTGCCTAAAGCGACATTAAGCTAGAGATAATTTGAGACCAATTCCTTCTGAATCTCTCATAATCCTTGTTATCGGTTTTCATTCTTTGGCAGAGCTCATGAAGGAAAATTAAAATTAAAAATTTGTATTAAGGCGGCCATCTCTCTCCCTTCAAAAGCAGCAAATTTAAAACAGGGATTATCTACCAGGGAACTACCGTAGCTGATAAACTCCTTCATTGATGTGGCTGGATACAAGATTAACTCAAAAAATATCAGGGAGGGGAGTGGGGAAAATATATAGTTCAATATAAAAACAGTAGCCCTCCCGTATACAAATGATAAATGGGTAGATAAAGAAATCAGAGAACAACACCCTTCACAATGGTCACAGATAATATAAAAATCTTGGTGTAACTCTATCCAAGCAAGTGAAAGACCTGTGTGACAAGAACTTCAAGTCTTTGAAGAAAGAAAGTGGAAAAGATATCAGAAGACGGAAAAATCTTTCATGCTCATGGATCAATAGGATTAATACAGTAAATGACCATCTTACCAAAAGCTATCTACAGATTCAATGCAATCACAACACAGTTCCTTTATAGACCTTGAAAGAACAATACTCAGCTTCATGGAAAAACAAAACAAAACAGGACCCAGGATAGCTGAAACAATTCTTTACAATGATTGGTTCAGTTAAAGACCCAGGCCAGGAGAGGGAGCCCACTCCTGATACTGTCTGGAGAGCCAGAACCCAGAGGCTGTTTACCAGAGACCTAGGTTAGAACCAAACATAGCTCACAAAAATGTCAATGTAATGATGTCTAATGATAAAATATAAATATATAAAAAAAATAAGACTGCCATACGCATAGATTGGTGTCTAGCCCAATTGCCATCAGTTTGGCTTCATCCAGCAACTGATGTAAACAGATGTACAGAGCCACAGCCAAGCTAGGAATCCCTAGTTTAGGGAAATCTGTAGAGGTGGGGCTAGAAGGATTGTAGGAGCCAGAGGATTCAAGGACACCACAAAAAACTCAGATTCAGCTAACCTGAGTTCACAGGGGCTCACAGAGATTGAACCTACAACCAGGGAGCCTTCATGGGACTGACTTAGGTCCTCTGCATGTATGTTATGGTTGTGTCTTTTTTTTATATTCTTGATTTATTTCTTTGTGAACCAAACAACCTTATATACTAACACTGTCAAGGTATCATGTCTTACAGAATAGCAAGTAGGGGGAAAAGTTTGTAAGAATAATAACAAATATATTAAAAATACCTTTTTCAAATATTCAGGGACTTAAATACAACCTAAAGTTTACAAAATCGGTTTGATTTCATACAGGTAGAAAATAGGCAGAAAAAGTATTTTAGATAGTAGTTTTGTAGGAGAAAGTGATTGGAACAGCCATGGCTGAAGGAGTCAGACAAATTTGTGGTTTTGTTATCTCCAAGTTAGAAGCAGAAACTACTGTGAAAAACCGAGCTTCAGCTGTCAGTGAATTGCGACTGGATGTGAATCTGAACCCCTTTCTCTCTCTCTCTCTCTCTCTCTCTCTCTCTCTCCTCTCTCTCTCTCTCTCTCTCTCTCTCTCTCTCTCTCTCTCTCTCTCTGTGTGTTTGTCTGTCTCTCTCTGTGTGAATGATTGTGTGTGTTTATGAATGTGTGTATGTGATTGTGTGTGTTTGTGTGTGTGTGATGTTTGAGTAGGAACTAATGGATAGAGATCTACCTGTCTCAGAATAGGACATTTTTGATAGTTTCTTCTGAGAGAAGAAAAAATACCCACCTCTTTCTGACCCCAAAAGACATGATCTCAGGTCCTGTTCTTTGGAAGCAGATTCCCAGGGAGGTCACAGGTTCTCAGAGGAAAATATCTGTGTAGACACTGTGCTTCCAGCCTCTGAGTCACAGATAGGACTCCGGGATGTCAGGTTTTATCAACTAATTCATCCAGTTGTTCACCCAGTACACACATATTGAGTAGGATTGTGGGCAGACCACATTTGAGGTTCAGGAGATACCACTGGGAGCAATCAACACAAATCCCCTGCTTCGGATAGGGGAAAGAGTCTGTGAACAAATAAATGAATAAGGTAATTTTAGTTAAGTCCTTTGAAGAGGAGAGAAAACAAACAGTGTGGGCAGAGTCTGACAGAGAAAATCTTCTCAGAGGAGATAATTCCACTTAACCTAAATCAGGACAACTGGAAGAGAAAGAACATTCTAGGCAGAAGAAACTGTGGCTAAATAAAACCCTGAACTGGAAATGAACTTGGTGGATTCAGGGTAAAGAAAGAGTGAGGCTCCTCAAACATAATTGTTCCTTCACACACAGTGTGTGTGTGTGTGTGTGTGTGTGTGTGTGTGTGAGAGAGAGAGAGAGAGAGAGAGAGAGACTGTGAGAGTATGAGGTTCTCTGTGTGTATGTGATTCTGTATGCGTGTATGTGTGTGTATGTGACTGTGCTTGTATGAGATTCTGTGTGTGTGTGACTGTGTGTGTATGAGATTTTTCTATCTCTGTGTATGTGTCTGTATGTGACTATGTCTATGTGATTCTCTCTGTACATATGTATGTTTGTGGGGGGTTAAATAAGAATTAATGGATAGAGATAGAGGGAGGTCAGGAGGAGGCAAGGATTGATCAAACAAAGCCTTATATTCTTGGAGACGAGCTTGGGTTTATGTTTTTTTTTTTTTAGTATTTATTTATTTACTTATTATGTATACAGTGTTCTGTCTGTGTGTATGCCTGCAGGCCAGAAGAGGGCACCAGACCTCATTAGAGATGGTTGTGAGCCACCATGTGGTTGCCGGGAATTGAACTCAGGACCTTTGGAAGAGAAGGCAATGCTCTTAACCGCTGAGCCATCTCTCCAGCCCCTGATTTATGTTTTAAGTTGAAGTAGTGATAGCAGTGCTGCGATTTGATTTTCACCTGTGGGCAGACAATGAAAACCGGCACATGTGTGGATGCACTTGGGAGGAAGGAGATGTGCTAAGAGGTAACATTAATACTTCAGATTATGGCGAATTGGAAGGGTGGGGCTGCAGCTTTGGAAATGGAGAGATGTGGGTGGATTTGGGATGTGCTTTGGAAATAGAACAGTACCTCTAGGTGGCCCATGCAGATTGGGAAATAGGGAGCTAGCTGCACTAGACTGAGCAAGTGAATGGGTAGATTAGGGAGGAAACAGGCTCAGATGCGAATGTTTGTTTTTTCTTAGTTATAATTTTATAAAACATCTGCATAAGACTATCAAGTAGGCAATTGGATTTGTATGTAAAGAGGAAATAAGAAAATAGGAGCGGGCAATATAGAATCACCAGTAAGTAGGTAGCATTTAAAAATTTTGAGATTCTTGTGAAGTATCCAAGGATATGGTGTAGACATGAAAAAGCAACAATTAAAATGATGGCTAAGGTATGAGCCCTAGATACACGGACAGGTTTGGTAAAGAGTGGAGAGTGCTGCCCTAATTGACTTTCTACTGTTGGGTTAAAACACGGACCAAAAGCAACTTCTGGGAGGAAAGTGTTCATTTCATCTTATACCTTAAGACAACATCTTATAACTTAAGAAAGTCAGTACAAGAACTGAAGGAAAGACCCTGGAGGGAGGAACTGAAACAGAGATGGTAGAAAAATGCTGCTTACTGGCGTGCTCCCACGACTTGCTCAGCTTTCCTTTCTTTCTTTCTTTCTTTCTTTCTTTCTTTCTTTCTTTCTTTCTTTCTTTCTTTCTTTCTTCCTTCCTTCCTTCCTTCCTTCCCTCCCTCTTTCTTTCTTTCTTTCTTTCTTTCTTTCTTTCTTTCTTTCTTTCTTTCTTTCTTTCTTTCTTTCTTTCTTTCTTTCTTTCTTTTTCTTTCTTTCTTTCTTTTTCTATTTTATTAATTAAAATTTTTCATTTATTTTACATACCAGCCACAGTTTCCCCCACCTCCTCTCCTTCCATCCCATCCCCCACATCCCACATACCCACCTCACCACCCACTCTTCCTTTTCTATTCTGAACAGGGCAGGCCTCCCATGAGCTTGAACATAGCATGGCACATAAACTTGAGGCAGGATCAAGCTCCTTCCCCTGCATCAAGGCTAGGCAAGGTAACCTAGCATGTGGAATACATTCCCAAAGGCCAGCTAAATTCCAGGGACAGGTCCTGATCTCACTTCTAAGAGCTTCACAAACAGACCAAGCTACACAAACTGTTATCCACAAGCAGAGGGCCCAGGTTTGTCCCATGCAGGCAATCCTCCTGTCTCTGATGCCTGGTCCTTCAGGGGATGTGGGGTTGCTGACACATATGTGACTGCATTCAGGATTTTTGTGTGGGTCTGGAGATTTGAACTCCTGTCCCTGTGCTTGCTTACAAATGCTCTTACCTAATCAAACACCTTCTTTGTCCTTATTGCACTAATTTTTACAACAAAGATAATGTATGAGAACAAAATTGGTCTTAATTACCAGGTTTTTGGCATCTAGTTTTGTGTCTGAGACAGGAGTATCTACCTCTTTAGCCCAGGACCAGCTCTGCCTGCAATCTCGGTGGATAGGGCACCGCCCAGCTCTCACTAATTTCAAAGAATAAAGGGACGGTATTCTATGAAAGCCAATGAGGAGTGACTCTTGACTTCAAACCTTTTATTTTGTAAGTCCTTGGGTTTAGCGCTTCAAGTCACAGTGCCAAAGTTATTTGCCACTGAGAGGTTTGTGGTTGGACAGCTTTAAAATCCTGCATCTAATACTTCATTAGAAATGCTTTCGGTGTCTACTTCAGTGGCTTGTCTACCACAGAAGCTCGAATGAGGCCAAGTGTGCTACTGTGCAGAATAATATGCTTGACTGGTCACAATAATAAGCCTGAGATCTCTGTTATCGAGAAGGATTTCTCCTTAAAAATTAAAGCAATGAAATGAGATGAAATGCTAAGTTTTTGAAATATATTAGGAATCTGGAAAGGCATAATTATTGCATAGGTTGGATAGCAGCTCTCTGAATTGCTATGTTGATATAGTAAATCCTGGGACCTCAGAATGTGACTGTATTTGCAGGAAGGCCTTTGTAAAAATAAACAAGCTGAAATAAAGTCATCAGGTGCATCCCAATCCACTGTTTTTCAGAGGAATGAGTAAGGGGCCCTAATTGTAAACACATATGTACAGAAAGAAGACAGCACAAAGGCAGAGGGAAAACACTACAGACACGAAGATGGTCAGGTAAAGAAGTCTGGATCAGATACTTCTCTCAGTTCTCTCGGAAGTGCCAGTCTCTCTGGGACCTTCCATTCTGACTTCCAGCCTCCAGACCTAAGTTTCTAAGGTTTAAGGCATCTAGTTTGTGGGTGCTCGCTAAACTCCCTACCAAATGAATTCAATTATGTCTGCCCATTATGCTGTCTCCTTCCTGGCCCCCAATCTTGCACATTGCAGTATTCCTTATGACTACTAAGGTGAGAATTTTCTCTTATTAATTACTGAGAATTCCTCACTAGAGAAGATCACAGGCCTTCAGTGTAAACATGACCACCCAAGGCTTTGAATTCTCATCTTCAAGTCTCCATGTTTATTCCTCAAATGTATCTCCTATTGCCTGCCCTTCTGTATCTGCATAGATGTTAGCTAATCAGAGAATAATTTATTTTTACAAATTTATTCTCCCCTTATTTATTACATCCCAATTGGAGGTTTGGGATAATTCTTTAGGAAAACATCTTTTTCTGTAGTTCTTTCCATGAGAAATTTTGACAGAAAATACTCCCATAGAATATGCTTTTCATCTCATGATCATGGTTTGTCTTTGAAAAAGAAAAACAAGGCTTCGAGGACATTGTGAAATTACTGTGGGTGGGGACAGAAACTTAAAACTTGAAGAGCTTCAGAACAAACTGATAACCTGGTTTATGTTCTTCTGATAAGTTTATAGCTTTATAATTTTAAAGATTTTGTTCTGTTTGTAGTATATGCTTTTAGTAGGCTATATGGGATCACATTCAGCAATATAATTAAAGGTTAAATATAATATCAAATGTGCTACGTTACACATGTGTTTTGAAACTTTCATAGAGACGCATACAGACAGACGCCGTGGAATGGTGACGTGGTAGTTAACATGCAGTCCTTCACGCTGCTATTCGTTTGCAGCAAGAGCAATCTGAGAATCTTTCAAGAATATAATATATTAACAATTCCATGCCCGGTGTTGCAAATAGATGTCCCGAGCTTATTCTTTCTTAACTGACGTTGCATATCCTTTGATCTACATCTCAACACCTCCCACATCAACACTTGCTCACCACCCATCTACAGACAGATCTAAGCGGCTTGGAGGTTGCGTCCTCCCGAGGCGTGTGTGAATAAGCAAAGCATAAAGGTAAACACAGGGCGCTAAGGTGAATTTGTGGGACTTGCAACGATGCATCTTGAATTTTCCTGTAGTTCTCATATGTCACCGGTATATGAAGAAGGTTACCTGAGTGGAAAAGCTGTTGGAAAACGCTGTCTTAGGACATCCTCACGGCCACCACCCAAGTGTAAGCGGCCCAGAGTCTCAGTTCTGCAGCTGTTTCCGGCACTATTGGGAGCATTGAGACCCCAGATCCTGAATTTCTTGTAATCCCCTGATCTGAGTGCCTACAGCTGCTCTGAGCACGAGACCTTCAGGAGTTCCTGATGGCAGGAGAGTGGTTTCTGGTGGGTTTGGTTGGGGCGTGGCTATCTCTATATAATCTGCCCCTGAACACGATAAAGGGGACATTCTTGGCGAATTCAAGGATGACCCGTGTCGCTGTCTCTCTGTCTGTCTGTGTCTGTGTATGTTAACCTCCAGCCCCCTTGCCCGAAGCTCGCGAACTGGGTGCCAGCGCACAGAGTGCAGACACGGGGGTGCGGTGCGCAGCACGGCACTAACTGAATACAGCTCTCCACTGATGTCGAGAGTCGAAACTCTGAAATTTGCTTTGCTGCTTAATTATTCCCCCACAACATGACTTTTTGTTTTGTTTGAGACAGGGGCCTTGAAGTCCTGATCCTCCAGTCTCACAGATTCTGGAATTGCATTCATGTGACACCAGGCCCAGCTACTGTCTCACATACTTGAAGTTTAGAGCATTTGTAATTGAACTTGAAATTTAAAGTTTTTGTGAGAACACATTGCAGTATTGAATCTGCTTGACACATGATGCATTTTTTTCTATTTCTCATTTTTGTCTCTCATCTCAGAACCTTTTAATATTACAGTGTTGATTGTCAGTTTTGCTCCATTAACCAAATATTTTTTTCAGATACCTTAAGATTGGGTTTTAGTGACCTATTATTCAAATCTGTATTCTGTTAACACATTTTTGTGTTTCTGCATACTTACTTTCAATCCTTCTCTGTTGTTTAATAAAATGTGTCTGTCTATGTATCATTTTATACCACATTATGTGTGTGCATGTGTGTGTGTGTGTGTGTGATTTATTGCATGTTTGAGGATCATCCATTTTAGCAACATCATACTCATGTTTCCATCCTCACCTTCTCTGCTCCCTTTAAGTGTCTCTCTCTGATCCTTAAACCACAGACTAGCAATTGCATCTCTTGAGACAGGTTCTGCTTAGAATTCTTTGAGAAGCTGTCTTAAAGCAAAAACAAACCCTGAAGAATACATGTGGGGGCACTCTATTTTGTACACTTTTGGTTTCTACATTATTTTCCAATTAAAATATTGAGTTCCGCCTTATTAGGAGTCTCGCTGACATTTCTTATGGTTGGCTAATTCTGAAGCTACAGATAAGTAGTAATCTTAATGGAAAGGGTTTAGCCTTAATTGCATTTTATCCGCAAGCAAGCCAAGAGGTATTCTCATTTATTCTTTCATTTTACAAGCATATACTGAATATTTATAGGCCCGACACTGTGCTAGACACTGAGCTACACAAATACAAATCCCACAGTCAATATCTCCATGTAACTCTGCCGGGGGTCATTAACAAGGCCCGTGGCCAGCGGTCCGGGGATTAAGTCCTTAATTGGTATTGGAACTGTTCCCTGTTTCCCAGGCCACAGATGTGTTTCACACTCTTCTCTCTATGTGTGCGCTAAAAAACCAAAACAAAAACTGTAACTGCGTGGCGTGCAAAAGGAGTTCAAAGAGGTGTCTACAACAAGTGATTCCTGCCGGGGGATTGAGGACATTTTCCTGTGATCTATGCATCGTTTTGGCCACGCAATATATTGTGATCAAGCATCTACACTCCAACAGCATGAAGCAGGCTTGAAAGGGTGTTTCGAGACTGGTGCATACAGGAACATGGCAGATTAATAATTAGCTGACATTTAAATGGAGGAGGAAATAGAAAGCCCATTACTCAAAATGAGGGCCAGACATTAATTCATTGAGCTTTACAGTGTGATGCCAGTTCTCTCTTCCAAGTGTTAGCAAGCGTGATATAGAGGTGAGGTCGCACTGGCTGGTCTTCAGGCTTCAAGGTAAATTATAAGTTTCTGATATTTGCCATCTTGTTTTGGCTTACATGACAGACTGGTGTCATGTGTATCCTTACCTCACTCAGTGAAGATGTCAGCTGGTATAAAATTTTATATTAATAAGGTAGCCAAAGGCATATTTTAATAAAGCTGTAGTTGTTACGTGGTATAACATGTTGTCCAAAATAATAGCATAGCCATGATCCTGGCTGGGGTTTTATAAAGATGGGCAGTTAGCTATGGAACTCCTAGATGCAAACTTGGAAGATTGTTTGCCAGCTCTCCCTTCAGAATCTCTTCCCTTAGTAAGGTATCATCAAAGAGCAAACAATTATTAACCCAGAGGACAAAAGAGAACACAAGAAACATCAGTTGATGAAAGATCAAAAAACTCGAGAAATCAAAAAATGTTCCCCTAATTAGAATAAATAGAAACCCAAATGCCTGTACGAGGAGGGGCACCTGTAAGACTCTGGCTTCCAAAATGCCTGGACCATGGTGGTGAGGTATATGTTTGGAAACCTGGGTGAATGAAAATCTATATACAAAGCAATTGGACTTCCAGATTCCTTCCTTCTACCCAGGCAATGGGTAACCATCCCTCTCCACTTGTGCTTGTTGAAAGGTGGCTTAATCTGGAGAAACTGAGTTAAAGACTTCCTGCTCTAGAGCCAACAGCCATTGCAGAAGACAGAGGTGTATTTAGAAGCCAGGAACAGTGAGATCATGCAAAGTATTTAACTTTAACATTCACAGTGTGACATGATGCGATGTGATATGAATTGATGTTATATGATGCTGTGCTAGTTATGTTATGTTGTTATGTTATGTTATAGCTCTTCCCTTGGACACAGACTCTTAGACCATCAGATTCCTTCTTTCTCGTTAATGAATCCTGAGGTCTATCTGCACATCTGCTTCTTATTTTTATATCTGAAAGAGCAATTGATAAGAAGTAGACATTTGAGAAAAGGAGATTGTGGGTGCGAGAGACAGAAAGACACACAGAGAGACAGAAAGAGAACAAAACAAGAAAACTTGTATCAAAAAAGACAGTGGAACAAAAAGAAAAAAGGAAGGAAAGTAGGAAGGAAGAAAGAACAACAAAATACCATGGCTAATATTTTGATGAAGAGAAGAGACAAACTTCTCAGAAATTCACATTTACTAGAATTAAAAAGAACAGAAAAAAAAAGAAATTAAAATGTGATGAGCATAAGGTTTTCTTGAGCCTCTCTGGGTACCAGGGCTGCTGGGAAATATTCACCTGAAGGAATAAGAAACGTCAGAAGGTGTGTGGGCATAGACAAAGGTATAGGTCTGGGTTGGAGGAAGGGATAGACATCACAGTGGACAGTGGTGTGTGTGTGTGTGTGTGTGTGTGTGTGTGTGTGTGTGCCTATTGGAGGCACTGCTGGTCCAGAGCAGACTTCACATTGTCCTCTGTGCCTCCTTCTTTTTAGGTCAACCACTGTATCATTTCCTATCTAATGAAAAGACTGGGACTGTAGGACTTTGGCAGCATAGAATCCATACTGACGCTGTTGAAATTCCGCAGGAATAGCAATAAAAATTCCTACCACAAGAAAAAGGTAGTTCTTGGTCCAGACTACTCTTGTGGATCAGTAACAGTTTGTGTTAACATAGAGAAATATCAAATCTAGGGGAACTAGCCAACTTTTTTTTTCTCACATAGAAATTGAAACCTCAACCTCAATGTTGTTTACTTGAATCCAAGTCTGTAAGTAGTGGATACCAGAAGAGCTTAGGAATACAATATTTCATCATTCATCAAGTAATCTAGATTAGTTCATACAAATGCCCAGATCCCAAAAGAAATGAATGGAAAAAATTACTCCAGAAAACAAAAACACAAAACAAACAAATGTCTCAGAGCTATGAATTGGAACCTCCGGTGTCTTCAACATTTTTGCTTCCATGATTCCGTTAAAGCTCCTACTCTAAGAAGACATCCTTTGAACCATACCTCAGTTGGAAGCTTGACATTTCCTACTGGTCATTTCAAAAGTAAAGTTATATAATAAGTCTTGTATCTTCTTAACCCGGAAGTAAAAACGTTATGCTTCGTTGAATCGCTGCAGAATCTCCTGCTCCTTCCCAAGGGTTTGAAGACTAATGAGTTTGAGTTCTTTCACCGGACCGAGGTGCTGTCTAAATGCCTGGCTGGATGCTTTCCTCCTGAACTGTTGCACGAGGTTGGTTTGGATTGTTTTTCGGTGTGGAGCCCAGAGCTTTCAAAGCAGCTCCTGCCGTGTTTGAAGGGAGCTGTCAGGATGAAAGTGAAATTGAGGGCTCTGAAGAAGCAAGCGGTCGGGATTCGAGGCCCAGCAGCTGTCCACCACAGGGATCAAAGATGCATTTCTCTGCAGCTTGCGAGCGGCACAGTTTCTGTGCCATCCATTTTAGACATCTAATTGGACCACGTCTGGGTTTAAAGGCTGGGGGAAGTGGGCGAAAAGGCTGACTTCCTCTCTAGTCCTCAGGAAGACAAGACACACCGCAGAGCAGGGCTCCTGCTGTCCGTTATTCCGAGCAGACCTGGCCCATTTTCATATTTTAAGCCATCAAATAGACAGGTTATGACCTCTCAAACAATAGAAAACAATTTAAATATTAGCACCTTTTCTGGGTGAATAAAATTAGTTATTTGGGGAGCAGGCTTTCTTTTACTAAAATTGTTTTCACATTTTTTTCATATATTATATTACAACAGTAGTTTCTCCCCCTCATCTCCTTCCAGTCCATATCCCCCACCACCAACCCATCACCCCTCATCCACTTCTCAGTTTCCCTTCAGAAAAGGGCAGGCCGCAAAGGCCTATTATCAAGTCGATAAGACTAGACATCTCCCTTCATAATAAGGTTGGGCCTGGACGAGGTAACTCAATAGAAGGAAAAGGGTCCCGAAAGCAGGCAAAAGAATCAAGACACAGCCTCTGTTCCCACGATTAGGAGTCCCACAAGAGGATCAAACTACATAATTGTAACATATATGCAGAGGGCCTAGGTCAGACCTATGTAGGCTTTGTCAGTTGAGTCTCTCTCTCTGTTGGCCCCTGTGAACCCAGGTTCACTGATTCTGTGGGTTTTCTTGTGATGCCCTTGATCGCTCTGGCTCCTACAATCCTTCTGCTGCCTCCCCCACCCCCACCTGGTTCTATAGGATTCCCTGAGCTCCTGCTAACATTTGACTGTGGTTCTCTGCTTCTGTTTGCCGCAGTTCTCTGATGACGGTATGTTAGGCTCCTGTCTACGAGTACAGCAGAATGGGATTCTTTTAGTTTATTACTTATCAAAAAGATTTATAAGATGAGTACTGTAGCTTAGCCTAAACTTGTGAGTCTTCAGTGATTTTTTGTTTGAACAGATTGGGAGACGGCCAATGCTTCTGCATCAGGATTCATAGATAACCTTACCATGGTTTGTTTCAATGTCTTCCCTACCTCAATTTTCAGAACAGAGAATATTAAAAGTCAACCACTCCTCTTCTGTTAACATAATTGTCAGTTATTGTCCAGGTCCTATAAAATTAAGTTGCAATATTAACATTTATGTGAATTTTATTGCATAATATCTTAATGAGATTTAAGATATGGCATAAACAGACTATAGCTAAGTCTATGTTAAGGTTATGTTGTTGCTTTATTTGTGTCAATGCTTTGACTAATTTTTATGTGTGCATGCATAGATTTGACCATAAAATAGAACTAAATAATTATATTTTAATATCCCCCAAAAGACCCATTCTGAAAATGTAGTGTCAATATTCCTCAAACTATTCCATAAAATAGAAATGGAGGGGATGTTACTTAATTTTTATTTATTTATTTATTTATTTATTTATTTCAACTTTTTCTTTTATAAAGCCAGCATACTTTGATACCCAAACCAGGTAAAGACAACAAAAAAGAAATTTCAAGGCCGATCTCCCAATGAATACAGATGTAAATATCCTAAACACAATTGATGCATGTTGGAGGCTAGCCTGGGCTACACAGGGCAGTGCTGTTCCACAAAAACTAAACGACACAAATGAACAGAAAGAAGATTTAACCATCACATCATGTAGAGATGCATCATCCTGTCTTTCCTGCATCACTCTGTATTCTCAGCCGAGATAGGAATCTTTTCTTGATTATGAAAAGGTCATGACCATTATGTGTTCTGTGATTCCTTCCCATTTACTTCTATTTGCTGTTTTCTTTTATGGATTTCTATCTAATGAAAGCGGTGCTACTATCTTTAACTTCTGTATGTTGTGACAGCTTCCCCTGCAACATTGGGGCGCGGGTGTACACTAGTACATAAAGTTTGTCTCAATTATTAAATAAGAATACAATAAGAATAGAATAACTTAATCTATTAGAAAATAATACAATGGATATTTACATCTCTAAATTTCACCACAGCAAAAAATATTCTTGCATGCATTTCTTGATACTCATCTGTGAAAATCTCTTTAAAATTGTTTCTTAGAAGAGTTGCTGAATCAGCATAGATGTACTGTTCTGATAGATTGTCAGTGTGTCTTCCAAAGTTACCTCTCCAATTTTGTGCCTTCTACTAAACATGTAGGAAAATAGCTGTTTTGTATAACTGCCAAGGTTTGAAAGTTTCACTCCTTTTAATCCCTGCCAGCCTTATGAAATATAATTCACTTTAATATGCTTTTTCCTTATTATGGGACAGGTTAAGCATTACATATATTAATGTAGCCACTGTGATTGTTCCCTGTAAATGGCCTGTGTTGTAGATTTATATCCTACTTTTTCTACTGTGTTTTAAAAATCATCGCACTTAAGAGCTTAGTATATATGTTTACACACACACACACACACACACACACACACACACACATATACCCACACATACACTTTTTTCCCCATGAGTTAGCATCTTATTCTGTAGTCCGTTCTCACGTGGAACTCACTATGTAGCCCATATTGACCTAGAACTTGTAGCAGTATTCTTACCTCAGCTACCTGAGCACTGGCATTATAGGCACAAACCCACCATGCCTGGAAGTAAAATTTGTGAATTGTTTCCTTTGACTTTGTGTTTTTACTGGAAACTTTCTCCATGCTTTAATTTATAGTTCACTTGCTATTTTGTACAATTAACAAATCTGAATTTGTACTCAGAGACAGGGAATAACAATATTCAACCATAACTGAGTAATAATTAAGTATTCAAGTATTTATCAGCTGTAGTGTCCACATGTTCCTTTTGCTTTACAATACAGTCTTTATCAAACTAAGTTAAAATATATACATGGAAGTGTTCATCAACCTTGTATGAATGCTAGTTGTAGCATATTTCAGCTTATTTGTCATGAATTAAGATGACATTTAAAGACATGTTTATTTGGTCTAGGTATTTAAGTCAATCCTAAAGTTTATGGGCTTCAATTTCCAGTCTTCAGCTCCCAGTATCTAAAATAGAAAGCCTATCAGAAGTGTTTTTACTAAAGCAGCTGGTAACAGAACACCTGAGAGAAAAAAAAATCAATGGGACAAAACAAAAATGTCAGCTGAAAGTCAAATCCTGCAGAAACCCACAAGGTTTTTGGAGAGTTTCCCTATGGAAACATGAACCCCCAAGAGAAGGGTGTGAGGCCTTGAAACTTGCTGCTTCTAAGCGAGTATAAAGGTGACTTTTATTTACAACAAAGACAATAAATCATTGTTTCATCACGTGGTTTGATTCTGCACAACACACATTGTCTCCAGACCCTCTTTAATCTCTATTCCTTGGAAATGGTCATTTCATCGGAGACTGTTGATTCAACTGAACTCAACCATGACCAGCTCATATTTCTCCATCTTTTCTCAGACGATTCTATAAAAGACCTTGTCTACACCCACAAACTGACTAGCCAAGAATTTATGGCTGAAATTTCTCTATCCTGGAGGCTTGAAGTAGATGGATGAACAAGACTAATGAGAAAAAGAGACACTAAACAATCACCCAGATAACCAATTAGCAACAATTGTGATGTTACGGATTGTGAAAAACAGCTGCTAAAGGTCTATAGCTTAAACATTCTCCCTTGAAAAGAACCTGAAATTCAGGGTCTAGAGAATTAGCTTATTTTGTGAAGCACTTATTGTGAGATAACGAAAGTATAAATTACTTCCTGTCATCTCAATGAAAGCCGAGCATCTCTCTGTGTGTCTGTAATCTCAGCCTTAGGGAGGTAGCAGATCCTTTGGACTTGCTGTCTTACCAGTCTTGCTGAATCTATGAGCTCCAGGTTCAGTGAGAGACCTTGTCTCAAAAGATAAGGTAGAGAGCAATTGAGAAAAATAACAGATCATGACCTCTGTCCTCAATAAACAAGTTGCACACATGCACATGTGTACCTACACAGACACACAGACACACACACAGACACACATACACACACACACTGTATCCACATATGCAATTTGAAATCCCCAAATTTTTCAAATACAAAACTATTTGAGTACTAACGTAATGTCAGAATGGAAAATTTGTCACTTCAAGAGATGGGCCAGAGTCCAAAAGCAAGCAAATCAAAACTGGTATGTAAGACCACTCTCTTCCCATGTAAGTACAAACAAAGCATAAAGAACGCCATGCAAATATTCCAAGCTATAAAACAAAGCCATAAACATCTCTGCATTCAAGCATTTTACATCAAGGATGCTAACCCGAACAAGGGAGTCTGATCTATGCTTGCGTGTGTGTGGAGTGTTTCAGGGCAGGAGTCCACAGTAGGACACAGGATCTGAGACAAGAAGTGGATCAAGTTTCGAGGTTAAGATGGCAGAGTAGGAGATAATATCAAGACAACGAGAACACAGCAGACTGGGGAAACTGCTTGGCATGCACAGATGTCCCCCGTGGGAAATTCCCCCTTGAGTATATCACGTACAAAAACTGCTGTCCACCAACAAAAACCAACTGTGCTATGCACCAGCTTTTCAGGGAAAGAGAGTATCTATGCGACTGGAGTTTAGAAAGCATAGAAGGAAGACAGGAGGAAGCATACTGCTTGTCAGTCTCTAGCAACAGCTTCATCTCATATAACTCATGAATCACACCCTCTAACCCACTCCGATGGGGTAAGAGAGTCTTCGGGGTTCTTCAATGCATCCTGTAACATCCTGAATATCAGAGGGGCGTTAGATTCTTCTCAAGTCTTCCAAGGGTTCATGTACCCACCAGCAATTATTGAGAAGTGAAGTCAGCATTGTTCTTCCTCGTCCTTCTCTACACTAGAATTGTGGGCAAACCACATCAAGACTAATTACCATGCTTGCGTTTCTAAGGAGTCGCTAGTATTTTTCATAATGACTCTATGTATATTTCATGAAACAGTTCTTTCAATGTATGGTTCAGTAATCAGTTAAGCAACAAAGCCACATAATTTCAGGCTATTTTTTTTTGAACAGCTTAAAACGTGTATTTTCTTGACATGGTTAGAGGAATGTATGTTACCGTAACTATGGAAGACAGTGAGACAATGTCTCCCTCTTACTGTTTGGTATATATCCTAATGAAATGAAATTAGCATGTTGAAAACAAATGGACACTTTCATGATTTTTTTCAGCATCATTCACAATAGCCAACGAATAGAAACAACTGAAATAAAGAGTATGAGCTTAGGTATTTTAGCTCAGTGGTAGAGTACTTGCCTAGTGTGTGCAGGTCCATGGGACTGGTTCCTAGTAGTTCAGAAACTGAAGGAAAAAGAGAACTCTGATGCTTAGATGCTTTGGGTTATATTTGAACTCCGAAATCATAAAATCCTGCCACTGGAAACACTATGGATTGACTTGCAGACCATCATGTCAAGTGAAATGAGTTGGGTACACATAGAAAGTTCCTTGTGATCTTGGTCATATGTGGAGTTTAGGTATCAGTTAAGATGGTATTAGTATTATTTAATAAATGAACCATTCGAGCTGGCAATATGCATCTCTATTTATTTATGATAAAATTACTATCTTTACCATATACCAGACAATTCAAATTCATGAGCACATGAAAAATTCTGTGTTTCCTTATTGTTTTATAGGATTTTTGTTTTGTTTCTATATACATGTTAGATAGTATATATCCATTAAAAAGCCAACTTTTAAATTTTGGATTTAGCTTCTTATATTTATTTTTATCATTGCTTCATTCATTAGCATTTCCTTATCTGGGATCAATTTTACTTAAGCTTAAAGTTTCTTTTTTTCCTTCCCTTTCTCCCTTCCTTCCTCTTTCCCTCTCCTCCCTCCCTTCCCCTCCCCTACTTCCCTCCCTCCCACCCTCCCCATCCCCCCTCCTCCCTCCCTCCCTCCCTCCCTCCCTCCCTCCCTCCCTCCCTCCCTCCCTCCCTCCCTCCCTTCCTCCCTTCCTTTCTTTCATTTTTCTTTCTTTCTTTCTGGTGGATCTTCCATTTACAGGTTTTCTCGGGTGAGTGTATGTGCATGTATGCGTGTCTATGTGTATGCACATGTGTGAAAAATCTTTGTTTCTAAATGATATTTTGGCTGCATAATGACGTTTAGGCTTGCATTTATTTTCTTCCAGTACTTTGAAGATGTCATTTTTGTTTCCACAGCATCCACTGTTTCTGTTTCTAACCCAGCTGCTGGTCCTACCATGACTCACTTAGAAGGCTGTGTGGGCTCTTGCTGCATTTGAATATTTTATCTGCCTGCTTTTAGCAGTTTCTTTCTGACATGCCTAGGTATAGTTATCGTTTTATTAGTCCTGCTTTGGCTCCAGGAATACTTTCTGAATCTGTGACTTGACGTTCTTTTTAGGTTTGGAACATTGCCATCTTTTATCTATTTGAATTATGCTTCTGTCTAATGATCCTTGTCCTTTCCTTCAGGGGGGTCTTAGCATCAGACCTTTGCAATGTTGCATACATCCCATATATTATTGTCTTCATTTTATCATTTTATTCCTTTTCTCTCTGTGTGTGTCAAACTCAATATTTCCTGCAGCCTGACAGATCCTCCACTCCATTGATAACTTCATCATTTGTATCGGATGTCCAGTTAAACTGAAATTTACTAGACTGTCGGCTGAGACTGACACAACCAGGGAAATAAAAAGTCAATTTGGCATCAATTTTGTATTTATAGGATATCTCGTGTTATAACAGCAGCCACAAGAATCAGTTCATGTTGGCTTCTCAGTGGATGCTAAACAAACTGAAGATGGGAGAAAATAATTGTTATGATCTTAATGATCTAATGTTACTACTATATTCCAGCAGGCAGTCCTACTCCCAAGTGTATATGAGCTGCATAAATTGAACTCAGTGGGTCATCAAAAAGAAATAAATACAAGAAAAGAAAAGAGGACTTGAAGCTGGGGTGTAGGGTAGGAATTGAGGGTAGATCAAGAAGGAGTTAAAGGAATGGTATCAAACACAATGCATGAAAGTTTCAAAATATTGATAAAGTAATATAATTAGAAAAGCGATGTCAGAGATTAATGATTAATCATGCTGATTAAAATGCAACTTACACAAAGTGGTTTGATGGGCATATAACATTGTTAATAGTAGTATATATGAATCTTATATGATTATAGATATGATACATAACAAAAGAGTGTATCAATTGTGTAGTATTCCTTTTAAAAATGTTTGATTGAATTTGAAAATGCAGAAATTACAGGGAAAAATCTGTAACGTGGGCTATACAGTGAGATGAGCATTGTGAGAAACAAAAAGAGATTGAGAAATTCCATCAGTAAAGATACCAAAGAGACAAAGTGAACATAATTAAAGTTGATTAGCTACTCAGTGGAAATAAGTATTCTCCTCAAATACAAACTTCAGAATTTAATGTGCAGCTTTTATTAGCTATTACTGAGTTGTTACTTTTGGTAGGTATTATGGCTATGTAGGAGAGTATCTTCATCCATAAGACATAGTAAATGAAATATTGATAAATGAACATTTCAAGTCATCTACAAATTATTTTCAACAGATTCGACAGATGTATACTTATGTACAAATCTATCTATAAATATAATTATATATGTAAATCACATGTGCTTAAAATATGCATGGAGATTTTTCATCAGTGGTCAAATGAATACAATATAGTGAAACAGTAGTATGATATTTTTCTCCTATAATCTCAGTGAACATAATTATGCATATATATGTGATATTTCTTATGGTAAGGCTGAAAAATGTGGAATACATTTTGGGCAGAATTTTTTAAAATAATGAAAAATGAATATTTGAAAATAAAAGGATAGTTGCTACATATATTGGAATTATGAACATTCAGATAGTTTTCCAACCATTTTTAATTAAAATGAAATTCCAATTTTTGCTATTATTAATCTAGACTTGTTGACAGTGTTGGTTTTATGTTTTTCACAACAGGACAGCAAAGCTGTCATAGACATGTTATTGTATCAGTCAACAAACTATAGGTGCTGTGGCCCTTTATGGCCAGCCTCCCTTCCTTTGCTTTCATCTGAAGCATTTTTGCTCCAGTAGTTTTTTCTTCACAGGAAGAGACTGAAGATGTTTATTTCACCAGCCTGAGAATAGGGCTTCTGGGCTCTCGCTCTCTTTTTTTAATGGGTAGTGCAAGCTAGCTTCCTTCCTCTGCTTTTTTAGTCCAGTAATGGCACAGAGATATTTCTGTATCATTTTTTTCACTATGTAATAGATTCTAGTATGATTCCCCTGAGTTAGGTTCTATGGAAACATTTTCCTTACTAAGAAAAAGAAGTGCATGTGAAATTAAAATCCCTCTTCTAACTCTGCATGGGAGTGATGAGTCTTGAGGTCTAATGAGCACACGTTTCTAAGACTGGGGAAAATTACAACTAAGTTTTTTCTTTCCTTTCTATCTTAGAAGATGAAATATTAGATCATTCTAAGATGATCTAATATTACTTTCTAATAACTTCTCAGCGTCTATGATGATATAACATACTTCCCTCTCATACAGAACCTTCTACTCAAGTCCAATACAAATTCCTCAATTTGCCTTTGCATTTTGTATTGTGTTGTCTAGGGAGAAATCGTGAGAGTTTAAGAGCTATTTTTATTTGTCTATTAATGTGTAAGCATTGGCTTTATGCTAGACCTTTTCCCCACTTTATGGTGTTGCTATTTCTCAAGAAATGGGTGTGGAGCGTAATTGGGGAAACAGTTTAGGGGTGATTGACACCCTTGATGAGAAGAGAGTTGACTTTGAGGACTGGTCATTGTTCATAAGAAGCTAGAAGAAGCATAAGATTAAACTGTGAACAGCAATCATAAGACCACCCTTATTTAGGATTGGAAAGAATATGCTGGAATGAGTTTACACTTATGTATTCACAGTTTGACATTACCTCCCTAAGAGGGGCCTTGTCTTCCTTTTGACCCCACTGCACACCCTCTGTCTCATTAGGCCGAGTGACATCCCTCCAGGATTCCGGGTGATGGGTGCAGATATGAGCTGTGTCAGGACAGTCACTGCATGACATTCAGTCTGAGCCAGCTTGAGTGATAATCCAGGAAAAGAAATAATGGGAAATTATCCCAAGATAGGGAATCATTCAGTACGTTCAAAACCAGAAATAATGCCACTGGGCCTGAAGTATAAGGCTGGGTTTTAGTGTAACAGGAGGCCACAAATATGACTAAACTGGAACGAACTCTTTCTGCAGTACTGTGCCCAGGCCACCCCAACTTCATAGAACCATCAGCAATGATAACTCCACAACTCTTATTTTAAGCCACAGAGCTTTGGAGTGATCGGTTATGCAATTGTCAACAGGCCAGAGTTTAACTCTGGAAATGTGAAGCTCCTGTAAGCAAACACGGCTCTTGCTGTTGGCCTGGGGGTCCAGTGGTAGTCTAAAGCTGAGAGAACACAGTAGCAATGGTTCATAAAAGTTACAAAGACCTCGAGGCAACACTACAGAGGGCTTGAGTGAGAGCGAGGAAAATGCTATTGAAGACTGATTAAGGAGCATGGAGTTCCACAGTCCTGTAGCCTGTAGTGATGTGGGAAATAGGACTCTAATAAACTCAGGGGGCAGGCAGGAGAAAAGGCAAAATTTGACAACTGGATTCTTTTAGTAGTTGTGATAAAAATAAGAGAAGAAAGGTAAGTAACACCAGGGAAGGAACCACAGAGGCTGTGACAGAATTTTGAGAAATTAAACAAGACAGAAGTTTCTGAATTGGAAATGGAAACTGTTTTCGTTTCTTGGTCTCTTCCAGGAAAATAATACCAAAGAAATGAAATCCAAACAGGCCGGTGAGAGCTTCTGTTAGACACTAGGAAAGACAGATGTTGGTGTCTCAGACGCTTTCAGTTAGACAGAAGCCATGAGCCATCTAAAGAACATAATGGCGTGTCCCTACTGAAACACAGTCATGCCTGAGCCTGTGGCGTGAGCAGAAGTACTTTGGTCCCAAAGTGTATCCACTTTTTAAAGGAAAGATGCATGGTATGACTTTTGCTTAATGGAGTAAACTATAATTTGACAAATCAAGATTTTAAGGGAATTGTGTTAGTTTGAATTGCCAGTGACAGGAAAAGCAAAAATAAATAAATGAAGAAAGAAAGAATTGGAAAGATCTTGGACTCTTACCTACCTCAGGTAGACAGATTTATTACATAGAGCCAGATGCTGCTTGTGTGTCTTTCTCCTAGATGCATCTGACTAATGTCACAATAGGTCATTAACTGAAGAAAACGGATACTGTGGTTCCTAGTCGTGTCAGGAGCTACATGATAAAGTCTCACAGCATGTCTGCCTAAATACGAGCTGAACAAGGACAACACAGCACCAAAACAACAGCCAGGCCAAAATAAGCATAGAAAAGTCTGTGAGACCTCAGCCTTGTGCAGAGAACTACAGGCAGAACAATGGCAATGGGTTTTTGATCCTACTTCATGTATTGGCTTTGTGGGAGCCTAGGCAGTTTGGATGCTCACCTTACTAGACCTGGATGGAGGTGGGTGGTCCTTGGACTTCCCACAGGGCAGGGAACCCTGATTGCTCTTTGGGCTGACGAGGGAAGGGGACTTGATTGGGGGAGGGGAGGGAAATGGGAGGCGGTGGTGGGGAAGAGACAGAAATCTTTAATAAATGAATAAATAAATAATAATAATAAAAAAGAAAGGAATGTTGAGTGTGGAAGAGATAATCTTTCTCAGGAAGAACACCAATGGGTTATTTGACTGGTATCAACCACCTGGTGGTGCTCAGCTCTGAAAGCATACACACGAGTGACATTAATGAGACTCAGTTGTCATATTTAGGAATATGAATATATATATGCATGTGTCTATATATATTTATTATATATATGCATATAAATATACATATATGCACATAACAATAACTTTAAAAAGAATAGATTTGAAAGGGAGCAATGAAGGGTGTATGGGAAGGTTTGGATGGAGGAAAGGGAAAGAAGAAATGATGTAATTATATTATCATCTCAAAAATAGCAGAAAAAGAATGAAATAAGCAAACCACAACAATAAGAGCTAAAAATTTAACATCACGGTTAGGAGAACATTGATATGGAAATACCTAAATGTTTACTAAAAACCGTGAGTTTCACAAATTTATTGCGTATGGAAGGATGTCTAGTTATCAAAGAAGAAGTGCATTCAGACTTGTGAAGAAACTGAGGTTCAGTTAGAAACAGGATTGCATTACGAATGAGTGAGAGTGCAATGTCAGAAACACAACAGGATGGCATCTGATATGAAGATTCTATTATAGGAACTCAAACTTTGAATAAGTCATTCCCCGCACTTGAGAACAATCAATGACAAGAAATATTGCTGGGAAACACAGGGATTTGAAGCGGAACGTCTACATTCAAGGGCTGTTTCTTCCCATTACTATGGCTTTGACTTAAGGCAATTTAAATAATTTTATATAAACATATCTTTATGTATCATTATTGTTCATATACCCTCAGACTATTAGGACAATTAAGTGGAAGCACATAGCAGATTCCTTATCTCAGAACCCGGAAAATGGTATGCGCGCCATCATGGCACCTGTGGTCACATTATAACTGCAACAGCTATTTTATCATTTGCTCCATCTTTATTGTCAGCGTTACGATATGCTAGGATCCAGGCGCTAACCTGGATGTTGGATGTATCATTGTCGTGGAGATGTACTTAATTCTGGTACTGATAGTCTAGTATGAGAGACAAGCAATTAAGCGAGGATTTCAATTTTGACTTCTAACTGTCCTGAGGAAATCAAAGCTGCTATGTGCGCAGGCATATGCTGAGTACACAGTGTGCAGCCTGTCTCAGAGCCTTGAGGAAGCCTTGGAGGGGGTGGAGTAGGAGGCCAGCCATTCCTCAAAACCTTTTCCAATGGCCCGAATCCAACCTAGGAGGCTTTTCTACTCTCTACCTTCATTATGACTTGAGCGGTCTCTTAAATGCTCATCTCAAAACACCATGACATTGAAAATAAGTTTACAGATATGTACTTAGGGGAACACACTTAGATCGTAACGGTGATGAAAACTATTCTTAAATCTCAAGTGGATGTTCAAATTTAATTTTCACAATAAAATGATCCAGATCGTTCAGAGAATATTGGACCCTTTCTGGTTAAACAATACCTTACTTAGGTAAGACATTGAAGTTGGTGGGGTTGTGTGTGTGTGTGTGTGTGTGTGTGTGTGTGCATGTGCGTCTGAGAGAGAGAGAGAGAGAGAGGGAGGGAGGGAGGGAGAGAGAGAGAGGGAGGGAGGGAGGGAGGGAGGAGAGAGAGAGAGAGAGAAGAGAGAGAGAGAGAGATTTGAAAAGTGCACTGTATCTCTTGGAAATAACTCACTGTATCAACCTGCATGGCTTAGCATTCTCTTCGAGGACTTATTTTGCCATGCTAATTTGTATTGTAGTCTTATGTCATTTTCCACTTCCCTTTCCCAAATTGCACAATCATCTGTGCTATCCGTAGTCCAATTTGAGAAATAATTGAATAAAAATAAAACCGAGAAGCATGCTTCCATGGCCTGGCTAAAGGGAAAAGAATTTCAATAATGTTGTCTTAGCACAGTTCCTCTCAGAACCGCTTCTCTGCCCTGATGTTATTTTTACTTCCCTCGGTTCCGTTTGAAAGCTGCAGAGAGTGCCTTTTCAGAAGCCCGAATCTCCACCTGTCTAGATGTCTTTCTAAATATTGAAACTGAGCTGGGGTGCTGTGCTTAGGCACGCTCTCATCTTATTGTGAGTCTCTTCTAGCTCCTCATCCTGGAGTCCTTATTTTTATTTCCCGAGGAAACCAGCCTGATGACTCCCAGCCTTTTCAGAACAGTATTTGTGACTCACGATTTCTATTCTTCTCCTTCAGCACAGACCAAATCCAAGCAGACTTTCTGCTTCTTAAAACTCATTTACTTGCCTATTGTGATTACTGGTTAATCATATGCTGGTTGTGAAACATAAGGAAGAGACAGAATTCTGATTTATTTAGATAATTGGTTTTCAGTTCACAAACAACTGGGACATATCAAGTAAGATTTGTGGGTTTTTGTCATGTCTGTTATCTTCTACTAATTCCTATACATTTCATGGTTATGCATCTGTTCAAATTGTGAACCTATCGTTTGTTCTCTGACCAACATATGGACTTTAGAATAAACAATGGTGGGCGTGGGTAACGCCAGTTTTCACTGTGTGAACTTGAGTTAGTTATTTGAAAAATTCACTCTCAACTTTTCATTCCTAACACGCTAGTAAAATAATTGCCTAATGATGGAGTTTAATCAAATGCTTTTGATATTTTATTTTTCACTTACATGCTTAGGGAAGTTTTGATGGCTACTATTATTAATAATTCTTTCCACTTCATTACCATGACAATAATTGTTTAAGTAGGAAAAATGACTATTTAAATGGTTAGTTGGTAGATTTACCGTAATGCATCATAAAATTATATGTGTATATCTGCTTGTACACGTACATAGACAGATTGATTGATCAAAGATAGATGATAATATTTAACATAGTTGATTTGCCCTTAGTAAAAGTTATTTCTTTTCTGGCACTTTTTCCTACTATATGTTGCAGACGGAATGTTCAGGTAATGTATTGCCTTATTTTCATAAACCTTAAACTCAATCCAACTTCCTCTAGAGAGCATTTTATAAGAAGGTAGGATACTCAGGCCACCGATTTTCAAGGTTTTACCGGAAACCAGCTACAGTAGACTCTCCTGGTATAAACTTTTGCATTAAAAATGCTTTTTAAAGGGCATAACTAGAGCTTTTCCAATAGTCTTTAAGGTGCAATAATGTTCCTTGGCTGGGAGATTTTAAAGAAAATGTTAGAAAGGAAATCAGTAATAATGTATAATTGAATAAAGTAATACATATGTAAGTGAAATAAGAGTAGAAGACAAGACAAGAAAATACTAAAACTATGTGAACCACATCTTATCTAACATTCATGATTTAGGAATAAAAATAATGAAAATGTACTTTTTCATTATTGATATTTGCCAATAATTTAATCCTTATGTAGAGGGCAATCACCTTAGGCATCATAATCTATTGTATCTCTCTCTCTCTCTCTCTCTCTCTCTTCTCTCTCCATGTGTGTTTATGTGTGTGTTCAAGTGTGTGTAGGACACTAACTGATACCATGTATCTTCTTCCCCTTATTTTCTGAGACAGATTCTTTCATGGAACCTGGAGCTATCTGTGCAGCTGAACTGGTTGATGAATGAGCCACAAGGATTGTCCTGTCTCTGCCTTCTTAGCACTGAGATTCCAAGGCATGCCCCATGGTGCCAGACTTTTTATATTGGTCCTGTGATATCAGGCTTTTTATATTAGTTCTGGGGATTCAAATTCAGGTTCTCATGCTTGCGTGACAACCACTTTAAGAACTGAGTGTTCTCCACAGTCCACTTTCATCTATTTTAAATGAATCACTGGTGTAGAAGACAGTGATGCAGAATTTTCTATCTAAAGAAGTTCTTTTCAACTCTTTTTAAACACTTATCGGTGAGCACCATCCTATATACACGGATATGCTTTCTTTCAACCTAAAATACCTTTCCTCAGAACACTTGCACATTCATTTTCTAAGGAAGCAGTAAGTTCAGATGGACCTTTGCTGTGATGATATTTATGAGAATCCCCTGTCCCCGAGAAAAACTGTAGCATGTATTACATACAAATGAAACTGCCACATTTTAAAATCATGAATTTATCTTACTGAAGTCTATCTCATCATAATCCACATACTGATTAGTTTAGGTAGGAATGGAAATGCATTGTATAGATGTTATGGGTTGATTGTGTGCTCCCAAAGTATTTTGAAAAATGTGATCCCACGCTTGGCAATGTTGGAAGGCACAATCTTTTTCGATGTGTTTGGGTAATAAGGATGGAGTCACATTATTTATAAAAGGACTGATGGGAAGTGAGCTCTCTCTTTGTTCTGCTCTTCTTCTGTATGAGAACACAGTGAAAAAAAAGGGTCCACATGACAATCTAGAAACCTTATTCTGGACTTCATAGACTCCCAAACTGTAAAAAGACAAAACAAAACAAAATTAAGTTTCTATACATTACAGATCAGTCGGTGATTTCCTGTTAAGGTAACATATACTAAGTTAACAGAATAGGTCATTAAAAGATGGTTAAAACAAGCATTTCAACAGAAAATTATTTTGAAAAGTGTGTATTTATTACCAGTCTTTGAGAGCTTTATTTCCTTGTATTTATGCAGACGGTAGTGAGTGAGAAGTTTGGGGCCCTGTACAAGAAGCAACTAATGGAAAATTATGGTTATTTTTCATCTATTGGAGAGGAGCTCTTTATAAATATATTATATTGCAAGGATGAGCATTTTTTTAAAGAAAAGTTAGACTTTAAATGATTTAATTTGCTTAGCTACTAAACTTTTACAGGCATGCTATTCTGAGTCAGGGTGTTTCCTTCTCTTTTCGAACAGGATCTCACTCTCTAGCCCAGCTCATTATAGGTCTCACCACGGAGTCAGGCTGGAGGCTCGAACATCAAATTGTCCACTGTCCTCCACCTCCTGGATGCTGGCAGTAGAGGCCTGAACTAGCATACCAAGCTCAGCGCTTGTTTTCATGAGACCCAGAGTTCTGGGGATGATGTAATGCTGACTTTCTGTAGCTTTTTCTGATGCTAAGTCCAGAACACAAAGGGAGCCACATTTCCACTGCTTCCCTGTGAGCAGAACTGTCCACCCAGCCCTTTAAGCCTTTGCTCCACATCAGTCAGAAAGGAAACTGGAGCTGCTGCTGTTTTTTTTTCTCCCTCCTCCGTGTTGCTCATCATCTTTTAATGCTTTGCTGTCTTTTCACTTTTATCTGAATTTTACAGCAAGATCAGTGGAGATTGCTGGCTGGAGGGGTTTTCTGTTCTTGTCTCTCTTATATAACAAACCCTGGATGTTTATATTAGGATGCTCTTATACTGACAAGGAAACAAAAGCGGCCTTCCATTCATTGCTCCTGTACCAGCTCCCCCTTGGCACAGACATCCCATCCTGTATCTTCCCACATTTTGTTGTCAGATTTCTCTATCGCATTCTCTAATTTTACATCATTGAATCATAAGAAAATCCTGACTTCTTCTAAAGCATAACCCTCCTATTGATATGATTACTTCTGGATAGCTCCTATAAACTCACACCCCCTTGGTACACTAGAGTTTACATCTTCCCTTTCCTCCCGACTAGTCCTTTTTCCATCAGTTTCCTTTCATTTTATGTTCTCTCAAATATTTCCCCAGAATAAAACTAATATTATGAAACTGAATTCCTTCATAAGTGATTCCTGTCATCAATATATAAGACATAAATTGTTTGTTATAGTCATGATAATTAGTATATAATATAAATATTTCTTTTATTAAAACAAAAACACTGAATTTACGCAGAGAGTTTTGCAGCTATTATGCTCTCAGTAAATGTTATCTATTACTTGAAATGTTTGGGTTAATTTGCATTTATTACTAGTATTGCTATTGGTGATTTACATTTAAGCTAACATCTTATTCCTTTTCTATATTAAACTTATGACATTAAAGAGGCAAGAACAGACTTATGACAGGAAGAGAATGGATGATGGAATTTGGATATAGCTGGCATTTTTTTTTTAGTAATTGGAGCTTACCATTCTCACATCAATAATTAATCAAAAATATTCCGTATTTGATATTGCCACATACCAATCTGATTATGGCAATATCTCTGTTGAGTTTTTCTTCTCCCAGACATGTTAAGTTTGACAACTGAAGCTAACTTTGTCACCAAATAGTAGCATGGATAGCAATATTTGCCCTTCAGAGATGCCTTCTTCCACTTACATCCTGGTACTTTGCTTCCTTTTTGGGTATTGATCCTTAGAATGCTGATGGAATTATAGAATGGTATCCTTCTTCGGCTCTGGCTCCTCCTCCATCCCACCTACCCCCTGTGTCTCTCCTTGAAGTGTACACACAAATACACACAGAGAACATATTCTCTTTGGTGATGAAAGTAGCATGACTTACATCATGTTCTTCCTCAAGATGATTTATCGGAGTCCTAATGTCCGTTACTTGGAGTGTGATTTTATTTGGACACCGGGTCTTTCTAGAGGTAACTGGATCAAAATGAGACCGTTATCATGGGTCTCTGCATGATGTGGCTGATGTCTTTATAAAAAAGAGAGAATCTGGTACAGAGATAACATGCCCGGAGGAGGAGAGAGATGTGAAGGGACCCGGGGAGAAAATAGTCAAATTCAAGCTGAGGAGAGCTGACTGGATCACACTCACTTCTCAGGGCCTACAGAAGGATGTACCCTGAATTCAGGAACTGTGGGACAAGACGTTTCTTCTGGTATACCCTGCAGTTTATAAAGCTTAGTTGCGTCAGCACTAGCAGCACAAACAAGGCCCAACAGACATTTGGGTTAATTAAGCAGGACTTGGTTGATGAGAGCTTTGCTTGGTTATTTCAGACAAAGGAAGCCGAAGTTGTACTTTTCGGAGCCTTCTGTTCCCGGGATCAACTTTGAAAACTTGTTTTGTTTTATATAACCGTGACGTGGTGACTGGAAACCTACATTTAAGTGAAGCGTGGAAGTGGGGCCTGGTAGAAGATGCAGGAAAGGCAAGCACTATCACCTGTATACAGATCAACCCTGCCAGCCCTCATTAAGGAAACGATGCAATTGGCTTTAGATTCTCGCTCACTTGTTGGGAGGGGTGGGGCAGTGGGTTGGCGGGGTGTGGAGAACTATGCCTAAAGAGAGAAGGCTAAAGCTCCAGAGAGGGCAAGGATGGAGCTCTTCAGCCTAGATTCCCCAGACCCACCCACCCATTCTAGCTGTGTGCTCAGGCGAGCGGTGCTGAAGGAACAGCTCTAGCAGAGGCTGCTTTCGGGCGGGGGTGGTGGGGAGGACCAAAGCTGTGGATCCAAATCTTAGCTGGGTGCCTTCACTCTCAACTGGGTGAGCTCCCCGTCGTCCCCCGCCCCCTGTCCTCCGGTCGGCCTCCGCTCTAGTCACAGCCAGCCGGGCAGAAGGTCTGCAGCGGGGTCGGGCTGCGCCAGCTGGACCCGCCCCGAGCTCCATGGTTCGCCCAGCCCCGCGCGATGGTGACTCTGGGCGCGGAGCGTGGCTATGGGAGAGCCCGCAGATCGCAGCAGCGTGAAGGCGGGGAGCGCAGCGGGCGGAAGGCGGCGGGCGGGGACTTTCTCCCCGACCTCAGCACCCAGAGAAGCGGCTCAACCACCTGAACCCCGAAAACGCCAACAAGTAGTTTCTCCTTTGAGAAGGGCGGCTCAGCTGGCCGCAGAGACTCCGTCTGGCTGCAGGGAAAACCTCGACCACTCGGAGACTCAAGCAGATCCACTTTTCTTCCCGTCTCCTTAAGGTATCCGGGGACGAGGAAGGGGAGAAAGGAAGGGCGGTGCAGGCGGGCATCCCCCTGCCTAGCTGTAAAATTGTGGATGCGAAGCCCCAGGGAGAGACTTGAAACAGCCCGTCTTCCAGCTCAGGAACGCAGGGGGTGTGCCTTCTGCGGCTTCTCCTGGGCCTCACCCCTCCTCGAAAGCAACCCCCAACTCTCCAGACTCTCCACCCCAAGATGTTTGTTTTTCTTGGGAAGGGGGAGGGGTGGGATCGATTGCTCACTTTCGTCCTCAAAGATGGATCCTAGTTAGTCGTTTCCTTTCCCAAGTAGTAATAACATTAGCAACAAGATAACAGTAATGGGAAAAGGAAATTGGACAAGGAAATTAGTCAGAGGTCTCCTTGGTGGAAGGAGCAGGCAGCAGGGACGTGTGTTGTTGTTGTTGTCGTTGTTGTTGTGACTTCTCTCTTCAGTTTTCTGCCTGGTAGGTTGGGGGGGGGGGAGGTGAGCCGGGAGCCGAGCGGGCAAAGGGTAGTCCCTGAGTACTGGAGACCAGAGTGCTGTCCAGGGTTGGCCAAGGGTAGGCAGTCAGCTGGAGCATTCGAGGGCCCCCGCTCAACACTGCTAAGTTGCCTTAGCCAGCCCAACTCCCTGATAGGGAATTACATTGAGACCGGGGGCTGGGGTACTGAGGGAGATATGGGATAGTGGGGAAGGGGGGTTCATCTAAGGAGAGGAACAGCCTGGAGTATAGATGGGTGGAGGGAAGGGTCTGGAGAGTGAGCAGTGGAGGGTTTGGGAAAAGAAAGAGGGGCTTGGGGGCTCTTAAGGCAGGTTGGATTTGGCAGGGATAGAGGAGAAACACGGTGGAGGGCAAAAGGAAGGAGAGGTCAGAGCCAAGGGTGGACTGTGTGCCGCAAGAGAAAAGGTTTCCTGGAAGGTCAAGGAAGACTCAACTGTTGTTCATTCTTTGGGAACCTGGGCCAGGCATGATGCAAGAGGCGGGGACAGAACTGGACACCAAGCTCCTCCTGGGAGGGTCCTTCGCACTTGGCGAGCTAGGCATCTTGGCACTCTTGGGCTGAGGTGGGGGTGGGGGGTCATGGTGCATATAGGACTCACAAGAGCTTTAACTTGGTGCTGTGTTCTCCTTCCCTAGTCATGTCTGAGCCACAGAGATGGGCAAGATCGAGAACAACGAGAGGGTGATCCTCAATGTCGGGGGCACCCGGCACGAAACCTACCGCAGCACTCTCAAGACCCTTCCCGGAACGCGCCTGGCCCTTCTCGCCTCCTCTGAACCTCAGGGCGACTGCCTGACCGCTGCGGGGGACAAGCTGCAGCCGCTGCCCCCTCCGCTCTCTCCGCCGCCGCGACCGCCTCCCTTGTCCCCGGTCCCCAGCAGCTGCTTCGAGGGCGGCGCGGGCAACTGTAGTTCCCACGGTGGCAACGGCGGAGACCACCCTGGGGGAGGCCGCGAATTCTTCTTCGATCGCCACCCGGGCGTCTTCGCCTATGTGCTCAACTATTACCGTACAGGCAAACTGCACTGCCCCGCCGACGTGTGCGGGCCGCTCTTCGAGGAGGAGCTGGCCTTCTGGGGCATCGACGAGACCGACGTGGAGCCTTGCTGCTGGATGACTTACAGGCAGCACCGTGACGCGGAGGAGGCGCTGGACATCTTCGAGACACCCGATCTCATCGGGGGCGACCCTGGTGACGATGAGGACCTGGCGGCCAAGAGGCTGGGCATTGAGGATGCAGCAGGGCTGGGAGGACCCGATGGCAAGTCTGGCCGCTGGAGGAGGCTGCAGCCCCGCATGTGGGCCCTCTTTGAGGACCCCTACTCATCCAGAGCAGCCAGGGTAAGACCCTAATCTCCCACAGTTCCCTGTGGCACCAACTCTTTCAACTCTCCTTCAAACTTTGGTTCTTTTCTCCAACAGCCCCTGAGATGAAGAGGAGGAGAGAGCTCAGTAGAGATGGTTTTTGAAGGGCTTCATGTGGGGTAGGGAAAGCCCAGAGACCCTTACCCCATCTTTCCACTCTCCCCGACAGTCACTTCACTGATCTCCCACTCAAACAGATTTACTTTAGCAGGTGAGACCCATGTAAGAGTCCAGGGCTGTGTCCTGATGCCGTTACTATCTATATTCACCTTAGTTTTTTTTCCTTAACTTTTCTCTTTCCAACTTTTTCCTTTAGCGAGGGTGTGTTTCGGAGCCTGTTGCCCATCCTAATGTGACATTTTCAATGAGGCCCGTCTCTCAGATCTGTTTCACCAGGGCAGTAGCTCCAATAAGAATCTAATACGAGGACTGAAAGAGGGGAAATAGAATTATTGTCTCTGTGGTTGGGTGGAAGGAGAGGTGCGGGGAGGATTGTTTTGTGGGGAGAATGCTCTTGAGCTTGTCTCCTTCCAAGGGAGAAGACAACTGCGTTGTTGCAATTGCTGTCTCCAATGATCCTGCCTCGGGATCCTCAAACTGGGTGTCCTTCCTCTTAGGCGGGTCAGCGTTCCTTTCAGGTTGATCCTGCAACCATCACCTCTTTGAGCTGTCTTCTGTTCTCTATAACCAAATAACGCTGATGGTTGAAAACTTTTCTTGACTTTTTCATGTTATATTCTTAACCTCAATGTTATTTTTTGTTTATCATTTAAGTGAGAGATGAAATTTAGTCCATGTCTTTCCCAGTTAACTTCCCAGAATCCCATGAAGAGACTACAGAAATCACCAATGATGATGTCTCCAGCTTAAAGGCAATAGGAGGAAGAGAAACAACCAAAATAATACAGTATATGAATTGATCTTGATTATATTTGAGGACAGAACACTGAATTTAGTAAATCTTTGCCAACTGCGTATGTATTGTATTTGCTATCCAGAAAAAAACCCTCACCCCTGCCGGATGGTAATTCTCCCTGCCTAAATTTGGCTCCATCCTCTTGGCCAGTTTTCCCTGAACAAAAGAAATCCCTGCATCTTAGCTATCATACCACTATCTGCCCACTAACTTTCAGGGAGTTCTACTTCTTACACACCTCAGAAGTATGCCTATCTATCTGTGTTGTTTTCAGGCAGAAGTAGAACACAAAAGAGAAAATGTAAAAGGGTGATGATCTCTTGAGCCCGGCTCTTTGAAGTCATGCATTAGTTTTAGCATGGTCCTACATTCCTGAATTCAAACATGGAAGTACTAATGTTAATTCTAAAATTTTGCTTTTAAAAGTATTCCATAATTGCAAAAAGAGTTTTCATTTTATAAGTGATTATGGATAGATGGACATGGTGGTGTGTGCCTTCAATCCCAATACTTGGGAGGCAGAGGCAGCCAGATCCATGAGTTCAAGGCTAGCCTGGTTTACTACAGAGCTAGTTCCAGGACACTTAGGCTACACAGAGAAGCCCTGTATCAAAAAAGGTACTTATTTATATAAATAAAATCACAGGCTCATAACACATTACTTTGTAGTTTTTGGTTTTCAGCTGAGTGCTACTGTGCTCTCTTCTCCCTGGGTGGCTAAAGAGATAATTTGATTTTGTTTTCAGGCTCATCATGTGACCATTTTCTTCAGTCTGTGTACAATAGAATAGATGGATGTTTTATTATCTTTCCTCCTGATAACATAGCATGATACCTTCAGCTTGTTTTATATTTCATTGTAAGTCAGACTTTATAACTAAAAGCTCACTAAGGTGCCCAACTTTTATTCTTACTATGAAATTTGATTCTATTTATTATCAGCCAAAGGGTAATCCATTGACTTGATAGCCACTGGGTTTGCTAAAAACCATACTTAAGATTTTGTTGTAATTATGTGGATGATTTAACCTGTATTTGTAGATGAGGAAAGAATCAAGAGATTACCACAAGGTCAGGAGAGGGGAAAAACAAAATCAGCTGACAGTCACTGGCCTGAAATCTGTTTTAGAAGTCACCTAGAAAAGACCTTCCCTTTCCTAAATGAGATGAGGAAAATGAAGGCTCAGATGTCAAGAAATGGCCAAGGTCATACATGAAATTTTCTACTGGTGTCATGACATCCTCCCAACCCTTTCCCACAAAAACCTCTGATTATAACCGGCTAAACTGTGGCATCTCTGCAAATCCTATTGCTCTCGTGATACAGTGTTGCCTAAGACGTTAATTTGGGTTCCCTCTTGGAAAGGTCATTTATGACATTTTAAAATGTATACATTCTAGGATTTTGACTGGTAGAAATTTTACATGGCACCAATCAACAAAGGGATAAAAATATGTGATGATCTTCACTTCTTTCATGAACTGTGTTGGAACTTTCTGCTATTGGCTAGTCAGTGTACACACTTTTGTTTGCAGACTCTGAGTTCAGAAAAGCACCTTTTCAGATCACCAAAGGTTACCTAAATCAGACAGCACAGATTAGTTCATAAGTAAATTAATATTTGAGCTCCATTATGGCCTGAGTTAATGATACCAGACTATACCACTGAGGAGGCTCAAGTGGTGTGAGTCTGGAAAACATAAATCAGTTATCAAAATGATTTGCATCAGCTATGGCCTTATTGGCACAAATCTCATTCTCAATAAAGTTAAATATTTTGTAAACTTTTTACCTTGATATTAGTTCATGTTTTTATTAAAATATGGAGATGAACAATTTTAACTGTGCTTCTTTTTTAGTTTTTATACTAATTTCTTTATTTGCTTTATGATTTTCCAATGTCAAAGAGATATCTGCTTTATTTCAACTTTTATGACATACATGGTCACACTACAATACTAGTCATAGGAAATGGCAGTTGACTTTTATGACACTGTAATTTTGTCTTTTGTTGCTTGGCATGTTCTCTTTATCTAGAATTTTAATTTATGATATAAGTAGATATTTGAGAGATTTTGGTCAGTAAGTTTCTCTGTCATACTTATGAGTTCTTTCCTTTAATAGGAAATTTATAAAAAAAAATGCCATTTAAATTGTCAGGGAAATTTGTTGTGGAAAACTGATCAGGAAAGAAAGGAGAGATGGTTCGGTTGATGGTATTGACGATATTTGCAAATAGTGACCGGCAGGGAGGGATGCACTTGTGAAAGCGTTATGTATGTACTTGCAGATCAACGTTTATGGTTTAGAGGATGAGCTTTTATTCAAGATTCAGTGCAATAAGAGGACACCATAGGCAGAAATTTCTTGGTAGAGCTGGTAGATATTTTCAGAGTCACTATTACTCTGAAAATACTCTGGTATCATTCACCAGATTTGAAAACATTAAAAAAGAATGTATGCCCAATTCTCAAGTGCTGAAGGAGGAGGGGTTATGTTGATCTTAATTCATCCCAGTTTTACTTTGTGGGTGAAGTGAGGTGACTGGCTGGCCTCACTTCTGTTTGAGAGTGTGTCCCCTTTGTGGTGACTTATGCATGTCTTTAATTACCAGGTAGACTTTCCACTTTTCCTAACTAGGTTCAAAAAGGATTTTTTTTCTAATGGTCATATATTGCTTGTTCACAAATGATGGTAGCCAGTTGTGAATTTATTTGAGAAATCTTGTCTCTCCTGGTTGTATTTATTATTTAATTGCTCTACACCAAAATCTACATAAAATAAAGGGAAGGCAACGCAGAAGATACACTTCTTTGTTCTCAAAAAGCTCATCATTTCATTTATAATAAAACATTTCCAAAATCATCACCTGAAATAGGAAAGCAAGCAAGACAGGAAAGCATTTCAGAGGCACTAAAGTGTTTTCCTAAATAAATAAATAAAAGCTCGTCTTTTTTCAATTGTTTGCTTGTAAAAATCTATATTCTACCTGTAGTTATAATACCAATAATGTTACATATTTTTCCACCCCAGAGACCCTGTTTGACCTTAGATTTCCATCTATCCATCTTTCTGTCTGTCTATCTATCTATCTATCTATCTATCTATCTATCTATCTATCTATCCATTCATCATATCTATCTATCTATCTATCTATCTATCTATCTATCTATCTATCTATCTATCTATTATCTATCCATCTATTATCTATCCATCTTTTATCTATATATCTATTCACCCACCCACCCATCACATATCTATCTATCTATCTATCTATCTATCTATCTATCTATCTATCTATCTATCTATCTATCTATCTATTATTCAAAGTACTACAACAGCTCACATCTCCAGACTTTAGCCTGTGCTGTTGTCTTCATCCTCCTCAATTTGTCTTGGGTGTTTTTTTGTCACAATGATTTTCCTTACTTAAAAATCTTTAGCTGATGTCACGAATTTCAGAATAAAATTTACAAAGGTTAATACGACAATTAAAATTTTTTATAATCTAGCTTTTGCTTCTACCTCTTTGTTTCCAAAAGTTTCAACATCTTTCTTTTTACCTTCAAAAGAAGTTAATGGTCAATTGACCAAAAATGGTGCTCTTGGATAGGTCAGTTAGTATGGTCTTGGGGTTTTAATTTAAGGGTTTTTTAATTTTTTTAAATTTCAGAATAATCTATAGCCCCTTTCTAGTTTCATGAAGGTTATACTTATATCAAACAAGTGGACTATTAGAATGTGGCTAAGTTTCTTCATTTTTTTTCTCTATTTATTTTGAATCATGGCCAACTGTAGGACAAAGCAAATCCCAGTTGATGTCCTTGAGAAGGTGTTGTTATGATGTCTGGTTGTTTTTTATTTTCAGTCTAAACATTTTTGACCCTTTCCACGACGCTAACTATATAATTCCTAAATAAATTCAAATCTAGTTAAGTTAATGTATAATGATGATTAAACAGGATCAGAGAGTATCTGAATCTCATTAGATCAGTAAAGGAACCAAGCCACTTATTGGTTACATTGTAATTTTCGTAGCATATATGATCATATACTAAGAGAGTTGCTCTATTGTTGGGTACCAGGTGTACCAAAGATGAATGCAGTTGGGCACACTAAGTATGATTTTCATATATCTTTTTAACAGCTCACTTGTAGGCTCAAGTTTAAAAAATTGAATGAGAAATGAAGTGTTTCTTCCTTGTCAAGAGGCTATTTGCAAGGCAAATAAAAATAAGAGAATGTTCAAGTTTTTGTGAAGATGAAGATCTAATTTTCCCATTGAATATCTAAACCACCATGATTTATTTTTACTACTACAAATAAAGTAAATGTGTTTTTCAAGTTTTATATATTTTGAACTTCTGAATCATATATCCTTTTTATTATGGCAACCTTTAAGTTTTATCTCAATGAAAGAGCAAAGGCACTAGAGACAAATACAGGTCTCCGAAAGGAAATATATAGTGGGAAGTACTCTAAACAATAACCATGAATATATTCCAGAATCATAATTCAATTCTGCTTGAAATTTCAGGGGCTTTTCTTTTAGAACAGTTCAGACAGTCTTTTATGATAAAATAACATGGTTTACTGCTTGTTCCACAGGCTGAAGGGTGGCAATTTTAATTCTATGCAGTCAATATTTTCACATAAAGGGAGTTGAATGTGGGTTTAGAGGAGGGAAAGACAGCTGAGGTAGAGAATATAGATAGAAACAAGTGAGGAAAAAAATCTGTATTAGGAGCTATAGGAACTTTGTTCTTATCCTGAAGTCAACACAAGTTGAGTTCAGTTCATCTGCCTGTGCCTTACTCCAATAAATAAATGATAAATAAACCTGGAAATGACGCATTGGATTGTACCCAAACGCCTTTTCATCTCTAAAGTTTTGATGTTTGTAGGGTAATTACTGCTAAAGATCCTGGATAGGAACAGCATGTCTGTACCCAATTCTGACTGCGCTCCGAGAACTGTCACACCAATAAGGTAAACCAGAATTGATTTTTTTCATTTGTAACTTTCTGCCCTTTTTTTTTCTCCCCCCTTACAGCTGTTGGGTAGCTGCTGCTCTGGTTACCATAGAAACAGGTTAGCTCCTAGCTTCCTGTTTCCATTGAAAACAGCTTTTTCTTAACCACATATTGATCTCAGGAAATCATTTTGCTGTGGCTCTGTCATGAAAGCCATAAAGATGATCTGCTCCGTCATTTCCTAGGTCTAAGATTCAGTGCAGGTGTAGATCCATCCACCCACAAGGGTAACTGATTAGATAATCGCAATTTTATTTTCATTTGAAAAGTGCCTTGGCAAAAACACCATCCTTTTCTCTTTCCCTTATTTTGTACAGCAGGGAGAGTCTTATTCATGTGAGCTTTCTGAGATGTGTCTAACACATTTAAATGTTTACAAAACTGTCTAAAATTCTCCAGTTTCTATCTCCTTCGTAACCTCTTCTATCAGAGTGAGTCTGGAGAGTAGTTTGCTGTCCTGGCACACTTGAAAGCTAAGATTTAATGTGTTCATTTATAAGAACTTTCAAAATGATATGTTTGTTTATTATATAGGGATCTGCATTTTTCCTTTGAGAACATAGCCTATCATGGGATATATGTGTTTACATATAGAAAAAGATAAATACATTGTCAAGGACCAAGTTTATGTCATTTTATATGGAAAGGAGATGGAGGAGATTTGTAGGAATGTGGTTTGAAATTTTGAGAATACATTAGGTATTTGGAGATATATATTTCTACCAAATACCATATATATATGTATATATATCACAAATAATTTACATTGGATATATATCAAATAGATATATACATTTACACACACAAACATACACACATACACACACACCTCTCAAATATAAACTATTTCCATATGATTTATGATTGAAAAATGCAATAGACTTTTAGTGTTCATGAGAATTAGATTTGAAAGAAAACTCAGTCATCTGCCCCAATTTCCTCATTTTGAAGGGACAACTGACATGTGATAATCAAGGGGCTAGAATTAAGATCATCTGACTTCTGGGTTCTTTCCATTTAAACTTGGTTGCTTGGTCTAGCCCTTGCTTCCCATTGAATGCACACATTTAGCCACCGATAAGCAACAAGTATGTTAGGAAGAGTAATGTCAATCTCTGCCTAAAATGATCGATCTGTGTTTGTTAAGCAAATATCAGGAAGGTGCTACTTCTGTAGGGACCGTCAAACTTAGGTGTATCTGTCCAGCGCTGCTTTCTTTAGTTACACATCTCATCTTGTCTTTGTACCACCTTTAAAGCCTCAGAATTAACCTGCTGACACAACAACATCCTTTTCATCCTCGGACTCAGAAAGCTTGACTCCTTGGTGTCTAAAGATCTTTCCTTGTTTGGTTCATTAAATTTATGACTTTTTGAGGTTTGAGATCCTGGTTTAATCTATGGGGGATGGATAATGTATTTTGTAGAGGGCAGTCTTTTCAAATGTGATTAACAAGGATTATGTGTTTATACTGGGATAACTGGTGAGAAGGGAAGATAAGATGTGTTTAAGGCTGGTGGCAATACACGTGTGAAATGGGCCATTATTGTGAGATCAGCAAATAAAATGTGCTTTTTTTCTGAAATGTATTACAATGGTCAGTTAGTCGAAGGCATGCAGTAGGACTGTAAAGTGATGCTATAAAATACTGCCCTTCTTCATGGGTGTAACTGAATGTTTAGATTCTGTAATGCAGGCAAGGTCAATTTAAGGTTATATTTCACCTGCTTATCCAGCCCATTGTACTGTTGACGTCTTTAAATGCTGAAATAAAAGCTAACAGTCTACTGGTGGTTGGGGAGCGGGTTTTTTTTTTTTTTTTTGGGAGCGGGGATTTTTGATTTTTTTTTCCTTTTTTGAACTATGATCTCATGTTGTTCATGCTTGTCTTGAGTTCCTTATGCAGTTGCAGATAACTTTGAATTCCTGATTATCCCGTCTCTAGCTCCCAAGTACTAGGATTTGAGGGATACACCTCCATGCCTAGCCCGAGATAATCTTTTTCAGTAGATACTTAGTTATTTAGTCTCAGCACTAAGAAGTGCTTCTCTTTAAGTTGCCTCTCTAGAAAACGACTTAGAGACAAAAAGTCAACAACATTAGCCACACATAATCTTTTATTTTATATCAATATTTTTGTCTAGGTTAAAAAATACTCAGGGAATCAAGGGGGGAAATGATATAATAATATTTTAATCAAAACATCTTCAAATACCCAGTAACAGAAAATACACTACTTTTAAAATAAAATTCAACCATTTAAATTATTATCAACATACTCAAATAATATGTTTAAATTTAAGACTACATAATAACAAATTATATTCATACAAAACCCCCTTAGTCAAATAATTGAGTTTTTGAGCACTTTATAGGAAGTATATAAAAATTTCACATCTGAGTTCTGAAGTATACACCAGAAATTCAGATATGAGTTGTTCATTGTAATAGTTTTGAATTTATGGATTTATTATAAAATATTACTTACTAAAAGAAAATATAGTATGGTAATTATATCGATGCCATAATAGTAGTCATAGGACAAATAAACTTTTCTCAATTGATGTTGTTATATTGATTTTGGATCAGATTAGTGAAATTAGTGTTTAAGAAGAGAAAACACCACAGTTACTATGGTTTAATTTATCTTTAAGTCGTCCATCTTGAGGAATCTTGCAGAGAGAAATGATAGAGCAATTATGAAAGCTGTGAGAAAATCTGCAATGCCATGACTCTTTTTTTTTTTTTTGTATTTGTTTTTCGAGACAGGGTTTCTCTGTAGTTTTAGAGCCTGTCCTGGAACTAGCTCTTGTAGACCAGGCTGGCCTCGAACTCACAGAGATCCACCTGCCTCTGCCTCCCGAGTGCTGGGATTAAAGGCATGTGCCACCACCACCTGGCTTGCTATGACTCTTGAAGGTAGATTCAGTAGAAAATGAGCCTCGGTAGTTTAACCTGAAGCAATACCTGGTTGCAGGAAGAACCACAAACTGCTATTACCCAAGCACCACCCAAGAACAGTCCATCCAAAGGAAATGCCTAACCTTCCAACAGCTGTAGATAGGATCACCTGCCAGCACACTCACAAGGACACCCCTAAAAAATGTCAGCCAACCAGCAGTCCTGAACCTCTGAAACCCCTCACCCCCACCTTTACTACTAAAAAAAAAACAACTGTAACTGAGCTCAGGGCTCTCCGATTATGCCAATACGTTGTGCATATGGAGAGACCGAGTTTGCAAACTTGTATAAAATAAAGGCTCTTTGCTTTTACATACGGGGATGGGACTCGGTCTCCTTGTTGGTTTTTGGGGGACTTTGCGGATCTGGGCATAACAGGTATCATCATGTAATTCTGGCTGGCTTGGAACTTGCCATGTAGACCAGGTTGGCACTGAAATCAGATTGCCAGCCTCTGCCTATGGGTACTGTGATAATAGACATATACATTCAATTAAAATCATTCTAAATAAAAAGATCCCCCCAAAATAAAATGGGCAGAATATAGTTGCAGTTTTTTTTGTCTATTAAACTGAGACTGATATAACAGTGTTGGTTTCTTCCATAGCTATTAAAATTGCATGATGAGATCAGAGAGAATCTCTCCCAGGACTGTCATATGATCAACAGATGCTGAAAAGTTTATACTATGAATGACATATACGAGTGATCTTATGATTCATCTCTAGTCTCATAATGGAATATATTGTACCTTGCTATGTAGGGACACAGAATGCAAACAAATTAATGGCATAAAATTTAATTTACTATATTAGACTTCAAAGACATTAAAATGACTAGTCTTGATGTAAAAGTAAGGTTGGGTTTAGTTAGTTTCCTAAATTTTTTATCTACTACTCATATTTTAGTTGCAATTCACATTATCAGATTTTTTAATAGTTTTTAAATTTAGTGTTATCTCTTTAACCTGTTCCTTTAAAAAAGTGTTGGATAGCAATGATTTAATGAATCTCTGATTCATCTGCCTTACACAATCTCTCTTTGACATTTGATTTGTAGCATAGTTGACAGGGATATTCATACACTCCTTTGCATTGGGTTTCTTTGTTGATATGCTTTTGTATTTTCCCTACCTCAGTGTGCATTTATTGGATGATGAAATAGCATATTGTTGCAAAACACGACAATATTCTCATTTAACTAAGAACCAAGTGAAAAGTGAGAATCATTGATCTTAGCGCTTTTTTAAATTTGTGTCTATCAACTTACAATTGCTTTAACAGTTGGCCAGGACTTTGTTGCACAATAAGAATGCAGAAGAAATTGAGACTTGGCATTTGCCTTCCGGATACATATTTGCAGGAAGAAAAATATCTATAACTTAATAGTTATAATATCCTGCATTACATCCTGCACATGTCAGTGGAGATAGGGCTATTAGGTAAATGCACAGAGTAGGGAGGGTAAAGTAGACACCATCTGAACTCATTCTCAGCAGATATGTAGGCATTTGCAAATAACCGAAGGGAAGGTCAACAGAGCACTGAATCAACATGGATGCTTCATAGTGAGTATCACATCAAGTGATACTGAATAATAGGGAGGTCAGAGGGCATGGGGTATAGTAAAGACAGGACAGCATGAGGGCAGAGGGCATGGGCTATAGTAAAGACAGGATATCTTAGCTTGCAGCACTTCCTTTTTAAACCCTTCATCTTCTTTGGGTCAATGGGATGAAAACCCATCTGTCTGCTCCCAGTAGGTTTTGAGGTGAGTGTTCACGGTTGGACTCAGTCTGACAAATTTTCATTCTCACAACATCTTAGATTGAAGTGTAATCTTTGGAAGCTATTTCTCGGGGTTGCCTTTGGCTCAGCAGACTAGAAAGAAAATAACAATATTTTACTTAATGGTTGTTATAAAGATAAACTAAATATATTTGTGTTAAAAATTCAGGCCCCATTTTAAGAACATCATTTGTATTGCTATAACTAATATAACTGCTTTTGAGGCATTTTGGGGGGAATTTAGTAATAGTCAATCTTAGGGAATTTTTCTTGCATTTGGAATGATCTTGAAGAAATTATCTCTCCTTGAGAATTTTCTTCTGGGTACTGAATGACTATTGGACTAGGAAATTGACTATTGGTCAACCATGCTTAAATAGAGATTAATTAGAACAGCATCCTGTATATTTTCATGATGTATTATGCATTTTTCAAGTGGCATAGTGAAGACATATTCCCTGCTCTTAATATGTTTGCAATGTACTGAAAGAGAAAGGAAGGATGGTGGCTTTGCCACATCATGGCATCATTAGTAGATACAAGTTAAGAGTGCTTTGGAGACCAACACAGTCCTGTTGGGAATGGAGCATCTTCCTGAAGAGAATGAGGCAGAAGAGAAAGAGAATATCTCCAGATTTCTTCCCCAGCTACTGGGAAGAGCCTAAATAAGTTTCAAAAGGAGAGGAGGGCGTGGCCTGTTCAAAGCACTGTGGGTAAACGAATACAACTAGGTTACTAAGGGGTAGAAGATTCAGCCAGTGCTAGAGCTGAGATTGGTTCAAAAGGCCTGGGAAATTCTAATGCACAAGTCTAGTATCTGTTGGTAATAGGGCTTTTCTTTTCTTTCTTTCTATTGTTCTTTTTCTTTCTTTTTTTTTACGAATCTATATTGAATGATTATGGTTTGATATCGGCTCATAGTAATGATTCCTTCATGGGCTCTAGAACTACCATGTTTAGAATTTTTTCTTGTGATTCTTTTCTTTTTATATTTCTGTATCAGCAACTAAATTTCAAAAATATTTTATAGATATTATGACTATTATGTTGTGTGCCTTTTAAAATTCTTGATAGGTATAATTCACACCAAAGCAAGACAGAGAGGGATGAACACTCTTCCCTCCAGGAAATACAGAATTTATGTTGCTACTACTTTGAATTAAAGTTCATGAATAGAAAATTAAATTTTTCATTTTTCTGACACAGACCTGCCTACCCAATGCAGTCATACATATGGATTCCAAAGTTACAAACTTGTACTAGAATAGTATATGACTCAAAGGTTTGGATTTGCCTCAGGACATTGCTTCAAACAAAAGTTTTCTTCAGAAAGGTTCAGAAAGGAGCAAAAATGGTAAGGAAAAAAAATAAAAAACAAAGAGAAAAGCATCATAGAGTTAAAGCTGGAAAAAAATGATGACGTCAGATCCAAGGACGAGGAAGTCCTCCCAGCGCTTATGCACACACTTCCTTGTCTAAGAAACCTTTGTTTCTTTTCCTTGGCTACAAATTATGATCACTGAATTCTATAGCTCTTCAGAGGCTTTGAGTAACTTTTCAAACTCTCAGCCATTGTTCCCAATTTTACCATAAAAATAGGGCTTAATTTAAGCAATAGTTTCCCCTTTTAACCTTGAATACAAGAAATGTGTTCTCATCTTTTCCTTAGGCACACCATTGTTACCACAGCCTGGAATGGCCTACCTTGCCACCCTGGTTTAATAGAGTGATGCAATTATCTCTTAATATCCGCAAGCGTTACTCCTTCTCTTCTCGCAAACGTTCTTCAAAACTCTGTCTTTGTGCAAGCTTCCATCTCTCTTCACAGGCTTGTCTCGAGCACTTCACTGCATGGATTTCTTAGGACTGCCATAAGAAACCACCACACAGCTAGTGACTTAAAACACCAGGAGCATCCCCGCTTACACCTGTGGGGTCTGAAATCTGGGAATCAGCAGTTTTAGCTTCTTCTGTAGGGTCTGAAGGTCAGGCTACTCACTGCTGGTGATTGGTGGTTGCGCAAGGCCTTGGCTGCCTCTGGCCATGGCTGCATCACTCTAGGTGACGGTCACAAGCTTTCTGATCAGTCTTATTTCTCTTCTGGTAAAGAACACAAGCCATGGATTAGAACCTACCCCAATATATGTCTCCATTTTAATTTTACTAATTATATATACAAATATGTTTTTCTTTAAGATAAGGTCATGCCATGGTATCCAAGAATTTGAGCATCATTATTCATCAGTTCTCTCATTTTCTGTTTTTGTTATATAATTATAGCACCTGAGAAAAATTTCTTACCTTTTCTAAAATTTTTGTTCTTTTTTTAAAAATTGAGACAATGCTCTCACTCTGTAACCCTGGCTAGTCTGGATCTCATTTTGTAGTGCAGGCTGATCCTGAACTTGCAACAACCCTCTTGCTTCATTCTCTCTAGTGCTGGGGTTGCAGATAGGAGCCATTGCACTGAGTGTCCTTCTTCTTTTCTTTTGCCCCTTTTCTTATTATGTCATACTCTCATAGGTGAAATGCCTCTGTGATTCTTCTGAAGATATTAATTTTGGGGAATTAAAAAAACTTCCCTTTCATTCCTGACTTGAAAGCTAGTCTCTTTCTGAACATTATTTTTCTGTTAACCTTCTTGCATCTCAAGCGATGGATTCTCTTCAAATGCCTTTTCCTCTGAAGGGCTGAGGGTGACTGTGGCACAGGGACGGTGGGCAAGCAGGTGATCCTGCACAAGCACGCCTTTATGGTGGGTGTATAAGAGCAGATGCACGAACTCCAGCTCCCTGCAACAGTCTAGGAAAGTAAGTGTGGTTTGGAGACAGGCTTTCTTGTTCTTTTTCTCCATGCACTTGGAGGAAATCTCTGGGTAACTTATCAGTTCCCTCTGCTTTTCTGTCATACCAGCCTATTCACGGAGGAGTGGATTTCCTTCTTGATTCAAGGGGTGTTTTGTGGACAATATTCTTATGGCTAATTCTGTAGACAGTCACTAGAGGAAGAGGGGAATATCCCGAACAGTTACTCCACATCCGGCTCCCTTACCAGGTTTGTTGCATCTGAATTTCAACTTCTTCTAGATTACACTGGGCATGAAAGGCTAATCCTAAGAAATACTTTCAAAGCTGAAGAGATGCCTCAAGGGGTAAGAGCTTTTGCTACGCACGCATGAAGACCAGAGTTCTGCTTCCATCACTCATGTGGAAAATGGAAGTGGCAGCGTGGCTATCTAAAAGTCAAGCACTGTGGACTTGCTGGCTTCAACCTAGCATTAGGTTCATTGAAAAACCCTGTCTAAAAAGAATAAGGTAGAGATGGAGAGAGCAGGACACTCGATGTCCTCCTCTGGCCTCTTCTCATACAGGCTTTTACACTCTCACACACAGGTACACATATACACACACATGTATACGTACACAGACACACACAGACACACATACACAGACAGACATGCAGACACATACACAGACATACAAAGAAACACATGAACAGACAGACAGACAGACACGCACACAGATGCATACACAGACACAGACATACACAGGGAGCACTATCTCCTGTATCTAATAATGAATTGCATTACTCAATATTTAAGTTGCATCTCCACTAGTTAAAACCTATTTATTTCATATCTGAATATTTTTATTAAGAACAAAATAATTCCTTTTCTGATCTTCATCCTTGTGTTTTATGTCAACATTTTAAATGAGATCCGAACAAGGAGTGAGGTTCTTGTCCTAGCATTAGATTGTGGTTGTGTGTCTGTGTGTCACCGAATGAAGAGAAGAACTGAGAAGTACAAGGTCAAGGGAGTTCATCTTTGTCAGAGTGTTGTAGTGTTCAGTTCCGCAAACTTAGATGGATGGACCTTGATGATGTCACACAACCTTTTGTTCCTTGGTTGTAGATTTGTATAACGTTATATGCTTAATGCCATATTCAATATTCTATTAAGCATTAAGTATTCACTTAAATGTAGTGTAACAGATAAAAATTGCATGCTTATGTCAGACATCGATTATGTAACTTACATATGAAACAGTAGTCACTAAATGTGTGAATGAGCGTAGGTCCACACAGGGTCTGGATCAGAAGTATCTCCATCCTCCTCCTGTGCCTTTTATTCCACAGGGAAGCCTTTCCAGGCAGCCACACACGTGGAGTTGTCATCTCTGAGGACAGGGCCCCCTGGAATGGAGCTGTTCTATAGTTAACTATGTTGTCTGTCACTGTAGAAGGTGTGCATTCTATGAAAATGATTTAAAAAAAAGTCTAGTGTAGCACATGCATGATCCAGGAGCACAGCTGTTTGTTATTGCTATTGGGGATTCTGTGAAAATACGACTGTGATTTTTCTACTGCTGGTATCACAGTAGATTGGTTTATACCATGTTACCACAAGTACATAGTACATCATGCTGCCACTTTATGACAGCTACCACGTTATATTATTACTGGGTGACCAGAATATTTCAGGCCCTTTCTAATCAGATGAGCACAGCATAGTATATATGGTTCTTGTTTGCCCAGAACCCCATTATGTGCCACATGATTGTATATGCCCATAGCCTTCTCGTCCTCGGTGGTTACGGAGTTGTGTAACAGAGGCTCTTGCATCCTTTTGGTTCCCCATATTTATGGATAGTAGGTGGTAATTTTCCTTGTAGGTTTTTTTTTTGAAAATAGCAATTATATATGTTTATGGGACAGAATGTAATGTTTTGATATATATTTGTAATGTGGAATGATTAAATCAGGCTAATTAACAAACTCAGCATATCATATACTTATTTTTTTTGTAGCAAAAGCATTTCAAATCCTCTCATTTAGCAATTTTGAAATATAATATGAATTATTTATCCTAACTACCGTACTGTGCAGTGGATCTCAAAAGCTTATTGCCCTTAGCAGGCTTTTATCACGGTCTAAATAACTTCCTGATTTCTTTGCCTAAGAGACTGTATTCCTCTCTGATTCTTTCCCACAGAAGCGGTATTTCTTTTCTCTTTTTTATTCCACAGTTCCCCCACCTTTTTTTTTTATCTACTCTAGTCCTCAAATACTCAATCCAAATGAGAAGTTTCAAAGCCCATGTGCAGTATGCAATTTAAATTCCTGTTAGACTAGTGTTTAAACACTTTCTGAAAATCATCCTTTGGACAACAGTGACACTTTAATTTGTCACCTACCTACTGAGAATACATTTGTAAGAGTCTTGACCCTTGACCACTCAACAGATGCTCGCGAGTCTCTGCAGAAATTATGCCCTTAAGTTGAAAGGATGTTTACATATTAGTGCGCTTTAATTTTACCAGGGTAGCAAGGCCAGTGGGAGCGTATGTCAGGTCTTCATTAGGCAGAGATGTATCTGCCTAGCAGTGACAGATGACACTGGTTGTCCTGCTAAGTAGATGAAGTAAGACCTTTGCTGAAGGATACTGCGTCCTCAGGAAAAATAGATATTGAAGAAGCAAAGGAATCAGACAAGGAGATAAGGCCAAAAAAGAAAAAGATTCTTATTTAGCACACTCTTGTTTCATGACTTCATTTAGCAAATTAGGATTATCCAAAAGTGATTTTCTCCCAGATAAACTGGAATAAATGATACCAGATGAATGAAGCAAAGAATATTTATATTTAAAACACAATTATGCCCAGATATTTCAACTAAGCTGGAGCAATATAAAGGCACTTAACGCGACACACATACATCACTATGGGGATGAGTAAGCCTGTTTTTAAGACCTTATGCTATGTAACAGAGACCAAGGAAAGTCATTTTAAAAGAAAAGTGAGATGGCACAAGAACTATAAACTATAACACAATACTCAACGCAGAATGTAGGGATGGCCAGGTTGTTTTAAAACAAAAGTTCTTCGCAGTTTATAGTCTCAAACAAAAGTACTATTAAGTCATAAAAGTAAAACTTTTACAAAAAGACACTGAGAAAATATTGGCTAGACGAAGGGACACATTGATTGCTTTCCTTCAAAGGGTATTAGAAGCTTGTTGTATTATTTTCTAAGATAACAGAGCCATAAAGATATACAGAAGACTTTCAGTTTGTGTGTGTGTGTATGTGTTTGTGAGTGCCAATGTATGGGTGCACTGTGATTGTACATGTATGCACACACATATAGAGGCCAGGGATTGGCTTTTAGAATATTTTTTTTTGAGCCAATCACCTTGTTTGAGAAAGGTACCTCACTAGGATCTTGGGCTTATGAAGTCAGTTAAGTTGGCTGGCCAGGGGTGCCAGAGATGCCATTTGAGTCCCCATTTCCTGGAATTACAGTGTGTGCCACCCACAAGCTTTTCATGTAAGAGCAAGGGAATTGAACATGGGTCTTTTGCACTACATTGACTGAGCTATCTATCCAGCACTATAGATTTTGTATCTAGCAGTTTTTGTGATCAGAAACTATAGAACTACATCTTTGAATTTTTTATCAGATTCAGCTTTTAAATCTCCAAAGGGATTTCACACTTGACTTCACAGAGATTATTAATGTTTATTGTAAACATTCTTTAACAACCCTGCTCATTTGCTTCTGTGAATTACGGTATGTTGCTGACTATGATATTTTATTTAGTCATCAGTATTTATGCAATTAACTATCATAATTGTGTTCCTAACATGATTTCATCATTTTGAGTCCATCTCTAAATTTACTTTTCAGTTATCATGAGAAAAATTTTTGTGTATACTTTTAGAGATGAGGGTACCCTAATTGCATTCAGATATGAGTATTATTTTTTTTAAGAGTTGAATTCCAGGGCACACAATTTTGCTTCCTAAAGCTTAACTTTTATGTCTGATACTCTGAAATTAAGGGAAAAAAAGGATAGCTAAAATTCCTATGTGTTAGGAAGAACGTGGGAACCCCTACACAAATTCTGGGCCTGGAAACGATTAATATAGCATTATACTCACATTAAAATGTAAAGGAAGAGGAGACATTAGCCAAAGGAGGTAAAGGGGCATTTAAGAATTAGATTTAAGAAATAGGGATTTGTGGGACAGAAGGGAGAGATAGGGAGAGGGAGGGAGGAAGGGAGGAAGGAAGGGAGGAGAGAGGGAGGAGAGAGAGAGAGAGAGAGAGAGAGAGAGAGAGAGAGAGAGAGAGAGAGAGAGAGAGAGAGAGAGAGAGAGGAATAGGGATGAAGAACTGCCCATAGCCAGAGGCAGAGGGGATTAAGGGAAACACCTGTATGCTATATGGTATTTAGGGAGCAAAGGAACTCACATAAAGTTGCTTCGGTTGATAAATTCTTAAGAGTATTCTACCTATTATATTTAGTTTACTTTTATATTGGTCAGTGTTCATTAATTTTCTATCACTACCTCTCATTTTATATTCTTGCAAACTCTCTGATGTAGTCTTCTACATTTCGGATTTCCTGAAAACTGTTTTGCATCTTTAAACCCGCTTTTCCCTCTGACAGGGGATTACATTTTTACCATAGTTTTATGGTTTTTGTACGCTTGGCAATTACATTGCTTGGTTATTTAGATAACTCTTAGTATTTTTGAAGGGCTTATTTGTAACGAATTTTAATGTTTCCCATTTGTTTTCGTTTTGCTGACTCAATATCTAGTCACCTTTGCCAAAACTTTCAGTCAGGTAGATTTAAAGGAAGGCCTTTCGTTTCTGGAACTTTGGGAACATTTTGTCTATCTCTTGCTACAGATCGGCATCTTCTTTCTTATCCTCACACTGTATGTCCTTTGCTATGGCCCCTCAGCAATTCTTTTACAGAGGCAGTGTACCATGATGAGACCCCACTGAATAAAACCTGAAAGGAAATAATCCATGCTTGACACTGAGCTTTGCATTTGATAGTCCATGGTGGCAGGAGGAAACACTGTCCCCTTACTATGAAGTAACTACTTTTATGCATGTGCATGTCTTAGGATGCTTGCACAAAAGTGGGTTTGCACATCACATTCTCAAGGGTATTCAGTGATGGTTATTCTTCTTTACACTCCTTTCTCTGCCCTGTCTTGTCATACTTCACTCCATCTCAGCCTTCTTATTCCATTGGTGTGGGAGAATTGTCTGTATTCTGTCAATCGTGTTATAAATAAACGGTGATTGGCCAGGCAGGGAGTATAGGTGGGAAAACCAGACAGGAAGTAGAAATGATGTAATGAGAACAGGAGAATTCTGGGAAGGAGGAAACTGATTCCTCCCACTCCTGCCCAGATCACCGAAGCAGCAGGATGTGATCTGCCTCACTGAAAGAGGTACTGAGCCACATGGCTAACATAGATCAAAAAATGGGTTAATCAAGATGTGAGATTTAGCTAGTGAGAGGCTAGAGCAAATGGACCAATCAGCTTATAATTTATGGAGACCTATGTGTGATTTTCTTTGGGGCTTGCTGGCTGTGGGGTACTGGGTGGGACAAAAACCACAACAACAAACAGGGCCCTTGTTCATGTTACATTTCATTATTTCTCAATTCATTCTTCAAACAGCTGTACCTTCGTCTCTTGAAACTCATTCACCTCATGGTGTTTTCCTATTTTCTGTCTTCTGTGGGCACTCCACCTTAAACACAAGTAGATAAAGGTTCAAATCCAGCGCACACATGAGAGAGAACGTGTGGCATGTGTCAGTCTATGCCCGAGTTAACTTACTCAGAATGATTTTCTTTTAGCTCCATCCTTTCCCCTGCCCATTTCATCATATCTCATTTTTATTTACAGCTGTATAATATTCCACATTGTCATCTAATTGATGGATATGCAGGCTGCTTCTATTTTCTAGCTATTATGGATAGAAGAGCAATGAACACAAATGAGCAGGTGTCTTTGTTGCAGGATATAGAGCCCTTCGCGATATGGCAAGGTGTGAGGTAGCTGGGTCATTTTGCAGGTCTATTTGTAGTTTGGATGGCTAAGGTCTAAAGGACACATGACAGTAAATGCTGGCATGCATGCAGTGAAAGGGAGACGACTTCCTCACTCTTAGTGCAAACTGGTGAAGCCAGCGTACAAATCAGGGCTCATCGTTTTTTTGAGACAGGATAGCAAACTGAACCTGGAACTGACTAATTCAAAGAGATTCGCTTGCCAGTGAGCCACAGGGATCCTTTTGTTTTTAATGTAGCAGTATTGGAATGACTGGCACATACTCAGCTTCCTGTGTGTGCTGGGGCTGGAACTTGGGTGTCCTGACTTTCACAGTACTTCCCCAACCAAGCCATCTCCCCAGCTTCTGTATCTTTATTTTATGCAGCTACTGTTCCTAGATTATATTATAAAGAGAATTCAGAAGAAAATTTCTTCAGCTTTTATATTAAAGCTTTTTTATTTAAGAATAGTCCATGCCCAGAAAATTCTGACTTAGACATATTCATGGTGCGGTGAGTTGCCAGCTGTAGCTCAAGATCTAATTTTGGAAGCAGTTACTGCTCAGTTAGAGATAGGTAGCTCCTTTAGCCAATTATTATCATCACTGTAAGAACAAGAACAGGCATGGTTGGGTCCTTGCCAGAGTTGATTTTTTATGGTCCTAGGGCTAGAGACAGGAAGATTTAATAGCATTTTCATGAAAACATTTTTGGACCAAAATATTTCAAATAACCTTGTATCATTTCCTGCACTGACTTACTGTTACACGTCTTTTATTATTTGCACCTGAATAGTCTATAAAACATTGCTTTTGGAAAAGGGGGAGATTTTATTATTATTAAATAATTATGCACAAAAGTGGTAGTATTTGAATTTGAAGTATTTTCTTTGGAGCTACACAGAAATCTATCTCCTTAGTACATGCAGATTAAAAAATGTCCAAGTGCATGCATTTTTCTTTTTGCAACTTAAGTTTTCATTCTTTTATTCATACTTCAGGTAGCCAAGTTCGTGATAATTATTGAGGTCATTTCAGGTGGTCAACAGTCAGGTGTCAGTTAAATGTAAATTAGGCAGGGCTCTTTTTTCCTACACTCTGGGTAGGGTGTCTTCTTTCTTGATTTGGATCCTCAGTTACTCCCTCTGGGTTCCAGCATGCTACTTGCAAGTAACTGTCCTCTGTAGCAGTGGTGGCTTGTGTCACTATTAAGTTCCTCTTGATTCAGTAAGTAGCAAGAAGGTGAAGAAACGCATCCGAGAAAATGAAGATTAAGACAAAGGCAGTACCAAAGAAAACACTCTAAACGACAAATTGGGCTAGTTTGCTAGATTAACCTTTGAACTCCCCCTGTGCTTTAAGCAACAATGATATCAAGCTGAAGGCATGAGCTCCATTGGAAGTGTACTTCATGACACACCCCCCTTCAAGGTGTTGCTGCCTCCCCTTCCAGATTCAGAATACCCATCCTTTGTTGTACTCTCCCAGATAACGTTAAAACATAAAAAGAAAAGTGCTTGTTTTTCTTCTGAACACTCAGATTCAGGAGAAATCCTTTGAGCCTTTCTTTTCTACCCAGACAATAGTTCCTTATGAATGTAAAGAGGGATGAATTGAATTCACGATCCTTCTGTTCCCAGCTTCTTTCAGCGATTACAAGCATCCTTCACCCCACTTGGCAAGTTTTTATTGGCATATTTTAAAGGAGAAATCGATTACTTATCTAGGTTTTGGTTTGGTGTATGTGTGTGTGTGGGTGTGTGTGTGTGTGTGTGTGTGTGTGTTTTCACATTTGTGTATAGGCTATAGATTGACATTGGGTGTCTTCCACAATCACTCCCCAATGTACATTTTGAGATGAGGTTTCTCACTAAGCTCATTACTCACCAATTCAGCTAGACTGTTGGCCAGTGAGTTCCAGAGATCACTTTGTCTCCCTCTACCCAGCACCATGCTGTGGTGTCTTTCTGTATTTGATAAGCGTTGAGGACCCAACCTCAGGTCCTTGTGTTCGATGACTGACATTACTGACCGAACCATCTCCCCAGCCCTGCATTTTAAAGGCCCTTGTTCTAAAGCTCTATATTATCTTAAACGAGTTAAGGTGTCTAAGAAAAAGAAAGTGGAGCCTGGGATATTCCTTCTCCCAACTTCAGGACTGGAATAGAACTATACCAGTTTTTTGACATGATTCAGCTCACTGTATGCTTCAGTAGGGTGAGTCAGGACAACATCTGAAAGTTTTGGTTATGTAACTGCCATATACTCAGGGATGAAGAAGTGAGAACCAAGCCATGGATATAATATGTCTCCCTCTGAACTAATACCAGCCCTTCTTTCCTTAGTGCACACAAAATGCTAGATATGTGATTGGCTGGATTACATTCCAATCTGGCATTCTCACCTTTAGGAATTAATTACAAGAAAATATATCAGATATGAGAACAACAACCCCCTACAAATTGTTTCTAGGAAAGTATATCACAGGAGCAAAAGTGTTGAAGTAATCACTTTAGTTTCAAACAGAAAGAGGTGAACGCTGTATGTAAATTACAATAATCCAGTTGTTTGCATCATGTGGATTCAATCAAGCGAAGACTGGAAATGTTCAGAAAAATAACTCCAGCTGTAGGTGATTCCAAGGACAGGCTTTTCCTTTTCTTTAGCCGTGAACAATGCACTACTGACGGCATTTGCATTTCACTTATACTGTAGTAGTTACTATGAGTAACGTGCAGACGATTTAAACTGTGCAGGAGGGTGTATGTAGGTTATGTGCAAATACAGTTTTGCTTCTGTAAAAATCTTCAATATCAATGACTTTTGATATCTATGGTGTCCAGAGACAAATCTGTTATGGTTAAGGAGGGAGAGGATTCTATTGGGGAAATATTTAGGACAATACAGTAACATAGAAATGTATTTTCCAAAGTTTTTCCTTGTGTGACATGTCACTAGAGATGCATGTGTTACATACAAACATATGTCATAGTTTTGTGAGTTATGATTTTTAAGTTGAATCAAAGACATATCACTTCCTTTTTATCTAACAATTTATATATTTCTGAATGCTTACTAACTTTATATAGTGTATATATATAGTAGCTTTATATTTTTATTTTTATGTATGTTCGCGTTTTGCCTATATGTGTTTGACTATGTTCTATGTGTGTACAGTGCCTGCAGAGGTCAGAAGAGGGCATTGGGTCCCCTGAGATAGGATTCACAGACCCTTGTCAACAGCCATGTAGGTACTGGGAATTGAATCAGAGTCCTTTAGAAGAACATCCAGTGTCCTATAATTATTTTATTTAATTAAATGTATTCATTTATTTTACATCCCCACCGCAGTTTCCCCTCCCTCCTTTTCTCCCATTCCCTCCCCCTACCATCCTTCTACCCGGCCACCCCCAATCCACTCCTCCTCCTTTTCTCTTCAGAAGGGGACAGGCCTCCCATGGGTGTCAACAAAACATGGGATATCAAGCTGAGGTGAGACTTAGTTTCTCTCCTGGCATTAAGGCTTGGTAACAGCCTGTGCTCTTAATGGCTGAACTGAACCATCTCTCCAGCCCCCTGATGTAGTAGTTTTAAAAGACCAAGTTAGAGAAGCATTTGTAAATGAAGGTATTGGTACTGTAGATTCAAAAGCCCAGGGGATCTATTGACCGTCTTCTGCTTTAAAGCAGCAGCGAATTTCTGCAGGCTCTGACCTCTGATGTCTAAACTTCAGCATTCACCACCGAGAGAAAGCATCAGTGAGAAAAATTAAGCACCTAAATTGATTTTACTTTTTCAGGAACTAGACGTTTATTGAGTTTCATGTCCATTAAGTGTTATTGTTGCCAGAGAGTATTGATGCTGGCTATGAAGAGATACAAAGTCCAAAGAGGCGAGGGGGTGGATGGGAGTGGCTGCAGTAGACAGGTGAGCAAAGTAATAAGTATTTCAATTGATTCAACAGAGAGTTGCATAGGAGAGCTAATGATAAACATCTAAAGCCAACCTAAAAACAGTCACAAGAGATTTCCTTTAGAAGGTGACCTGAGCAAGGTCCTTAAAGTCAGGTTCTTTAGGTAGGAACAGAGTAAGGAGAAAGATAGCCTCATTAAACGCACAGCAGGTGTGCCTTTAAGCATTCCCCACCCATCAGTAATTTGAGTGGTAGTATGCAGAAGCATAGGATGTGTGATGGGGGAAGAACTTAGTGTTTTTCTTGAAATGTTGTAGACGCTAGAGAGTTCACGAACCCCAGAAAGAAATCTCAAAGAAGGCTAAAGAAAACTCCCCAAGGTGTAGGTTTGTAGACTCTTCTGCTTCATAACGCCGCTGAAGGTATACCTCAGTTTTCTCTCACTGGGATTTTAAGGGGTTGAATGACCAACATGGCACAAGAAGAATGAAGAGCATTCATTTAGTAGAGGTAATAATTTATTGGTCCCTGGCTCTTTTGATCATCTACAACAGAATACTAGAAACTGGCTAATTTATAAAGAACAATAACTTATTAGCCTGTGTTTCCTGGTGTTAGGAAGTAGAAGAGCAAAGTGTCAGCCTCTAGTGAAAGCTTTCTTGCTGTTTCTCCTATGGCCTCAGAGAAAAGAAAAGAACAGAAGGAGAGAGTATACAGACAGAAAAAGAGGACCATTTCTAAAAACTCCCTCCTATCATGATTGACATGTACTTAATTCATCAGACTGTTGCCCCATGACCCAAATTCCTCCTGTTTTGTCTCCATTTCTCAACACCTCAGCATCAGAGATCAAGTCTACAAAACATAAACATTGAGAAAAAATTCAAGCTATAACATTGCAGTAATGTTTATTTTAACACATAGAAATGGAGCAGCTATGCAAAGTAATAATTACAGGAGAGTAGCATGTACTCTTATTGACCCAGTTTGAAGATGTCTTGTAATTCTAGTGCCCATTACTATATGAAATATACCTTCTGTTATTATTCTGTTATTATTAAGTTGCAACTTAAATCCCCTTTAAACCCTTGTCCTGGCTGGTTTAGGGTCAACTTGACACAAGCTAGGGTCATCTGAGAGGAAGAAGCCTCAGTTGAGGAAATGCTTCCATAAGGTCCAGCTTTAAGGCATTTTCTCATTTGGTGATGAACAGCAATGTGGAAGTAAAAGCCAAATAATCCCTTTCCTCCCCAACTTGCTTTTTGGTCTCGTTGTTTTGTTGCAGCTATAGAAACTCTAATTAAGACAAATTGGTACAAGCACAGTAGAGTATTGCTGTGACAGATTTGACCATATATTGGGGAGGATTGTGGAAGGACTTTGAAACTTTGGGCTAGAAAAACAATTAGTTGTTAAGAGCTCAGTGGGATGTTCTTTAGGAGCTTGAAAGATAAGAATGTTGAAAGCAATGCAGAAGATGGAGGCCTGGCTTGTGAAATTTCAGAGAGAAGTTTAACAATTCTATCAGGGCTGTTTGTTATTTTGAATCAAGATCCTACAGTTCTCATTAGCTGGGGGCTGAAGAATCAGCTGTGATTAACAAGATACCTGAACTACCAAAGCAAGATTTTACTTTGCTGGGATTCTTGATGCTGGTCGGCTGGAGCTAAGAAATTGTGGTGATTAAGAAGAGACCAGCTCTGTGCACCAGGCTAGCCTAAGACTTTCATGGGTGTGGTGTCCATTTATGTTTCTCCTTCTGTTCTGTACAGGGAGCAGGGAGCAGTAAATACAGTTAACGGTGAAAATGCAATCTTGACACATCTATGAATGAATACCCCCCATTTTCTTTTGTTGTCTTGGGGAGCTGGGGGTGGAACCCAGGGCTTGGAATATGCTAAGTACCTTCTATGCCATGAAAATTAAAATTATTATTTAAAAAGAAGAAGAAGAAGAAAAAAAGAAGAAGAAGAAAGAGAAGAAGAAGAAGAAGAAGAAGAAGAAGAAGAAGAAGAAGAAGAAGAAGAAGAAGAAGAAGAAGAAGAAAAAACCAGCATCACTGAAGTGAAATATGGGAAGTATTTCCTGAGACCACACAGAAGTTGTGTTCCAGAGGCAGCCAAGATTGCACCTTGTGCTGGCAGCAGGACTTGATAATGTGTCAGAGTCACCCAGGTGGCACTGGTTTTGAAGGTATGAAGAAGTCATGAAGAGTAGCAGAGGCTTGTCACTGTGAGAGGCCAGAAAAGGCTATTGGTGAAGGTGTAGCCTTAGCAGCACTTGAGGACCCAGAACTGAAGGGTTCTTGCAAAGAAGCTGAGGCTTGACACCGTGAAGACAGACTATGAGAGGCTACTGATGAAAGTGCAGCCTGCTTGCACCAGAAGTCCCCAGCATTTTGGAGATGTCAGTACCATGGGATGACCACCAAGAACAGTAACAACAGTGGAGCAGAGCCAGCCGGAGCCTAGAAGACAAACGTGTGTGCTGCAGAGGGTGGAGCCGGAGAAGTGACCCAAGTCCTTTGAGAGGAGTCTAGAAGCTCATGAGTGAATCCTAGGTAAATGGACATCGAGTTATTTATACTGTTGGAGTTTGATTTTGCTTGGTTTGGATTATGACAGTGCCCTGATTCTTCCCTCTTGAAGAAGGTATTTAAGTTTGATTTTTAAAGGAGCCCACAGATAACAGACTTGAAATTTTAAGAGATTGGATATTTTGAAGAGACTGAAATATTAATGTGTTTTAATTTGTAAAGAATGGGATACTTTAAAAATTATTTATGATTTTAGTATGAGATCTTGGGGATGAATAAGAAGAGAAAGATTGTGGCTTAATAGTGATGTGTTTGTGTGTCAAACTTAAAAAGGATCTATTGTTTTGACTGGTTTTGTATGTCAACTTGATACTAGCTAGAATCATCAGAGGAAGGAGCCTCAGTTGAGGAAAGCTTGCATGAGATCCAGCTTTAGGGCATTTCCCATTTAGTGATCAATGGGGGAGGACCCAGTCCATGATAGATGGTGCCATCTCTGGGCTGGTGGCCCTGGGCTGAGCAAGCCATGGGAAGCAAGCTAGTAAGCAGTATTCCTCCATGGCCTCTGTATCAGCTCCTGCCTCCAGGTACCTGCCCTTTTTGTGTTCTGGTCCTGACTTCCTTTGATGATGAACAACTAGCTTTTTGATCATGGTGTTTTGTTTCAGCAATAGAAACCCTAACTGAGACACTGGAAAATTTAGATTTCACTTGTATTTATTAATTTATAAAAAAGGTAATCCAGTTTTCAATTTCCTTTGATCATGGAAATAGTCTGAAATGAAAATATTATTCACTTTGACTTTCTGTTCTATGAAAAAGAGAGTTCTATTATTATCATGTAAGACATAATCATAGAGAATCGATATTTGAATCATTTTCTTGTGGGAACAAGGAAGAGAGAGCATTAAGGTGGGTTTGAAAAGAATCACAATTGTAGCAGTAAGATTCCTAAAGGATGCTGGCAGGATTTCAAAGGCCAGGAAAACCTTGTGAACATTCCAGAGTGAATAGTTTTGTCTCTGGGATTTTGTAATTCTGTAGTCTGTTCATAAATTGCCTAATTCACACCTGAATAACACACTGTGAATGAAGATCAGTGCTGTTTTTTAAAGTTATTTTTGGGTTAGATATTGAAACTGAAACTACTTCTTTTATTATGGTAGTCATCTTCTATGATAAATTATTCACTTTTTAAAAGAAATTAGTCTGGCTATGAAAGTTGCATATTTGCTTAAAAAAAGATTTGTCAAATTTATTTTGAAGTCTCTGCATGCTTGGTCTGTTTGAAAACATATGTGTTAAGGAGCACTGATAACTCTGCACCATATTCCTCTGCTGTGATGCCAGAAAATTCTAGTCCTGGACCCCGTCCTTTCAGTTAGTATACTGTGGTTTCTCAATGTCTGTTATCATACAAAGGTTTCCTGAAAGGGGTCACGGTCAAGTTCATCTCAGCTATAAATACGATGATGAAATAGTAATTAGATTGCTGGCTACTCCATTAATGAGGGGCTAGGGAGGGCAGGAAGTGGACGGACCTGTCTGTTCAGTGACGGAAGGTTGTTATAATGATGATACAGTCATTGTTTCCCTTGCTTTGTGGTCCAACTCATGTTTCTTAATTATTGAGTCCCGGTCCCCAGCACCCCCCATAACGTAAGAAACAGAAAAGCTTGTGATCTCTTGTCCTCGACTTCAAAACCCCAAAACGTCTGAAAATAGCGCTCTTTATTTTTTTTAAAGCCAATTTGCAGAAACTCTTGTCCTGAAATGCGGTGGAGCTATTTATAGCCTTCTTTATTTATCACACTTAGTGTGAATGTTTTGATTGCTGCAGAAATATTAATGTGCTTGATTATGGGGTACTGCCCTCCATCCTGCTGGAGGCATTGCTTAACACATATTAAACATATCATGTTGCTTTTCTGAAATCTTAAATGTTGAAACTTTAGAAATATATCTAACCTTAGAGGTTTTGAACAAGACACCAAAGACCCTAGAAAATCCCATGTGTTCTGTAGTCTCCAAGAGTCAGGCAATTCTCTTATCTAAAAAATGAAGGTATAATAACTGTCATAATTAAATAATTCATGTTGTGTACTAAGATTCACTTAGTACTGTAGATTTCATGCCAATCATCCTGGTGACTCTGTAGGGTCTTCAAAGGACCCCCTTTAAGGCCTGAGAAACTTGAGGAGTAGTGAAGTTAAATAATGTACCTGTACCTTATGGTATACCTGGAACTCATGAAGAAAGACTTAAATCTTTATCTGTGGGGTCAACAAAACCAATGTGGTCTTCCCCTGGAATTTGTAGTAGTAGGGTCAGAAAAAAATACTATTGATACAATTGCTATTTAAAAAGACAAAGTGCATGTACACAAAATTAGCAAAAAAAAACTTTTGAGTATTTAGTATATATTTATTAAGTTTCAGAAGTGAAAAGAGCCTTTGGAAGTCTGACTTTAGGCCTCTCGTGAAATGACAAACAACACAATTGCTTGCAGCGCTATTGAGTCATCCACACCCATCAAGCCAGAGAAATCAGGCATTTCATCTTGCAACTTTTTATGAAAAGAGGTCCTCAACCCAAATGGGAAAGAGCTTTAGTGACATCTGTCCTAACATTCTGGTGAGACCTGCCTTCAATCCCCTAATGCCATTTATCTTATGCTAGCTTAAAATTTTAATTATTTTTGCCAGTCTAACCTGTCATGAGTCTTTCTCCGTCCTGCCAGCCAGCTCCCAAATAATGACATGGAGACTTCTTATTACTTATAAAAACTTGACTTTTAGCTTAGGTTTGTCTCAACTAGCTCTTATAACTTAAATTAACCTATTTATATTCATCTATGTTTTGTCACATGGTGTTACCTTTCTTTCATCCTGCACCTCCTGTTTCTTCTCCATCTGGCTGATGACTGTCCTTCTTCTTCCCAGAGTTCTTCTGTGTCCAGGAGTCCCACCTAGCCTCTTCCTCACTATTGGACATTCAGCTTTTATTACACCAATCACAGAAATATATTTTTACGTAGTATACAAATATTCTATAACACTAACCCTTTGGTTATAATAATTTGCTTTAATTGCAGGTGTTATAATTATATATAAGAGTAGACTCTCACAAATAGATGAGTTAATTGTCATATATACTTATTATTTCTGCAGGAGACCAAGGCCTCACTCACCTCATTCCAACCCTAGCACAATGAGTATGTAACTCCAACTTACAGATTATTTGATATTGGGGTGTCTGTTGTGGGATCTCCACGTGTTATTTGAAAACGGATGTTACACATCTGCACCCACTTCATAACATTTAGCCACATTAATATTCAAGAATGCTGATCAGATATAATTAATGATCTAGGATATTCAAGTTTGCTATTGTTTCTACATCTTATAAGAAATTAAATTCTCTTGGATTTTTTTAAATTAGGCAGGACAAAAGCCTACCCCAAATATAACACAGGAAACCCAAAAGATGGGGATACGAAAATGCTCAGAGGTAGATCACAGTTGTCCCTCTAGATTGTTCCTTCATACTTAGTGACAAGAAAGCGCCAATACAATTTGCCTGGTTAAGAAAGTTATATATGAGGATAATATTATGGAACTGAAACAAAGGACATATTTTTAAACATATCTGTGTTTCCAAGCTTTGGAAATAATTAAATATTCAAATACCATGATGAATAGAGCAATAACGGCTCTATGTGAATTTTTGCATACTCAACTCAGATCTATTTTTACATCTTATGAAACTCTTTCATTATGATGAACTCTCTTTTGAAAATTCTTTTTAACTTCCATCCCCTAAGTCCTACTTTAAAATGTTTGTGTTTACAAAAGAGTATATAATTATGGAGTATATTAATGAAGAAGGCAATGACAGGCATGGGATCACTAAGGGACGAGAAGTGGTTCTGTGATAATATGAAAACCAGGCAGTCTGTATGTGAAAAATGGGGTCTACTCTATATCCATCTTTTCTCTGTCTGCATGCAAAAGAGGAAGAGAATATAGCAAAGCAGAAAATATGATTGACAGGTTCAAACATAAGTAAAAAATTATTAATTTGCAGTTCTTATTATTTTCCATGGACACTATAAAATAATTGTATCCATAGAGTAGCCTTCAGAGGCAGTGAACTTGATGTAATTCTTTCATGTCCGACAGATGACTCCAGAATTAAAAAGAAGTAGAGTCAAAGAATTCTAGAGCTAGAATGGACTTAAAGCTAAGAAGGTGTAAGGATGAAAAGATGCTTAATTTTAGTTTGGTGAGGCTACAAATACAGATTGCAAAGTAGAATTTGTAAATTATTTTATAGGTAAGTGTATAAAAATTTTGTGAAATTGTTAAAAAAGAGATCATTGCTAATAGAATATATGATTAGTAGATAATGATGTATAATAGAATTACATAGTGTATTGTATAAAATGTTAAACCTGATTATTAAGTAGTCTGTTAGGTCTTGGCATCTCAAAGATTTTATAATGACCAGCTTTGCTTTACCCAGCTATCTCTGGATCCATGGCTGTAATAATTGTACCATGTCGAAGTCAGTTCCCATCAGGGGGGTAGGAATTCCTAGACTGATGGTTTGGGAGACTTGAAAGGAAGCAGCAGGCACACAGTGGGTGGGCTGACGTGGGATGTTGTAGGATTGTACCTTCGCAATTGCAGCCTGTCAGAAATGAACGTTAGTCTTGGCTGAGGAATATTACCTCAAGTTATAACCAAAGAGTGTGAAAGTCCAGCACATTCTAAGTTCTCAATTCCCAACACCTAGCGGGAAATGTTTTGAGTATTTTAAATTCAGAAGGCTTTCATGTTGGGGTCTATGATGAGATGACATAGCAGTAATTTCATAGGGAAGAAAGCCGACTTACAAATAGCCTGATGTTCGTTCCCAGTAGCTGGAAGATAAAGGTGCAGGTTAAACAGTGATATGCTTTCTGTTTGAGCTTTTCTTTGTTACAAAATAGAAAACTGAATATTCAAAAATTATGAATGAGCTATGTGAATTGAAGCCTTGAACAGGCTTATTCTCCTCACTTGGAGTTATAGAATTCATTTTTCTTTTCTTTGCTGTGTGTGCATACGTGTGTGTGTGTGTGTGTGTGCATATGTGTGTGTGTGTGTGTGTGTGTATGTATGTGTGTGTGCCATAGCACATATGTATAGAGGTCAGAGGCCAACCTGTGGGAGCGTGTTCCCTCCATCATGTAGCCACAGGGCATTGACTTCAGGTCTCAAGTTTGGTGGCAACCCACTGAACCACCTCAACAGCCCGAGATAGAACATTATTCACAAAAAAAAATAAATAAAAGGATAAAAAGTATTTCTATTGCTTATCATTTTTTTAAAGTGGAGGCAATGTGTTTGACAGGGATAAGTACACTATAAAATGAGGGTCTGTTTCCAGTGACTGTGTCCACAGAAGCCTGCACAATCTCTTCCCTTTTTGACTAGCTGGGGGGAGTTAATAGGAATTAATGACAGGTCCATAACTAGAAAATATTACGTGGCAAAAATGAAAGTATTTTACAGATGTAATTAAGACTCCTAATCAGTGGAGCTTATATTAATCAAAAGGGAGTCTATGGAGGGTGGCTAGGAAATAATTAGATGGATCCTCTAAGAGAATTCAGAGGTCAGACACGGACAAGACCAGGGACTTCTGAATACACACACAGAGAGAGAGTATCCTGCTGGTATTGAGTAATAAGTTTCTGGTAGTGAGAGGGCTTGATGGGTCCTTTCGAAGAATGGCCTTTAGGAGCTGAAATGTCCCTGAGCAGACAGCTGGGCAGAAAATGAGTCACATAGTTCTGGATTCTTGAGCAACAGAAGCCTCATACGAATTAAAGAACTCAGGAGAATATTTCATGGCCTAAACATGAAGGCAGCCCAAACACCAACTTGATAAAAATGGCCCTGTGAGGTCTAGAGCAGCTATGTTGTGCCAAGACTTCCAATTTCAGGAAGTCTGGGATTGTTGTGAGACAATTCTGTATTCTATCAATTATGTTTTAAATAAACGCTGATTGGTCAGTAGCCAGGCAGAAAGTATAGGCTGGACAACCAGACAGGAAGTCGAGGTGGGGCAAGGAGAACAGGAGTATTCTGGGAAGAAGGAAGCTCTTTCTGCAGTTCTGTGCAGACACCAAAGAAGCAGCATGTGACCTACCCCACTGAAAAAGGTACCGGGCCATGTGGCTCACATAAACTAGAATAATGGGTTAATATAATTTATAAGAGTTAATAAGAAGCCTGAGCTAATGAGCCAATCTGTTTATAACTTAAAAAGACCTCTGTGTGATTTTCTTTGGGGCCAAATGGCTGTGGGACCTGGTGGGAGGACAGAAACCTCAACAAAGCAGGCCCTCATGTTACATGGGATAATGGATAGATGGGGTGCTCAAACATGACAAGGTCATATATGACTGCTGTTGACAAAGGTCAGCATAAACACACATACACACGAATTTACTTCATTATAACATACAAGTCACATTGATCCACATACTTTAGGTAATATCAATACTTCTGGAAAAATGTCATTTAATAGAATACATCATTGTATATTTTTTCTAAGAAATTAAGTTATGACTATTGAGTTTTTTGAGGATATTATAGATTTCACTCTTCAATAGAGTTGTGTGAACCTTGTGACTTACCCACACCAGAGTCTAACAACTCCTCGTGCAGAGGAAGCCTGAGTTCTAATGGTTAGAATGGGTGCTCGCAGTGCAGGCTGCCTTGTTGTTCTGTGTCCACCTAAGAGCATTGGGACAATAGGGCTTTCTGTCTGGGCGCTCTGTATGTCCTTTTGCATAAGTCACTCAGCCCTTCCTGTGCCCATGTTTCGCTCTGTAACACAAAGGTACCCATGCTTGCTCCAGCTCCCTTGCAAGGCTGCCTAAATCACATGTGACACTGGATGGGAAAGAACTCCGTGAAGTCATAGAGCTCAGGTTATTTTGAAGTCATCCTCCATGCCTTTGCCTTACCCTGTGCTTAGAATTAAGCAAGATGTCAGCTTAGGAAAAGAAGAAAGCCATTTTGGTGTTGAAACACAATCATCCAGAACTCGTTTTTCTTTTACTAGAACACAAAAGATGAAAACAGCATTTGAAAGGTGTTCTCTCCTGTGCCTTTCATTCTTAGCATTGCCCCTCACTCCCAGGCACAGAGGACCATTGATGATTACAGGAGACCAGGAACTTTTATGAAAATTATAATATGGGGTAGATTTTTAATGTGTTCTTTCTTAGTTTTGAAAGTAAGGAAGGTGATATTTTATATTATGTAAAATAAATATGTAGATTTCATTAATTCTGATCCCACCAGAACTACATGAAAAGTTTCTCTGGAGTATGATAGTTTTGTTACCTGATGGTATTTTCATAACTCTTTTGATTAAACAGATTTTAAATGAATCACTTTTGTATATAAAACTGGCCTTCTAACTCATATAGACCTTCACTGGTATCTTATCAACTTCAATAATTTGTGTTGCCTCACTGACTATTCAACAACTCACCAAGCTATTTTAGCTTTACTAATTGTAATGGTCAATTAATGATTCAATCATTCATTAAAAAATATTTTCTAAAAACAAACAAACAAAAAAAGTCAGACATGGCACGCCTTTAATCCTAGCACTTGGTAGGCATAGGCAAGTGGATCTCTGTGAGTTCAAGGTCAGCCTGGGCTGATCTACTTTCCAGGACAGGCTCCAAAACCACAGAGAAACCCCCTCTCAAACAAAACAAAACAAAGCAAAACATTTCTTTACTGTTTATTGTGAGCAGGACTCTGGCCTTTGTGTGATCATGAATTTTAACCTGGACCAGAACATAAGGAACTCAGACAAAGTCAATTCCAATTAGTTTTAAGTTTAAAAGGACAATTTGGTTATCTCGATTTACTTATATTTATATTAATCCCTAGGTTTCAGAAAAGATGGCCATGTGTAGTAAATGACTTGTTTGTTAGATGATTTTGACCAACTCTCTCTCTGTCTCTCTCTCTCTCTCTCTCTCTCTCTCTCTCTCTCTCTCTCTCTCTCTCTCTCTCTCTCTCTCTCTCTCTCTCTTTTTCCACACCTGTCTCTGGTGAATTTTCATGACCAACACATGGATACCTGAACTTCACAAAGAAAGATCCTTTTCTTAATTATCACTTGGGTCCTTTTTATAAAAAAAATTCTTCTCTTATACTTTACAAACCAACTGCAATTTCCCCTTCCTCCACTCCCCCCAGTACCCAAATCTCTTTCCCCTCCCCCTCCCCCAGACTCATTCCTCCTCGGATTCCCTTCAGAAAAGAGCAGGTCTTCCATGGATATCAAATAAACATGGCCTAGCAAGTTCCAATATTAGGTGCTAGCTATCATATCAAGAGTATATGGCCTCTTAACTACTACTGATATTTTTATTTTACAGATAAAAATATTGCACATGTATATATCTTTCTTGTTAAATATAAGCAAAAGAACACAAAAGAAAGGAAGCCAGAAAGAGTTATTCGTAACTCTCTGCATATAGACACCCAGCCTCCTTGATTGACATACACTGATTTATACTTCGAAAGAAAAGTTCACCTTTGAGTTTACACGCCATTATTTCCTGGAAACCACGTCACACGAGAACATATTCATTTTAATTTTACTTAAGAAGCGACAGAAAGTGACACTCATGTGTAAATATAAATTACATTGCAATTTTAACGGTTACAATATTTCGCCAGAGATGACATTATTGTCATCTTTTTGCCTGCTTTTGAGTGTCTGAAATGCCTTTGAATGGCAGGCAGCAGTGGGCGAGCAACTGTTGTGAACATGGCTGCCACAGCGGGATTCCTTGGCTCACGTTGTCAGGGCTGCGGGTAAGGGCTGAGCATTCGTGGGAAAGCTCCTTAATCATTCTTCTGTTTGTTTTCCTTGTTGGTAAAAATAAAGAGAAGTTGTAATGATAATCTCAGCATAGTGAGAGTCTGAAGAGTGAACACAGGGTGTCATAACATTTGTATAATTAGTTTGGGGCTGGAAAGGCAGGATGACATCTCAAACATACATGTTTGACTGCTAGAGCAGCAAAGTCCCAGGGGCAAGGCCTGAAACAGCACACTGTAGGTCTCACTTTTAGACACTGAAATGCAGAGATTCATGGAGTCACACAAAACAGAGAGCATCTTTTGGAAAAAAGCTTAGTCCCCATTTAATCAATCACTTTCTATTCCATCCTTTGTGCTTTCTTCTATTAATATGCAATAATTGTGCAACGGTGTAGGATTTATAAAACAATGACATTTATAAATCCAGAGATTGATTTATACTATAAAAATAGGCTATTGGTCTCATGTTTTTTTAATTGGCATATCAAACAAAAATACATGTGTCTTTAATGTTCATTTTACTACTTAGAACTTGTTAACTATAAGTGATTAGTATTCAAACAAGTTATTAATGTGCAGAAACCCAAAGTCATTTGCTCTGTTTGAGAAATGTTCTTTCTCACCATCTGGTTGACTTTCCACTTAGGAATCCCTTTTAAATAGCAGGTTTTTGCTAACTTCTCTGTTTTTTCTCTATAATTTTGATATGGGGTAAACCTACTTCATTTCCCTCAAGAATCCTGGTCAAGGGGATATATATATATATATATATATATATATATATATATATATATATAATAGTCTAAGAAACAGAACAACTGTCCCCTCTCCCTACCATCCTCTCTCATGGGGCTTCTCTGGGAAGCCCTAGTGATGGCCTTGGGTTCTAGGACAAACAGATACCATTATCCTGCCTGAGAGCAAACTCTCCCATGCTTCATGGCCGCCAAAAGGTCAGGCACTTCAATGATTGTTTGCCAAGAATATCTATCTGATGAGGACAGCCTCTAAGAGGAAAGATGCGCTCACATTTAAGTATGGGAACTCACAGGAAGTAGGTCATGCCTTTGGACTTTGAAAACTGGTAAAATACATCAGCCGTGAAACTGTCCCAAATAAATGCTGCCTAAAGGAGCTGAAAATATTCCCTTTCACTAACCTGAAGTGCAGTGGGAGGAGGAGGCACCTAGCAAAAGAAATCAAGCCAAAAAAAAAAAAAAATGAGAGGTTTTCGGAGGATGAGAACAGACATCAGTAAATCTCACTTTTCTTCTTAAAAACCCGAGGCCCCGCAGTGTAAACCTCTTGTATGTGTAAGTGGCAGGCTTGTCTGCCGGATATGAAATCTGCATATGTTTAAAATACAGTATCTATCACCTCAAAGGATTGTCTTATGTTCAAACTATTGAGACTTGACCTCTACCAGTATGCTAGCAAGAAAGAATAGGAAGAGAAAATTGAAGTCATCCAGTTTTAAGTTCAGAGATACACCTTATCAGGTGTCATTTGTACGGTGGAAATGGGTCTCTCTGATCTGAGTGGATCCTGAGTTGGTACTCTCAGCATGCCAAAGAACTCAGTCTTCATTTTATTTGAAGCCTACCATCCTGGCCATTTAGAAACAGCAGGCTGTAGAACTCATAATGCCCAAATCTTCATTAAAACATAAATAAGAAGTTATCTGTCAAAGAAGTTGAGTTGAATTTTATGTGCATTTCAGAAAATTGTTTATTCCATATTTTAAATTTTTAAATAAGTGTTTTGATCTTGAGAGAAAAAGCTCAATACAAAACTCAACCATGTAGAAAGATTCACTGGGATTGAGAAAGGTGGAAGTGAGAGGAAGAAGAGAAGGGATGGGGTAAGGATAGAGGGAGGGAGGGTGGGGAAGAAAACGGGAAAAGGAAGGAGAGAGGCAGGAAAGAGGATATATAATTTGTAACTGCCTACATTCTCTAATGGATTTGTGCTAGGGCTGGGTCAATGGCTTTGAAGTGAAGAGAACACACTTCTCTTGCTGAGGACTCTGGCTCATTTTCAGCACTCATAGTGTGGGTCACAACCATGTAGAACCCCAGGTCAAGGGGACCCAGTGCCTTCTTCTGACCACCACCGGCACCAGATATGCATCTATACTGACTTAACATTCATACATGTAAAAAGTCAAACTAAATAAATGTTAAAACGTAGACATTCAGTCAATGCTATGTTCTAGGAGAAACAAATTATTTTTAGTTGATTGGATGGGTGGTATATATGCTTTCTGGGACTATAACAACAGTATTGAGTCTTGATAGAATTTATTTTTGCTTCATTAATCTCCTTTCCATGTATTTCAGCATTTCTGCATGAATATTGAGTTTTGTATGTTGGCATCCTTTCCCCACTGTTAGAACACATAGTTGACCAAGAATGGGAGAAAGGCTTTATTTTGCCTTCATAGGAAAATTTTAATCAAAACATATTCCCTAGTTACAAGCAGTGTTGTATGAGCCCAGAGGGTTCAATTCCTGTTCCAGTTTGTGTGAATGGCACTCCCAAGAGCTGGGCAGTTGCTAAGCAGCACGGCTGTGTATGGCGACTCTAGTTGCAAAGCCTTCCGATGCAGAAAATTTACCAACATGATGACAGAAATCTTTCCCCTTCATTTACATTGCTGTGGGAGAACTGACATTAAAAGTCTCTACCAAGCAGAGGTTTGCAGTGTCCCAGTTTTGTGTTTGGAATACTTGATAGAACAGTGTTCTTCAAAGGTTCCTGAAATTGGGGTCTTTCCTCACTCAAAAGATATCTGAGCTCTTTGTTGGACAGAGGATGTTCGCTTGTCCTCTAAATTTGTTTTTGAGTCAGAACTTGAAATAGCTTTTTATGTGGGTTTTGGGGAAAAGTCAGTTCTTACTTGGATAAATGTCGTTACATTTTTTAAAGTGTTCCTATAGAAATAAATCTAGAATATTTACAATGTACTTTTAACGTTAGCAATTTTGTTTACTTCCTACAACTTAAGGTTTGATAATATTTGGCATTAGTAATTTTATGATGCCTGAAAGAAACTGTGCTCATTAATGGGTATGACATTATGACATTTACGTTCCATTACTTTTTACAATATGAAATCTAATTTATATGTGTACCTATGTATAGGTTTGCCACATCATATATCATAGCAAAAAAGCAACATGTTCTATTTTATTTTTATTGGTTTATTTTATTGTTAGCTGTGTGGATCTGTGTAAGTGCATAGGAAAGAGCAGCTACCTGTGGAGTCCGGAAGAGTGTGTCAGGCCTGGAGTTAGAAATGTTTGTGAGCCATTTGAACGTGGGTGCTGGAGCCATATTTAGGTCCTTGGCAAGAGCGTTGTACTCTCTTAAACACCGAGCTACCTCTCCAGTCTCTTATTTTTTATTTTTGAAATAGTTTCTGCTTAAGACTCTATTCTGATAGAAGTGTTTTTGTTTCTCAGATTCTTTTTTAAGGAGAGATGTGAAATTCTCAAATCAGTAACATAATTGAAAATTCTATTATATGTTATGTATTCAGAACTAGTTTTTTTGTGGTTTCTATAGCCCACTGAGCTTAAATACTTACGTTTCACTTGGCTCTTAATGGAACACTGAGTATACCTAGGGTTTAGGAAGGTAGGATCCAGCTTATAAGGTAACAGTGAACTTATCAAAGAGTAATTGTTTTTAACAGCATCACCTTCACTACTTTATAGGTTGTATCAAACCTTAGACAATAATTGTAATCATAGATTTATGATTAAAAGGAACATATTCAAGCACTGCGTGGTAGTCATTAAATTTTTCAAATTGTGGTTACACAGCTTGGTAAACTCGTGTTTCAAACTTGGCCTTGGGATGTATTACCTGTATAATTTTGGGCAAAGTATTAATGTCTTTGTTAATGAGATTGCTCTAGTTAAGAAATGTAAGTGGCTTTCCCCACATTATTATATGATTTATACCCATTTTGAAGTTTATATATTTTTTCTAATGTCATTAACCTGCTAAGCTGCCATAACAAAATGGTTCATGGAGATAAAAAAGCAAAATTTAAAGTTACACAATTCTGGAAGCTAAAAGATCCCTTTAAAGGGGCTGGTTGTGTTGGCTTCTCCCAAGGTTCTTACTTACTTGCTTTGGGCTCATACATTTTGTCTCTGTGTTGGTAAATGGTGGCTCTATGAGGGCCTCACTAATAACTCCATAAAGTTCATTATCTCTTTGAAACCCCTCTCTTCACTGACACAGCCATATTCCCAGATACTAGCAAATAGTGCTTAAAGATAGTAATTTTTGAGCATACTTATCCCATGGTCTTTGCATTCATTTCTAACTCTTCTAACTAGAGTCTGCTTACATAGAACCTACTCTATGATTAGCTCTTGCTAGGTCCAGGAAACTCAAAGATACCAAATACTCTCTCTGCCCTTTGTTAAGTCATGGTAAGGTCATACTGTTTTCTGGATTTGACTGAGTTACAGAATGACTGAAGGACTTAAACATCTTTAGACTCCTGAGTACGTGCAACTCCTCTGGGGTAGGCTTGGAATATGTAGTTATAGAAACATCACTGGACAATGTGGCGGTTTATCCATTGAGTAGAAAATAGATGTTATTTTCCAGATATCTGAGTCCTTTTCTGTTCACTAACTACTCTGTCTCAGAGATGTCAGTCCAAAAACTTAGAATCTCAAGTGCATTGTTCAAGACTGACACAACTGAATTGTGTAATAGAAAGAACTGTGCTCTCTAAATGCGTTTCTTGCACACTGGTAAATGTTCAGTCATACAGTCAGACAACCTCACATGCTTCAAAGGGACTGAATATGGGCTATGAAGGCAGCAGCAAGCCAAACTACTATTCACAAAGCCAGAAGTCATGTGCTTCTTAACTTCTACTTGAACTAAAGGACCTTGTTTTAAAAGCTTGGCTGCCAATACAGTGTTGAGAAGAGTGGGAAGTGCCAAGGCATGAGAGTGCTGACCTACCATTTGATGGGACTGCTGGGAGATGTTGGGAAACAGGAAGTTGAATTTAGTTGGAGAAAGTAGAGGGCAGGGGTACTTGCATTGAAGGGACTATCTTGTCTCTGGCCAAGTGGCTCTTTCTGCTCTGTGGTTACCATAAGATGAGCAGCTCTTCCTATTCTGCCTTTACACTCTGGTGTCCTGTCTTCCTAAGGCCCCAGGAATAAATGGTGCCATCCCTCCACAGAACCTGTGAATCCATGAGCCCAGTTCAGTCTCTTTAGTTTCTCTGAGGTTACTTATCCCAGCAACAGGGCACAAACATATCAGAAACTTTTATTGAATAGTAAATCAAAGGCCACTGCCAGACCCAAGTTTCTGGCTGTTAGCTTCTTGTGTTGCACACATCGTGTGCTTCTGTCTCTTTCTCCTACCTAGCGTGTATTTTCACCATGTCTGAAATCTTTTTGACACAGGAGGGTGCCCTTCCCACTGCATACTCAGTGTCTGATTAGGACGAGCCCCAGATAAATATTGTGCAGGGTTGATTCTATAACCTGATTATATTCAAAGTCTGGAAGAACTAAAATATAATTTGTGGAAGAAGATGTATTATTACAATATATATTATACATATATCTGAGGAGGCCTTGGTCTTTGTATTAAAACTATCTAGACCCATTTTCAGATAAATCTTTTCAGAGGAAAAGAAATTCAAAGTAACTTTGTTGGCTGGCGTCCTGTTATGGTCCCTTAGGTTCCCAAGCCCCTGCTTCTAGTGCTTTAACAGCCAGATTGATTTTTTTAAAAAGTAAATGTCGTGGGAAATGTCATAACCATGAAAATTCCCTGCTTTGGATTTCAAAGTTCCAGTTCTCTCCAGAGGGAGAATCAAAGTGACAGACACCCTGTGCAGAGACAGGAGGTGGCCTGGGCTTTTCCTGCTACCTAAAATATGCGGTTGTGTCCTTTCTTCTTGAAGCATATCTAAAAATAAAACGTCAGTCATCTGTTGAAAGGTTTTCAGATGTATGTTATTATTGTTAAAGCGATCAGCCAAAATGATGATAACTCACCCCCTCTCAATTAAAGTTAGAAGCTAGAGTTCACTGCCCTTAGAGATTACAACAACTTTAAAAATTTTGCATAGCAATAGCTTTGATTTTATTTCTGATCTACTTCATAACCTGTCTTGGTTGAGTCGCAGACCTATTCAGATGAATTAATAAAGCAAAACAGTGATAAAATTTATGCACCTATAAAAAACATTGTGGGAAGTGTTAATGTCTATCATTGACCTCTATTGACTTTGAATGTCAATTGCATAAATAACATAGCATAAAAAGGGTGACAAATATTTGTCAAGTACAAAATGCAACTTGAATTCATGACCTACTTGAGTGAGGTCCAATTGAATGTATTTGACATCAGTGAAGCTAAATGATGTTTAAGTAATTCCAGGAGAAAATGCTTACTGGAGGATGTGAGAGCAAAAGGTCCACTAAGTTTTAATTTTCCACTTAAAATGTCTTTAAGTGATAATTTAATTGCACTTCATACTTGGAGCACACACCTTACCCTTTGAACCAGAGATGTTGTCAAATAAAGTTCAGCAGAGCAGAAAGCAACATTTAAATCTTGGCATCTCAAACCACATTCTCTAAGGAATACAACTCCATTTCTTCACCCCTTCCCATCTCACAGGTGCTGTATATGTCTTTATCTCACACGAAAACCTGTTGGCTATGAGTGTTGTAATCGCTCACCTACAATAGGTCCGCTGCTGTGATTCATGGAGCTATGGAAATAAGAATCAGAAAATGCATTAAGGGTGAATGGATGAGTTAGAGATTTGGCTGGAAGGCAGAGAGAAATTAAAAGCCAAAGTATGTGATTCATGTTTACAATTTATCAGGGTGTGCTGGAATAGATAGTTCCTGGTTCAGTAATTTAACAATGTCAAAGACTAGGTTTCTGTGATTTTTTTATTCTTTTCGCTCAAAACTACAAATAACTGCTTTTTCCATCATTATGGGCATGACTCAGGGAGAAGGACAGCAAAGACTATGGGCTATAGAGAGGTGGGAAAAGCCAGCCAAACCCCCAAATCTTTCCCACTAATATTTCTTGGTTGTTACCAATTGATTATTGCCCTTTGTTTTAAGGCAAAAAGAAAAATTAGGAACAAGAAAACGTTGTTCACTCTCTCCATACCTATTCAATATAGTTCTTGAGATTTTAGCTGGAGCAAAAAGACAACTGGAGACTATCAAGGGATACAGATTGTAAAGGGAGAAGTTAAAGCATCTTTTCTTGCAGAGGATATGTTGTATACATTAGTGAACCAAAAATATTCTCCCAAGAAACTCCTACAGTTGATAAGTACTTTCAGCAATGTAGCTGGTTATAAAATTAACTAAAAAAAAATCAATATCTGTGCTACATACAAAGGGCAAGCAGAGTGATGAAGAAATCAGAGAAAAACCAACTTTCACGATATCCCTCAAATAATATGAACTATCTTGAAGTAACTGTAACTAAGCAAGTGAAAGACACGTATAATAAAACTTTAAGACACTGAAAAAAATGAAAAAGATATGAGAATATGGAAAGATCTTCATGTTCGCCCATCGGTAGATTAATATGGTAAAAATGGCCATCCTACCAAAAGAGCTCTGTAGATTCAATGCAATCGCTTTAAAATTCTAAATACTTCTTCACAGATCTTGAAAGGATAACATTCAGGTTCGTATAGAAAAAATTAAAAAAAACAAGAATAACTAAAACAATTCTAAATACTAAAAGAACTGTGAGAGATATAACTAGCTCCAATTTCAAGTTGTACTACAGATCTATAGTAATAAAAAACAAAACAACAACACCAAGAATAGACATATTGATCAATGGAATTGATTTAGAGATCCAAACATAAATCCACATGCTTATGAAATTTGATTTTTTAATAAAGAGGCCAGAGATATACACTGGAAAAAAGACAGCATCTTTAAAGATTGATGCTGGTCACACTGGATGTTGGCATGTAGGAGGAAGCAAATAGATCCTTACTATCACCCCACACAACACTCAAGTCCAAGTGGAATAAAAATCTCAACATAAACCCAGATACAGTAAATCTGGTAGAAAATGAGGAATAGCCTTCAACTCATTGACACAGGGAAATATTTTCTGAATAGAACCCTGCTAGCACAGGTACAAATCCCTAAAATTAATAAATGGGAAGCCATCAAACTGAGAAGCTTCTACATGGCAAAGGGCAATGTCCTTTGGGCACAGTGGCAGTCTATAGAATGAGAAAATATTTTCACCAACTCCACATTCAATAAAGGGCTAACATCCAAAATGCATAAAGAACTAAGAAAAATGAGATAACAAGAAAACAACCCAATTAAAGATGGGGTACAGATCTAAATAGAGAATTCTCAATAGAGAAAACTCAAATGGCTTAGAAACACTTAAAGAAGTGTTCAACATCCTTAGTCATTAGGGAAATGCAAATCAAAACTACTTTTAAATTTCATCTTCTACCCATGAGAATTGCTAAGATCAATAAAGAAATGCCAGCTCATGCTGGCCTGGATGTGGAATAGGGGAACATTCATTCATTGCTGATTGCAGTGCAAACTGTACAGCCTCTAAAGAAATTAGTATGACAGTCAGGAAGATGGGAACGGATCTACCTCACAATCCAGCTTTATAACTCTTGGGAAATATACCCAAAGGATGTTCATCCTGTATTTCAGAAGCACTCAATCATATTCATTGCTGCTATATTTATCAAAGCTCAGAAATTGGAAATAACCTAGATTTCTTTCAACATAATAATAGATGGAGAAAATGTGGCAAATTTGCACAATGGAGTATCACCTTGGCCATTATAAAAATAAAATCATGAAATTTACAGGTAAGTGGATGGAACTAAAAAAAAAACATCTCTAATCAGGTACTTCGGACTCAGAAAGACAAATTTAGACAAATATCGTATGCATTTGCTTATATGTAGATATTATTTGTTAAGTCAACAATAACCAAGCTACAATCCATAGAACCAAAGAGGTTAGATATTGGTTAGTGGGTAGAAGTGAGTAGAGAGATATTCCTGAGGAAGGGAAACAGGTAGTTATGGATGGTAAATGAAGGGGGTTGGAAAAGGAGGATTAAGTGGGAAGGGTGAGGCATGGGGTGGATGAGTGAGGAATGATGGAAAGAGACAGCTAAAATTAGGGGCCATTTAAGGGGTAGTATGGAACCCTAATGCAGTAGAAACTTTTTACAATGTGTACATATATGAAGATGATCTAATTGAAATCGATAAATAATGGGGGAGACAGAGCCTCGAATGGTCATCTCTTGTCAATAAATGAAGCTCCCAGTATTGATAATGAATTATAGCTTATTGAGTTGGTGGCCAAAGAGTCTCATGAAAATCCCCAAACAACCCAAGCCATTGTCAAGACTATATAGGTTGCTCTCCACCCAAATGATGGCAAGGCCCCATTGCAGCAGACAGCATTCCTACAATTCATTGATCACGAAGAAGTGAGGTTGGTGCCTACAAAGAGCCGTCACTCCTGTATGTTAGGGTTTTTGGTACAGGAAGGTACTTTCCATGCTGCCAGAGGAGAAGTGTAAACATTAACCCATCACAAATCGTTTCATCTACCATGGTGTCTTGCCTACAGATTATGCTAGTTCAACGACAAAAATCTTGTGGGAGTAACCAAGCAATATCTGATTTTACTTTAGGCACACTCTACTAGATGGAACCCATACTTCACATTACCATGGTGACCAAGAACCTGAGACTAGATAATCCAGGAACTTAGAGTAAAACCAAACCTTACTGCTCTGTTTAGAGCAGCAGCAACAGCCAAAAGGAAGCAACGCAATAACTCCTAACGACATTGTGCAACGCTCACAGATATGTGCCTTGCTCTCTCTTTATTAGAGAAGCTTCCTCTTGCAGCATTTGGAAACAAATACAGAGACTCCCAAACAGACATTATGCAGAGTGTCCGATCTTGAAGCACTCGGCTCTAATTGATATGTCTCCATCAAAAATTCTCCCCCTTAGGGCTCAGGGAACCTGGTGGAAGGAAAGGAAGAGAGTCTAAGAGCCAGAGGGTGTGGAGGATACTAAAAAACTTAAGACCCTCTCAATCAACAAGTTCAAAGTTCCTATTAATTTACAGAGATTACAGCAGAATGTGTAGGGCCTGAATTGGTCTGAACCAGGTCTTTCTGAGTATTATGACTTCCATGTTAGAGATTTTTATGGGGTTCCTGAGCGTACAAATGAGTAGGTTTCCTTTTCTTATGCCTTCCTTTGTGATCTTTCCCTTCTGTTTGCTTGTTTTGTTCATTCCCAATGAGTTGGGTTTTGTTATATGCGTTATTATCTCTTAGAACATGTTTGTTTTCTAATTAGAGACAGAAAGGTGGTGGATCTGGATAGGAGGGAAGATGGGACAAATCTGGGAGGAGTAGAGGGAGGGGAAACTGTAATCAGAATATGCTACATGAGAAAAGAAATCCATTTTCAATAAAAGAAAGAAAAGCAGTTGCAAGGAAAATCTAAAAGAAGAAACATTGCTGTATTGCAAAAGAGTTTATTTATGAGCTTTGAAATTTTACTTTCCTATCATCATGTATCCTAAAATAATGCTTTTCATTGACATTTTTCAGCTATTTAAAATTCTTGTGCATGGTACCAAAGAAAGGATGAGATTAGAGTTGGCCCCCAGGACATACTTGGCTGACTTCTGTTCTGAATTCTGCACATTTGGCTTTGGCATTGTCTACAGTCTCTAAAGAATCATTGCTCAGATGTATGCCCACATTCTTTGGGCTGGAACATCTGCACCCGCAAAAGCTCTGAAACACACAACTCTTCCTGATGACCAGAAATAACACTGGCCAAAGACCTCTCTAAACACTAAAATGCTACTTCACTCTTGGGGCCCTTGAAGTTTCTTCTTCATTCTTTGTGATAACATGTCTCCTTTTATGTTCTGTTTCTTTTGATGCCACCCTCAAGTCCAGCAACTTATACTTTCCTCATCCTCCCCTCCTCAATATTAATCTCTATTCTGACTATTTTCAACTTCTTGGATAATGACTGTCATTAATTTTCCCTTTTTTAAATTAAGAAATAAGTTGGGGTCATCTGCAGGAGCAACAAGTTTTCTCATTTTGTTTATTGGTGGAGAAAGGCAGCCCACGATCTTATAGAAAAGAGAGGTAAAGGCTTTGCTCACAGAAAGTTGAGTTACTTTCATTTTGTTCTAATCTCTCTAGTACCAATTGTGACTTCAAAGAAGTCCACCTTTGTTAGTGGGATTCCATCCTAGTACAATCATTCTAAGACTGTCTTTATTCTCTTAAGTGATTTTTGTGTCATATTTACTTAAAACTTGTTGTAGTCTAGCTTGAATCACTTTTATTTCTAGTTTGATTTTCAGTACTCCAGATGAGCTCAGTGTTCAATAATGTGAGCTAATAATGTGTAGCCCAGGAATTACCTCAGTTGGCAAATGAAAAGCTAATACATTGATGCATCCAAAGCTGCTAAACCCAATATTGAACTAGAAACTTGTAAAGGCATAAAAAATAAGGGATTTTTATTGTGAGAAAGGATTGAACCTAGCACTTCTCATTTTCCCTGAATTTGTGGAGGCACCAAACTGTTTAGAGACAATTATGGAATCCTTTTCATATGCAGTTTATAACACATATATAAGTGACGAAGTGTGTTGAAACTTGAACTTCTTAATAGAGCCTATCTTCAAAGACAGAAGCATTAACAAAAATGAATTTCAGTTTTTCAAATTAACCTAAATGTGAAAAAGATTCTATGTGGCAGTTACCATGTTGGGAAAAAAAATCAGAAGATTCTTCTATGACTATTTATAGTCTACATAATTAGTTTTTATAGCATAGCAGTCATATGATTTATGAAATGACACAAAAAGAAAATAGACTTATAAAGTCTTCTTGTGATTTTCCTCTTTTACTTGTTTGGGTGAGTGGCTCACACATTCTATGACTCAAAACACACCTTTGCCTGTCAGGTTTCTTTTTTTTACAACATGATGGCTTGTATCTAGGCTTCCAGGCACACCAGATGGTATTGGGAAATTTAGTCAGCCTGATTTATTGAAGCAGAGTGTCCACGTGTTATAAATGCCAGAGATGAGAAGCCTTAGATGCCAAGATGCTAAGGCAGCATGAGATGGGATTTGGTGAACTTCCATGAGGGCATCAGGCAGGGAGGCTGGAGTTAGACACTGTCGAGCCAGGTGTAGTGGTTGTCGGAAAGAACGAGAACAAAGGGTCAGCTGTCTATTCTATAAAAGTCAATTCTATAATTTATTTGTTTGAAATGCACCTTTACAAGTTTTAGCCATCACTTCTCCTGGATCAACACATGAAGAAGGTACTTGTAACAAATCCTTAAACATCAGTGCCAAGAAAGATTCCAGGGGAGTTATCTATTCCCATATGCTCCACCCATGTTTGGGCATGTTAGATTTAATCCCAGACTTTAGGGCATGGCAGGTAAGTGCCGTGCCTCAGGGCTACAACCATAGCCCTGGCAGATTCTCTAAATGCTTTTCTCAGTACTACACAGGCAAATGACATTTTATAGGCTTAAAATATGTGAAATGATAGTATTCTGATGTATTTATGATAAGTTGTAATTTGTGTTTATTTGGTGTTTTTCCACCATTACTGGTACTATTTTGCATAAACTGAGTCCTTAAATTTATATTTCTCTTTTAATTATAAATAATTTTTTTATGTGCTTAGGGTTTTGCCTGTGTGTACGTCTGTGCACCATGCCCATGTCTGCTGCCCCTGGAGGCTGACATATCTCCTGGAATTGGAGTTATAGATGGTTGTGAGTTGCCAAGTGGATGCTGGGCATCAAACTCTGGTCCTCTTGAAGAATAGCCAGTGTTCTTAACCACAGAACTATTTCTTTAGTCTCTCTCTCTCTCTCTCTCTCTCTCTCTCTCTCTCTCTCTCTCTCCTCTCTCTCTCTCTCTCTCTCTCTCTCTCTTCTTGTTTTGAAAGCTACACTGCCCATAACTATTTTTCTAGAATCACCTTAGCAGATCCACACAGTTCACTCCAGACTTCGTTATAACTCTCAATGCTTGGGTCCTGAAACCATGACTAGGGATAGCCAGGCAATGAAGGAAGGGCGGGCATACATATAGCAAATGGGGTATAGTGGGGATGTGTGTTTAGAGAGGGCACCTGCTACTGCTAGCTACCCAGAACCTCATCATGTTTATTAGGTAGAGTATGGGGGAGGATTTTCTAGTCTCTGTAGGAGGTCTCTGTATGTGAGAAGTCTTAATCTATAAATATCTAGGAGAAGAAAGGGGGCAGAGGGGTGGAGGAGGAGTAAGAGGAGGAGTTGCAAGTCTTTGGACACACTGACCTTTTCCTGACAGTTGGACTCCAGAGAAAAGTGTTGTTGTCTGGGAAAGGCTTTGCCACTCCCATGGGTCTGAGGCATTGGAGCCCTGGGCATGGACATGTCATGTCAAAGATACACATTCACTGACGACTTCACACAATTAGGGTTTCCTCCCCTTCCTGCAATGCTTTGAGTTATTTCCCTAGTCATCTGGCTATCATACCATTTTTAGATGAGGATTTTCCATATGACAATTCGGAGATTCTCCATGTTGTATAAATTACCTGTAAGAGCCTGTGTGAGCACTCCATTGCTGTTTTTCTTCAACAACAGAGATGATCGAGAGTTATGCTTCCGTGTTGTACCTTTTCAGACTGGAAGAGTTCATTTCTCTAACTTAATCTTTTTGTGCAAAAATTTTATAAGGGTTCAGTAACTTCACAATAGAAGCACTAAGTCTTTTTGTTTTATGCAAAAAGTGTCAAGGTAAAAAATATTTTTGGTGCTTACAGAGTTTATGTAGAACATACAAACTATCATGATGTTTAAAGTGATATTTTAAGTCTTATCTTAAGAACAACAATCTAATCTTATCTATCTATCTATAATCTATTTTTCTGTCTATCAAAATTCCATCTGTTCTTTAAATTTTCTGTTGAATTTTGAAGCTTATATTTTATCGAATATTTTTTAATTTAAATTTTTATAATTATTTAATTTAACTAATTAAGACAATAAATTAATAAAGTATTATTGACACCTAGAAGGTTATTTACAAAAATGTAAAAGGTATTTTATTCTATATCTAGAATTAAAACTGGTTTCAAGGTAGGATCCACATCTGAGGAACAATATGGGAGTTTTTTTTTCTTCTGAGTTGGGGTGACTTTAATATTATATACTCTGAAGTTCATTCAATTTTCTGAGTTCACATTTCCTTATAGATTAGTTAAATTTTATTTTGTATGTGTATCTTATTTCACTATCCATTCATATTTTGATATTGAGGTTGGTTCTGTGTCCTAAACACTAACAATACATATGGAAGTGCAAAAGCATCTGTGCTAGGGCATGGAGTTCTTTGAGTGTGTGCCTGGGAGTAGAACAGCTGGGTGGAATGTGGGTATGTTACACATTGAGAAAGAGACAAAGAAAGGGTACTGTTAGGTGATGATGAAGAGCTGATCAGATGAGAGATGAAGGTAAAATTTAATTGTTTTTCTACTTTCAAATCTGTCCTAGTTGTGTGTGTGTGTGTGTGTTTGTGTGCATAAAATTTGCAAAAATGTGTGAAAGTGTAAAACTCCAAATAAAGCTTCATGGTTCAGAATTGCCATTCTAACTGTGTAGAAATTCACTGAGATGTGTAGAGTTTTGAACTGAACAAGAGTTTGTTAGAGTGGCCACTTTAATTTAGCTGCGTGATGAGTTCATTATACTAAGTTATTTTCAAAAGTAAAATATTAATATTTTATTTATATTAAATATGACAATAATTCTGCCACCTTTCATTTCTAAGGCTATTATAGCATGTGCAGATATGTATTTGGATAATCTTAGATGAGAGCTCATAGTTTAGTAGAGAGACATCCATATCACTGAATAACTATGACGTAATCTCAAAGAACTATCAATGTTTAGAGAAACAACAATTCAGTCTGCTATTTGGATCAAAGACCTCAGAGGTGTGATGTTAATGTTGAATAGGTGTGTATCAAGTGCATAAATTTAGGGTGGAAATGATGTTTCTAACTTACAGAGTAGAAACTGTAAAAGCTTGGCAGCACGTTATGTTTTCCAGAAGTGAAGTATGCTAGTATCAACAGTGGGGGTACAATGCAAGATTGAGTAAACTTTTAAGCAAAGGTCCTCAATTCCTTCAGTACTTCTAGGTCACTTTCAGTTCTCAGGATCTAAAATGGAGTTTTAGTGATGAATATCACCATTTTGTGCTTTCTGAGTGAAGGATATTGGGGAGCTAATCCCAATAGACCCTGGATGGAGATGCATAATATTAGCTTGTTAGAGGTTATGCAAGTCAATGGAATGAAGGCCAGAGAAGAAAGGAGACAAAAATCATGGTAAGACATCAGGGTGTTATGAGAACTTTGGGAAATTAAAAACTCTATTAAAAAACCAAGAATGTTTAAAAATAAAAACCCAATAGTTTAAAAGCAATGACTCTATTGGCAGAACATAGCTGAAGTTCTTCTTGAATTTTCCTCAATAATCTTCTATTGAAGACCTGAGGAAAAACAACATGAGAAAAAGTGATTGAGAAGAAAGGTGTTGATCATTTTTGTATCTAAATTTAATTATCATTTATGCTTGGTTTGATTTATTATCCTCCATTTTATTTTACCAGATAATTGTATGACTAATTTTTTTCTAAGCAGGTAATTAAAATGCTTTTCAGTGATACTTTAAATTCTGGGATGCCATTCAAAATATAAGTGAAATAAACACTAGCCATTTAGTTTATAAATGTGGAGCATTAATGAAGATTGAAGATGCCTAATCTGAGAATTGAGCTAGAATACTCATGGGAAGATAAACTATACTTACTGATTGTTGTTTAATTAGAAACCTGGCAAGGAGAACTATGCTCCACAGATGAAATTTCCCGTGGAAGCGAAAATTACCCAGTTAGAACCATATACATTTTCTTGACTTTCATCATACTACTGGAGGTGATTTAGAGAGATGGTTGATGAATAGTGTTCAGAACACCAAGATACTGTAAGTGATGACCAGTGAGTGGTGTTGATTTGTGAACGGATGCTGTCGATGCAGGACACTTTTATTAAGATTTCTAATGCAAGAAGCAGAGTGGGTAAGGAAACTACAAAACAAATGGCATTGTTGCAGCACACATAGATATACACACAAATTCTTCACATTTATGAGATGCTCCCCATGTGAGTGACTGGACATGGGCTGTCCTGAAATGCAGGCTCGTTTCACCGAGGGACTGAGAAGTGGCTATTTTATAATTTGTTTTCACATTTTAATATTCTGGTAGATATTGTTAAGATGATAGCAACTTTCAGTTTCCACCAGGGCTATTTCTTAACTCTGAATATTAGTCATCAAAAGGTTCATTGCCCTCATAATTACAATGTGACAGAATGATGTAGGATTCTTTCTGTGTGCTGTGAATACGATTGGTTAATAAAGAATGCTGGCTTGAGTTTATGGCAGGGCCGAAGAGAGGTAGGCAGGGAAGATGGAACTGAATGCTGGGAGAAAGAAGGGCAGAGTAGGGAGAAGCCATGGAGCCACTGCTGGAGATAGACACTGGGAACTTTACCTGGTAAGCCACAGTCACATGGCGACATACAGATTAATGGTTATGGGTTAAATTAAGATGTAAGAATTAGTCAATAAGAAGCTAGAGCTAATGGACCAAGCAGTGATTTAAATAATATGGTTTCTGTGTGATTATTTTTGGGCTGAGTAGCAGGGAACCAACAAACAACCTCCTTACAATAACAGAAGGCAAATAAGAAATGATGTCACTTTTAAAAAAGATTTATTTATTCTTATTTTATGTGCATTGGTGTTTTGTCTTACACTCTGTGTGAGAGTGCCAGATCCCCTGGGACTAGAGTTACAGATAGTTGTTAGTTGTCATGAGGGTGCTGGGAATTGAACTTTGGTCCTTAGAAGAACAGCCAATACTCTTAACCACTGAGCCATCTTTCTAGCCCCCATCCTGAAAATCATTACGTTGTGGGAACACAGAATCTTAAAAATTTGACTTGAAATTTAGTTTAAAATGAGGAGGGGGAGGAAAAGACAGACGCTTGGAAAACTGACCTAGATACGTGTTATCATGCTAGGGAATATTAATGCAGAAAGAACATCCAGAAACTTGGAAGCTCTTTGAAGAAACTGGGCTAAATCTTGAGGAGAGGCTCTAAAGCTCCATCAATGACAATATCCAGTCAACATCACATTTATATTTAGAAAAGAAAACAAAACAAAAAACAGAACCTACTTCCCAAATGCAGTATAACACACATGCATATTTTCCCTTTAACCTCCCAGAAGGAAATATTGATACAACATTCACCAAGTTATACTTTCATTTAAATGATAAAAACAAAACCAACAAAATAGTAAGACACACATGGCCAAATACTAGCCATCTAACCCCTTTCAGCTAGCCACAGGTGGCCTCCGAATATTTTAACTTGAAAGCAAATTTAAAAACCTTACTAGACCTGGATGGAGGTGGGTGGTCCTTGGACTTCCTGCGGGCCTGGGAAACTTGATTGCTCCTTGGGCTAATGAGGGACAGGGACTTGATTGGGGGAGGGGGAGGGAAATGGGAGGCGGTGGCGGGGAAGAGTCAGAAATCTTTAATAAATACATAAATAAAACAACCCAGAGAAAAGTTTCTCCTGAAAACTCAATTGTCCACTAAAGCCTTTGGCATAAAATGTAGTGTTAGAAGGAGGCTGCTTGTTTGTCCCAGCCACCCTGAGCCAAAATAATTACACATAAAACTATTAATTAAATCACTGCTTGCCCCATTAGCTCTAGCTTTTTATTTGCTAGCTGTTACATCTTAATTTAACCCATCATCATTAACCTGTGCATCACCACATGGTCATTGCCTACCAGCAAAGTTTCAGTGCTTCTGTCTCCAGAGGTGGCTTCATGGTTTCTCCTGACTCTACCCTTCTTTCTCCCAGCATTCAGTTTAGTTTTTCCTGCCTACTTCTGTTCTGCCCTGCACTAACATAGGTTCAAAGCAGTTCTTTATTTATCAATGGTAATCACAACATACAAAGGGGAATCCCACATCAATGTAGCACCTTTAGCACCCTAGGCAATGCAGGGACTCTACACTGAGCTCATGTTGAAGGAGTAGTTATTGCAGGTTCAAAGTCTCCTGGGGAAGATTCTCAAATTTTGCCAGTTTGCAGAGGTTACCTTGTCGAGGGTAAAACTGAGAATCTGTTAAAGGCACACATGACAACAATCCATAGGTCTGTAGCCTTTGGAGGCTATTTTATTTTCTGATTAAAGTTTGTTTGGAATTTAAATGATGTATAGCAAATGTTCACGTTTATGCATACAATCTCCTGGTGGGAGCAGAGGATGTGAGGAAGGATGAGATGCTCTGTGGCCCTTTAGTTGATATTACTATGCTGTAGAGCCCAGGTTCTCAACCTATAGGTCGTGATCCCACATATATCAGATTCCCTGCATAGCAGATATTTACATTACATTTCATAACAGTAGCAATGAAATGATTTTATAGTTGGGGAACTGTAGAACATAGAACTTGAGAAAACTGTGTTCAAGTGTCAGGCATCTATACTGGCCGGACCTTGGGGTTCTGACAGGCTATGTCCTCAGTTGCAGCTGCTAAGAGCACCCCATGTGCACATTCACTGAGTTCCCTTTTAAAGGGCCTTGTTCACCTCCTATTTCTGTGTCTGTCTGTCTGTTTCTCTCTCTCTCTCTCTCTCTCTCTCTCTCTCCTCTATCTCTTCTGCTGCTCCTGTCTCCATAGGTCTCCCCCCTCCTCTTCCCTATTTCCCATTCACTTTCCCCCAATAAAAATCCCTCCACATGAGCTCAGGGCATCTTTCTCTCTCCCACTGATTTTTTTAAAATATTTATTTATTTATTATGTATACAATATTCTGTCTGTGTATGTGCCTGAAGGCCAGAAGAGGGCGCCAGACCTCTTTACAGATGGTTGTGAGCCACCATGTGGTTGCTGGGAATTGAACTCAGGACCTTTGGAAGAGCAGGCAATGCTCTTAACCACTGAGCCATCTCTCCAGCCCTGATTTTTTTTTGAAGATTACCACAATCGCAGCATTAGAAAGGTAGAGAACCACTGCTATAGAGACTTTCCCCATTAATTGGCACTTAATATTTGTATGTATTTGTTGAATATTTCATGAAAATGTGCTACTTGTGCCAAATGCTTCATGATAATTCAAAGCTATTTGAATTTATAGCTCAAGCTTTTAATATTTCTTTATGTTATTGTAAAATCTTTGCACTTTTCTACTTTTGTTGAAGACATGACAGACTTCTAATTGGTACTACGTATGTTTTTCACCAAAATTTTGCACAACATTATTTTATTAATTTTTGCTTTTGTAACAAATTTCAAATTCTCAGCCGTGGCATTTCAAGATCTTTATCATTCTGAGTATAATATTTGTATATTTGCCCTCTATTGTTTAAGTTGTAAACTGTATGAGGTGCTCAGAAGTTTCTTCTGTATCATAGAATGATGTAGACAGTGATTATCCTCTCTCACGTCAAAACTGCTTACCTTTCTATTTACCTGGTCATTTATACAACTTGCATAACGTTTGATTTTTTTTCATTTTCACTTGCATTCATTCTCTTTATCTTTAGGTATGAGGTTGCTCAGAAGTTATTGCCCATATATAGTATTTATTTAAAAGTATTAGTGTAGGAAATAAAAATAGTTAATTCTTATAGATTAGTTAAGAATTTTTGAATATTGATAGCAGTGATAAAACTCAGCTCTCTTATTGAACTTCAGACTTTGGGTTTTTTTTTTTTGTACTTTCTAAGCGTAAAGTCACATCTGCAAACATTAATATTATTGCTTTCTTCTGTTTTTCTTTCAGACTCTTTTCATTTTGTTTATATTTATTTTCTCAGTTCTTCTACTTAGATCTCGACATATTTGTACAGAGAGTCAGTAAAAAGTGTTTCTTAAAGGAATTTATTAACTAAAATGCTTACATTCTTAGTCAAATAAATGTCTCTCATTTGTATATAGCTTTATATTTCAAATCCCTGCACAGCAATAAGATCCCTCAGCTATAGGAGGGTGTTGAAATAGCAGTGGCGGGGCTGCGTCCCCAACACCCCGACCGCTTGCACAGCTAGCTTTACCCGAAATAATTACACAGACACTGTATTCTTTTAAGCACTGCTTGTCCCATTTCTATCATGACTCTTCTAGGCTAACTCTCGCACCTGGACTAACCCATTTCTAATAATTTGAGTAAGCACCCCAAGGTGCGCTTACCGGGAATATTCTAGCCTACATCCATCTTGGGTCGGAGCTTCATCCCTCTGCCTCAGAGAGCAGAGCTATCCCGTCTGCCCGCTAGACAGGAGCATGGTGTCTCTCTCTGAGGAGTCTGGCTCTGAGCGGAGCTGCATGCTTTCTGACCTCACTTCCTCTTCCCGCCAGCATTTTGTTCTGTCTACTCCACCCACCTATGTTCCTACCTATCCGGGCCAAGGCAGTTTATTTAACCAATGAAATCAACAGATTGATATATGACACTCCCACATCAGGAGGGTGATAGTCACTCACTCATGAGGATGGGGAAATTAATGCTATTGTAGGATTTATCTGTAGAAGTAACATTTAGCTTATTAAATAATTTAAAACAATAGCAAAGAGACTTGGAACAAATACAGTAAAATATTATGATGCTTTAATCTTGGATGTTATTTATAATAAATTCAATATATTTTATATTCTTGGCATGTTTCATAACTAAACACCACTATCTGCCCACCCCAAGCATGTATTGTACTATGACATGTGCATTGTGACATATAACAAGCAAGGTTCTGAATTGGTATCTGCTATTCTTGACAGTGATTCAATTTTTTAAGTTTTTGTCTTTGTCTTTTGTCTTCAGTTCAGAAACAGATAAAACAAAACAAATCCCACTCACTATAGATACTGATCTAGGAAGAAACGCAACTGAATACTAATGACACTAAGTGAATCAATGCCTTGGGAAACTCCTAAGGTCATCACTATCTCAGACTTCTCCTATAGGATCTGGCGCTTTTCATGGTTCAGTTTTTTTCTTTTTCTTTTTTTTTTAGTCCATCAAAACACCCTAATCCGGCAAACCTAAAATCTTTGTGTTGCATGCAGGCATTTTGTAGCTGACCCCCGTGAAGATGTCTTTCCCCCCGACTTTCCCATTAATACCAGTTTAAGTGAATATCAGGCTAAGTGAACTGACTTGGTTAAGCTCGTAGGGCCATTTGGATGATGGACACGGTATTTGTGTCAGAAGGAGGGCATCATTCTCTAAAGTCAATATACAATTTGTATAACAGATGGAATCATGGCGGCCCAGACATGGCTACAGTGTATTTGCAAGACAAAAGTACTTATAAAGCTGTGTGTGTATGTGTGTGTGTGCATGTGCGTGTGCTCTATAAGTGTTAAAGTTGTGGAATATATTTTTGGCAGATTATGAAAATGTATATGGCAGTTTAGTAGTCCTAATCTAATAGTGTAGTCAACTGTTGAATAAATTAATAAGTTATTAATGATCTTGTAGACACAGTTCTGCCAATTCACTGATTCTCTTTGCTCTCTTATGTTACTAACACACCACGAGCCTGCTGAACTACATTTTAAAGCTATTTCTAGGTAATATCCATTTCTTTTACTAACTTATACTTCAGAACATTTAATTCCCCGTGGATGCTTTTGACATAGTAATTTTAAACGGAAGATGAAAACTTAAAACGTAATTGTTAGAAATATCAGGCAAATATATTCAGTGCATTTATCTTTGTACAATAAAAAAATTACATTCTGCTTTTATCTGCTCTCAATGACAAGTGAAACCATTATAATTGCTAGTACAATATCAGTCCTATAAAAATGGGCTTTCGTTGTGCATGCCAATGTTTTCTTAGGCAATCTTTACTTCCATGTGATGATGCTTTGCCATCTGTATGTCATTTTTATTATCAATTGAAGAGTATGCCTGCACGTGTATAAAAATACTGCCGACACTTAAATTAGTTTTAAATGTCTAATTAAAACTTCCATCAAAACATAGATGCTAGAAGTTTTCAGGCTGACTTGCAGAAGGGTGTGCTAATGTTTTGCAGACAAAGAAAAAGAAATCAAAGTGAAAAATACAGGAAATACAGGAAATACAGGAAATACGGGTAGTTAGTGGTTGCGTTTGCAAGAAGTGCCTGTGGAAAAGCAAGGTGTGGAGATCCAACGTGGAAGCAAAGAACTAGTAGGGACCTTGGGGCCACACTTTAGGGATTTCCTTTAGACACATGTGTGTGTGTGCGCACACACACACACATGTGTGCACATGTGTGCATATGTGTAGATGCCTGTGGTCAACCTCAGGTGTCATTCCATAGGATCAGTCCTCCTTGTGTTTGCATAGAGTCACTCATTGTGCTGGGATTTGCTGATTAGACTAGACTGGATGGCCAACAAGTCCTGGGGATCTGCCTGTGTCTGCCTCCCCAGGTGATACCTTATCTGGTTTTAAAAGAAAAATAGATTATGGGTATCTGAACTCAGATCCAAATGCCTGTGTTACAAGTACTTTACTGATAGAGCTTTCCTTTTGTCTGATCTATTGAAATCTATGTAATTCAGGAGATGCAGGAGAGCTAAGGATGAAGAAGAGGTGAACTGTTACACTAGAAAGACGATGACTGAGTGATGAGTCTTAGTGATGAGCTCAATCTCCACGAGCGCAAGCTGCTAGGATCATAGCCAGAGCAACTACCAAGCCAACACTGGCATTTCTAGTCAGCTGCAGCAGTAGAAGGACGAGACACAGTTGGTGAAAATCTTAGAAGGCAGGCAGGCTGTCTTCCAAGAAGACAGCAGCTGGTACACACGCTTGTTCAGAAAGTAGAGAAGGGCACTAGGCTGTGAACAATGAGATGGAAGTTCAGGAGGAGATCTGGGGGCTTGGACATTGCTTAGATCTATTCCTTCACTTTGCAGATGAGAAACTAAAACCCCCAAAGCCTTAATTGCATAAAAAGTTGGTCCAGTTTCTTGGGATTAGACCTTGAATCTCTCCACCTCCACAGTGGTAGTCTTTAGTAGCAACACTGTGTCTAAAGGCTGCAAAATACCGACTCATGGAAGCTACTGCTCGGGTTAATCCATGCTCTGTGCAGCCTTCAGATTCGTCAAGGTTACAAATGGGTTGGTGCTGCTGAGATGTTGACCTTTGCCCCTACACAAAGTTAAATTAAAAGAGAAAAATAAAGTGCGATTATTTAATGCCCTTGCCTCTTTCCTCTGGAAGAAAAGTGCTTTTCCATGTTCACTCCCTTTGAACATAGGCAAGCAAAAGGTCCTAGCCCACCCCAGCTGACACCCAGATGACAATCTTACCCTTTGCTCATATAAGAGAACCGTCTACAAAGGGGAGCCTGGAGTCCCCATTCAAACTTCCAAACACCTGATGCCTCTAAGCAGAAATAACTTTTGCCTCCCTTCACTGAACATTGTGACCCCCAAATTATGACTGTTAGTTACTATGTTTAGGGGTGAGTTGTCATCCCACAGATGTAATATGCTTATTTACTTGAGTAGCGATTACTAGGGAGGTCACACATTGAATAAACTGATTAGCCTATTTATTGGTTTTGTTGTCCATATTTTCTATTCCAAACTAATTTTTAGCTTACAGATGACAAACTTGTCTAAATAGTTTAACAAGAAATTCACATGTACTGATTTGTACTTTTTGGAAATATAATGATCTTAATACTCCTTTCGTTGCCCCCCCCCATGCCAATTTTTTTTTTTTTTTGCTTTTAACTCTCTGGTCTACCAGCTACGATGTGTTCCTGAACAAATCTTTCTAACTTTTTCTGATGGAGGAATTTTTCCAGAGACCATTCAAGGGTGTGTAGTTACACACTGGGATTCAGTCTGTGACCAGGCTGGAATCTGAGTTTAGGTATCAACAGCTCTAGTTACATCATTCAACCTCTGTGTGGATGAACCTCCCAAGTGGTGTCTACAATGTGGTACAAACAGGCTTCATAGACGTATGCGTGTTAGGATGGCTTCTTATAAGCAATAGATAATTGACTTGCCTATTGCCATCAACCTAATTAGCCGCCCTGTGACGTATTTATGAGAGAAACCGTGTCTCCTAAGTGTTGGACCAAGCATGGGATTGTTCGTAGTTTTCTTTCATTGTGATATTTTAAAAATTCCTTCAGGTGACTTAGAAGAAAAATAAGTTCTCACAATCATCACAGATTTCTTCAGGAATGTCTAACAGATTTTAATGTAAAATATGAATTATATATCTAAAATAAAATGTTGGTCCATTTTACAGCTGAAAAGAGAGAGAGCTTTTGCAGATATCTGGTAGGACATCCCCTCAGTGCAGGCAAAGTTATAGTAACCCCATCTGAAAACGTATTTTTAGAAAAGGAGAATGAGCCTGATAATAATATTTGTGATACTGAAAAGCAATTAAAATTGAAAAAGCAGTTAAAATTGAAAAAAATTTACCCCCAAATTATTATGTGCATTACAAAATTTTGTCTTCAAACATGACCTCCCTTTTAAAGAAAAAAATTACATTCTTTCTCTTGGTTGCCTGGCTGTTTTCAAAGCAAAGTGTCACCTAAGCTTTCCTGTCTCGTCTCTAACTGCAATTGAGGATGAAGTAAAATTTTGGTTCATGTTTTATTCTTTTTCATTATTTTTCCAAGACGTGGCCTTATTGTTATATCTGGGGCAGCTTAGAAGCTTGAAAAGAATGCTTTATTGTACAGTAGAATGAAGTGAAATGAGATGGTTATTTTAATTCTGAAGGAACAGAGGCAGCCACGCTGATCTTAAAGATGTAGACAGTAAGTAATTAGATTTATTAGGTCCTTAGTGTCTCTAAGGCATTATCTAGAATGCCTTTATTGTTTCAACTGTCCTTCGGTGAGTAACCCTGGCAGGTGTTGGGAACCTTTTCTAACTCTTATCCAATCTTTATTTTTTGATTGTATTGAATATAATTTTTTTCTCACATAATATATCCTGATTATGGTTTTCTCTCTCTCCTCCCAGTCTCCTTCCTACCTCCTCTCCCATTCAGATTCTCCACCTTTCTGTTTCTTATTAAAGAAGAAACAGGCTTCTAAGGGATAATCATGATGTAAAATGTAAGATAAAATAATACATAGTAATATGACAATATAAAGAAATAGATGGAAAAGAGCTCAAGAAAAGCACAAGAGAAAGATATAGATGCATATACTCAATCATTTTCACACTGAGGAATCCCATTAAAACACTAAACTAGAGGACATAATACACACACACACACACACAGTACCTATAGGGTAAAAAGAGAGAAAGAATATCTATATAAATAAAATAAAATTGAAAATAAAAAATAAGATAAAAGTTTTAAAACCGTCATGACATAACATTATGAGACAAGGAGACTACAATGATGCAATTAAGTTTTTTTTTCTCTGCTACTGTGCAACCTACCCTTAAGATGAATTTGTTGCCAGACTGAGACTCCTTGGAGAAAAGTAAATTTTCATTTGAAAGTGGTCAACAATTGGAAATTGATTCTATGTTAGGTATGGGGTTGTGTGTCTCCTTCTTTTTTAGCTCAATCCTGTCTGGTGCACACTCATGCAGGACCTGTGCCTGCTGTCTCAGGCTCTGTGAGTTCATATGTACATCGATCCTGTTGATTTTCAGGGCCTTGTTTTCTTGGGGTCTCCCTTCCCCTCGCTTTTATACTCTTTTTGCCTCCTCTTTCACAGGTTTCTATGAGTCCTAAGGAGAGGGATTTGATGAAGACATCCCATTTAGGGTTGAATTTCTCAAGGTCTCTCATTCTCTGCTTGTCTGGCTGGGAGTCTCTGTATTTGTTCCCATCTGCTGCAGGAGGAAGCTTCTCTGATGATGGCTGAGCAAGGCTCTGATTTACGAGAATAGCATAATATCATTATGAGTCATTTTATTGTTACTTTTGTTGTTGTTGTTGTTTAGGACAGTAGTATTTTGTTTTACCCCAGGTCCCTGAGCTATATAGTCTAAGGTTCTTGGTCACCCATGCAATTTTATATAGAAACTCTATCTCCTGGAGTGGACCTTAAGTCAGATCAATCTATTGGTTGGTTATTCTTGCAAGTTTTGTACCACTATTATTCTAACATATCATACAGGCTGGATACCAGGGGTTGTGGCTGGGTAGGTATTTATATTTCTCCTTTAGTAGTGTGTAGAATACCTTTCTGTACCAAAGACACTAGAAAACAGGAGTGAAGGCTCTATGTAGGCATTGGATGGAATTCTCTATGTTCTATGCTTTGTGTAGGTATTGTCTTCAGCAACTCAGTAACAACAACTAAGTAAAAGCAACAAAAACATATGCTGTCTTCAAAACTAATGTGCCGAAGGATCGCCATGGAAATTTACTGAAATATAAACTCTTGAGGCTGCAGAAATGGCTGAGAAGCTTAGAGCTTTGGCTACTCTTCCAGAGGTGCCAAGTTCAATTCCCAGCCCCCATGCTGAGTGGTTCACAGCCTCCTATAATTCCAGGTCCAAGAGACCTAATACCATTTTCTGGTCTCCATTAGTTTTCACACATATATGGCCTATAAACACACACGAGTGCGCACACACACAAATTTTAAAGTAATTTTTAAAAATTAGACTCCGGTTCCATCATATACAATGGATTTAATTTTATCTCCAAGAAATAGGTTTTATTGTAGTACTTTTCCTAAGTGAACATTCAGGTGGTTCTGAAACTGGTTCTCTGAAACATACTTTACAAGGCGTTCTTGTATTGTTTTTTTCTCCTTCCAAGTAGTACTAGTAATCTACATGTATAAAAATATTTTAAGACCAGTGATAAAGGCAAAAATATTATAGCTATGCCTTTATGGTCATGTGACTATCAAATGGCTTGGTTTGCATGTTGAGTTCATTTTCCTTTCTGAGAATTAGGACACAACAAGATATTTAGAAAGGTTTTCTAGTTAGGACAGGAAAAGGTTCAGATACACTGTGCTGTAAATCAAGCATTCAAAAAAAATTAACAGGACTTTGTTTATGTCAATATCAGTGAGCCAATCAACATGAAGGCACAGCATGGGCACAACTGATTAACGGCATCCCACTCCAAGCAGCCTGCTGTATTTCCTTAGTGGGCTTTCAGTAATGCTTATAATCTTGATTAATTAGACTTTTCTCTCTAGGAAATAAGCTCAATGACTTTTTTGTTATTGGTGGCTATAATAATAAATATGTACTGCTAGTAGGAACACTTGTAAAACTACCATAGAAAGTGATGGTTTTCAGTAGGCGTTTTCATAATACTACATTTTTGTTGCTCCTCTTCTCACACTCCCCTTCTTTAGCTCCCTTCTGCACCTGCTTATCCCCTTTCCCTCTTCTGCAGCCCTGTCTTAGTTACTTTTCTATTGCCATAAGCAACCATTATAACCAGTTCATCGTTTTTAAGAAATAGTTTACTGGGGCTTACAGTTTCAGAAGGTGAGAATTTACATCTTCAGGAATGACTACAAGGCAGAGAGAGCCAACTGGAAATGGTGTGGATTTTTGAAACCTTGAAGCTGCTCCCTAGTGACACACCAACAGGGCCATACTTCCCAGTCCTTACTGAACAATTTTATCAGCTGAGGACCTAGTATACAAACATGTGATCCTGTGTAGGCATATTCTCTTTCAAACCACCACAGGTTCATTTTCATGTTATGTGTCTTCCATGAACCTGTTTTTTTTTCCTTTCTGTTTTCGCTTAAAAAATGTTTTTTTTTTTTTTTTTTTTTACTGTATCCTGGCCCCAACCATTTTCTACCTTTCTGTTTTGTATATAAAGATTCAATCAGAGGTTGTAGCATTTATTTTGTTCATGTACAGGCTGTTTCATAGGGATGGAACTGGGAGGAGATGAGGATGAAATTTCAGCAGGATTCATGTTTGACTTCACCCTTTTCCTGATTGTCTCGTGCAGCAGCGCGGAAGATTTGCGCAGAGACATTTCATTGTTGAGATATGCGGATGCAGGAGCTATTGTTACTCTTAACAAACTTGATCGTGTGCTTTCTTTGATATGTTCTAATTTACTCAAACAAAATTAGTCCATTTCCTTCTTGAATTGATGAAACCTTTGGCTATGACAAATACATCACATCACAGATGTAGTCATAAAAATCTTTAATAATATTAACTAATATGAAATTCTCCAGAACTTATGTGCAGAGTATGACATATAAAAGAGTTAAAGATGGAAGCCTTGAGGAATTGGTTTTTATGGGACAGAAAGGGAAGAAAAGTAAATGGTAAGGGCTTCAGAAAAATGGTTAATTAAATAGAATAGGGTAAGACTGTATTTTGAGAACTAAAGAAAAGAAGGAATACCACAGCATCTTCATCAGAGTCAGTGGAGGGGGCAGGGCATCACTAGTGACCATGGCAATGACATTTTCTGAAAAAATAATATCAGCAAGTTGAAGCAGTGTTAGGAGAGGATAATGGTGAGCTAGATTGTGTACCTGTAACTGCAAATGTTATGGAGAAGGGAGGAGGGGATAAAACCGAAATAGGATGGGTTTTTTTCAGCAGAAAATTTCAGAGTAAAACAGACTGTTCAACTGCAAAGGAAGAGAGAGTTCTGAATTTTATTGTAGACGGCAGAAAAGACAATGGAAGGGTGAATGCTCAGAGGAGAGCGGGGGAACAGGTGGAGTTGAGGCTTCGTTAATGTAAGAGAATTTGTACCATGTGTTGAAATAGAAACTTTGCTGAAACGTGAAGGATGTCTTTCCTCTAACATCAGGGAATGGGCCTAGAAAGTAAGTGTGGTCTACAGAATAAAGAATTCTGAGTCTTTCCTCAATAGACTGTAAGCGTGTCAGAGAAAGAGAGTGTTAAATTATCATGTGTTACTCTCAGGGAGCATGCAAGGTGACGTACACAGCTCTCTAGTAGTGATCAGAAAACCTGAACTTGAATCTATTGTTCTATAAAGCTAAAGTTTATCACCAGCGAGGAATAAGTGATCAAGAGTACATTCACTGTTTTATTCACTGAACCTATAATGAACAGAAAGATGACCTCTGTCCCTTAATCCATATGCGATGCTCTTATATTTCCTTTGTCTGACACTCAATATGCTACCCCATCATCTCCTCTTGCAGGACTACTGCCGTAGCATCACTATTACACAACACTTTGTAAATTCCGTTTTGGGCTAAAAATACTTATTTTCATAAGTATAGGGAGTCTGGATATTAGCATGTCGTTATCTAGCTCTTATTTTTCTACAAAGAGCTTAATAGAATCATTAGTATTAAGGAAGTTGTAGATTGAGCCCTCCTGGAGGACTTGTTTAAATATGTGATTAATGGAGCCCGACCCTGCAGTAGTAACGAAGGACACTTTGGTGTAACCACCATCTTTATCACATCCACACACAGCTGTGCGTGCATTATGGTCAGGGAGTCCAGAACATTGTTGCCTAATGAAATCAGCTCGCCTCCATCTGTTTCGCCCCAAACCTACTCCCATGTGCTATGAAACAGTGGATGGAGAGTTTTAAAAGAACTGGAATTTTCAAGCTTAGGGCATACGAATCAATGTTATCACTGCTTGGCCACTTGAGTGACATGATATTTGATAGCACAACAGGAAAACCTTGTATTTATTTATCACGGTTATCCAATAATGGTTATGAATGAGTTTGTTAGAAACCATTTCTTTTTGTGAGAATAAGTATAATAATTTATAACCTGGCTAATCACACCAGAATTTTGGAGTATTTAAGGCAAATAAGACTGCAAAATATATTTTTTTTCTTCATAAGATATACGTTAGTCAAACATTAGGGTAGTTCAGGAATCTTGTGGAGGAGGAGGAGAAAGGCGTGTAGGAGCCAGAGGGGTCAAAACACACACACACACAAGGCTTACACAATCAACTAACCTGGGTTCATAGGGGCTCGCAGCGACTCAACTGACCATCAGCGAGCCTGCATGGAACTGACCTAGGCCCTCTGCTTGGATGTTACAATTGGGTAGCTTGGTCCTCTTATGGGAATCCTAACAGCGGCAATAAGGACCATCTCCAGCTCTTTTACTGGCATTTGGGAATCTACTTCTCATACCGGGTCACCTTGCCCAGCCTTAATACATGGGGAAGTGCTTAGTCTTACTGCAACTTGATATGGCGTGTTTTACTGATTCTCATGGGAGACCTGCCCTTTCCTGGACAGAGATGGAAGAGGAGGTAATTGGGGAGTGGGGCTGAGGGAATGGGGAAGAGGGACTGGGAGGGGAGGATGGTGGGGAGGCTACAGCTAGGCTGTAAAATAAATAGATGAATAAAAAAGACTATGCTTTAGGAAACATTCATATATATTAACATCAGTGAATTATCTATGAATAAATGATTCCAGAAAAGGCCAGGAGCTGCTTTACGATTTTCTAACCTAATTGCTTGCAGTCTGAAATTCTATCACTCTACAAAAAGAGAACAATAGCACACCTTTTCCCTTGCCAGCCCTGCAGACACACTGAGACTGGAAATATTATTAGAAATACATGTAATTGTGCTCGCAACTTCTTCCAGCCCTGACCTTACACATTTAGTCACTTCCAGGTCAATCCGAAGTTAGCCATTTTTATTTTTCTCCAATCGCAGCATCATCTTTTCTAGGTGGTACTGTTTTATTCTTGTTTCAGAGAGCACAGGCTTGCATAACGTTTGGATAGAAGCATGCCTTTTTCCTCATATGCTTTTCTGGGTTAAACAGAAACATAGCAGAAGACCTTTGACTATCAAGTTACTTTATTCAACAATAATATTGGTCATATCAACTTAATTATGTTTTAATTTTATCAAGTCACTTTGAAGCAACTGGAAACCGACCTGTCGGAGGATTGACAAGTGTCTCAGTCCATTTATATCAAGTTGACAACGTGATGATAGCTTCAGCTCCTTTCTGTGACTTGTCTAATTTCAGTGTCTCATACCTATATTACAATGTGCTTTTGAAATTCATAATAAATACAGATTGTTAATATCTTCTTTTCCTGACACCTGCTACTTTTGATAATTCCAATTATGCTGTCTAAAGAAAGTCTTCAGCATGGTTGTTTCAGGACTCTTGCTTCTTTGCAGTCTCGTTCTGGGAGCAGAGTATGTGATTTATACCCATCATAGGGGTGAATAAATTCATACTCTTATTACCAAATGTTTTATGAGGAAATCAAATAAGTTATAAGTTTACCTCATGCTAAACCAAGTCCACTTGCTTGATTTTGCGCTGTATTTCTTTCCTTTTCCACTAAGCCATATTTACATATTGCTCAGCTCCTTGGGAGAGTACTTCCAAGTGGACCTGAACTGAGACATTGACTGTGAATGGGAATGGCTTCTTATGCAGAAAATAAGAATGTATTAGTCATCTCGGCTGAAGAGAAACTAAGGAACTGGGTCAATTCTTGCATTAGAAATAGAAAAGAATGAGAGGAAGGATTTTTCTGGAAATAAAGACTCGAGTATGAACTTTAAAGCTGGTTTGGGAGGATGTTTTAAGTTCATTTTATAAAATTTAGTATATATCCGGTAAAAGCATATCTATTATAAATGATTGGGAAGATTGCATTTAGCTTCTGAAACCTAACAAATTTCCCCCATAAACAGGACTTCATTATCAATTACCTGATTAAAGTAGTTAAGCAACACATTTTGTAATTTGTACTATATTTGGTCACCAGATTTTGTAGATAATTTCAAATGTGAAGTATTACTACTGGAAAAAAACCCATTTCCATGTTTATAATATTGGGATTTAAAATCATGAGGCCTTACTTATCTTTTGTATATAAAATATCAATTTAATTTTTTATTACTGATACAAATTCACTTCATGAATGAAATCAAATCTTTGTAATCTGAAAAATATGTTTCATGTTTCTCTTTATGACATAGAGACAAATAAATTCACTACTGAATATTCATAGCTCAGTACTGTAGGCACCTGGTCTCTAGCTTTCTTCTCTCCCAGGAAAACAGAGCACATAGAAAGGACAGAAGAAATGAACCCTACAGATCAATGTTGCTCATTAACATGAAGTCAAAAGTCATTTCATGCAGTATCAAATACAATCTAATAATACATAGGTATCAGTTGAGGTTTATTCCCGAAAATGTAAGCTAGATTTATCATTAACAAATCAGTGTAGTTCACCTTTGCACCACAATAACCAACCAATAAAGGTAAACAGTGGAACTTTCTCAACACACTACGATATTAATCAATGACTCTTTATAATACAATTTCCCTGCAAGCTAGGGATGGATGAAAGGAAGCAAGCTCAATCAGTCACCGCTCGTTAAAATAAACCCTGAAGCTACCATCACATTTAACAGTAAAAACCTGGATGTTTTCCATTCAAAGTATTCCTTTCCCCACTTCAATATTGTATCTCTGATCCACTTTGCAGGAGCACGGGCTCCATTCATTTAAGAACAGTTGCATTATCCAGCCCCTGACTGAGTCCGTGGGGATAGTGGTGTAGACATTACTCTCACAGTACAACAGTTTGATCCGCTTTTGCCATTCTTTAACTCATTTTGTCTCATCATTACTGTTAGGTAAAGCATCCTCTTGAGTGATCACAAAGGTGTTGGGTAGTCCTTCTTAGCCTCTCTGGACTTCTCCGCACTCCTGTCTACCGTGATTTAGTTCAGTGTTGTCTTCTATTGGCTGCACTCTTTGCTTTCTGCTTCCTAACGAGAGTCAGCCAATTGCAGGAGCTGACAGAGACCAGACATCCGAGGTATCTATTTGTTCCTCCACCATCTCCACTGGCAGGAGACCAAAGCTCCATTCCAAACACCTGCAGCTCTGCAGAGTTGCATGTGAATTCCCTTAGCCTTTTCCCAGTTCGCTCACTACAGGGGCGCCTAGCGTGCATGCCCTGCTCTTATATGTTTACTGTTTGTTCCTAGTGGTGTTCAAACAGAAAGTAATATTATTCACTTGGTTTGTATTTTTTTCCTTCCACATATAAAATGACTGCTGACTTGTTCTTAACAGTCCCTGAATATGGAAAAGGTGTTTGTGATTGTTTTGACTTCAGGGGTAAATGAATATTTCTACAGCATTAGCATTCAGTTCTTGGTGCCTACACTTATTATGATCAAGGTGAACATCATAGAAGAAGAGTTTCCACAACCTTTCATGAATTCTAGAATTACATTTCTAGATATAGTATTTTTTGGATTACAACTTATCTTTATATTTTTATCAGACTACGAGAATGCATACACTGAAGAATATCTAATCAGTCATCACCCCTTGAATATCATTTTTCCCATCATCTGGAAGAGCTGGATTTTTACCATAAATGGCTTATTAAATTGCTAATTTAATTTTCTCCTTGTACCTTGCTTGGAGTACACATGTTCTCCTGATTTACATTGGAACCAAGTCGTCTTAGTGCTATTCTGGTAGCGTTCTGATGGGCGTTAAATTCAGTGTTTATGTAGCTTCATATTATTTGATTTTATAGTCTCAGAAGTCTCACTCATTGTGTATTATAGTATACAAAACAATGATCACTTACATTGAGTTTTGTAGTTAGGACACAATGGTGAAACAGATGAACACTTTCAAGATTTATTAGTAGCATTCATTACAGATGCACATATGGTCTATTTCCTACATTTTTATATGCTAAATTTTAAAATTTACATTGGGCTTCATCAAATTTGACTTTAAACTCATCATTTTATCCAATGATAGCGCCATTCCTATGAAATACAGTTGCTAACTGGTAGCGTATATTCTAAATTTGACTGTTTTGGGTCATGCTAGTTACTTATCAGAATTCTTACACAATGGGCCCATAATAAACTTCTATTAACATTATGGGTCTGAAGTAACTATTTTTTTAAAAAGACCCATTAAACTTTTTGATTACAAATAAAACAGAGGTACACAGCATATTTAATAAAATACTTAGTTAGAAAGACAATTATCACATGTACTCACTCTTAAGCAGTTTTTAAACATAAAGCAAAGAAAGCCAGCTCACAAATCACAATCCCAGAGAACTTAGACAACAATGAGGACCCTAAGAGAGACATACATAGATCTGATCTACATGGGATGTAGAAAAAGACAAGATCTTCTGAGTAAATTGGGAGCATGGGGACCTTGGGAGAAGGTTGAAGGGGAGGGGAGAGGCAGGGAGGGGAGCAGAGAAAAATGTAGAGCTCAATAAAAATCAGTTTAAAATTACCTCAAAAATATTTAGTCAGTTCTTTTTTTTTGCAGTAATTGTTTCCTTACTTAATAATCTAGACTCTGAATCTGAATGATTAAATATTCAAGACAACTTCCAAAGGCTAGAACTTCCAAAGTCAGCTAGAAAATGTGGATTTCAAAGTGAGAATGAGTGAGACGTGAATACGGGAGGTGATGGCATTTTTGTCGCATGAAGATGATATCACTTGGATGATTTGACCCCTCATATAATTCCAGGTCCGGAACATCTCAGAGGAGCACAGAGCATCACAATTCAGGAGAAGGCGCTTGAGTTGGAACCAAAGTTTATTCCCAAGGCTGTTGTTTGTGCTGACAATATCTGGTTTACTTCAATGTAGTTTTTGTTCCTCCCTGAAAGCTTCCTGACATTCAACAATCTTATATGTTTTTAGTGAAAGTGTCAAGTATATGAAAAGACTAAACAATCTTGCTTCTAGTATCCCTATGCCCATCGGGCTGATCTACTGTGCAGACTGAATCGGGCTTACCTTGTCACGTGACCACTTATTTATCTATTCTTCATTCTATCCATCAATCTATTTATGTTTGACAAAGTACAAAGTAAACTGCAGATACAAACATACATCTGGCTAAATATGTTGACAAATACATTTGATGCTAAAAAGAAATAGCTAATATTTGTTTATATTTAGTGTAAGCACAATGCAAAACCCCTTGCTGAGCCTGATAACTAGTGGTATCTTACTGATACCACGCATAGAGCTGTGAGGATGGTATTGATTTTATTTTGAAAATTTCATTTTGAAAATGAAAATAGACTTAAAGCAGAAACACGACTTTCTCAAAGTTATTTTCACCTGTAGTGTCCAGCCAACTTGCTTAGTGTTAATATCCTTTCTGAGGTTATGACTTTTGAGCAGGTCTGGGATTTGAACCAGAAAAGTCAAATGTCAGAGACCCAGCTTCTGTATTTGTCTTGTGTTCTTGCTATAACACATAACCATGATCTTAGTGGTTGAAAACAACCTCCATTTACTATCTTACAGTTCTATTGGCTGGAAGTCTACGTGGAGTGCAGAAGATCCCTTGCCTAGGGACTTTCAGGTCTGTGATCAAAGTGCCATCTTGGCTGGGTTCTGCGTCTATGAGGAGTCCACCTCCAAATCATTTGAGATACTGGTCAAATTGTGTGACCTGTGGTTATATGATTGCCTCCACATGAAAATATCAGTTAAATTTTGAAATTTCCCTTTGTTACATAACATGACAGATCTGAAGACATGATTTAGGAGACAGTCATGTCTGTCATTGTCACAAATCAATGTCATTGATTTCAGCACTTGTTTATTGTAACTAAATCTTCTAAAGATTTTTTTAGTGTAATTAAAAATCATGCGTAATACTTGAAGGTACTATGCGGAAGAAAATATTGTAAAGTTCATATTTACTGTTTGGTGTCTGAGTGATGTTGAGGGTCATGTATATTGAGATGTTAAAACTGTAGTTCTCTAGGCTGGGCAGTGGTGGTGCAGGCCTTTAATTCCAGCACTTGGGAGGCAGAGGCAGGCGGATCTCTATGAGTTTCGAGGCCAGCCTGGTCTACAAGAGCTAGTTCCAGGACAGGCACCAAAGCTACAGAGAAACCTTGTTTCGAAAAAACAAAAACAAACAAACAACAACAACCCCCCCCAAAAAAACAAACCCAAAACAAAACAACAACAAAAAACCTTTTAGTTCTCCAAGGTCCTCTGATTCAACTGAACAAAGCTCATATGAGTGCACGGAGACTTAAGTAGCAAGCACAGGACCAACATGGATCTGCACCGGGTCCTCTGTGAATTGATTATAACTTTCAGCTTAGTGTTTTTATGGGACTCCTGAATATGTGAACAAATGGGTCTCTGATTCTTGTGCCTTCTCTTGGGGCTCTTTGCCTTCTGTTGGTTTGCCTTGTTCAACTTCAGTAGGATGACTTTCATTTTATCTTTGTATATTTTATTTTGTTTTGAAAGAAAACAGAAACTATCGTTCCCTTTCATGGGAAATATCTGTTCTATATGCAGAGTGAATCATTGTGCTTCTATTTTAGGAATCTTGGCCAAAATTTCCCACCTGCATATGAACGTTTGTAATCATAAAGCTTTGTTTATTTTGGTGAATAAGTACCTTGGTTGCCTCCAAGCCTTAGGCATTTTCTCAACATATGCTTATTCTAGTAATATCGCGAAGGGCATTTTGCGCATGAGTGCATTGGTGTTTCCAAATGGCAATCACAGAGGAGCTTTAACAGATGGGATGGATTTGTCTGTGAATGGCAGATGTTGGAGAGTCATTCAGGATTGTCTGTAAGGCTATATGAGTTAAAGGGTGGACTGAGTTAGAGCTTTACTTTCTTGCCTTTCTGCTTCACTTCTTTCTGGTCTCATTGTTCTGTGGATACACACACCATTATTTATTATTATGAGAAATCTTTTTTCTAAGATATTTGTGGTTCAAAAGGAAATTCAAGTCACATACAATGATCTCTTGACAAATGTAACATATGTTTTTTAACATACACACACATAAGAATGAATTAACTTATTTATGTCACCTTCCTTGCCAGTGGTTCTCAACCTGTGGGCTGCAACATCTTTGCAGAGCTGAATGACTTTTTGCAGGAGTAGCATATTAGATATCTCGTGTAGCAGACATTTACATTGCAATTTATAATGGTAGCAAAATTAGAGTTATGAAGTAACAATGAAATAATTTTATGGTTGGGGTCCCCACAACATGAGGAACTGTATTAAAGGGTGACAGCTATAGAAAGGGTGAGATCCAATGAATGCTATGTACTATAATGTGCTATAATGATTTCTATATATTCATTAAACCATATTTTAGATGTGATTCACCTTTAAAGCATCCTCATTTCCCAGATCTGGTACCGGTACAAAGGGAGCACTCAATGTTTTTTTGGTTGTTTAACTAATCCCATCATCCTTTCATTTATATTAGATAGAGCTCTTTCAGATCTGTCTTGTGCTAGTCAAGGTCAGGGCCTGAGACAAGAAGGATGAAGATTTCTAAAGATGTTTATGACTTAGGTGAAAAAAAAGCATGCAAATAAGCTGTTGATACAGAATTTTAATTGCTATTATGAAGAGTATTAAAGGAAGAAAGACAATTCTCACATGTACTCACTCATAGCTGGTTTCTAAACATAGAGCAAAGAAAACCAACCTACAAACCACAATCCCACAGAACGTAGACAACAATGAGGACACTAAGAGAGACTTGTAAGTCTCTAATCTCATGGGAAGTAGAAAGTAGAAAATGACAAGATCTCCTGAGTAAATTGGGAGCATGGGGACCTTGGGGGAGGGTTGAATGAGGGAAGAAAGTGGTAGGGAGGGGAGCAGAGAAAAATGTAGAGCTCAATAAAAATCCATAAATAAAAGAGTATTACAGGAACATGACCTAGGTAAGGTTAGAGACCTGAAATGGAAATGATTACATGCATGCCAATACATAACTATATACACATACATCTTATATAAAATTTGTTCATGTGACAAGTGCCCCTAAAGGATAAAGATGTATCTTGTGATTGAATCACGGCTAATGGTTGGCATATCATGGGTACTACAAAGAATTGAGTAGTGTTGGGTAGACCTGCTGATTTTAGCAAACTGTGTATGAGATTTACTTCTGCCTACATTTTTACATATTCATCTAGCCCAACAAATTCCTAACTTATTCATCTGTCATGAATATATCTTCTGAAGTGTGATAGTACAGTGAGATACTAAGCCTAATAATATTTTATAAATATGCCACTTGTATAGTGATTATTATGGGCATTTAACTTTTCATCTCTAATAAACATATTTTCATCCTCATTTTTTCATATGATCCTCATACCACAGCAGAGCTTTTCATGAATAATCTTCTACCACCCTCCAGTACTTTGTCTGCATTCCTCTCTCACTTTTTTCTGCTTCAAATCATATACATGGGAAATTTTTATGCCAAAGGCCATACAATACACTGGAATAAAATAGGCAAAGATACACAGCCCTGAATGTATGAATTTTTTTGAATGTATGAATTTTTAATACTTAGTTCTTGATAAATGAGAGAGTTGGGAAGGGCAAGCTCAATGTAAGCTTTTTGTCTCTATTTGAAGCCAATGTGCATTTGTTTTCTAGAATATTAATTGATCTGGTTGTGGCTAGACAAATCCTTCAAAACATGCTAATGTCCTGCCCATTTCCCCCCCATTCCCTAGCTGTGTAGTATGCTTGAGTCATCGTCCTCAAGTTGTGAGGTTGAGCTTATTATTGATTTTCTGCTGTTTGTTCGTTTGCCTTGAGTCTTGGGACCTGCACTGATAAGACAGTAGTGTGATGGGTGTTGAGATGCATAATCATGAGAGAGAGAGAGAGAGAGAGAGAGAGAGAGAGAGAGAGAGAGAGAGTAAGAGGTTTGAGTTGAAAGTTGTCCTGTCAAACAAACAGTGTCAGAAATGGCTATTCAGTCTTCGTCTCCAACCTGCAAGGAGCTTGACTCTTAAAAGTGGAGGAAGATTTTCCCGTCTTGTGACAACCTGACCTTAGTTTTATGAATCAATACCAATTGAAATTCTGAGAGGCGGGAAGCCATACATCTGATTAGCAGGTGAGTGGCTAATTGCACCTTCTCCAAAGAAAACACGGAAATAAATAAAGCATAATGGGCTCTCCACTCACGGTTATCTGATTAAATGCACTTCCTTTTGCCAAATAGATGAAATTAAGGAGTTTCAAGTTTAACCTCATTTTAAAGAACATACCCAGGCATTTAGAATCTTTCAGAGGTTTGAATATTTATTTTTCCTTCACGTACGATTTGAAGGACAGAGCTCTAGGTAAGGCCTCTTATTCCTTCTCACTAACAAAGGAGGTTGAGCACTGAGTATCGTGTTCAAGAATGTGAGATTCTAGCATTCCTGGTGGTTTATTTATTTATTTATTGTGACAAATAATATTTTCTTTGAACTCCTTCCTTTACTGGATACTTATATTTTAAACTACAAGTGACTTTAGTGCTCCAAATATTCGTTTGTTGTATTTTAGTCAGGTATTGGAAATTATAGCATTATGAAGACATGGCAAGAGTTCAAATACAGCAATGCAGTCACCTGCTCACAGAACGTGGTTTTAAAGCTGCCATGTTTTTCTTTCAATAATTTAGCTCTTTCCATTTTCCCATTGTTGACAGCATTTTCTGTAATAGACATTAAGTACATAGACGCATACAGTTTCTGTAATAGACATTAAGTACATAGACGCATACAGTTTGGTGCTGATTGCATTCCTATTGCTCAACAAGTAGAAAGAGTGGATTTGCATTGTAGGCCATACAGAATTAAGTATAGTTTTAAGTTTATGTTCTTCTTGCTTTAATTTTTTGGTGATTAAATGGAAAGGTATTCTCACTCATCCTCTGACTTTTTTCTTTAAACAAGATGTAGATAGTATCATGTTAAATATTGTAATAAAAGTGGATTTCATTAGTAATTAGAGTAGAAGAAAACAGAGGGTCAAGGTAGCCTTGGAATCTGGATTTCCCACCAAAGTATGTGTTTGAAACTGGACCATCATAGCCCAGCACCAGATATTTTCTTGCTCTGCCTCTTTCACCTCACACTGAAAATATATTTAGCATTATGACATTTATTATTATTTTGGCTTATTTTACTGTTAGCTTACATAAAAGTACTAGCTTAGGTAAAAGAACTCGCCATATATTTTTAGATGGTTACAGACATTTGTTGTATACCTGGAGTATCTGTGGAAGAATCTTTTTCATTTAAATATGAAAAGGGAATTTCGTGAGCAATTAAACTTACTTGCAAAGTTACATTGGATCAGTGATTAAAACTATTCCGTTGAGACTTCTGTGATAGGCTCTACTATTTTTTATTTTTATTGAATTTGCCTTCCAAATAGACAGCCATTGTTTTTTTAAGGTGTTAGGTTTTGTCTTCTTCGCCTGCCTCTTTGTTTTAGAGCAACACTATCTGATGTCCCCCAGTTACTTCTCTGTCAGTGCTCATCTTTATAATTCTCATCCATAAGGATTCATTTCCTCTTTGAAGATTTCTGGCTTGAGAGAGATACCCCCACAGGATGTGATGCTCTGCTGAAGACCTGTATGTCTCTGCCTCATGGTTTTTCTCCATGGCTTCCGACCGAAATGTCCCATTATTAATTCTGAGTGATCTCTAGAACTAAATGAAAAAGGATTGCCAAACTGTCGGTTACCTCACTTTCCTTGGAGCCCTTAGGCAATGTTCCTTAAATAACAAGCTCCCTTTTCTCTTGTCAACAGTGGGAGAACTGGCCTTTTCCTCTGCAAGTAAGAGAGAGATCCGGTAATTTTCAATAGTGTTTGCATTTAATTTGAGCTACAGTTCTAACTAATGCTGTCATGTAGCTACTAATTCGCACTTTGTTAAAGTGTGGCTTTTGCCAGAACCCGGAGATTGTTACTACCTGCACTCAGCAATTTCCACTGTTGAGATTCCATTCATAAATCTCCGTGACAAGTTCCAAAACCCAAACACTAACTGAGACAAACAAAGAAGAAAACAGCATAGTGCATTAACTAATGTAGGGCACGTTTAACACAGCATTGCTTTAGTGAACATTATGAAAATGTTTTCCAAATGTTTATTATACATGAGGGTTGTTTTTCCCCTCTTAAGCTGTCAGGGTCATTCTGTGGAAATTATTGGGAGAGATGTTAGCTCTCTACCACCTGACCTAAGAATCCAAAGATCCTTTCACTTCCAAAAATCTGGGTAGGGCTCTTTTGGTCTTGCTGAATAGAAATTACAGATTGACAGAAGGGCAGTTCTCTTAATTTTTAAGGCTGTGAGTTGTAGAGGATCACAGGCTGGGCTTCCAAACCCAGAACAGAACCCAGAGGCTTTTTCCTTTAACCCAGAGATCTAGAGGCCTGGTTCCAAGTGGGGAAACACAAAGACTGAATACTCTTGGTGCTCAATGCAAAGGGTTTCTTTTCTAGGTATAGAGTGTCAACACACAGTGGCTACAGTTACAGCTGGACTTTAGGTATTGAGACCCTGGCCCTTTAAGCCAGGACTTCTCCATTGAGTCTAGTAAAGGAGGCAATGGAGTCCTTGTAGTTTCAAGACCCACCTGAAGCTCTCTTCATAGCCTCTTATCTTTTGAGGCCTCAGTGTTTCCATTACTTCTTGGCTTCGAAGTACTCCTATGGTCCTTAGTGTCAGCAGATTCTTCCTTCATTGCTCCTTGAAGTCCTGGAGCCATCTCCTCCACGTTTTATCTTTATGATGCTTGGTGTGGAAGGCCTGCCTCTCTAGGATGCATAGCTGAGTCTGTTACAGATTGGAGTTTAGAGTACCAGGCCATTGGTTCCTGTAGTCTCTGGGAATGTTTAGCTGCCTCCAGTTCGTATCAGGGATTTATCAGCATCCTCCTGCTTGAATTTGCTCTTGATACCATAGCCGTGGTTGAAAGCTTCAAGTTTTCCTTTGTTATTGTTATTTTCTCCCAAGACAACCAGCTGAGCCTACTCTACCTGTGATGAGCAAGTAGGCAAGAGATCATTTTGCAGAACCAGCACTGGGACCTAATGCTATAACTATGGGAGTAGTACCCAAGAGGGAAAACCTCTAGACTAACCTCAGAAAGTGGCTAACAGTGTGTTTAGTAACCAGGACCGGACTGCTTCATGCTTGTGCATCAACTGTAATTCAACCAATCTTTAGTTTATGCTTGACTTCACCAGTTCCACCAATCACAGGCCTCACACAAAAATCAGGCAGAAGCAGGTGGTTCTCTATGAGTTTGGGATCAGTCTGGTCCATATACCAAGTTCTAGGCCTCTCAAAGCTACATAGTGAAACTCTGCATCACAGAAAACAAAACAAAACACAAGCTATAATTCTTTACTGTTTTATGCAGTAGTAAGGTGACAAGATTGAGAAAAGAGGTATTAAGCTTTTAGTACTGACTCTGTAACTCACTAGAAAGCCATGACATGATCTTCTATTGAGTTATTATGAGCAGAAAAGTGATATCATATATTAAAGTGCCTTACAAATCCCAAGGGTAATAATCAAATGGAATTTTTTATTTGAACATTTGATTTCCCAGTGGATGTGTCCAGAAGAGGAAAAACCCAGAATTCTGATGAAGGAGATTGATTTCACTGGAAGCCAGGGAATATATAGTTTTTGTAGTGGTGCACATTAAAAGATGAAAAAAATAGTCTTTAAATAGAATTTTGTCGATGAAATGACATGGAAAATATCCTTCACAATTCTTGTAACTGATTCTACATCTAGTCTTGACTAAATAGCTTATAATAATTATATTCAAATTAATATGATGTTATTATAGGTGAGCCTAAGAGTTAGTGAAATATTCCCCATTCCATCAAGATTGTAAAATGGAGTTAAAAGACCTACCTGTTACCTTGTTTCTCTGCTTGATTTGATTTTCTGGGAATCAGTTGAAAAATTCATATTTTGTATACATTGGAATTATTTGAGAGACGACTCAGTGGTTCAGAGTACTTGCCAGCAGCAAAGGCATACCCAGGACTTCTCAAAATATGGTTTCCTTAGCAAGACTTCAAGCACGACAACACCAAGTGACTAGCGAACATAGGTATGGGAACTCTCAGAGTTTCACTCCTGGTATATGAGCTACAGGCAATTGATGCTTGCTGGGGGAGGGGTAGTTTGTCATCTCCAGGGGCATTCTCCTGACAGGCTGGCCAGTCCCAAGGGATCAACGTTAATACATACGAACAACAAGGATCTCATAAGATTATATTTATAAACATATACACATATATGTAACAATTATAATGAATAAGGAACCATAAATTTGAAAGGAAGTGGGAGGGAAGCAGGAAGAGTTTGGAGAAGGAGGTCAGGGAGAATTATGCAATTATAGGGCTCACATAGGAGAGTCCCAACAAACAAATAATAAATAAGAAAGAAAAATAGTGTTTATTATACTACCAGAGGACCTGAGCTCAGATTTTTGCACGCACATCAGGTGGCTCACAGCAGGCTATGACTTGTCCTCCCTTCTGGCTTCCACAACAATCTCACATGCAGACATGTGTGCACACACACACACACACACATAAGAGAAAAAAGTATCCAGAAAAAACAGTTCAGTCAAGCAATTAGAAATCTTGGTACACTGGTTAAGATTGCTTGGAATGATTTTGGCTCAAATTCAAGATTTAGAATTTATTTTCTAAAACACTCAACCTAGAGTAGTACCCTTTTCCTTTTTTTCTAGGGCCATTGATACTCACACTTGCAAACCAATTGTTAAAGGGAACTCCCATCTGCACAAACCCCCCTTTCCCTTGGTCCAGTTATTTACCATTGGAGCAAAACATACAGCAATCATCTGGATTGTTATGATATTTTCTGACATCTTGGTTGTCATTTTTTTTGCCCATAATTACTGACGCATGCTGAGTAAGCTCTACCTAGTAGGAATAGTTTGACAAGGAAGTCAAGTATGATACATTTCATTAGGGGATTATAATTTTTGTGCAAAATGTTTTAATCACCATTCAGAAAGCAAAATTTTCCTGGAAGGATAATGAATCTTAATACATGGAAATCTTCCATTTTAATCCTTCATTCGTACATAGAAAGCATTTTTGTCACCAAAGACTTGACTGTATCCTTGTTTGTTTTTGTGGAATCATGGGACTGCCCAAGCTCTTTGTCTTGTTATGTGATTAAATATTTAAACCATCTTAGAAGGTTAATTCCTAATAATCCCCCAAAATATCTTTCTGCAAGCAATTTATATTTACCTATCCTATCTCTTTTGCAATTAAATCTTTTATTTTGGCCTTATTGAAGGTATAAAACAGTTGTCTATCTGATATGTAATAAACCTTCATAGAACTGAAGATTCAGTGGAAATAAACATGCAGTCTTTTGACTGAGACTAAATAAGGTGTTTTGAGGGGTATATAAATGCCCTCGATATGGCTTGTGATATGGGAATAATCACATCTCTGTTCTTTCTTGAAGCATAAAAATTGATCCATGTAAGACAGATGGTTTTTTTCCTGGAGTTATATATGATGTGAAAAATTGATTTGGAATGCAAGTGACTACTTAAGGGTATCAGAACCAATCCATAAACACAGAAGATAAACTGTCATGGAGCAAGATTTGAGAGCTTGGAGGTATTTTATGGAATTTTCCATCATCTTCCTCTTGTTCCCATTGAAACTGCGTTTGCTTTATTAGGTGAATGGAGGAAGGCTTAGAAATGCTAGTGCTCACTGAAAAATGGCTCCATTGTGTGAGAAGAATGATATTACGTTTAGCTTGGTACAAATAATGTTTGGAATTTGCTCAGGTTAGTTTTTTTCATAGTCAGTTTTCTGAGTCCTGGCTGGTTTTGAAGTTGCTCTTGTTTTCTGTGTGACTCTGGGCAATTTTTCCTGATTACTGGGATCCCCAAGGTTCCACCATGATGTGAAAGAATTAGAGGACAGAGGAGTTTGGTGCATATCCCAGAGGCACAACTATCCTTAGACTGCGTTGGCTTAAATTTTATTGGCCTAGAATCAAGGTCTCCAAGCTTGTTTTCAGACACATTAGGATGCTCCCCTAAGAGGAAGGAAAAGCAATGCTGCTATATTGGTTTCTTGGCAGAATGAGAGTGAATGATTAGGAATCGGAGATTTTTAGCAGAACTGAGGGTTGCAAACAGTCTGTTCACCCCTAAAAGAGGCCCTTGTGAAAGGAAGATGCTCAGGGTGGTGGGTTCTATGGATGGTGGATGCTCAGGAGGGGTGGGTGGTACCAAGCTCCTTGCTTTGCTCTTCTCTCTAAGTGTGTTCTTAAAACATTTAATTAGAAAAGAAGTATTTCATTATATCTATTTTTATACTATTAAGAATAGAATTGGTTTCAAGCCATACCCTAGCTAGATTTACATAGCATTGACTTTAAGCCAACCAAAACAAAGCAAATACATTTAATGAAAACTAAAATAAAACAAATACCGCGAGCTTTGCCATGTGTGTCTCTTTTGTACCTAATATTTGAGGCTAGATTCTTATGAAACTGCCTTATTTTTACATTAAAGTCATAGCTTAATATCAGATAATAGCATTAGGAAGACATTTACCTTTTAGAAATAATATTTTATCATATTTTTGAGGATTTCACATGATATATTCAGACCATGGTCACACCACCTCTGCGAGCTCCTCTGAGTCCCACCCCATTGTAAGTCCCAAGTCCCAGTCTCTGGCCTCCATCTTTGGAGGCTCCATCTCTGTGCCCACCAAAATCTTGACCATTCCCTAGTCTATTTAAACTGCATCCTTTTAACTTCTCTTTCCTCCCCCCAGTCCCCCCAGTGGTAACATTTGTGGCTTCTCGGTTTTCCCTCAGGACCACCCGACAGTACAGGAATCCTATTAAACCTGGATATTTTTTTAATTTGGCTTGCTGTGATTTGGCTTGATTGGAATTTTTGCGTCGGCAGGGAGCTCACATTAGAAAAATTCCTAACAGCTATCAGTCTACCTATGTCTTCTTTTATAAAGCCCATTGTCCAATTTGGGCCACCACATATTTTGGGGTGGGGGTCAACTCTTGGAAAATAGTTGACCTACTTATGTCATATCCTCAGAAGCTATCAGTTGCCAATAGTTCCTCAACCAGTGGTGAGTCCTCCTGAATCCCTCTCCTCTCCATTCTGTAACTTCGTCTGGCTTCAGGTTTCATAGGTCTTGTGCTGGTTGTCATAACAACCATGAGCTCATACATGCATCTGTCCTGTAACATTTGGAAAACTGTTTCTTTCCACTACCCCTGGCTCTTAAGTCTTTCTGCCCCATTTTTTTTGGAATGAACTCTGAGCACCAGGGTAAGGAGTGTGGCACATGGTTCCTATTTGGGACTGCACAGTATGTAGTTCCTTATTTTCTGCATGTTGACCTGTTAGATATCTCTGTGTTAATCCCCATCTACTTAAAAAGAAATAAACCTCTCTCACTGGGGTTGATAGATACATTAACACTGAAGATCTTCTAAAGAAGACACATGGAAACCTAGTAGTGGAGAGCCTTCCTAAACTATGTACATATACCCATATAAAGAGAGTTTAAATAGAGTTGCCCTATAATAAGGGGAAAGTACCCTTATTATACACTACATGCTAGGAAATAAAGAACCCAGATTTCAGAATGGTTTAACAATTTGGGTTGGCCTGTGGGGTCACATAGAACCCCCTTCAGATATGACAGGCTATTACTGTTATTCTTGGTTACGCTAGAACTTGAGAGTGATACCTTATTGCTGGAAACACCTCATGCTTGACTCAAAGAATGTGTAGAAATCAAGTTGATACTGACATTGGAAGCTTTGTCCCTCCTGGCTCAGTTTTCATAGTGCTAGAAGGTATTGTTCGTGCTATCAGAAGAGAAAAGCAATCGCCATTCTCTCCTTCCTGGGAACTATAATGATTGGCCTGGCAGGACATGCCAGCTGGTTGCAAAAGTGACACAAATGGTTTAGGAATGACCAAATACTTTTTTTTTTTTTTTTGGTTTTTCGAGACAGGGTTTCTCTGTGGCTTTGGAGCCTGTCCTGGAACTAGCTCTGTAGACCAGGCTGGTCTCGAACTCACAGAGATCCGCCTGCCTCTGCCTCCCGAGTGCTGGGATTAAAGGCGTGCGCCACCATCGCGACCAAATACTTTTTAATTGGGCTTAAAGATCACACCACAGGATGGTACTATCTTTAGCACCGCTTTGGGGGCTAAGAAACATTCATAGACCCTGATGGAGAACTTTCTACTGTTACTGTGCTAAACAGACATAATACTAAGGAGACTCTAATGACTGACCCACAGATTGGCAAATTTTTCAACATTTGACTTCTGATAATGAGGAAAGCTTTTACGTTGATCTTCATTTTTTCTTAGCAAGTTTGCATTGTCTTTTTAAAGGACTATACTTAATGTTATGTAATCCCTTGATTTGTTAGATTTTATATCTAGAATTTGATAGACTCAATTTGAAAATATGCATGCTTAGTAAAGTGCTGGTAAATTACCAAAGAAGATGGGCCTGAGAATTGTATTTAAATCACTGTATTTAAAGCAAATATGTGTTCTAAAGGCTAGATTTTGAAGGAAGTATGATAAAATTATGGCCCACAATACTGCCTGGTATTTTTTCCAGATTTCTGATTTTGACTAGTGTTTAAGTTTCATTATATAAACTTCATAGATGTTAGAGGGTAGTGGCTGTTTCACAGATGAGCAGCAAAAACAAAATTAATTTTGATTCGTCAAATATCTTAAAAACAATCTATCCTTAGATTGTTACCTACTAAAAAAAGAGGCTTGCTATCTATCTTTGGTATGGCTTGCCATGATTTCTTTGGTACTGGAAAACATAGGGAGAAGACAAGCATAGTTCTTATCGTTCGAAAAGTGCTTAACATCATTTGGCCACATATGAGAATATTTAGTACTTGCTTGATGTTTTGTGCTCTAATATGTAGTCCTTTTATTTCATGGACATTCTTTTCTTAATTGAAATTATTGAACTATACATTTTTCTCTGCTTTCCTCTCCTCCCTTAAATCCTCTCCCATGGTCCCCATGCTCCTAATTTACTCAGGAGATCTTATCTTTTTCTACTTCCCATGTAGATTAGATCCATATATGTCTCTCTTAGGGTCCTCATCATTGTCTAGGTTCTTTGGGATTGTGATTTGTAGGCTAGTTTTCTTTGCTTTATGTCTAAAAGCCACTTATAAGTGAGTACATATGATATTTGTCTTTCTGGGTCTGGGTTACCTCACTCAATATGATGTTTTCTAGATCCATTCATTTTCATGCAAATTTCAAGATGTCATTTTTTATGCTGTGTAGTACTCCATTGTGTAAATGCACCACATTTTCCTTATTCATTCTTTGGTTGAGGGGTATTTAGGTTGTTTCCAGGTTTTGGCTATGACAAGCAATGCTGCTGTGATCATAGTGATCAGAAATGAAAAGGGGGGCATAACAACAGACACGGACACATGGGCATTCTTAAGATTTAGTTTATTTAAAATTATAAAGTGGACTCTTTATACCACCTAAGTGGCTCTTAGACACAGTATCTCTCAAACAGGTATGACAGCACCTGCCAATCAGGTTATTGTGAGCATGGGATGTCATTTTGATAGGGTATCTGCCATTATGACTAGTACAGTACAGGTCTAATTTTCCTGCTCCTTCTACTCTACACATTGAGTCGCATTGCCCATTGATCTACAGAATGAAAATTTCTCAGTTCTTCTAGGAACCAAGGTGGTGTTGACAAATGTCGAGGGATCTTTAAATTTTTCTTTCACTACCCTTCTGAGCTCTTTGGTTGGGCTGTTGTGCGATCTGACTCTCAGTTTTATCTTCAGTGATCTCCATATGCAGATTCTCAGAACACTCTTTACCAAGCCGCTCGGGAAGCTGGTGGTCTGCAACACTGTGTTCTAACTTTTTTCCCCTCCATTCTCTTCGAGAGTTTTTGAGTGAACTTAACACAAAGCCTTCATTTTTGGTGGAAGTAAAGGCAGTCAATGATCACGTTGAACAGTAGAAAGAGCACAGAGAATTTCGCTCTGGTTTTACAGCTGAACTGACGAGTGACTAACATTCTCTTTGATTCATCACATAAACCCATGGGTAAGATTGCTCTTTTCTATAGGGAAACTCCAAATGAAACGGGACCCTGCACAGCTGCAGAGAGTATTTGAATCACATGCTGAATCCTAACCGAACTAATACAACATTCTAAGCTCAATAGCCAATCAAAATGCATAATTAAACAAAGAGGGCCGATTATGGTCCTGTGAGAAATGCAATCAGTTCTTGGAGGGGCTTTTGCAGACTCCCTCCAACCCCTGTATATTTTTTCCTGGTATTTTTTCCAGATTTCTGATTTTGACTAGTGTTTAAGTTTCATTATATAAACTTCACAGATGTTAGAGGGTAGTGGCTGTTTCACAGATGAGCAGCAAAAACAAAATTAATTTTGATTCGTCAAATATCTTAAAAACAATCTATCCTTAGATTGTTACCTACTAAAAAAAGAGGCTTGCTATCTATCTTTGGTATGGCTTGCCATGATTTCTTTGGTACTGGAAAACATAGGGAGAAGACAAGCATAGTTCTTATCATTCGAAAAGTGCTTAACACCTATGACAACTTACATTTTATAGTTATGTATGTGACTAGTTGCTCATCACCTATTTTTTCCCAAGGGTGGAGATCCTGTTTATTGCTCATTGCCATGTCCTTAGCCCCTCATGCTATTTACAGCCCCATCTTCCCAAATTGAAGAATCCAAAAGCAGACTTGTTCACAAACTTTTTTAAATCAGCTGCCATTGAATTCAACTATATACTAAAACACAAGTCAAGAAGTCATTAGGATTAGTGATGGACACCTGTAGTGTGAGAAATTAGAGTGAGATGGATTAGGACCTGGAGACATTACTAACAAATGGGGAAGGAAAAATGAGGTCATCAAATTAGTCTTGGCATCTTGGACCATGTGGATTAGAGGGAGAAGAAGAGCGCACTGGAACTGTGGAGAGGGCCACTTCCGGGAACTGTCTACATCAATACACTAGGCGTAAATGTAGAACGACAAGGAAGGAGATGCAGTGTAGCACCCATTAGTATTTTCAAGTGTTTGGGTTGAGTGTTTTGCAGATTAATGCTGCAAGCTTATGTTTAAGAAGAAAATATTTTGCCTATCAAAAAAAAATGAAATGTGAACTGCTAAGAACTGAGCCCAAGACCTTTTGAATAGACATATATAGACACCCCACACCCCACTCCCACATCCCAGTTTTGTGGACTAGCCACTGCCTTGCTTGGCAGAGTAATTAATAGCCAGATGTCAAGGGGGACGGGAGGTTGTGAGAGTCTTTATTTCTTGCCAGAGCCTCCCATCAACTTTAGTACTTCTGTGTCAGAAGCAGGACATTCTTTAAAAGATGTTGGCCTCATTTGTGGCCTTAACACACAGAGGCAGCTTCAGACGCTCCCGGGAGTGCCTGGTCCCTAGGACTTAAGGGGAAGCGTCTTATGGATTCATTCCAAGTCCGTAAACAACCGGCAGGACCAAATAAAGCGTGCTATAAAGAAGAGCTGCTCCATGTACTCGTCGCTGTAAATCTGGCTGGATTGAGAGGACAGCGCTATGGGACGACAGAAGGAGGAGGTTACAGCTTCTGGTGGAAAGCCAGGCGGGAGGCTGTCTGCCAACTCTTATTGCCAGTACACCCAGGAAACTGTTCTGGGCTGCAGCATGAATCAACTGGGAGTGTTGACAACACACTGCTGCCATGTTGTGGCATCTCAGCAACTATTAAAGTGATAGAACATTGGGGGATAACAGGAGCGGGTTGTTCTGCATGCCCCTTAAGTACATATGACTAGAATTATTAAGCTCAAGCCCTTGAGAGACTTAGCCTTCTGATTTATTCATTCTGTATTTATTACTCTTGAATCCTGTCTTCTATTAATTATATGTGAGACAGAGGAGATGGCCTGGGAATCTCAGAAAGCTTTATGCAGAGTATGGGAACTGTCTGATTCATCTCCTGCCTAATTTGTCTCCCATTTTTATCCCAAAGAGCATATTCTCCATTCATTTGCAAGGATAGTCTGCTTTTTGAACTAACATCTAAGGAGGTGTTGTTGAGTCAGATGTCATACAAAAGTTTCACACATTGCTCTAATTACCAACAATAGAGGACATTCTAGAAAGTTTTATACTGATACAGAGTGTTACTGGGAGAGAGAGAGCTCTCAAGTGGCAGAGTTGGTAGACTGGCCTATCTCAACTCTGTTTGCTCTGGCACAGGGCTGCTTCCTAGGGAAAAAGAGGTTTTGCAAGTATTGAAACCTGGGGTTAGAGAACTAGTATAACTCAAGAGGCAGAAAAATGGCCTCAAAGTCTGTGCTGGTATCCCAGGTATTTGCTGAGCTTTCTTGGTTAAGCTGCCAAGTTCCCCGAACCTGCTTACCTGTTGGAGATAATCATTATGGAAATATTACATCACAGTGTTATTTTGAGGAACATATGAGACACTGAATTGGAAAACATCGTGCAATAAGAAAAGATAAACAGTAGAATATAGTCTTACTCAGGTTTAGCTGAAGTCTGTCTCCATCTGGGATGGAGGATTATTTTTTAAAGGTTCTGACAGAGTGTGACCTTTTAATGACAACTTGAGAGACGTGAGCTGGCTCTCTTTTAAGTCTCTTTTTGGGATATTGTTTTTCTGAAAACAACCCTGAGCATCTTCAGGCCCCATTTTGTGAGCTTACCACATGTGCACAATACTCACCGATTTAACAGGGTCGCTGAGTGAAAAAGAAATGCCTAAAGGTTGTAATGGGAGGGCATATCCCATTCCAAGTAACACTACATTTATTGATGCCAACTTTATGATTACTGAGCCACTCCGATCCTGGAGAATTCTAATTTGGCCTGTTGATCAAAACTGTTACTATGATCAAGATGCTCTGTATGAGATTCTCTAAGAATTAATAAAAACATAGAAAGTTAAGGTTTCTGGATCAATTTGTTTTGCAGCCAAATTTCCCTTGTGTAATCCTACTGCTTATCAATCACGGATCTTGAAATTAGGAGAGCTGCGTTCATCTGAAGCAATGTTCTGTATCATTGGCTCTTGGCTCCCTTGAGGTGGTAGAGATAATCAGAATCTGAGTTTGTTGCTGGCATTACTTCTCTGGGCTGTTGGGGGCCTTCTCTTCCATCAGGTTCTGCATATTAATTATAGCATTGCTCAGCTTTTAAATTATACCCCTGACAGACTACCCCCTGCTGCCCTTCCTTTCCCAGCTTTCATTTAGCGTCTAACTGTCACATAAAACAAAAAGAACACATCTATCTGATGCTCTATGATGATTCAATACTCTGTGTATTGTATGGTGTTGAAGACATGCTAAACAGGACTATCTCCTTTAAAACATTTACTGCTGTAATGTAAATATGCTCAAACATATTACTTTTAGTTTTAAAAGGCATATGGCACACCATAATGATCTCTATTGGTGTGCAATTATTGCTTTCCTTCTTAATATTTTACAATTTATTATTTGTATGTTTGGGCTTATGACTGTGTGTCTATATGCATGTGTGTGTGTATGTTTGTGAATATGAACATGTGCCTGCATGTCCATGTGCTATGCAACTTTGTGAAGCTGATTCTCTTTCCAGTTCCTGTGGGTTCCAGGTTCAATTCGAGGTCCAAGGCTTGGGTGGCAAGTGTTTATTCACTGAACCATTGAGCAGGCCCTGGTTCCTTCTAAAAGCCTCCCAAACTTTCAGTGGAACAGAATGGAACCTGTTCCTTTGAACACACTGTCTAATGCCCTACTTACCCTTACTTCTTCCTATGCTCTGTTAGTTGGGTATATCCCAGCCATTCGAAGTTGGACTGAACACATTTTGCATTATGATATGACCACAAGCCTCTGGGGACCAAGAGGTAGAATGTGGTGGTTTGAAATAAAATGGCCCCCATAAGCTCATAGGTTGTGGCACTTGTGGCAGGGGGTGACCTTTTTGGAGACAGTATAGCGTTGTTGGAGTATGTCTCTCACAGTCAGGGTGGGTTTTGAGGTCTCATATATGCTCAAGCCACACCCGGTGAAGCAGACCACTTCCTGTTGCCCATAAGTCAAGATGAAAGAACTCTCAGGTCCTTCTCTAGCACCATGTCTGCCTACATGCTGTCTTGCTTCTGCCATGATGATAATGGACTCAAACTCTGAACTGTAAGCTACCACCACAGTGAAAGGTTTTTCTCTATAAGAGTTGCGGTAGTCATAATGTCTCTTCATAGCAAGAGAAATCCTAGCTAAGACATCCTGCTTAGAATGACTTTATTCTTTATTTCCACTCTCACCTTCTTTCATTAAGGAGAGACTTCAGCATCACCCTTCTTTGAGGCGGTTTCTTAACCCCTTATATTAAGTGGCCACAGCCCTTGTTCCATTATGTAAACCAGATCATCATCTATATCTAAAGTTATTTTGTTTTTTGTTTGTTTATGCTCAAATGTTTTCACCAGAAGTTAGAAATTCCACAGGAAAAAGTAGATGTTGTTCTTAGCTACGCCTTGGGAGTCTGGCAAGTTGTAGGTTATTCAGTAATGGTATTCTGTAGATTATCAATCATGAAGCAATTGAAAAGTCTTGATTAAGTCACCTGCCTCCTGGAATCTTGGTTTGTTTGTCTATTATCTTTCTTTCTGAGAAAGATCCTGGGGTCTTGTGAAGCTTCCCAAGTGCCTACTTTGGTTTTGAAGAATTCCAGTAGCACAGAAGCACAAGGATGAGAGACAGTTCTTGTTTGGATGAGTGCTTTGTAGTGAGGGAGCCATCTCACAAACACATCTGCCTTTGAGTATGTTAATCACTACGCAGGCTCTTTGGGTTGCTCAATTGCAGTGGTGTTATTTGCTGGGATGCTCAAGCTTTCTATCTCTAAACTGTAACATGTGCTATTATAAAAACGCTTTTATGTATCAACTCGTGATCCCCATTAAAAAAACTGGTAGACCATCTTCCCATTTCCAGTGTTTACGGATCACTACGCGTGTAAAGGACACACAGGAGACATTAATATACATTATGTCACCTTATTATCCTTTCAGGTTTATCTCTCCAGGCACAGGAACTCTAATTATTTTGCTTGTTCCCATGGGTTTGTAATGTCTGTCTTAAAAATCAGCATCCTAAATACTGCACCATCACCCTTGTTAAGGAATAATGGTGACAACAGCAGCAAAGTGGTCTGGATGGGGGGAAATAGCACCTGACTTTAGAAATCATTTGTATTCTGCAGAGTTACCCCAAGGTCCTAACAATGACTCAGAATAAGTCAGTGTTCTAGTCTTTTCTGAGGACAAATTGCTATATTCACCGCTGCTTGGCTGCTGTCACTCAGATCTTAACAGCAATGCAGGGCCAGCCTGTTGACGGTGCAGCTTGTATTTTTCTCCATTGTATGTTCTGAAATGAATAGGCAAATGAATTCAAAAGAAAGCCTTCTTGAAGCTTCGCAAAGCACCAGAAACACAAAGCCGTAAAACCTAGAAACTTCCCAGTGTAGGAAGACAAACGTATAATTAAATTTGGGAGTTCTTCCTTTCTTCTTTGTTTTCTCTTCTGTAAAATAAAAAAAAAAACTAACAGCAATGCAAAAAAAAATTGCAATTACTGGCAGTCACTGGTGATAGAGTCAGGAAATAGCTTTGCTCAAAAGAAAAGAAAAAAAATAGTCCCCGTGTGAATGGGATCACAGAAAGAACAACTGGAAAAGGAAGTGTTGTTCAAAACTAGCTTGGAAGTTATAGTTAGAATAGATGGTACCCCACTCCTTCAAAACTTCAAAACTACACAGTTAAGGCAAGCTTTGACATGGTGGGGGACCATCTATTCTAACTATAAAGTAGAGAGTAAGTTGTATCAACCACTGTTTGCAGGTGTTTGTCTGGACGGTCCACACACACTGTCTTCTAAGGACAGTGGGTTCAGGGGTTGGAGCTGAGTGTGCCAGGGCAGAGATTAGGGACGAGGTCTTTAGAGATCTTGACAGTTCCTACATTGCCCTTCTGTTCCATTTCTTTCAAGTGTCTTTCTGTTATCTAGAAATCTGAATTTCAAGCCAAAATACCACTGCGTATTGTTTTATTCCCATCTCTGTTACTTGCTATTCAAATGCTGCTGCCTTTTGCTGTCTCTATTCAGTATATATACATCAGCAGTTACCTCAGAATGTTCACTTTATTTGAATCTGACAGAGACACGTATGTGAAGTATGGAAGAAATAACAGTGATTTCTAGCAGACTGCTCTAATTTTGGAATAGAAAAATAGTTCCTTTTGTCATTATGTTATCATTTTTTATATTAAGCGATTCCAGTCAGTTTTAGGACGGAGCTTTCTTCTGATAATGCCTCTGAGGCAAGAGTGTAACAGCTCTCATTCAGCTGCCTTCAGACATTCTTCTGAATAGGAAAATGGAGATCCCACAGACCGCTTTGGAGTTTGATTTTTAGTGACCCTGACACAGAGGTACCTTATTGCATTGGCAGCCTCTGTAAAATTCCAGGGTCCTATACACTGGCTTCTGCAAAATGCTCACAAGATGTTTATTTAGCCAAAGGGAATGCCATGGGTTTATCCCAGAAACCTATTACTTCTAGTTACCTCAAGCACTGGGTTCCTTGACTCAGAGGATCTCTGCACCATGCCAGGCACAGCAGGGATTACAAAGAAAGTCCATGTGGCTGCTGCTTTCATGGAACATAGAATCTCCTTGGGAAGCTTGAAGAAATGATTTGAATCAGAGAGTCCAGGGGTAGTTTGGGATATGCACAATATCATACAGATATACAAAGAAAAAATGCACAATATATTCATTGTGTATCTGTGGAGGGTACCAAGAGTTCTCATAGGTTTTTAAAGAATTTTGCTTAGAACTGATGAAAACTCACACTGGCAGAGAAGTGATCAGGTACCAATCTACGCAATTTTGCTCCAAGAGGACAAGGAGTTCAGAGAAGTGTCAGTGTGACCAAAGCTAGTCAGGACAAGTTGTGTCAGCTGGACCTTGTAGTGTTTTGTATGCGAAAGAGAAGCAGAACTGCGAATCTTGAGTAGAACATGGGGCCAATGGTTTTCTTTCTGAATAGATGCATGCATTTGTAAATGAATGGAGATGAGGGAGATAGTTCAAATGTCAAGAACTTGTGCATTAATGATATTCACGAGGACAGGAGTTCAATTCACAAGAAGCCATGTGAAAAACTGGACATGGTATATGTACTTTTAGTCTGGGCACAAAGCTCTGACCAGTCTGCCCAGATTATTCAGTGAGGTAGGTCCTGGCCAACTAAAACAAAACAAGGTGTGAAACTCCTGAGGTTATGGTTGTGACATTTGTGGCTATCTCTTACCTATACATAATTACACATACAGACACACACACACACACACACACACGAGAAAGACAACACAAACATACAGCTTGGACATACAGAGATACAGAGAGAAATAATCAGTATGTAATAAGATGAAATTCAGAGTGTTTCGATAAATATGAATTTTAAATTTGCTGTTTTCTCTTACGTGGCCAGAATCTTGCCTAATTTCAGTCAGATTCCATGACCTAAAATATTGAATACCACATAACTTCCTAAAAACGATCATGTGTCTGAATCAGATAACACGTGGAAGCCTACTGGATAGGTCTTGGGTTCTCACTGGAAGCTTCAGAAGCATCAACCCTCTTCTCTTCTTGTCTCTGTGTAATGCTAGTAAGTGTGACCATTGCTCAGGAGAGGCGGAAGTGGAAGGTTGACTGGAGGTTTCGGAGAATGGCTTATGAAAAAATATCATGAACTGATTGGTTTGCGGAGGAGTTTAAGGACATTTGAGAAAGACAACAAGCAAACAAATGTGTAAAGGAAATCCAATGGTAAGAGTAACTTTCGAATAGGAACTCACAGGGCCTTTGCGCCTGTGTGGGGTTTCTCATGCCAGTCAGGCTATGATCAGTTGCGCTCCCTTAGGATTATAATTCCGGTGGCAGACACTGTATAGCATTTGTTTTATGTTGCTTAAACTGTATCATATTATGGAGGAACAGACCTAGGAGAGCTCACTAGCTGAAATTCTTCTTGTGTATCAGTTCCTGGTACTTATTCGATGACCCATACGTATTTGCTAAAAGGCATAAACAATGCCTAAAGGATATGTTGGAGGATGAGTGTGGGGGTCATTGAAGGACTGAGAGGGCTGGAGCTGGAAGAGCCCTGCAAGAACAAGGGCAGACTGAAGATGCACATGTCAAAGAAAGAAATAAAGGGGATGAAGGGAGGGATGAAGGAAGAAGGAAGGGAGGAAGAAAAAAAAGGAGGCAAAAAATTGTATTTGAGTACAACCTCATTCCACTATTGACAGCTTAGCCTAGCGATAGTATATGAAAGGAGGAAAGGGTCCAACCAGACAACTGTCTACGATTAATTTAATTTTATAACTCTGGAATTGTTTTAGTTAGTTATAGTTTTAGTAAAATGTGCTTGCCTGTAATTTATTTGAGTGTCTGAAACAAAAAAATGAAAAGTACTTTCTTTCTCTCCCTCTCTCTCTCTCTCTCTCTCTCTCTCTCTCTCTCTCTCTCTCTCTCTCTCTCTCTCTCTCCATCTCTTTGTGGAATATACTTTTTCAAGACAGGGTTTCTCTGTAACTTTGAAGGCTGTCCTGGAACTAGCTCTTGTAGACCAGGCTGGCCTTGCACTCAGAGATCCATCTGCCTCTGCCTCCCGAGTGTGCTGGGATTAAAGGCATGTGCCACTACCACCCAGCAAGTAACTATGTTTTATTAAGATAGATTCATTGATTTTAAAAGTGCAGTAGACTGTGCAATATCACAGCTTTGCACACAGGAGACCACAGCCTGATGTGAGAACAAGTGCTGTGCATTAAGGCTTGCTCTACATCCATCTGCTTCAACCTGGACCAATACCACGCGATACTGAGCCTTGACTCAAAATCAGCAGTTAAGAGCATTGCCTGCTCTTCCAAAGGACCCGAGTTCAATTCCCAGCAACCACATGGTGGCTCACAACCATCTGTAATGAGATCTGGTGCCCTCTTCTGGCCTGCAGACATACAGACAGAATATTGTATACATAAGAAATAAATTAAAAAAAAAATCACTTACATGATCCTCATCGTCCTTAACAGCTTCCTACCACCTAATCCTTTCCCAGTGTACACACAGTATATGTATGTTGTTTTTCGTGTCTATTACCAAATAAATTAGCTTTTTAAAAAGTTTTTTTCCTAGAAAGACTTTAAAGAAGACTTTGAATGGCCTGAAGTCAATGTCCTCACATTTACACAGGGTCATGATGCAAACCATCGATGGGACTAACACTCTGTCACAGATGTGACCAAGACTAACCATCAGCACAAACAACAGGAGGGAGGATCCTCCCTTCATCCCTGTAGTATGATGTTGTAAATTTGCAAAGATGGTCTCTGCAGTTTAAGGATAGCTTCCCATTCCTAGTGGGCAGTCAGTGTCCTTAGTCACTATCAGCTCTGTTTGAAGAGAAGTTGGATGACATTTTGAACAGCTGGTGTGGTAGCTGTGTACGTTAACTATACAGGCTCAAATATGTTGATAAGAGTATTTTGACTAATGTCAGTTCGCTATTTATAAATCGTTTACATTTCTCAAATGATGAATATCTTCATGTATGTATGTTCATGTTAAACACTCCAGATGTTTAAAAGTTGGGAAATGTTTTTTTCTAAACACCGTTTTTTTTTTTTCTTTAAAACATTATTTTAAAACCGTCATAGAAATTTGTACTGTACATCAAGCATATCCTCCATCATTGGCCTCTTTTTGGTCCTGGCCCTTCCCCTGGAAACTTCCATTTCTGCTTTCAGGTCACATATAGGTTTTATTTGTTTATATAAAGCATTGGACCTGACAATGAGAGAAAACATGCAATATTTGTCTCTTCAAGACTGTTAAAATTTACTAACATGGTGATCTCTAGCTGAATTTCTTTTTCTCAGACAATATAAACTCCTTCTTCGTTACAGATGAAAAATTCCATTGTGTGTATTTTTCCCTTACAAATCAATTACAGCTTATCTAATTGTTGAACTATATTGATTCTGTCTTGTGTCATTTTGAGAATATTCTGTGGGTGTCCAATTTTCTAAGAATCTGCAGACAATGTTAATTGTTAAGAAAAGACCAAATATGCATGCACTCAAGTCAGTTATTACTTGTTTTCTCTTACATTTTCAGTTTTCGTTTGAGCATGGTGACTCATAAGAACCCATACTTTTACTGGCTGCAACTAATTTAAAAGCACTGTACATAAGATTCCTTTATTATCAAGTATAAGGCTCTTAACTATTTTGTTGGCTTGTTAATGTTTCATGTACTTATGCCAACTTACACATAGAGAGTCACTTCTTGAAGTTGTTGCTTACCTTTGTGTTTTCAGGAGCTTTCTGGTCTTCTAGATAAAAGGAGATATTTGTAGGATTTTTTCAGTTGAGGAGTTTAAAAGTAAATATAGGACCAGGAGATCAAAAGAGGGAGAGGGTAGGGGTAGGAAAATAATTTTTTAGATTTAGATGAAGTTGAAAAGGGAGTGAGCAAACTATCAAAAATCAAAATGCAATAGAGCCAGAATAGGTGGAGGACATCACAAGAACAAGGTCGTCTGAATCAACTAAAGAAAGAGTATATGAACCCCCTTGATTGAAGCATCAAGCACAGGTCCTACATGGGTCTACACCAGGCCCTTTGCAGATATAACCATTAGCTTAGTACTTTTATGGAACTCCTGACCGTGAGAATGAGTGGGTCTCTGACTCTTGTGCCTGCTCTTGGGGCCCTTTTCCTTATGTTGTGTTGCTGTGTCCAACTTCGATATAATAGTTTTTGTTTCATCTTATTATATTTTATTTTGTTGTGTTTGGGCATTTCTCCTGGTAACCTGTTATTTCTTAGTGTGATACAGAAAGGGTGTGGATCTGGAGAGAGGTGAGGAGGAAGGAACTGGGAGTAGAGGAAAGGGGTGTTATAATCAGGATATATTGTATGAGAAAGGAATCTATTTTCAATAAATGAAAATAAAATTGAAGATTGTCATACATTTTAAAAAGTCAAAGAAAAATCTTTAAATTCTTACAAGTAAAAAGAAGTAAAAAAGTGTTGAGACTGAAAGGCTACAGAGAGTTGAATTTAGTCTAACTGCATTTTGTGTCAGTTTGGTGACCACCACAGTCTCCGCCAGGAAAATGGATGCATATCTAGAGGTGTCTACCTCTTATGTTTCTGTGTAATAAGTGATACCTGAATATGGTTTATATATAATATACAATGTGTATATACTAAAATATATTAAATAGGCTTTATGTAGCCTAGGATGGACTCACAATATACACATGAGAATGACTCTGGATTCTGATTTTCTCTATTCTACCTTCCCAATTCTGGACTTACAGGCTTATACCACCAGGTTTGTTTTATGTGGTTCTAGGAGTTCATGCATGCTGTCATGTTCTCTGCTTAATCCCTACGTCCTTAGGCTTGGGCATAAGTTCTTAATCACAGCCATCTCTCAGTGGCCTGGAATAATACTGATACTCTGGTGTTTCAGATATTTTTGAGTGCTACTCTGATTCCTTTAAATAATTCACCTCATCTTAGAAATTCAGAATAATTTTCCAGGGTGTGTTTTTTTTTTCCTCCCATTAGTCTTTCCTAGGACGGAGCGAACCCTTTCAATCTGCAACTCAAGTGTTTCTTCAGTTCAGAAAACGTTTTGTCTATTGTTGGCTTGATTATTCACTCTCTTCCATCTGTTCATTTCCCTTCATCTGAAATTCTCATTATTTGCATATCAAACCTCCTGTATTTTCCTTCAGAATGAACTCTTCTTTTGCAGTCTTTTATATTCTTATCTGTTCTTTCTTGCATGCTGCGATATCTTTGTGAATTCTTACAAGTTTTAATCCCATTTAAATTTTTTTTTCTAGTACATTTTAAAAATTCTAGTTTGGAAAAAATTTCTACAGAAAATCTTTAGGTGGTCCTCTTGTTCTCAATTATTTTATGTTATTCTCAGACTGTTTTTTAATGAACTACTTTAAAAAAACTGCATGTTGCTGGATTTCTTTGTTTGTAGGCATTGTGCCAAGTTTTCTGGATCTCATAAGAGCTGGCCAACCAGAGATGGGGATAATCTCAATATTCTTTTTTTCTATTCAGCTTGAAAAAGACTTTCAATCTGAGGAGGCAATATGAAAAAAGTTCCTTGTGTGCTTGTATGTCTGTTGGATAAAATATAATCCTGTGTAGGTTAATTTCAGATCTAGTAGCAATGTATCCCCTATTACAGCTCTTCTATTTGTAGACACTGCTTAGAATGAGCTCCTCAAAATAACCCAAAAACATGCAAGCAAGCAAGCAAGCAAACCAAAAAACCAGTCTTCTCTCAGAGTACTATGGTTTAAATACTAACTCCAGTCACATGGTTTCTTGAAACTCACCAGAAGAATTAATATCTATTTTGCCTTTTCATATATCTTGAAGAAAAAAGCATGAAAAAAAAGAATATTAGAGACATTGAGGTTTAAGGTTCAGACACGCTGTCTCTCTAGAACCTTCCAAATCATTAATGAAAGATTTGCCTCTTATTATGTGAGGAACTCAAAACATTGATAAGAGATCAATTTCCTCATTTGTATTCATGAATGAAAATGATTTTGATACCTATTTAACTAGATTATAAACTTTGTACTTTGTCTAGTATGTGACTGCATTAATTCCCAGATCACCTTGTATTTGATTATAGAAAAATTGTGGCAGTCACATTTCTTTTTTTTCTCCCAGATACATATAAAAATGCAGTTTCAAAAGATTAGAGATGACTTGTTAGGCAGTAGTTTAAATCTTACCTGAACCTGAATTGTAAAAATATTTAAACATCCCTTTCCAATGAAACCAACTGAGCCTTGAAAGACAGCAGAGATTCTTGAAAACACATTTTCTTTTCTTGTGTTAGAATGTGTTAAGGCAAATAAAAATCCATGTATAAGAAGCTTCAGGGGCCATGGGCAACAATTAGAAATCTTTGGGTTTATGGAATCAGCAGCTGCTCTGGAAGGGACAATGAGAGTTGAAAGCTTAGTGGAGCTCAGTCACAGACTTGACTTTGGGTGCACTTTTCAAATAATTGCTTATAGGATGGATGCTTAAACAGCAATGTTAGACATTGATCCAGGGACTCCAGGGGGTGAAAAGGAGGAAAAAGGCAAATCCTCCTTTTGCCCTTCAAAAGCATCTCCAACTCACTTGCTATGGAAAAGAATGATACAGTTATACAATGATAAGCATAATTTTCTGGAGCTATAATTAGAACAGAATTATAATCACCATACTCCCTCTCTTTTCTAACTATAATTTTCTCTTAAAGTCCACACCGTAGGTAATAAATTAGGAATTCAAGCATTCAAGGATGTAGAATGGCTAAACCATGGGCATGAATATTTTGGAGCTTATTAATAATTTTGAGGCAGGGAACAAATACATCATCACAGTGCAGATGTGAATGGTCAGGTCACCACAGCAACTGAGTGGTTCTGTCCTTGATCAGATCCCAATTAAATGCTCTGTGTATGCCACCATGGTATCCTCCAACCAGACAAGACATGTCCTATCTCTTTAAATTAGAAATTTTGTTCAATGCTGTGGGTGCAGAAAGTAAAGGTCAGAGGGGGCAAGCAGCTTTCTGAAGGTCACATGAGTGACTTATATGTTTCTTATTTAAACATTTATTCCCGTAGTCAAAAAGTCTGTGTGGTAGTTAATTTTCAATGCATATTTATCATGAGTGAGTCATGTTAGTAAAGAAGTGAGTAGAACATGATGTCAAACCTTACTCCTGCCATTTCCCCGATTCAATCTGCAGTGATGAATTCATCTCATCTTTTTAAATATTTTTTGAAACCATTAATCTGCTCCCAAAGGCTAGGAGCCCAAGGATGGCTCTGGGGACTTTTACTTTGAAATCTTACAACTCTTTTCCTCGACTTTGACTTTACTTTATCTTTTGTGATGTGAATGCGGACTTTAAAGGTGAATTGGGCTTGCACCTAGGATTTCTACTTGCTACTTCCAGGAAATAGAGGAGTCTGGAGAGCTCTTCATCTCCATGCGCCTCGGGCAGAGTAATTGCTTTGCATCTCTCTCTGAATATTTTGGAAAGGGTAAGATTGGTGACTCGGGAACTACTTTTCTGTGTTTGCTCTTTCAGATTGCTCAAAAAATCATTTGTTTGGGGATTGTCACATCACAAATTCCTTGTACCTTTCGAGGTTTACACCAGAAAGTTGTAGCTATATTACTTGAAAGTATTTGCATGAAATAAGTTCACATCAATATAGATATATTCTGTGCTTTCCCTCTGTGCTTCAGCTGAACCTGTAACTATTACAAAGGTTTGACATGACTGGTCTTATCATTAAACAGGGTTTAATTTTAGAGAACTTTTTCCCTTTCAATGGAAGTGAGCAAAATACAGTATAGATATTTCAATTCATGCATAGACTCAAAAGCCTCCTACTAATACTTGTTATCACTACTTCTATGATATGTAACTTTATAATGTGTTATAAATTTATCATGAAGAGTAATTATCTCTACTCTTAACTGTCATTAGTTTTATTTGCTCTTAATCAAACATAAAACGATTCACTTTAAATTTACTGACAGAAAATGGAGCTGTACTTAAAAATTGTTGCTCATGTATATATACACACACACATGCACATACTAGATTACTCGTGGGTTTCTCTAAATAGCACATGAAGACTTGATAAAATGAAATACGTGCTTTCTTGTTGCTGATATCAGCTTTTCTCATAACAACTTACGGCTATCTAAAACTTCAAGGGACATCAAGACACAGTAATTGGGCTAGCAATCAGCTACAGTCAGTATGTGGTAGTGGTGTGTTGTCATTCACTTCCCGTTTTTTTTTTTTTTTTTTTGAGGAAATGGTATCAAACTGAAGAAAACCCATGTTCTGTTCCACCTCCCTTGTTTCTGTCTCTCTTATTCCCATCATTAAGTTCTGGTTCCTCTGAGTGAACCTCCCCACCCCCTCCACTGCGGTTTGCTAACAGTCTCCCCTGCTCCTTTGGTCCCATACCTCTCCATTCCGCAGTAAGAGGATGCCCTTCTAACAGCGACATGACACCCTCTAACAATTCTGCTTGGTTTCACCGAGGGAGCTTTTTTCATGCTTTGGTCACTGAAGGCATCACACTTCCCGGCAGAGACCTCTCCCATTGGCCTGAGATACATCTAGAGATGCATTCTGCCTGAAATGGTATTCCACCCAGTATCTACTTTTTCTTCTGGCTGCTCCCTTCCCCACTCATTTGCTGGTCTTTACTCTTCAGTATCCTAATTATTGGTGTGGGAGCTTGGTTTTCAAAGGCCTTCCCTCAACACCACTTCCTTCTCTACTTATGTCCTCATCTCTAATCCCCAACCCCAGAAGTTCTTCATTCCAAGAAGGCTAAATTCCATCTCTGTACACCCAAAATTTCTCTTCCCCCAACTCAGGGTTTGTCTATTTAAATTCTTTGATGGCCATTCTCATCCTCGTTATAGGCACAATCACAGACTGGACGTACACCAGTGAGATCCTACTGGTCTTCCAAAGTCCCCTCCATTTTATGATATGGCAACTCCATCCCTGTTTTGTGAGGGGCAAACTTTCAAATGAAGTTCTTTGCTTCTCTTTTCTCCAGTTCCTCGGTCAGTACCTGGAACAGGATTCTGCTCTTGCTTGGTCTTGTCAAATGCTGACCAGTAATCCTCTCGTCTTTATTTGTACAGGGCAGCCTTCTCTGATGGACCTCAGTGTCTTCATGTTTTCATTTTTCCCCTTTTAGAGTAGCATGAATCCAAGATGGCACTGGCACTCATTGTGCAGCTGAGCATGACCTAGAACTCCTGTGGTGTGCACAGTAATGGCCAGTTCACATGGTACCGGGGACCGAATCTAGAGCAGTGAGCATGCTAAGCAAGAGGTCTGCCACTGTGCCACATTCCAGTCCCAAAGCTAGTTGTATCTTAGTGTTAAAGAGATGAAAGATTGGCTAAGTGCTTCACGGTTGTTTCGGGGTAAAAGCGTTTAGAGCTGGGTTAACTTTGCATTCCGACTCTATTGCTTGCTTGACATGTTGCCTTTAGTAATAGAATCTACACCCCTCCTTTAGTCTATTCTTATGAAAACAGCCTGCTATTAAAAATCTAGCAGTTGTTTTCCATTATTCCCAAATAAGAGCTGAAGTCCTTTCTTTGTCTTCCTTTTTTATGTCCAGACCCCCGTCTCTCTCAGTTTACTCTTTATCTATCTGCCCCTGTGTTCCTGCTCCAGCTGATATGCTGGCCTTCTTGGCGGTACTCATATATATGAAGCACTCTGTAGTCTTTGCTATACATCCTTCTTCAATATTTGCATGTTTATATCCTCATCTTTCATCCCTCTCCCTAAAAGCTATATTTACAGTACTTAAAGTGGTGAATTGTCCCTCCTTGTGTACTTAGCCATTCTTCTTTTACTTATTATTTCTTTTTCCCTAAAGTGATTGATGTCAATCACACGCATTGGATATCTTGTTTGTTTCCGACTTCAGCAGAACACAGCTTACTGCTAGTCAGGACTGTTTCTGCTCTTTAGTCCTTTCCTGTCTCAAGGACCTAGATTAGTGATAGCAGATGTACAAAAGGTATCTGCTGACAAAACAGACAGCTAAAATTATTAATGTAGGAGAAAATGATATGTATTGAGAATTAATGCTCAGTAGTAGTGTTTATGGATTTCAAATAGACTTCTGAGCTTGAATCCTGATTCTGCTATGAGGCAAATTGCTTAACTTTCTTGGGTTATTTTTCTTATGTGTATCTACTCTAAACGTAAATTAAAATGGTAAATATGACAACTGAGAATTATTTAAAAGAAGCCCAAAACATATTTATTCTAAGTAAAATTTTATTATAATGATGATGATAGTGTGAACTATTCAGAATTCAAAATCATGGGCAGAATGACAGTTCTTGGGAAGCTACCAAAGTACAAAATGCTCAATAGTTACTATTTCTGGAATTTATGTTCTGGGTTGATTCTTATATATTATTGTCAATTTCTCCATGAACATGAAGTTTGTTTGTTTTTTAAATTTTTTTGAGACAGGGTTTCTTTGTGTAATAGCTCTGGCTGTCTTGGAACTCCCTTTGCAGACCAGGCTGGCCTCGAACTCACAGAGATCCTCCTGCTTCTGCCTCCTGAGTGCCATGTGCCACCATCACCTGGCAGTTAGGAAGCTTTGCAATCAATTTGTAATGACAACTCTGCTTGATGAATAACTGTATATTACTAATGCTAAAGTGTGTTCACTTCACCTTACAATAAGACATTTACACACCCTTTTTTTGCACCATCTAGAGAGTAAGGAAACCAGGTAATGACAAAATATCCAGAAGATTCATTGATACTTCATAAGAAATGACATCAATAATCATGGCAATGACAATATGAATCAATTCTCTAGGACAATTTAATTTCTTTATTTTTTTCATGTGATGGTTGAATTCTGCTTCAATGTCTTAACAAGGTTACTGGTGTTCTTTCTTCAGGTTCCAATTTGATAGGTAAAAATCCACCTTGGGGTCTCATTAAACAACAACTTTTATTTGGTTAAAAAAAGAAGGGGGAGAAACCCACCCACATTTGAGAACCAGATTCACAAATATGTATAGCCTGTATGCCAAATCTGACTCACAGTGGGACATTTTCAGATATTTTCATGGGTTTGTTTGCTTTTCATATGAGCTGGAATTTGCCTTTTTAATCATATGGACTCACAGATCCTATGGTTTGTCCTTGAAAATGATCCAGTAAGCAACTCAGCATTCTCTGAGAAAATATTGAAAATTGCTCTCAACATTCTTCAATCTCCATCTTGGCATCCTGGTTTTTATTTTTTTATTTTTTTTCATGTGTGCATCCATGAGAATCATCAAGCACTATTTCTCCTCCTTGGCGGACCTACCCTGACCACCATTCACTACAATTGCTTTAAATAATATAGATTCTTCAATTAAATACTTAAAGATTCCATCCCATAAAATTCCATATGAGATGAATTATATGATTATAATATTAAATGTATTTAACTGGAGATATGTATATATTTATTAGAAATCTGTGCATGTGTTTATACAGGCATCCTTACATGTCCTTGATCACACGTATGGAATATGACTATGTCCAGACATTTGCATGACTAGCGACCCCTATGGAAGTACATTTTGGCTCCCAAGATGCTTTGTTCCTGAGTCTGTCACCACTGGTCTCCTCCATAATTATTAATAATAGGTGACAATACAGATGTCATCTCACCTATTTAATTTACATCTAATGATTTTATTTTAAATGCTATTCCAAATGATTGACTCTTCCTTAGAAAGGGGGAGGGGGAGGAAAAAGAAATCTGTTCTACTGTTGCATCATTGGTTTTTGTTTGTCTTTACATACAGAACACAGCTCATCTCTCTCCTTTCTTAATTTTCTTGCAAACACAAAAATATGGCCCCTTCTCCTGCAGAAAACCTGATTTCTTTTTCCCCAGAGAAGAAATTTGCTGGGAATAAAGATGGGTTGTTTCCTGAGATCTTCATGCGTTCTCCGTTGATGAAATTGCCCTGTGACAAAACTCAGCATGGGGCCGATGCACGCCACGAAATTGCTCTTGACAGATCCCCTGGGTTGGGGACTTTCCCGAGCTGGGTACTCTATTGAGATGTCCCATCCCTGCTTCCCACTTGATTATACATGTGCATGTGTTGTCCGCTCACATTGTGAGAATAAGTGGTTTGAACCCGATGATTGGGCAGTGCACATGCATTGTTCCCTCTTAAATGGGATTGCATTTTCTAGCAATTTCAAGGCTTGTTAAATTTGGTCACAGAGGAATATGAATTCAGTCTTTCTTTCATTTTCCTCTCATTACTTTCATCATTTCCCTCTGTGCCGAGAGGGAGGAAGAACATCATAGCATCAGTGTGGCTGGACCTGAAGCTCTGGACGGTCTGTGCTGAAATAGTACAGAAGTCACTTCTTGGTCCTTTCCATTTTCTGATGACAGCCTACCAGTATGCTTTGAGCAAGGGATGTTAGGTGGCAGCCACATTTGTTCCTTTTTGTTCCTTTCGAGAGATGTTTACTGTATGGAAATTAGGGTTGCTTACACTCTTACACCAAAATCAACAAATTCTTCCATTCTGTTGCCACGATCCTTGCAAATCTGCTCACATTGTGCCTCACCGATCAAACAGCCAACTCTGGAACAAAACGTGGCTTCTGGGTAAACCACTTCAGAATTCTCAACAGGGATTCCCAGAATAGGCTAAGATGTGAAATTGCTTCAGAATGATACAGCATGTCTCTGAACATTGTGTTAAATCCGCTGCCTTCCTCTACTGTGTTGTGTGTGTGTGTGTGTGTGTGTGTGTGTGTGTGTGTAGTGGAATGGATCGGAAATCACCTTAATTAGAAAACTTTATCTGACCAGTTTTTAAACTCATGAGTGAAGCTTGGCACCCAGCACAAGACACCTATATGTTTGTGAGAAAGTCTCATCAGATCAAAAGGGCAAGTCTGCCTTGAAATAAAAGTCTTCATTGAGGGTCATTGATGGGAAGCTGTAAGTGTTGCTATGGCAGGTGTGCACCAGCGTCTCACTGCTTACGTATAAGTCCTTTCCTTAAAAGCAAATTAATATATATAATTCAGTGTTAAAACATACCTTGCAATTACCCCCTTTAGAGGCTGATTTCCTTAAAATGCCTTAATATTTATAATTCAGCATCGTACTTTAACTTTCAACCAGCTCCTGTTTAGAGGATGATTTTCTTAAACACATAGTGTGAATATGCTTAAGTATTTGTTCAAGTTAGTGGTTCTCAGCCTGTGAGTTGTGACCCCCTTGGGAGGTGTTGAGCAACTCTTTCAGGGGAGTGGCCTAAAACCCTTGGAAAATACAGATAATTACATTATGATTCATAATAATAACAATATTGCAGTTGTGAAGTGGAAACGAAAACAATCTAATGGTTGGGGGCCAGCACATTGTGAGGAACTGTAGCAAAGGGTTGCGGCATCAGGAAGGTGGAGAGCCAACGCGGTAAGCATTGATACCAAGGTTATCCAGAAGCATGAAGAATGCAAAGTCATATCATATTGACAAAACATAGAAAATCATGCTTTTAACCCACCAGCTAGCATGCTTTCAGTTATTTTATAATGCTAAGTACATGACAAATGCATATTTACTTAAGCACAGCATATGATACAACTGGAAATATATAATATTTTATGGGTTATAAGTAAAATATATGAAGAAAATTCAAAAGAGTAAAGGTTTTTAATTTTCCAACATCTTATTAATGGTGTACTTTAAATTCACTTTTATCATACAATGACTCAGGGAACTACTTTTCTTTCATTTTAATTTGTTACCTAGCGAAACAGATACTTTAACATTTGAAGTCCTCTTAAAAAGAAATTGAATTTTCTTACGGCTAATTGATTTGGTCGCATTCAGAGAGGATAAAGATTTGGATTCCCTGACACCTATTCAATACTATTTCATATCATTTTCTGTTTGTGACTAGATGCAAAGTTGGGAAACCCAAAAGTCAGAGAAGGGTGAAGATGAGATAAAACATTCCAATTAAATACAATTTTAGTTGAGCTTCAACAATTGCCACTTAGCTATTGATTTTATTCTCCAGGTTACACACTAGAATGTTGGATGGGTTGTTTCAATTCTTTTGATCCTTGTATTCTGAGATAGTCCCTTTTGGCATGGCATGTAGTAAGAATATGTTTTCATAAACATTATCAAATTATCTGAATAACTCAATGCAAAATGATCACATGCAAGTATTGCGTGTGCCCAAGGTAAGGACTAATTTCATGGACCATGTCTCATGTATCCCATGGTATCTTTGTGATGCTGCTGCACAGCTTCCCATTTCTAGCCCTTTTCGTAGGTTTACTTCATGTTGATTTCATTCATATTTCTCTATTGGCTAATGATGCTGAACTCATTTTTATTTACTATGTACAGCATCTGCTTTTTATTTAGTGGAATATCTTCAGCGCTTTTGTCCAGTGTTTGGTTGACTCTCTCAATGCTCATTTCTGAGTTCCTTGCATATTGCAGGCACAAGTCCTTCACCATTAGGATATCTTGCCAATGACTTCTAAACATTTTCCTGTTTTGCTATATTGCTAGGATAAAAGCAGAAAGCAGGACTTCATTTTTTAAAATAATCTCCATCTTACATAGATTTTGGGTTTATGACTACTGGGTTAATCCACTTCTCACAAGGTTATTTTTCCATTATTTTCTTCTGGAAGATGAATAGTTTTGGTGTTTTTATTTAGTATTATGACCCAAATTAAGTTGATGGTTATGTAAATGATATCTTATTTAAAAATATCCTTTACTGCTTTTTAATCTCTTTGTGTTTGGTGCAGCATATCTCTTGATGTCTGATTACTTCAATTTTTAATTTCACCTTCATCAGAATCTACGTGCACATAGTTCACTATTGATGGTCTGAACAGATTAAAGCCTATCATGAATATGATGTACCTTGTCATGCTTGTATTTCCCTGGTATCTGAGACAAAACTGTATTGATAACTGTATGCAGTCAAAATTCTATGATGTAATTCTAGATTTTGAATAATTGTCCACATAGTTTACCAATCTCTTTAAACTCACAGCCACTATTGAAAATGGAAAATCCTGAAGGGATACTGGCAAAATAATTCAGAAAAAAAGTAAAAGGCTGCTTAATACCATTCCAAACTGTTTGCTGTATGTTTTTTTTTAAGAAGGATTCTTTATGAACCAATGGTAATAAAACATATTCACAGCATATAGAGGGGAATCCCACATCACTTTGCTTTTTCTGTCTAAATAAAAAGCAAGGTTTTTTAACTGTAACATATTAAAATTACATACAACAAAACAGGTATCAAGCAAGAATTACAGTTACAATATTTATATCTGCTTTATGTTTTATCATAACTAAGGAAAACTATAACTATAACTATCTATTTTTCAACTCTATCAAAGACTGCAGAAGGATATGATATTATCTAAGTAAACAGGAAGTGCATTGCAAACAACCTCCAAAATCTAGAATTGACAGAGACATCTTGCTGACTGGACAGTCACTCTAAGTTCTTCTGTAACATTCTTCTAGAAGCCAAGGACAATGGCATTGGGTTTTGATTCTACTGCAGGTACCGGCTTTGTGGGAGCCTAGCCTGTTTGGCTGCTCACCTTCCTTAACCTGGATGGAGAGGGGAGGACCTTGGACTTCCCATAGGGCAGGGAACCCTGACTGCTCTTTGGACTGGAGAAGGACAGGAAAAGGAGTGGGGGGAGGGAGAGGGAAAAGGGAGGCGGGGAGGAAGCGGAAATTTTTAATGAAAAAGAAAAGAGGATGATGGGCATCGAAGAGTCTCCTTATGAAATTTGTTAGCCATTTGGACAAGAAACTGCTCTTGCCTGAACTATTTGATGCTATATTATATGAACTGGACATATAAGATCCACATAAAAATGACTTCTGAACATTCCACAAGATGGGATGTTTCTTTAGGGCTCCTGCTTCACAGAGCAAACTGCCAGACATTATGCACGACACAGAAGAAAGGAAAGTTACTGGCAAACTGCCAATATAGGCAGAATTGTCATAGAAAATTCCTGCTTCATGGAACAGTTTGCCAGATGCTTGTATGTTTTATATAGGCACTACTTCCACATACTGTTGGCGGCAACCTACATTTAAAAGCACAGTCAGTATGCAAACTTATATATTTATCCAAATTCTATAACACTAGGAAAATATATTGTTCATTCTTGTGTACATTTTTTTCTGATGGCCATGTGAATTGACATACTTTGTTTTCTCAAAAAGACATTTGGAAATATATTTAAGTGCATAATGCTATAATAGCACAAGATTAATGAAAGCAGGAGCAAACCTCTGATGTACTTCTGCTTGAGGAGCAGATGGAACGTAATTCGTTTAGTTTCATCAACTGTTTCTTTATTAGCTCTGCAATCCAAATGCCAAAGCTGTAGAAACCAGTTTATTCTTTCGGATGCATTTAGAAGAGCAAGCACTTTTATTAAGCAGAACCTTATTACAACTCCAGGCATAAGACTTCATACAGTTAGACTAATGTGTAGGAGTCCCAAATCTCATCCGGTTGAATTCCTTTCTTTTCTGTTACCTTAACTTTCCCTAAAATGTGATCACAGAACTCAGTTTTGCAACGCATCTTTAAAGCGGGTATAAACGGCAGCCAACAAGGAGGATGGCATGTTAGCCCATGGTCAAACCACTGTTTGGTCTCAGAGAAAGCTGACACTGGTTCTACTGACTGCTCCACAGAACACAGTGGCTCTGCCTCTCTGACGAATGCTGTAACTTATAGAAATGTGACAGCAATTCCTAACATATGCTTTGTGTGCATATTAATTTGTTCTCGTCAGTACTTACTTGAAATTGAAATTGGAGTAGCAGGAATATGGATTTCTTTTTCGGCAAAAGCTGAGCTTTTTATCTTCAGATAATTGATCATTTGACAGCTATGTGATGAAACTGTAAGAACTCAGGATGGAATTCTGATAAACACCATATGTTTATATGAGCACATCTGAATGGTATCTCTTTTATACTCCCTGTTTTCATAGAATCAGAAAGTTTCTGTGTGGCCTTCAGATGCAGGAAATAGGGACTCTACCATTTTTAGCACTGAAGGAAACAGGAGGAGGACAAACCCACTAATAACGCTGTGGTCAAGAATGAGTGATACACAGCTGAGCAGGCAGCTGGGCTTTTCATGGACGAAACAAAAGTGCAAGCAAATGGAACTCTCTGAATGCGGATGGGATCCAACTCCAAGACCCCTGAATGCGTTGTACAGTTGAGGGTTCACATGTACAATAACCATTTTTCTTCTTTCATCCGAGTCTTTGAATTCAGAATTTCTGTTGAAACAAATAGCCCTTGCATTTCTCAAGTCCTCTAAAATCTATTCATGTTTCTTTTTTCAAATTAATAAACACTGGCTTTCCATTTGCATTTTATTACATCCCTTTGCATAAATAATAGTGAGGTTTTGCATTTCTTAGTAGCACCCCTTGTGAGATTTGTCATTAAAGGAGGTTGTTAGTCCAGAAGCTACAATTAAAGGATGTAGCCATATTGACACCTTTTTGTTCATTTGCCATACCCAGGGAAGAGTGCCCTTGAACAAGGTCAAACAATGACTCAGCTGGACACCAAGAGCATGTTTCTAAGCTCCCAAGGCAAAGTCCCACCCCGTGGAGCCGCAGATCTCCTGTGTGATGTTTTCCTGCAGACCACACTTTGCTTGTGATATTATTCATCCTTGAAATTCTTCCCTTATGATTGCTAGAAAAAAAAAAAAATTCTCTTACCAGACTATGAAAACCTAAGAAGTCTACAGAGAAAAGGGATTTGGGATAGATTTAGAATGTTTGAAAAGCTTCTCTGCATTTCTCTGTGGAACTGAAACCTGAGTCAGCCAAGCAAAGGAACTGGAAATAAATATTTTACAAATAGCAAGAAATCGCAGAGCAACATGAGAGCCCAGTAGGACACGCGCACTTAAAGGGCTGCTTATATTTCTTATTAAGAAAAATAGCAGCGAACGTCTAGAAAATGCTGCTAATGTTTAGTAACATCAAATATTCAACAATATGAGCATGTTTTAAAGTTAATTGCATCTAGCTGAGACCGGTGCGTACCCTCAAAAGGCTTGGATTGCATGCCGAACGCTTGCATTGACCATTTCTTTAATGTTTGGAAAGGATTAAGACTTTTTAATTAAGCACAATCATATCAATGTAAACAACCTGCTTGCTTGTTACAGAATTCTCAAAGGTGGGAAGTAGTACGTTCCCACTAACGGCTCAGACTCAACTGTCTCCTAGCTTGCTACCACTATTATTTTCACAAGAAGAAATAGGAGATTACTGGATTTCTAAATACTTCCTACCAAGAACAGCAAATATAGGGATTAGCTACAAATGTGGTCTGTTTTGTAAATATGTAAACTCAGGGGCTAAGAGGTCAAGATTAATAATTGCTTGGTCAAAGGTGCTAGAGCTGTTAGGCAGTAGAGCTGCTTGTACTGGGATTATTCACCTGTCCTCAGAGGATGTCACCCGAATTACACAGTATTGTTTTTAATTGTTCTTATTAAGTAGGATTACTTATTTAATAAGGTGGAATGCACTTTTCTTATTATTGTGTTAAATTTTTAAAGACCAGAACTTGATTTATTTATTTGAAATTGTGAAGTTCAACTTCATGACATCATGGAAGAGACAAAGCTTTGGAGGCAGTGAAAGAGGCAGTGATTACAGGTGTGGGAGCAGGGAGGAGAGAAAGCACCCAGGATTTAGCAATATACATTCAATATCCTTTTGTGTTTTGATACTTGAGTTTTGTGGCTTTGCCTTTCACATGGGTCTGTGAACCTCTTCACTGTGGAGAGCTTGGTTGGTTCCAAACTCTGGTAATTCCTAATAAAGTTGCTATTAACATTTAGGTGATATGTGATATTTTATTTTTATATATAAAAATTTTCACGGTGGAGGTTACAAGTGAAATAGTGTGTACCTGGAACTCACAAAGTCCTGGCTTTAATTCTCAGCCCTAAAAATAGAAATAGTTTCAAGAAATTAATTATTATTCTTCATAGTATTAAAGCAGGAATTTGTTCAGTGTGTTAAAGCAACAGCAATGTTAGTTACACACTGAATATTACAACTAATATCCGAGCTTAATCTTTTCTTCATATATAAATTTGTTTCGTTTTTAAAGTATTTTTGGGTAAACTAATTTTACAAGTGTGTAAAGATGGAAGGCTAATATATAAGTATAGATAAGTGAGTTTTACAATTTGTTTCCTACCCATAACCAAACCTTTTCTTCAGGGATTATTGCATGTTACATTTTATGTGCACGAGAAACTTCTCAGTAAACAAGCTCTTTCTCGCCATGGAGATTCCTTGAGCAGCAAATTGACCATGTGGTTTTTCTTATGTTCAACGCAAAGTTTCCTTTATGTATTAAAGCTCGAAGGACTCTAGGTCACTTTTAGTAGAATTGTACTTTAAATGAAGTATTATGAAAAGAAATTTAATGAATGAGAAAGAGAGATGATGGTTTACTTTGTAGAGAAGAGGGCCCTTTACATTCTGACAATCTTCCCCAATATCCTCCTTTCCCTGAAACTGTTCCAAAGTAATTTTAAAAGCATAACTTCGAAATGTTCTAGTTTATGTTCCTCATCATTCTTGCTTAACTGAATCTCCTATAGATGCAGGAGAATGAATTGAGTATTTATTTGTAAATGGAAATCAGTTTGACATGTGTTGCTTTCAATAAACTTGATTGGATATGGCAATATGCAAACGTGAACTGGATCTGTCCATTGTGTTAGTAGAAAATCAAGGAAGCCAATCAAGATGCAGATCACTTGCCATAGGAAAGAGTGAACCCTAGTCTATATATTTCTTAATAATTTCACTGTTTTGTCAAATCTCATCTAAATTAACTTCAAGGTTTCAGAGGAGTCACTGCCATCTCAATTGAAATGCATTTCTCTGGAGGGTGGAATCCCCAAAAAAGTTCGTTTAAACTAGCTTTCTCATGAGAGATGAATCAATGATAATAATTACGGTAGAAGAGTCAAGATTAAGAAAATCGAGCAATTTAATGCTATTTAGCAGATTATGGAAACGTATTTAAGAACAGAACAGGATGCATGTATCAGTTTCCTTAAGTCCCACACATGCTCTCATTTCCTAAGTGGTGACTTTCCAAGCCTTAGAAGGGCAGCCATAACATCATTTAGTTTCCCACTGAAAATGAGACCAAAGTATAATAATATTAATAGTCTATGGAAGACATCATCCAGGACTAAAAACAAAATGGAACTTGGGATGAATTACACAAATGATTGAATACCCCCTTATATGAATGAATAGGCCAGGGATTTGGTAAACTATAGGCTTGGTGGCTAATTCAGAATAAAAAAAAAAAACCCATCCATCCAATTTAATGGGAGACCAGGCTTTAATTAAGGATAGTTAAATATATATGGGTAAATTGTTGAATATGGATATAAGATGAAGAAAAAAATCTCGTTTTTAAATAGTTTTCATTTATTTCCTTTGCAGTAAAATAATAACTCCAGATCAATAAACAGAAACAAGAAGGGAAATATTCTTGGGGATGAAAGAAAAGAAGATATGAAATAGTCATGAAGGAAAAAGGAGAGAAGGGAAGAGTTGTCAGAGCAGGGAGGACTTAAGAAAATGTCAAAATGTGGGATCTTGCTACAGTTGATAAGAATGTCAAGAGATTGGCAGTATTTAGCTAAGTCCAATCCTTTCTAAGCACGATACTGCTCAATTCAACCATGAATTCTGATCTACTGACAGAATATAGGAGAGTGGCCAGCAATGAGGATTAAGATAATAACTTGCAAGTCATGATGGTTGCATCATTTTTGTATTAATCATTATTATAAATCATTCTCTACCCTTGCACTTTTCCATCCTTGTGATTATCCAGTTAGATATAAATCAGTAACCAATCAGCAAAGTTTCTTCTGTCCTTGGAACGGACAATGTAATGTTCAACCCTTTTTATAGCACGGGAACATTGAATGTTGGTTTCAGATTTTACTTCTTATTTAACTAAGTGCATTTAGAATAATGTTTCTAGACTTATCTGTTTCCAAACACAGTGGGTTATATACTCTCCCAATTATTGTTAGACCTTGTTCTGTGATGTCTCTGAAGTGAGGGTTTGGGTTAGAGAGGCAGGAAAGTCTTCATCACTGCCAATTTCTGTTGACAGACCTTTCGTTCTATTATTGTCCCCACATCAGCACTGTCATGAGGACAGATGTAGCTAATTAATCCTTATCGCTTCTGATTCAGTTAAAAAATGCCTGGAAACTTTTCAACGTCTGCTTGGATTGCTCTCTGGTAACCTTGAGTTTTAGAAAGGTTAAAACCTTGTTAAAAAGAAACAAGGACCTTTCAATTCAGACAGTTTCTTGGGGGAAAGTGATTATGTTTGCCAATAGCTTTAAGTAAGAAGGCAAATTATTGTTAAATACAACTTTGAAGACATAGAGAAGAATTTTGATGTTGAATTTTTCATTTTAAGCTAGGAGAATGTAACAAATAATAGATGCAGATGTTTATAAATATACAGGAGCAAGATAATTTTGCTTTATCTCTTATAATACTTTAGGCAAATCAGGGTATTATACTGTCTTCATGAGACTGACAACTCACCATGCATCATTTTGGTAGAGATATATTTGAAGGTGATTTATTTAATCAATTTTATCACATGAAAAAGATGATGTACAGTAAGAGAAAGAGGCAGTGTTTTGTCTTTACTATGACTTTTGTGTATCTTTTGATTTTTTAAAAAGTAATTGAAAGTCAAAAAATTACTTAATTGATACAATTTTATGCTTAGCATGTAACTAAACTGTAACCACACAGATAATGAGTCAGCACATGAATGCAGTCCTGAACTTTGTAACAGAATAATATCATGTTAGCAAATCTCTTCTTCTTTCCTCTCCCCCTCTTTGACAATAGATGCATGCTTTGAATTGGAAGTAATATCAATTCCATATTAGTTTTTCTGAAAATCTCAAATCTCTTATGGGTAAATATGAATTCCAGTTGTCACTAGACATGAGAACTGAGATTAGCTTACTAAGTGTAGCCTTGAACCAGGACCTCTGAATCTAAACACAGTGTCACTGACCAGTCAGCAGCGTGGACAACTTCTTGTCTCTTTAACATGTTTTCATATACACCTCCAGAAGTGTTGCTGGTTTGATTCCTTAGCAGACTGGAAGAGGGCTCCAAGACCTTGACTATCCCCCTGATTCACGAGTATCCAGGTAATGGTCTATATGTCTGATTTCCACCAAAGATAAATATTGCATCTGGGAAATCAAGGTTTGTGATTGATTTTCTGTAAGGGTATGAGACAGGAACGCTCTTGTTAGACTCTCTCATTAAATCAAACTAGTCTTATAATATATTCAGACTTGACACTAGTTGGCCATTGACAAAAAGGAAAACATTCTGAATGAAGTCTTGGCTAAATTTAATTTAATGTATGAATTAATGCCCCTTCATCAGAACATACACACACATTTCTTTTACGTTTGTAGCTACAAGAGGTTATGGTTCTATAGATTCATGAACTGATAGTTTATAAATGGTTATTTTTAGTTGATTGATCATTTCATTCCCAAAGTTAATTTCTTTGAGAGTTTTTAAATACAGGAAAAGAGCAAAGATACTCAACCAGTTTTAAAATGATGCAAAGATCAAATAATAACCCCGACTAGATTTCATTGTTTTTTGATGTCATGACAGTGCTTATGATTAAACCTTGTTGATGAACTGATGGACCAGTAGATACAAGAATAACTTGTACTAGAATATTATAAACCTTCATACACATTAGGGTCAATTTTCTTCAAGACTATTAACATGTTCCTTTTATTCAAATGAAGCCTTTGGGACTGAAATATAGTTTTGATATGTTACCTTTTTTCAGATTATGGCAGGTATTTGGAGCTATGTGGAAAAGGAAATAATAGATAATTATTCATTTATTAATATAATACTTCTATTTGTGTATTCTGTAGAGTTCCTTTTCATTACCAAAATCATCACTTAAAGAACAGTCTCATTCCCCAGAAACTGATGTGATGGATTTATCCAATTTGCCCTGAAGATATTTATATAAGTTGTCATCAGTGAATTTTAATGAAAAGTTGAGTCAAAATACACTTAGATGCATTTATTAAAGAATGAAAAATAAGCTTTTTTTTCTTCTTTCTGGACGGAACTACACTGATTAAGATATTTTTACCAATCAACTGTTAGGTTTTGTGGCTGTTTGAATGAGAATGGCTCCTATAGTCTCATTCATATGTTAGCTTTTTGGTTTCCAGTTAGTGGAACTATTTGGGAAGGATTAGGTGGTGTGGCCCTTTTGGAGGGTGTGGCCTTGTTGGAAGAGGTGTGTCGCTGGGGGTGGGCTTCTTTGAGATTTCAGAAGCTCATGCAAAGCTCAGTGTCTCTCTTTGACTGCAATTTATGTATCAGATGTGAACTCTCAGCTACTTATCTGTGTCCATTCCTGCTTGTCTGCCACCATGCCCCTCTCCACGATGATAATTGACTACCACTAAAAAACTATAAGCAAGGCCCTAATAAATTTCCTTCTTTTATAAGAGTTGTTTTGGTCATGTCTCTTCATAGCAACAGAGGAATAACCAAGCCAGCTGTTTAAGTATTAGCCAACATTACTTTGTAACTATCAAAATTTTGTGAAGAAAAATTGAAAGGCAGATCTCTCATCTTAAAGTGAAACTATATAGGTCAACTCAACTCTTACATCTAAAGGGAGAATTTTAGTTTTCAGTGTGTGTTTTGGGAGAGAAATAGAGAACTTTTGTGTTTCTTCTCATCATGTTTTTTTCTTTGCTGCTCAGTTTCTATCACTCTAAAAATTATAGTATAATACTTTAAAATGTTGAGCCCTTAGGTGTCATTTGAGGATAGTGCTTAAATGCAGAGAAGTGCATACATTCAAAATTCAGATTTTTACAGGTTTCCATGTTCAAATAAGCATCTCAGCTACATATGATACCCTTGAAGCAGGAAATGTATTTTGAGACATTTTGATACTAAATTTAAAGAAAGCCATGAAGAAATGTGACACAAGTATTTTAAATTTAATTCACTATTGTAGTAATTGAAGTATTTAACATTTCACATAAATTATGAAGTAATATATAAGTTCTGACTTAGAGCAAAATGGGCAGTATTTGATAATGTATCTTAAAGAGCATGAATCTAACTTTGCTTTGAGTGTTTATGGCATTTTGGTTTCTTTGTACATTTTAAAAAACATACAATTGTATAATGAGCCACTTAATTCTAAGTTATTATTATGGTTTTATTTATTGTCAAGTTTGCACTACTGAGCATGGGTTCTGTCCTTTACAGCAGGTCTTAAATTCGATCAGAAAGTAGTTGGCTACTCATAATATGCACACCGCAGTTTCACCAATGGCTAGCTATGGTGCCTGCTCCACCTGGAACAGTGATCGGGCAAGGGTCTGGGGATTAAAAAACACACAGAGGCATGGGTCACTCTTGAAACAGGAATGCCAACTCCCCTTTGTTCCAGGGCAGCTTATATATGGCTCTGCTTGTCTAATGGCCACACCCTAGCTCTCAGGATTTTTCAGCTGCAAACCCACCAGAAACCACTCCCCTGCCATCAGGAACTCATGAGGGTCTTATGCCCAGAGCAGCTGCAAGCACAGGAAAACAAGCTGTTTACTCCAGCAGGCAAGGGGTCATAGAAAATTTAGGGTCTGAGGGTATGCAGTCCCCAACAGCTGAATAAGTCTTACCAGGCTAGTCAATACTGTAGTGAGTGTGACTTCCATCTGGTAACACTCACAATCAGTGTTCTCCACCAATAGGCGGTATATAAACGATGACACATACACCATGAATGCTAATCAGCAGCAAGAAAGCTTCCTGCTCTGTACCAACTTGTACGTGTCATTTGACCCTCCATGCTATGTAACCAAGTGTGGTATCTTCCTTTCTACAGTCCTGCCTCTAAGTACTAATCGACATTCAAGAGTAATTGGCAGTAGGCTGTATTGTTCTGGGGTCTCGATCCCAATGATCTATATCTAGGATTTCTGTGTAATAATTTATGGCTATGGGGAGACTATTATCACTCCATGCAGATAATGCCATGTAAACATTTTTTATTATGTATTCTAGTGAAATTATAAAATAGTAGGTCCTCATATATCTTTTAAAACTTGTTATTCATCCCTTCCTCCTGCATTCTCTTCTGCTCTACCATGCCATTAAATTATTATTTTTTAAGAGCCATAAGTTTTTCTATAATAACTTAGAAAGAATTCTTTCTGTAGTCAATTTCTAAACATTATTCAAAAACAAAATAAAATAAAACATGTTTGCATCAATGAAACTAGAGGACTTTAATACAAGATCTTCTGAGTAAATTGGGAACATGGGGAACTTGGGGGAGGCTTGAAGGAGGAGGGGAAAGGCAAGGAGGGAAGCAGAGAAAAATGTAAAGCTCAATAAAAATCAATAAAAAAAGAAACTAGAGAACTTTATGTAAGAGTGACATATTTGAATTTGTCTCTAGTTTCCATGAGGATAAAAAGACTTCCTAGTTGGCAAAGCGCTCTCTCTCTCTCTCTCTCTCTCTCTCTCTCTCTCTCTCTCTCTCTCTCTCTCTCTCAACAATATTTGTTATTTCTTAGGGCAGAGCTGAGTATGAGGAAAACTGAAATTCAAAAAAATTGCTTAAGACAACCTCAAAATGATTTTTTTGTTCACATAGCAAAATTTTATATTTTCTTTAATGATAAATTGCCTTTTTTTTTTAAAAAAAAACGACAGTTAACTGCTTCTATGGGAGACTATTCCTGAACTGTTACTGTCATAGATCTGAACAAAAAAACCCGAAGAATGTAAAATTTGAAGTTCAAATAAAAATAAATGTTCAATAATTTGTATTTAGTGTCCATGAAATAGTAATCAATTGGGTGGCATTAGTATTATAATGTATCTCAATATCAGGACATACCTAGTACAATTACTAACTATCTTTGTAAAGGGATTGAATTTTCAATGCTCTGATATGTGGAGAATGTCTCTACACAAGGCTACTATTTTTTTCATATGACTAGGTATGCCAAGTGGGTTGTGTGTTGTCTGCTACTGTTTTTCTTCACCATTGCGACAAGACATGTTTGTCTAGGTGGACAACTTGGAGAACACAACTGGAGAGAGACATGGAGGATACTATCCAATGAAAGTCCACAATCATGATGCTGGTGTTGATGAGATTAACACAAACAATTTGTTATAGATTTTCATTTGGACTTTTGAGTTATGACTGGAATAAAATACTGTTTCATAGGTTGAGGGATCAACAATCACAAAGGTTAGAGACCTTGAAGTTATATTCAGGTATTTTTGACAAATGTTCTTTGAGAGTCCTTAAAGTCTCAATATTTAAAGGCACCGTGAAGGGCACTGGGTGGGGGTGGGGTAAAACAATGATTAGTCTCTTAATCTTTCACTAAGCAGTTGATATATCATTTTGCACTCATATTTACTATCTTATCTTCCCTCCAAGCAGGCTGTATTGGCTTTTATTTGAAAGGGTCATTATAGTGATAGAATGGTAAATAAACTAGAGAGAGTGAGGGTAGAGATGAAGAAAAATGTGTGTGTGTGTACATGTGTGTGTCCTTGTACATCAAACAAGTTAAGCATAAACTTGTTAAATGTTGTGTCTTCTTTTAGCTGCATATTTCCCATATGTATTAATGAAATATGGAGATAAAATTGTTTTCAAATATTTCAAAATTTGAAACTGGAATTGTTCAACAAGCATGCATTGGTGATAGTTACTTATTAATCGGTGCAGACTTGAAATGCTAACATTTATTTTGAACAGTTGTGCAATAAGCAAGGTCTGATGGTTCCTGAGAAGAACAGAAAGAGGAAGCAGTGGAGATGAGAGATGTGCCTTTGAAGTGACCTTGGAGAGGGTGGCAGCCTAGAGAAGGGAAAACAGGAGACTGAAGTGAGAAGCTTCTTAGAGCAGTGTGCTGGTACGTCTACAGGGCTGTCCAATTGAGGCAGCATTAGGCCTGGTGAGTACAGCTGGAGCCTCTTACAAGGCAAGCATGCAAAGACTACTTTATTAATGGTAATACGAAGCTGTGGTTTTTTTTAAATATATGGTTCCATATTTACAAGAAGTCCTTGAAGTGGGTATTAAACTTACGAAAAAAAAAATCAAAGCTGAAATAGCTTCCAGTAAAGCTAATACAAGGCCACCTGATATAAATTTTAGTGTTTCAAATCTGCCTAGTTTAGTAAGTGATCACTATCCATATGTGTTTAATGAAGGCAGCTGAGAAGATGACTTTAACTTTTATTTTATTTTTAACTACTTTATGAAAAATAATGTTTATATACAGAAAGGTCTTACTGAAATAATTTTGCCAAATTTATCATTCGTGAAGAAAAAATATACAGCTAGTTGAATAGAAAATTGTTAAATGTTGCACTTTGTTGTAGCTGCATATTCCTCCTAAATGTGAAGGAAGCATATAGATAAAATAGTTTTCAATGTTTCAAGATAATAAGGCATATTTTAAGCATAGCTGGGTTTTGCTTTTGCTTGACTTTACTGCAAATGAGACTCCCATTCAGAGAACAGGCAATTCAATCATTGACAGCCTATTGATCTATTTCATGGCAGTATCACACACACAGTGTTTTAAGAGAGGATATCCATTTCAGAGGATTAGATGTTGAAAGCTGAGGCTGTAATTACACTTTCTTACTTGACATAAAATTTTATGCATAGATTGGTAGCAGAGTAAACACATTGTACTAGTGTGCTAGGTCAGGATTATACAGCCACTTGATGTTTGGTAGACTATAAATGGAGGAATGATCATAGTATGTGCCTAACTTCATTTTAATTTCTTCCTTACTAATTAAAAACACACATATATGCATTTCAGCAGAATGCTTACATATGAGCATAATGATTTACCCTTAGTTTGTGGGGGGCCTCAATGTATTTTCTAGAATTAGTTTCTGATCATGCCAATTCTGATCAGCTTAAGATTTAAAGCTGATTTTGGAATTTCTTCCTGTGGCTTCTGTGTTTCTTCTTTAGGAAGAACAACATTTCCTCCTAAAGGTAAGTAGACAGTATTAACTAACTACAAAAGGTCTTCTGCCTCAGCTACACTCATGTTTGGGATTCAGTGCAGTTGTTTATTAGATTCACACAGGCTAAGGAAAACTTACAGATTGGTTTTAAGCTCTAAAGTATGCGATCATACATCTAGCTTCAAATTCGGTGCATTTTTCAAAAGCATCATTTGAAATTTTTCCTTTGAGCTTCTCTGAGTTACTAGGCAGGAATTTAACTTAGAAAGCACCATGAGTGAGAAGACACACACACACACACATCTCAGATTCCTTTAATGCCACATTCTGATTTTTAAAAGTTTTCTGTCATATCCAAGAGATGCCACAGAAGTATTTATAGATTATTAAAATTTTAATCAAGATATGTATAATTTCATGAATCTTTTCAAAACATCTTCCAAATATTAGTAGAATCATGAAATATCAATAATTGACAGGCAAACCTGGGAAAACAACAAAACCCCAGTGGGAACAGATGCTAATATTTGAGTAGTGACAAAGACCTTTATGTGTACTTGTAGAATGATGATAAAACTTATCATTCAACTTTGATACTTTTGAGGTAATGGGCCATAACAGCAACTTCACTGGACAGAAGGACTTTTGACTGCTCATGCTCTATACCATCCATGGTGTTCAGGAACTCTAACTATCCCAGTTCATACTGTTTTTTTTTCTTTTTTTTAATTTATTTATTTTATTTATTTGTTAAAGGTTTCTGTCTCTTCCCCACCACCGCCTTCCATTTCCCTCCCCCTCCCCCAATCAAGTCCCCCTCCTTCTTCAGCTCAAAGAGCCATCAGGGTTCCCTGCCCTGTGGGAAGTCCAAGGACCACCCACCTCCATCCAGGTCTAGTAAGGTGAGGATCCAAACAGCCTAGGCTCCCACAAAGCCAATACGTGCAGTAGTATCAAAAACCCATTGCCATTGTTCTTGAGTTCTCAGTAGTCCTCATTGTCTCTATTTTTTTTCCCAAGACCAGTTTTATCCCAGGCTTTTTCAGACCAAGGTCAACTGGCCTTGGTGAGTTCCCGATAGAACATCCCCATTGTCTCAGTGTGTGGGTGCACCCCTCGCGGTCCTGAGTTCCTTGCTCATGTTCTCTTTCCTTCTACTCCTGCTTTGGACCTTGAGATTTCAGACCAGTGCTCCAATGTGGGTCTCTGTCTCTGTCTCCTTTCATCGTGTGATGAAGGTTAATATTCAGGAGGATGCCTATATGTTTTCTTTGGGTTCTCTTTCTTATTTAGCTTCTCTAAGATCACGTATTATAGGCTCAATGTCCTTTGTTTATGTCTAGAAACCAAATATGAGTGAGTACATCCCATGTTCCTCTTTTGGGTCTGGCTTACCTCACTCAGGATAGTGTTCTCTATTTCCATCCATTTGCCTGCAAACTTCAAGAAGTCCTTGTTTTTACTGCTGAGTAGTACTCTAATATGTATATATTCCATACTTTCTTCATCCATTCTTCAATTGAAGGGCATCTAGGTTGTTTCCAGTTTCTGGCTATTACAAACAGTGCTGCTATGAACATAGTAGAGCATATACTTTTGTTGTATGATAAGGCCTCTCTTGGGTATATTCCCAAGATTGGTATTGCTGGGTCCAGGGGTAGGTTGATCCCGAATTTTCTGAGAAACCTCCCACACTGCTTTCCAGAATGGTTGCACAAGTTTGCATTCCCACCAGCAATGGATGAGTGTACCTCTTTCTCCACACCCTCTCCAGCAAAGGCTATCATTGGTGTTTTTATTTTCGCCATTCTGACAGGTGTAAGATGGTATCTTAAAGTTGTCTTGATTTGCATTTCCCTGATCGCTAAGGAAGTTGAGCATGACCTTAGGTGACTTTTGGCCATTTGAACTTCTTCTGTTGAGAGATCTCTGTTCAGCTCAGTGCCCCATTTTATAATTGGGTTGATTAGCCTTTTACGGTCTAGTTTCTTGAGTTCTTTATATATTTTGGAGATCAGACCTTTGTCAGTTGCGGGGTTGGTGAAGATCTTCTCCCAGTCAGTGGGTTGCCTTTCTGTCTTAGCGACAGTGTCCTTTGCTTTACAGAAGCTTCTCAGTCTCAGTAGGTCCCATTTATTCAATGAGGCCCTTACTGTCTGTGCTGCTGGGGTTATACGTAGGAAGTGGTCTCCTGTGCCCACGAGTTGTAGAGTATTTCCCACTTTCTCTTCTATCAGGTTCAGCGTGTTCGGACTGATGTTGAGGTATTTAATCCACTTGGACTTGAGTTTTGTGCATGGTGATAGATATGGATCTATTTTCATTCTTCTACAGATTGACATCCAGTTTTGCCAGCACAATTTGTTGAAGATGCTCTCTTTTTCCATTGTATACTTTTAGCTCCTTTATCAAAAATCAGGTGTTCATAGGTTTGTGGGTTAAAGTCCGGGTCTTCTATTCAATTCCATTGGTCGACTTCTCTGTTTTTATGCCAATACCAAACTGTTTTCAATACTGTAGCTCTATAATAGAGTTTGAAGTCAGGGATGGTAATGCCTCCAGACATTCCTTTATTGTATAAGATTGTTTTGGCTATCCTGGGTTTTTTGTTTTTCCATATAAAGTTGATTATTGTCTTCTCCAGATCTGTGAAGAATTTTGATGGGATTTTGATGGGAATTGCATTGAATCTATAAATTGCTTTTGGTAGAATTGCCATTTTACTATGTTGAGCCTCCCAATCCAAGAGCAAGGGAGATCCTTCCATTTTCTGGTGTCCTCTTCAATTTCTTTCTTCAAAGACTTAAAGTTCTTGTCAAATAGATCTTTCACTTCCTTGGTCAGAGTTACCCCTAGATATTTTATGCTATTTGTGGCTATCGTGAAAGGTGATGCTTCTCTGATTTCCCTCTCTGCTTCCTTATCCTTAGTGTATAGGAAGGCCACTGACTTTTGGAGTTGATCTTGTATCCTGCCACATTACTAAAGGCGTTTATCAGCTGTAGAAGTTCTTTTGTAGAGTTTTTGGGGTCGCTTATGTATACTATCATATCATCTGCAAATAACGAAAGCTTAACTTCTTCCTTTCCAATACGAATCCCCTTGATCTCTTTATGTTGTCTTATTGCTATTGCTAGAACTTCAAGCACTATATTGAAGAGGTATGGAGAGAGTGGACATCCTTGTCTTGTTCCTGATTTTAGTGGGATGGCTTTGAGTTTTTCTCCATTCATTTTAATGTTAGCTGTTGGCTTGCTGTAAATAGCTTTTATTATATTTAGGTATGACCCTTGTATCCCTAATCTCTCCAAGACCTTTATCATAAAGGGGTGCTGAATTTTGTCGAATGCTTTTTCAGCATCTAATGAAATGATCATATGGTTTTTTCTTTCAGTTTATTTATATGGTGGATTACATTGATAGATTTACGTATGTTGAACCAACCCTGCATCTCTGGGATGAAGCCTACTTGATCATAGTGGATAATTTTTCTAATGTGTTCTTGGATTCGGTTTGCCAGTATTTTATTGAGAATTTTTGCGTCGATATTCATGAGTGAGATAGGCCTGTAATTCTCTTTCTTGGTTGGGTCTTTGTGTGGTTTTGGTATCAAGGTAACTGTGGCTTCATAAAAGGAATTTGGCAATGACTCTTCTGTTTCTATATTGTGAAATACATTAAGGAGTATAGGTATTAGCTCTTCTTGGAAGTTCTGGTAGAATTCTGCATTGAAACCATCTGGTCCTGGGCTTTTTTGGTAGGGAGATTTTTGATAACAGTTTCTAGTTCTTCGCGACTAACAGGTCTATTTAGATCATTCACCTGGTCTTGGTTTAGCTTTGGTATGTTATACTTATCTAAAAAACTGTCCATTTCTTTTGCATTTTCCAGTTTTGTGGCATATAGGCTTTTGTAGTAAGATCTAATGATTCTCTGAATTTCCTCTGTGTCTGTGGTTATGTCCCCCTTTTCATTGCTGATCTTGTTTATTTGCGTGTTCTCTCTCTGTTGTTTAATTAGTTTGGATAGGGGTTTGTTGATCTTGTTGATTTTCTCCAAGAACCAACTTTTTGTTTCATTGATTCTTTGGACTATTTTCTGTGTTTCTATTTTGTTGATTTCTGCCCTCAGTTTGATTATTTCCAGTCTTCTACTCCTCCTGGGCAAATCTGCTTCTTTTTTTCTAGAGCTTTCAGGTGTGCTTTTAAGTCCTCAATGTATGCTTTCTCTGTTTTCTTTAAGTGGGCACTTAGTGCTATGAACTTTCCTCTTAGCACTGCTTTCAACGTGTCCCATAGGTTTGAGTACGTTGTCTCTTTATTTTCATTAAATTCAAGAAAGACTTTAATTTCTTTCTTAATTTCTTCCTTGACCCATGTGTGGTTCAGTAGTTGACTGTTCAGTTTCCATGAGTTTGTCTGCTTTCTGGGGGTAGCATTGTTATTGCCTTCTAGCTTTAGTCCGTGGTGATCTGATAAGACACAGGTGGACACTGATTTTTTTTGTATCTGTGGAGGTTTCCTTTGTTTCCGAGTATGTGGTCAATTTTTGAGAAGGTTCCATGAGCTGCAGAGAAGAAGGTATATTCTTTCCTTTTTGGGTGGAATGTTCTATAGATGTCTGTTAAGTCCATTTGCTTCATTACCTCCAATAATTCTTTTAATTCTTTATTAGGTTTCTGTCTGATTGACCTGTCCATTGGAGAAGAGGAGTATTGAAGTCTCCTATTACTAGTGTGTGTGGTTTGATGTCTGCCTTCAGTTCTAGTAATATTTCTTTTACATAGGTGGGTGCTTTTATATTAGGGGCGTAGATATTCAGGATTGAGACTTCATCCTGATGAATTGTTCCTGTTACGAGTATAAAGTGTCCATCTCGATCTCTTCTGATTGACTTTAGTTTGAAGTCAGTTTTGTTAGAAATTAGTATGGCCACATCTGCTTTTTTCTTAGGACCATTTGCTTGAAACACCTTTTCCCAGCCCTTTACTTTAAGTAGATGCCTGTCTTTGTAGTTGAGATGTGTTTCTTGCAAACAGCAGAATGTTGGATCCTGTTTTCGTATCCAATCCCTTAGCCTGTGCCTTTTTATGGGTGAATTGAGGCCATTAATATTAAGTGATACTAATGACCAGTGGTGGTTTACTCCGGTTATTATTGTTTTTGGTAGTAGTGTATGTGTGTCTCCCTTCTTTGAGGTGTGCTGGTGAAGGTTCGCTAGACGCCTGAGTTATTGTTGGCAGTGTTGGCAATGCTGGAATCCTTCGGTTGTGATTTTCCTTCTATTATTTTCTGTAGGGCTGGATTTGTGGCTACGTATTGTTTAAATTTGTTCTTATCTTGGAATGTCTTGTTTTCTCCATTGATAGTGAACAATAGCTTGGCTGGGTATAGTAGTTTGGGTTTGCATCCATGGTCCCTTAGTTTTTGCAGAACCTCTATCCAGGACCTTCTGGCCTTCATGGTTTCCATAGAGAAGTCAGGTGTAAGTCTGATCGGTTTACCTTTATAAGTTACTTGCCCCTTTTCCTTTGCAGCTCTTAATATTCTTTCTTTAACCTGTATATTTTGTGTTTTGATTATTATATGGCGAGGGATGTTTTTCTTTGATCCAGTCTGTTTGGTGTTCTCATACTGTTTTTACACTAGAAGTTTTGGTTAATTATAATAGTCACGTGGGGTTTGTGAGAGCTTCTTTCCTAACTTGGTATCTGCATAGTATACTGAGTTCACACTTATTAAGCTCATATTTCAAGTCGACACCAAGACAAGTACATATAATGCAGGACCTCATAAAGCCCCATAATTTATGAGATAGGTTAGTTTTGTCCTTATTTTATGGAAGAAAAAAATTAATCTTCATTAAGCCCTTAATAAAGGACTTAATCTTCATATAATTTGGTAAATTTTATTTTGCACTTGCCTTGAGCCTGTGCTAAACATATATGCGTCCTCATTTAAGCCTCAGAATGAATGTATTAGGCCAGTAACGTTGAAAATTTCCATTGGCAGATGACTGTAAATATCTCTTTTGTGGCACATAGTAGGTAAAGGTCATTACTAGATGTGAATTGAAGTCTGTCAGACTAATGGCTACTCTTCAATTACTGGGCATAAATGCTTCCGGAAGTAATGCTTGCTGTCATGAAACAGGATTCTGGCACAAGGGCAATGGTCAATTTAAGGAGGAAGGAGTCACCAGAACTGTTGATGTATATGAACATGACCTAGTGATACCCATGTAGATGATATTTGCAAAGGATATTGAATTGGAATACAAAGGCATACACTGTTGGTGCAAGGAAGCAGCTTTCCTCAAACTTTTTGACTTTTCCTGGCTCTAGTAGTGGTTTTCTGGTTCCTCAGTACTGCACACCCACAGTCAGACCTGCAAACTAGCTCGCACTGGCCAAGAAATTCTCCAAGACCGAGTTGCATGAGATTGATGCGGGTAAATGGACATGAAGCTGTGGACACATAAAAAAATATTTATTCCTTGAAGTAAGGAAAGCATTTGAGAAACAAAACACATTTGAAAATGTATTATGTCTTCCCAAGATGACTGGAGATTTCCAACATTGTTGAAATCATCATCAAGCAGAGGGACACTAAAATATATGACTCTGCCCACCTAAAATAATACACCAATGTCCTGCTTAATATGGGGAATATCAAATCCTCATATTTTCAATTTGAGTGCTGCCTGTATCAATCCTCTCTGTGTATGAATGTGCACCTGTTCTTTCTCACCCCCTCCAGTATTTGTAAGCAGAAACTTTTAGAACATTGTGTTGATTAACTGAAGGAAGTGCCAAGTACTGCGAGGAGTGGCTGAGACGAGGCTCTTCATTCTCTTTCTTTCCAATTAGCTCTGAGGCTGAGAGAAGCCATTCTACATCCCTTACGCTAATATTAGCTTCAATTCAGCCACATAACAACCTTCTTAGCTCAGAAGGTTGCCGTGAAGGGAAAATAGTCTGACATTTTAAAATATTCTTTCATTGGGCCGTTCACTTCTTCCAGGGAGCTTTAGCTAGTGTTTCCAAATGCTTCTCTTCACGCTCTGGGCTCTGCAAAGCCATGGTCTCACGGAGAACTGCCTGTTCTTGAATCATCAGTGGTTAACAGAGATCTTGGCAGTAGAACATATCTGATTAGTCTTTTCATAGAAAAACTGTGTCAATGAAGTATAAGTAGTCAAAACATATGCTTTGAACATAGCACATATTGTAAACATATAGGTTATAGCGATTCAATGCCAGTTTACTAGTACATTCAAATAAGTAGAATATAATGTTTCATTAATGTTCTGCTTGATATGGGAAATGGAAAATTCTCATATTTTTAACTTATTGATTGGTACCCATATTATCTATCTCTGTACATGTATATTACACACACAGTGTATACATATATCAATGATTTATATTTATATTATATAGTAAATATATATATATATGTAATAGAATCTGCTTTATAAGGGAATCTATTCTTATTTGAAGATGAACTGAATATATCTCTTAGCCTTGAAGTCTGGCGATGACCACCATAGCTAGTCTATTGAATCCCAAATATATATAGACTAAGAACACAGAAGAGAGATCTGACTTATTTGTATTTAAATAATTTAATCTGTATCATAAATACAAAAAATGAGTTGCTAATTTCCCAATTTTTATATAATTTAATTAAACTATAATGCTTATTTGTGCAAACCATAGATTCGTATACATCAAAGTCAGTATTCAAATATTTTATTAAGAAAGGAGAGGTTGTTTCTAGTGGAGTTTTACAGATGAAGAATCAATGGTTGAGAGTTTCAGGAAATGTCTTAAAGTTCTTTTCCAGCCAATGGCAGAAGTTATGCTGGCCTCTGCCACCATGACTTTTCCTTTATTGTTCCTATTAGCTTCAATCTCACCCTGTTGAGATCAAGTTAAGCTATATTCTTGATTGGATTAGCATTTTTTCCTCCGAAAGTTTATCTTTAATACTGTCCAGCTAACTATTAATGCAGTTAATAAATTGCAACTAGAGATGACTCAGGGCTATTAGTTTTCTTCTTCCTGTATACTAAAATGGCTAAAAGGAAAAAGGAGAGGCACCAACCTTGGTAAAATTATGGTTTTGTTTACTTTAAAAAAAGGAATGGAATTTTGGACAATTATGAAGGAATAGACAAATAGAGGTTTTCTAATCTTTACCACCTATATATAACCATCTCTAAACTTTGATAAACCTGATGGTGTCTTATGTCTTTGCAGATGTTTTTTGCTACCCTCTGCAGATAATGCTCTATCATTATCTGCAGTTCTGCCTGTGCAATATGCTTGTTGCCATCTCTTTTATTCTGTATTTCATGTCTACACTCATTCATATCTCTCTACATAGTCATTCTTAAATGCAACCATGAAGCATATGCAGTTCTTAAACTCAAATAGAATCATCTTCAACATTCTTTTGAAATGTGAGTTGTAATGTCATTAAATATTTTTCCAGATATCACCTTACTTTGTTCACAGTAATTCAAGCTTTGAATGCCCCTGGGTTTATCTGCTGTCCTTCATTCACTACATGGATGTAGAGGTTGCTTACTCATTTTGTCATTGACATCAGCATCCTAATGGACAATCTGTGCCTCTCTTTGCTTTACACATCTGTGATCGATTAGTTTGTTTTTAGAAGATTTTGTGATGGAGTAGAATTTATCTTCTTGATTTTGAAATTCTATTAATCTTCTACACTTTAATAATAGTTTACTACTCAAAAAGGAATATACTTCCCTGAATTTTATCGTCATGGATTTACATGTGCACCTGATTCAAGAAGTATTTCATAAATTGTTTTTACTTTACACTTATTTTTATGTAGTGTGTGTGGCGTGTGTGTGTGTGCCCATGCTATAATACATGTGAACTCCAGAAGACTAATTATAAGATTCTATTCTATCTTTTCAGTGTTTGTTTCTAGGATTGAACCCAAGTCACTAGGCTTGGTGTAATCACCTTTACTCTCTGAGCCATCTGAATGGCTCACAAACATTGTTTTATTTACTTCTCTAACTAATAAAGCTAAGCATTAAAACATTCATGATGAATCCTTGTGCTTAAGCCCTTGCAGATTCATTTCTTGTACTGTGCGACTCATATTGTAACTGAAATAGTGTTGATTTATTTTAAAGAGGATTCTGTATATTTTAAAAATAGTAACCCTGATCACAAATATTATAAATGTAATTTTTCTGATGTTATAACAACTATTATTTTTGTCTTTATTATTATTGCAGCGATTGGGGTTGAACACAGGATCTTGCACATCCTAAGAAAATGCTCTGTGGCTGAGCTATGTTCTCGCCATCTTAAGGATCCTTATTTTATTTTTAATTTACTTGAGATGTTAAACGTTTTATTTGTCCTTTCCAGAGGTTTCAAGTCCCATTAAATAAGGGTAATATTTGTTATACTTATGTCAGTGAGAGAATAAATATTCACGACATGTCGATGTATAGAAGCAGAACGCATGGATAAGAAATTCTAGGAAGTAAGAATCACTTGACTTCTGTACATTTTTGAACATACCAGAGATGGGATTTTTCTATCCCTGAGTTAATTAAAGTCAGGCTCAATTCAAGGATTGTTGTAAAACTAGCATGATATCATTGTATAAAACTAACTTGTAAATTATCTGCCATAGAGTATAGTGTGTGATATATAATTGAGTCTGGAAGTACTTAATATACTTGTAAAGGATGCTATTGATGATATTTTCCCACAGTTTTTGTATAAGGAAGACTGAACTTTTAGTACAAAAGATTAGGGATCAAAGTTGTTGCAAGATCGGGTGTAGAATTTCCCTCCCATTTGGACTCTATAACATAAAATTGCCTTTATTTCCATTATATAATCTATTCCGAAGTGTTTACAGACATTGCAGCACCTTGGAATAAATCTTCAGGTTTCAGGATTGAAAACGTTCGATAACCATGGTATCTCAAAATTGTAGTACTCAATATTTATATAGCATGTTTAGTGTTTTCCACAAGCAGTGCTCTAACTGATCTTCACATTGAATCTGTGACGTAATAGTAAGAAATAGGTATCTACATGTTTTTCATGTTCAAAAAGCAAAAACAAAACAGCACAAAGGCCACTTGCTCAAGCTTAAACAGAATTAAGGGATGCTCATACAGTTAAGAACCTGAACTTCTCTTTAGGTTTTTAAAACACTTGTTTTAAAGACACTGATTACTAGAAACCAGCAGAAAAACCTGTAAAAGATTGACTTTGTGGTTTGAATGAACTTGTAGGTGCCAATCAACCACTTTACCAGATAATGTCTGCTGATAAAGGCGGTCTAAACTTAGCAGAAGCACAGCATGATTTTCAATTTATGCATGTTTCCACCAAAGCACGTACCATTCTCTTTTCTGAAGTACAAAAATGTACTTATATTCTGTTTATATTTTCAAACGATCATATAAGCATGACTGTTAACTGAGTTGGAAAATTTTATTGCTAACATTTTCCCAGAGAGCGGAAAAAAATTTATTGCAAGATGTGAATCAAGCTGTTTGTAGATAAAATATTTAGCCAACTATCCCCTGCAACCAAAGTATTATTTTAAGAGAGAGCTGTAAATCTGTAGAACAAAGGTTTTGAGGTTGGTCTCATTATGATGTTTTATTGTGCCTCCCACAGCCAAAGGGACTTCTAAGGTCAACACGAATGATTAAAAGTAGCAGCAAATACACAGGGTGTGGAGATCGCACTTCCAGTTTAAAAACGTATTGATTAGGAACTCTAAAGAGCATAAAGATTAAATATGACAAAAATATCTTGGTTATTGAAACCTATTGATATACCTGTTACATAAAATTTTCCTAAGATACTTATAATATAGTTCCAGGAATAAGACATTATTATGAGATTCTTGTTAAATTAAGAAAAAGTACCTGGGAACTGGGGAGATGTTTCTGTAGTAAGAATACTTGCTGGGCAAACATAAGGATTTGAATTCAAATCTCCAGAGACCATGTAATAAACTGGACATGCTGGTCGGTACACATACCAGAAACACTGTCATTGGGTGCATGGAGACATAGAGACAGGAAAATCGATGGTAGTTGATAGCCACCAGTCTACCTCCAGGTTCAACCTTGTCTCAAAAGACCATGTGGAAAATGACAGAGGAGGCCACGGTGCTGACTCTTGTAATTGCATACACAGGCTTACACACCTGCACACACATGTGCTTAACATTCTTGTACACACAGATTCAAGCTATAAACACTGACAATACAGCCAGCACATACATTTATGAGAGGAATATCAATTTAAATTTTAGATAATAAGAAAATATTATGAAAGTCACACCTGTTACTGGATGCTAGAATATCTTACTATTTCCAGAAGGAGTCTGCATTGAGAAGCTAGAGACACCATAATTATATTAATCAGTCTTTGCAATCTTTGTCAATATACAGGACTACTGAAAACATGCATAGCATTACATATTAAGGAATGGTTGCTCAACTCAGGTAACTAACTCCACCAAAGTTAAATTCGAATAGAAGTCATTCACATAACTGAGCACATCAGAGGAAAAAGGGAAGGAGGGAAAGAGGGAGGGAGGGAGGGAGGGAGGGAGGGAGAGAGAGAGAGAGAGAGAGAGAGAGAGAGAGAGAGAGAGAGAGAGAGAGAGAGAGAGAGAGAGAGAGAGAGAGAGAGAGAGAGAAGCAAGACACTAAATGATTGACACACTTGAGGTTATAATAGAGAAGGATTCCATATGCAACAGGGGCCAGGGATGATTTCAGAACAGAACTGACCCTTGAGTTGTTTTTTAGAAGATAATAAGAGCTTGGAAACAGGTTTGTGCTATTTGGTTGGATTCTGCCCCAGCACAGCACATACATGATGGAGAACTTACACACATGTAGAGATGTGTTACTGCCTCTGTTGGGAAGCAAAATTTCTGGCATTAGAGTGAACTGTGAGTTCTCTTTACTCATGGCTATTTGGTTTAGGAGAGATGACCTAGATAGTTCCTCAGAATTCCTGTTTTCTTTTAGATTAGCACTCTAAATGGGGCTTACACATAGTCATAATTTTATGCTCTCTCTCACACACATATTAAAACCAAGTTTTTAATAATTGATTTTCATCTAGATATGTCCCCAAACAGGGCTTATTTGAGACTAGCATCTGCTTTGCCTTAGCTAGCTTTTAAGTCACCTTTTCCAAATTAGCAGTAGAAAAACGTTTTCAATGAACTTTTTATTACATTGGAAAAATAAATTTTAAGTTCTTTTTTTGTCCCAGCAGAGATTATCATGAGACCAAAGATGTTAATAGGAAAAACAAACTCGATGTATTTGGAAGCTAAAAAGAACACTTTGGTGGAAAATCAAACTTGGTGGAAGAAAGCTTTGCTGAAGGACCATGGCAGGCTCAAGCTCCTCTGTGGCCACTCTATTCTTACTGCTCATGCTCTGTGGAAAAGCCTTAGACAAGAGCAGGAGAGCATAGCCCCTGCATAACTCACTGCATGGTAAAATGTTTGTATGCCAAGGAGAGAGACTGCACTTGTCTCTTTTTGCTCCCCAAATGCTCGGAGGCGCTAGCTACTCGACGTTTGATGATTTGCCGATTTTACATTAAAATATTGATCCAAAGAACTGCAGACATTAGCTCACCAATTGAATCCTTAGAAATATCCAAGGCTTTGATCCCCAGTGACTGATTTATTTTTATTTTTACTGAGAAATCTAGTAGTATTGACCCAGTTTGCATATATGTGTGCTAAGATTTGTGATGTGGGAAATTCCCATGATCAAGAAGTGCTCAAGTGTCTGCATGTAGAGATGTCTATGATCTTGCATACTTGGATATGACAAAATGATTCCATTTACTTTTTTCATCTGCCTATCCATTCATTCATCTCTTTTGTCCACAGTTATGCTAATTACAATTAAAACTATTCTTTTAAAATCTCAAGATTTTAGACGTTTTTCATAGCCAAATTTTTTCTTCCGAAATAGAAATTTTAATATACCTTTTTATTCAATGGCAGGGAGAAGTCATGCCCAATGAGAGAACCCCAGAGAATCTCAAGGCACCATATGCTGATATTTTATTATAAAGATTATATATTAATCTTACTTCATGTCTACAAGTTTTTTGATGGAGGAGTGCGCGTAAGTGTGACTTGACAGACTCCCACCCTTGTGTATTCACAACAGAACAAATTTTGCTACATACAAAGCCTAGAACATGGTAGGCTCTTCTGGAAACTGAGTAAAAACAAGCAATTATATTTTCGATGAGACCCTACTCCCATCTAAACTTCTAACATTAAAATATTGTTTATGTTTTTATACTTGCCTATATAATTGAAGTAAAGAAATATACTTTAAAAATTTATCAGTGGTTTTTACTTGAAAATCCCATGTATATAGAGTTTAGAGAAAATTATCCAGCAATGATCAAATTATTGACTCACTGAACATTAGCTCAGTTAAGAGAAAATGCCTTTTTTGCAGCAAAATGATCCTTTACAGCATTGGTTCTCAACCATTTTAATGCTGTAACCCTTTAACACAGTTCCTCATGTTGTGGTGACCCCCAACTATGAAGTTACTTTTTGCTACTTCATAGTTGTCATTTTGCAACTGTTATGAATCACAATGTAAGTATCTGATATGCAGGGTATTTGTTATGTGACCCCCCTGTGATAAGGCCGTTTGCCCCCTCCAAAGGGGTCACATTCCACAGGTTTGGAACTGCTGCAAAAGAATTATTGCAATCCCATCCAGTAATTCCTTTTTCCTTATTTCTTTGAGCCACAAGAAAGACACATCTCTAGGTGAGAAGCTGTTGGCTGATGGTGGATTGAAAGCCAGTTTCTTTAGGGAAACCACTTTTTTAAAAACCACTCTGAATTCTCTAGTCTTTGTTTAGAATACTTTCTTCCTGCATGTACAGCTTGTGGTGGGATGCTGTTGACCAAAAACTCTGTAATGAATATTATATTCATGGTGAATGAAAAGGGACTGAATAGATTCTATTTTGTTCAAGTTATCCACACAGAAACAGAAGTATAAGAATAAGGACTTGAGTCATGAAAACAAAGTGGCAGATGGAATGTGTCCAGAGGATGTGATTTGTGAGCTGGGAAGGGGATCTGGTGATAAAGGCTGGATTTCCCACGAAGCTCAGGAATTAACTGAGAATATGGCGTTGAGTCTTTTTTCTAGCATCATTCTTCTTTGGAGACTCCTGTATGCTGTTTTTCTAAATGTTCTGCTCTTCTTCTTCCTCATATCATCGCTGTGGCAGAAGTAGGAGTCAGTTAATTTTCCCCTGGAAACACATCTTTTGTAATGTGCTTTGAAGGCCTTATCCTATTATTACTTAGATATTCTAACAAAGACTGTTACCCATTGAAAAGGTCTTAAATTGCCTGAGCCTCCCTTCTGAGATTCCAATGATTACCATGATTATTTTAAGAAGGTTGACAGGTCCATTGTTATAAATTAAGGTGTATATTGGAATCCTCTTTGAGGAGATGAAATTTTGTCCCTCAGTGTTACCATGAGCAAAATAATAAAAGAACATATGAGCAATACCAAGGAGCCAAGTTGCATCCAAAGTCTTACCTTGTTTTTCAGTTACAGTTAGTAGGATGTATGGATTATCCCATCATAAAATATTAAATCTGATCAGATTGTGATATGATGTTACTGAAATTAGCAAGCATAGGAAGCAATTTCTATGCGTCATTCAAACCTGTAAAAGCACACTATTGTTCAATCTTATGAAACAGATTGATTTCAATGTGGCTCACCATACACAACTGATTGCATGCTTTAGTAATGAAGCTCAAGACGGTTTGTTTTTCCTGAAAATGATAATGATACCAACAGGTACTTTGTGACATTGCAAATCTGTTACTGAAAGTTGGTCAAATGGAATTTTGTAAATATATGAATTTATGTTTATTAATCAGCTTACTTTTCAAACTAGTTTTAACCAGAAATAAAAGCACACTCAGATTTTAATAGGAGAAAATAAATGATGTTTGTACAATATTAGAGAGGGATATGTTACATTTAGCTGGAAAAAATAATTGAAGAGCAACAGTTGGCAAGCCAATAGATTTCTTGCTAAAAGCAGACATAGGTATCAGTCATTGAGAAGGATAATTTTTTTTTTTTTTTTTTTTTTTTTTTTTTTTTTTTTTTTTTTTTTTTTTTTTTTTTTTTTTTTTTTTTTTTTTTTTTTGGGGGTGGGGTTCTCCCCCCCTCGCGGGTTTTTTTTTTTTTTTTTTTCCCCCCCCCCCCCCCCCCCCAAAAAAAAAAGGGGGGAGGAAAGAACCCCCTTTTGTGGTTTTTCTCTCCCTTTCGGGGGGGTGTTTTTTTTTGGGGGGGGGGGGGGTTTTTTTTTTTTTTTCTTCCCTCCCTTTTTTCCTTTGGTTGGGGGGTTTCTCCTTCCCTTTGGCCCCCAAAAAAAAGTTGGATTAAAGTAAGCAGATCATAGGATAATATTAAGAATCATGCACTTTGGATGTGAGTCATATCTAAAATACTGGCAGTAGCTCAATAATGATAATAATAACAGCATCATCAGCAACAGCAATGCTCCTTTTACTGTGCTGAATGGTAAGTTGATTGAAAGCTCTCTGAATAAGTAGCTCTGGTACTGTTCAAGAATAACCCCTGGTGTTGAATACTCATTCTCTTGTTTGTCTTGTGGGTTTTTTAAAGGCACTGTTTCACTATGTAGGCCAGGACCACTTGTAACTCACTATGCTTCCTAGCCTAGCCTTGGAGTTACAGCAATTCCCTGCATTTCCTCTGGAGTACCTGGACTCCAAGGCCTTCCCAGTTACAAGGCTTGAGCCTTTTAATGTTTGTAATTCTGTTTCAAAAAGGTAAGAGGAAAATGATATATATATATATATATATATATATATATATATATATATATACCCAGTCCCTGGCCTTCTATATGTGTGGCTTTTGTAAAGTTATTCTTGGCTATGTGTGCATGCATGAGTGTGCATGTGTGTGTGCATGTGTGCGTGTGTGTGACTTAATGTCTATAGATGCAAGAAATGAGAAAGTGAGGGTTAGAAGATGAGAAATCTGAAGTGAGAAAGTGTTAGTTGAACCTTCTTGGGTCAGCAGTCTGAGCACTGGATTTTTAGGCAGTTTTTATAGTTTGAACTGATCCTTTTCAGAGGCCAAGGGCAAGGATTACCAGAGCAATGTTAGATGGAAACTAATCAGTCTACTGTAGCCCACTCTCTACTGGGTAGAAGACATTGTGAAAGGATGTTGGAGAAGATTCTGTACTCTGCTTCTCCACAGATGTGCTTATTAAAAGCTATCACGAATATGGCTGTATTGGGCCTCTCTCATATATTTTAGCTAAGATTTCATCCAGGTTCCAAATCGAGAGGGTTAAAACTCAGATCAAGAGATCTACCATGAGTCTAAATAATATGTTATTTTTTTTCTAAAACATCTGCTAATTTTCAACTGTAAGGCTGGAAGAATTTTGAGCAATAGACCTGGTTATAATAGTGGGAGACTTCTCTTTCCTCACCAAGGAATTAAGAAGACTGTTTAGATGAGAAAGATGTTGTGTTTTTTTGTTTGTTTGTTTTTTGGAGTGATGATAAGAAGAATCATAGCATCTCTTTGCTGGAGCAAGACTTAATCACCTACTTGGTTTCCTCAGATGTAAGTTGAGAAAGATGGGCAAAACAAGAAAAGAAGTGAAGAGTCATTCCACATTTTCTTAGAGTTTCAACGGGCAGGTTTAATCCTATCAGCCTCTTCCATAGACCTTTCATCTTGCTGTAAGAAGAAGGATAGGCATTTTTATCACTAACACTGACAATCTTTTATTCACTAATTTCACATTTGTTTATTTATGAGTGTAAGTACATGTGTGCATGTGTACACATGTGTGCATGCAACGATGTACTCATGGAAGTCAGAGAACATCATGCGGAGGTTGGTACTCTCCTTTAACTGGGCGGGTCTGAGGATCAAGCACAGCTTGTTGTGTTTGGCAACAAGTGCCTTTACCCACTGTCTCTTCTTACTAATGCATCTACTTTCAGAGTCAGCAACAATTACTTCTAACTTATAGTTTTATTTTTTAAACAAAACTTTCAATCAACAACATATCCTTCTGTGTTTTCCTCTTCCTTTCCCCCCTCTCTCCCCTGGACATAGGTTTCTCCTTCCATAATCTGATTCTTAATCCTATTTGGCAATCCCGTGTTCTCATCTGGATTAGACTTGTCTCTTATTGTTCCTCCTCAGGTAAAATGATTTCCTTAGCGACACAACACTTATCACTTACCTGGGTACTGAGTCACCTGCCTTCCCGAACTAGCATTACTGACGTTGTGAGGACAAAGGATGTATTACATATGCCTTAGTAGTTCCAGTGGATCCTGTGATGTTTGAAAGACTCTAAATGTTTATTAGATCAGTAAGAGATAAGCAATGCTCTGGCTTTATTCAAGATGTAAAACTTTAAATTTGGAAGAGATATCCAAGATTATGTCTCAATCTTGAATTATGTTCATGATCCAAAGGATATTAACAACAGATCAAGATTAAATTCCAAGTTACGATAAACAAATGTGAGCTGAGGAATTTTTGTTTGCCTTGCGGTAACTTGATATATTGCTGACTATCCACAAAGACAAAGAAGAGTAGATGTGATCAATAGTAAAAACTTCATGCAAGTTTGATTATCAGGATGAACAACCCAGGAGGGGAACTTGGAACCTGATACCTCACCATTTTTCCTCCCTCCTTGCATGGTTCCAAATCTGGCTATGGGTTCTTTGTACTGTCCATCACGGGAGCAAACACTGAAGAATTTTAAAGAATCTCAATAGGGTTTTTTTAACCTATTGGGAGTTTATAAGTAGCCCTGGGTGACTTCCTATCTATTTCCCTGGTGACAAGAATTATAGCACAAAGTGTGAGCTTTGTATATACACATTCCCATGTGTATATATTAAAACTATACTACCATCTTAATTAGCCATCAACCCAATTCTCTTCTTTGGCTCTTAGATGGCCAAATCTTTCTCATAATGGTTGGATTTTCAAAAGTCAGGCAATATACAAAGCTATCAAATAGAAGGATTAACTAATGGTCAATGTCTGCACTGTGTCAAATTGACCTAACTCTAAAGACTACTTCATTACAAAGCAAACATTTTTATGAGGTTAAATATATTTAGTTTTATTTAGATCAATTGAGCTAGGAATATAAATTGTAAGACAGTAACATTTTAAGCATAATTATTATCTAGGCTCTAGACAGAACAAAATTAATATGCTCTGTGGAATATTAAATTTCTTCTATGGCTTATTTGGTAAAGACATTAAAAAATCTATCTGTATTTTTGGAATATGATAGTCTTCCTCTTTAAAAAGATATTATAATTGTACATAGTTGGAATGAATAATTCACAGCCTCCTAAATATAGGCAGAGTCTTCCTAAATGTGCAGAATATTTTAAGAAAAAAACAAAACAAAACATCCTAAACAAGACCATCTATATCTATCTAAAATTCCTATAACATTACAACTGAGAGAAGAAAATTTTAAACATGTTGAGACATTTTTCATTTTGATATATTTAAGGTTAGCTTAATACAAATCTCATCTACCTAAAAGCATGAGTGTGCACACAAAATTACAAAAATCTGGGCTCAAAAACTGATGTTGGAATCTTCATTTACTTTTAGAGCATGAAATTCTCAATGAGAATCAAAATTTCTTTTCACCAAAATTCAGACAACCAATAATTAATTTGTCAGTTAAATTAATATTTTAAAACTCTTACTTAAATCACTGTTGGTATTTTGTCATCAGTGTAGTAACACTTGTTTCAAGGAAGCTTAGAGAAGCGTAGAGATTCTTTTTTTTTTGCCATTTACAAATTTTTATTCACAATTGCTTGAACAGCACTTTTCAAGTTGAAAGGAGAGATACAAAAATCAGAGCTACAGAGCTTTTTTCCCAGGGTCCAATCCCACACAGTTTCTTCTGTGTGCATCTGACAAGTGTTCCCACTTGACTTCATTCTACAAGCACATTCTCTCCACATGTCTGCTCCCAGGCACAGGTTCATATTCTCCTGTTTTGGAAACCTAGGGGAATATATTAGCTTTAAGATAGAATTATGACGGGCATTTCTTAGGTCATGGGCCAGTCTTTGATCCAGTCCCTGTACCTAATGAGATGGGATACTCCAGTTATACAGATTTGAAATACCCACCCTTTAATCTTGCAGTTAGGGGAAAATGGTTTTGATATGGAAGGAAGAATAGGAAGGTTGATATTCCAGGGAAAACAATAACCCTCATAGTTCACTAACAGTGGGGCATGTGCCGTTGAATTATGGGAAGCAGGGCTCAAACTGGAGACATGCAGAAAGAAGAGAAACAGAGAGTGTAAATGTTCAGAGGAAAGAAGCATGCTCGCTCACACAGTCCTCTGTATAAATGAGTCCTGCTGGGGATGTTAGACTACTTACTTCCTAGATGCCATCTTCATTTGACGGCCAAAAGGCTCCCTGAGACTCTGAAAGCCAAGCAAGTCTCTAGGCTGCTCCCGGAATTCAAGTCTACTGGGGAAGATGTATTAATTTTGTTAACAGTAGTTGTGATGGTGGTTACAAAAAGAAATAAATTTTGTTACCACGAAGGTGCTAGAATTCATTCAGAACTGACACACATGTCAAGTCAAGAGCACTAAGAAAGCTGGCAGTGGTACAGATTCTTATTGGCTAGCTGTTACATATTAATTTAACCCATTTCTATTAATCTATGTATCACCATGTGGCTATGGCTTACTGGTTAAAGTTTTATCTGGCTCCAGCAGGGCTACATGGCTTCTCTCTGACTCCACCTCCATTCTCTCAGCATTCAGTTTAGTTTTCCCCACCTAGCTCTGTTCCCCTATAGCTCTGCCATAGGCCCATAGCAGTTCTTTTGTTAACCAATGATAGTCACAGCACACAGAGGGGAATCCCACATCACTCAATAGTCAGCAAGCTATATTTATTTGGCAGTTTTGACAGAGTTGTGTCTTAAGACCATGTCAGATAAAAGTCATTTCAAGATCCGCAGTTCAAAAATCTTTACTGAAATAGTTTTGACTCAAACTGAGAACGGAAAGAGAATTTCAAGTTAAGGTTGTCGTTCCCAGACACTCTGTGAGTTGGCAAGAAAAATTCACCTTCTACAGATGTGTTCTTGAAAAGCTAATAATAAACAATCTCCTATACACAGGATTTACTTGATTCTTTTTCCTGCCTGTTTTCCTTTTTAACTCTTTATATATCTCAGATCTTTTGGCTTTCCCAAACATTCTCTATTTTTAAGAATTCAGCAACATAGCAAGAATACGGTATCCAAAACATCTGTATTTAAAGAAAAGCTCTCTTTAAGGGCTCAGATATATGTCTTATTTCTCTATAAAGTTATAGAGAAAAATCCCATTCTTTTCACCATTACATCTTATTTCTCTAAAGATTAGTTTATACCATGTACTTTGGATTTAGCAGTAGGGGTTAGTATCTTTGAAAACTTTCTTAACCAAATCAATTTAGTAGCTGATAAAATTAGATCGCACAATTATCTTACCACAGTGCTTGACGGCAGCGCACCGTGCCCCAGTGTCTGTGCTCAGTGCACTGGCACTCAGTTCGCGAGCTTCGGGCAAGGGGCTGGAGGTCAAAATACACAGACACACACAGACAGAGAGAAAGCGACACGGGTCATCCTTGAATTCCCCAAGAATGCCCCTCTTTATTGTGTTCAGGGGCAGATTATATAGAGATAGCCACGCCCCAGCCAAACCCACCAGAAACCACTCTCCTACCATCACGAACTCCTGAAGGTCTCATGCTCAGAGCAGCTGTAGGCACTCAGATCAGGGGATTACAAGAAATTCAGGATCTGGGGTCTCACTGCTCCCAACACTCGACACTGTCAAGATCTTGAATTCTCTACTTCAGTCAAGCAATGTTTGGTCACAGGTAGGTACAGGTACAACGGACAGCAACCGAGCAGCAGAAAGACCCACCACAGCGTGCCACTTCACAGCTACTGCCTCTGCAGCAACAAATTTATGTATTAATACCAAGCTAGTATTTTACATCTGCCATTCTACTAGCGAGCCTTTGCTTCCATAGATGTTCGGCTATTCATGTTAAAGGATGTGAAGAACACAACGTTCTAAGGTTTCTGCTGATTCAGTTGATTTTGGTGAATTGTGTATAGTTTTAGTAGAAAGCATAGTTGTTGCTACCACATTCTTTCAAAATGGACACATTATGCAATCTGCATAAATGGGATATTTATCAATGAGAATAAACTCTGTCCATAACCACTTAAGATTGTGCAGGTGCCCATTTAAGATTACAAGAGAAAGTAAGTGGTCTCCTGGATTGTTTACCTTAAAAAGTGCAGCGGAAGTAACAGGATGCTTTCTAGGCCAGACTCATAAGGCAGTTAAGAAGAGGAAACAATTTATTGATCCCCACTTTGATAAGCATACAAGACTGTGATGTTTGCTTTTTATCTTCTTTTTCACTTGCTGTCAAGGAATCCATTATGTTAGAAGGGACCCTGCCTGGCATGACACAATGCCTTTATACCCATCAGGTCATTTTTGAGGCCAAATAGCAACTGTATCAATAGTTCCATTATTTGTACCCTTAAAGTGGGTGGCAGGCCTCCTTAACTAAGTGGCCCAGAGACACACAGATGGACAATATTAAAGCCAGGACTGAGTTCCAAGCCTGTAAAATTTGCTTCCTTCTATCATGAAAATGAATGAAATCTACTAATAGTAGTTGTAATACTTGTATTAGCAGCAATACAACTGCTATTGTTTTACTAAATGCTGATGTGAAACTGTTTTCTAAATATTTATGTTCATGCCCAATGGGGTTAGTATTGCACTCCACCCCAGGTCAGAGAAGCTTCTCTGTGGCGAGCTGTAGTTAGTGCACAGAGTCATTGACTGATGCAAAAGCTGTGGAGATCTCAACCCTAAATGGAGCATCAGAATCACACTCCCGAAGGCTGGGGCAATATCATGGAAGTGTCAGTGTTTCAACATGAGGTTTTTATAGCTTGCTTCTTTTGTAAAATTATTCTTATTGGTGTAAATGAGAATGCAGATTAAAAAATGTGAAAGTAATTTTAATTGATAAGTTCGAGAGGAGCTTGGTATTTTATGTTATCTTTTGACCTTAATAAAATTACAATTTTAATAAAGTGTAAAACCTCCTGGGTAAAAAAAAATAATGTGAAATAATTATAAGTTAAAAATGCCATTACTTAAAAATATCATATAAAATTGGGAATTTATTTTCACTGAACAGATTCAGCATATTTTATTTATATTTATTTTTATGTATGTAGGAATACCAATCAATGGAAAAGAGACCATGAATTTAGGAGAGAGTAAGGGAGGAGCATAAAGAGGTCTGGAGGGAGGAGTTAAGCAAAGGGAGGAGTATTATTGCAATTAAAATTTAAAAGTATTAAGAAAAATGCATACAAACTTCATTAAAAACACAAGACCCAACCCCAAAACTCAAATAGATTGAATCAATGCATATTCACCGCAGTAATTATTAACCTTTGAATTGTTTGACTCTTCACAGGAAATTCATTAAGTCCTCATGATTCATTCTTATTTCATAATTGAAATCCATTTTCTCCAAGAGTGATAACCATATGTCATATTTTTGTTTTTGGGACACCAATGTTTCCTTATGAGAAGTAAATTTATTAAGTGGACATCACTAGATGTTCAGATAACAAAGAAATTTAGTGGTGTTTGCTCCTCTTTATAAAGTTGTTTTTGTGTCTTACAGAAGGGCACACAATATTGAATTTTGCAAACATTTCATGAAATTTCTGTATGTGTTGATGTTGTACTGTGTATATGTGTGTTTGGTAGAATGGGCATGTTCACATTCTAAATTTCCCATCATGCATTAAAAACATGTTGGCTAGATTAAAAACACTAATATATTTTAGCAGAGTAAAATCCATAAAATTCAAATATAAACTTTTAAATCAAAAACTTTTGAATGTATTTATTGGCCATTAGTGTTTGTTGCTTTGAACATTTTCTTCATTTTGTTGAGCCATTTATTGACTGAAACAGTTTTGCTTTGCTGTAGTTTAGTTCTTACAGTCCTGCATCACTTCTAGATGCTATCCATCTCTGCAGGAGTTGGTGAAGAATTTCTCCTATCCCATATGCTGTCTGTTTATTCCACTGACGGTTTCCTATGCTTTTTAATTTTACACAATCCTATTTGTCAATTCTTGGGGCCCTTTCATGTGCTATTAGCTGTTCAGAAAGTTAATTCCTATGACAATATGTCAGAATGTGGGATTACAGAAGTGAGGAAAAGTGGGGCCCAGCTACAATAAATTATGTTTGAAATGTGATAATGAAACTCAATACTTGCTATGCTAATTTAATTGTGCAAAAAACAAAGACTTTTGATCATCAAAAAAATCTTTAGAATGAGCAGAAATCAGTTTGGTCAGTCAGTTTCCTAAAGGATGACATAACTTGTCACAAGAAATGAACTCCAGTGTCTTATTTATTTGGTATTTCTATCGTTGACTCCTTTTGAAATTGCATATTTTTATCGAACAGTTGTCACTGTTGACAATAATAGAAGAAATAGTCTCAATGGGAAGACACATTGTTTTTTAATTGCAATGAAAACTCCCAGTCAGGAAGTTTATGTCTGTATCAGTTCTATAATAGTTATGATTTAAAGAAACACTTACTGGAGCTTCCCCTGCAGTTACAGAACACTTATATATTCTGAGAAAGATAATTCAGTGTACTCATGCATTTTCTACAGAAGTGAAAAGTTGTCTTTAAATTTCAAATGCAATTGGAATGCTTTATTAAAACAGTCACATTCATGATGCAGAGATGAAGGGTGGGAGGTAAAAGATGAGATGAAGGATCATGGTATTAAAATCTGTTAAATCATGACAGAAGGGTGTCTTACATTGGTTTCTACGGCCATGATGAAGACCGTGACCAAAAGCAGTGTGGAAAGGAAAGAGCTTATTTGGCATAAATAGCACAAGCCACAATCCACTGGGGAAAGCCAATGCAGGGATTCAAAAGCTGGAACCTCGATGTTGGAATTGAAGCTGAGATCATATAGGTATGCTACTCACTGGGTTGCTCCTCATGGCTTGTTCAGCAGTTTAAAAATAACCCAGAACTACATTCACAGTGGTGGAAATGGCATATGGTAAGCTGCCTTTTCCCATGTCAATTATTAAACAAGACTATGCCTTCAATGATTTGCCTACAGGCCAATTTGATGAAGAGAATTCCCTAATCGAGATTCCCCCTCTTCCCAGATATTTCTAAGTGCATGTCAAGTTGACAAAAACCACAGCTCAGGAGACTGAAAGGGCACCTCAGAATAGTGTAACAAAGGAATGGCTGCAGAAAGGTGCTAATAAAATGTTTCCAAGTAGAACCCAGTGGAGACTATGCACACATGTATCATCCTTGGTTCTTAGGTTTCTTTTTTCTCTCTACTTATTGAAATCAGACAGAATTTCAAACCAGATGGACAGTCTTTCATCACATTTTTATTTTGATCACCTGTTGCTAAAAATAATTTTTGTGATATTGAGGAATTTTGCAATTATCTAGCTTTCAGTGTAATGTTCGAAAAATTCATCAAAATCAACAGAATGAATTTGATACGGGAAAAATTGTAATAGAAAGTGAAAATGAGCTCCTTGCCAAGTTGAGGAAATGTAGGCTTACGTGATCAGTCTTGCCCCACCATCTCATTTTCTCTGCTCTTTCTTACCTGCCTAGACATGTCCAGTAGAAATTATGAAAGCATTTGTTTTAGATCTGGCCCATTGGATTGCGGTTTTGTCCAACTGTAAAATAAGAATTCTAAAGATCCCAAACACTTCAAATTGGCTACCAAAGATTGCTTAGTCAATGGAGTTTTGGCTGACTTCAGTCCATAAGTGACCATCCACCATCTGTCTTCTGTTCTACCTTTCTAGCACTGACCCACCATCATCTCAAGCCCGCTACAATCATGTGTCTGCTGTCCTCCCTCTCCGTACTAATGGTAATTATTATCTGTAGGGCAATTGCCCTTTTAGAGTCAGACAAAGCAGGCTGTGAGAATGAGAAGTCCTTTTATTTCGCATCAAGAGAAGCCAAGGCATGATACCTAAGTTGAATGTTTACTTAGATTGTTGTTCCTAACCCATCATACTTTACTCAGCCCAGAGTTTTAATTCAGCCCCACTGTCTGTGATTTGTAATTACTTGCATGTCGACATTCTACCACTAGTTCTAATGACTCCACTTCTGATCTAACTCATTGTCTACTCTTCCATATCCCCTCTTCCATTCTTTGTTCCCTTTCCTTTACTCTCTAATATCTTTTCTTCCTAGAACAACCTGAGACATTGTGTCCTCTTATTCCCTCTTAGGCCATGGACAACCCCACCTGTTTTCATTACAAATATCTACCTCAGATTTGTAGACTAAATCATGTCTTACTACAAAATTCAGATGTTGAAGCCCTAAGCCATTGTTATGATATTTGGAGATAGGACCTCTGAGGGCAGAGTTAGATTAATGAGGTCACAAGGAAGACTCTCTATCCAAGAAGGTTGCTTCCATAACAGGAGGAAGAGATTACGGAGCACCCATTTATCAAATAATGATTAGGAGATAGTGAGGAAGCAGTTATCTGCAAACCAGGAAGCAACTTCCCCTCTCACCGATACTTTCTAGCAGCTTTAGGATCATGAGATCATAAACTTCTGCATTTTATTTCAACTGATATTCCATAATGGCATACCAAACATGTCAATACATCAGATAATAGCATATTTTCCCATCTGGTTTTCTGTTTTTTTTTTTTTGACCTTCTTGCCTATGTGAAATTAACTGTAGTCAGCACTACCTTCTGTCATCATCCTGAAAAAGATATATTTTTTTCTCTTCCTGGCCTGTTAAGTTCATGTCACCATTCTGAAACTTCCTTATTTGTATTAACTTTTGTCCCTGTGATCAGTACGTAAAACAAGTTTCTCCATCTTATTGAAGTTATTCAAGAGTTGCTCAGTCTCCTTCATTCTTTTTGTTAACAGTGGGCTTTTCTAATTAGGTTTCTTTTAGATTTTATTTTCTTCCACTTTACTCTATGGTGAGAGCCTATTGCCTTTGAACACAGGTTTCCAGTCTTACTGGGTAAGGATTAGGATAGGATACAGGAAACAAGTTCATCAACAAAGTAGAACATGTAGCATGATTTCGAGCCACTGTTTCACAGGGACCCTTTCCCTTAACGGTAGCCTACAGAGAATGGTCATGAAAAAGGCAAGGATGCCTCTCAGGGTCAGCAGCCACATTCATGCCTCTACAGAGGCAGCTGCAATTACCCCTAGAAATGTCTGGAAAACCTTGAGTCACTAATTGCATCCCATCCACTAGATGAGCATTATCAGCTAATCAGGTCTGAATCATGACAGCAGATTAGCTCTACCATCATACTACTGCAGTGGAGGGGAGAGTAGGAAATTCCATGAAAAGGAAGGAAACAAAGTTTACAGAAGAAGACCTTAAGGTTATGGTTTTTGCCTGTAAAACTATATTATCTATGAACATAAATTATAAATTATTTCTCCTAAATATGATGTACCTTTTTGGTAATAAAAAAATTAAGTCAGAATTTTTCCTCGTATTATTCAAAGCTTTAAAATTGTTTCACATATGGTCAAGTTGATATATTTTTGAATTTTGTTAATTATTGTTGTGTGTATGGTGTGTGTGTGTGTGTGTGTGTACATGCCATGATGTATAGGGAGGACAGAGAACAATATTGCGAAGTAATTTCTGTCCTTTTGTCTTTAGAAAATAGGAATTATGCTGGCTTAGGAAAGTAGTGGATTTAGTTTCTCCTCCCGATCCATGAGTTCACCAGGATAACTTCTGTACTAAAAGCTGAGTACTCCAGAAGAGGGGCTGACACTATGTAAGAGCCAAACTAATAGGAAAGTTTGTAGGAATTTCCGAAACTACACACACAAAAGTATTGCCACCAGGACTGCCTACACATGAGCTGGATGAGGACACTAGTAGGCATGCTAATGTGGAAGGTAGTGGGGGTGCTTCAAATTCCTCAACTCTACAAAATGTTGTATGATCTTGGTATGTAACATATAGACTGAGAAGATTGCATTTATATATTTATAATCTTTACTCAACACACACCAACCCCACCCACATACACGAGTTCTCTCTCTCTCTCTCTCTCTCTCTCTCTCTCTCTCTCTCTCTCTCTGTCCTCTCTCTCTCTCTCTCTCTCTCTCTCTCTCTCTCTCTCTCTCTCTCTCTCTCTCTCTCTCTCTCTCTCACACACACACACACACACACATGTTAGGAGTAGTGAGACTCCAGATCCTGAATTTCTTGTAATCCCCTGATCTGAGTGCCTACAGCTGCTCTGAGCAGGAGACCTTCAGGAGTTCCTGATGGCAGGAGAGTGGTTACTGGTGCGTTTGGCTGGGGCGTGGCTATCTCTATATAATCTGCCCCTGAACACAATAAAGGGGGCATTCTTGGGGAATTCAAAGATGATCCGTGTCGCTGTCTCTGTGTCTGTCTGTGTCTGTGTATTTTAACTTCCAGCCCCCTTGCCTGAAACTCGGTAACTGGGTAATAGCGCACGGAGCGCAGACACGGGGGCGCAGTGCGCGGCAATTGGAGGTCCCCACCGAGACACAGACACACAGGAGGTTAAAATACACAGACACACACAGACAGAGAGACAGAGACACGGGTCATCCTTAAATTCCCAAACACACAAACCAAGAATTAATGAAAAAGAGCTCATGAATTTTGGAAGAGAGCAAGGGTGATTATATGGGAGGATTTGGAGGGAGGAATGTCAAGGGAGAAATGATGTTATTTAAAAATATGTTATAAAAATGTCAGAACACCCCATGTTGCAGAGACCATTTCTATGAGATTCCTATATGTAGGAACTTGTTGTTTATATGTCTATATATGCTTCTTGTGCTTTTTCTGACTTTTTCTTGTTTTGTCCTATTAAGATTTGTTTTGTTTTGGGTTTATTATTAGTCTTTAGATGCTTGGTTTCTTTTCCTTTTCTCTTTTATTGAAAATGATTTTTTTTCATACAGCATAGTCTGATTATGATTTCCCCTTCCCCAAATGCCTCTCAGTTCCTCCCCATCTCCTCCCATCCGCATCTACATCCTTTCTGTCTCTCATTAGGAAGAGACAGGCATCTAAGGAATACTAGTCAGATAAAGTAGGATAAAGATAAAACAAACAAGGCAGACTAGGTAAAAACAAGCAAACAGGAAAAAGGAGTCAAAGAAACAGCACAAGAAACACATGAGACAGAAAGAGTGTGGATTCGGATGAGAGGGGGCTCGGTAAGGATCTCTGGGGGGGGGGGGCTAGAGCAAGGGAAACCATAATCAGAATATCTTATATGAAAGAAACTATCTTTAAGAAAATAAACAAACAAAACCCAATCATTTCAACGAGAAAAACTGTCAGAACATGAAACTATTGGGATGGAACTTTGGGAAACTAATGAGTGGTACTCTTAAGTTGGCAAAACCTCTATCCTTTACTGATTTTGGAAGTGTGAACAACAAAGACCATCCTCTGGCAAAAGCACTGCCAGGGATAAGGGCAAAAAAAGCTGGCTGCTTTGGATGTGGAAAGGAGAGCGGAGACTGGGCTAGTCTGATGCTTTCTGCAGCACTCTGTAATCCTCATTGGACTTCCTTTACCTGCACATAGACAGGCCTTTGGTTCTCTAATTCCCCTCTCCAAATAGATTACAGATTCCTCACACTTGGGGATTCATCTTGGTCTTCTTAGGACCTCACCGTTGAGAACCTTTACTTGCTTGTTGAAAAATGAATATTTATTGAATTGCAGACGTTCGCATGACCTATGGTGATATTTACAATTCTGGCATGGCAGCAGATGTTTGTGATGCCCTGGTTTGGGAGGTGGGCACAAGGGTGATCACAAGCTTGAGACCAGCATATACTTCTTAGTGAGACCCTGTCTCAGAACATTCCTCCGCAAAACACCACAAAAGAAAATCAGAAGTCTGCTGAATAGGAAGCAATATAATCATGTTAAATATTTTGTAACAATCCCATGAATTACTGTAACCCTTTCTGACCACTAGGGCTACCAATCCAATTCTAATCTTTTCAAAAGTTTACTGTATTTTAAGAAATATTTACATTTTTCAAAACAAAAAAATCAAAAGATTTGTCATATTGCAACAAATTATTGAATACCTTGCACGACTGATTTGCTTAGTATTCTTAAAATTTATCTTTTATCCATGCAAAGGAAACAAAAATGAGGAATCCAAATAATACAGCACAAATTCTTACTAAGACTCTGGCCGTTGTCAAAAGAGCTGAAATCTGAAAAGGGAGAAACCTTTGTGTTTGTTTTACAAAGGATGTACAGGAAGTTCTAAAGTATAGACAGGTCACAGTCATTTTCTTTTGGTTAGCTGAGAGCATTCCACACCAATTTTTAAAGGAAACGTTTTGGTATTATGACTGTAGTCATTCACATTGTGGGTGTCGTTTTGGAAAATGGATTGCTGACTATACTTTTGAGAGTCTACATGTGGCAAGAGGCTCTGGCTTTCCTTCAGGGTCAGCTCTTGCAAGCTCAAGAGGATATTAATATAGCATTTCCTAGCTTTATTAAATATTCAATAGTTTCCCTTCTGTTATCTCTTTATCGGGGCAAGGCCTTTAAAGTTTGCTCCAGAAGCTCTGAGATGAACTGAGTCATCTATGAAAACATCACTGCTTCCACCAGCGGGAAAATAGAGGTTAGAATGGGAATAGAAAGGGCAGGAATGACCGAGATCACACTTGGCCATTCAGAGGATATAGTTTTTCAGTTTTCAGTGCTCAAATATCCACTTCAGTTTATTCCCAAGTGCATTTCCTTAGTTGCTCTACATATGGCAAGCAAGCATTTAGCTATTATACTTCTATTACCAGAGTTGAATCTTAAATTCTGTGCATTTCTTTACTAGCCGCACAAAGAAAACAGTTGTATTGAGAAGGAAAAAAACTGTGTGAACAGGATTGGCTCATCATGAGGTTGGCGGCATTCATGGTTGGAAGGGAAGATTAAGAAGGTCCAGGTGAAGAAGGATTTTGAAGAATAGGTTAAGAATATTATGGGTTAGCAAGTAATTAGCAGCTATTAAACTATTTTGAACAGATGGGCAGAATCACATTTGTTTCTTTAAGGGAAGGATTTTTTTTCCCAAGTAATGTAGGAAAGTCAATTAAAGGCATATTAGAAGCTAAGCCATTAGCTCCACAATGTCATAGATATTTAGAGCCAGGATTTATAAGATTTAGTGATTCACCAGACGTAGGCATTGAGGAAAGAAAGTGAGTAGCCTTTTTGGCTAATTGGAGATAGAGTATTCAAAACAAGAAGAACATATATAATGAAAAAGCAGACTTGAACAGCACATTAGAAGTGTGCTTTGATGTCTATCAGTGTTTCAATACAAAAATTTGTAAGCACCTGTTTTGATTGTCTTCATATTGCTAGTGACAACTCAGTGTGAAGAGTGTTATTGACTTGAAAATAAAGATTATGAATCACATGGTATCAGTTGAAGATTGGCGTTAGGGTGCTATTGGAATGTTGAATGTTGCTGGACTCGAAAAAGCAAATGAAATCAATTCATTTCACATAAACCCCAGTGTTTGGGAAGTGGGCTTATTTGTTGTTTATTCAAAATTCAGTGACTCTCAGAATTCCTTAGATTAGAGCCCAAATGTTCACATTTGTAAAATTTTCTTGGCATAATAAGTACATATTGTTTAAAACCTAATAATAATCTGCTGTGTATGTGAAGACTTTGAGACTAGATCGTCCTCTCATTGATTTATAGAAGTTCTGGGTGTCTGTGGTTTTCCTCAACTAGAAACTGCCCAGTATTGTAAGTATTTTCAATGAAAAATAAAGATCTTAAAAGGAAAACTAATTCTGAAAGTGCAAGAATAAAATAAACAGAATAGTATTTTCCTATTTGGCTTGATAGAAGACAATTATTTTAAGATTCTTTTGCCTGATTCTGCAGTCAATCTGTTGAGATACCATATCCTGAAGTACTAAAAAAAATTCCACTAAACTAGTATGGCAATGAGAGAAAAATTCAATACAATTTCTTAATATCGATTCAAAAAGTACAATTAATTGTGAACCCCCCAAAAGCTCTAAGGGCAATTAACATTCTGTAGACCATAGTTCATGATCTGTTCCTTTAATGAAGGAAATCAACACTAAAGTCCATCTCTGGTGCCTCTCCATTGCATTGCCAACTGGTCCCTTCTGGATTTTAATTAATAAGCTTCTTGTAACCAGATTGTAGTTTCCACAGCCTACATTACTGTTTCTGTGGCACACCCCAGACTTCCCTGTGTCTTCCACGGAGAACTGACAAGTATATGAAAAAGTGTACATGACTTTTAATCAGAGGACAAAGTGAGAATGTAGTATCAGCTAAACCCAGACACAAACCAAGATGCCTGCAGCAAGGCAGCAGAATGGGAGGTCCTCATTTGTACTGACTGGTCAATGGGGCCCCTGTGTGCTATGAAAGCCACGATCCAGATATCAAATCCTAGATTGTGATGGAGTAGGTGATTTCATCCCAAGACAAAGTGATTCTCTTAAAACACAAGTTCTCACTAGATCAGTGGTAAAGAATACTGCCTGCTCTTCCAAAGGTCCTGAGTTCAGTTCCCAGCAACCACATGGTGGCTTACAACCATCTGTAATGAGGTCTGGTGCCCTCTTGAGGAAGAGACTTGGTCAGTCGTCATCATCAACCTAGACCATAAAACCCATAAATGGGCTGCCTATGCATGCTTCAGCACTGCCAGGGCATGAATTCCAGTCAAATTCAATTCACACACATATTATATTAAAGATGGAAATTTGGAGATGTGTTTTCAATAAATGAAATTAGAAACTGAAAGTCTGGCTTGTGTCATGAATTTATGGAACACAGCTTTTAAATCATACAAGTGAGAAGTGGCAGTTTTTACCTTAGTATAGATAAGCATTTAAAAATTATTTTTATGAAAAAAAGAATAGAAAAACACTTTAAGTCTTAACATGAGACTTACAAAATTAAAATTGTGCTGTGTGTGCATCGTAATGGATGATTCTCAATGTTGGTTACATGACTGTATGCCAGAATCTATTGCAATAATTCCAATCGATCATGCGAAGCTCCCTTGCTTGTATCTTCCTAAATTATATTTATATCTAAATAGACGTTAAACAATTAAGATTACATTAAAATTAGTCTGAAATAGAAATATAAATAGAATGTTGTATACTCAAATTGTATAAAAACATTTAAAAAGCAGAAAATATATATTATTAGGGCATACATGAATGTTGTTAAGCCAATACCTGACAATATTTTCTTGTTTGAATAATGGGTGTTAAAATAAGTCACATTAATTCCCAGTCCTATATTCATAGTATAATAATTTCTTTATATAATCTCTACTTTTTATATATGTCATACATATAAAAGTGTTTGTATTGCATATCATATACATGCATATAAATCAATGCCTGAAACGTAATCATCTCCTCTGATGTCTGAGCTTGATAATCATATACAGAGGCTCTACCGATGCGTGATTAGCTTTCGTATGAGTTCGCAAAACCCTGGAGTTCTATTTAAATGGGAAACTTGGATGATGCAAGCTTGATGTCTCCAGCCTGAGGAGAAGCTCAAGCTATTCTCAGTTCTCCATAGGAACAGGAGACTTGAGGGCATGACTCTTAAGTCTACTTTTAGTTGACTCACTAATGAAAGAGATTTGCTTTGTCTTCTTCAAGCCCATAGTACTGGGAGAAGCATGCCACCCCTGTTATTTATGGTAAAACTGTGCATAAGACTTGAATACATGTACTACCAAGAGCATCTACTGATAAGATGCTGTAGGAGCAAAGAAAAGCATTCTGCTGTATAAGTTTTGACTAATAAGACCAGAAAATTATTCATAGTGATCTGGTTTTAAACACTAAATTTAATATTCTTAGCTCTTGTCTTATTTAAATTTTATTTTAAAATCAAACTGGTAACATGCAATTAAAATTGTTCTATGAAGATCTAAATTCAGACAAGAGTCTCCACAAGCAACACTTGATCCGATGCTACTGCCTGATGCGCATATATTACTGCTATTAAAACACAGTATTTCTGTGCCTTTGTTTCCTTAAATGTACATAAAGAAACAGAATTAGACTGTATATGATTGTTCCATTTGGTTTTATTTTAACATTATTATCATTTGGGATTATCTCACTTAAATAAATGTTTACCTGTGCCATTATTTAATACTATATTATGGGCATAGCGTCAACTCTTGCACCTGTGCATCTTTCAAAATACAAATGCTAGCTAGTTGCACACCCGTATAAATTTATTTTACCTGTGTTTAATATGAAAATTTAACACAACAGGTTTCTGTAGGTGCAACTATTGTATCTGGGGCTCTACGAGCATCTCACCCCCTGGTCCTGGATGTTCTTGCTCTTTTTTTGTCTTCATGTCATTTATTTAAGAAAGAAAGCAATGAAAATGTAATAGAAGTGTGGTATTCCCAATATGAAAACATGCAATGTCCTTAGCTTGTAAATTAAAAACAGATTCATTTCACCTGGAATTAGCAAATGAAAAATTTTGTTATATATTAAATTCACATCATAAAATCCCCCTTAATGTCCATTTTCAAGCATTCACTTGCCTGATTGACTTAGTAAGATTGATCTTATTTTCTTCATAACAATTTCCCCTGTAAGGTTTTTATTACAGATCAGGTTTTCTGGTCATTAATTATTGGCTGAATGAAGCGACAGATTCCGCTTTGGGACTATTGGAACTCTAGCACAGTCTACTAACATATTAAAAAGCTATCCTTTTATTGAGTCATTATCAGGAACCAAACCCCTACTTCATGCTCTTGGCCAGGTGATGGCAGAATGTGTAAATCCCTTACTTGGAGCAAGTTGCATTAAATTGAATTTTAAAAAAATGTGAAGAAATCACATCAATAGCCATACGTTATAGGAGCAAAGATAAGAAATACAATAAAGTGGAAAGCTTGGCATTTATGAGTAAGCTAATAGAACCCAATTTCATTTGCTTTGATACTAATGGGAAAGAGAAAATGATGAAAGTAAGAATAGACTCTTCTTTTTCAAATCTCTCTCTCTCTCTCTCTCTCTCTCTCTCTCTCTGTCTCTCTCTCTCGGTGTGTGTGTGTGTGTGTTTGTATTGGGTAAACTGATATGATCCATGCATTTCCCTAACTCTGAGGACTTGCTTATCACGGCACTGATACAACAGGAAGCATTGTCCACTTTTCATAGCTATGGACATTAGGCGTGAGGAAGAATAGTCTGTGTGCATTAGACTCACAACTCAATTTTTAAAAAGGGGTATTTTCACCCTGAAGCTTCCTGGAATTTTGCCCCAATTCTCTGAATGCGGTCTGCATGACACACCTTGTCTGAAAGTTTTCTAACACTTTAATTATTTAACTTGAGTAATTTTATTTTCATTAAATGCCTTGGGACTTTGTGGTGTTATCATAATGGGAAAGCAAGAGAAATGGCAACGTGATGCTTCCTGATTCCTCCCTCAGACACATTCTATTAACGGGATGGATGGAAGACCCTGCTAGCAACATTTGGGGGAAAAATGGACCTCGTTGATTGACTTCTGTTGTAAATTTGACCATTTCCTCCAATTATTTCATTGATTTCTGTTAGTTCTTTTAAATTAACATTTCAATCCCCAAAGAAATTTAATTGCACCTTATTTTTCCCATTTATTTGTTCTTCACTCTTCCTTCCACCCATAGTTTTATCTCTACTGACCATCTAGGCACCAGGAGTCGGAGATTAGAAAACGGATATGACATAATTCCAGTTCATAATGACTGTCCAGCTCAGTGGAGGGGAGAAAAACCAATTATCTCCTCCCAAGTTTCTTTCCTTTTAATTTGTTTTTCTTAATATTCTAATATTCACTCTAACTTCCCATTTGACCATTTCAGCTCTGTTCAATGAGCCAGAAAAGAAGACATTTTTCCCCCTGTACCCAAAGAGCTTAGCATGAAGTTCAGATAAATCACGTCAAGCTGTTATTAACGCAGCCAATGTTTGCCTCTGGGTGATTGCGATCTTCAGAGCTCCTAGCATCATCCATTCGTTTGATATGTAAACTAAATTCCTAATAAACCAAGCCTCTCTTTATCCCACAGGAGACAGCATACTCTCTTAAGATTTTCCCTGATATTGAGGACGTTTGCCCTCACTGAGTATTCTGCTCTGTGTTTGAACCTCTCTGGCTGTCTTGTCACACGATGATCCCCCCCACCCCCACCCCACTCACACACACACATCTCTTATTGTCTTCACAAGGCCCATTGCCTTCATGAGTTAAAGCAGAATTAATAGGTTTTGGCTAATGGGTAAACAGAGCTAGCATTATCTTAAGCTGTGATACCATCATTGCCTGTCCAGATTTCTGCGGGTGAGCCTGTGCATATATTAGCTCCATTTGCATCACTAACTCATGCTCCTCTGTCAAGATTTTGCCCTTCCCCCCCTTTTCTCAAACTTCAGCATCCACTCTATCAAACATTCTCTACTCTCAAGCATGCAGAAGACCATCTCCAACTCCTCTCCTGTCATATGGCACGCTTCTTTCTTACAGCTCTCTCGTTTTAGTTCATGTGTGGTCTTTAACATTTAAACAATTTAAAAAATTGTTTGTCTTTCTGATTTTAAGTAAACATAACAGTTATCTACTTCTGAAATAGATGTCCCTCCTTATGCTAAAGTTTATTCATTTATTATTTGAAATAGATTCTTCTTTCATTCATTACCCCCCATACACAGTTCCCCCTGCCTCCCTGTCTCCCAGCTCCTCTTCATTTCCCCTCTCACAGGATCCATTCCCCTTTGCTTCCTCTACAGAAATGATCAGCCCCCCAGAGACAACTGCCAAACAGGACAAATCAAGACACAATAAGACAAGGCAAAGCCCTCATAGTGAGGCTGGGCAAGGAAAGAGGAAAAGTGTTCCAAGAGCAGGCAAGAGTCCTCTCCCAGTTTTGGAGTCCCCCCGCAAAAAAAAAAAAACAAAACAAAACAAAAAACCAAAAAAATCAAGTTAACAGCCACAGCATATACACAGAGAACTAGGCACAGACCCTTACAGGCCCAGTATTTGCCACTTCACTTCAATCTTTGAGCCCATGTGAGCAGTACTTAACTGATTTGGTGGGCCATGTTCTCCTCGTGTCCTCCATCCCCTCTGACTCCTACAAATCATTTCTCCTTCTCTTCCATGGGGTCCCCTGATGCCTGAGGGGAGGACCAAAAGAAGACCTCTGATTAAGACTCTCTGTTTCTCTCATAATGTCTGGCTGTGGATCTCTGCACCGATGACAACTGAGCAAGGCACTGATCTGTGAGTAGAGCAGCGAATCATTGGGAGTCAGTGTTTTACAACGTCCGTGGTACCACACTCCAGCAGATTTATAACATATCCGAAAGTGAAAGCTGCACATAGCTATGATAGAGCAATAAAAATCGATGCAAAAACACAAAATCATGGTGTGGTCCAGCTGTGACTAGGCCAATGACTCAATTCTGGGGACCCCCAAAGAAGCACTCCCGTAAAAAGTCAAATGGAAAAAAAAATGTGTGAAAACCAGGAAAGGTACTCAAAACAGGATGGCAGTCTTGTGGAGGTAAAAAAATGTTCCTGTGTTGGCATTTAGGAGCTTTAAGATTAACTATCAAGAGGAACAAGGGTGAGGGTGTCTGTATATTCAAGCATTCTTGATCAGACTGTCATCTGGTTGATCATAACCACCTCACGGTTGATCATGTGGGTCTTATTAGGAGAAAAGGAAGTTGATGCAGCCTGTGTAGTGATTTCAACTCATTACAAGACGTTTATAGTGCAAACCTGTTGTTCCTGGAATCCATGGTGACTGCAGAGGAGCATGACTCACATGGAAAGAGAGTGATGCCAAACTTCCATCTTGCTTTTAGTTATTTTTTGGGCATCTGCAGATGCTTTTGACAGAAGCAGCATCTAAGTTCTCATTATAGTTATTTCATTTTTTTTAACCTTTACACTTATTTTGTGCATATGGGATTTTGGGAAGCTTGTATGTTTGTGCGCCACTTGCGTGTGGTGCTCCCAGAAGCCAGAAGAAGGTATTAGATCTACTGATAGATGATTGTAAACAGCCATATAGGTACTGGGAATTGAACCAACGTCTTCTAGAAGAGTGTCCAATGCTCTTAACTGTTGAGCCATCTCTCCAGCCCCCTTTTTACGGTTCTTAAAATATTGATGACACAAATATTGATAGTTCCATGCGGTTGCTGGGCTCCAAAGCTTTATGTTTTAATCTTGTTTGTATTTATAGGTTGTTCAGATGCCTTCTTGATTCAAAACTGTTTTTGGAAAAAAGCAGAATTGCATCAAATTAGACATAAACATCCAGAAATGCTTCTATAGAACTAGTAAATGTTTATTATTAGTAAGCCTCCAGGGAGTTTTGTTAAGAATATGGATGGATGTTTATAAATTGAAGACTCTTCCAACTCATTAGATAATTTTTCATTTTTTTCTGAAAAAACGCACAAGAAATTGTTTTTCAATTTTTAATTTGCCTATTAATCACCTGGGAACCTTGTTAAATTTTAATTTCCTCTACCAGCAGAAGAAAGTCCAATATCTTATGGTGGTGGGGAATAAGGAATTCGTAGTTTTGTATATTCTTCCAAGGATTTAGGAACAGGGGTGGGTATCATAATTTGTTTCCAGAGACAAAGGCTTCAATGCAAATAAACACTGTATTCTAAGAGCATTTTGAGGAAATAATTGTATTTTGAAAGTTTACTAAAATAATTTATGTTTCAAATAAAAAAAAACACTTTAGCATGCATTTTCTATTTCCACGTTGTCTCAAACTCATACGGTAGTTTCAAGGAACTGAATTATATGGAATAAAAAGCTCAAAATGGTACTATTAGAAATGGAGTGTCTCTAAAGCTATGGTTGTCAATCTGGGGGTTGTGATCCCCTCTGGGTGCTGAATAACTTTTCACAGGGTTTCCCTAAGACCAATGGAAAGCACAGGTATTGACATTATGATTCATAACAGTAGCACAATTGCAGTTATATGATAAATAATTTTATGGTTGGGGATCATCACAACATGAAGAAGTGTATTATAGGGCCACGACGTTAGGACTGTTGAGAACCACTGATCTAAAGTCACTTTGTCCCCCTTTTTTAAAGCCTGGGTATTATTTCTGCTTAATAACATTTCCTGGGAGAAATGGATTAACATTTACAAAGACAGTCCCTCTGATTGATGGGTTTTATAAAGGATAGTCCATACACTGTTGGCAGATTTGGAAAAACTGCAGCTCTTGTGGTATTGTAACCAATCATCAGTTGAGAAAGAAAGAAAGAAAGAAAGAAAGAAAGAAAGAAAGAAAGAAAGAAAGAAAGAAAGAAAGAAAGAAAGAACAACTGAACTGGCTGGAGACATAGCTCAGTAGACAGAATAATTTTCTAGCATGCATAAAGCCTGGAGTTTATTCTCTACTACTGCAAAAACCAGGCTTGATGGTGCTAGCCTGTAATCCTAGCACTTGGGGTTAGAAACAGGAGAACCTGGGATTCACAGTCATGGTGACCCACATAGAGAATTCAAGGCTAGCCAGAGCTATGCTATCCTTTCTCAAGTCAAACAACTATAGAATGATTTTTTAAGCTTTAAAATTCTTCCTTTCTGGGCAGTGGACTTGCTCATCTCTCATTTAAGACTATCAGCAAAGGTCTCAGGGCCCCTTCCTCCCAAACACAGTCCATGTTCATCCTTTCAAAGTCTCATATATTTTTCCTTTACTGAACTTATAACAACTACAATTACAGACCCTTTGTGTATTTAATGAATTTAATGTCTGTGTCCTCACTGCACTGTGAATTCCTCGGTGGCTTCTGTTCCATTAACTGCTATTAAATTAAAAGCTTGACCTGAGGCCTGGCAAAGAGGAGCAGCTAATACGCTGTATGCATGCATGCATGAGCGATGGTATAATAAAGAAATGCCCAATTATAAAAGTACTAATTTTTTTGACAAGCATCCATGCATATTGTAGAACTGTTTTTGTTGTATGGGTGTGACAGGCACACTAGGACTTTCTGAAAGGAGAAACTATTAGACTGCCTCATGCAATGGTGCCATTTAGGATTACAGTGTCCACTGAAGAGAGTGCTTCCTGAAGATGTGTATAAGCAGAGCATCAAACTACAGCTTAATGGATAGATCGTAGACTCTGCATGCTAATATTATGCCTACTCTGAAGTGGAGGGAACAGAATGGCCTTATGGGTACTGTTGGGGAGAGGGAAAGGAGAAGAGTAGCGACAAATGTGCAAGGCTCTAACAACAAAAAGTGTCCCATTCAATCAGAAACTTTCAAATCTAGAGCTACAGGAAGGATGTGGTTCCAAATCAATTACCCATCACACATAGCTACAGCACATCATTGTTTAGTGTATGTAAAGCTGTCGTGATACTTAGTTTGCAACAACTGACTGAAGAGAGCTGTGTATTTATTTGTACATGAAATGAGAAAGCGAAATGGAATAAGTTAACATCTCAAATGCCCCGTAAAACTGAACAGTTGGATTATAATGCCAGAATCAAGAGTGCTTGGGAGATGTGCACAGGGACCAGGTCAGTGCTGTAGATGTGAGATTTGTTCAATGCCACGTGATGGACATGGTCAGACTATCTAAGGCAGACAGTAATATTGATTAGTCCTTTTGTGATGTCACCACAAGCTTGTTGAATTAAAAAAGGGGGTCTATTTTCTTGAACTGCAGCTCAGCCCTTCTCAGTGGCAGCCATGCTTGAAGAACATCTGTCAGAGCACAGATTGGATATTGGAACTAGTCCATTATGTTCAACTAAGAGCTCCTGCTTGGCTACAGTTTCTTTCTCCTGGTGATTCCACGCTTTATGAAAGGAGCAGCTTGCTCGTTCAGCAAGTGTGGCTTCTGCGACATTCCAAGAGAGTGCTAGAGGCCTCAGCCATGCTGCAGTGCCCTCCATTCCAACACCTGCATTTCAAAAATTCAGACGTGTAGTATTAAGAACTGTGTGACCCTGGGCTAGGGGAAGAGGTTTCAACAATTTGTATTCTTCCTATTGGAATTCGATAACTTAAAAGCCTGGATGTTGTGGCTAAATTTGTCAGGTTACTGTCTGAACCTATCACTTAAATCAAACTGACTTAATAAAAAAAAAAAGGATGTAAAAAGCCTGACTTGATATTCCTGAATTGTAAAATGGGGCTAGTAGTAGTGTTGTTATGCAGGTTGGTGTCAATCAGTTCAACAGTGTTAAGTCTAGCCAGAACTATGTACCTGGGAGTTCTTAGGACTAATCTGCGTTTGTAGGTGCATATACGTTCATGTATCATTAACTAAAGAAATGGAATTATCAGTTTTTAAAAACTAGCTTTATAATGTATTACACCAGCATTTTCAAGTTGTTATTTTAAGTCTAGGAATAGAACTGTATTCTAATTGCCTCCCTAACTCAGTTTCTCTCCTTTAATTAATGCTGGTTGAGTTTGCCCTCTACCCAGACTTACTTAATTGGGTAGGCTCTATCTTCAGCGTATCACTGTATATTACAAGTATTCCTTTCATATTCATATTGCATGATACCCAAAACGCTTTATTGATAAGTAGAAGCTGCCAGCTACATTTGCATGATTCCAAAATTCCCAAGCATGTAATCTGCCTTATATCTGCAGTTATAAACCGTGTTTTAAAATTTCTAGGTCATAAGCAATTGTCAAAATTGGAGCTATTGTCACAATTTCGGTTTTCTTTTTCAGACTATTGTCATCAAAACTTGTTCTGAGATAACTTTTATGGTTTCTTCACAGTTTTCCCTCCTTCACAAAGCAAAAATAAAGCTTTGTCTGGATGTGAGCAAAGACAAGAGTTTGGAGAACTCTCCGGTTCCGGCCTGGTTAGCTTCTTAGAACCATCCCAAGTGACATCCCCAAATATTCCGTTACCCTTTTGGTTGACAGTGATCAATGCCATTTGGATTCAGATATATGTCTCTGATGGTTCAGGTCACTGTGCAATTCTGTTTCTTTCTTTCTGCAGTTTATTGCGTTTGCCTCTTTATTCTTCATCTTGGTTTCCATCACGACCTTTTGCCTGGAGACTCACGAAGCTTTCAATATTGTTAAAAACAAGACAGAGCCAGTCATTAATGGCACAAGCCCCGTTCTCCAGTATGAGATCGAAACGGATCCTGCCTTGACGTATGTAGAAGGCGTGTGTGTGGTGTGGTTTACTTTTGAATTTTTAGTCCGTATTGTCTTTTCACCCAATAAACTTGAATTCATCAAAAACCTCTTGAACATCATTGACTTTGTGGCCATCCTCCCTTTCTACCTAGAAGTGGGACTCAGCGGGCTCTCCTCCAAAGCTGCTAAAGACGTGCTTGGCTTCCTCAGGGTGGTTAGGTTTGTGAGGATCCTGAGAATCTTCAAGCTTACCCGCCATTTTGTAGGCTTGAGGGTGCTTGGACACACTCTTCGCGCCAGCACCAATGAATTTTTGCTGCTCATCATCTTCCTGGCTCTAGGAGTCTTGATATTTGCCACGATGATCTACTATGCCGAGAGAGTGGGAGCGCAGCCGAATGACCCCTCAGCTAGTGAACACACCCAGTTCAAAAACATCCCCATTGGTTTCTGGTGGGCTGTGGTGACCATGACTACGCTAGGCTACGGGGATATGTACCCCCAAACGTGGTCAGGGATGCTGGTGGGGGCCTTATGTGCTCTGGCTGGAGTGCTAACAATAGCCATGCCTGTGCCTGTCATCGTCAACAATTTCGGAATGTATTACTCCTTGGCAATGGCGAAGCAGAAACTTCCGAGGAAAAGAAAGAAGCACATTCCTCCCGCGCCTCTGGCAAGCTCACCTACGTTTTGCAAGACAGAGTTAAATATGGCTTGCAACAGTACCCAGGGTGACACGTGTCTGGGTAAAGAAAACAGGCTTCTGGAACATAACAGATCAGGTAAGGCATGCTTTCAAATGTGGACCACGTAATACTTTGTAGACCACTGTATCTTATAGGTAGAGGGTAGCTGTAAATACACATGAGTTTTCAGTTTTAACTTCTCCTAAAATGTGTGTCTGTGAGGCTTATAGATAACTAGACTGTAGCATCTCTACATTTGGGTCTGCCTAGCAGGTCTGTGGGGGTTTCTTGATGTTGGTGGGACTGACCTCTGCTGATAGTACCAATATTTTCTTTTGCCCATTTGTTGCTTCTGTGCCAATGTTTCTTCGTTTCTCGGCATGATGTGATGGTATGACCTGAACCATTTCTCACTCTTCATCCTCCAAATGTTCACCTTCATCTCATTTGGCTTGGTGTGTTTGTCTCAGCTTTACCTCTGCCATATGGTACCCTGCCTCTCAACCTCATTCAGGAGAAGCAGTTGCTTAAGGAGAATGGATGCTTGCACGTCAAAGGCCTAGACACTAAAGAGGTGATGTGGAAGACAGCTATTTCAATAAGAAAGCTCATTATTAGTAATATTCTAGACAGACTAAATTTTTATCATTTTAAAATTAGGTAGGATATTGCAACTTGATTCTTTTCGTGAAACAAAGTCATATATAATGCAAAAATTAAACACTCACCATAGTTCAGGGCACAGGTGATCTGCCATGGTAACCAATGACAAAACTCCATCTCATTCCAGCAATCATTTCTTATTGTGTTGTGCCTTAGCCTCTGCTCATTTCTAGAACTGTATTTTGAATATTTTATTGCTCAGAATTTGCTGGAATCTTACTTCCTATATGCTAGAGGCAACACACAGTTGATTGAGTCTGAGCTGAGAGTCGGTCTGTTTAAGCCAAGGCAGAGGGAGTCCATGCTTGTCTATTGTGTCCTAGTAAGATATATTATTTTTTTAGATTATCAATTTGAAATTTAAAGTAAATATATACCGCTCTTTTAGATCCACTTTAACTATTTCTTATATGAAAAAATAATAACCGCTGATGGTCTCATGCCTCATTTAGAAACAAAGTCCACCTTAGCTTCTGAAAATTTTGATGAGGCAAACAGAAAACTCAAAGAAGTGTGACTGGAGATGAATCTGCTGTTTAAAATTTTCATCCACAGTCATTATATATGCATTTGGGATTTCAGCTGGAAGTTCTATCAACACATATCTGACAGCTATTGAGAATATATACTTATCTGAAAGGGGCAACTTAGCTGAGGTGGTGGCTATTACACTGCTCTCAGTGTATTTTTGCAGAACCCTTAAGAAAGCCATGGTCAAAGAGGACACATCTTCTTCTCCATTCCACACTGTAGTATCAAGCCCGTGTGCTGGCTGGTGTATATAAAAAGCCTCTGATAAGCATGCAGAAGTAAACAACGCTCTCACGGACACGGGAGATCTTTGCTGTGTGCTTTGTTCAAAATGATCTCGAGTCTTCAAAGTGGGATGGTAGTTCTTCTGCTTCGGGGTTATTCTAGTAAAGACTTTTTTTGGGGGTGGGAAATTGAATTTCAGAAAACTAAGAAAAACATGTCTCCTTAAGAACTGCAAGGCCAGTCACTACTCAAGAATTTTTTCCTAAGTTAACCATTTCCATTCAGGGTGTCTGAATAACATGTAACAAACTACATGGTAAACTTGTCCAAATTTATTACTGCATGTTTTTTGAGTTCATACCACCTGTGTGAAAGCTAATATCCGTTCGATTCCAAAAACGAATCAGAATTTTGTAAGGAACACTCCTCCCTTTTTCAATGCATTTTCATTTTTCTTGGTGTAATTCTCTTTATTGTGCTGAGAACGCTGATGTGCTGAGGACTGTGTGTTGTATATTGAGTGACTGGACTACAGGCATCTGCTGTAAACTCTTTGTCCTGTCTCATTTCCTCATCCGTCCCTGTCTGTCAATGGGCGTGGTGCTGTGACCAGTGTTATCAGGTGACGACAGTACAGGAAGTGAGCCGCCACTATCACCTCCAGAAAGGCTCCCCATCAGACGCTCTAGTACCAGAGACAAAAACAGAAGAGGGGAAACGTGTTTCCTATTGACGACAGGTGATTACACGTGCACTTCTGATGGAGGGATCAGGAAAGGTAGGCATGCATTTAATCAAATCGTAGTAGGCAACGTAGCCATTAAGTAAGAGCGATGCAAATTGCTCATCGTCATGTTTCCAGGGAACGCTGCATGTGGTTTACTCTCTCCACTACATCTCTCATTATAAGCATTTTATAATCGCCATTTTGAGAGACTGCTCTATTGTTACATTACCCTTTATTCTTTATACTTTCTTCATCCTTCCATTTACCATTAAACACATTAAGTCAGTCATTAATTATTTTATCATAGCTTTTTTTAGCAGTCTTTAAAAGTTATCTTTTGTATTAAAACAATACTCACTAATTGGCTCTATGACTATATTTGTTAAGTAATTGATGACCATGAAACAATCGATAAGGTATATTCTTTTTCAAATGGAAGAGCTAAATACCCTTTAAATAGCGTTCCCAACACTTACCAGGGCAGCAAATAGCTTCAGTGACTGTCTCAGTGGGCAAGATCCCCCTCTCTGCCATGTGCGTTTGTAAAAATTACTTGAAAGGTCACTTGTGTGATTAAAATTACCCGTTTTTTTTCCTTAGACCCCAAAATAATTTTAAAACCGTTAATATTTTTCACTGGACACTAAACAGTAGTTAACATCTAGGAAATGATCAATATTTATTTGCTGATGGAATTAAAATGGTCGAGCAAGTGTCTTGATTAAAGAACAGGAAAAGATCTGTAATGACTTATTTATTACCCTTGTTAGCTAAATCTGAACAGAAAATTTCACGTTTTGTTCCTATTCTGTAATTGATGTCCATGTTTGTTTTGCGAAGCACTTTTTCCAATTCTTCATTGTTTTAAACTTAAAATGTTTGTTTTGTGGTGGCGCCCTTAGAAAGCCTCTCATAGCTTAAACCCCAGTTCCTTTTTATTTCTTCTGAGCATTTTATTGCTTTTCTGCTTTCAATGTCTTTGAGACGTGAAAGCAGAGGACTCTTCACTTTGTTTTCATTTTTTTTTTGCTGAGTAATATATCAAATAATTCTTCATCCCAATTATTTCCATGTGTTCCTTGGACAAAAATGTGTTGCAGTCCTCTGAATGGGTTTCTTTATTAATTTATATTTATATGTGTGCTAAAGTTTAAATGTTTTATGAGGCTAGCTAAAGTTTTATAGTATTTGAGCAAAATATAGAAACATCCACTAATAGTAATATCTTGTGTTCAAAACAGTTTTCTAAATGCATATATATCCTAACAAGTTTATCTCTGTATATATATATAAATATATACATGTATATATGTGTATACACACATATATGTATATGAGATCAAACACATATTCATCTTTATACATCTTCCATTAAAGTATTATATACTATGCTTATACAAAGGTAATGTATATAAATATTTTGAATCAAATTTTCTTCTGTGTCAAATACTACTTTCTACTTTAAACAGTTAAGAAATGTCTGAGAAAAGCTCTGAACATGATAAGCTAGCATGTTAATATAAAATTTTACTACAAAATCACAAATCTTTATGAACAAAGCACTTAATAAGATACTTATTTTGCATGGAGAGATACATACAGCTTTATTTCACAAAAGGACTTTTTTTTGGATGAGGACTGGTTTTGTAAACTGATTAGCTCCCATGAGCCTTTTGTGCTTCATTATTCCTTGCCTTGTGACACCAACTCTTCCACTTTGTTTTAATTGCTGTATGTTCTCCCTCTGTGGTATTGTTTCTGGAAATGCTTAACCATGCTGACCTTGTCTTTGGCTGTCACATCTACCAGAAAGCCATCCGTTGCCCTTCCTCTTTCCTTTATAGAGCTTATAGAGTTCTTTTATTCTTCCCAAATATTTACTTCCTATAGGATACACTAACTTTTCAAATGGATATTTCTATTCATTTTATTTCAAATTTCCCCAAATTCTCTCTGTATCCAATAAAATTTAAAAGTTATTGGATTCCTATCTATTTTATATATAAGGATAAAAATATTCCATAATGCTTTTAGAGAGAGGAAAGATTTGTTTAAAGAGTAACTTGTCAATATTTAAGATCTTTGTATTTTCTTAAAGCTGTTTTTGAGTAACATATTATCCAAACGACAACCTTCATGCATGCTATCTATATAGCAGTGTTGACATTATCCCAATTGAGTACATGTTCCTAGGTGCTGAATAAAGTTGGAGTTCCATATTCTAATGTTGGTTCCAAGTAGATTTAGTATTGTTTAATTTTCATGTGTAACCAAGATTTTATATTCAAATCATCATTGATATTTTCAATGACTCCAAAAAAGTTTCATTAAGGAAAAAATATGTCAGAATTTCGAATCAGAAATATTTAGAATAGGTAAAACTAAAGATGTATAAAGAACATATAATTTTACTAATTAAATACTTGTTGTAAATGAGGAGAGCTTTTTTAAATGATATTAAATCATGGATATTAAAAATAAAAAGATCCGTAAACAGAATAACAAATATTTACTTTAAACTCTATAATTTATACTTGCAATCAAGATTCATCTATCACTTGGTGATTAAGATAAAATTATCTAACAGATCATTACATTTCTGAGAGGTGTGTAAGGGGCTTGGAGTATAAAGTTCCCTTTTGATGCATTCCCACCAGTAATTAACATTCATCAATGTTTATAATCTAGTTTTTATTTTTAGGTCACATAATCAACTTCTGTAAAGGAAAAATCCTTTTCTCTGTGATTTTTAAAGTTATAATATCAACCACTTTAGAGAAGTGCAGTAACAATGGAGTTACCATGCACATCATTTCTATGTAATGATAAATTACTTTCAATTAAAAAAATGAAGGCATTCTTCCATTAACTATCATATCACCTAGGCGCATGGAATGAAAACACCCTCCTCCATGTTTTATAATAAAGGATGCTAAAAGCACAGAGACAGGTAAATGTTTATTCAACAGAAAGCAGGCCCCTCACAACACTATTATAGTTAATGGAATATCTATTCACAAAACCATTTAGAAGACATCCAGTCTACAGGAGATCAGTGTGTGTGCATGAGGTACGGAGCGTTCGTTACTCTGCTCTCCTGTTTCTCCGAGTGTTAGCCCGTTATGAGGTTGTTATAGAGTCTGTCTTGATGATATATGTGTTGGCCTCTCCTATGTCAGATTAATAGATAAATTACTTCAGTCCCAGTTAAGAGAAGTAGAGGCAATTACAAAAGACTCTTTCTTTTCTCTTCGTCCCACGTTCAGCAAGCACACTAGAGCCCATGGAGAGTACCACACAGTCTAGAGGAGACACGAGACAAGAAGCCCACTGGAATTGTGTGCATTTACTCAATTTTGGTTGCCCTACAGGAAGTTCTTTTCCAGCCCTGTAACTGTTCAGTGGAACTGCCAAAACATTTATGTCCAAAGCAGTGTGATAGAACTTCATTTCCATTCAAATGTCCTGCTTTCTACTTCATGTCCCATTTTCTATGAGATGCAGCCCAAACTCATTCAACTGCCTCTAATGTTCTACTGAAAATACTGCACCACGTGAATCCCTCCAAAGGTCACAGGATGGGGTAACTGGCTGAGTGGTTAAGGAAAACAGCCAAGCTAATGTTTCTGAAAAGCTGTTCTGGTATCTAAGTGCATGGCTATCATGCACAATAGGTTAGGTTGCAAATACTGGACTAAAATAAAATTTGCCTCAATTTCTAGACAGTAAATCTAGAGGGTAAGGGAAAGAGATGAAGTCATCAGAGAACATCAGATTCAGGTTTATTTCACTGAAATTATGACTCAGTTTACATTTCATTTGTTTCTTTCTTATTTAACTTTATTTTATTACCTAAGGGATTGGTAATATACTTTCCATCCTGTATCACCTGGATAATGGCACAAAATGCCATTATTATTCAGATCACCCTTTTCAACTTGTAAAACTCAAAATATACTTATGTTGGTAACAAGTGTACACTTCAAGTAAAGCATGCTTCATTTGCTATTAACACTAAAATTAAAAAAGAAAAATGCCTCATGTATTTTTAATGTTCAGAAACACATCCCGAACTTTAAAGTGTTGAGTGTGTAATCTTATTTAAGTCGCTTTGTCTAAGTTTTAAAAGTTTTTGTAATCTCTATGCCCAAATTGCATCAATGCTAACTATAATCTGGACATAAACATATTTTTGAACATTATAGCTATAATTTATGATAGCTGGTTTAATAGTTTCAGGATGCCAAATGCAGTGAATTTCAGTTTTTAGATGTATGAATTGTTTCAATTTTGAATTCTTTACACATGGTTTGAGCACAAAAATAGCACTTTTGATTACCCTGCATGGTATTGTTTGTCTCTGTCTATTTTCTGGTTGAATTCAACTGATGTCTGTGCATTTTTTCATAAAAGGATATGAAAAATCCCGAAGCTTAAACAACATAGCGGGCTTGGCAGGCAATGCTCTGAGGCTTTCTCCAGTAACATCACCCTACAGCTCTCCTTGTCCTCTGAGGCGCTCTCGATCTCCCATCCCATCTATCTTGTAAACCAAACTGCATCAATCGGCTAAATTATATCAAAACAAGTACTGTTTATCCTGTAATGGAAGTAATTAAATGTAGCGTTTCTCCAGGCTCCATAATACAGCATAAATCCTGCATGATATAACTATTTGAAGTCAGAAATGCTACTTGAGTAGCTAAAACATCTTATTCTGGCTTTAATGATGATTTAACGTAGTGCTACTACTCAATATGAATTGCCCCAATTCCCTTTCGTAATACAGTGACCAATAGTGCCAGATATTGGCCAGTATACTTACTAATGTATAACCTTATCTTCAGGGAGATATACTTAAATAGTGTGCTTCTAAATGCCAACCACTTCATTGGATCTTCATTTCTTGTGACTCCAAACCATTCAGAAGATGTCTGGGATCCTAAGCTAGTTTGCACACCACCTGACTTTGGTCAGTTCATTTGCATGGACCATCTTGTCTGTATCACCCGAATACAGTGTTGTAGAGTCCTGGAACTGGATGGCTCAGGATATGTGTCCTTGCTTCAAACCATACTGCCACTGTGAAAGCACCAGTCGCCTGTTCTGCATGTTGAATTGCGGGGCAGGGAGGGTGCCCTTCTCTTTGGTATGTTCCCCTCTATTCTTTGATAGAAATAGTTGTTTTAAATAACTTAAAATCTTGAATGATTTATTTGTCTTCAAAAATGCTGTATTGGTGTTCTGAATGTTTTTGGTTGTTTGTACACACAGATAACTGCAAAGAGGTTGTCATTACTGGTTACACGCAAGCCGAGGCCAGAGCTCTTTCTTAATGACTTGGGGAAGGCAGAAAACATGAGAGAAAGGTAACTGCTAGCCAGGCTTGCATTGTTTAGCCAGGAATTGCTGCTTGGTAATAGGACCATTACCCCCGTTCTCCCCTCCTCTTTGTAAATCCCAGAATTTGTCATTATTTTCAAAGGTAGAGTGCCTATTACCCAAAGCTCTCGTATAATTTTATTTATGATTTTGTGTGAACATCCAAGTTTACCGGTTGTTCACTAGAGGGTTTTGCTTGTTTGCTTTGTTTTTGACTAGCCTTAAAATTTGCATCAAAGGACTAACCAGACTTTTCAGGCTGTGTTTAATCAGGTGCTGTGTCCTGTGTGTTGTTTCCATCTGTCTGACTTAGTTCCCTGTCTTAACTGTCTGTGCCATCTGTCTCCACAGAGGGTAGACATGCCCTGAGAAGCTCTTTAAACTTAGCACTAATCTCCCTACTCCTGCCCCCTGACTTCTACGCTACTTGGAGCAGCCTCTCTGCTTTGTATATATGTCAACAATGCTCTGTAGACTACCTAAATTCATAGGCACTGTGAATCTTCTTTGATGAGCAGGACTGAAGCAGCAATCTCACCATAGTACTTGGTTGCCTAGTGCAATGTCGTTTCTACTACCTAGCAACCAGCATTCATTACTACATTCCAGCAAACATCCCTAAGGAGTCTTTTGCAGTCTGGAGGGAAGAGAGTCTGTTTACACATCCCTACCCAATGCCATAGCAATAGTGTGTCTGATATTTTAGGTATATGAGGGAAGAAAAATGCCATAATATAGTCGCAGTGTAGACAATACCTTTGACACATTGATCTTTAAGATTGTTAATGAATTCCTAATTCTCGTGTTTATTTTTGATAGAAAGACAATTGTCTCCTTTGCTATTGGCTAAAGGCATGTGTTAGTCTTCACCCCCAAGCTGTAGAGCATGAACTGCATGTCAGAGATCTTGTACAGCAATGTATTTGCCCAGACGTAGCCATCCGAGACTTAGAGATACCATGATTCTTTTGATAACACCGCTATAGAATGCTATAAACATGCAAAGGTTTATGGTAAAGAATTAATATGCTGTCTGGTGCTGCTGTTATTGACTGCAGTGTTGTACAGAATTTATCATGGATTTTTGACTGCTGAAAAAGGGGCAGTGAGATTTAGCCATACCCAGGATTGTACTGGAAACTTCTGCTACTGAATGTGCCCTGATGTGACCAGTTTGCATTCAGAAGAGGTCCTGCACCTTCGTGAAGCCATTGAAAGCTTATAAAGGAACAGTGATTGGAACTGAAGTAGTGCTCACCAAGGAAAGAGTCTGCTTGTCGGCTGACCAGTGTCCAGGAAACTCCTGTAAATACCACCGTGTGCATGGGTCAACCGCTCCAACAATCTGATAACACAGGAAGCCAGCTTCATGATTAACATCCCGGAAGTTTCAAGGAATGCCCATGAGACTATGAGTGTCTCCTCTTCAGGTCATGGTGGCTTTGCTGAGAATTACCGAAGGCAGTGAATCTGATGTAGTATAGGTCTGTTTTCATTCCTTATTTGTACATTGTATGTTGGTTCCACAAACACTTGACTGCCTCATTTTCTTGCAGACCACTGATATATCAGCTTGTTCACTGTGCTGTAGACTTTTAGTGTCTCCATATAAAATCTAACTAATTTTTAGTCATGTATTCATTCAGTTCTGGAAAAGTGTTATTATCTAAAAGAAATCCACTGCAACAGTATTCATAGTCTAAGTCTTCTGTCGTTGTTACCTCAATTATAAATATTAAAAAAATATAAATTCTGGCAAGGAGAATATATTTTTATTAAATGATCAAGGGAAATGTCAGTATATAGTAGAATATTATCAAATTATATCCTAAAATGTCTATTTTGCATAAAAGAGATATTCTTTAATCAAGTCTTTTTTTGTGAGCTTTGTGGCTAATGAAGCCTGTATTTGTCTTTAACACTGCTGTAGCTCAAATTGTATGAGAGTTTTTCATCTTGCTTAATCAATATTTCTAGAATCTATTAGTTCCCCTGGGATTCTGAATATACTGTATAACCTAATTATGAACCCCTGTATCGTGTACCTTTTGTGACCACCTCAAGGTGCATGCGTAACCTTGGTGAAAAGCCAATGGACATGTTACTAACTGAAATGAAGAATAAAAGGCAAATGGCCGGGGAGAAACTTGAATCCTAGCTGATTAAATCATTCATACCATTCTCTGGGCTCCTTTCTTCGTGTGTTCCTCTCTCAAAAGGTTTCACTGTTGGTTTGCTTCATGGTATCACTTCACACACCCGTACCTTCCAAAGCAGGAGGGAATGAATGGCTTTTTTTTTTGAAAAGGTCCAGGTTTAATGGACAACCAGCAATCTATCACAGGTGGCCCCTGAGAAAAGATGGAGATGGGGAAAGGAGATCCAAAACAACTGCAGGAGAGGGAAAAGGAGAAACTGTGTGTTTGGGGGTGGGGCAGTTTAAATACCCTTGGGGGTGGTCTTGAACCTCCGTAGGGAGGGGTGGTCATCATTTGGTGGGCTTTCTTGGAGGTAAAGTCTGCACTACAGCCACTTCAAGGGGAAGGGGCTTGGAACTTTCCACCAAACATTTTGGTTTCTTTCTTTTTGTTATTATTATTATTATTATTATTATTATTATTATTCAAGTGAGCACTTAGTGCTATGAACTTTCCTCATATTATTATTATTATTACAAATTTTCACCTCCTCCCCTCCTCCTTAAAATGCTTGAGCGTTCATCTGCATTCAAATCTTAGAAACATAGCTAATGTTTTCCCCATTTCTATATGTCTTGTTTCCTCTGTGTAAATTCCTCTCTTAAAAGAGTATAAAGTTACTAATTACCATAGTACTCAATATTCATAGGCAATTTTATGATCAATACTAAACTTTTATTTTTATTTCTGATTTGCCATAGTTCTTGGCCCAAATCCTTTCGATTTAATATTATTAGGAGTACAGTTAAGGACCTGGAAGGCACAAAAACCAAAAACAAAACAATTGAGACATCAAAGAATGTGGGCAAAAGCAAACCTTTTTTTTATAATGTATCAGCATGTCATTTTCTGTCTCCAAAGCTGTTCAGTGTTAGTTATTAAGAGAATACCTAGGAAGCTGAGCTTGGCCAAGGAGGCTTTGCAAATAGAATTACCTGCCAAACGTTATTACCATTTTGTTAGTAACAAACAATGATTTCAGGATGAACTATTTACTGTGAAAAGGAGCACTATGTTAAGAGAAAGCGTACACTTACATCATAGTAATTACCCAAATTCTTATTTAAAAAGCAGGATTAGGCTATCCTGACTGAAGAGTAAAGATATTTATCTTCCTTTTAAAATAAATCACAAGTAGAGGCCTGTGAGATGCCTCAGGGAGGCTAAAGGCCCTTGTCAGCAGGCCTGGTAATTACAGTTGAAGCCCTAAGATCTACTCAAGGGAAGGAGAACTGACCTTTACATGGGCATTATAGCACACACACACACATGAAAATAAAGTACAGAAATAAGTAACAACCAGTCAGGCTGAAGGACAGCTTCCCAGTGAACTGAGAAAGACTTTGGGGGTGGGGCCTACACTCTGGCTGAAAACATATATGACCAAATGAATCAATTTAAAGATTGAAATCTTTAGGAGTCAAATTTGATTAAAATATGTCTCAGGAAGTTTTCCTTACTGAAAAGAATGTCCCCTTTTCTCCCAATGTTCATTTCCAAATGAAAATTTTAAGATGTAAATATTATTAAATGCTAGATTTGCATTAATATTCTATTGCAGGTTCAGTGAGCTCAATATTGATATAAAAATTCCATCTCATTCTTTCTTGAACTGCTTTTGCTTAAAAATATGACATTGCCATTGTTTTTGGAAAGGAAATGGTTGAATCCTTATTATCACATCTATTTTGCCATCGTGTTATCAAGTCAAAGCAGATAACAACAGAATATGTGATTTGGGCATTGAGTTATGGTTTTCAAAGTGTAGGGATACCTCCACTCAGAACCTCCTAGCACGCATTATTTTAAAAACAGAATTTTCGTTCTTCCACGGCAGAAGGCACAAAGTTCCTCTGGTTCTTTACCTGCATGCACACATGTTCCCCAGTACCATGAGCAGTCTCTTTGCTTCAGTTGGGGAGTCTGGGTCCACACAGTGTCATTATCACGTAAAGTCCATGGTTCAAACTCGAGGCCACCATAGGCACTGTGAGTTCTATGGAGTTTGAAAAATATGTAGTGCCCTGTATGTACCTTTGTGGTTCCACACAGAACCTCTTCACGATATGAGGATCCTTTGTCCAGTCAGTTCAGGTTTTAGAGGCAACACCCTTCATTTATTAATATACACTAAAAGCCACACTATATCTTTTTAAGCCTTGTAACTGTGACACAACAAGAGTCACCTAGGACGAGGGAACCTCTATTCAGGAAATGCTTCTATCATATTGGATTGCAAAGCGCTTCTGTGAGGACGCCATTTTGATTAATGATTGATATAGGATGGTCCAGCCCACTGTGGGAGGCACCTCCTTTGGGAAAGTGTTCCCGGGTTGGATAAGAAAGCAGGCTGAGCAAGTCAGTGAGCAGCATTTGCCCACGGTCTCTACTCCAGCTCCTGTCTAGTGTTCCTGCTGTAGCATCCTTCCATATGGACTGTGATTTGGCAGTTCTAGGATAAACTCCCCTTCCAAGCTCGTTTTGGGAGAGTTTTACCAAAGTGACAGCAAAGCAAACTAGGTCACTTGATCACTCATTTCTGTTTATTATTCCATTCTTTATATGTATCATAGTTTCTTTACTATTGCAATAATGAGCTGTTTCTGGAGAAACAGGACCAATAGAACACACACACACATACACGTGAAGGTATTTATTTTAGGGCATTGGCTCATAGAACTATTGAGGCTCAGAATTCTCAGTGTGGTATTTGCACCCTGGAGGTGGTGGTAGATTTCCACTGTGAGTCACAAGGTCTGAAAACAGAACTCAGCTAAAGCTCTAGTCTATGTCAGAAGGCCTATGCCTTGAAGAATGGAACTGTAGTTTCAATTTACCCTCAAGCCTCAGAGATAGTAGTAAGTACTGGCAATAGAAATCCAAGTCGAAGGGCATGAGAAGACTCATATAGCAGCTCAAACCTTTAGTCAGGAGATCAAACTCCTCTTTCTCCACTATTTTCTTCCATTCAGTCACTCAGCAGATTGGATCTTGCCCACCCACATTGGGGAGGGCAATCTGCTCTGCTCAGCCTGCTGATTTAAATGTTAATCTCTTCCATAAATACCATCAAAGACACATCCAGAAATAATGTTTAGGCAGAATACCGGTCCAGTGAAATGACGCATGAAATTTAGAGCTACAAGTCTGCCCCTTGGGCATGGGATCTTCCAGGTCTATAATACAGCACTTACCCAGAATGTACAGGGCCTTGGCTCTGATCCTCAACACTTAGAAACCACAAACCAAACAACCACAAAAAACTCAAATACTTAACTTGTCACTTTGAACCCAGAAGTAGATTGTTGAGTGATACCTAGCCTTCAAATAAGAACAATAACAAAACCACAATTCTGACTAACATTATGTAATTGGCTCTTGAATCCCCTGTTGTTCCACATCTGAAAATTCAACCATCTGTGGTTGAATCTAAATAATTAGGAAAATATTTTTCATTGCTAAATATGAATAATTTATTTTTGCAATGATTTACTAAAGAACATTCTAATGACTACTTGTATAAGATTTAGGTTCTATTAGCAATATAAGTAGTCTATAGGCCATTTAAGACATAAGGAAAGATGTGCTTAGATAATTCAGGTCCTTTGACTTATGATATAAGAAACTGAAGCATGTGTGCATTTTGTCTCTGGAAGGTGGTTTTCAGGACCTAATCCCTCACAGATACTCTGCAAATCCTGGTGTGACTAACTAAAATATTCTATTTCATTTCAAAAAGTGTACCGAATCATACTGCAGAAAAGGTCGTAAAATCCTTAAGTGGTGATTAATTATTTTTCCATAATAGCTCCCATACTGCATTATAAAAGTAACAGCACTTAAGTGCTGTGCTATAAAATTAATAACACTTAAATACTATGATACAAAGTCAGTGCTTATTGTGAATCATAATAGAAGTGAAAATGAGAAGAAATCAAGTATATCTTATGTTCACATAAATGACATACATAACCATGAGGAAAGATACATGATCAGTTACATCATCTGTGTTGGGCATTCTAATTTCCCTCTTCCATCACTCTCTTTGTATTTCTTCATGAAGCAACTTGTGATTTCTTATATTGCAGAATGTCACAAACCTTAAGGAGTTGTGCCTGTGCAATCTTGTAGGACTGAGGGATTGCATTTGCCTTTAAAGTTAGTCATCAGACAGAATAGTAATGAGATATCCTATGTGGTGTTCCAGATAACTTCCCTTGGAAATGACAAGAAACCCTTACTAATACACTAACACTTTTGATGAAGAGGAATGATGAACTCAAAGGAATTGAACAGTAGTTTGGGACTCTGGGTCTTCTACAGAGATATGATGTTTCCTCCAGCATAACATAAGGGAAGACAATAAAACAATGTTTTTCTACTGGGTCGCTTGTGATGGGAGTGATTGATGCTCTCCACATTTCCTCCCCTTCAGTCTTGGATCTATGAATCACGGTCCTGAGAGGAAACAAATTTGGTGTAGTTTCAGAATATATACAGCTTTCGGAGAAGATTGCAACTTGTTGCCACACTGACAATGATACAAACAGGCACCCAAAAAGTCATTGACGATGGTCATCTGGTAGTTTCTTCTGGATGGTTGTGGTCATGGTAAGACCAGTGAATTCTGTGTCCCAAGTCCATAGATAGGTATTCTGTCGGCAGACAGATGGAGTTTAGTTAAGAACACTGCATTCAAGAAGGGGAAATCCATATCTAGAGTGCCTGTATGTTTCAATAACAGTAAAACCCTGCATCAAGGAAGATGGGAATTGCTCATTGTAGTTGGTTTCCTACCAGACAGCTATCTGACCTCCCTTCTGAGGAAATGATGCTACATTAGGATTCAGTGTGGGTTTCTGCCGCTGGAAGATTGAGCCTGCAGTAACGGCTGCAGCCAGGTCGGTCTTGGTGAGTAGGATTCTGCCTTGTTCAACTGGTTGATTTATAACCTAAATCCCTACCACTATAGAAATGTTGTTCTTAATCCCATTAGTCAATGGCATTGGTTGCTGGGCAAAAAGATTGATAATGACATAACAGGCCATTCTGTGAATTGACAATAACAGTACTTTCTCTCTCTGGTTGCTCTTTGGTGAGCATACATACAGGATAAAGTTTCCACATTTTTACTTGCCTATACTCATAGACGTCTACCACTTTCCTTGTCCCCTGTTTTCCAAACACGTATTCCAAAGCTTATTACTATTCAGTGAAATAATTGGCCATACACCGTATATTACAATGCAGTTATATGTCTTCATTATATATGTGTAGTTTCTTCCAAGAAAGAAGAAATAACATATCACTGTGCAATTTCTGACCACTGAGAAAATTTTTTATTCACCCTTGCTTCTAAGAGATGGTCCAGAAAAACAATGCCTATGTACCACAGCCGTCCCCTCTCAGGCTGTGCCAACACATGATGCTGAATAATCAATAAACCATTACAGAGTCTGCTCCTATCCTGACAAGTGAGAGTAGAGAACTTCTCATAAGAATAGACTAGGAAAGAAGAAGCATGGTAGCACTCTACTGATCTTTATGCTACTGCGTGTGATACTTTGCTTTCAGGGACTGTTGAGCCAAAATTTTATATATTATCACCATTCATTAGTGAAGTACTATGCCTTCCCAAATTGATAGCGTGGTGTGTCAACACTCAATTTATGCAATTAGGTAAAGTGGCATACTGATGTGGTGGCTATATTTGTTATTTCATTTGTTATTAGGACAAAATGCCTGATGAAACTAACTCAGGGAAGGAGGTGCTTATCTTGGCACATGGTTTGAGAAGACACAGTTCCTTGTGGCAGAGACGAAATGAGGCAGACATGTAAGGTAGCGTGTCACACCATAGGCTAGAGATAAATGAATGCTGGTGATTCGGTGTCCTTCTCAGTGAAAATGTTTATTTATGGAGGGACCCAAGTACATGGGATGGTGTCCTAATTCACTGGGGGTAGGCTTAAGTGTTGACATTTCCTTTTTTTTCTATTTGCTAGCACAGAAATGCTAGGGCTAGGCCTTCCTTCTTCATTGAAACATTTTCTCATTTTCTCTCAAGACATACCCAGCGGTTTGTCTCTTAGGTTATTACAAATCTTGTCAAGTTGACTTTGGAAATTAGCAATGACAGGGGTATGTGGGTATGCGCTTAGTTCCTGTATGCTGCAAAACAGACTAAGATCTGTTTCTTAAAAGGGGAACACTCATTTATATAATATGGCACATGTTTTACTCCAAAAATCACAAGATCTTGTTATAATTTACCTACGATTATGGATAGGCTCCAAACAGCATCCTTAAAGGTTGTTAAGACTTTACAGCACAATTAGATCCATTCTATTATACAACCTGTCTATCATCGTAGCTGGTATAATAGCCTGAACCTGTTCTAGTGCCTTGTCTTTTACTAAGTCCCATACAAAAATAGCAAGTTTTTGAATCATGCAGCAGATGGGCACCAATAAGACGTCCACACCAGTTATATGCCACCTTTGCAGTCCAGAGAAGTTCCTTAAGTTCTGTGATTCATTTTTGTAGGGGAAATTAGATTTAACAAGATATATTTTACCATGGAAAGAATACCTTGACATGCTCCATACTGCTGAACCTCTAGAATTTTGTTGGATTATTTTTCTATTTGCTGACACTCAAAAATGTCTTAGCAATAAGTCGAGTGTAGTAGTTGCTTCTTGATTGCTAGATCAAATCAAAATAATACTGTTGATTCTATGAACAGACGTGCTATCTTGAAGAAGAGAAAGGTGATTACATTTGTGTCAAAATTATGGTAAGAAGCTAGGAGGCAGAAGCACCGCTGAGGTGAAGGCTAACTGCTGTCCTGACCAGGTGAAAGCAAGCTGCTGTTAACAGGAGCAGGGGTAGCCATTTGTTGGATAATAGCTGCTTTCCAGATGTGATCTTTAGCTCAGATAAAACCAAAAAACAGATCGGAGAAAGCAGCCTCAATTATAATCCTTACCTGGTTAGGTTTATGAGAACTCATTGTCATTTTCCAAGACCCATTTCTCTTTTGCGTGGGGTAAAATGTGCTAACTGAATACACACATGGTATATTCAATTCCATGAATAGGCTCTTCCACGTTCCTCTTTTTTTTTGAGGTTTTAATACAATTACAGAATTTTCTTCATTCTTTTCCTTCATGCTTTCCATTGTACATCCTTTGCTTGCTTTCTAATTCATGGCCTCTTTCCCTTAATTAATGCTTCATGTATCAATAAGTATCATACTCTATCATAATATATACTTATAATTTGGTAATATAATACATAATTTGAATATTACACTAATCAGTGTGTAGAAAATTGAGCATAGACCCTTGTTTTACTAACAGTTATAGGATTTCCACTTGATTTTTTTCACCATAATAGTTCCCACTCTATAAGTAAGAAAATGAATACAAGAATTCTGTCAACTGTTGGATATATCTATCCAAATGAGATAAGAAACACCCGGGGTTCATTGAAAGATGGACCTGTGTCAAAACTACCAATTGCCCATTTCTGTAAACTTCTACAGTGACTGGTGAACAGTGCCATTTGGTTTATCTTAGAATAGGGTGATTTCAAGTTTTAAACCCGGTATTTCCCTTTAACCAATCAAATGCTTTGCTTTCCTCCCATTAGCACCATATGGAAGCTTTCCTGCTGGTCTCTTTTTGGATCCTGAACAGCATACATTTCGACACTTTGTAGTTGATAAATTAACATCTGTGTAAATCAAATTTAAAAATTTATTCGTCTAAATTAACTTTTAGTATTTCTTAGAATAGCTATTAACATACTATTAACTTTCCAAAATTAGGTGTCCTCACATTTGTATCTATTTGTTTATGATTTAGAACAAATAATTCTATGCATAACACTGAGTGTTGAAATACTGCGCACAGAAAAAGACTAATTTCCATTGATGACAGCTTCGCTCAGCATCGAGTGCATGTCTAAGTACTCCTTCCATCTATGGCTAAAGACAGAAAGAATTTGTTGTATATGTGTAGAAAGAAGACGAACTATTTTATGAAAAGTCATCATCTCACCTGTCATCGACTACAGACATAGGACACTCAACCCATTCCAATACCCTTCATCAAAGCCAGATCAACCGTGACCCTGTTTTATGATGACAAATGTCACTGAAAAACACTAGGTTACCATGCTATTCATCATAAAGATAGCCCTTACCTTTCTTTTCACCTTGAGAAAATCATGAACTTCTTCTTACAAGTGTAGTCCATGAACAGCCGCCTTTTGCTTAGATAATTTACTTTTGCAAATTACAGCTACAAATAATTTTACTGCCTTTTAGGAAAAATAAAATCTTCTTTCAATGTCTTGCCAGATTTGCAACCCAGGATTCTCTTTTCTGAACAGTCTGAGAGACATTGTTGAATATTGTCATTCAGAAATTTAGAGCTTCAGACTCCCCATTTCTGTGAGAAGACGGGAGCCAAGTTCAAAGAGTCAATTAACAAAAATAGACAAGTTACTCAATCAACCAATCCCAAAATCATTTAAACATTTCCACTATCTCTTTCCAGGACCTACGTCTCTCCTACTTCTCTTTCTAAAAGTCCAATGTTTATCCCCATTTCTATAGTTTGAATTATATTGCAATAATCTTCAAGAAAGCCTTCCTTGTCTAATTGGTCAGATGTAGCTTTTTTGACAGCATTTTGAGAGATATTAGTTGTGGAAAATCCTAAATGATCAACTTTTAGGATCTTCAGAGATTGAACAGGGATGTGGAAGAATGCAACCAATTTGCAAGCTATTTTAATTTAAAATGGATCTCTAGAAACCTTTAACCACAAACAAAAAGTACAAATTGCTAAAAATCAGTTTCTTTTTGTTTTCTAATATTTATCTCCCTCTTTCCGAAACCATTGCTTACTGCAGTTCATCTTTTTATTTTTACTTTATTTTATCTTACTTTTTAATATTTTATTTTATTTTTTACTTTGCTGTAAGGAAAGTTGATACAATGATCTAGGTGGTCATATTTTTTCTCTGCATATTAACTTCCAGATTCCCCCAGCAGGCTTTTCTCACTCCATCCCCCTGCTTGAAATTCTTCTGGGGTCAAAAAAGATATTTAATAAATATTTCATGAAGGGATCAGTCAGTTATTCAGACTGACTTTTCTGAAATTTTTATCTCGCTGTGTTGTCCCCTAGTTGTTCATCTATAAACCTCAGAGGACTAAAAAAAAGTCCACAAACTTTGAAAATCTCACCCACCCAAAGCATTTGATCTGACTTTTACCTATCTAGGGTCACATGCAAATGCATTCTTGATTTTTTTTCCTCCCCTCATCACCTCCAGGACTTATTGAACTGTCTTGGATGTTATAAACAGCTTTTACCCCCATCTTCGGATCTCTTCATCTCCCTCTTATGTTGGACTGGACTCTCTAACCCATTAATGCCAGTGTAATGTAATTTGTTTTGCCAATGAGTCTATGGCGACTATTTTAAAAAGTCTCATATAGGTCCTTAACATTTTCCTGAAGCAAAGTCAGAGTGAATTTCTGGGGCCAGAAATCACATTACTGGTCTCTCCTGGTGCTTCCACCCTGCAGCTAACTCAAATAATTGTATCTTGCTATGTCTTGTAGATTCAACCATGGCAAAAAAAAAAAAAAGGGTTTTAGGGTTGAAGTAAATTTAAGTTGAGCTTTTGCTCCTCTTCTTTATTAGTTAGCTCTATGGCTTCAGGAAAGCAGTTTGTACTGTAGATTTTATAAAAATTGGTATGGTAGAAGAACTAGTAGGACCTTATAATCTAGTCATATGATTTCAATAAGATTATATAAGTGATATATTTCTAGTCCAGTAGTGTGCTCAGAAATCCCACTCAACAAACAACCTTAAATGATTATAATCATTATGTTATCATTGATCTGTTTTTTTAACAAACAATTCTCATGGCTTAGCAACTTGTCATTTTTTTCTTCCAACTGATTTTATTTGTAGTGTTTGCCAAGGTACATTTTTTTAAATTTTTCTTTTTATTGATTTTTATTGATCTCTACATTTTTTTTGCTCCCCTCCCTGCTTCTCCCCTCTCCTTCAACCCTCTCCCAATCTTCAACCATATCCCCCAATGTTTTTTAAAAAAATAATTCTTATTTTAAGTTCATCTTTTAGCAACATGTATATACATTCAGATATCTTTGGCTGTTGGCTGACTGAGCTTCCAGAGGTAGGGATAATTATGTTTTATGACACTTACCTTGGACAAGGTTCTGGATTTGATATACAACATTGCAAAAGAGACAGAAGGAATAAGCGCAAAATAAAACCATCTCAGTTCTATACAATAGTTTATAAAGTTGGAATTATGAATGACAATAGTCAGAGAATTAATATCCTTTGTTTAGGTAACACATTACGTACTGTAATGTTTTCACAGTTTGCCGTTCCCATTATCTTAACAGTTTCAGAATGATATGATTTCTTTTATAATATACATGATACATAAAGTCTGTACTGATTCATTCATTAGTAAGTAATTATTGAACTCCAGTAATTTTCTTAAGCATACAGCTTTAACAAACTAAGTAAATTCTTTGCTGACTGTAGTGGAGAAGACATAAAATATATGAATAAATGCTTCTAGAAAGTGATTAGGGATATAAAGCAAAAAAAGGAAGGGCCATGGATATGGCTTTGTTGGTAAGGTGCCTGTCCAATGCAGGGGCTGGGCTGAAGCCTCACGCCAACACTAATGTGCACAGGCTCCTGAGTTCAATACTTAGTATTTAAATAGGAGTTGTGGTTCATATATTTATTCCCAGCTCTGGAAATAGAGAATCAGGATAAGAAATTCAGGAACATCCTTTGCTACATGGTAATTTCAAGGCTATCCTGGGCTATGCGAGACCTTATTTTGGAAATAAACAGAGAGACAGACAGACAAACAGGAACAAGGAATTGATGTGTGAGTACTATACTATATGGAGTGTTCAGGAAACATCTTACTATGAAACAAATTAGGGAGTTTTTAAATGAAGGGGGATGGAGATACCATAGCTTGACTGGGGTGATGGGGAATGAATGAGATAAAGAGGAATGATGTGGGTTCTGAACCAAATGAGGCATTTTAGGCCATCATAAGAAAAACAGAAAAAAAAACAATAACAATAACTCTTTACAATTGTTATCTAATTAGCTGACCTAATTAATTTTATGTATTATGAAATACATATCTTGGAGTGAATCAAATTGCTAAAAATGTCTTCAAAAAGTATTGAATAAGCTTGAATTTTTATGTCATATAAGTGACATATATCAACAAATGTGCAGATATACCTTTGTTTGCAGTGGTCCCCACATTGTTGACTCTTGTTTATCTTTGGAGAGTGAGTCTCTGGCCTCTGAGCACCTGTAACTTTAGGCTGACTACTCCTAGAGCGTTGTCACCTGTCAGTGGGCAATGTGGGCAGAGCTGCCCACACAGTGTGATTCAGCTCGTCTTAAACCAGAATCCTGCCACTCCCACACACTGTGATTCAAAGACATTTTCCCCTACCCTTGCCACAGGGCTAAAAATTACCACATATTTCTGTCCCTTGTGTTAAGCATTGGAGGTTGCTGATAATTATCTGAATACCTTTCAAGAAAACAGACAAAATAATCCATTATCCATTAAAAAAAATCTTCTCAAATCCCATTAGTTGGCAAGTCACCCTCCACACACTGGGAGAGCAGAACATAAGTAAGGTGTGTTGAGAGCGTAAATGGTAAAGACGTGAACCTGATCTTCCTGTAGAAGATCTCCTACGGCAATCCCTGAGCAGCTAGGAAACAGAGGAGTGCACCGACATCAGAGGGATGTGTTTAACTGATACACTCATGACCTAAGTTTTGATTCTGCTCAGAGAGTGAATACACAGGTCTTAGGCAATGGGTGGACCCTGGAAGCAGAAGATCTGGGTCTTCGGGTAAGTCATGTCACATGTTACAAGGCTGGAGTACCAGTCTGAAAAATTGTACGTGAAATGCTTCCCGAGGTGATAAATAAAGACATGTTGTAGTGTTCAGGCTACGGGAAACAACAATCAGCTAAGCCACAAAAACATCTCCTGGAAGTCAAAGCATTTCAGGGTAGCAGCCAGCTTGGTCTCATGAAAGTAGTACGACTGAAATAAGACTTTCATCCCTGAATCCTCCTCTGAGTATTTCATCCTAGTCATTATTTTCATCAAGGTCACTTTAAGACACACATCACCACTAATGTATTGAATATTACTAAGTGATACATGAACCTTAAATGCATGCCTAGGACAGAGTCAATGCAATAAGGTTGTTTCTATGAGAAATACGGGGAGATACCAAAAATTCAAAGATGAAAAGCAAGTTTGAAAGTCTCTTTGCCACCCTCTGAATAGAACAGAGGAAAATGAACTAAGACTTAAAGAAGCTAAGTCTAGCTCTGGGCTCTCAAAGCCTAATGGAAACAGTTGGTGCGGACCTTTACTTTCTCTTTTCTTTGTCTTTTTTGTTTTCTTTTCCTTTCCTTTTTCTTTTCTCTCCTCCTTCTCTCCTCCTCTTTTTCCCGTAATTTAAGATGTAGGTTGCTGATGATTATCAGAATATCCTTCCTCCCTCCCTCCCTTCCATCCTTCCTTCTTTTCTCCTTTCCTCCTTCCCTCTCTTCCTCCCTCCCCCTCCCACCTCTTTCTTTCTTGTCTACACAGCCTGGTTGTCCTGGAACTCTCAGAGATTCAGCTGCCTCTGCTCCACCACCAGTGGTAGAATTAAGGCTAAGAACCTGAACCAATAAATATATTCTGTTCTGTTATTCCAATTGTATTGACTCTCATATCATATAGCATACAGTAAATATCTTCATATATCTTCACACATCTATGCGATTTATAGAATGATTTTAAATTCAAAGGATACATCAGAGTTTCACAAATGGACAGGACAGAAAGAAATGTCCATGGGTCTACGTTGATTGATCAAACCAGCCCCTAGAAAGAAGCCACTGCACTCAGGCTAGGAGAGTCGTAGCAGAGATCAAAGAGCAGAACCCAACTGGGGTTTGTAGATATACTCAGAAGCACAGATTTCCTTCTCTCTCAAAAAGAAGCCAGAAGGTCTTGGTCAAGTAAAGCCTCATATGGTGAGGCACAGCCTAAAACTATTGTTTTATGCATCATGGAGTAACAGTGCACAGAGTAGCCTAATTTCAACACATAAACCAATCATATCAGAAACTAACTTCAGGGATGAAATCGAGTTCACAGTGAAAGGGAAGTTAATCAGACCACGACTTCTTAAGGTCCAATCCAAACATCAAACGTGTATTACTAACTAAATACTCTTGTGTGAAAAAAAAATCAGTAGTCAAACAAAAAATTCTTTAAAATTGCATAGTAATGAAAACACTACATTCTAAAACCATGTGAAGACAAAGCTCTGCAGAGATATTTACACTAATAAGTACATTAAGCACAGAAAAAAGAGTGAAAAGAAAACCATCAAAGCTAACACTTGTTTCAGGAAAGGTAGATGCCTACTGACAGAATGATAAGGCAGTTCTAGTCAAAATAAGGTGAGGAAGACCTCAACTAAATAACCATAAAGCAAAATATGAGCCAGGGAATCAAATAGCACCTAGTCTCTAGGATTACTAATAAACATACGCTTATCAGGTAACTGATCACAGAAATAGATACAATTTAGAGATGAATAAAATCTAGAAAAAAACTAAATGACTATGGACACTATCTCGATTTTAATTATAAAAGGAGTACTATTAGTGGCTATGTGAAAACAAGTCTTAGAAAGCTAATAGAAGTGTTCAAAATTTCAGAAATTCTATATGTAAAATATCAAAATTAATGAAGTACAAAATAGAAAAGCTCGACAGGCCATAGCCTTCTCATGAAATCCAAATGGCAATCAACATGCATCCCAACTCTACAAAGGCAAGCTGCAGAGCAAATGAGTTTGATTAATAAGTTCTTGCAAACATTCAAGAAACTGGTGCAGAATATAGAAACAGAACGGAAGTTTCCCACTTATTTTCTCTGAAGTTAATGTGACTTCAATATGAAATGGGAAACGAGAGTGCAAGCAAAAACTAAATAAGTCAAAGAATGATAGGCTCATATAAATTATGACGTTGCAAAGATGAGAAAAAACTTTAAAATAATTCATTTTGCTCAACTGGTGTTAACTACAGGGATATGGTTGTTGTCATGTATCAGAAAATGGATTATTTTCTAAGTTGGTGTCAGGAAACTAAAAAAGCCTCATTATCACATAAAAACTGTGATTAAAATGAACACTTAGTTATGATCTATTTTAAATATAGGAAGCTGTAGGGGGGACCTTCTATAGGTCCTAAAACTACAATAACAAAGCCAGGGTATTCAGAAGCACATAGTTCATGGTGTGTTAGTCACATTGCCAGCCATGTGTTTTGGCACTGCAACCATTAACATTGTACCCTTGCCAGCTTTACAAGAAAATACTAATAAATGAAAGTATAAGAATTAGGAGACAAATATTATGTTATTTGACTGCTCTGATAAGTGAAAATAAGATGCAAAGTTTCTAGCTGAAGATAAACTTGGTAGAGCTAATAAAACCTCAAAATTAGGTATTAGTCCAAAGCAATGTAGTAAAACCATGGAAAAGTTAAAACTCTATTAAACACATCAATAAATGCAAATCCCTTCATGCTAAGAATTCAAATCTAACCTTGCAGAAAATAATGTATTATAAACGTATGCATGATGCAACACAAATTAGTTTATAACTCCTATCAAGTGAGTTCCCTGTGCCAGAAACTCAGGGAAACACATTTGAGGCCTTCCACAAATAATAAATACTCAAAGTTCAGTGCACTCAATGAGACGGCTTGTCATATCAGCTCATCTACCTTGGTTGCTTGGCCAAGGCAAATGAAGGCTTTTCTTTTTTATTGCCTCTGAATCGGTAATATTAACTTTCATGTCACACAGTGCACAGTAAATCTACCACATGCACATCTATAGTTTACATATACATTCAAGTTTTAAAGGCTGCTGTTGAGGTCAAGAGGTTTCTGAAGTTGGCCAAGAGAATGCCTGGATAAGATGACGAATCCAAACAGTACCAGGAAGCAGCTACTGCTGGATCCAGGTTTAAGAGCTATAAGAGCTCAATTGAATGAGACGGAGAGCTGGTAATCGATCCAGAACAGGTAATGGTGAGTCAGGTCCAGGTGAGTGAACGTGTGGACAAGCAGGCAGTTGAGTAGCAATTCCTTGTTTCTTGCCCCACCAACAAGGTATCAGATGATAGGTTGCAGTGAGGTCATGCCATCTCATTGCCATGTATCATGTCACTTTTGTGGGGTTCTGGTGAAGTAACTACACACTTTCCTTGGGCTGGCGTATCTGATAAGTTCTTGGGTCTGTTCTCCATGGTGTGATTTTAAGATGCCCATGTAGGGGACATGCATGGTTACAATCCATCCAATAAATCTATATGGTTATCAACTCCCTTTATATGCCCAGTAATATTTCATGTGATAAGTGGATGGCACCTGACGGTTTCTGCTTTTACCCAGAGAAATTGAGTCAAGAGGAGTGTGTAGTATGGAGTCTCACAGAGAAAGACACATCCCCAAATCAAAAAACAAAACACACAATCAAAAAACTAAATTATTTAATACACAGAAGTTTTTTTTAATAATTTAATATATGCTAAAAATTTCTGGAAAACTGTACATACCTTTGAATACATCTGTCAGAATACCATGTAGTGGATGGGTTTTGACAGCAGATTTTTGTTTTTACACAATTCTGGATACATAGAAGTCCTAAACTACAGTCATGAGAGTCTGTATCTGGTGAAGGCTCACTTCCTGTACCAGTCACAGGCAGTCATTTCTGCTCATTCCTTAAGTGGTGGTAAGAGAACTTTTGGTAAGAGGTATGAATTCCAGCAGTTGAAGGCCTGACTCTCATGATACAATTTCATACCAGAAACTCTACCTTCAATAACCACGGAACTAAGGTAACTTCTTACTTAGCATAAATAACTGTGCCAATTTTGAAAAGAAGAGCCAAGCTGGGGACTATTAGAACTAGGGATGCAATCCAAAAGGGCAGCAGAGTATTTAGAGAGAAACAGACAAGACAACAGATTAGAAACTCAAAAGCAGACTTGCTTTTACACATAGAAGTGGACTGTTGGTAGGGAACAAAATTGGGGAAATTGTTCAATTTATAAAGAAGATATGATGGACGTAATCAAACTCAAATTGAATTTAAAGCAGACAAAATCGGCTTAACTTCAAAGGGAGATTTTTGCACAAGTGAAAAAAAAACTGTTAACCAGCATTGTGAAAATCTATGAGAGTCTAGTTTAACAAATGATGTATTACCTGAAGTCTACAGATTGTCACTTTTAAATCCTAAAACTCAATTTTCAAGGAAATATTAACATACCCATCTAGGAACCTCTATTAGCTATTAGTCAGAAAAGCATGTTTCCCGGATGGCAAATAAGAATGGCTATTAAGCAAATGAAGAGGTTCTCTTAACTTCACTGAAAAGTACAATTAAAGTGAAAATACAATTCTGTTTATGGGGGCTAATTGATGAGTTTTATGAAAGATTATTTTTGAGGCTAGTGTAGAAGAGTACATGAATAGAGATGTTCTGTAGCTATAGCTTATGTAAACCAGTGAAAGGAAATGCATATGGACTTTGCAACCATGCCCAGCTACAGGATTGAAAGAAAAACACACAGGCGTGCCGTGATAGACAAGTATCAAGGTTTGCATTGTAATACCTATTTTGATGTTAAGGTTGGAAGCAATCTAGCTTTTCATTTCTATGTCAATGGCAAAGGGAATCGTGAGCGATTATGAAAGAACAGAGCATGAATAGAATTTAAAGTGTTAAGGAGAAAACTCAAGAAAGCATGTTTTTGTGTTGTGTCTACAATACAAGTACATGCACTTTCTATACATACAGCATACACTAGGTTACATATTATGTATGTGAGCCAGAGCTAAGGATTCAGAGGCTAAAAATCTGTCAAAATAAAATAAATTTATATGAAAAACAGATATTGAACACTTTAAAATGACTAAGTCAACTTTCTATAACCATTACCATAGAAAATAATCAATTCTTGTAATATTTACTTTTAAAATAATCACTAATATTGCATTTTAAAGAAAAATACAAAAATGGAGGTGTCCTCCACCCTCTCTTTTTCCAACTCTACTTCCAAAGGGTTCCATTGAATGAATGGAAGAATTTAATGGAGACATTCCATTTAGGCTTTTTTTTTATTATTTTTATTTTATTTTTATTTTTATTTTATTTTATTTTATTTTTCTCCATTAACAGCTTCAACTGGGTGTGGGGCAACAGGACCATTCCCAGCACAACCATGGGTGTGGGGTTCCCCGCAGTCTCCCCAGGGCGATGGTTCCTGCAATGATCTCTAGGGGGAAACAGCTCCCAACAGATCCCCTCCCCCTCCCATACAAAGGCAGGCAGCTATCAAGTGGAGAGCACCAGTCAGAGTCAACCATGGTGTCAGAGCAAAGGAGAAGGGACTGAGACAAGGAGAGACCCTCCTCTCGAGTGGTGAAGCAATCCCTCTCTCCTGGGAACAGAGGGGTGCCCGATGACTCCTAGGTCAGTGGGGATCAGGCCTTTTTTTTTCCCCCTTACCCTTCCTAGGGTTCCCAGGGCCCTGCCTTAGGTTGGGGGATTATCCTGCCATAAGTCGCCCGTCCTTGGAGCTCCTCAAATAAAAGGCATCTAGCAGGATTAAAGTAAGCAGATCACAGGGCACCCTGTCTTAGGCCATGTGGAGAGCGCCCTCATACCTGTACCATGCCATGTTGAGCCGGTTTCTACAACCTCTGTTATTTGAGGTCTCACTCTCTGCATAATGGCCGGCTGAATCTCTGTATTTGTTCCTATCTATGGGGACTTTTGAATTTAGGCTAACTTCATTTTTCATTAGAATATGGCCACAAACCTACGGAGGCCAGGAAGTGAAATGTAGTCTCTTAAATGAGAATGACCCTGTGCTCATGTGTTTGAATACTTAGTTCCCAGTTGGTGGACTTATTTCAGAAGGATTGGGTGTGGCCTTGTTGGAGAAGGTGTATTAACTAGGAGCCTCCTTGAGGTTTCAAAACACTCCTGCTATTTTCATTGTCCTCTCAGCTTACTGTATATGGATTGGAATGGGAGTTCTCACCTGCTGATCCAGTTCTATGTCTGCTGCTAGGCCCTTTGCCATCATGGAATGAATGTCTATGCCTCTAAAACTGTAAGTCCCAAATAAACCCTTCCTTCTGTTTCATACCTTTTTAATGGTATTTTTTTTTACCACAGCAATAAAAGAGAAACCCAGACATTACATGGACACACACATACACATCTGAAAATCACAATTTTTTTGTATTTTACTTACATATTTTTTTTGAAAAAAGGTTTTACTTCACATAATATATTCTGACTATCATTTTTCCTGTTAAAAATGAACGAGATTTTAAGGGATAATAATAAAATAAAATAAAAAACTAACACATCAAAATTAAATAAAAAAAAACAAGCCGAAGGAATAGTGCCCAAAAGAAGGCACAAGAATCAAAACTGGGGGGAGAGACTCAGAGGTTAAGACATTGCCTGCTCTTCCAAAGGTCTGAGTTCAATTCCCAGCAACCACATGGTGGCTCACAACCATCGGAATGAGGTCTGGTGCCCTCTTCGGCCTGCAGGCATATACACAGGCAGAATATTGTATACATAATAAGTAAATAAATAAACATTTAAAAAAACAAACAAATGTTTTAAAAAAAAAGAATCAAAGACTTACTATTCACATACTCAGGAATCCCATAAAAACACTAAACTGGAAGCTATAATATATACACAGAGGATACAGTAAACACCCATACAGGCCTTGTGCATACTGCTTCAGTCTCTGTGAGTGTGTAAGAGTTTTACTCATTTTGATTTAGAGGGCCTTGCTTTCCATCTCTTCTGGCTCTTATATTCTTCCCACCTCCATTTCTATGAGGTTCCCTGAGCTATGAGGGGAGGAATTTGATGCAGACATCTCTTTTAGGACTGAGCATTCCAAGGTCTCTCACTTTATGCATAATCTCTGGCTGTGGCTCTACATGTTTGCTTCTATCTGCTGCAGGAGGAAACTTTCCTGATGATGGTTGAAATATGATCAACAAGGTATTGTTGATCTATGAGTATCGCAGACTCTCATTAGGAATCATTTTATCACTACATCTTTTTCCTTTTAGACCACTGTTATTAGCATTTGCCCTAGGTCCCTGGGCTATAGAGTCTCAGGTTCATGGTTACCCAAGGAGTGTCAGGTATGGGTTCCAACTCCTGGAATGGGGCTGAAGACAGATTATTTATTGATTGGTTACTCCCACAAGGGTTTGCCTTCATTGCACTAGCAACTGGAGTGCCTTCCTGTAACAAAGACACTGGAACACACCAGCATTACATCCCCATGTTCTGTGACCTGTGTAGGTGTTGTCTTCAGCCATGGATTTTGTTGTCAGTTGATAGATAGCAACCTATTATCTCGGTAAGGACTTGGGTTGTTTGGGGAGTCTCAAAGGACCCCTCTGACCAACAAGTCCATTAAATGTAACTCAAACCCAGTACTGAAAGCTTCATTTGGTGACAAGAGATTTCCAGTTGAGTTTCTCTCTTCCCGTTGTTAGATGATTTCATTTAGATTGCCTTCATATATGATTATATTTTAGGAGGTTTCTACTATATTGGTCTCCATGCTAATCTCAAATATTCCTTATAATATTTGTTGTCTCTCCCCATAGTCCATCGTGCCAGCACCTCTCCTTTTCTTCCCCACTTGATCCTTCCATTCCAGATACCATCCCCATCTATCCATAAATATCTATCCTATTTCCCTTCCCTAATGAGAGAGATCTACCTGTTCCCTCTAGTCTCTTACTCTCTATCTACCCGAAAAAGTCTCATTATTATCAGAAGATGAGTGACATTTATAAAGAAGGCAACTATTAGGGAAGAAGATTTCTTTCTTCTTTGCCCCAAAACATATCATCAAAACCTAGATCAAAATAGCTTCTCAGCAATTGTCTTAGCACTGAGTAATAGCATCAGCAGTGAACAACAAACAAAACAGCATGTCAAAAGAACTGGATTAAAAATAACATTCAGCTAGCTTTAAAAATAACACATACCTGACCCAATTACTACAAATACAATTCCAGTTTGGACACCATCGTTCTCAGTACTAACTGGGAATAGTGACCATATTCTATTATTCGATACTCCCCTTTATTGAATCAGAGTTTCACATCTGTGTCTGAATAAATCTGTTCAAAACAAGAAATTTTAGCACTTCTCCAGAGTATTCATATATGCTAACTAGAAAAAATTATCAATATTAATTTTAAAACAAGCCAAAATGGTAAAGAATGAAATAATTTAATTTCAGAGTTTCTGTATTCACATTTAATGAAGCTTAAAATATGAATGAAACTTCTACAACTAAATTGAAAAACAAATCAAATAGTCCTTTAAAAAATGAACTTAGCAATTGAATAGACATTTCTCCAAAGAATGTATTAATTATGGTCAACAGGTTGTCATCATCACTAATCATATCTGAACTGAAGTTAAAACCATGGCAAGATATTATTTCACTTCTGTTAGCAAGGGTGGAATTTAAATTTAAGGATAACTGTTGGTGATATTGAGAAAAGGAAACTTTTGTGATGACCTATATTTATGAAACAAGTAAGAATCCTATTTCTGAGTGAAGAAGACAGACACACATCTAAACTGAAATCAGATACCAAGAGCCACCTGTGCACCCACAGTCACTGAAACAATATAATAGTCAAACTGTGAACCTGGATATCTATCATCAATTGAGTGACTAAAGATAGTGTGCTATACATACCCAATGGGATGTTTGAATATTTCCCTTAGGAGGATACAGAAATCCTGAATAAATAATTTAATGCTGAGTGAAATAATCCAGACACAGAAGAACAATCTTCTATGGTGCCTTTGATAGTATGAATCTAGAATAGTCACATAGGGTCAAAGTCAAGTGAGGGTTGTCAGCTTCCAAAATATAGAATCAGAGAAAATGTTAGAATGAGAAGAGAAAGTTTGAGGACTACAGACAAGCAAGTCTAGAGCCCCACTGCACATATAGTGCCTACAGTAAGTCATCCTGTACTATTTGCTTTAAACTTAAAAAAGGATAGTTTATATATGTTCTTATCATACACATTTCATATGGATTTATTTATCTACAAATACATTAAGTTGGATGCATCAAGTTTATGTTTACATAACTGTGTATAGGTCAACCACAATGTAATTTGGGTTGCAATTTAAATACAACAGCTTGTATTTAAAAACAATAATCAACCCAGATATATTTGCAATTATTTCACTTGATTGGCAGGCTGAGGTAGGACCATCACTCACAGTTTCAGGGCCAACCTGATTTTCAGAGCAAATTCCAGTGAACCACAGCTGCATAGGCGACCTTGGGTCCCAAAGACAAATGACAGGATAGCAAGATGGCTTTGCACGTAAAAGAACTTGGCGCTAAGCCTAATGGTGTGAGTTCCATCCCTGGGATCCATATGGTGGAAGGTGAGAACTCACTACTAAAAATTTACCTCTGACCTCCATATATGGGCCATGACACGTGTATTCACACAGATGCAGGATAAATAAATTAATATATTGAAAATCTGCAACAATGAATGAATCAATCCATTCTTCCTCTCTGTTATCTATGCATGGTGACAAATTTTCATATAAATATTAATATATGAATTTGTTTGTTTTACACAGTACTAAAATAATAGAAATATGAATTACTAGACAGATATTTTTTAAAGACCAATTTTCAATTGAAATTTTTTTTTCATGAGCTTATATCTTTTTTTGAGATAAAAGAACACAAAGACCCATATGCTTTGAGTGAAGTTATTTTGTTTAGAAAAATCATATCGACTAAAACATTGGCTCTTTCACTCTCCTGGCATGAGTGGATTGGTGTGTGAGGAGGATGCCAGGCATGGCAGGCATTCATCTAAATGTTTTTCTTGTATTCAAAGTGTGCTAAGGAAAATCTTAAAGCTGTTGCTTTTGTAAATGAAAGTGCTTGTAGGCGGAGACTGCTTGCTTGCTTCCTGGCTACTCAGACCCGAATAATCACACAGAAACTATATTAATTACAACACTGTTTGGTCCATGGTTCAGGCTTCTTATTAGCTAACTCTTACATCTTAAATTAACCCATTTCTCTTAGTTTGTGTATTGCCACGAGGCTGTGGCTTACTTGGTAAAGTCCTGGCTGTCTATCTCCTTCAGCAGCTCTATGCTGTCTCCCTGACACTGCCTAATCTCTCTGTATCTCTGTTTGGATTCCCTTCCCGGCTTTGCTCTGTTCAGCCATTGGCCAAAACAGATTTATTCATCAACCAATAAAGCAACACATATGCAGATGGACATTCCACATCAAGTGCATTGAAAGTAAAACATAGAAACCCTTGAATATGAATTGGTATAAATACTCTAAATATTATATTTCAAATATCTGATATATATTGAAAGAGAGTTTTAAAACTTTCAGGACCTATGAAGCACACATTGCATATATGTGATCTTTGTGTATGTGTGCATTTTTTTTTGGTTTTGTTTTTGAGACAAGATTGCACTATGTGGTTCTTGAGGACTTAGAATTCACTATGCAGACCAACCTGGTTTCAAACTCACAGCTCCGCCTGCTCTCTCCTAAATGCTGAGATGAAAGGCGTGTACCATGGTGAACTTCAGCTGTTCATTTTACAGATAGGATTCTGCCATAGCTAAGACTGACCAGAAATACTGCCTCAAAATTCTGGGGGGTCACAGACTTCATGTGCATTACATCTAGCTATCCTAAAATTATTATAAAGGTAATCTTAAATCAGTGACACATGTCATTGACAGAATATCATAAATCTACACTAGAACATGAGTGTTTCAATGATGTCAGAGACAAAGTACCATTTTCTGCAAGGCATATTGATGATGTGATGTTTTAACTGAGGCAGAATGCTTACCCTCTGCTCGCTGTTTGACAGGTGCCCCTTTCAAACAGTGCTCTGGCTGTACCGTAGAATAAAATAGATTAGAAAGCTGCTTTCTTCACAGGCTTGATACTTTCAATTCCTTAACTGTTTCAAACTTCAAAAAGCTGGTGAAAGAAATTCTGTAGTTGGCTTGCTTGAGAAATCAGCAGGGATCTGATCTCCCGATTCTTGACTTTTGTACTGCAATCAGCAGACAAAACCAAAATAGCATCTAAAATTCTGGTTCAGGCAAAGACCAGATTAGATCATAGGGAAAATGTGAAACTCTAAAAGACAGCATTCACGGTTCTTTTCAGACTTACATTGTTGGAACAAAATTAACTGAATTAGCAGTTTTCTTATTTATCAGTTAGTAATGGGAATTTAGATAAAAGTTGTTCTTCACTATTTTATCACTTCTTTAAATGTTTTCTGGCTTAAAGGTCTTGGAAAATATAGAGTAGCTCCAGAAAGCAAATTACCCGACCTTGTAGTTAAACAAGTAGCCCCAGGCAAATTTGTTTCGTTTTTCCTCTGTGCAAAATATTAGGTGTTGCAAATTTTCTTCAAGTACATGACCTTTCAAAGATAATTTAATATTCTAGTGATCAAGATTATTTAAATTTCAAGGCTGGCAAGATAGCTCTGTGGGTAAAGCACATGTCATGCAAGCCTGAGAATCTGGGTTTGAATTCCCAGACCTCTTTCTAACAAGCAGGCTAAGTAGTAGGCATTTAGAATCCCAGTGCTCCCCACGTGACATGGGAGGCAGAGAGGAATCCGTGGAAGCTTGCTTGCCAAAGAGTCTGGTGTTCAAGACAGCAAGCAACAAAAGACAGACACGGTTGCAAATATGTTGGAAGGTGAATGCTGACATCCAAGCTTGTTATTAAATCCCAATATCCACAACATAGCATGCATATGTACCCTTCCACCACTAAAAAACTAAAATAAGATTATCTAGTTTCACAAATTTGGCTGCCATTTGGTTATGTGAAAAAAAATTGGGAAGCTAACCTTTTTTATAGAGTCCAAATGATTTTATTTACAACTCATATTGCAGTAGGGATTTTTTTAAAAAATAAATTTATTTATTTTACATCCCAGTTCAGTTACCCCTCCCTCCTCTCCTTCCAGTCCCCCACCCTGCCACCTCCTCCTGTTGCCACCCACCAATCCCTTTTAAGAAAGGACCGGTCCCCCATAAGTATCAACAAAACAAGGAATATCAAGTCGCAGTATAATTTTGGGGGAGGAATTTTTTTATAACCTTTCTGATTCAACAGTAATAGAAGGAGGATATTCTATCATTGGTGCCAGGAATTAATAAGTAATTACCGCTATTTCCATCACTCTTTGTTTGCCTTTCTTAATAATAGTGGGAGTTATTTTTTTCACAGTGGTGCACATGGGACAGAAAGAAACTCGGAAGTTTTACATGAGTTGAAGCCTCTTGCCAACTGAGAGTAAAGATGTATACCACATTAACATTTGCTATAAAATTTACCTACACAGAGACATTTATTTTATGTAAGCATGTTTTCAAGTAAGAACATTTAAATGACAAAGAATTATTTTAAAGCCTAGCATCTATGTCCATTCTCCTTTCACAGCTATACATCTGCAAATAGTCTTGTAGTCTCCCAAGAAACAATATTTACAATAGATAGCATGAGATAATTTCCTTATGCAACCCTTGAGACCACACTTTTATTTTTGGATTAAAATCCCATCAGTGAATATCTCCACCAGGGACTTCCTATAACTTAAAAGTCGCTAAAATGGCTGTTGCTAAGGCAATTAATGTGACTCTTCCTTGAAAAGGCCACATCCAGGCTCTCTGATGTATACAGCTTTCTCTTTTTCTTAATCCCTGTGCTTAAATCTGTATTAAAATTTTCCTTTTAGAGAATTGGAGAGGTGGCTCAGTGATTAAGAGCACATGCTACTCTCCCAGAGGACCCAAGTTTTGCTCTTAGCATCCATATGAGGTGGTTTACAAAGTTCAATTCTAAGCCAGGGTTCTGAAACACTTCCTTTACTCTTTGGCACTTACACCCATATATACAAACATAAACACATAATTTTTTAAAAACTCTATTAACAAACTATTTTACATTGACTCATCATGAAATTCCTTTCTACAGAGAAACCAAGGATTCAGATGTATCTGAGTAGAGTTCCCTAAAGGATAATAGAAACCCAAAGGCCTTTCTGGTCAATGCTAGGCTGTGTCGCTACCCCATTGCTGGTGACACAGCAAACCCTACCCTTGTTTCATACTCAAGGATTCTGCTTGAAGATGGTACAAGATTTTACTGGAGTACAATATACATCTTTGTCCAAAGATGTGAAAAATTCACAACAGACCAGAGATTCCAACTAAAGTCATTATACAACTGAGTCACCATTTATTCATTCCCTAAGTACCATCTCTGGGCACGAAACCTTTGAACTTTCTCAGAAATAAATAATAAGAAATTCAAGTAATAAACATTCTAGAGGGACACTGAACTGTTTCATCATTTTCTGACAGTTTACTTCTGTAAATAAGTTTAAAGAGCCATAGTCTAATTCTACCTTTGGCCCTTACTTTTAGAAAAATATTCCAGTATGTTATATTAGTTTGAATGGTTCAGACTTCAACTTTGTAATGTAGAAGCCTACTATAAATCATATTTTCCCTTCTGCTAGGTTGTGTTATCTTTTTCCAGGTGAATTACTAATTAAGAAGGCTTTATAAAAAGTAAATTCAGATAGTGTTGTTGGTTATTGGTCATGGGTACAGAAGACTGTCATTCATTTAGATATGCTTTTCTAATTATGTAGCGTAAACTTTACAGTTGTTTTAATGAGCAGCAGCAAAGATAAGACTTATAGTCCTCGTATGTATCATAGAAATAGCTGTGGGACACTAATAAAAGTATAAAGGGGCATAATAAACAATGAGAGAAGAAAACCTGTGAGTGTGTATGTGTGTGTATGTGTATGTGTGTGTATGTGTATGTGTGTGAGTGCATGCACGCACGTGTGCAAGACAGGGTGAACAGCATCCAGATGACACAGCATAGTGGATGTTATGGACAGAGGTGGAGGGAACTAATTCTTGTCTTCTGTGTTTCAGCAGATGGTCAACCTTTCTAACGCAGAGCGTTTATTTCTTTGAAGTTATGATATTGCCACAAAGCATTGTGAAAATATAGTTACTGTACAGAAGATTCAGTGCTGAGGATTTTGCTAATAATGCTACTCGCTGACATGGATAGAGCATTGGAGCATGTGGATGTTGAAGATACTGTAACAGAAAGTTTCCAGAGGACCATATTTCCAAGTATGCCTACTGGTATTCTATTACTGGGGTGATACATTTCAACAAAGTTAGTGGCTTCTGCTGATATAGATTGATTTTCTTTCCCTCCTGTAGCTAGAGAAGCTCTGAGTATGCCTTGCTAGTTTAAGATCAAAATATTGCAAGGCTGTTTTTCTTTTAAGGCATCCAAAAGAGAATCTTTCCTAGCCCTTTCCAGCTTTCCAGCTAGAAACCACTTGCATCATTAGCACAAAGGCCCTTCAAGCAAGTAGTATAGAAATATCTTAACCCTCCTATGCCCCTATAAGAACTTTTAAGAACTCTCATGATCATACTGACTCCAATTAATCTGAGAGGATCTCTCTCTGTTCAGATCATCTGGTTGGGAGAGAGATGAATTCCATGTTCAACCATAATTCTTCTTTGTTAAATAATATGCAAACTCATAGATTAGAATTGCCACACAGAATTTTGCAAGGGAAGGACAATTGTTCTGCCTCCCACAGCTGGAAAATCAACGGTGAGATGAGAATAAACATCTTATTTTACTTAATTCTGAGAGTGGAAGAGTGTGAGGGTCAATTTTCATGGTAACTGACTGGATTTAGAATCGACATGGAATGACATCTCTGGCTACATCTATGAGATTGTTTCCAGAAAGGCTTAAGTCAGAGGCTCCTTATTTCCCAGAATAGGAGGAACATCATTGCAGGGGCTCAAGTCATGCATTGAATGAAAAGGAGGACGAGAGCAGAGCAGCCGCACTCAATTCTGTGTGCTCCCGACTGCAGGGATGATGCAACGACCTACCTTACATTTCCACTACAACAACGTTCCTGCCACAAGGACTGAACTCTCAACCTAAAGGTCTTTTGTTAAGTTGTTTTTTCAGATATTCTGCCCCAATAATGTAAAGACTAACTGTATAATTCAGAGATTATTTACAAAAGCAAAACAAAAGAATCAAAGAAACAAAACTACTAGGCATTTTGGAGGCAGACAGTGAAGAAAACGGTAAATCTCAAAAACCAATAAAGACGAAGTTGAGGTTGCAAGCACTTAGGAAGCAACTCAGAGCTGCATTTTAAAACCAAAGGCAAAAGTAAAGTGAGTAGCTGGGCACTATTAGGAAGAAATAGGAGCTGGCATTCACATGCATTAAAATAACATTAAAAACAGATTACACGTTAATCAGCCAAATTTTCCAAATTAGAATTTCATCTGTAAATATTTTGCTTCTCATTTAATTTGCGCTTACATTGTTTTAGATGCTAACCATGAGTCATTTTATGATCACATGGTACTTAATAGAAATTGTTAGCAAGGTCATCCTGTACACCTAAGTGTTTTTCTTGGGGGCTCAAGACATCCAGCAGTGAACGCTTTACAGGGTAAACCAGGTAACTAATGCCCTTAGAAAAGTTGATTACGTCATTCTTCAGCATGCCCTTTGCTTTGGCCCCCTGGATTCTTAAAAAAAGCTGATTATGTCATTCTCCAGCATGTCCTTTGCCTTGCCCCCTTGGATTCTTAAAAGCCAATGACACAGCACCTCTTGGTCTTTCAAGTGAGCGCCGGGTGGAGGGAAAAGCCCTACTTTCCATTTTAGAGCTGGATCTCAGAGAACGATTCAGGTTTCAAATGAATATCACAACTCACAGAAAAAAAATCACTGGCTGGAAAATCGGATCTGAAAATAGCAACAGCAGTAAAAGCAGATATGCTCTGGGGAATACGTGCCACTAAATTATTCAACAACTTAATTACACGTCCTTTCTCTGCCCAAGAGCCTACTCGAAAGCGTCCTGTGATGACGTCTCTGCTTCTTAATGATAAAAGCTGTCAAAATAGATAATTTCTCTGTTCTCTCCTATATGATTCAGCGTGTGTGTGTGTGTGTGTGTGTGTGTGTGTGTTAACTGGAGAAATGAAGTAATACCAGCTGAAATCTGAGATATTCAAAGGCAATGTGCTCTGATACATGAATATTCAGTGCTGAGATCCAAAACCGAAAGAATTCCAAGGGCGTATTGTGAGCATCTCTTTCCATCTCCTGGAACAACAGATCCCCGTGATTCATTGCATTTTTTTGCTTAAGGAAATAGCGCATGAACTGCTCTTCTTCTTACTTGTGCAATTATTCTTCATTTCCTCATTCACTACTACTTTGAGAACCCATCCGTCCTCAAATATGCAAGCTCATTTCCTTGACCTCACAGTCCATGAGTTTCCTTTCAACCCCATCACCCTTCTGCCATGGGTTCTTAGCCTGCTTTTGATCAATAATGAAGGGTCATCCCTCTCGCAACTCAAACTTCTGCTGCAGCTGCTTTTATACCTGACATCATTGGCATCATCAGTCACTTGATAATCTCCCCGTTGATTTCAAATATATTTCTATTTAGTTAGTGTCCACTGTTCGTATTTCAATACACTTTTTAGAATGTGCTCAATTAATTAAGAGAAATTACTCTATTTCATTGCCACGACCAAGGCAACTCTTAAAAGAAAAAGTCTTTAATTGGGGGCTTGCTTACAGTTTTAGAGGATTGGCCCTTGAGCATCATAGGAGAAAGAGACAGGTCTGTACTGGAGCAGTTGTTAATGGCTTTACATCCTGATCTGCATATAACAGACACACAGAGAGACACTGGGCTTTGCATGGGATTTTGAGGCCACCCCAGTGATACACTTCCTCCAATAAGGCTACCCCCAATCATTCTAATCCTTCCCAAATAGATCCATTCCCTAATGACTCAAATGATTTCCTAATGATTCAAATATGTAAGCCTATGGGAGCCATTCTCATTCAAACCCCTAGAGTTACCAAAAACCTTTTGTTCACATGCATCCTAACTCCTACTGCTAATGATTCTTGCCTTTTTTTTAGTGAATTTACTTACTTTTGAGAACGTTCTCACAATGTGACCAAGAATCACCAAGGTAAACTCTATATAATTATGTAACAACTCTGTTACTAAAATATGCAAATCACATAAAATTTATATCTATTATCTTGACGTTTCTGAAATCCTGAACTTTACCCAAACTAGAGTCTTGACATCTCCATTTGAATGTTGTAAGAACACACATGAGTTTGGATTACCAGCGCCAGGTCTGGTGAAAAGTATTGTTCCTAATGAGATAAAATATACAGTGGTTGATCAGGACATACCATGTCCTCCTGTGGCTTCCACTCCTCTGGTTTCCACATGTTCTTGCACGCGTGCACGTGTGCACATTCATACACCTACACACTCACTGCAGACATATGCACAAGCTGTTTATGACATCACAGTCCTATTTCACCCTCTACGGTGTCACATTAGGAATTAATTGTATCTCCTAATTATTTCTCAAGTCAGTTTCTCTATCTCCATTGCCATTGGCTTATTCCAGACTGCGTAGTTCCTTGCCTGCTGTAGTCATACCCAATTAATTCTCCTCATGCCCAAACAGCATTAAAGTTTATCTTCCTAGTACAGTACGATATTTATGAAATGCAAAGTAAGATATAACACCTCTTACCTCTAACCTACAAAGCTCTTTGCTCATAGGAACAAAACATTTAATAAACTGACCCCAAATGCTTTATTTTTTCTCCATCTTCTTGTCCCCTGCATTGTCTTACTGTCCTGTACTTCTCCTTGAGTGCTTCCTCCTGATTTCATCTTCACTACCACTTAACTTCTGACTTCCATCATAATTAAGTTTGATTACTATTTTCTCATAAAAATATCTCTGATATAGATAAATAAATGCCTGATTTGGAAGATTAATTTCACAACTGTTTGGGCATCCAACTATGACATCTTTAATTTTATAGCCTTGCATGCATCTCATATTCATTTCTAGCCTAATGAACAGTAATCTTACTAGTGATAAGGAACACAATGAAAATTAATGGAATTCTTATTACTAGCTTTGTCTACTAATTTCATCTCTAATCTCATCCTAAAGTCTGCAAGTACTAGCTTGAATTTTGAGAGTATGTTTAATAAGGGTTCAAGAGGTTATTGAGACCATTATTGTGTGATTGCATAGCAAAATGCAACATTTGCCTTTGGTTTGTTCAACAGAGCTTTTGTTTGTGTTTTTTTCAGTTACTAGTGTTTTTAATTTCTGGATCATATTTCCTTAAGAAACAGAAAGACACTTCTGGGACTTGAGAGATGACCCAGTAGTTAGCAGCACTTGTTCCTGTACCAGGGTAGTGTCAAGCAGCCACTGAGTCAGTCACTCAGCAACCATCTGCAATCCAGCTCCAGGGGATCTTCAGGCCTCCACTGGTTCCTTCACACATATGGAGTACATACACAGAGCTACAGATACACACCTAAATAAATGCAGAAAGAGATCTTTAATAACATTCCTTCTGTGGTTTCTTTCTCATTGATTAACTAGTTGTTCTAATGACTAGCCTTTCTTTGGTCCATGTAAGCCTGGGAGCTTGAATGAATGCTGACTTCTCATCTACTTGATTTGAATGCTGTCAAATGCTCAGCTCTTTTGCCATTGCTATATTTTCGGTTTGGATAGACGCCCTGAAATTTGGATACTCATTGAATATTCATGTCTTAGTTTAAAAGAGTAACAATTGCATCATTTCATTGTATCTGCTGCTTTCACTGCAAGGAAATTTTGGTTGTAAATTTACTTTTAAACTTTTTTTTTAAATGTTCACTCTTCAAATAATAGTTATGCTAGGTTTTTTTGGTTAGTAAGGACTGGGAATGGTTAGGAAATTTGCTTTATTTTATGCTTCCTATCCTATAGATGTCAAAGAACAAATAGTGATAAATATAAGGCTTCAAAGATTGATACTCATACTTGGTATTTATACTATGATCATACATATAAAAGTACTTGGTGACTAAACTATATCTCAAATGTGTATAATCATTTTTGTAGCAATTAAATGTTTTCAAACATTTTTACCTAAAATATTGTATCTTTTCATTTACAATTAGAAAGCCTTAGATTATTAATATTATCTCGTCATTTGAACCCCAAAAATAAACAGAGAAAGCATTACTAGCTATAACTAACATCATATAGACATTACTGACAAGGAAGTAACAGTCTTGATTTTCTGATTTAAAGCCTAATAATTTTATAATTATAATAATTTATTGGGAATTCCTTCAAATTAATTATAAAATACAAATACAGAGATATTGTTTAAAAGCACTCAAAATATTTTTATTTATAAATCATTTGGGGATTTAGCTAGCATGCAATGGTACTTTAAAGGCAAAGAAAGGAAAAGAAATGTTTATATTGGCAGGGAGATCCTCACAGCAGTAATTATGAAGAGAAAATACCTTTTGTTTTTCTGTGATCAGACACTATGACTCAGACTATGCATAGATAAGCTAACTCTTAGGTTTACAGTTTCAGAGGTTTAGAATCTGTGACCACCATGGTGGCACTGGGAGTGGGGCATGGTGCTGGAGCAGTAGCTGAGAACTCATGAATGTTATCTTAAAGTCTTATACAACCACGTAATACATGACGGTGTGTTAGGAATTTCCTGGATAAGTATATTTGCAAGCACTAAGATAGTGGTCTGTCTGTTTCCTCCAGTTTTCAGCAGGAGACTTTATTCACAGAGAAGTCTGAATTATAACTCTACAAAGTAGACATGGCCCCAGGAATGTTCAATTATATTAAAAATCAAGGTGTTATAAAGCACAGCAGGAGGGAAGGTGCACAATGCGCTCTATAGTCAGTGCTCTTATACTAGCCTTAGAGAATTGATTCCTAGGGAAGAACTTTGACACATAGGCTTTCCTGTTTTCTTGTTTATTATGGTCTTTGTGTGTTTGATTTTCATGGTGAAGAATACATATCATGTTTGTACTTGATTGTGAAAATTTCAAGACCATTAATTACTCATATATATATATAATTACATATATGTTTTGTTTAAATATATATTAATATGTTTTATATATGTACTAAATTTATCTAATTTTTGTACGTATATATCACTTACTTATCAGCTTACTTCACCATGATTTCAGTGGGAGAAGGTCTGCAAGCAGGGAAATTCTAGATCAATTTCTGATTTACCTAAATAAGCAATCTAGTTTTAGAAAGACACTGACCTGAAGTAACTAAGAAAACGTTTCCTTGCATGGATCTTTTCCCCCAATATGTGGTGAAAGCATGCAAAATTTATAATTTTAAAAAGGCGTAGCCAGCAAGTGCAAGAGTGGCCTTCTGGAGATTTCAGTCACATTGTTAAGTCTGAGGCAAGTTCCCACCTTGGAATAAAGAGAGAAAAGCAGAGCATCCTGAATGGCTAAGATGTATTTAGAAAAACTGTAATCTAACAAAGCAAACTCTACAAACATAAAGAACCATGTCTGTGTCCCAGAATAGCTGTGAACGCAGCCCATTATATTTGTACACTATGTGGCATCAAAGTGTCAAGGCTGAACAAACGTGGTTTGGTCTAAAAGAAAAATAAACAACCGGAATGAAATTTGAAAAAAAAAAGTACAAAGAATTTGATGTTGTGAATGCTGTTCCAACAGCTGTAAGGAAACCTGGGAATTAGCCTTGGAGTCAATCTACAACACAAAATGTTTCCAGATAATAGAATATTCATTTGGGCAAGAGAAGATATACTTATGGATGTTGTCTTTTGAGATGGGTTCACACAGTATGTTTGAATAAACATATCAATATATGTCTAAGAAAGGGTAAAGGGGAATAACTAGAAGAAAAGGAAACAGTCAGCATGAGGAGAGCAAGGATGGAGGGTGGTAGGGGAGGGAATGAACGACAACAAAGAATATGACAGATGTCTGCCAGTTATTTATCGGTTGCTGTGATGAGATACTAAGGCAAAGACAAGTTACAAAAATATAGTTTTTGGGCGGAGCATAACATGTCAGAGGGTTTGAGTCCATGACCATCATGGCAAAGAGCATGGTAGCAAGCCCGTAGGCATGATGCTGGAACTGTATCTGAGAACTAATTTCTGATTAACAAGCATGAAGAAGAGAGAGGTAACTGGAAACTTTATGAGATTTTGAAACCTCAAGTTCCACTTCCAGTGATGCACCTCCCCCTTACAAGGCCATACCTCCTAATCCTTCCCAAACAGTTTCACCAATTTGTGACCAAGAATTCAAACACGTGAACCTATGGGGACAGTTCTCATTCAAACCATTACAGTCAATATAAAGTTGCCATGTAAAACCCATTACCTTATATGCTAACATATAAAAAAATAATAAAAGGAAATTGTAAACACATGGTTGATAGTACATTAAAGGTCTGAAAATATATACTAGCACATAAAAATGTATCTGAACCACAAGGAGCCAAGTTTACAAACTTTGCTGAATCATACATATCTTGAAATTAGGAGACTATATTTTGTATCTCAGTTTCCTATAATAGAGTGTATACCTAATGCACATTTCTGTAGGCTGGTAAATAAATTAATGAACATCATCTAAAAATGTCCATTTTTGAGTATAACAAGAAAACATTTCCTTTTTTGTAAAAACGTTTAGCTTCTGCCTATGAACAGTTTATTCCTAGATAGTACAATAGATTTTGCTTTCATTATTTTATGACTCTATGAAATAATTGAAATAGGGATTGCTCTCCACACTTCATAAAAAATAAATTAAAATGAAGTTCAGAGAAGTCAAGTGAGATGGCCAAGGTCATTCGGCTAAGACAAAATGCTCTTTTTGGCCAAGATGAAATTTATGTACCTATGTGGGTGCCTGCCAATTTCCTCTGACAATACACAAATTATGATTTTTAGTATGTTCTAACCTATATGTTTAATTCAAGCTTAGAGAATTTCAGTGTCTTATTCAGACTCAGTGAGCCAGCACACACACACACACACACACCCCACAACAACAAAGCTCATTTTCAAACTTGAATCATCTGACTCTGATTCTACTGAATACTCTCTTGCCCTTAAAATCACTCGGATCTAAGAGGACACTCAAGATGTCGCAAGGACTTGGAAATCTACCAAGTTGGAAGGCGAGTTTGTTTTCAGATAAAGTATCCTCTTTTGTGCCCCATCTGCTTGCAGAGTAGTTTGAGGGATTGCGAGCTACCCAGTTGCAGAAACACATTGCATTTCTCCTTCAGACTTAGGCTCCGTGTCCTCCAAGAATTCAAATCAATATGATGAACAAATGAATCATCTTCTGTCTTAGTCACTTGTACCTGTCACTTCAGAAGCACTTACCTCATCCCCTTCTCGCGTTACGTTCTATGTGCCACAGGCACTGCTCAAAATAACCCCAGTTATTTTAAAACCTATTCGTAGAATCCACACAAGTCCATCTACGAGATTTTCAAACGGTTTAATCTATACATAAATAGAAGGAAGAAAGTGAGCAAAACTTCATAATGCAGTGATTTTTCTGTGGGTGGGTGTTTAACTGTTTCCTCTCTCTCCATTCATTTCTTCCATGTATACATGTGTATACCTGTTCTCATGAGTCCATGCACATGTGTGTCTGTTTGTAATATTCACACCGGTTTTCTTCCTTGATCATGCTCCACTTTTACACTGAGAAATGTCCCCTGCTAGACTCAGAGCTCAATGAGTCAGCTAGTTTGGTTGGCAAGCTTGTGTCTGGGTTTCCCTGTGTCTGCCTTCTCAACACTAGAGTTTCAGTCTGGCTGCTATACCCACCTGGCTTTTATGCAGGTTTTGAACATCTTAACTCTAATCCTCATATTTATTCTACATGTGCTCTACTTGCTGAACCACATCCCCAGGCCTCTTTTAAAAGTGATTTCAACAGCCTGACACCCACCACCATGAAGCCCAAATAAACCTTAAACCCACAGCAATCCTCCTGTCTAAGCTCCTTAAGTGTTGGAATGGCAGCTATGAGTGAACTTGCTTGGCATTTTCTTTTATAGGTTTTGAAAAGTCATTCACTTGCAGGATTTGCTTATCAACTGAAATCAGTATTTTTATGTGATTTTGCTATAAAAGTTAAAGAAATCAGAGCATTTGTGGCAGAGACACATTAAATGATGACTTGATCAATAGATCCTAAATAAATGCTAAAATTGATATAATGCATATTCATATAGAAACAATATGGTGATAATATTTAGCCAAAATACATATTGTATACTTTATTATAAACAAAAGTTTTGTGTATGTGTGTAATCTAGGGACATTCTCTGTCTCTGTCTCTCTCAGTGTGTGTATGCATGTGTGTGTGTGTGTGTGTGTGTGTGTGTGTATGTATGTGATATGTGTTTGGTGCATGCACATATGTACTTGTGGAAGCGAAATGAAAATGCCAGATATGTTTCCCTATTGATCTCTGACTCATCCCCTTGAGCAGGGTTTCTCACTAAACTTAAAGGAAAATCACTGAGCTCACTGTTTTAGCTAGGCTGGCTGACCAGCTAGCTCAAAAGATCTGTCATTTCTACCCCCTACAATATTGGGGTTATGGACATGTGCATCCATTCCTGGTCTTTTATATAGGTTCTGTGGGTTAGAATTCAGGTCCTCAAACTTGCACAATAAGTGCTTTTATCACTGATCTATCTCCCCAGCACCTAAATCAAAGCATTTAAAACACTACTTCAAATTTGATAAAAGTATTAGATGTACAATATGTTTCATTAAGCTTATTTGGGGCAATTGTTTTATCTTAACACACAAACAATATGACAAATATTTTGAAATACTTATCTTCACTAATTTCTAGAGAGATTTGAAAATCATTTATAAGTGTTGCTAAGTAAATTTCTGTTTTTTTAGCTGAGAGTATGAAAAAGAACAGAATAAAAATTCAACAGCAATCAAGTCAACAATTATAGTGAATAATTTTGTCATCTACCAGTGGCTTTTTAACTTCTCTTGGCCAGCATTCTGTAGCAACTATGTTTTTAGTCTTTTGTTCTTAATGATCACTTCTTAGTGGGCTTAGATCACTTCAGGAAGTCTATTTTTAAGGATCAGTATGAAGCAACAACGAACTGTAGATGAAACAAGGAGCTTCACTTGAATTGTGCCATCAAAACCTTAAACTGTCTTCCTATTTGTAGACAGGAAAATGCTTTGGAATGGATCAAGGCACATTAACACCATGCACATTGATTTCATCTGGGGATGATGCCAGATCGAACATCTGCCCTAATGTAAAATGAAAAGGGCAGTTGGTAAATGAAATGATAACAATAAATCTCAACGATGGGTCGTAGAAAGGGATATATCTGAGGAACTGCAAAAAAAAAAGGCAAAATAGGCTCACATTAGAATATGGATTTAAGGGATTGTGCAATAAAACTAGCTGTCTGATTTTTCCTGAATCTTTTTGTTTTCAACGTGTAGTGGTTTTGTGTTGAAACTCTTATTACTGGTAAACAGCACCATTGGAATAAAAAATGAGGAGTTGAAGGCAAGGGTTATTGGAATTGTTGTTAGGAAGTTTGGACTAGAGTTCTGACCCAGCTACATGTTGAGAACCTTATTATCTTTGGAAGACATGCTACTTTCCTTTACTGCATTTTCCACTATAAACTTAACTTCTAATAAGTTATGTTTTCGTGGTACGTTTCTGTTAAGAGGTGGAAAGTATTGAGGGCTCTGGGGAGCAAGTATAAAATGGTATAAAGTCTAAAGACATTTGGATACTAATATTTATTAAAATTCAAAATAGTTTCTGAATACGTATTAGACAGTATCATATAAATAAAAATCAATCATCAATTTAACCTTACCAATCTATCAATCTATCTATCCATTCATCTATCTATCATCTACTAATCTATATTCTTAAGTAGCTTAGTGTCCAGAAAAGGGAAGCAGCAATATGGCGGATAATTGTCAAACATTGTATGATTCTTAGGTGAATTACATGTTTATCTGAAAAGGCATGGTATTAACATATAACATATTTAAAACATTTTTGTGTTGTGATACTTGACCTGAAATGTAAGATGAATAATTATAAATATATTAATAAATGTACACAATTATCTTAGTGAAGAAAAAATAATCTTGGCTTTTATGTAAGATTTGCTGTCACCCACCTCTAATTCTAACATGCAAAGAGGTTGTTGATACTGAGTTCACAACCAATTAGGTTACATAGAAAGTTCAAACAGCCTAGACTGTGTAGTGAGACTGTCCCCCAAAAGAAAAGTCAATAAAAATATCTTGCCTTTTTACAATGATTAAGTATAGCTTATTAACTTTTCATGAAATTACTAAGAGAATATGAGGCTGGAGTATTCATGACAGGGGAGATCAAAGAAATTGTTATAAAAGGTTAAGAGGGAATAATTGGAAAAGAAGTGTCAAACTGGAATGGAGGAGCAGAAGGTAATGTAGAGGAGGAGTATGGGGAGGATCAATTAATACTAAAGTTAAAGATTTTTCTAAAAAGACATAGAAACCTACCGCTGGATCCTCATAAACATACACAGAGAAGTGGGGTGGGGGAGCTACCCTATACCAGGCAACAATGCCCCTACTAGACAGTAGACGCTACCTCATAAAAAGCTTAGCAACAGAAATGGATTACTTATTTTGGAGCTATTGGCAGTTGAGTTTTTTTTATAGAAAGCCCTTAAAATTACAAAATATTGGCTGCAACATGCCACCATCAAATAGAGCAAAAAGCTGTGTTAAACTCTGTTTTTTTTCTTTGTGTGCGTGCGTGTGTGTGTGTGTGTGTGTGTGTGTGTGTGTGTGTGTAGAATTCCTTTTTAATCTTTCTCAGGCTTTATGTGGATATAGTCACACACGTTGGAGTGCCAATTATTCCCCCGGAAGTGTTTCCCATGGTCCTCTTTTTCCATTATCTTTCAGATTGCTGTTCTCTTTATACTATTCCCCTTTTTTATAAAGACTCAGAGACAAAATAACACAAAGTCCAAGGCCATGAATTCCAGTAACAACAAAAAGGATTAAAGCAGATTTTACTTCATGTGACATGAAATACTGATAAAAAGAGGAATCCCTAATACACAAAAAACTACTCCAGGTATGTCCTGAATGAGATTTTAATATTTATTGATTCTTTCATTCCCAACTTGATGCCTACAAACCATTTCTATTTCTTCACAGATTATGCAACTTTTCCAAGTGCTGAACAATTACCAAGTTCCAGAACTGAGCTAAAATATTCACGACTTTTATCCTGGCATTTCCAAAGTTCTTCTATATGTGGTAGAGAGTGAGAAAAGACAAGAAATGAGAGACTGGCTTTGGGCTGTATTTTATCCCACTGCACTGTAAATGCCTCTTAGCTCACCTGTTTTCTTCTGAGTAACAGAATGACCCTTCTTACTCACTCTCATTTAAGTCCGTTATTTCATTTTGGCACAGTATCAAATGTCCTTTAAAAAATATTGATGCTGTCTTTAAATCTATAACATCAAGAGTATTTACCGATGCATGAACTACATCCAAGGCTATGAAAGCACTAAAAAGTCACCTCTCATGAAATCTTGGGTGTAGGAGAGTGAAAGCTAGGGCCTGATAGGACCCTTTATAATATACAAGTCCCAGTGAGTTCAAGTGGTGCGAGCAACAACAAAGCAGCTGAGTTCAGACTGTGAGGGTGAACTCGAGAAAGTTTCTGCCCTTCACTGACATCTGCACTGCACACTTCCGTAGTAGACTGAAAGTGTTTGCTACTTAAACTGTTCTGTTGCTTGTGGGATTTTAATTTGGGGATGTGAGCACTCCCCTGGCTTTGCAACAGCAAAGAGCAAAACACAGACATTATAGAGCTATTCAGAGTTGAGTCTGAATTACTGTTTTCATTTGTGTTTCTGGAGCTCATAAAACGTAACTGCTTTGCCACAGTGAAACAGCAAAAGGACACGCTAACCTGTGCTAAGCTTTCCAGCTCCCCTAGGTGACATGTTCAGTGCAGCGAAGCTGAAGAACAATAATCCTCTGGGCATCTTGTTAACAATGTACTAATTTTTATATCCCTTTTACCCTAGAAGCTGTCCTTGTATTAAAAGGGAACATACAGATCTTTCCACTGCAAATGCTGTTCCTGAAATGTTCCAACGAGTAAGTCACTTCTTCAGCAAATATATAACACCTGCAATTGTGCCAAATGCTACATATGTGGATACAGAAGTAGACACAATGAAGACATGGAGATCATGTGTCAACACATGGATATTTGCTGAAGGATCCAAATTATATCAGCTAGCACCATTGCTAATAACTGAGCCTAGAATTTGATAACTATTTACCTGCATATTCCCATAAGAAATATCAGTTCCATGGTGTGTATGAATGGTTTTCTCTAGTGTGTGTGCATGTGTATATGTTCATTTTTGTATATATACATATGTGTGCTAGTGTGTGTGTGTGTGTGTGTAGGCAAAATGTTGATGCTGGATGTCTTTCTCAATCGTTTTCCCCATTAGTTTTTGAGAATAGTATTCTTACAGGACTGGAATCTCACTAATTCGACTAGATTGGTTGTTGAGGTAATTTCAAGGATCTATCTATCTCATTCCAAGAACTAGAATTACTGATAAGATCTGCCATGCCTGACCTTTAACACAGATGCTGAGAATACCAGTTCCTGTCCCCATGTTTGTCTGGCATGCACAAGAACCATGTCCCTGGTCCCAGTGTCCTCAGTTATTTTGAAAGGTAATCTGGTTGTTTATTTCCAAGTAGATTTGTAGTGGACACTGTCCATTAGCCAGGTTGCTATTAAATACGTGTGTTTAGTAGGAAAACCACAGTTCATTTGATTATTCCCATTATTCAGACACTATAATTTTGTTTTTGCTATTAGCTACTTGAATTTATCTTCCACCGATTATTACCACAATTATTGCAGCCTATTATTGAATATCATCATTATTTTAAATTTTAATTATTGCTATTATGCAGCATTTTTGAATGTATGTTGAGGAGAAGGCCTTAGGAAATACACAGTAAAAATGGCCAAATATCTTACAAATGTACATAGGTTAGAATTTTTATATTTTCAGATGCTCATTTAATTATGCATTTTATAAGCAACATGCATCTTTTAGATATTGATTGGATATGTTTTAAAACACTTATCAGATAATATCAATAAATTACAAGATGCAGACGTATTTACATCTCTGAGTTAAAGTGACCAAAATGAAGTCAGGAACAAATGCCCAGTTGGTCTTTTGAGATAGATATTTGATACATCATAGCACAATGTAGATTCAGCAGAATAACTTAAGTTTGGTGTAACAACCAAAACTTTTACACTGCCATGATAGAAGATTTATGGATATTTGTAAATGGATTGAGAGATAGATAGATAGATAGATAATAGATAGAGAACAGAAACTATATGTTGTCCATTGAAATAAAGTTCTATTCTTAATTGTCATAAAAATCACTGCTATTGATTGATACTGTCTAAAAACTTTTGAGGTATCACATGCTGATACCTTTGGGAACAACTCGGACACTTCATTAATCATCAATATGCAAATAAAAGTTGTCTCATCATTTATCTCCTAAGCTATAATTTAATCTCATACATGTATAACAGACATTAAATAATGTGAATCTATTTGAAATCAATATATTTCATTGCTCAGAGATTTATAAAATTTATTGTGGAGCTCACAAAACCCCTTTTCTGTATTAAATGACATAATCTAAAATACAATTTCTGCTTCAAATGGTTACTCATACCAACCAGGCCTTCTCTACCTCTCTTTTATTTTCTTTTTAAAAACAACGCCTTAGTATTTTAGTACATCAAACTACTAATTATAACTATTATTTTGAACAAATTAACTGACTATTATATTTGCAGAAATAAGCTCACAACTTGAGCTGACTGAAGTGGCTGGTGCCCATTGTCCCAGTACTTGAATGTCAGAAAGATTGCCATAAATATCAGGTTAGTTGGGGATATAGAGTTAGTGATTAGTGAGTCTCTCTCTCTCTCTTTCTCTCTCTCTCCTCTCTCTCTCCTCTCTCTCTCTCTCTCTCTCTCTCTCTCTCTCTCTCTCTCTCTCTCTCTCTCTCTCTCTCTCTCTCTCTCTCTCTCTCTCTCTCTCCCTCTCTCTCTCTCTCTCTCTGTATGTGTGTGTGTCCTCCCACACAATCACACACATGCACGCTCATGTGTAATACTGGATTATTCTAAGATTTCCTATCTGTATCTTGTAATACGTGATCACTGAGAAAAAAATTGCTATGGATAATTCAGTACACAAGGCACCATATTTTCTTTGTATGGTTTTAACCACTGACTCTAAGATAAGTAGGTAGGCAAAACAAGCTGAAATCATGTACTTCGAGGTCTTCTTACAATAAGCCATGAATGTTCACAGCAAGATCAGAAGTCTCCCCCCTCCCTCCTGTGTGTGTGTGTGTGTGTGTGTGTGTGTGTGTGTGTGTAAATCAAAGAAAACTCCTTCTGGAGGCTGTGATAATTGTACGAGATATCCTTCATATTCTGGGCCTTCTGAATAACTTGATCCCCAGTTAGTCACATTGCACTGCTGAAGGAAGTATGTCATTGGGAGTAGGTTTTGAGGTTTCAAAATTTATGTGCCATTTTCTGCATGCTCTTGGTGTTTTCTGTTTGTGGTTCAAGATATGAACTCTCAGCTGTTCCTGCTGCCGTTCTGGACCCTCTTGTACTGTCAACCTGAAATAAAGCATTCCTTCCATACATTCTTTGGTAGTGGTGTTTTTTGTTGTGTTGTTATTGTAGTTTTTTGTTTGCTTGATTGCTTGATTTTTTTTTCAAGACAGGGTATCTCTGTGTAGCTTTTGATCCAGTCCTCCTGGAGGTCACTCTGTCGTACAGACTGTCCTCAAATTCATAAAGATCTGCCTGCCTCTGCCTCCCGAGTGCTGGGATTAAAGCTCGGTCATGGTGTTTTATCATTGAAATGGGAAAGTAACTAAGATAGAGGTTGTCAGTTTTGAGAAAGCCTTCCCATAATGAATCAATCTGGGCTAACCACTGCTACCACCACCACCACCAACAACAAGAACAAAAACCAGTAAGGGGTGTGGCTCTCATGAGAACTACATTGTAGGTGGTACAAGTCCCGAGAAACTGTCATGCTTAGGATCACCTAGAATGCAGCTGGCTATTGGGACCCTGTCGCATATTGGAAAGAGTACAGCGTGACCTCTAAAACTTAAGTTGTTTGTACCATGCAGAGTCATGAGTTTTACACTTTTATAAATCCATATGCCTCAATGTTTCCTTTTCTCATCAATCACAACTCTTTCTGACAGGATCCAGGAAGTCGGGCTATACTTTAGAAATTGAAGGTCTGAAAAACAGTCGGTTTTCCACTTCCATTTAAGATAAACTTCTGTGGAAAATACATAGAATAGTGAATGTTTTGCCCTTTAAATTTTACGCAAGAAATGTCTTCAAACAAATAACCTCCGTTTTTTAACCTTTTATTGAAAATAGACTTTAGTTTCACAGAATATTTCTCTATTATGGTTTCCATCCCTCTACTCCCACCAATCCCCCCTCAGATCCCCTCCCATCTGGAGCCACCCCAGTTCTATCTCAGTAGAAAACAAATAGGCCTCTAAAGGATAATAATATGATATGACAAAATAAAGTCCCACCCATTGGAATAAGACAAAACAGACACAAATTCCTTTTCATAGATATGTTTTTCTATGTGGAGTTATTTTATGCAGGCAGCTTCCTTTTATGTCTGAGTGTGCACCTCAGCCAGTGATTGATTCGCTCAGCTGCTGCTTTTCTGAAAATTTCTTTGTTTCATTCTTTTCTTAAGAATATTGTTGCTTCCTAGGAAATTCTAATTTGGCAGACTTTTTTTTTGCTCCCTACATTAAAAAACAATCCATCTCTAATGGATTCTCTTGTTTCTGAACTCAATAGAATTGTATCACTGCTCTGAAAATGTAAAACATTCTGATCATTATTCATGACTGTTTCTTTTCCTGTCTTCAATACAGGGATTTCAGGCTGTCAGCACTGGCACACCTCAGAGCTTCTCTGTTCATACTTTTCTATGAAAATATTTGCATGTGGATGGTCTTGTCTTATTTCACAGGATCTCATCTTTTATTATATCTATCAAACATACTTTTATTTTTATTGAAAATAGATTCATTCATACACTATGTTCTGTTTATGGTTGCTTTTCTTCAAACTCCTCAGAGATCCTCCTTACCTACCCAAATCCACATCCTTTCTCGTTCTCTTTCATTAGAAAACAAACATTTAAAATAAGATATATGCAGGCAAACAGACACAGACACACACACACACACACACACACACACACACACACAGAGAGAGAGAGAGAGAGAGAGAGAGAGAGAGAGAGAGAGAGAGAAATCCCCTAAAGACAAAATTGGAAACCATAACACATAAACAAAAGACCTGTAGGATAAGAAAAAATGCCTAGATAAAGCATTATAATACACACACACACCCCCTCCAAAATACCATTGAGTTCATTTTGTGTCATCTACTGTTTGGCATCTGCCATTTGGTGTTGGGCCTGTCCCCAAGAATGGTTTGCTTACCCAGTGAGAGTCCTTTGCAGAAAGCTGTTCTTTCATTGCCAGTTGTTAGCAGCTGGAGAAAGCTTCTAGGTTAAGGATATCGGCTTGTGTTCACATAGACTCTCAGCACTGGGACCCCACTGATCTAGACCCTGTGCAGGCCCTATGCTGACTGAGACAGTCTCCTTCCAGTCCTGCTGTGTTTAGGCTCTGTTTCCTTGGTGACCTCTATGCCTTCTGGTTCTTAGAATCTTTCCACAGGATTCCCTTAGTCATGAAGGGAAGAAATGGAGGAAGACCTGGTGTTCCAGCGTCTCTTATTCTCTACTCCTTGTCCAGTGGTGAGTCTCTGTGTTTGTTCTCATGTACTGCAGAAGGAAGCTTCTCTGATTGTGACTGATCAAGGCGTTGATTCATGAGTATGTCGTCAGGAGTCATTTGGATGTTATGTTCCTTTAGCATTATGGTGCTATTTGGTTTTCCCCTAGTTCCCTGGCCTGTCTACTCTCAGTTTCTTGCCACCTGATCTAGCATCTTTAAAAGTTACTACATTTTTTTCTAAAGTTCCTTCTGTTTTTGAAATATATTTTGCTTTTCTTCCCATTGCACTCATGTTTTGTCTTTAGATTCTTAAGTACAACTGTTAAAATGTCCTTTCTTGCTAATTCAATTATATTTGTCACCTAATGCTGATTTTATTGGTTGATTTTTCTCCTGTTAAATATTCACATTTTTTTGCTTCCAGGCATGTTTAGCAAGACTTTACTGATATTGTAAGTATTAAGTCATTTGACATCTAAATTTTGTTACTTTTTCTTTTAAATACTTAAAGGACTTTAACCTTTGTTGCATATAGAAAAGTTAGCTCTTAGGGATTTTCCTAACAAATTTCATCCCTGGAGTTCTGTTGAAGGTCTGTGTGCTCCGTGAAGTTTTCCACTCTGGATGCTTGGCCTTCAAACACTTTGCAATTCTCTGGGCGTTTGGAGAATCATTCAGTTCACAATCCCAGGATGTTTACTGTTGTCTTTGATGAAGCTTTCCTTGGGTGTGCACATATGAGTGTTCATCAAAAGACTCAAGGTCATTCCTACTGAAGTTTCAGAAACTCTTCCACGTCTACCTTCTCCACTATCATACAGTGCTTAAGAAAAGACTCACACATTTTTTTTTCTCTTTCTTCAAAAACAACTAATGCAACTCTGCTCTGCCTTTTGACTACATAATGCCACCTAAATCCACTCCCAACTCTTTTCTTGGGGACTGGAGTCCTGAGTTGTGTTTTACCAAATTTTTGTAGAGCTGTTTTACATATTGTTTTTAGCTTTCTGGTTGTTACTATAAAGAACACAGATTTCTCATTGTGGCTTGAAGTAAAGGGCACTTGTTTTTTTTTTCATTATTTGTTTTTCCCATATTGTCTTTATGTGTTTTGATGTGAAAAGAAAAGCTGTGTGAATGTATTTCACTTTAGAAGATTATTGTGTTTATTTGAAGTCAATAAAATCAGACTATGTGAGTGTTTTGCAATAAACTGTTTCAGAAAAAAACTTCTAATTTGATCTCCTCACTATTTATGAGCAAATTTTCTAGCCACCAAAGTTATTCTGGCAAATAAGACTGGAAACAAAGAATAATACTGGAATATTAGAGCCATATTTATTATTTCATAGTTTCCCCACAGTAAACACTGTGAAGAAATACTTTAAGAAGTAGATGTTTTTCCTGGAGATAATCAAAATGACTTAGCAGTTAATGTTCATTGCTGTTAAGCCTCACTTTCTGGGTCAGATCTTGGAACCTACACAGTGGAAGACAGAAGAGATTCTGGCAAGTTATTTCTCATGTATATCATAATCATACTGTGGTATATATGCTCTTCCATTTCCACAAAATGTAAAGAAAAAAATTAAAGGTTATCATATTTAAACTAAATATGCTTTAATTTTTATTTTTGGTGATGATTTTGGGAATTTGATTGCTACTAAATCTTTAATTGCTTGAGAAGTCTTTCTGTAATGATAGTAAAGGAAAAGAGAAATTCATCTCTTGTGATAGTCTGAAGGTGACCATGTATTTTTTGGAAAAACAGACATTTTAGACATCCAATTAGAATATATATCAAATCTGCTTGTAAAATTGTGAAGAAAATTCTAAGCTTATTTAAAATAGCTAATAAAATTCAGCTGAGGTTTACTTCTTTTCCATTTTTTATAGTCTACACAGATAAATTATGAAGAACTTTTAAATATGAATATTTATTTATGCAAAATTTGATCTCACGGTAAAAGTCTGATTGTAGTCAAGTGCACAGGTTATATTTCTTATTACTTAATATAAATCCTAAACTTCATTGAAGACGTTTTTTTAGTTTTAACTGAGATCTTTCCTATCAGTGTAATCAAACATGGGGGGACATGATTGTTCTAAACATTTAACATAGACCAGTTAATATGCATTAGTGAGTGTATAGAAGTAGATTGGTTATTCAAATAATGATCTTCTTTTTCTTTGTCCTTTTACAAAATGGAATATAAACAACACGGATTTGCATCTACAGCTGAAAAATTACCAAATAAGTGCATGATACTAAATAACAAGCAAGATTATTGTCATGTCGTTTTTGTTTGAGATATTATTAACGACTCTGGAATAAGGGTTTTTAAAGAAAAGTAGCACAGGACTGCAGAGACATGTTAGCAGGAAAAGACACTTGCTGCCAAGCCTGAAGGCACAAAGGCAAAGAAGCTACAACTGCAGGCTGTCTTTTGACCTCTACACATACCGTTGCACATGTGAGTATACACACACACACACACACACACACACACACACACAGGACTCATTAAAAGAAAAATCATAACATAACACACTTTTTTCTTTTAACAGTGACAAATTTCAGCTTGAAAGAAAAGAAAATATACCATAAAGAATCTAGAACTTTTATTGAATGCTTAACCCATAGTTTTGGAAGAATTGACTTTTGCTTCGTCTTGTTAGGTAACTGAACCATTTCTATTTTGGCAGAAGCGTTTGGAAGGTGGGCCTGCATGGAGTGTCACTGCTGACTGTTCAGCACAGCTATAATTTATATGGTACTTGCCGAGTTCTGGGTCTGTGGCCTGGATCTGTCATCAAACTAGTACATGACAAAACCTGATGACTTCTGACATGTCCAGCATACATTTTAAACAAACAGCCTTACTGAGCTTGCTCTGAATAGCGACCAATCCTTGCTTAAATAATAGAATGGGACATTGGCAATATAAGGGAAAGAAATGGGTAGAAAGATCTGCACTTTGATCCAGGCATATTTAAGATTTGTTTCAGAAGAATTTCTCCTATGCAAAGGTTCCCTGCTTATGACTTTTTATTGACTTCTGTATGCTACTCCTGTCCCCTGGAGTTCAGCATAAAATTCTATACTACTGCTTAACAAATATTAAAGCATGAGTTTCTCACAATACCAAAAATGAAAAATTTGATCTTAGAACAAACAAGGATGATTAAACCTCATAAGTTTTAAAATAATAAATTGTTGTCAATCTGTATATGTCCTTAAGCATTTTTCGTCTGCCTCTTTAGGAGAATAAGCTTCATGAGAAACAGGAATATTTATCTGTTTTAAAATCCTAGTACACAGCTATGTTAGGAAGATTATTCAGTTGTTTTAATAAGTAAGAAAGACAATTTGGGGTGATAGCATTGTGGCCAGGATGAGAGTCTTAGGATAACTGTGATACCAATATTAAAAGACATTCTACATGCAGGCAGAACCACGTATTATTTTAGTTACTGTATGAATATAAGCAAGTATTTTAGCTTGTTAATATACAATACTGTCATGTATTAATGCCCAAGCTGTCAGCAACATGAATGTCTATATTCAAATTAAATACATAGCTTTACATTCATGCATGAACCAATTAATTCTCTTAGACCGTTAGGTAAAATCCATTCCTGTCAACATGATGATCGTCCATATTTGATCCCTTTCTCAGTGCTCCTCTGAGACACGGGAGCCCTGAGGTTATCATAGCACACGGATGATGAGTAGGTAGGTTCATCTGAAGGTGACCCAGTTCTCTCTGAAACCTTGATTAAGGTGATTAGATTCCACAAATAAGTTCACTTATACCTTGAGATTTCTCTTCGACATTCATCTATACAAGCATGTATTAGTTATCTGTTTCTGGGAGAAATTTGTTTTCTACATGCCTGACTTGTCATTGGTACACCATACATTCTTGTTATAAATACCTCAAAATTCAGCTATATCATTTTTGGAAATATACTCAAAGGACTCTCTATCCTATTACAAGGACAATTGCTCAACTTTGTTCATTGCTGCTCTATTCATAATAGAAGTGAGAAACAGCCTAGATATCCATAAATGGATAAGTGAATAAAAATGTGGTACATTTATACCATGAAATATTACTTATCTGTTAAAAAAATGAAATAATGAAATTCACAGATAAATGGATGGAGCTAAAACCCAGATCCAAAAAAAATTAATTATGAGATATCTTCACTTATATATGGATGTCAGCTGTTGAGTATTGGGTAAGCAGGCAATAATCTGTTTAACCATAGATATTAGGTATAGAACAAAGGCTTGGGCCTGGGAAGGGTTTCCCTAGGAAGGAAAAATAGAATAGATATATGGACAGAAGGACGTGGACTGGAATGGGAGGATAAAATGGAGATGGGGATGTAAAAGAGGGGTAAGGGAGGAACACAGGGAAAGTTACCTAAAACTAAGGGCCATTTGGAGGTTGTAAGGAAGCCTACTATAGTAGAAGCTTTTTAAAATATGTACATAATAAAAGTCTAAGTAAAATCACCAAATAATGAAGGGAGACACAGCCCCAACTAGACATCTCTCACTGTCAAATGATACCTCCAGTGTTAGCATTATACCTAATTTGTTTTTTGTAATCGAGACTCACTAGGTATACAAACCACACTTAAGGACAGGCCCCATGTTTAGAGGTAGGTAGCCAACACAATATTAACTCAGTATTATTTTGGGAGGATTTCATTTTCTCATAATGGTTCATCTGGGCATTCTTTCAGCCTTACAGGATTTTGCTTCTATATTATGGTGCTGGGTTTTGTGTTTTAATGGGCTTTTTGTGTGTATAAATGCTTTTTCCTATACTTTACTAATGAACATCTAGGTTGACCCTATTTCATAGTTAGTGTGACTAAACAGCACTGAGATATCTCTGGAGTAGAATGCGGAGTCTTTGTATACATGCTCAGGGGTGGCACACTTGGGTACATGGCAGCTCTATTTTCAATTGATAGGGAAATTTTTAGAATTATTTCTAGCCTGGCTACACTAGGCTAAACTCCCATGAATGCTGTGTAAAAATTCTACCTTCCCAATCCATGTCAACATTTGTTATCAGTTGTATTCGTGATGAAACGCTTAGGCTTCGGTGTCAGGTTTATAATTAATTATATTCTCTTAAATATACATAATAATTTTATAAAATTACTATTCCTATTTTATTGACAAGAAAACCAAAGCATTAGTAGTGAAATTATTTGCCTTTATGTTCCTCCCATACAGAACTTCAACACAGGTGGTTTATAATATCTATTTAATCTCTTGTCTTTTGCAAATTTTGTCATTCTTTAAGACCCAGACTTCTTGCCTCTGTAATCATGCAGAATTGTTTTATGCTACTTTAATGTTTTCTTTCTTGAACTCCAAGAGACCTGAGAATTACCAAAGAATTCAGAACTCACAATAAATATTCTGCAATTTCTAATTGCTTTACATGCTTTGGTCTAGCTTCTGAAACCAATTAGCAAGCATTTTACTGAGATATTATTTACATAACTCGATTATTGTCTCCTAATCACAAAGTAATCTGATGACATGATTGGCTCTTAAGAAGAAAAGTTCAAAGGATTTCAGCAACCAAGCAGAGAGTGGCCCACAGTTCATTCTGTTCTAGAACTAATTGAATGCTTTCTTTCTCTCTTCTTTTGGGTCCTTGATATCTCTCATGCATTTCAGTAATTTTTCCAGACTCATATCATTTCTTCTTTTTGATATCTGGAAAGGAAGATAATGAATGACATCCATTTAGAATAGCCAGAGAAACCATGCTGTATGTGATGGGAATGAGAGGTGCTTTAATGGGATTGACAAATGTGATGAAGTATTAGGACAGAAAAGGCATCAGAGACTTTTCTTTTGCTATAACTGTTGGGTTCCAAGGGAGTACACCATTCCATTCTTTAGGGCTATGAATATTTTCTGTTTGGCAGCATTTGAATACTGTATGTGAGAGTAAGTGAGCAATGGAAGAGGGAACAGGTAAAGACAAGAACACTTTCAGGCACAAACACCAATGATGACAGATTCAGCTCAACTAGGTCCCTTTGGACAGTGAGGAGAAGCCAGTGGATGCGCCTGACCTGGTTTCTGAGCATTTGGAGCCAAACAGAAAACATTGCCATAGCATCCTTTAGTTCTGAGAAATTATAATTGTATTTTAGAGACATAATTTCATTTCTATCATTGGAACATAGCTATTTCAAGCCTGTTAGAATTTTTTTCCTTTGCAAATTGTCCTGGGTAAGCCATTCATGTTTTAGTTAAATAAAAGCAACCATAATTTATTTCAGATATTTGTGAGGTGGTAACCCTGTTTATGTTTCACTGGGTACCCAGAGCTAGAACATTGTGTTGTTTCCCCTGGATCACAGGGTTACTTGTCTATCAGTGGAAAGGATTCCCTTAATATTCCTGATAAGCTGTCAAATGACCTCTATTCAGATATATCTAGAATTATCTTTTTTCTCTCTAATGAAGAAATTATGCATATAATTTATATACATAATATATATATAATTTATATAGATATAAATTTGAGATATGTTAAAATGTTTACACTGTAGTGCCAATTAGCAAGAAGCACAAACATTTCAATTAACATGTTCTGAAACCCTCAACTAACTGAATTACATTGTGATTTCCATTGTTTGCTGTTTTATTGTTATGCTATTATTTATAAAGCATTCATTATGAACAGAGTGCTGCCAATTGTTATAGAATAAAAAAGTAGATTTAAAACAATCCCCATTATTTAGTCAGTGATAACATAGGACAAAGTAGTTTCTGCTTGTCTATAGCCTAACCACTACAACATAAGGGAGACCTGACCTAACAGGAAAGAGAGCTAGGCAAAAGTCAAAGCAGAGAATCTGGCCTACTATATTATAGCTGTTTGAAAGTTGTGGGGGATTGAAAAAACATAGCCTTCATTAACTCATAGAGTGATACAATATTTGAAAGGATTAAGGCAGGTGGCTTTGTTGGATTAGTATTGCCCTTTTGGAGAAAATGTGTCATTGGAGGTGGGGTTTAAAGTTTCAGAATTCAAGCCAGGCCTAGTGGCTGATTCTCTCTTACTGCTGCCTGTGGGTTCAAGTGTAGAACTCTCTGCTCCTTCTCCAGCACCATGACTGCCTGTATACCTCTTGCTTCCTGCCATGACAGTAATGGACTAAACCTCTGAACCTGCAAGCCAGCAATGAAATGTTTTCCTTTGCAATAGTTACTGTAGCCACGGTGTCTCTTCACAGCAATATTAAACTTAACTAAGACAAGAGTTTTAGAAGTAGCTTTTCACATGCCCCTATGAAATGATTAAGGGCATTTTTTTTGTTCACAATGTCCTAAAATAAACCCATCCATCACTACTCTATGCTTCTCAAAAATGGAGCATGAAAAATTCTATTTCTGTTATCCTACTGGCATTGCCAAAAAGAAATATTACTTCTTCTTTGTCTCCTCCCTCTAGCACACACACACACACACACACACACACACACGCATATGCAGAAATGTATGCACACGTGTGCACTCACAGACATGTATGCACACATGTACAGACAAGGTGCCCACAATATTTAACCATTATCTCTAACCTAGAAAAGAGAAATTTACTATTTACTATCCACTGTGTTCTACGTACTATTAATCAGGCAGTTTTCATGTCTTATTTCATTCAACTGTCAAAATACACCCATGGGGCATATTGAGTTTAGAAAGTAAAAATGAGCCAGAGTCAAGATGGATAATTAGATTAAGTAAGTGAGGCCAGGAACTCACAATGACAGTGAAACATACAGAATGGGGTGGAAAGCTGCAGGACATAAGAGATGGTGAGGTGCTAGTAGATGCCTATTTTATACCCCTCTTACCAAGAAGCATGGTAGGCATTACTCCTTTGACTCTGAGTAGGTTGTTTCCCTACTTTGAATATCACATTAGTGTAGAAGATTGACCTTGATATTTATTGTTGTTGCCATTAAGAATCTGTTGAACTTTATTTTTGTCCTTTGAAATGTTGTCATTAAGAGAAGACAGATATCACACTGAGCCTCACCATCCTGATATCTTATGTTGTGGGGAAATCCAAAGTGACCATGTAAATGAGGGCCTAAGTCTTAAAAGAGAAAGCAATGATGCTTAATGGCTAATGGTTCTAGAAGGAAAGCCAGACAGCAGTCACAACTGCTATGACACCCTAGTCACATGATAGCTAGTTATAAGAGAGAAAGCTTTCAGGCCAATTCCTGCTCGATTCTTCCAATTCCCATGTCCACGGTGTCACCTTCAGCAAAAGGGATTTATTTCCAGCTTCTGGGAGGCAATCAAGGGCAATAGCACTACTCTATATATTTTCTTGGAAGTTTGTGGGACTCCACTGAGCAGAGCAACAGCTTGAAACGAGATTTCTCTTAGCTTGCACTGGGATTTTCGTTAGATAGTCTATGGATCTTGGGGAAGATATTATCATATTAAATACTGTAACTTTATTTTTAAAAAATATAATATGCCCTTTCCCTGGGAAAACTATTTCTTCTGCTGTCCAAATTTCTTAGCTGCCTGCAGCTGTTTGTATATAGAGTTGAATCTTAGTGGCCTACCCTAAACACATTAGCATGTCTACTACATTGTCTACCCTTCTTCAGCTCATGTTTATGTTGCCTTGTTGATTGTCCAATACCAAATGGTCAGTCATGAAAATATACATACAAATAGCATTATACAGACTGAGCGTGTTGAATCTTGTATTTAAGAATACATATGTTAACTTGGAAGGCAGGATCAGAGAGCACTCAGAGCTGAGGAAGCGACTATCCTTTACTCATAACCTACAGCTTGGAGCTGTGGTTTCAGATATGTTTTCTTAAATGGCTCTGTTGTTAGAAAATATACATTGATTTACCTATTTAACAAACTTTGGAATTAAAAGGTTCTTGCTATTGATCTGTTAAGCAAGTTATAATCAACTTCTTATTTTCTTTTTTATGATTATTTTAGACCAGAAAGATTTTCTTACTTTCTCATAGCCAAGCTAGGATCACATCACTGTTCTGATGCCTTGTGATTACTTGGGTATCTCCAGTTTTATAATACATATTGTAGGAGAACAGAGATTAGGTAGAAGCATTAAATTCCTGATATATGTTTATCAAATCAAAATTAGCATATGCAAGTTTTTAAGACTATCAGCATCAGGCCATTGTTTTATTCCCCATGATCATGAAATAATCCTTCAGGAGATAGGATTACTCTTCTCTGTACATTTCTCATGTTTTTAAACATCAGTTACAATGTAGAGGAACCACTAAGCCTTATCAATGGGGCACTTTATTAACTGGACAGAGTGGCTCTAATAGAAAGAGGTGTTTTTGTAATGATTATAGGCAACTGATATTAACTATTCAAATCTCTCCTATGTGCCTTCATATTTTCAAAACATACATTATATTTTTCTTAAATGTAAATATTTTATTATCAACTAGTTCTGTCATTTCTCCTAGCCAAATATTTGACTGAACAAGTTTCTTCAACCTGGCATATTCTTTTTTTCAGTTCAAAAAATGTTCCAGGGATATTTTAGGCCAATGTTATTTTTTGCCAGTGAAAAATTGTCTTTCTCACTGAGCAGGTCTTATTGCCATGGAAGATTAACTAGGGTTGTCAGGAGTGAGAAAACATGTCAGACATTTTGTGCTCTTTCTGTCAATGGGTCATCCATTTACTCAGTCATTCAGAAGGTTGGTTCATCTTTTAGGAGTACTACAGCCCCAATTTACATTTTATACATTTAAATGAACTAATTAATAAAAGAACATCCAAAGAACATGAAACTCAGCACTGTGTGAAAGCAAATGTGCAGGCAGAACATGACAACTCTTCTCCTTTTAAAACTGCCTAGGGTCCCTGATGTGAATACCCAGGAAGCACTGGAAGCTTCAGTGACAGATAGTTGCAAGTCTCTCCTGCTCCCAAAGCCAGCATTTTTGCTTTTTTTTTTTCACTCGGGTGTCATCACTGAAGAGGCCTCTCCGCTAAAGCTGAAGTTTTCAGTGTAGTTAGGATATTTGTGCATAGGCAACTTTGCTGCCATACTCCGGATTGTCAAAGTGCAGTAAATAAATAAGATCTGCATTAATAACATCTTTATTTCTATCTACATTCCTGAGCACAATCGATTTCCCTGTTGGAGTTGTTGAAGAGCAACTTACTGACACCATGCGAAGTGTTCTTGTCACGGTTATAATGGATGTCAATGGAGAGAACCTGTTTTCCATAGGAGTAGGGCTTGCACTGCCAGTCCTCCACCGCAGCAAAATCCAGTTCTGACTTCACTGAGCCGGCTTTCACACTGACGAAGAAATTGCTGGAACTTAATGCTCCAGGCTTAAGCCACTTGCTTTCTTATTGTCAATAACTTGGTTTCACGTGCCTTCATGCATGTATCTTTACTTCATAATAACCCAAGTGATTGAGTCAATATATCCTTTAAAAAATATTGACAAAAATAAACATTCACACACGCACACAGACACACACACACAAAACCTTACTCAAGAGAGCTTTTAAGAAGGGACAGTCTTCCATCTGTTCTTTATAAACGCTGTCACGCTTCCTCTACTAAGTACATAGAACATATTACTAGGAGCTTTTTTTTAAAAGAAACTTCAATGTTTGGTAATACATGTCTTAGGCATGATTAGGATAGTTATGAATGAATATGTTTGGACTTGAACTGTGTTTCTGGGGGCATTCAGAGCCCTAAGATGATGTTACTTGGAATAAAATCAAGTTTCTTAAAAGTGACAGTTGAGGTTAAATTAAAATATTTATGGTAAAGAACAGCAAGAACTTCCTTTATGTCCCAGTAAATGCTGTCATGATTTCTTAAAAAATCGAAAACCAAAACTGATCTTTAAAATACAAAGGGGCCGGAGGATACATACCTTTTATCCCAACACATGGGAGGCAGAGGCAGTTGATCTCTGAGTTCAAGGCCAGCCTGGTCTGGTCTACAGAGGGAGTTCCAGGACAGCCAGGAGTATATAGAGGAATCCTGTCTTTAAAAACCAAATTAAGAAAGACATAATGATTGGCACTTCTTAATTGGCATGGCATTGATATTCAGGTGTTATACTTGAATCTGACTAAAAACTATCCACCAAACCCAAAACAATCTCAAAATTTAGTGAAATTCATATTAAATGCATTTTTTCAGACACTGAAAACACAATCCAAAAAAGCAATAGGGATCCAAGAAAGATCCTGCATAATCAAAACAATCAGAAGAATAAACCAAAACAGTAAGCCACTGTCATATAATAACTAGATATGACAATGGCCTTCAGAGATATTCAACTGGTTTTAGGGATAAGGATTAAAAACAGAACATCGAGCAAGAATAGTGTATTGATAAGTAACAAACCAGAAAAAATAATAGTAATACAAAAACAAACACAATCCTTATGGTGCCCAATGTGGATTGTGAAATGTGAACTCTCAGCATCTGAAGGTAGGTAGAGACAAGAGTCACTGTCTATCAGAATTCAGTTAAAGGGTATGAAAAGGGTCAAGAGAATTACTGCATGGTAGGTAACCACTGTCATTAGGAACACACTACAGACTTCAACCGTTATGAGCAGAATTTAGTTCTAAGCACAAAATTAAGTTTACTAGGTTCATTTAATAGTTTTACAGTGTATACATAGATAAAAAAATCTTCCAACTCTTCCTCTAGGATTTAATCATATATTTTTGTTCAGTTTCTTTTTATATCAGTCAGGAAATACCTAACAAAAACAACTTAAAGGAAGACAGAAATAATTAGGCTCAGATTTTTGCTCTTTAATAACAGAGGGCAAAGAACAGGAAACAGGACATATCACAGCAGCTAGGAAACAAGAGAAGAGTGCCTGTCTAGAAGACTCTCTCTTCTGTCCCCTTTTATTTCATAAGTCCCTCTGTCTGGAGGAGGATATCATCCTCCTTTTGAATTTATCTTTCTCCATATCCCCAATTAAAATATTCCCTCTTTCCCATTTCCCTTTTTAAATAGTTTGCACAGGGCTATACTGTTCTCTATTGTGCCTTCCTGCATCCCCCATGGTACCTTTTACTTGCCTGGTTTCTGCAGCCCCTCAAGAGAAACCATCTTTCATTAATGATAGACGCAGGGCCCAATGACGGAGTAGGATCCCGCCTGAATAGCACACCAACAGAGGCTGAGAAACCGCTCAACAGGCAGGTACAGGATGAGGGAGCTCCCACATGGCCTAAGACAGGGTGCCCTGGATCTGCTTACTTTAATCCTGCTAGATGCCTTTTATTTGAGGAGCTCCAAGGACGGGCGACTTATGGCAGGATAATCCCCCAACCCAAGGCAGGGCCCTGGAACCCCAGGACGGGTAAGGGGAAAAAAATAGGCCTGGTCCCCACTCGACCTAGGAGTCATCGGGCACCCCTCTGTTCCCAGGAGAGGTGGATTGCTTCACCACTCGAGAGGAGGGTCTCTCCCTGTCTCAGTCCCTTCTCCTTTGGTCTGACACCATGGTTGACTCTGACTGGTGCTCCCACGTGATAGCTGCCTGCCTTGTATGGGAGGGAGGGGATCTTTGGGAGCCGTTTCCCCAGAGATCATTGCAGGAACCATCGCCCTGGGAGACTGTGGGAACCCCACACCCATGGTTGTGCTGGGAATGGTTCTGTTGCCCCACACCCAGTTGAAGCTGTTAATGAAAAAATAAAATAAATAAAATAAAAAAAAAAAAAAGAGAAACCATGCATCTCTTAGCCTTGGGTGATGTGGGAAATCCTTCTGTATATGTGTTGCTTTTATTGGTTAGTAAATAAACCTGTTTCAGTCAGTGGCTTAGCAGAATAGGGAAAGGGGGGAAATCTAAGCAAACAGAGGAAGAAAGAAGGCAGAGCCAGAGAGAAGCCACGTAGCCACAGCAGGAGACAGACACCGGACTCTGGATGGAACCTTACCAGTAGGGCACAACCACATGGCGATACACAGATGAATAGAAATGGGTTAATTTAAAATATAAGAGCTAGATAGCAATACACTTAAGATATTGGCCAAGCAGTGTTTTAAATAATATAGTGTCTGTGTAATTATTTTGGGTCTGAGCAGCCGGGAAATGAACAAGCAGTCTCCACCAACACTTGAATTTATAAAATCTCTTCTCTTTTGCTTTTTATTCTAGTTCTCTCTGTAAACCTGGCTGAAAGCAGTGAGCAAAATCCGTGTCCTTTCTGGAATAGTGAACTGCCTTGATTCATCTTTAAACTAGGTATCCCAATAAGTTTTGGGGCACAGATGAAGTACAAGATGATCTCTTGACAGAATATGACATGCACAGGTTCTATTCTTTTTTCTTTCTTTCTTTCTTTCTTTCTTTCTTTCTTTCTTTCTTTCTTTCTTTCTTTCTTTCTTTCTTTCTTTCTTTCTTTTTTTTTTGAGACAGGGTTTCTCTGTAGCTTTAGTGCCTGTTTTGGAACTAGCTCTTGTAGACCAGGCTGTCCTCGAACTCACAGAGATCCGCCTGCCTCTGCCTCCCGAGTGCTGGGATGGAAGGCGTGCGTCACCACCACCCAGCAACAGGTCCTATTCTTATTCTTCAACAGAGCCCCATAAATAGGGCTCCATTGTCATCATTCTCCCAGCATCCTGATGTGTCTCAGTTGGGGGTTTTATTGCTGTGAAGAGACACCATGAACGTCACAACTCTTACAAAGGAAAACATTCAGATGTGAATGGCTTACAGTTCAGAACTTTAATTTGTTATCGTCATAGCGGAAAGCATGGCAGCACTCAGACAGACCTGCTGCTAGAGACGTAGTTGACAGTTGTACTTTAGTATTGGCAGGCAGCAGGAAGAGGATGTGACACTGGGCCTAAAAGCTCAAAGACCACCCTGCAGTGGCACACTTCCTCCATCAAGGCCACACCTACTCTGACAAGGCTACCCCTCCTAACAGTGCCATTCCCTACAAGAATTTGGGGGCCATTTTCTTTCAAGCAACCACAATGGGCTTCCAAGCTCCCTCTAGATTAGTTCACTAAGTTCTGAGTTTAGCAGCATGCTTGGGCTTCTGCAGCTCAGAACTTCAAACATTTGCAAATTCCCTCCACAAACCAATTCCAAAGGCACACGAATTCTGCCATCATGTAAAGTCACAGCAAAGACCTGGTTTCTTTGATAACAATTTTCCTGTATTAGGTAGGCTTTCCATCATTGTGACAAAGTACCAGACAGAAACAAGGGGAAAAGGATTTGTCTTCAGAGATTTCAGTCCCTCGTGGCAGGAGGGCATGGTGCAGTGTGACATCTTACCTCCTGGTTGTTAGGAAGCAGTGAGGAACGAAATGCCGGTGGGCTCTTTCCTTTTTGTCACATTTTATTCCGGCAACTATCAATTATGGGATGGTGCTTCCCATATTCAGGTCAGGCTTTGCTTAGTAAATCCTCTCCAGAAACATAATCAGAGACATACACCAGACATGCCTTTACCAATATTCTAGGAATGTCTTAATCTAATCAAGATTATCACATATGCATACATATGTAATACAAATCTATATAGCTCTATGAAATGAAATATTTCTTCATTTATTTTATGTGTATGACCCCGAGTGCTTGAATTATTACTACATGGGGAAAGGAACATGCAGAGATCAGAAAGAAACTGGAGTTACAGGGCTGTGATCTGGAGACAAGGAACAGAACATGGGTCCTCTTAAAGAGAAATAATCACTCTTAATGACTGGGCCATATCTTCAGTGCCTTACCATACATTATACACATATCAAAATGTACGTATATACATATATGTGCATATGTGTCCACATATTATAAGTATATATGAATACAAAGCATTTATGCACATATATGTGTGAAGATATTATATTAATGTCTTCAATTTGTTCAAGACAATGGAGAGGATATTTAGACAAATGTGCTTTTCTTTCTTTTCTCACATATAACACTGTAGCTTGGCATACTACTGTGCCCAAGGCTGGAGAACCAAGAATCAAGCCTGCCAGGTTTTAAAACAAAAGCTAAAGTAATCATTTTAAGCTCCAACTGTCTGTCTGATGGTAAATATAATCATTCTCACTACAGTAAAATTTATTCCCATGTCTTTTGGTAACCCAGTTAAGAAAGCAAAGATTTCCTCGGTGTTCATCCTCTACTAAGTGAATAGCAAAAATATCTTTTCAAGGGATGGAAATGTCCTTGGTTGAAATGGAGCATGTTGTGAATTCTTTCTTCCATCCTTGGACTCTCATTTTCTCAGTTTTGCTCATTTAGGACTTTATTTGTGAAAGGGACATAGACAGCATTAAAATATTAAAAGTGCAATTATTGCCTGCAACTTTTAATGTTTCATTTTCATATTAATTCTATTCAACTGCAAGCATTAATTTTCAGAAAATGTGCTTCTATATAATATCTGAAATACACAGATGCTCATGTCTTCAATAGATTCTAGATGACATGTTTTAGTGGTGTGTGGTCATCAGAGGTCATGATTAGTTTACAGTGGTGCAACAATCTTCTTAAAGTACAGTGTGGTCATTTTTTCTTCTGAAATTATATAATATGAATTATTTATATTCTTCTAGTGTTTTTTCATCTTCTTTGCTTACTTTAATTAGCTAACGTTTACTATGTTAATATTTTCATGCTTAATAAATAGTTTCTGTTGTTAGCACACACTAGAAATTAAATATCTCTTTGGCTTAACAAACCCTGGCATAGAGATTTCCCCCTTTCTGGGTCCCCATATATTTTACAATAAACACTCAAAAGAGTTTCAAAGTATTACAAAATTAGATGTATAGTTACACATGAAAAATATTTCATTGTCTTCTGACTGAACATCTTATGTATTTTAAGAGTCATGAGGTTCTGGGAGATTTATCTGAATTTTCATTAAACTAGGGACACTTTCATATTGACCAATGACAGTGTAGGTCATCACTTTGGACTTCTACAGCTTCTAGGAAGACTCCCGGACACACACAAACTGTGGAAATAATGTTTCCAGATACTGAGATTCAGATGTGAGTCCAGGAGTTTAGAAGTTTGGAAATACAGCTAACTAACCTGCAAAGTAGATGCTGCTCCATCTCATAGAAACGTCAGAGACATTATATCTATTTGAATTAATTATGTATCTTACCAACATTGCTGTTGCTGGCAGCTGCATTACATAACTGCATGTACTAAAAATGTCACGTTCTCTTTTTCTGAGAACAAGACATTTCCCTTAAGTCTTTAATTAGATTATTGCTGTTGCACTTAATTTGTGACAATCATAAGGCCATCAGACGTTAAGATAAGTGCCCTCTGCCTGTAACTAAGCCATTGTGTGTACAAGCATCTATCATGGGCCTTAAAGTTATTTATGAGTATGGGAGTTTGCCTGCCTGCATGTCTGTGAACTATGTACATGCCTGGTATGTTGGATGGTAGTAACTCTCTTGGGAAAGGAGATAGAAAATGAGGCACTATTTGGGTGCTGGGAATTTAACTCAGCTAATCTAAAAGTGAGGCCACTGCCCTTAACCACGGAGATATCTAGCCCTAAACATCATACTTATTAGTATTATGTATATCTGAAACATTAAAATAGAGCACTTGAAATATAAAATAAAAGTTTGCCAATTATAATTTAGGCATATAGGGATTGCTCTTAATATTGTCATTTATGAATGAGTTGTCCAAATCTCCCTGTCTTTCTACAGTTCTGATTGAATGAGTCCACCATCTCCCTATCTTCTGCAGTTCTGATTGGATGAATGAGTCCCCCAATTTCACTTTTTTCCCTGCATTTCTGGTTGGATGAGTTCTCCCATTTGCCCTGTCTTTCTGCAGTTCAGATCAGACGAGTTCACCCTCCCCTCCCCCGTCTTCCTTTCCTTCTGCAGTTCTGGCTGTATGAGTGAGTGCAGCATTGATAAGATTGCTCCATGCTATCTAGACTTGGCCCATCTTTCCAGCACCACACTGGCAGGCATCACTTCACGGCCTAGCTAATTACCATGCTATTTTCAGACGTTCCGTCTTCATTGTGGTTTCTCTTATAGTCTTTTATTTAAAAAAAGGAATGATAATTTTTCCAAAATAGGCTTGTAAACCAAGGTATTTCCAAACTGTAATGATCTGAAAGCTATGGTCAAGCTTTCTCCCATCTACTCTGCAGGAACACATGAGTGCATCTGAATTTGATTATATATTAACACGTCACACCTAGTGCTTAGTTTTTCATCATGATCTGCACAAGGCAAACATATTTGAATGGTACTAGTTACTTCACTTTCCATCTTATCTAGGAGGCTTGTTGTTTTTTCTGAACGTAGGCCACGACTGTTTCATACTTCTGCGGTTTTATTTGTATCACATGCTTCTCCTAAACTCTAGAATCTTCTGACTCAGCCTGTCATTCCTGTTAGTCACTTTCAGACCCGTTTGTCACCAGGTTCAGACAACTTCATGATATTATCCACTAGACTGGTCCTATCACATACCTGGACTTTCTGGATTTCCCTTGGTATTCTGATCTAATGCATGTGTGCATTTTTCACACATGCTTCCTCTCTATGGGTAGATGCATACAGGAAAGCATCACGCCATCTCTGTTTACTCTAGAACACATGGATAAGCATGTGTCTCAGCACGTTCTGTACTGGTATCAGGAATAAAATGTGAAACCTAATGTGTACAGAAGTCAATGTTATCACACTGATACTCATGAGATTCGGTGGTCCCTTCTTGAACCTATTGCTTCTGATCGGGCTGCCCTACCATAGAACACATCCGACTGAAGGCTTTGACAATCAAAACTGGCTTTTCTATTTGTCAAACGTGTTTACATGACAGTGGAGGAGAAACTGTACTATTTCTTAGAATATGTAGAACAAAGCCTAAGCCAAAATTTCACAAATTCTGTTATTTGAAAATTTTTTGAATAAAAAACATTTCTCACGACTAAAGAGTATACATTGTACCAATTCTTATTTTTAAAATAAATTTAGTTTATATTTTGAAACTCTATTTTATATCTAAGTCTGAGCTTTCAGTACATTCTTAGACTTAGATTGAGACTAGTTCAGTGTAATTTAAAAAAATTCCTAAGTACCATGAATTTGAGAAGGAGTATGTGAGCATAGAAAGAGTTGGAGGAGGGGAAGGGAGGATGAAGAGAATACTACAAATACAGCACTCATAATCAAATTTAAAAAAATAAAAAGTCTACTTTGCCTTGCTTATATATTCCACTCAGTGGTAAAATTTCACAAAAGTTACTTAGAAAAATTTGAAATGAGCACACAAAAACTTTGTCAAACTCAAGAGCTGAATTATAAAAGATAATTGCACTGTTCAAAAGAATCTATAAAAATATGCTAATATTTATGAGTAATATGATTAATTCATAAAATAGTTACAATGGAATGTCCATCAGACAAAGCTAAGAAGACATAAACTAATAGGACAAAAGACTCTGAACATTATGAAAAAAATGTTCATGTTCTTCAAAAGCTGTACAAGTGTGATATATGCGAGCTCACCCACAGAGAACATGCCTTTTACATGGGTACATATTACACATATGTGAAATAGCTCTGGAACACAAGAGGCTTTTGTTTTGACTTTTTGATTCAAATATATTGTCGGGTCTCCTTATCCAGCAACATTTCAGGCAGCTCTAGGGTGAGGGAACATAGCTGAGAATGTTTGTGTGCTGTTCCCTTGACCTTTCAGGAGTTTTACATGGACAGGCAAATCCCTTACATTGGATATAAGGTTACAATAGGATGGCTGAATGAGATATATCTGAGAAAAATTTAATAGAATTTAATTTTCAAAGAAATATTCCTATGACATTGAAAGAAATTCTTATAAATAATAAGATATTGTAGTGCAAGAAAAAGTAACTTATGATATAAATATTTGATTTGTGCTTTTCCTCATTCCCTTAGGTCTTGAAGTATATTCATGCTCAGATATCTAAGACAAAGCTCATCAACCATAGCCCTGTTGGTTCCTTTTTATTGCGATTCTATTTTAAGTATGACAATCAAACGCAACACATCCAAAGGGCAGAAACTAGAGCAGGTAAAGGATTTTAGGACAGTCTAAGAAAACTTTGCCTAGTAAGGATTCTGCTAAATACTTAGATACAGAGATTGTTGGGCTGAGTGTTTTATCTTTTTTACTGAAAAGATTCTGACATTTACCACATTGGTACCAGCAATCTGATTTTTTGTTTGTTTGTTTGCTTGTTTTTCGAGACAGGGTTTCTCTGTAGCTTTGGAGCCTGGTCTGGAACTAGCTCTTGTAGACCAGCCTGACCTCGAATTCACAGAGTTCCGCTTGCCTTTGCCTCCCGAGTGCTGGGATTAAAGACATGTGCCACTACTGCCCAGTCGCAATCTGACTTTTTGTTGTTACTACAGGCATTTTTACTAAGATTCCCCTGAAGCAGTGAGAATGTAGCCTTTCATAGCATGATGCTGGTGAGCATTTCATTATTCTGAACGATTACAAATTACTTTTGTCTCTTCCTGAGTAGAAACTGGAGAGTAATCTGTGTCATGGTGGTTGGATCCCAAGGACTGACTCAGACGGTGAGAATACACAAAGAATTGGGAAATAAAGGATTTTCCATTGTACCTGGATGCTCACCCAGTTGCTGATGGAATCACCTTGAATAGTGGGCATAGATTTGTGTGACTTGGTTCTCCCTTCTATGTCTATGTCTGTGGTGAGGATTAAGAGAAATCAAGGCATTCAAGTACCTACCACACAAGAAGCGATTATCAAAATACTGCCCCGGAGCTGGATGGTATGACTCATGGCTGTAACCCTAGCAATGGAAAGACTATGGTAACTTGACCACGTAGTGAACTCCAGGTCAGCCTGAGCTAGAATATATTACCCTGCTTCAAAATGAGTAAATAAATTTTAAACAATCTTATAAATTAAAGGAAACAGGTTGACATTTATCAAATTTGAGTGGGGCATAAAATAGATTTTGGAACAATATTACTATTGCTTGACTATTTTCTCATCTGTAAAATGGGTACTTGGCTTTTATAATAATTTCTACTAGTGCATGTGTTTTTATGAGATATAAATCTCACTACACTCACACACACAGGTTAGAATATTTTCGACACATGGTCAAGTACATTGTAAATATCTGTGAAATAAGTAGATAAATCAATCAGTGTTGGGACAGGAGGCAAAGCTAGCAGGATAGTATGCAGTAGGCTTTTCATCACCGTGACTAAATACCTGAGACACTCAACTCAAAGAAGGAGAGATGAGAGATTTGCATCAGCTCTTGGCTTTGCTGGGTTCATGACTGGATACCTGGTCCTGCTGCTGCAGGCCTCTGGTGAGGCAAGTCATCATGCAAGGAGGGAGAATGTGACAAAATAGAGTTACACAAGCAATACAGTCTCAAGAATAATAATAAAAAAGAAAGAAGTCCTGAAAGAAAGGTTACTTAAGTTACTGAATTAATTTTGTTTAAAAATGAGGACACATGAAACCTGGCCTTCAATCTTTGTCAACTGATGGAGACCTTAGAGAACTTATTTATTGCTTAAGAGGTACGTGTGGGTCAACACAGTTTACAAAACATACAAACGCTTATTAGGAATTTTAGCATCTTAAAATGCCTTCATTAGCACAGCTTTTCTTTGCATAAAGGACTGAGATCTATCCCAGACCAGGAAGGGAAGAAGCCAATCTGGACTTAATGTCATCAGAACCAGTATCTCTGTGTTCTGTAGAATGGTGAACAATAGGATGGGAGCTTTAAGGATTTTATGGAATATTGAATCAATAGCGATAGACAAGGAATAAGATAACATCCAAAATGGATTTATTTATTATTTTATAGGATAAAGAAATCAGTTTTAAGTTTGTGACTCACTAGTAACCAAAACCTTCTCTTTTGTTTTTTTTGTTCCCATATGTAATAAAGTATACTGCTTCATATGGGTTCAAATTCATGTTGATAACAAATTAATAGGGAAAACCAGAAAACATAAAATATTCTGTTTTCCACAGCAGCTAGAAGAGGTTAACAGGATAGAAAATTTAAGAAAACATTGTCAGTAAGATGTACTGTGGCTCATTTCTCAATGAGATGATAAATGACAGATAAATTCATCTGAACACCAGGCATTTCTCTAAGAATGTGCACGGATACGGTCAGGACATTGAACATGCACCGGGGTGTGTAAAGAGGGCTTAAAATAGTCTTTCTTGCAGGGTGAAGAATGAACCAAATATTTGTTATATTTATATAAGTGGCCTGACTATATAAATGATGGTATGTAAGTAGTATTGCTATTTCTATTCATGATGTTTATATAAATGACATAAATGTTACCAGATATCTAAATCACAGCAAAGGAATGAGAATCTGCTTTGAAAAGGAATGAAAAGGATAAGATTGGTAAAATGGTGTTTCATCTTCTTAGATTTTAAATATTAGCATTAATAATTCCAAAAATACTTGATACCACCTTTCATGGCAGGAATAATGTTCTCATCATACTACTCAAAGGAAGAACTAAATGTCCATTGAGAAGATGCCCTTCTATTTTTTGAGGATGTGGAAGTATTAGTACTAAGACAGAGAATCTCTGGGACGTTGAGGAGTTGATCACCATTTGAATATTGACTCGAGGAACAGGAACTACCAAGATGTTAAAGCCTAGTAACAGGTAACCCTGGACAGTCCAGAGTCTTGGTCAGTCTGGGACACACTCCTTTGAGAGTAGCTCAATTTTCAGTCTGAATAACTGGCCAATAGATAGGTAAATTGCTACCCATCTTAAAGATACAGCTTTCTGTACTATACTTTGGTTATGTGTGCTAAATTAAACAGGCTTAAGCAATTACTAGAATATATCTATGCTGAAAATATGATGTCTCAGCTTCTAATAAAATTATGCTTTTTGAGAGATATAAAGTGTGTGTGTGTGTGTGTGTGTGTGTGTGTGTGTTCTAAAACGTAAAGGGGTAAATCTCGTGGGGCCTCAGCTATAGACGAAGAACCTATGGACGACTAAGGAATGCTGACAGAAGGAGAAAGAGTCCTCTATAAGGAAGTCCATACCAACCGTTTATCCAGTACCAAATCATCAGTCCTGAAAGCATACACACAGGTGACATTCCACAGACTGAGCAGGTCTCATACCTAATACCATAGACTGATAGCCACTGGAGCTTAGCAGTGTATTATCAGAGCTGACAATTTTCCCACTTTGACTGTGAGTATCTTAGATGTTACGGGAGATTCTATCAGTTGCCTCTGGTTCCTAAGACATGGGAGATTTGCTCTACCTTGTTCAAAGAAATTTACTGTAATGGACGGCCAAGTTCCTTAGTTCACTTCTCATGAATGGAAAAATTTTCTCTTTAATTAAATGTCTCATAAAACTGATTTTGAATACTTCTCTTATTGTCTTCGTAGTGTACATGTACAATTTACACAAGTTTTCTTCAGCGTTTTCCAGATTTCCTTAGTGATATTTCAACATTCTGAATTGAGATCCAAGTTAATTGATTTTCACACATTTTCATTTTTTTTTGCAAGCTGTGACTGTTTATTAACTGACCAGATTACAAAAATACCATTGGCAACACCTTAGTTCATCCGTCTAATAAGCCTGTTTATCTGGTCTTCCCTGTTGCCAGCATCTCCACCTTCCACAAAATGAGTTGTCTTTTTCTTCATTCCACCTCGTGGAGAAGACAATTTGAAGGGCCACAGGAAGTTATTCGCTTCCTTGAAGCGTTTTCCAACTGTATAGATCTCATGAATTAGATCCTCCATGCAGATGATGCCGTATTTACCAAGAGACCGAGCAATCAAGGAATTATCTGTCAAGGCAATTCTCTTCTTATGAATTTTGCCATAGCCGCGTTTGTAGATGAGCTCATTTACTGACTTCAGATTGGGGTACCCCCATGCAATGTATGGTTCCACAATCCTCAGCATGTTGATTGAAGCCTTGTTGAGCTTAACGAAGGTGCCATTGAAGATCTGCCGCAGACGAAGAAGCTGCAACACCTTGAGCACCTTTGGGCTTACACCATTGATACCTCGGATTCTGATGACAAACGCCAGCTTCGGTTCTGCGGGCACGTAGAAGTTCCCAGCTTTCCTCGCCATCCTGGCCATGCGAATCTCCGTCCGGTACATCTGCCTGTACTCCTTGTGATAATACTTTGCCTTCTCATAGATGAGCTTCCTCTGGGCCCTTCGCAGTGACTTCAGGGCAATCTTCTTCCGAAGGCGCTTCACCTTCAACTCTGTGAAATTTCTTCGCTTTTTCTTCAGAGTTTCTGGCACAGCAGGAACCTTCTTCTTCTTCAGGGTTCCTGGCGCAGCAGGAACCTTCTTTGTCTTCTGGGTTCCCGGTGCAGCAGGAACCTTTTTCTCCTCCGGCACAGCCTCCATGGTTCCAGGCGGAAAAAAAAGAGGAAGTCCACATTTTCATTCTTTAATATACATTTTAGGTATTTAATGCCTGTTTTAATTTAATTATATATTTTATTAAGGCACTAAAATTGTTTTATTTTTCAGAACTCTGTCCTTTCCTTCATATTGTCAGCTTGATTGCACACACTTGTTTTACATCCCACTCCATACACTGATTTAGAAGTCACAAAATGTGCCTAATCTGTTAAAGCATATTCAAGTATCCATAACATGCCTATGTGTTTTGATACCCACTAGCTACTCTGGTCACATTTATAATCCCCATGCACACTGTTACTGTGTCTGGATACTTGCCTAGCACTTAAACTAATTTGCTTTAAGCTTCTAAAGTCTCTCTGGTTCTAAATCTTTTTCCAGCGTGGCATTCTGCAATGAGCCATCTACTCTACATCTGGTCCCTTCGCTCCGTTTCTCTTGCTTCCTCCCATGTGCACTATCCTTTAACAGCTACATGGTCGCAATTTATAGCTCTCGGTTCCCGGTTCACACAAAGCCAAATTTTCATTGATTTTTGTTGGCCTCTCCCATCAAAATTTACTTTTTCCTTCCTTTCAAGTTCCAAGTACTACATGTGCTATTCAGTTTCTACCTCCAATAGCTACTCGTTGAACATATGCCGTTTCCACTCTCTTTGAGACTAGGCATGAATTTAAATGAGAATGATTTTCTCAACTTGCGGATCTCCACTGAGCTTGACCAATTACCTGCATGGAGGAGATAGAGTTGAAATCCAGAAAAACTGATTAAAAGAATGAGCTGGCATAGGCCGATGCCACATTGTCCTTGGCTGATGAAAACTGGCATCCGTTCAGTGAGACACACCAAATTGCTTCCATGACAAAGTGGCATGCTTCGTCTAGTAGATAGTGATGGAGCCTATGCACTGAAAATGGCACCTGTTTCTCTTTCAATGTATTTTCGGGGCATATCAAGCATGTTGGATAATGCAGGCTTTAATTGTTCTAAATTGGTTTGAGTCTGCTGGAATAATAAATGGGGCAATTTTGTCTTCAAAGACAATGGGCTTTAATGAGAATATTTTTGTATCTGGCAATCGGCAGTCATAATTTATTTATGGCAGGGCTTATGATTCATCATTACAATTTCCTTCAAATCTTGTAGGAAAATCATCTCCACAAGCACACGCGTCTTATCTGGCAGCTGCTCACGAGCTGATATTTTTTTGCAAAACCCTAAAGTTAGCATTGGCAGTTTTCAGCTGAATTTTTCTTTGTTTACACTTGGACCACTCTCATCATTTAAAAACAGTCTCACCAGAAGAATGCAACGAAGAAATACATGCTCTTGGAATAGTCTTGTTAGCAAACTCCACCGCTCCTTGGGTCTTAGGTAAGCAAACTGCTAGCAGGGATCATCTATTCCCAGTGGTGAACGTCTATTAAAAGAACTTGGATCAGTTTTCTTTTTTACAAAAGACTCATTATGCCCAAAGGATTGCTTTAGAAATATTTGCTTTGTGAAAACGTAGATACTTCCCAGAGGTTCAAAGGAGGGATATTTGTTTTCTATTCTATATTCAAGGAACTATAATCTCCAGGAGCCGGGGAAGAATAGGGTGGCTTTACCAGAGCAACACAGTAGTATTTTTAGCCATTTTATTCTCTGATGATTTTCATCTTGTGACAGTTACATCAGGAATCTAGAAGGAAATTAAGAGAGCATGGAATATCCAGATATGGCTCCCTGGAAAGGGCCTTGGAAGACTTGAAATGAGCTGGCCTCTAGTGTACCCATGTTTCTTTCAGAAAGTTCTGGCTAAGTTGTTGCATAGTGTAGTCAACTGGATGAATATCAATTTCCATTATATTAATTTTAATGTCAGTTTGCTTTGACATTTATTGTTTACACATACACGCATATGCCTCTTTTGTATGGAAATTAATTCTTATAAAGGCTAAAGGGAAAAGTTGGGACTGTCCTCAGGAGATGAGGCAAGTGGTGTCAGACACTGAATCACAGGGCAAGGTAGAGGACACTCAGGACTGATGCCAAGAAAAGTCATTCAAACCAAGTGTGAGATGAAAACAAACCAGCTTGCAAACATGATCTGTCAAGGGTTCACTATTCACAATTGTTTGTGCTTCCTTCCAATTGGGGTAGGGTTTTCTATAAGACAGGTGTTGCATATTTTGACAGGTATTGTACTGAATCATATAGATAGGTTTGACTGGTATGTACATTCATTAATATGAATTATATCTATGTGTATTAGTCATGTCTCTATTTATTCGTCATCATAAGTTTCACTCACTGACATATTGTAATCTTTGGTATACACATTTTATTTCCTGGAGTAAATGTTTTCCCTAATAAATTTTTATTTCTGATGTTTTAAGTGGGTTTGACTTAAGAATGTTCTTTTCAGATAATACAAGATTGAGTCTCTACTGATTGTTGAATGCTAATTTCACATCTCAAAATGTTGCTGTGTTTATTCATCTTCATAATATTTTGTGTAGTTTGTAGCTTTCTGCATATAAAATATGACATCTCCTAATGCAGATATTTTTACTATTTCCTTTCTGAGGTATGTTAATTTGGTCTCATTTTGTTCAATTATTTTGTTAATAAACTGAACAGAATGATGATGAGACAAGAAATTTTTATTTTACTTGTGATATTAAAGATGAAGCATTTAGTATTTGGCACTTTGTTAGTTGTTGGCCCTTTACATACCCTGTGTATCATGGTAAGGTGACTCCTTTCTCTACTTAAGTTCACTGAGAAATTTTAGCCATAAAAATGTGTTGAATATCATCAAATGCTTTTTCCCTGTGTCCATATGAAATACATGATTCTTGTCTTTCATTCCAGTAATGTGATTTTTCACATCATTGAGATTGCATATTGAATACATAGATTATTTGAACACATAGCAACATATGCCACCCCAGGAATAAACCGTACAGTTTTATGGTGCATGATCTCTTGAGGATGTGCTGACTACCGTGAGAAAACTGTTTATTCACATATGAAAGAACACGTCTGTTCTTCAACTTCACACAATGCACAAAGTGGATCTGGTTTCTGCTTGAAAGACTTGGAACCGTGGATCACCTTGAAGAAAACAGAAGAGAAAGGCTTTGCAGTATCTGTCTTGATAATGTCTTCTTGGATGTAGCACCAATAGCACAAGCACTAAAAGCAAACATTAGGATGGAGCATTATACATCAAATAAAAAATCAGCACAGGCCAAGAAACTACTCAGCGCAGTGAAAAGACTATTTCCCAACCAGTATTTTATGAAGGATTAGTAATAACAACAACAACAAAAGACATTGAACTCAAATTATCCAAAAGAGAAAATACATAACCTACCAAAATGAGTGAATCAAATGAGTATAGAACTTGAATAGACTTTTTTCAAAAAAAAAAAACCCACAATATATACAGGGACAAAAGGTAAACTCAAACCAAACAATACCCATGCTGGAGAGCTCACATTGCTTATAATTCTAGCTAGAGGGGATCTGATACCTCTAAGACCACCTGTAGACAAATGCACAATAATTTTGAAAATACCTTTAAAAATTACAATGAGGTATAATCTCACATTGGTTAACAAAACTGTTAGGAAAAAGACAAGAGGTGAATGTGAACGTAGAGATGAAAAACCAAATAACCTTATCCAAATATTCTTTTTATAACTTGTTTATTTGTGTGTATGTGTGTGTACGTGTGTGTTTATGCATACACATGTGTGGGGCGCATGTGCCTACATGTGCATAGAGAAGAAGAGTAAATTGAATGCCATCCCTTATCACTTCCCACCTCTTGTTTAGCTGAGGCACAATGTCTTCCTGAACACTCTGGTCCCTACAATTGTGAAGCAAGGACTCTCAATTGTTTAGCCGTTGTAATAATGTACCTTCATGAAAATATCTCTTGGCTTCAATAAGACTGAATTTTTTGAAGACCTCACAGCAAAGTTAACAATATATTTTGTGATCACTTAAGACTATGGACTCATCTTGTTTAAGTTGAAACTGCCACTAAGAGAACAACGCAACCAGAATCTTTGGTACAGAAAGGTATTATTCATGCTATCAAAAGAGAAATGTAAAAACCAAGCCAGCCACAAACCCTTTATTTACACTGGTATCCTGCCTATAAGATATACTAGGTCAATGGTGGCACAAAGCTTGTTGGAGAAACTAACCATGCCTGATTTGGTTTAAAGTCCAAAAAATGTGATGGAACCCATACCTGACACTGCTTGAGTGGGTAAGAACTTGAGGTTAGACAGGTCAGGGACCTATTTGGAAAATCAAATACTAAATCAAGATAATGTCTAAACAAAGGTAAAATAAGATAACCAAAATGTAATGATAAAATAACTCTTAATAATAATTCTGCTATACTCTTAGGTCAGTGTCTCGTTTCAGCTTTCAGCTGAGAAACTTCCTCCTGCAATGAATGGGAAAAAGTACAGAGACAAGCAGGCAGACATTATGAAGAGGGTGAGAAGCCAAAGAACACAGCTTTAAATGGGATTTCTCCAACAAAACCGTTTCCTTAGAGCTAAAGGAATGCTGAGGAAGAGGAGGCAGAAAGCCTTCAAGAGCCAGGGGGAATGGAGGGAGGAAACAAGACCCTCTAAGGCAACATGAGCAAAGCTCCTGTGAGGTCACACAGACTGAAGCATCACACACAGGGTCTACATGGGACACACCAGGTCCTCTGAACTTATGGCTTCCAGTTTAATGGTATTACGAGATCCCTGAGCATGCAAACAGGTGGGCCTTTGACTCTTGTGCCCTCTCTTGAGCTCTTTACCTTCTGTATCCAACTTCGATGTGATAGTGTTTGATTTGTCTTATTTTAAAAATAAATGATTGAATGAATGAATGAAAACCTAGCCACTTAGGGTAAAGGTTACTAACTGAACTGTCATTTACAATTGCGGAGAGAGGAAAAAAAATCATTTTTCTCCAAAGGAGTAACACTAGGTATATCAACAACTCCAGGACAGGCCTCATGTTCAGGAGTAGCTAACTAACATATAATGGACTCCACAGATTTGTGTGTATGTGGTTTTATTTGGTTGCAATTTGGTGTGTGTGTGTGTGTGTGTGTGTGTGTGTGTGTATTTTTTGGAGGTGGGGGTATTGTTTTATTCTGTTTTCTTGGTTTTGGGTGTTGTTGTATTTTTGTTTTTTTTTGAGAGAGAGAGAGAATTTAAAGTTGGCAGGGAATGGAAGGGGAGAGGATCTGGGAGGAATTGGGGGAAGGAAAGAAGATGATCAAAATATATTTAAATTAAAATTATTTTAAATAATAAAATATAATAAAAATAAAAACAAAACAGAGAAAAAAATCACCTAACTTACTATGCCTTGGACTTCCTGTGCAATCAATTTTTACAATTTAAGCTAACACATACATTTAATATTGTTATTGCGCTAGTTAGGGTTACTATTGCAAAAAAAATCACGACCAAAAGCAATTTGGGGAGAAAAAAGTGTATTTGGCTTACATTTCCATATCATTTTCTAACAATGACAGAAGTAAGAGCAGGAACCTGGAGGCAGGAGCTGATGCAGAGGCCATGGAGGGGTACTGCTTATTGGCTTGTTCCTCATGGCTTGGTCAGCCTGCTTTCTTAAAGAAACCAAGACCACTAGCCCAGGTATTGCACCATCCACAATGGATTGGGCCTACCCCTTAATCACTAAGAAAATGTCCTACACCTGATCTTATGGAGGCATTTTCTCGGTTGAGATTTCCTCCTCTAAAACAACTCCAGCCATGTTAAGTTGACATGGAGCTAGCCAGTGCAGTTAAGAATTCTTCCATGACCAGGACCCAGCATAAGTTATGTATTTATGTATGTTGTGGTAATCATCTACTGGAACAGGCTGAGAAGTTGGATGTAACCTTTATACAAAAAGTATCTGCCATAAATATTGAAATTGACATATAGATAAAGTTTGATTTTTTTTATGGCAATACTTAGTGTTTCTCGGTCAAATGGGAGTCAATAAAATGACTGCTTTCCTTTTTAAATTCTGCTATAATTTCCATAAAGTGTCCCCACCCCCTTTCCCATGCTGTCTTTTCAACAAATACAGAACAAAGCTCTTTGCTAGAATCAGATGGAAGATATGGGGAGAAAATCCAATTTGGGCTCATTTTTTTTTTGTCCAAGTGGCTTTGTTTTTATTACTTAATGCAACATCAATGCACTTTAGTTTCTCTGAGGTTTCCTTTAATGCATTAGCGGAGGCAAGTCATCCTTCTAGACCTTAAAAAAACACTCTGATTTTTCTTCTTTGTCCACGATCATCCAGACCCGGCTTTTATAGAGAGACTGAATTTAAGTAACACGAAATACAGAGTCTGTGAATGTAGATTTGCACATTTCTTCCATTGGCAAGAGGTAGTTATAGACTGATTTATGAAACTGCCACATTAAAGTTCCCTCCTGTCTTTCTGGCTTTGTTTTCTCTAGATGGCAGAAACCAGCCTGTCTCATACCTGTTTTGAATAATAAAGAGAAGATAAATGTTCTTCAGTTTCTCTGCCTTCAGCTGTGAGATTGCAAGTCTCTCCTTTACTTCATGTTTGAAACATTTTCTAGTATTACTTTTAGCATATGATGTCATTACTTTAAAGTTGCAGAATATCTACTAAGGCTACTGTAACCCTTCCTTTCCCACATTACCTGCCCTTTTCCGTCTAAATAAAAAGGAAGGTTTTAACTTTAACATAGTTAAATTACATATAACAAAACAAATATCAATCAAGAGTTTCAGTTAGAATATTCCTTTGTGAGCCTCAAGTTTCATATCTAATTTATCTTTTACCATAAGTAAGGAAAACTATAACTATAATTATTTGTCTTCAACTTCATCAAAGACCTTAAGACATCGTTGAGGACTGGGCCTATATCTCAGTGCTAAAACACTTTCCTAGTGTGGATATGTCACTGGGGCAGATGTTCAGCACTAAAAACAAAAATGAAAACCAACGAACAAGTCAGGCATTGTGGTACATGCCTATAATCCCAACATGAAGAGCTTGGTCTACAAACGAGTTCCAGGGCAGCTAGGACTGTCACACAGAGGAACCCTGTCTCAAAAAAAAAAGTACAAAAACAAACAAAAAGAAAAAAGAAATAAAGGAAGGAGGGAAGAAGAAAGGAAGGAAGGAAGCGAGCAATTGAGCGAGCGTGAGAGAGAGACAGATAGACAAAATCCTTTTGGACTAAGATAGGACTGCACGCAGAGATTTCTTTAACTTCTGTTCTTCAGTATTTGGTTTTCCATTGAGGCTCAGTATTCCTTTTCAGGTCATACCTCTGCCATCCCTCTTTGGAGCTGTTTTTATTAAGAACTCTCTAAGGAAACATTGTAAATTGTAAACTCAGATTCTGCTTTTCTGTGAACACAAACCTGCCACGGTGAGCTCTACCACTATGGTGTAATCAGTCTGCTGAATTCTGCCGTCACAACCATCTCTCACTTAACATTATTTTTTTCAAACTGTTTCCGTAAAGAAAAACAATAATGTATGATGAACATCCCACAATTATTCAACAAGTGGAAGAGATTCATTTTCCTTTTGTGACAATTAAAATTTCTTATTTAGTATAGGCATAATTAGCATTTAACATATTGCCATCATGCGTTTTCCCTGTCCAAAATGTCTCAAAGGGAAATTATAGTAAAAGTTTCACACTTTACATGTAGACTATTCTTCACCTAACTAATTTTATATATCTCCCATTTATCTAAAACTAATGGATTTTTGGCAGACCAATTTATCTCTTTCCTGAGGGTAAGTCGGGTGCCAAGGATTATAAAATAGCATATAACTCCTCAGAAAAATTCATTTGCAAATGGTAGTTGTAATGCATCATTTAAAATTGTCTCTTTCCTCAGAGTTCTGTCATCATCTCTTGTCTCTGTGGCTATACCTTTCTCTGTCATTACAGATTCTTAATAATCCATATTTACACAAATGTAAACTCTGACAGAAATCAAGCATCTAGAGTTTTGATACAAATGGCTTTGGAAACACAATCTACAGACTTGTAATACTCTTTTGCCTCCGACTCAAGTTTTTTGTGCCTTCTAAGAGATCATAGCAGTCAAACAATCTCTATCATAGTCAGTAGGAAGAGGTTGTGTTTTTCAACAGTCAACCGTTATGATCCCAGCATCTTTATATAAGAAAGAGATGAAAATACACGAATGAACAAAGATCTCAGAATTATTTTACCATAATCGTGACAATAAGTTTCTCAATACTCTGGTAAATTATTTATTTTGCCGTTCTTTACCTGCTCCTTCTCAAGTGAACTTCTAACCAGACAGATCCAAAATAAAAGTGAAAAAAGGTTAGGTAATTTTTTTCAAATAATGTTTTTGGATTGATTAGCTTTTTTAAGTTCTGCCTTTATGATTTTTATTTCAACATAAAGAATTTGTCTCTTTTAAAATCATTGTCCTTGATGACTGAGAAATATCAACACAAAAGAGCATGGGATTTGGAGGATTCAAAGTGGAGCGTGGGGAATATTTCTGTGGGAAGCAGGTCCCCACGGAAATAGCTGGTGCTGAGAGGAAGGAGGACACTGGGGATTGAACAATATGGGAATATTGGAGAAAGCGGTTATTTTTCTCTCAGGAAAACAGTAAGTCCACCAGGAAATGTCAGCTTCAGATAAGAACAAAGACTGTGCTTTACGTCACACTGAACACCTGTTATCCACTAGACAGTGGTACCTAGTGATTTACAGAGCTGGACAATAGAGTCACTGGTCTTTCTGGAATTACAGACTGGAAGCACGGTGATACTTTGTATACACACACTAGAGTTATGGAGCAGAGCAATGGGCCATCATGTGAGAGTACTGCATCCCAGTCAGATGGCAAAGAAATGAACAACATTGTAAATGTTGACATAGACAATACTGTGTGTGTGTGGGTGTGTGTGTGGGGGTGTGTGTGCACTTGCACATGCATGCGTGGCAGGGGTCAAATTTATAAGACTATTATTGCTACAATATTGGGGGAATTGGATAAAAAAGAACTTATCCGAATTTAAAAGAAAGAAAAGACCTATAAAATAATACTCTTATCTACACATTTGCTTTCAAATTGGTGATCCTTTGTATTTCTCTTTAGTTACACAGATTGCTCAATGCTGTTTTAGCACAACAATAATGATAAACATTGGAGGAGGTTAATAGGGATAATTGCCCACTTTAGCTGCCGCTGCTGACAGATAAATTTTAGTAGAAAAATGATTGCAGGCAAGGGCACAATCACTTTGCCCCAGGGACCTTTAATGTCTTAATCAAAATTGTTTTTGCAAGACATTTTTACTGTAGTGATCATAATCTACTAAAGAGATAGTTCATTTCTTATTCATTTCTAAGCATAGCACCGTGCATACCCGCGTTTTATTTCTTCATTCACTTTCAACATTTATTCCTTTTAATTCACATACAGCTTCATGTGAATCTCAGCACATTCATTCAGTATTATCTAAGAAAACGCCAGATGGGTAACTTATGAACCCCAAAAATGTATTTCTTTCTGTTTACAGGGCTGAAAAACTAAGGACAATGAAGCTGCAAGCCAGGGTACCTTTATCATTGATCACACCTCTCGATATGTCAACACACCCTTGATGGACCATTTTATAAAAAAACAAATTACCGTCCTGAATGAGAGTTTCATATTCAGTGTCCTATCACCTCCCAAAGATCCATCTGAAGACGCAACTACTTTCAATGATTTCAATATCTCTTTGGATTCTACAGATTCAGTCTTTCAAGGATGGGGGAAGGGTTGATATCAAATTACCGAACCACGTGAAGATCAGAGCTAGAAACTGGCAACAGTGAAATCTAACCAAAGCAAGTAGGTCTTCAGAAAGTGAAAAGCACATCCATCGGGAAATCTGTTAATGGCTTAAGGATTAGGATAGTCCTCTCTCCACTGCAGTCAAGCAGACCCAATTTGAATTTGTTTATTGTTCAAATGTTAGACTCATGTATAATGTCTAGCTTTACTCTGAGCTCCTAATATTTATGGTGAACAGCTAGAGATGAAGTATAATTTAGCAGAGCGATTCCAGAACAGCTAGGGATACAAAATGTTTTAAGTAAGGAGAGTAGTTACATCCAATCTTCCTCTGTAGCAAAGAAAAAAAATACCAAATTTCCCACAGGATTTAACACAAGTTTATTATGAATTTTTGGTTCAGATATCTTTCTTTTTTTTTAAGAATGTTTCTGAACATTAACGGGTTTTATAACTAGGGGTAATGCAAAGATTCCCATAGAGAAACTGGGAATAGGAGAATTCAGTTACGTTATTATGTCTTAATTTGAATGTTTGCTTATGAGAATAAGAAGGGAAATTAGGCTTAATGGTACTTTGTAGCTACAACAACTTTGAGGTTTGTGGGGGATGATTTGTAATTATTGTCAATTACCCTGGGAGCCTAAATTTCAAATATTGTCATTTCTGAGCAAGGAGTTCTGCAGAGAATCTCACTAAGAATGCCTCATGAGGAACTTGGGGCCTCGCCACGACTAAAGGCCCATGAGCCAAAGGGAATGGCAATACTCAATGTTCTGGCACTGTAGAGTGCTTGCACACATTCTGAAATGAGTGTAGTGTGCTATAATATCTCAGGTGGACTCTGATGGGCTGGTAAGGTGAGATGCCAAAAGGTGAGATGCCATACATATATAGTATTGCAGTCAAATTTACCCTTCTTGATATTCTGCCTTTTCCGTAACTTTTGTGTGTAACACCTGTCTTAATTTCCCTCATGGGAAGCTTTTCCTGACTTCCTGGTCATTATCAGCAGTTTTCAACCTGGGGATCAAACAACCCTTTCACAGGGGTTAACTGGGTCATTCGGAAAAACATATGTTTACATCGTTGAGGTCACCAGAACATGAGAAACTGTATTAAAGGGTCATAGCATTAGGAGGGTGGAGAACCACACACAGATCTATGGTTTAAAAAAAAAATCCAATGGAATAAGGCTTCTTGGCTTCCCAAATGAGCTAGTTGCTCCTCAAAGCAGACACTGTTGCTCATCATCCTCCCTGACAGAGACTATTCACCCTTAGAATGATTGTTTGGCTGAACAAGTCTCTCAAAATTACGTTAAATGGACATCACTGCTGCAGGCTGCTCCTCAAACGATTCTCAGGCACATCCAGCTCTCCCGACAAGGTCACTGTGTGGACTGGACCCCACTGGCTTGCCTTTAAAAGAGCAGAATAAGACAAAGTAAATCAATGCCATTTATGATATGAACTTTCAAAGGACTGTTCCTTTTCAATTTTTACAGTTTCTTTCTTCCTCTCTTGTTGTAATGTCCTGATAAAGCAAGCTTGGATGAGCTCCAAACAGAAAGAGCCACAAGGCAAGGTTCCTTATCTTCAGTAAGTTGGAAGTGAGTCTCTCAGCTTCTGGCCCATGAGTCCATAAATCTTGTTACAATTCAAAGCTTAAAATGAGTACCACATATGCCAGTACCTTGATTGAAAATCTGTGAAAGGCTTAGGGACAGAGAACCTCCAGATAATGAATGCTGATGTTTGTGCTTTTAGATTTTGAGTATTTGTCATACAACAGTGTGTAATATATGCAATCATTAAGCCAACATCCCAAAATAGATTGCAAAGTTCTTTATGTGATTAAGTGAAAAATATCAATCATGTTAACAAATTATATGCAAAACTAGGGTTGAAAAAAATTTTAAAAGGAAGGATACTTTGTAGGTACACAGATACTTGTTTTAGCTATAGAAAAAGTGTCTTTATAGAAATATAATGGTATACCAGTGACTTCGACTATTTGTTATTGTAGGTCACTGTAGATAGTATGGCTTAAACAGCAAGTTATAGAGGCTAGGAAATCCATAGTTGGGGCGCTAACAGGTTAGGATCTACCAATGAACAACCAGTTTCCTAGGTTACAGGTTGTCACCTTCTCATTGCACTTTCTCATGGCATAAGTGTGGAAAGGATTCCCTGGAATCCTCTAAGATGGGGTTTGATTTCCAAACTCATGCGGGAGAGCTCTGCTCTGGGAGCTGCCACCACTCAAAGTCTCCTGGTACCATCATCTCAGGAGTTATCCTTGTAAGATGTTTATTTGAGGAAAACACAAATAGTCTACCAAAGTCTGCATCCTTATATTAAGGTCTCGAGGACTAGATAGAGACATGGTATTAGAGTGAGTTTCTTACCAAACAAAATAGGGATTCAAAATATTTAGGTATGGATGTGAATCAGCCTAGATCCTGACCGATCTGTGGAGAGTTTTGCTTGCAATGAACTATTAGGTTGTGAGCTATTATCTGTTAGACACGCTTTCCATAGCAGACTGATTAAACTAATTTTGATAGCATTCTTTCAAGATATATTAGGGCAAATTAAATCTTAAAGAGAGGGAGAATTCATATTCCTAATTTAATTTTATTCTAACACAGCATAATAGAAAATTTTGCCCTTAGTCATACTTACAGATTAATAATTGTGAAATGATTGTAGCAATTAAGTAATCTTAGCTTGTCAATCTGTTTCAAAACAAAGATAATGGTTTTCCAGTTTTCATAAAGCAGTATAAAGGATTGTCTAAGAAGGTTTGTGAAATTAAAGAGTGTGAAAATAAATCTGTATTTTTTCAATATTTAAAATCAAGTTTTAATAAAGTTCAATTTATTTTTTACATATGTCCTTCATAAAATGAAAAATTGGTAATAAAAAAGCCGGAAATTCAAGAAGTATTTGAAGATGTTTAAATCAAATCAACATTTACAATACAATGGTGTATGAATCCCTGGCCCCCAAAATATTTAAATGAAAATGTGTAAACAAGGACATTTGTCTGGAATCTTAAATATACTTTATTGTTTGAAGACCAATGCTTCATTATAGTGATTTACTTATGTATTTGTCTATACTAAGCTATGAGCATAAATAATAATCTAGATTATAATGCAATATTTAAATATTTATATTTTATATAAGCTTGGAAAATATTTACTATCATTTTAAACCTTTTGAATAAATCATCTTTTATATATCCAGCTGTTTTGAGATGGATTTTTCCTGAGGAGATACAATACACACACACACACACACACACACACACACCTACTCACTTCAGGTAGAGATCCCACAACAGATCCAAGTATTGATATACCAAAGTATAACTCAGTGAATCAATGAGTTTCAGTGTAGTTACTAATAGTAATAGGGATGAAAGTTCACTTAAAGGGGCAGAAATGACTCAAAGACAGCTGTATCACCAAAACTTACCCCAGCACGGATGACTGCTAACAAACTCTGGAAACACAGAGATCACTGCACACACTACAGACAGGAGAGTGCACTTTTCTGGTCATTGAGCTGGTTGAGATCCCTACCAGTTGGCTCAACTTGTTTCTGCTTCTTCAATGTTGCTTGGCTAGTCGTCTCTGCTTCTTTACACCTTGGTGCATTCAAATGTCTTCTTGCATTGTGGCTTGTCTGACAGTGAGAAAATGACTTTTAACAATCTTTACTGTTTAGTCTTGGGAGTGAGAGACCTGGTGAATTCAGTTGGTTTCAGGGACTTCCTGAAGCTACATGAGTTTTACTTTCTGTCATAAGTAGCTTCTTGGCAGGATAGAATGTTTCTAACTCAGAACAAAGTACTATGCAAATTTCCATATCTCAAATTGCATTAGGATTAAATACATACAGTCACACAAAAGTTGCAAAATCTAACAGGACGAATCACTATCTGATTTTAGCTTTCTAAGTGCTTTAAATTCATTGCAAAATTTGTACATGTACATAAAAATACATAAATGTAGTCATGTTTGGAAAATCATTTCCTATTCTACATTTCTCTTCTGTAGCAATGTAAGCATAGAGCCATGTTCTTCCACAATACTAGTGCACAGCCACCAATGTGCACATGATATTTCTCTAGCTAAAATTATTCAGCTTCTTTCTACACTTCTAAAATGAAGATGTAATGATGGAATTAGATTATTGAGGCATCTTGGAAGTTAAACTTTTTAACTATCCTTCATTTTATTCTGTCCAAAAGAAACAGATTTCTCATGACAAACAACACCAACATGTTTCTGTAAAAGGAGATGAAGCAAAGGAACTGATGCATATTTGAGGAACTTGGAACGCCCCAGAAACTACTATTTCTCCATATAGAAGTCTCTTAGTTTTAGAGTGTCAATATCTATGCTAAAACAACAAACAACATTTTATAGTTTACAGCGCATAACTCATGAAAGTCAGGGGAGGAACTAAAGACAGGGATTCAAGGCAGTAACCTGGAGGCAGGAGCTGATGCATAGGCTATAGAGGAGTGACATTTAGGGGCTGGGTACTCATGGTTCACTCAGCCTGCTTTCCTATGGTACTCAGGAACACCCACTCACACTGCTCACAGTGAAGTGGTTCCTTCACCATCTATCATCAATCAAGAACATACTCTACAGGCCAATCTTGTGGGAGCATTTTCTTAATTAAAATTTGGTCTTCCTGAAGGACACTAACTTTTGTCAAGTTGAAATAATAGTAGCCAGTACAATTAACTCCTTGTTAACTTGACACACAAACATATCACTTCAACTAGAATTTTTAATTTTAATATCAAAATGCAGCAATCCAACACTTAAAAGTTCCTCCATTCTTTAAAAATTCAAGTACCTTAAAAGTGCAGTCTGTTTAAAACATCCCAAATCTTTCTTATATTTCAAAGGTCCATGATAATGGTTTTTCTAAATGCTGGGTTCTTGATATGGGACTCTCCTTTGTATGCTATGAAAACCATTGGTGAATAAACTGTCTTAGGCCTGTGCAGGGCAGAATAGAGGTAGGTGAGGAAAACTAAACTGAATGCTGGAAGAAAGAAGTTGTCAGAGAGAAACCATGGAGCAGCTGCCAGAGACAGACATGTGAAAACTTTGCCAGTAAGCTACAGCCACAGTAATATACAGATTAATGAAGAGGGGTTAATTTAAGATATGAATTAACCAGAAATATGTTTAAACTATTGGACAAAGAGTACTGTAAATAATATAGTTTCTGTGTGATTTGTTTGGGAGTCTGGATGGCCGGGAAATGAACAAGCAACCTCCTACTACAAATTGGTACACCAACGTAGTTGACAAAACCCATGATAACACCTGAGAAAGCTTAAAAAAGGAATTCTAGATGCAAAAGAACAAAGTTAAACATGGCTTCTTGGTAGCCAGCATTTTGTTGGCAGTGTGCCGCAGCCCCTTTAAAATGATTTGTTAAAAAGATAAATGTATATACATTATACACATACACATATGTATATTATATATGCTTGTGTATGTATATGTAAATATGTGTGTGTAAATCTTTGTATGATTCCCAAATTTAAGGTTTTCTTTTTTCTTGTACTGAACAGTACTTTTCAGCCCACACTGATTACCAATCTTATAAGACAGGAAAGTAATGCATTCTTATAGCATGAACTTAAGTATATGAAATGTTTTGTGGAGCTATGTATTTGAGATTATGCTGATTTGAGAACTGAACAAGTAAAAAGATTGAACAATTAAGACATGATTGTAAAGAGGGGGACAAATGGGGTGCAGAGGAAATGGTGTTATTGATTGAGCTATAGTTGGAGTACAACTGTGAGATTCAGATTTGATGGCCTGTTGTAGCAGATTTCCTGGTGCACCGTGGAGAGACAGAAAGATTAAAACTCAAAATAGAACCTAATAAAAATAGGGAACCCAAGAGCAGATGTGAAAAATGAAGATGATATCATTGACACATTGCACAGGAAATATGCTGGAAAAATATCAAATATGCAATGATTACATCATATTTGCCAAAGCAGCACATGTCTTCAGAGACAGAAATGACTGTTCAAGATGAAGATGGTGACAGAATCCTACATTATGCATACACATATGCATACACATACACATATACACACATATGTAAAATACACATATACAAGTGTTAGCTGCTTGTATACACCTGTACAAAAACTTTCTGTTTTTGCAAGAATTATTTTTGATTTGTCTTATTTCCATTTTGGAACTGTGAAAGCTAAAGTGGAGAAGGTTTTCATACATCACCACGTTATCCTTGCATAACCTAATAAAATTCCACCAGGAAAACACGTAGGAATCCCAATACAGGTAACAGGAGATTTTACTGGAAGACTGGCGGCATGATTTGTCATTGGAAATGGAAGAAAGGTTTAGGATATGAGCAAGGAAGTAGGAGTTTGGTTAAGGAAGGAGGCGCCCTTCTTTTGTTATGTGATTTCTCAGCTCTATGGATATTTTAGGCATTTTAGGGAAGAGAGGGAAGCTTGCAGCCAGCGAAAGAGCAATATCTGGTGTGAACAGTCACTCAGATACTGACTTTGATTATTTGGGGTTGAAAGAATGGGAAAGAGGAAGTCCAAAGAAGCAAACTAATCTAGGAAATACTGGCACTCTCACCAAATCCACCTCTCTCTAACCATATAAAAATCTTCTGAAGATTTTTCATTTATCTAATCTGATCAATGAGTCCAGCACCATTTAATGACTCCTACCAAACACATTTTAGATATTTTCAACATTATCTCATTTCAAATTTCCTTTTCTTACTGATCCAAGAACTCTCATTCAACTATTAAATAAATTTTACTGATAAGTTGATTAAAGATAAATATAATAGTGAGCGAAAAGAGAAAAAAATTCCCATCTGTTTCTCTCTTTTACTTTTCTTTCTTCTGACTTTTCCAGCTACATTTTCCTCTTCAGCTTGTTTCTTGTGAGTTATAGTTGGCAGTTGATTCACTTTGAGATTAAACGAGCCAAGTCAAGATCATTAATTATGAATGAGTAGCTCCCATTCATTCTTCATTCAGTGTCGCACTGAGGGCCACGTTTTCATGCCAGACAAAATGCAACTGTAAAGCAGAGGGAAACATTCATTAGCAAAACTCTCATAAAATTCACTGACCTGTATGGCCAGCAATTTTATAGTATGAAAAGGGCGGTTACAAAGTAGATGAAATTCTAACCTAGGATAGATTTCACATACCGAGGAGAAAACAGGAAGTACTTATATTTAATGAATATTCTTACCTTTCACGTCATAGCCAATATATCCAAGGAACATATATGAACACTTCTGCTGAGTTCATTTTATATTTCTGTCTTTGACATGCACAAAAAAAGAAAAATGAGCTTTTCATACTTAAAAATTTACATACCTACCAATTTACTTTTTTCTTTCTCATAAATTTTGACCTAAAAATTTAATATGATGACTATACTTTAATTTTTGACTATAAAATAAATTTCCAAATTTGTTTGAAACAATAGGCCTGTTTAGACAGATTTTCTTGGAGTGAACTCATTTGAGTGAGAGAGACCAAATATTTAAAATAGAAGAAAAATGTAGAAGGTAATTATTGTCAATACTGTAGTGTAATTTTTTTTCGTGTTTGATTGGTTTTTAATTTTTTTATTTTTTTATTAAATTTATTTATTTCCTGTTTAAAGATTAGTTTATGGACAGCTTATCTAAGTGGTCACCCATCCTCCACACATGGCTCTCAACATAATTTTTGAACTAATGTTGATACAAATAAAATAGTGTTTGATGAGACAGCATCTGCTTTGCAAATGCAAGCATCCTAGCAGAATAAATAATGACTCTTTTAAGTAGCCTTAGCTCATAAACCATCACATTGCTGATTATTTATTGCTAGTGGGAATAATGCATCATCAGAGTATCTTCACATTAAGTACCATACTCTCCTCACATATTTGCAGAATTATCAGGTGTGGGCATGTTTCATTTGGGGAGTCACTCAGACAAAGTCACACAGTGATACAACTCTTGTCTCTTTTCAAATTTTTCCCCATGTCTTAGGCCTAACGTGGAAATATACATACAGGATCTCTCCTTCTCTTCTCTCTTCTTCCTTCTCCTCTTATCTCCTTACTCACATTTTCAGCCAGATTTCTCATAATAAAGGCTGAAATTTTTAAGAAAGGTTAATCAAAACTGAGTATCACTTTTGAGTAGTCTTGTAATGAAGCCCATTCTGCTATTGAAGCAGTTATTGTAAGCAGAGATTGCTCGTTCATATCCCAGTTTCCCAGACCTGAATAATCAAACAGAAACTATTAATTACAATTCCATTTGGCCAATGACTAAGGTGTATTCCTAACTAGTTCTTACATCATTTCTATTCATCTATGTATCGCCATGAGGTTGTGGACTACTAGTGAAGGTTCTGGGTATCATTCTCCTTCAACAGATACATGGTATCTCCCTGACTCTGCCCACTCTCTTTCTATATCTCTTCCAGCCTGGCTATATTCTGCCCTGCTATCTGTCAAAGTAGCTCTATTCATTAACCAATAATAGCAACACGTATACAGAAGGACATTCCACATCAAGTAATAAAGAAGAGCCCAAATTCAAGGAGAAAGGACATTGATTCTGCCTCTTACTTGAAGTATAAATAATTTGAAAGCTATATAATACAGATACATGCTGAAATCTAATTTTATTCTTCTGTCACAGAGAAGTTATTGTTGGTCAATGATGCTAATTTTTAATGAAAATTGTAACTCACTGTATTTCATCAACTGTGACAGAGTTTCCTTTAAGCATTTTCCACAGTAGAGGTGAAGATAACCACAAAGCTTTAGGAACAAAAGACTAAATTGCATGCGACTTCTAGCTGTTGATGTGATCAGGAAGTAGAAGCATTGATTTCCGAAGTTTGTTCAATGAATGTTTGTCCATCATCTAGAATGTACTCACTGACTATGTAGGTCTATTACCAAAGAAAGAAGAATAAAATATATCTGAAGTCAGCCAGAAGTTCATGACTGTTTATCTAAGTCTAAAATATTATGACTATTTATTATTAAATAAGAACATTAAGAAATTATACAAATAAATGTATATATTTATATGCTTTTAATAATAAAAAAGACAAGACCAATATATGCATGAAGTAGATGAAACAACCTGATATAAAGTAAAAATATAAATGGTTAATCATTAAACTTCCTGAATATTTAGCCTCAATCAGAGTGAATTAATTGTGAAAGAAGTTAAATATCATTTCTCTACAAAGTTGTTGCTGATAAACCATGATTTATATCTACTGTTGACAAATGTCAACAGTACAGAAAATAGTTGATGGTTTATGAAAATATAGATAAACACAATCTTCCTCGAAAGTAAAAGTATAGAGCAAATGTAGAACAATCTACACATATGAACATCCAGAAAGCCAGGTACATCTAGGAAGTTACCAAGTCTGTAACATATAATGAAACACATACAAAAAAATGGGGCAGCAAATCTGAAAATTATTACAGAAACAGGCAGGGGTTCAGATAAGAGAAATGTAGATACTCAATCCAGATTGAACTCATAAGCAATCAGAATTAATTTCTATAATTTACGTAATAGAAAATACATACAATATGTCACTGACTATGGCTCAAGATTTCTAAAATAAAATAAAATAATTCAAAGCAGTAAGTCAAGCACAAGACATGTTTCCTCTTACAATTCTGAATTGTATCAACCTTTTTTTAGTCTGAGTTGCTAGTGCATATTCAACAGTGACTCCTCTCTAGTGGGTAAGTCCTTCATTGTTACATTTTATTCCTTTGCTTTTCTATTAGGTGATACATTCCCTAAAGATAGCAACAAGGTCATCTTTAATAGCCCCCAAAGTGCACTGCTCGGTGAATGCAATCACTTAAGTACATAGCACTTAAGAGTTTGTTGAATGACCAAGCATCAAGGGAGGTGAAAAGAATGAACTGCGCATTCGGTGTATAGACAAGCCATCCAAACACAGTTTTAACCCACTAGCTATAGAGTTGGCCATACTTTTTAAAAAGCTTTTTAATCTTATTTCTCTCCTCCCTGCCTGCCCCCTCATCCGTGTTGTAGAATATTATATCGTTCCTCCTGTTTATGCTGTGGAATATTTGCTTAATTATGTAAAGGTGTGTTGCTTTTGTTTATGCTGCATTTGTTTAACTCTGTGAAGCTGTGTTTCTTTGCTGTCCAAAACACCTTGTGACTTAATAAAGAGGTGAACAGACAGTAGCAAGGCAGGAGAAAGGATAGACGGGCCTAGGGGGCAGAAAAGCTCTAAATAGAGGGAGAAATCTGGAAGAGAGGAGGAACAAGAAGAGGAAGAAGGAAAACTTCAGTCATCCAGCCATTCAGTTACACAGTGAGACATGGAGTAAAAAGGAAAGATATACAGTACTAAAGACAGATAAAAATCCTGAAGCCAAAGATAAATGGGATAATTTAAGAAAAGCTGACAAGAAACAAGTCAAGCTAAGGCTGGGTATTCCTAAGAATAATCCTCCATGTGTGATTGATTTGAGAGCTAGGTGGTGCCCCGCCCCCAAGGAATAAAAGACTAAAGAGTAAGGAGTAAAAGTAAAAAAAAAAAAAAAAAAACCAACACTGTGTGTGTGCGCACAAATGCTTGTGCTTTTGTGTGTGCATGTATGTGTGTGGGCATTTATGTGTTTGCATTGCAGGTGGCCAGGAGGCCAAAAGAGGACATGAGATTCCTTAGAGATAGAGTTACAGGTAGTTGTGAGATGTTAAACACATGTTCTAGACACTACTTGGGTCCTCTGCAAGAGCAGGAAGTTCTCTTAACCACTACGTCATCTCTCAGCATCTATACTTTTTTAAAAAAATTTATTTTAATAAAATGATTAATGTAAATGAAATTACTCTTCATAGAAAGGTAGTTAGTAAAACTGAGAAAAAATGACTTTTCAGGTGAAAATTCATACCTAGAAAATATTTTGTAATACTTTCAATAGTAGAATTGGACATATATTTATCAGTTTCAGTCAATTTATTTATAAAATATAAGTGGAAATTCTGTAAATATTTTGTATGAATGATATTTCCTTTCAGAGTTAAATATACGATACATAGAAAAATATGATTCCTTACATATTCATTTGTATATATATATATATATTTAAAATACAGCTAACCAGTTCAGTGGACAATTATTGCTTTTAAGAAACTTAATTATCAAGTTTCCTCATGTGAAAAAACACAGGAAATTTTATTTTTAATTTTGCAAATTGTTTAGAAGTATTTAAACAAAGTAAATACAATTATGAAACACAGTTGACGAAAGTGAATGACATCCTTAGTTCATGTTCCTCCATTGTCATATGATCTCTTTATATATAAATTTATGATCCAAAAGAAGATGCTCTCTGTAAGGAAAACAAAACACTTTCAGTATAATGGGAAATAATGATTTTTAAAGAGGATGCGTGAAGAAATCCATATGCAAAGCATCAAAGCGAGTGAAGAGCACATATTTCCTGCACTATCTCAACAGCTACATATTCAGATATTTTGTTTGTTTAGTAATGATTTGCCTGGTATCACTGTAGGAACGAGGATGTAGGTTTGAGTCTTTGATGAGAGAAAAATAAGCTCAAATGAAAGTTAATAGTGAACTGAAGTTGTATTTCTGAATGTGGAAGAAATTATACCATACATTAACATTCTGGCTTTTTGTAATAAGCTACAAAAACACTGAAATTGAATGCAAGATAAATTATAAATTTGTTTAGAGAAAAAAAAAACTGCTGTCGCTGTTCCACAACATTACCAAAATTTATTGTGCCCAGGACTTTGTCGTCCCTAGCATTAAATTACATCTCACAGAGAATATTTTTCCAGCTTACAGAAATAATACATTTTCTTTTGAACATTAACCAAATGTATTTTCTTTGCTGACCCCAATCAGTGAACTGTAAGAGAACAGAGAAAATAAGGCTGCATAAAAGCCTGAATCACAAGGAAATAAACCACTGTTAAAGCTAGGTCAAAATAGTAACCACATCTCTTCTCTTCAAAATTACATTTATTTTGAAAAGAAAAAGTCTTGTGCCCATGTTCTAGTTATCTGTGACAGATGTAATGCGAGATGCCCTTCTGTATATGTTGTTGGTATTTTGTTGGTTGATGAACAAAACTGTTTTGGCCAATGGCTTAGCAGAGTAAAAGCCAGGCAGGAAATCTGAACAGAGAATAGAGAGTGGGGAGATGCCAAGTAGCTTCCAAAAGAGAAAGATGCCTGCCAGAACTTTACAGGTAAGCAAAAGCATTGTGGTGATACACAGATTAATATAAATGTATTGATTTAATATATAAGGGCTAGCTAGGAATATGCCTAAGCTACAGGGCCAAACAGTGTTGTAATTAATATAGTTTCTGTGTGATTATTCAGGTTTGGGTGGCCAGGAAACAAAAGAACAGTCTCTGCTTACACAGATGAGTCTGAAACATGAATGAAATAGTTTTGGTTGAACACATGGAAGGATAAATGACAAATGAATGAATGAATGAATGAATGAATACAGACTTGGGCATCCTTATTTTTCCTGAAGATCATAGAGAAAGAGATTTTACTGTTTTTCCCGGTGTATCTAAAGATTCAGTAGGATCATTGTCAGAAAATACCTATTACCTTCCTCACAGAAATAAAAAATATGCTCTAAGATTGGTGAGGAAGCTGTCAGTTACTCTGTCTGATAATATGGATGATGTCTTAGTCAATGTTCTATTGTTTTGAAGAGACATTATATAATGCACTTGTAAAAGAAAGCATTTAATACGAGGGTTGCAGTCACCTAGAGAGGGTTAATCCATGACAGGAAACATGGCAGCAGGAAAGCCGGCGTGACACTGGGGCAGTAGCTGAGAGTTTAACATGCTGATCTTCAGGCAGAGAGAAGGAACTGGTTTTGGTGTTGGCTTTGACTTCCCAAAGTGTGCCCCCACCTACAAGGCCCTGCCTCCCAATCCTTCTAAAACTGTCTACCACTTTGAAACAAGCATTAAAATTTATTTATGAGCCTATAGGGGTCATATATATTCAAACTGCCACAAGTGAGAAAAGTCCCATTCTTTATAAGGCTATTTGAGCTCCAAAAAAGCACTGTGAGTTCTTTCTTGTTAGACCAGTAAATCTTAGAGATTAGAGAAAACTGACAGACAGGTTTTGTTTGCTTAAAGTATTGTATTAAAACAAGGCTTCCACCTGGGAATTTCTGTTCTGTGATTTGAATGCATGTGATGAGACTTAATCACTAGTTTGATGGTATTAAGGTGTGGGTGTTAGGGAGGGATGAAGGGTAGATTTCTCAGCAGAGGATTAGTGACCTCAGAATAACTTTGAAGGGAGGTGTCTGTTTGCTTTTTTTTTCTACCCTATGACGAAGAGGAAGAGTGAGAGACATCACAGTGGGCTTTCACCAGACTTCTCAGCTTCTGGCACCACGAGAAAGCAATTTCTACGGCCACCCGATTCTTGACAGGAGGTAGCACAAACATACAATGGAAATAATACTGCCTCTTTAACAGTGACATGGAGAAACATAGAATAATGAAATTAGATCACTGTTTCTCACATGCACAAACATCAGCTAAACCTGGATCAAAGGTCTTAAACTAGATTTTTCAAATGAAGTACAAAAGGCCAAGACATACATTAAAATTTCAACATCCGTAGCCTTCTGAAAAATGAAAATTAGTATAACATTGAGATTTTACTACCAACCTCCAGTCAGAAAGGCTGTCACTAAGGAAGCAAATAGCAACGCATGCTGGTGGCATACAGGGAGAAGAGATACTTATTTATTGCTGGTGGACATGTAAATTAGTTCAAATATATGCAAATATATGTGGGTATTTCTAAAATAATCATAATGTCACTTCTATATGACACAAACATACTCTTGGATATGTAAGAAAACTTACAACCTGCTACAGGGATGTCTGCATATCCATGTTTATTGCAGTAGAAAAATTATGGAAACAGTCAGCATTCCTGTTAACAGATGAAGAAAATACGGTGGCATAAACAATGGAACTTCGTTTCATGTCCAGGAATAATGAAATTGTATCAGCTGCAGGAAAATGGGTAGAACTGGACATTGTCATATTAAAAGGAGACTCATGCAAATATCGCATGTCTTCTCTTACACTTGGAAGCTACAAGGTACAGGAAAGGCATGAAATTGAAAGAGGAAGTACTAAGCTGTAGAAGGGGAATGAGAGAGGGAGGAAATAAGAAGGCTTGATAGAGGGGCTTTTTTAAATTGATTTTATTGAGCTATATATTTTTCTTTATTCCTCTCTCTTCTCTCCCTTACCCTTCAATCCTCTCCCATAGTCCCCATGTTCCCAATTTACGCAGGAGATTTTGTCTTTTTCTACTTCCCATGTAGATTACATTCATGTATGTCTCTCTTAGGGTCCTCACTGTTGATTAGGTTCTCTGGGATTGTGAGCTGTAGGCTGGTTTTCATTGCTTTACGTCTAAAAGCCACTTATGAGTGAGTACATACGATATTTGTCTTTCTGGGTCTGGGTTACCTCACTCAATATGATGTTTTCTAGCTCCATCCATTTACCTGCAAATTTCAAGATGTCATTATTTTTTTCTGCTGTGTAGTAAGAAGTACATTTTTACACTGATTTAAAACTATCACAAACTATCCCTTATTTTGTAAAACCCCTTATTTTATAAAATTGTTACAGCCTAGTAAACTCTTACAAAGAGAATCCAGAACTAACAGGTTCACTTTCATCCAGAAAGATCCCATGTAATACATATTTAAGAATCAGATCGCGACTCCTGACTGAAATTAATGCAATTATGTCAAATAATTAGGCCCCAGTAGCAACTGAAGCAGTATAAACTGAGAAAGAGAACATGATGGACTAGCCTGACTCCATCTTAAGGACAGAAGTCATTTTGTGATCAGTTCAGGACAAGTTCATTTCTGTTTGTGACAAAACTCAAGTTGACTATGTTTTAACCTGTTCCTGGAGTTTGAAATGCTTCCCACCCTATGGAGTTTGCCTCATACCTGGAATATACCCTGATAAGGTAAGATGCTCTGGAAAATAATTTTAAAATGTTGAGGCATGTTTCTATGTAACCAAAATTCCTCTGGAGATTTCGTTATCCTTGAAAGCCCCTAGAATTGCCATTTTTTGGATGAGATAATCCTCTGCTGTGTCCGACACTGTATTTTCTTTTCTTTTTTTCATCATATGCAATATGCTTTAATGTTATTTTTATGAGAACATGGTGATAAATACCCTAACTAATTCATCTAGTTATGAATATTTGAAAACGTTTCTTTCTTCCAAGCTCATAACCACAGCATGTGAAGATCAGTAACCTGATTTAGGGAGACAGCCCTGTCTGACAGAAAATAAAGCTTGCTAAATTTGACCGAAGGATTTGGGTGATGGTCTTTACTCTTGTTTGGTGGGATTAACAAACTGATTAGGAAGACTGTGCACCATAGACCATTTGTATAGTCATCTAGTAATGAGAAAAGATGTAAAGATATTTAAGGATACTTTAAAATATATTTCTTTGCATTTTAATTTTTAATATATGCTATTCTTGTGTTTCTATATTAAAATGGAAGGGGAATTAACAGTGGAAAGACTGTCAATACATAACAAGAAATACTTACAGCTGAAGAAAATCCCAGCAAGAATTAAGTGGTCATGAACATGGCATCTGGGCAGAGGAGCACAGCTGCAGATGCAAAGAGATGAAAAGGAGGGAAGGACTTGAAAATACTTGTGTGTAGGTCAGGCAGGCAGAAGCAGCTGGTGAAGGATTTTTCTCTACAGTGGCATTGTCTCTCACGTGAACCAGATAGTCATTTCTTATACTGAAGGGGAAGAGGTTAGGAAGCCAGAGAGAAAGGCAGCAGTGTGAACGCTGATCTCATGCAGAGCACCGATCCCCACTCTAAGTAGATGAGCTGCTAAGAACTGCCGAAAAATAACGCATGTTTCTGAACCATGATTTTTGTGGCGTTCGCAATAATGTGGAAATTAGAAGATCTTGCACAGCCAATTTGTTGTAAAAACATGAAACATCTATGGAATGAACAGGGGCACTTGGAACCCGAAAAGAGATGTTTATTTGCTCTTTTCCCATGTGCCTTGACCCTGATGGTGGGCAGCCTCAGGAGAAGTCTCACAGTGGCAAGTGACTGTGTGTACCTGGGTCTTTGTGTGTGACAGCATGGGAGCATATATAAAGAAAATGGTCCTAAATGGTGACCCAAGTCCTGATCATGGGAGGAAGAAGGAATCCCAGAATAGGGGTTTGGAATTCTGCGTGCAGGTTGCAATTCTTCAAGCTAATGTCATAATCTGTACACATGCTTTGGAGTATTGGAACAAGAAGGGAATACAACAGCAAAGCAATGATCGTTTTTCAGATTGTTTTAGAGAGGATCAAATGGGGACATTGTTCATGAGAAAGCAAGCCATCTGATGGTTTGTTTAATACTTAAATGTTTCTTCCTCTTAATTTTTAAAACCCTTCCCCCATCAAATCTTAGACTGTTATTTCCTTTATAGCTTCTTTGTGAATGTTTCATGCCTGTAAGAAAGCTTTATTAAAGATTCAATTCACTTAGTGTTTCTTACGCACTGAGAAATAGAAAACACTCTTTTCATTGGAAAACGTTGGCACCTTTTCTCCAGATGACAAAACAGCCTGATAGGAACATATGACTATCACAGCCTCACCCTTATTCGGTCCATGGGAAGCTTGGGGAAATAAGGAAAGTTAACAGGCAGTCATCATCATCATCATCATCATCATCATCACACAAAGAAGTGGTCTGGTGGATTTCCAAGACAGACCTCCTCTAGCAAGAGGTTGGATTTTCCTTGGAGACCAGGAGCAATGGCTCCAAAGACACTCTGGCTCTGCCAGGGTATTATGAATGTGAAGAGGTCGGCCCTTGATAATAAGTCACATAATTTAGACCTCTTGTTGTCGCAGATCCATTGTCAAATTCCTCTCTTTTTTGAGTGAATCTATCAATAAATTTATAGAAAATATGGCTGCATGCCCAAGTGCACATAATTCGACTCTCATTTTGTCCCAGTTGGCTTCTGAATGTCTGCTCCGGGGCTATTTCTCACAGTGAAAGGGGAAGGAAGAATGGGGACTGACTTATATATAACCAGCAAACCTTCTATGGCATTCCTCAGAGATCAGCAGGCCTTTCTGACTACTTGTAAGTGAAGACCCCAGCAAAGGTCTAACTCTGCTGTGGGGGGCTAAACTGTGGTTGCTATGGACACGGAGCTTAACCTCCACGTTTTGCTCGGTGGTGCATTGAAAATTTTCAGTTCAGTGTTTGGTAACGTCAGCTTTCAGTGAATGTGCAATTGTCAGTCGCAGGAAATAGCAAGAATGAAAGGAAATTAGTTCTTAAATCTGATGAGATCATTTTAAACACACACACACACACATAGATGAAGACAGACACACAGACACATACACAGACATGAACACACAGATACACAGATGCACACACAGACACAGACAAAGACAGACACACAGAAACAGACTCACACACTGATACACAGACACAGATACACAGACTCACAGGAACAAACACACAGACACATAGACTCTCTCACACACACTGACAGACACACAGACACAAAGACACACTCAGACACAGTTACACAGATACACCAACTCTCTCTCTCTCTCTCTCTCTCTCTCTCTCTCTCATTAAAGGTAATTAGTTCCTAAATCTGACATGATCATTTTAAACACATACACACACATATACACACGTACACACACCTTATTAAGCCAAGGCATATGGTATGTACTTTTAAATATATTCTACATTATTCTCCTACTGTATTTCTTAAAATCACTTTCAATTCTAACTCCCAGCCACCCCTGTTTATAAACACCACGCAGGCTATTACCTAAGGGATGCTTTTGGCTGATGAGAGTAAAGAAGAATAATCTCTACCATCTTCCTCTGTCCGGCCCCAGATTTACTCAAACATACTCAGAATAGACAGAAGAAGAAGTCGTCTTCTTATGACCCATCAATGCAGCCCTTCCCTCCTTACTTTCCTGAGGCTTGGTCCTACCTCCTGCTATTACTTCTTATAATACTGGCTCCCTTTGATGTTCACACAAAAGGATAAATTGATGCAATTGCTTTCAGGTCAGTCCTTCTATTAGGACCACGTTAGAGCACTAACTACTTTGGAAAACATATTTTTGTAAACTACTGTATCGAGTTGGAGAACAGATTTTATCCACACAGTGAACAATTCTTTACAATACTCAAGCTGGTTCCTCCTGTGAACAATATAATTTGTTAATGCTTTGACCTTTCATCTTACTTGAAGTTAACACTTCATTGTCTCCCTAATCTTTTTGAAAATTGTTGTACAAATATTGTTCACAATGCAGCACTCAAAATCATTGTGCTTTACCAATGGGCATTGGCTATATCAATCATCTCTCTTTCTTCCCTTTTTATTTATCTATATATTAATGTATATTATGATAGTTGATTAACTTATCTTAAACCTACCTGAGAGAATTATAAAATTTCTTTGCAGTTTATTTTATATATTATGTATCTCATCATTTCTTTCATACCCCTTGTCTTCTCAGGCAATCTTCCTAGTATAGTTGTGTATATCTAACCAATAGAACCTTCCTTGCTAATTTACTGGTGCTTTTTTATATTTTGCTACATGCCACACCTTTGTTATCTATCCCTTGACGATGCTTTTGCCCCCTCTTTTTACTCTTGCCTTCACTTTTATTACATATTGCTATAAATTCTGCCAAACTGAGCACCAGTATTAAGTATTGAGACCGTCTATGTTCACTTTTGACATGATATGGGCTGCACATAAATGAAAACACTCAGCTCTTATAATTCTGAAGGGTGTGAAGAGTTGTTCTCTTTGGTAAGCAATTTTATCCCTTGCTCTCTCTCCTTTTTTAGATCTGAGTGTGCCTTTGTTTTGGTCATGTAAGTTTCTAATTTAGAGGACAATTATGCTCTATTATCATGATTGATTCAAAGATAAAAGATAGGCATGCAACTCCAGGCAGCTCAATTCAGAGTTTTAGTTGACACTCAACATTTAGACTCCAGGTAATACAAAATCTACCTCTTCTAGAATCTGAGGATACTGGGGCTATGAAAAGCTGTAGATGCCTGCTATGGTCTCCAAACACACAAGGATGCCAACACAGAGAAAACTAACTAGTTAGGAGAGAGATCAATAATCTTGAGGCTCTTGCTTTCAACTCTAAAGAGATACCTTGAATCACAGTTTTGTTAAAGAAAATTTGCAGGCCCACGGGTGATGGCACACGTCTTTAATGTTTCCAGGACAAGCTCCAAAGCTATCAAAAAACCCCATCTCAAAATCACCTCCCCACTGAAAAAAAAGATTTTTTGCTAAAACAACCACCTTCTAACTCTAGTTACAGGTGACCCATTTACAAAGGAGAGAACCAAATTCTTTCTAAAGCAAATTCTGTCTCCTGTCCAATTCCCTGCATGATAATCACTAAACTGGGAGTAGGTTAGTAGTTTAGCAAGTTCATCACCTCCTGTATATGGTTGCACTGTGAATCAGTTTTCTAGTTCTTGTATATGGAGAGATGTATTCTAATACAATGAACTAAAAACTGTATTAATAAGTACTTATCTCATAGACCAAAGAAGGCACCATATAGTGGGACACATGCCAAACTTCAGAGTTCAGTATTTCTGCTTGCCTACTCCATCCCCTGATTCTGTATAATGGTCTTGGGTTCTTGGTTGTCTCTTCAGTCCCTGAGGTATCCCCTGTGCCTCACACCATTCTGTAGCTCCGAGAAGAGAAAGTTAACTTGAATGTTCCATGTATTTCTATGACTACATCATAATGCTCTATGAAGCATAAAAATATTTTGTCAGTTGATAAAGACATATTTTCTTAAAATTTTCAGTACTATTTATGAGTCAAGTGATTTTTCTGGGAAGCATTTATATTGAAAGATGGTTGAATATTGTGATAAATTTCCTTTTTTTAAAAAGGACAATGGAATTCACAAGAGTGAATAGCAATATTCACACCTGGATCACATTTTGTAGTCCCATTAAGGCGCTTTCTCTTTTATTCTTAGGTTAAATTGGTAAAAAGAAGACAGAATTGGGAGAAAAATGTAAACCTCGACAAAGAGGATAATTTGACATCATGTTGTTAAGGATTCTGTGTTCCCTGTTGTTGTGACAGCTGTCACTGTGTTGGCACCAGGATTCATAACCTGAGTCACATAGGGGTGACATCAGAACACACTTCTTTCATGTATTGACTTTATAGCCACCATTTTCCTTGTTTCAGTTGGAGGTGTTTTCAATGATTTTATAAAGTGAACATCATTTCTTATGAAATATTTCATACTCTAGAGTGAATACATGGCTAAGAACCTTACGTTCGTGGTGTAATATAAGGATTGCTTATATAAGCTACAAGAATTGTGTTAAATGTTTGCAGTGCTAATTGGTCCATTAGTAGTACATATAATAATCTCCAGGTGAGATGGTTTCTACCTATAGACTAAAAGACTTCAAATTGGCGTCCACTTTCTTTATAGTCTACTTAAAAATTTGCACAGCAGTTTTCTGTACAGGTTTATGAGGATAGAGGTATGTTTGAGATTCTGTTTTTTTCTCTCTGTGTTGCTGGATTATTGCAGTATAGTTAACTCAGACCCCACCACTAGTGGTTGATAATGGTGAAGAATCTACAGTCTCTTCCAGCTATACACAGAGGAAGAGCCTCATGGGAGTGATGTGGGATTACCATTTGTTAATAAAGAAGCTGCTTTGGGCCTGTGGCAGGGCAGAATAGAGTTAGGTGGGAACACTAAACTGAATTCTGGAAGAAAGAAGGTAAATTCAGAGAGATGCCATGTAGCTCCCGAAAGAGAAAGATGCAAGCTGTCAGCCAGAAACTTAACAGTAAACCATGAGCCTCATGGTAAAATACAAAATAATGGAAATTGGTTAATTTAAGATATACGAGCTAGGTAGCAATATGCTTAAGTGATTGGCCAAACAGTGTTGTAATTAAGATATTATATGTGTGATTATTTTGGATCTTAGAAGCCAGGAAAGGAATGAGCAGCCTCTGACAACATGGGAAGAAGGATAGGAATTTGTATTCAACCCCACAATCCTAAGAGATAAGCACAATTTTCTTAAATAGTTGGTTGTCATAGAACTGTAGACCTTGAAGGATCTGGAGATCAATGTTAGCTCCATTGCTGCTTATTCAAACACACTTTCAGAACTAAACAAAAATTTCAGTCTTGAATGAACTGGCCTGGATTGTACTCTAAGTAGCTTTCTTTGACAAACAGTCACATGCTTTGCTACTCTCACAACCCCCATAAATACACCCTTCCTGGTGTCTGTCAGCAACACCCCAATATGTTGGTAATCATTTCCTATAGTCACTCAACTTTATGATATCAAAGATTTTTACCTCTTTCTCAACAATATTCTGAGGGTCTCTGGGTTGAAAGAACAGCAATTCTGAAATAAAAATAGTTGAATTGTAAAAGAAATTTGTATTTCTTCTTGTTAGAAACAGTTTGGGGAGTGTGTAAATACCACTGTGGTCCCTTCTCTTTCTTTCCTTCTTTCTTCTTGAATGTTCTATTTAATGGTTAAAAGGAGAACTCTAGCAACAAGCTGCTCAGATCCCACAGCCTTTCTCCAGCTTTATTACTTAGTATCCATGTGGCCTTGGATATATTATTTCACCTACACTCATTTTCCTCAATGGGAATTACAATAATGCATTCTGGTAACTATGGCTTGGTATTTTGAATGGCTTTAACAGTAAAGTGTCTGCTGTTTTGTTAAACTGTAGGAACAGTCTTCATTCAAATACCTGGCCATATCACCTCCTTTAGGTAATATTGATATTTTAAAAATCATAATCTAAGTTTTAAGTTCAGAAAATAAATGAATGTTGATGTTATCAGACATTTTGGCTGGGAGTTACAGTAACAATTCATTGTTAGTAACATACATAGTAACATGCATTGCTTATGGGCTCAAATAACAAAGCATGGCACTACCCAGAACTCAAAGATTTAAGTGTTTCTCATTTTCGTATTCTTAAATTTTTGTATTGACCTAATTAAATATAAATTTGTTCTGCTAATTTCTCCAACAGGAACTGTCCTTTCAATTTGGGACCTTAGTGGAAAGAAAAAGTTCACTCTGTTTTTTCCAGTATACCTTTGTTATAGAGTCCACTTGGAGCCAACACAACCCACACCCCAAGTCAATGCAGATGACAAAAATCTATTACAATCAAGTCAGGGCCAAAGAACAGACTCATGAGCTAAATTGTGGCCCTGAGCTAGAATATTCAGAGCATTTAAACCTGATAACTGCAAACATCTCTGCCAAGTTATATTTATACTTCGCATCAATCAGGATTCAAGTATTAAGGACTTTCCTAGGAACCTTTCTTGATGTTATGGGTATCTTGTTCTCACTGGTTGGGTTACTTAATTGTGGTGGGGCGGCTTGCCCACCATTCTTGTCTCCTCCTTTCCAACCAGGATGTCAGTAATATCAGCTACCCAGTGATGTCTGGGGAAACCTTTGGAACGTCAACCTTCTTGGACCCTTATTCAAAATTGAAGTTCTTTCCAAAATGACTTCACTTTCATTCCTTCTTACACCTTCAATCTCTTCCCTTGCCCTAACTTGATTCAGGTGCCTGTTTTCAAACAGAAATCTATCCTTAAGTGGTCATGAGTGTTCTAGCTGTCATGCTTCAGTCATATCGCACTTTTAGACCTGAAGATTTGGAAAAGCTCAACTAGCAGCCTTACCAGTGTTCTATGGATTTTAAGAGTTGTATATTCTGTTGTTTTGCCATTGTTTTTTTTTTTTGTAGATTTTCAGAAAGGGATTTAAGACAGTCGGAGACTTGCAGGTGTGTGCCACACCCATAATCCCATCTCTCAGATTACTCCCATGTTCTGTTTCCTCTTTAGCATAGCAAGGTCTATACAATAGTTCCATTTAGTAAGCTGTCCCTACTCCTGGCATTTCCACTAGACTTTTTGAAATGATCAGAGTTGTGACTGTGTATCCTTAGGAGTCAGTGCAGCTCACCACCTACACAGCAGGAACTCGGGATTGTGTTGTAGCATGCATTGTGACCCCTAGTCTAATAATTTTTACTTCCGTGTATAGAAAATGGTAATAGTTGTAAAACTTTATCAGATACTGTGGTACTAGGCCTAGAAATAATAGCTCAGTGAAAGGTGGCTTGGCTGGTTAACTAATGTGCATGTGGTTCTGGCTTTGAGCCTCAGTGCACACCCACAAAAAAATGAAGAAAAATGAAATTCATGGCTCATCCTGATAACATTGTCTCTGTCATGGAACATCTAAAACCAGGATAGATAACTGGATTACATGAGGTATCTTACACTGAATAACATGTGGACAAGGAGTAAAATTTGGACAGACTGTTAGTAACAGAATTCATTCATGTCCATATGAACAAGAAAAATCCCCCAAGTTCATCTTAGGGTGGAATACAATCATTGCTTCTGCCTTCCTTCTCAATTTTGTATCCTTAGGCAATTCTAATATTTGATGTATTCAGAACATGTAATTCCTGTTTGAATCCAGAGACTGTCAAATGAATAAGTAATATGTCCGTGCTCCAGGCTTCTGGTTTTATTCTGTGTTGCTATTTTTGCTCACTTGCTACACTTTCTTCTGTCCTACTTCTTCTACCTTCTTACAGATGAAATTGGAGATGATTTCCTTTAATCTTAAACAGCTTTTCATAATGATAAAAAAGTGCAGCTCAGAATCCAGATACACATTTTTAGTTTTCAATAGTGATGAAAATGCTCTCCCCAAATGCTTTCATTATGTTGAAATGCCTTCAGCAGCCATGATCTTCCTTTGCAAACGTGCGGAGAGGTCATATATTTTATTCAAATTCCACGGCTCTGTGAATTTGCAATGCACATCCAGAAAGTATAGGGAAACAAAACACTTCCAGTTGAACTCATTCTTGGTAGTGGTGCTAGTTTGTACATGCCTGTAGTTCCAGCACTTAAAAAGTGGAGGCAGGAGACTCAGGATTCAAAGTCCTTATCAATAGTTCTATAGCAAGCTCAAAGTCATCCTGAGTTACACAAAACATTGAGATCTGTGATCTAGTCTTCAAATCTACTCCAACTCCTTAAAGGAAGTTGTGTTAGTCACCTGTTTTCTGTTACTAGAACACATTTCTTCAAACTGCATGCCTTATGAGAAAAGAAAGCTTAGCCTACATTTCTGAAGATGAATGAAAACGATGCCCACATATGATCGTCATTGTTAGGTTCATGTGTGAACATCATAGCATGATAAATGCATACCAGTGGGACTCTATGTATAAGGGAAGCAGTCTAGAAAGATAGAGAGATTTGGGGGTCAGGATCATTCCATTCTTTGGAAATCTTTTTTTTAATTATCTTTTCTTATTTTACATACCAGTTCTCTCTTCCTCCTCTCCTCAGACTCCCTCCACCTTCTACCACTCCATTCCCCATCCACTCCTCAGAGAGGGTAAGGTTCCCCATGGGGAGTCAACAAAGTCTGGCACATACTTTGAGGCAGGACCAAGCCCTTCCCACTATATCTAGGCTGAGCAAGGTATCCCTCTGGTGTGAAAATTCATTCTGTGTATGTGTTACTTTTATTGGTTAATGAATAAAGAAACTCCTTGGTATGTAATAGGATAGAGTAGAGTTAGTCAGGGAAAACTAAACTGAATGCTGGGAGAAGGAAGGTGGAGTCAGAGAGAAGTCATGTAGCCATGCCAGAGACAGATGCCAGATGGAACTTTTTCCAGTGAGCCACAGACATGTGATGGTACACAGATTAATAGAAATGGGTTAAATTAATTAATGTAAGAATTATCCAATAAGAATGTAGTACTAATTGGCCCAGAGTGATTTAATTAATACAGTTCCTCTTTGATTATTTTGGAGCTGAGGGGCCAGGAACAAACAAACAGCCTCCTTACAAAAAATTGGCACCCAAAGTGTGCTAGCTAATTCCACATAAAACCTGAGAGGGCTTAGAAAGGAATTCTAAGTACTAAAAGACAAAATTTAGCCACATGTTTTTTGGATGGGCTCTCCTTGATAGCAGCATGCTGCAGATCATTTAAGAGAGGTTTTCCTAACTCAGTGGTTGCAGCAAAAACCTGTGCAGCTCCTTTAAGAAGGCTTCCTGGTTTGCCAAGGGGAAAAAATGGCAATACCACTCTTGGGAATATACCCAAGAGATGCCCTATCATATTACAAAAGCATTTGTTCAACTATGTTCATAGCAGCATTATTTGTAATAGCCAGAACCTGGAAACAACCTAGATGCCCTTCAATGGAAGAATGGATGAAGAAAGTGTGGAATATATACTTATTAGAGTACTACTCAGTGGTAAAAAAAAAAATGACATCTTGAATTTTGCATGCAAATGGATGGAAATAGATAACACTATCCTGAGTGAGATAACACAGACCCAAAAAGATGAACATGGGATGTACTCACTCATAATTGGTTTCTAGCCATAAATAAAGGACATTGAGCCTATAATTTGTGATCCTAGAGAAGCTAAATAAGAAGGTGAACCCAAAGAAAAACATATAGTTATCCTCCTGGATATTGGAAGTAGACAAGATTGCTGGGCAAAAATTTGGAACTTGCGGGTGTGGTGGGATGGGGGTAAGGGGAAATGGGGAGAGAAAAGTGAGAAGGGGAGGATGGGGATTGGGGAAATGGGATGGTTGGGATAAAGGAAGGGTGGATATGGGAGCAGGGAAGTATATATCCTAATTAAGGGCGCCATCTTAGGGTTGGCAAGAGACTTGACTCTAGAGGGGCTACCAGGTGTCCAGGGAAATGTCCCCAGTTAGTTCCTTGGGCAGCTGAGGATAGGTATCCTATAGCCATACTGATGAATATCTTGCATATCACCATAGAACCTTCATCTGGCGATGGATGGAGATAGAGAGACCCACATTGGAGCACCGGTCTGGGCTCCCAAGGTCCAAATGAGGAGCAGAAGGAGGGAGAACATGAGCAAGGAAGTCAGGACCATGAGGGGTGCACCCACCCACTGAGACAGTGGGGCTGATCTATTGGGAGCTCACCAAGGCTAGCTGGACTGGGACTGAAAAAGCATGGGATAAAACTAAACTCTCTGAACATGGCGGACAATGAGGGCTGCTGAGAAGCCAAGGACAATGGCACTGGGTTTTGATTCTACTGCATGTACTGCCTTTGTGGGAGCCTAGCCTGTTTGGATGCTCACCTTCCTAGACCTGGATGGAGGGGGGAGGACCTTGGATTGCCCACAGGGCAGGGAACCCTGACTGCTCTTCGGACTGGAGAGGAAGAGGGAAAGGAGTGGGTGGAGGGGGAAGGAAATGGGAGGGGAGGAGGAGGCAGAAATTTTTTTCCAATAAAAAAGAGTTATCTAGAAATATGCATAGGCTAATAAGCCAAACAATGATTTAATTAATACAGTATCTGAGTGATTATTTTGGATCTAAAAAGCCAGAAATGAATAAGTGCCTTCCGCCAACAGGTAATGGAGGTTCCTCTCAACTAGACAGAACAGTAAACAACAACTTATCACTCTGAGGTTACAGGAAGCAACAATAGTTTAGGGTCTTTGCTGGAGTCATCCTTGTAAATTCCTGAGAATTTCCCTTGTGCAAGATTTCTCACTAACCCCATAATGGCTCTCACTATCAAGGTATCTCTTTCCTTGCTCTCTCTTTCGGTCCTTCCCCCATCTAGGCCATCCTGTTCCCTCATGATCTCCACCCCACTTTCCTTCTGCTCCTTTCCCATTTTTCTCTCCTTTCTCCCCCCTCCCTTCCAGTTTTCTCAGAAGATCTTGTCTATCCCAAGAGGATCTTTGTGTGTCTCTCTTATGGTTCTCCTTGTTACCTAGCTTCTTTGGTGATGTAGACTAGAGACTGATTATTCTGTCCTTCACAGCTAATATTCTCCTATGAGTGAATACATAACATGTTTGTCTTTCTAGGTCTGGGTTACTTCACTCAGAATTTTTTTTTCTAGTTCCATCTATTTTTTTTTGCCAATTTCAAAATAACATTTATTTTTTTACTACTGAATAATAGTCCATTTTGAAAGTGTACCACATTTTCTTCTCCATTCTTTGGTTGAGGGCCATCTAGGTCCTTTCCAGGTTCTGGCTAATATGAATAATGGTGCAATGAACAGAGTTGAGCAAATGTCCTTGTCGTATGATTGAGCATCCTATGGGTATATGCCCAAGAATAGTATTGCTGGGTCTTATAGTAGATTGATCCCCAATTTACTGAGAAACTGCCATACTGATTTCCAAAGTATTTGCTCAAGTTTGCACTCCCACCAGCAATGGAGGAATGTTCCCCTTACTCTGCATCCTTTCCAGCATAGAGTATTATTTTTTTATCTTAGCCATTCTGACTGCTGTAATATGGTATTTCAGAGTCATTTTGATTTGCATTTCCCGAATGGCTAAGGATGTTTAATTTCTTAAGTGTCTTTCTGCAATTTGAGATTTCTCTGTTGAGAATTCTCTTCTTAGATCTGTATCTCATTTTTTAATTGGATTATTTGGTATTTTGATGTCTGTTAGTTCACTTATTTCTTCATAAAGTGTCTGTCTCACAAACCTGTACATTGGGGAACGTGGAATGTTTCAAGTCTCCTATTAGTGTGTGGGATTTGATGTGTGATTGAAGCTTTAGTAATGTTTCTCTTACATATATGGGTGCTCTTGTATTTGGGTCATAGATGTTCAGAATTGAGACTTCATCTTGATGGATTTTCCCTGTGACGTGTATGAAATGTCCTTCTCTATCTCTTTTGTTTGATTTTAGTTTGAAGTCTATTTTTTTTCAGATATTAGGATAGCTACACACATTTGTTTCTTAGGTCCATTTGACTGGAAAATCTTTTCCCAACCCTTTACTCTGAGGCAATGCCTGTATTTGAGATTGAGGTGTGTTTCTTGTATGCAGCAGAAGGATGGATCATGTTTTCATATCCATTTTGTTAGAACATGTCTTTTTATATGTGAATTATGTCCATTGATATTAAGAGATATTAATGAGCAGTGATTGTTAATTCCTGTTATTTTTCTAGGGTAGTGTTTGTGTGTTTTCCTTCTTTGGCGTTTGCTGGTGTGAGGTTATCTGTTTCCTATGTTTTGTTGGTGCAGATAACTTTTATAGGAAATCTTACAGGAGAACTACACTCATGCCTTTTAAGGTCTGTGATCTTAATACCTAACCACGCTCTTCTAAGCAACACACCTCAATCTCAACATATCAAATTTTCAGCATAGAAGCCTTAGATGAGGTATACTGAAACTATATCCATGCCAAGTGTACTTTTTTAATGAAGATCTTCATGGCCTTTATTATTCATGATGTCATTAGTATTCATCTCTGATCCTCATCAATGTCATTCTTTAATTTTTCATTCCCTCATAAGATGAACAAGCTTTAAAAACAGCCATTGAAATGAATCATAACTAAGTAATCAACCCCTTTGAAAATGTCTTTTTCATTTTTAGACATTTTGCAATTTCAAATTGTTCTTTTAAAGTAGGAGGGAGGATCGTCTATAGTGGCTGGTCATTTACATCTGTCTTTGCAATGACTAGGAAGCAAGACCAATTAAGCCTCCTTCAGAGGCAGCTGTAGAGAAATTATCAGACTGGGCTATTTTTGATGATTATTCTGAGTATCTTCCTCCAGCCCTGACCTTGGGATTCACCTTGAAAGCAAGAGACTGTTCACTAAGGCATCAGGTGTCTGCCATAGCTCCAACCAACCAAGAGGGTTTGCAAACTAGAAGCACCTGCTTTAGAAAGGTTTAGCCTTTGAAAATAAATCTATAATGTGTTTGGAATTTCACATTTTAGCAAGATTAAGAAACATAGGAAGGTTAAATAAATCCTGATTTACAAGAGACTTTCCAACATAAAGGACTGTGACTTAGGGAGTCACGCACGCTCTTGTCTTTTGCCTCAGATCCTTCTCCTGATGCTGTAAAGACCAAATGGAAGACGCTACCCGAAGAGATTCAGTGAACAGGAATTCATCAATGTATATTTGAATTTCCTTAATACTTTTCAGTTTAACATATGCCATTTGTGTGTTAGGGCAAATGGTTTATGTACTTTTCATTTAAACAATGTCATTTTTTAAACATTCATTTAAACATTGTCTAAGATATTTATTTTTTTAACCTCAAAGCTGAAAAGCAGCAGAGTGTTTAAAATATAATTTCAATAAGAGATCACATTCTCTTTGCTGTAGGGAAGATAACTGGAGAATTACACAAATAATTATTAACCGAGCTTGATATATACACCTATAGTCTCAACTCTTGGCAGGTAGAGGAAAGATTATTAGGGGTTCATAGTGAGTTAGGTTAATCTATTCTGCTATCTCAAAACAAAACAAAATTCTAGCACATGCATTATGATCAAATGAAGTAATTACCATATAGTCTCACTTATAATCCAAAACACTAAAATGACAATTCCTGGAACATTATCCCTGCGTAGCATTGGCATCATCTGGACATTTGTTAGAATACATATTTTGAATTTCAATTTCTGTTCTAAATCTACCAAAGGAGAAATAATGGAGAAACCCACCAGTGGGTTTTAATAGTGTTTCTTCAGGTACATTGAAGTAAGGAGTCTTTATTGTAGTAGAATAGCAGTTCACTTACTGAAGAGCCACTGTCATTAAAATGGAATATAAACCAAGGGATATTGCAAGAGTTAAAAATTGTCTTTATTATGGGAATACAAAGGAAATTGGATGCAAAGGGTATCAAAGACTCACAGAATTTCAGACAAGGTGAAAGCCATGTGTCACACTGCTTGCCCCAGGGAGATGTGGACAACTGCATATGCTTGCTTCTACCCTGACTTCCCAAGAGAGCAAGTCTGCCTCTTCTCTCCGCTTATCAGTCCATATGCAGAACCTCATACCACCCCCTGAGGGCCAGTAATCCAAAAGCTGTTGGCTGAAAGAATTCCCACAACAGGAAGACTCTAGCAAGTCTGAGGAGACGATGATGCACAGGGCCCCTGATAACTACTGGAAAGGAAAGAGCCTGCAATCCTGATATGGCTGCTCTTTGTAGCTGTCTAGGTTAAGCTAACAATGATGGTTATTATCTACATGAGGAAAACAAAAGCTTGTTTGTTATACTTGCATAGTATCCCCATGAGGTTGGTGCCAGTCAACCTCCCTGGCTTTTAAAGGCAGTTGCGAGTTACTAAATACAAATTTCTACAGTGACTACAAAGTACATATACCCCCAAATTCAACATTCTCCATGAGGTTCCGTAAACATGAGCCTTGATGAGGTATCTTTTGGATATGATCAATTTGGAATTTACATAATTTTACAGGCACTTACCTTTTCTTGTCTGTATTAAAGAATGAAAGAATGATCTTTTCAAAATTGTTTGAAGTCCCATTTAGATCTGAAGACAGGTTGGCTTCGATGACTCTGTCTTAGGTAGCTTCCAAAATCAGAGGCTAGTTTATGTAACTCTATTACTATTCTCCTTTCCGTAGGCTGTTGCTGAAAGAATACAGGGGCTCTGTTCGCTTATTACAAAAAACGGCTTTCCTGATGGTATCATGGCTGTTTCTTTAGACTTTCCTGACAGTAGAAATGCTGGGTTTAATGAAGCTTTGCACAGACCCTAATCTCCTGCTGGGACCTGCTCTGTTCCAAACAGCTTAGCCATTGAGTCATCATCAGACTCTTATCAGATACCAGCCTGAGCTCCTCTCATTTAATCAGAACCCTTCTTGCTTTATGGTTCATATTTTTGTTTCCATATGGTGGGGAGGGGACAAAGTTCATGGTTCACAATCTTATTTTTAGCCACTCTTTTTGATGAGGTGTGCTCATTTTGTTGCTTCTGGGAGGGTGAATGTTTTGAGATTGTCTCTTGTGAGTAACTCATCCAATATGTACACATCTCAGGGAATGACTGATTTTCTCTCTCTCTCTCTTTGTGGTGTGTGTGTGTGTGTGTGTGTTTGGGGTTGGCAGGAGAGAAGGAGGGATAATTGGATTTCTGGCATTGATCAGTTTTTCACCAGATGAAAGGAAACACCCAATCCCCTCACTGCAGTGTCTAAATGCAGGTGATGTCGTCTGATCTGCATGTGCTTCCCATGGATCTGAAACTTATGCCCATTCTTATTCTGTAAAACCTTTAATGATTTGGGATTGTTAAAAATTACGAACAAACAAGCAAGATTTGTGTATGCAGGATATGCTAGGCAGGATAATGCTATTAGCTGCTGTAACAAACCTTCAGATCGAGGTACTCAAGTTTATTGATGCAGCTCTGCACCTCATGTGTTTTGTCTGTCTCATTTTGAAGTGCTGATTTAATGATCAGAGTGTTACTATTCTGAAGTTTCCTTTGGACTCTAGAATTAGGTAGAATGAGCAAGGGAGAGAAAAAGGAGATGAGATTGTGTATTTTAAGGTCATCTTTGGAAGTCAAAATGCATTCATTTTTTATTGACCAAACTATGCATGAGGTCATAACTTCAAAGACAACTGGAGTGCATATTAATCAGTTCTACAGAAGCAATAGTCAGATCATTGAGTGGAGAGATTGGAGAGATTGCAACAAACTCCTCAATATCTCTCATTCTTGTCTCTGAAATTGAACTTGACAGTATTCTCTTCCTCACTTTGAAGACTACATGAAAAGACAACTACATCACCTCATGTAGGGACAAAGCCTTCAGAGTATTCTCCATTGCCAGTACTGTGACAGATGCTACAAATTGCGTGCATAATTGGAGCACTGCAAGAATCTGGGGTCCCTCATGCACACAACATACAGTCAGTGTTATTAAGGTTGATACAAGCAAACAATAATATAGGAGCTCTAAGAGCCTTATGGTCAGTGACCTCATTGTGAATAATTCACAGGTGTGTGAGAAGATTCACTTTTTTTTTTTTACATTCGCCATTGCTTACTTCACCTGACTAGTTTACATACATCCACAGATTAAATGAATCCTTATTAACCCAGTAAACAGCATTTGGGAGAACAGATGGCTTTGAGTTGTGTGTATATTCTTTCTCTAGGCCTCGGTGATATTGAGCAATCACTTGCTATGTAATGGTTGCTTCAGGAAACAGAGCAATTTATTCCAAGAGTATGGGGTAGACACGTACTACATGGCACAAAAGCCTAGTCAGACATATGCAGATGACAGTGACATCGATACTACCACATTAAGTCCTGGCAACAGATCTGATTGCCGATCCAACACGCACGATGCATATTGCGGTTCTTGATTGTTTTAAGAAGACATTAACTTTTATTTTTAACCTCCTGTTTTTGATTTAGAGTTCCAAATCAAGGTATTCAATAGTACATCCTGATTAGGCTACTTCTTCGAGTTATATTATTCATGATGTCTGATTCAACAGATAATTTGAGTAGGAAAAATATCTTCTAATTTGCTTATTATGTGTACAAAATATGTTTCTCTCCTAGAGACTTTAGCACTGAGTATTGATAATACCACCTTTGGGAAAAAATTATAACTGGGTCCTGCAAAAAGAAAAATATGATAACCCATGTGGTATTTTGGATCACCGGATACGTTGATTGTTTTTGTTCTTGTTTTAAAAGTATGGAAGATGTCATTGTCAAAATCTGAGGGAGCTCAAAATTTTGATGAAAAAGGAGCTATATTTACTCTCTCTTTCACACACACACACACACACACACACACACACACCACTTTACTATTTGTTTTGTTTCTAAACTAGATGAGTTCTTTCTTTGATGCTGAGGAGCTCTCGACTTTACCAGTAAATCACAAATGCTGGCATAAATCTTTTGGTTTTTATTTGTTTTGTCTTTTGAGACAGGGATTCTCTGTGTAACAGCCCTGTCTGTCCTGAACTTGCTCTGTAGACCAGGCTGGCCTCAAACTCACAGAGATCCTCCTGCCTCTGCCTCCCGAGTGCTGGGATTAAAGGCATGGGCCACTTTATATTAAAGCATGCCAGGCTTTATATTTCTATTTCCAATTACAGTGTGGTTGGTAGCTTAAGACATAATATCCCTGTGCTCTCAAAGAAGCACAGAATCACCTCCATCTCAGAACTGCATGTCTTGATTATCTGTGGGATTAGGATTAGCGATAACATTTCCACCTTCAATTTTAGCTGATGTAATTATTTGCTGTTTAATCATTTCGATTCTCTGCACTCTAAAAAGAAATTCTAAATGAGATTAGTGATGCATTTTAGGTTCCCACAAGCTAATTTTTGTATATTCTCTTTTCATCTAAAGGCTAGTACTGGGGCGGTGGTCAGGAGAGGATACAGGCTTTAACGAGGCTAAGATGAGACACGGTATGCCTGCATCTCCACATAGGAATGTAATGTGCTTTGATCACAGTAGGTACCTCTTCTCTCACTCTTATCCTTCCCCCACGACCTTCTTGGTCCTCACTGCTCATAGTCCTCGTCTTTTCTTTGTCATTCCTATGTATTACATATTTATAAATTACATATTTATAAATATGTATTACATATTTATAAACCTATGTATTACATATGTAAACCTATGTCTATATGTTTGCCTATTCCACACATGACAGAAAATATGATCCCTGTCTTTGTGTTTTCCTTTATGACGGAGAAATTCTCATTTGTGTGTGTGTGTGTACATGTGTGTGTGTTTTTTATTCATTCATCCTCAGAATGGCACCTGGACTGATCCCTTAATTGCCTATTGTGAACAGTGACACTGTAAACATTCGTGGACAGAGGTCTGTATTGTTTGTTAACGATGATTCTTCTGACACCTAAGAAACAGCACATCTGGGTCACCAAGTCCTATTTTCTTTTTTTAAGTAAACTTATTCCCAAAGTGACTTTAGTAGTTTACATTCTTTCCCACAATTAGCAAGCGTTCTTTCTCTCCAGTTACTTCACAAAAATTTTCCCTTTTAACACATTTTAATTAAATACAATTACAATACTTTTTCCACTCTCCTTCCTCTATCCTACTCCCCAACCCCCAAGTCTCCTTCCTTGGTTTCTGAATGACAGTAATTCTACTGGAATGATATCAATGCAGGTATTTTTAAAAACCTTTTTTTTCATATAGTGTTTGTGTGAGTGTGTGTTTGAGTGTCTTCTGTGTCTTTGTGTTTGTGTGTATGTGTGTTTCTCTGTGTATGTGCTTGCATGTAGGTGTGTGTGTTTGTGGGGTGTATGTGTGTTTGGTCAGTAAGTGTCTTCTTTTTTGAGGCAGGGTCTCTCCTCAAGTCTGGAGTTCTCTTACTGGCTAGATTGGCTGGCCACGAAGACTGTGGGATCCACTTCTAGTGGATCTTGACCCCCCCAGTGCCAGCATTCCACATGTATGCCACCATGGCTGGACTTATGTGGGTGCTGAGGATCTGAACCGATGTTGGAGTGGCTGTGCAGCCGGCACTTCACTTGCCGAACCATCTCCCTTTAATGTAGTTTTGATTTTCATTTCCCCAGTTGTTAATATTTAACCCTATTTCATGCAGTTATTGGCCATTTGTAATTCCTATAAAGCATTTCAAATTTTTAAATTTTATTTTATGTATGCGAGTTTTGTTTAAATCCACATCTGTAAAACACTTGTCTATCTGGTGCCCACAAAGCCAGAAGAGAGCACTGGTTCCCCTGACACTGGATTTGCAGATGATTTTGAGCCACCTTGTGGGAGCTAGGAATTGAAGGCAAAATGGGTTTCTGTGAAAGAGGAGCAAAGATCTTAACCACTGAACCATCTCTGTTGGGTCCTGAAAATAATTTTTCTAGCTGTACTGGCTTATAGCTATAGCTCCAGAAGGTGAGACAGTAGGAGGGTGAGACAGTAGGGTTGTCGTGCCCTAAAGTTAAGACACTCCATGCCAAAAATATGAGATGAGTTACACTTGTTGAAATTCAGAAAGAGCTATGAAGACTATTAAATATTGGTAGTGGGAGTGATAGAAAGGGGAGATATGATATTTATCTGTAAGTGGATAGTGTCTGGATTCTTTCTTCACTAGTTTATATAACAGTTTATTGAATTGATATAAAAGCATCTATCAATTATTGCATTTTAATCTCATTAACTATTTCATATAGTAGGAAATAGTCATTGAGGAATTACTGCCAAAGGACACTTTCCTTTCTTGAGGCTAACCAGCTGCCAGGACTAAAACGGTTCAGCAATGTTTGTCCTCTGGGGCATCTTGTATAATCTCCTTAGGCTGTGAGTTTGTCCTTTGGTTTTATTGTTGCACAGGAGGTATCACTTTTCTGCCTTTTCATTTTGAAATACGCTATGGAATATTCTTTGTTATACTTTTGACCTGATGCACTCTTTGGAGGACTGAGAAAAAGAGTGAAAGATGTAAGATGCTATCACTGAAAATGTTTCTATAGATGTCCACTGTTGTTCAGAGCCAGGCCAACCTTAACCTTGTGCTCTTGGAACAGCAGTCTAAATTACTTCGAAAATGGTGGTGCACTTGGTACTGAACTTTCAGAAACTGTAGCATTGTAATTTACGGTCTAAGTTTAGAACTACTAGGAAATGGCGATCTTCTAACTGGATTGTAGAAAACAAAAATCAACAGCCAGCAAAAGCCTACAGACTGGAATTCTACAGTTCTAAGATTACTATTTGGTGGCCGAAATAACAACATAACAGTGGCAGCCTTGCTGTAAGTAGATATATGAAAACAATGATCTACACCACATGCAAGTTTGTTCCTTACACAACCAATTGAGTGTACCACTTATGAGAATTATTTATGATATAGAAACATCCAGAACATAATTTATGTTAATATTATGTTGTTTTATATTTTATAATAAGATCCAGGTCGATATCTAAGCTAAAGGCAACTTAGTTTAGACTTTATGATTAACCAAAGAATAACTTAGCTAGTACCTGCTGATTATTTAGAAGTTAAGGACTGAAACAGGTTTTTATTTTAAATAACAGGAATATCAACATTGTAAAATGAAGCGGTGAGTTTTGTGTTGTTACTACATAATTATTTATGGGAAAGTTGTGACATCAATATCTGTTTAAAGATGTGGCTAAGTAGGGTAGCACAGGTAAGAAAGTTTCATTAGGACTTTTATAATAAAAGTTATTGTGGATACCATCTCAAAAATGATTCAGGTAAGATTAATTACAATTAGCATGGGAAATTGTTTGCCGCAGATAAAAGGCAGAGAGTGTTGAGTGTATATTTTTTTATTGACCCAAGATAATCATTTATCGCACATATACCATAGTGCTCTTTTCTTTATTGATAGTTTTGAAATTTACTTCTGCTAGATTCAAAATAAGGGTCTCACAATGCATCTCCTCTGGTTGTGTAAGGCTTAAATACCATTGTATATAGCCTATCATTTAGAGTGTCCAATAGTCAGTATGTGTTTTCTGTGTAGACTTACATCCTTAGGTTCACTCTAGTTCTATACCCTCTTTAAAAGTATTCTTATCATTTTTCTGCTGCAAAAACTACAGATTATCTGGACGTGATGGCCCATACCTGTAATACCATCATTTGTAGGGTAGAGTCAGGAGGGTTGGGAGTTTAAGATATTCTCGGCTGTGGAGTGGGTTTAAGGCTAGTCTGGGTTACATGAGATCTTATCTCAAGATAAATGAATACATAAATATATATTTAAAAAACCAGCTGACCAGATTGTGGTAAGCATATGGAGCATACAGGGATGGAGTGGCTTCACTAAGATTAATGGAATGGAATTAAAATATTCCTTGTGAAGTACATGTTTTTCACAGTGATTAAAATACTCTTATATTTTAATTTTATAATAATTTTTAAAAATTGTGTGTAAATTAGAAATCTTGTATTATCTGGTCAGGTCAACTTAAAAAAAATCTACCAAACCCAGAAAAGATTTATGATCACAGGAATGGAGTAATATTTAAGAGGCTGGATTGAAAACATGGTTGAAAGAATAACAAATAATTTCACCAAAAATGTAAAGTCCAACCACATTAGAATAATTTATTTTGCCAGAATACATTTCTTCTTCTCCCCACTCCTTCCTAGTCTAAGATCTTGGGTTTGATTCGCTCTAGTGATTCATGTAGATGGATTGGGAATGAATGGAGACCAACCCTAGAAACTGTATGCCTAGCAAATTTATGCCTCACAGTATCTTCTATAAGCTTTGCCAGGAAGGTCAAACTCATCAAGTCAAATGTCACACGTTTTATAGTTTGATGTGCCATTCTGAAATCCTCCCGATAGTTGAAGACAATAAGTCGCATCTGAGAATACACTCAGTCCATGAGAAAATACAAAGTTTGATTTACTAATGTAAATTACCATTAGTAAATTAAGTAATTACCATTAATTAAGTAAATTAAGGCAGAAAAAATGCCATCCTGGTATTTCATCACAAGGCTCTCCTCAGTACCATCTTCCAGTTTCTAAAGTTTGTGGACGTTCTTCAAGTTCCTGTCACAGAGGTCCTTGCCAGTTTATTTTGTTGGTTCTAATTGTCAAGGAGCCATCTAGTTCGTGGCTTACCTTCTGCTGGCAAGACTATCTGGCTAGGCGACTGTATTATCTCAAATCCAGGAGCTTAAATTCTGGATCAGTGAAGTGTTCACAGGGCAATCTGCTATGCTTGCAGTGGTTGATATATCATTTCGATTTTAACATTAGAAAACATAACTTACGGTTGCTATTGTATGCCTTAATCTTGAGTTTGTTCTCACTTTCATGCAATGTTACCTAGGCACAACTTGATTGCTTTTATGACATGTTAGTTTGTTGTGGGTAGAAGTTTAAAAGAATTTCTAGCCTTCAAAGTCCCTTTCTGAAATGTGAACAAGCCATTATATGTACCAGTTGATTTGTCCATCCTTGTTAAGTATGGTGTCACAGTGTAGCTAATGGAAACTTGCTTCTCAGTCTCCTCTGTGTCCTCTCTCCAAACTTGAAATCAGCCAAATTTTAATAACAGATAGTGATCAGGCCAGTCCTTCTTGAGGCTGTCTTCTATTCTTCCATTAAGTGTTAATTCACTTGATGAATGATTTTTTTTAAGGGTGGCTAGCAAGTACTCTGAGGATCTGTTTCATTAAGTGAGAAAATAAGTGCAGAGCAATGCAGAAAGTATTTGACCAACATTTGGATGCTTGTGTAGCGGTAGGTTTTTGGAGCAGGTGGAGATAAAGAACTGAAGTGATGACATTAAGAGCTCCATTATCAGTAAGGAGGCTTGTTGCCTATGGATTCCATTGAGTGGCATATTGAAGGGAATTGAAATGAGACGTTACAAGATCAGGAGAATGTAAATCACGTTGAATGAGGGTGAGTGGGTTCCCATCCCACAGAGGACATCAGCAGATGTAATACTTTCAGAGATTTTTGGTGAGAGAATTCATACTAAAAATTTGTGTCAGCAACACAAGCAGAAAATTATGATTCTCAGTGGGGCATTTTTAGTAGTATTTCTAGTGCCGTATCAGAGATGTCTTGATTTTTCAATGTAAAACAGAAATGGATGAGTATAACCGAAGCACTTAAACTGATTCTCTCTTTCTTCCTTCCTTCCTCCCTCCTTCCCTCCCTCCCTCCCTCCTTCCCTCCCTCCCTCCCTCCCTCCTCTTCCTTCCTTCCTTCCTTCCTTCCTTCCTTCCTTCCTTCCTTCCTTCCTTCCTTCCTTCCTTCCTTCCTTTCTTCCTTCCTTCTTTCTTCCTTCTTTTCTTTCAGGGTGAGTCACCCAGCAAGTTCCTTTGTCTTCCTAGGAGGAAAAACATCATTTATATTGCTTAGTACAAAATCCTGCATTAGCATTCTGGTTAATAAAAATAGGTCAGGTAGACTCAGGGTCTTATCATCACGAAAACATTTCTAACAAAATCACAGTGAGCCTTAAGCCACCAAAGAAACAAACTTTGCAGTTTTCTTTAGCTAATCTCAAAGTTACTTACTCACCCACTGTCACTAAGTTAAAGTACAGTGAGCATGTATTCAAATGTATGTATGGAAACAAATACTATTGTTGTACTTAAAGTCAAAGAGTAAATCAGTAGCTACACAGGGAAGGAGTAGAATGTAGAACACACATCTGTCAAATTGCTGTTCCCGGCTCTGTCTGCTCATCAACTTACAGGTTTGATATAAAGCAGGGGAAAGACTATGCTTCCCCCCCCCAGAAGGGACAGGAAACTGCTTAAGCACACTGGTCATGATTTCATTAAAAAAAAAATGCTTACAGGGACTTGGTCTTGGTATTTATCAGGCAGTCAGACCCATTAACTTGAGACGACATTATTTCCAGTTGACATTCAGCATCCGAGGCCCGTTTTAGATAGCATTTAAATTCAGACTTGGTTGCGCAGCTGGTCTGTCGACCCATCACAGAAAGCTCCCTCCTCCTTTGATTACTTATTTTTTCAATTACTTTTTTTTATTACTGTAACCTGATTTTTTTTCCTGAAGGAAATATATTTATACAATAAAAAATTCAAAAGAAGTGGGATAAACAAATCAAAAGTAAAACTTTCCTAACTCCCACTGAACCCAATTTTTCTTCTCCAAGAGCACCTATTGTTGACAATTTCTTATAAAATTCTCCCCCGATACACTAAGATTACAAGCATGCAGATATACTTCTTATTGCTTTTACAACAGAATATGCCATGATTTGAGCATTACTCTCCCTAAGTAGATGGCATTATATTCAGTATCTGTTTAAGCAGACTTAGCATGTGTTTTTTAACAGTGTATATTATTCCAATGTATGTATGAACATAATGTATTTTGAGTAGACTTGGTATTAAATATGCATCTTATTTCCAGTGAAGTATTGAATTTTTTTGCAATCTGTTATTTTACATAGATGCAAGGAGAGTGGAGGTTCTGCGTAAAAGGTTACATGAATTTTAAGTTGTTATAAATATTGTGAAGCTGCAGTAGACTGTATTTTAGCTTACACTTCCTCCAAAGGCATGCAGGCATGCAAAAGGATGCCTCCTTTTCTTATTCTTGCTTATAATGTATAAACACAGACAAGTTCTTCTTCTATATGACAAGTTAAAATGGTATCTTAAAATTTTCAAATCTCTTCAATTAACTTTGAAATTTTACTGTGTTTTACATCTAATGTCTTTTTTAAAAATTTTATTATTTATGTTTATTTTATGTGCATTGGTGGTTTGCCTGCATATATGTCAGCGTGTCAGATTCCCTGGAATTTGGAGTTACAGAAAGTTGTGAACTGCCATGTGGGTGCTGGGAATTGAACCTGGGTCCTCTGGAAGAGCAGTCCGTGCTCTTAACCAATGAGCCATCTCTCCAGCCCTTATATCTACATTCTATAAAATAGTTTTATCCCTTGGCCTAGAGAATGACAGTGTAATGACATTAATTCTTTATTAATTATTAAGAAACCTTTTCTTAATATTTTCTATGAACAGATAACTGAATTCTTACTGAATAAATATAAATAGAATATCTATCTATCTTTCTTTCTATCTATCTATCAAAAATACAGACTTATGGAGCCAAGTTCATATATATATATATATATATATATATATATATATGTGTGTGTGTAAAATATAATGTGTGTGTAAAATATAAGCATGAACCATAAATTAATGACGAGACCATAAATTTTAAAGAGAGATCAGATTGTAGATGAAAGAGTTCGAAGGAAGAAAAGTAAGAGAGAAATCGTACTCTCTTACTACATCCTAAAAAGATAAAGTAATACTATGAAGGGGACAAAACTAAAAATAATTAGGCACTACTAAGATTAAAATGTGTATGCTTGTCAATCATCATCAGAGCGGCTTTTTCTGGCAGCTGATGGGAGCATATGTAGAGACCCACTGGGAAGGCAGAGAGAGAACCCAAATTGGAATTCTCTATTAGATTCTTTTTGCTTAGAGCTTGAGGAACCCTAAAGAAGGGGATGGAGAAAGAACTATAGGAATGGGGGTTTGGACATCAGGACAACATGGCCCACAGAATAAAGTAAGTAGGGCTCTTATGGGCTCACAGAGACTGAAGCAGTGATCATCGGGCCTGCATGGGCCTGTGCATATAAGTTATGGTTGTTAACTTGGTGTTTCTGTGGGACTCCAAACAATGGAAATGTGGTTATCTCTGGACTCTTTTCTTCCTACTGGGTTACCTCATCAAGTCTTAGTGTGATGGTTTGTGTCTAGTCTTAGTGTATCTTGGTATGCCATGTTTGTTTGTTAATTTTATCTAAATGAATCTAAAGCTTATGTGGACTGACACAATAGTATATAAACTTACCAGATACCTGGGCCATTAAGATTGCAATGATGGTTGAGTGGTAAATAAAAGCTTTAGATTATGTAAGATAAAAAACATGGGTAGAATTTAACCAAAATTATTTTTTAAAAAACACAACATGAAAAAAATACATATTGAATATTCCCACATATGTAAGGCTGAAACAGGGATATGGAGTAACAAATCAGAAAACTACTGCTATCTTTTTCCTTTGGGTGTTAACTGTAGGTTTTTATGGAATAATACAATTTACATACCCATAAACTTAAGATGTGTTTACAGTCGTTTGATTATAGGTTGTTGTTGTTGTCGTCGTGGTGTGTGTGTGTTTGTGTGTGTGTGTTGCAATAAAACTTGGAATCTGTCTCCTGCGTCTGTCTCCTGCAGGGGCTCCATGGCTTCTGCTCTACTCTGCCTACTTTCTCCTCTCTCTGTTTGGAATTCCTGCCTCGCCCTATTCTGCTAAGCCACTGGCCAAAACAGTTTTATTCATTAACCAATAAAAGCAACACATAGAGAACTTCCCACACCATTGGTATTAATTTTTAACCAAATAATAAAAAAATATTCAATCATATTACAGAAGAGTGCTATCTGGGTTTAGGAAGGGTCAAAGAAGCGGGCTCAGTGGAGAAAAGAATAGTGGATGGGAGGGACAAATTATAACATACCCTGGCATATGGAAATGTCATAAGAAGACCTGTCTTCTAACAGGTTAACAGACTATGTCTGCTAACAAACTTTAATAAAATATAGGTTTTAATCAAGATATAAATAATTATATAAATAAAGACATAAGCTATGCTTATGGACTAGAAATCTCACTGCTATAAAGACAAATTTCCCGTTTCTTTCCATTGTGTGTGGGATAATATTATTAAAATCCTGACAAAGTATCCAGAAGCCTGAAATGCTAATGTAAAATTCATATAGAAGCACACCAGTTTAGGAATATGTATGACATTTTTTGAGACAACATAAAGTGGGAAGATTTATTCTATTTTATGAGTGCTTATTATAAAAGATGGGGATTTAGAGGAATACAAAAAAGAGAACTATCTAGTAATGTATTCACATGTGACATTTTAAACGTAAAACAAAGCTGGTATGTGGACATACACATCATCCCGCACATGGCAACATATGCTTGTGTATGTGTAAAATACAGTGTAAATATGAAAGAAAACACAATTTTTGAATTAACTTGTAATTATCCCATACTGTGTGACTATTTCTTAAACCAGGTAAGTAAAAACTGTAAGAAAAGGCTTTCAGTGTAACAGTATTAAAAGTAGGAACTTCTATTCATCAAAAACCAATTATACTATGAAAAATACAACCAGCAGCTGGAAAGTATTTGCAAAATGGAAACCAAAGACAATATACCTTTACCTATACGCATAGCTAAGAATGTCTGACTGTATGGTAACGCTTGAAGAAATCTCACTAATGGGTGTCAATTGTAGATCAGTGTACTCCCAAGTCCCAGTGTAACACAGAAGAAACAGCACTCATTATCTTTTCAGAAACATTGATTTAAAAATGCATAGAAAGACAATTTGGACCTGGTGTATTTTACATTTTTTATGTTTCCCTCCGGGACACTTTGAGAATATATATTAGAAGGATAAAAATGATCTGTCCTTGGGTGAGAAAATAACTACCCAGATCCACAGACAAGTCTATTACACTTGCTGTGTGAGACAGCGATGCAGGATGGAATCATGTCTGATGTGATTAAATCAGATTTGGGAGCCCAGCAGACTTCTGCCTGCTTGTCATCATGTTTGCTTGAATTATATATTCTTTGAATGTTGTGTGCTCTGATTACATCAGAGCATGGTGTGAGCATGTTTCTTTGGTCATTATTTTCATTATGGTATAACTGCTGTATCATCTTGACAATGAATTAGATCTCCCTTGCTACTAAGGGAAACACAAGTGAAGGCTAGGGAGAAAGAAAACCCCCTTCTAAACTACCAATAGTCTCTCAAGTCAAATTGCCTGTTTCATGGACCATGTTCGGGTAATATGAACAGAAGGAAGAAATAATTAGTTGGCATTTAGTCTATCAAGAAGGCGAATAGGGATGGCAAGATGGCTCAGCCAAAAACAGCACTTGCTGCCAAGCCTGATGACCTGAATTTGATCTTGAGGCCGTACATGCTTGCAGGGGTCAACTGGCACCCATTAGCTGTTCTTCACCTCCAATGTGTGAGCATGCATACACATATAAATTAATAAGAAAATAAATAAATGTAAACCATAGAAAGAAGGAAAATAAAGGTTGTAGGGTTCCACCAACTTTGTGGGGTGCCTTCAACATTCTATTGCTTTCTTGTGGGTCTTCCTGAGGGTTGCATAAGTTCTTTCTTCTCTTTGAATCTTCTAGGGGTAGACTGGAAGAGATTCTAAATGTATTAAAGCCAAGGAGCTGATTTATTTGTACCTGGTAACTCTCTCTGCCTCTGGTTTTCCATTCCAAATAACTCAGAGTGTGGAGAGCTTTTACTTCACAAAAGATTGTATAATAAACTATCAGGTCATAATGTAAAAACAACTGTCTTAGTATAAAAGTGCATAAAACGTGATCCTTGAGTCCACCTTTTCTACTAAAACAAGTAAGTTCATTGCACACATGTTCTGCCTTCTCTATTCTTTATTACCAATGAAAAATAATATCTTGCAGTCCATTTAAAGATTTATTTTATTTTTAAAAACATGCATGCAGATTTGTCTCTATGGGGACTTTGCACATCACTGCAGGTGTCCAACAAAGCCAATTTGTGAGATCTCCTTGAATTGGCTCTTGTGAACCTTCTGGATTAAGGGCTGGGGACCAAACTCCAGTCCTCTCCAAGAACAATGCAGACTCTGGTGTTCTGTGCCATCTCTCCAGACTACTAAGATATTCTAATAAATGAAATAATATGTGTTTGGCCAAGTTGGATTTTATTTTATGTATTTCCACAGTGTCGTTTCTTTGCATTCACCTCAGAGAAAAATCAGTACAAAGATTTAGTATAAGTCCTTATATTGCATATTCTAATGTTTTTGAAATATGTATTTATCTAAAATCATGTTCCAGCACAGCACATTTTTGCTTTAATGTGCACAATTGGTATTACATTGATCAGATAGTTTGGATCATCCTGCTTCCTATTCTCACTTTGCAAAGCCTCTGTTGTTCTTCATCACGTTTACTGATGTTATGTTACACAACTGTATAGATTATAATGAGTTTCAACGCTAGTTGCTTTTCTGTTTATATTTTCCACCATCCCACTACCTTTTTACTGTCCTTGTGAAGGGACCAACTAGCTCTCATTTATTCTGCAATCCCTTTTGCACAGAAGATAGCTATTATGGGGCAAATTGCAGGGCCATCTGACCAATGGAATGTGAATGAAAGTCATATTTCATTTCTAAACAAAATAATTTAATAGAAAGTGTGTTGGTTGTTTTAATGTTTATGACCTCTGTGATTTATTTAGGTGGAAGCAGAAATTTCAGGAGGGCCTAGTGTGGTCCAAGGAGTTTTGGATACTAAATTACCATGGGCAGAAATTTGAACCGTCCACATTTAACTGAAATTTAGTGAGAAGCTCTTATTGTAGATGTAGGATTGGTTTATTAAAATAGCTACCATAACTTTACCCATTTGCACTTTTCTGGAAAAAAATTCAAAGGTACTAATGACTTCATGTTATCTGGAAGAATATTTTAGACTATTCAATATATCCTATATATTTTCATAACATCATCTACCTGAAGCTATGTGGTACTACAACCATGTGGTCTATCTTACTGGATCACTGTTACTAAAGCCTCCTAGGCAACCACACATATATCTTCTACAGAATTCTCAGAGCATCATCATGCCCCTTCTCTATCCTATACTAGGCTTCAAGCTTCTTAAGTTCTTGACAGTCTTGCATTGCTGATAAATGTTTCTAACCACCTTAGTTTCATGATAAATATTTCCTAAATATGAATAAGAACCTGGCCCTTAAGATTTTCAGCTGCTTTAGAACTCTACAGAACATTGGAAGAGATTTATTAACAAACCTTAAAACTGACAAAATTGCTTGGGAAAAAAGTGTGTTAGACATGATGGTAGACACTAATTGGACTCAAAAACATGTTTTAAGATGACAATGTCTAATTATCCCGAGTAAAGTCAAACACGTAGAGTTATTAGCCACTTGTGACGCACACACATCCTTTCAGAGACAAGGAGAGAAACGGGAGTCCTATTAATTAAGATAAGTGTCAAACGTCTGTGCAGTTCCAAAGGAGAAGTAGGAAAGTAGAAAGACCGATGTGTTAAATAATTGTTCAACCTCTGCCTCATATGTTTACATTTAGTTTAGGAATATTTATACATATTAGAGTTTGTTGTGATTGCTCTAGTTAATAAATCCCTCATTTAAAATCCACTGAAAACATACACCCATGGTCTGAAAATCTTACCATAAAGCCTAATTTATTCAGACTTAGTCTGTGATAGACTAACAACTTATTTGTACAGAAGATGTTTGTTGTGGTTATTTTAGCCACTCAACATTTATTGTCACTTATTCTGACGCATTACACTGTTGAGAAGTTTCTTTCCTTCTGTTGCTATGGCATCATGAGCATCGATTGCCTGTCTCCAGTTGAGAAGTGAGGCTGTCTTCATTTTTACCTTGACTGAGTTAGTCTTCAATTCTCCCTTCAGTGAATTTTTATCTTCTCTCATGTTAGACAGAGCAGAGACCTGTAATTGTCACTGGAAAAGAGCACGGCTTGTTGCAAAGTTTTTATTTTAGCATTATTTCAACATCTTCTGATCATTATCCTTAGTACCATTTCAATAGCATGACTGACAATTGAATTAAATTCTTTTAAAATGTAAAAAAAAATCAGGCAAGCAGGCATACATAACAGTTAATCTCTGTTCTCCTGTGTTTGGATTTCAGAATTATTATGCAAGTCAGGCAAAGGAAAGTGAGGTAAAATATACAATACATCCAGATATTTAAATTTTCTGAGGATTCTCCGTGCTATTCTCTATACAATCCTCATGAGAACTCTGAGACAGAAAGAGGACAAAAAAATGCATGATTCTTACTCCTTCAATGAAAGGAATTATATCTGAAAGAGTTGAAGGTAGGAGAGTGGGGGAAATGGGCAAAATGCTCACAGTGCAAGCGTGAGGTTCTCAGTTCAGATCCACCGTGTGCAAATAAAAGCTAGTGTGGCAGCCCTGCCTTGTAATTGCAGTCTGATGACAGCAGGGTCCCACTGCTGGCCAGACAGTATAGCAGACCTCAGAGGCTCCACATTCAATCTCTTCATCTCAAGAAATAAATAAATTTGTTGTTAGCTGAGGAAGACAACTGATAGTGATGACTGGGTGCCATGTATAGGCATGCAGATGTGTGAACTTACCTATGCATGTGTAAACACTGGCAAACATGGCACATACTCTCACAGACAAGGGACATTAGAGAACCAACATGTTTTCCAAACATATCAGTTAAATAAGATTATTTTGCACATGAAATCTAATAGTTCATTGCTAAGCCATATCTGCATCAATTATTTCGTATATTTAACTGTGTCTAGAAAGCTGAAGATAAAAGTAGTCACCAACTTAGCAATTGTTTGATGTCTTCATTTTCTACTTCCTCTTAGCTAACTTAGCTAACATTTTAATTCTAAAGACTAAGTCACCTAATTTATAGACTAGGGTATGATTCGAACTCAGGGTTGATGGCTATTCCATTTTACCCTTACTGGGTTGATAAATTACTGCACTAAGGAGATGAGGCAAGGAAAAGAGGAGATGTTGTCCTGTCATGGTCATGATACATATTCAGTCCTGAATAAGTTAAAGATATGAACATCATTATATATTATCATTTAGTAGCTATCTATCCTTTAAAACTATAATAAATATTATAATGTATAATCAAACTATATAAAATGTTAATAATGTAATTATATATATAAATATACATCTAATTGCATTATGTATATAATTATATATATACATCTAATGATATATATATATATATATATCCATGTACTTATATCATAGAAATTAGTTTGGTTCTTATTATTAAAAATGAAGAATGTTCCCACATGTAAATTTAGAATATTATGTATGGCCAGGCAATATGACTCAGTGGGTTAAGGAGCTTGATATCAAGACTGACAAACTGAGTTCGGCTCCCAGAATCCATATGGTTAAATCAGAACTTACACTACCCACAAGTTAAACTCTGACCTCCAGACTCACACCATAGCACATTGGTGATTGTGCATGCATACACACACCCAATATATATCAATATGTTTTAACAACTCATTGTTTCTCTAATATCTATTGTCTATGAGTGTGCGTGCAGTGTTTGCCTGTGTATACACATGCATGTGTAAGTGCACACATCTGCATGCCTGTATATGGCAGTTACCCATCACTCTCAGCTCTCTTCCGTGGTTAATCTCAATTATTTATCTCTTAAGACAAAGGTTGAACATGAGCCTCTGAGGTCTGCCATACTGGCTGTACAGCAATGAGGTATACATTTAGAGATATATGACTTTCATGCTTTACAAAATAACTCTCTTTGTTTCTATTGTTTTGTTGCTGGAAAAACAAATGAATCTGATAGCCCACCATCATTTACCAAAGAGACTTTTTCCCGGAGGACCATTGAATTATTTATCCGTTTGCTTTTTCATGCTTACATGTGCCTTTTATTTTCCCTTTTTCTTCCATGCACCTTGTTCTGAACCTTCAGGCATCTCTGCCGTCCTCAGAGGAACTGCATTGTTAATAAGGCAGACATTTATTGGTGTGGATGCACAGTGGTGAGCATAAATCTACAAAGCTCTTCCATCCATTTCCTCGTGATCTTAGTGAAATGCAAACATTCCAAGTATGAAACCTGCAAAGTGGCTCCATTTCCAGCACCTGCTCTGTGGAGTTTTAGCTTAGGAATGGCTAGCCTCTGCAGTGGGTACAAAGATCTCCTTTATTGTTAGAGTGTTGTCATACAACGCATTGTGGCTTTATTGACATGAATTTGATACTCTTACACATCATAAGAACACAGAAAACATAGCAGATCAAGCCTAATCATATTGGATCAATGACGTGTATCACAAACACAGTAACCACCATACTTTGTTTGAAGTGACAACTACTTCTTTTAAAAGGCTTGATCTTTTTTTTTTTTGCTTAGATCTTACTTAAAATGTTCAAGTTTGTGTAAAGACTTGAATTCTCTTTTGTTTTAAACAAGAAAATTCATATTTTATCTCACAAGATGGTTTTTCCTTTCATGTCTATTATCTAGTCTCAATCTGAAATTGTAAAGAAGTGTTACTAAGCAACCAGCTTCTTGAACGAGTCTTCTTTAGATTTTATAGGAATGATAATTAGTACTTTATGCACTGTACCTACTGTCGGGGCTAGGTGCATCCTGCCTTAAATTACTCTGTATGATGTAAAAACTGCATTCTTAAGTGATGCTTTGCCTTGAGAGTCTCACTGGGAAAATCGCTTTTGATTCTAATTTGAGAATGGAAAATAATTCTGTGTTTGGGTGGGCACATGAAATGGCACCATGTGTCCATCACCATCCAAATGTCAGAGAATGGTAAGTGAATTTTCCCTGTTTGTAGAAAGGTTTACACCTTTTTTTTTTGAAACCAGGGTCAATTGGGAATACAGGAATACAGGAACACATGGATATATTAAAATCTCACCAGGAAAACACACAACAAGAACTTATGGGGCATACCAGATCATGGCAAATGTATAACTTCCTCACTAGAGGGAGTGACACCATTAGGAGTTGACAGTAAGCACTGATACAGTGGCAGAACCCTCTAGACTGTCATCTCCTCTTCTGGAGTGACCATGAAGAAACCAACAAAGAACTCCTGGTTACTCCAGCTGCTTCATCTAGACTCAGTTCCATCCCTATCGGTTATCTATGTGTACTTGAACTGCTGTCTGTTCTCTTGCTCTTGTTTACCTAGTTGGAATCATCTGTCCACCCATGCATCCATCCATCCATCCATCCATGCATCCATCCATCCATCCATCCATCCATCCATCCATCCATCCATCCATCCATCCATCCATATTCCCATTATTTTATCTGGGCCCTGTAGCTGGCTCATTATTTTACCTCCACAGACACATTTGGGTTTCTACCAATTTTTTAGTTTTAGATTTTCAAGTTTTTGCCTCTTAAATCCCACGTAGCCATTAGATATATGTACCTCTCTCTCTCTCTCTCTCTCTCTCTCTCTCTCTCTCTCTCTCTCTCTCTCTCTCTCTCTCTCTCTCTCTCTCTCTCTCTCTCTCTCTCTCTCTCTCTCTCTCTCTCTCTCTCTCCATCTCTCTCTCTCTCTATCTCTCAAACACACACACATGTATATTTGTAAGTTTATTGTTATTCAATGAACTTTGACTTTGTGGAAAGATTCAACCTATTCATCAGTTTCTGACACAGTGAAATCATGACATCCATGTTAGCAGGTCTCTTATAAAATTATTAACTTCCCTATGGATCCTTGTATAAGAAGTCTACCTTTCATGAGTTGCTAAAAATATTGCACTACTATAATCTTCAGTTTAATGCCACATAAATTTACCTTGTAAATTTAATTATTGTTCTGATTAAAGTAACATGTGTATAAGTTTTTTGGTTAGCATAAGCATATTGTAACTATCACCGTAATGAATTACATTATTTCTTTTTATTTTTTTGTGGATTTTTTGAGACAGGGTTTCTCCGTAGCTTTTGGTTCCTGTCCTGGAACTAGCTCTTGTAGACCAGGCTGGCCTCGAACTCACAAAGATCCGCCTGCCTCTGCCTCCCGAGTGCTGGGATTAAAGGCGTGCACAACCACCGCCTGGCATGAATTACATTATTAAATTTATATTACTTATACTAACATTGTTTAGTAAAAGCTGCTAGTAAAACGGAGACAGCATAGTTGTGGAAAGATTAATTACTACAATGATGGACTTAGTAAAAGAGTAATAGAAAATAACAGAATGGTATCTCATATAAAACAATTACAAAGCATATTTGGGCTTAAAGAAGTAAATCAAGATTTTTTAAAAAAGAAGATATACAAAACAGAAAAATTCCCCAAATCACACAGATCCCTTCTACTGAAGACATGATATTATTTACTTCTTAGATGTCAAACATATTACCATATATTTAAAATGAACTACTGCATGGAAAAAGAAAAAAGTAAAAATCTGTCTAAGTGAAAAATCTACAATCTAATAACAACATGTATACTTTACAGCTGGCTGATTGTTCTTGTGTTTAGTTGTATTTTCAATATACTACAATATTAAATTTCACATCAAAGTGAAGGGAAACTTAAAAAAAAAGACTGGTGATAACATGCTACAGTTTGCTTCAGATGTTGAAAGATCCTGCAGTTGGGTCTCTGATTGCACTGTGCCCCAGTAAGATTGACTTAGAAATCATTTCTAAATTGCTCTTAAAATGCTGACACAAGGGATGAAGGTAATTAATCCCCCAACTTTTGTCCTCTAATCTCCTAGCTAGTATAGGTAATTGTGGGCATGGTAACATGGTTTCAGATCTGAATGTAGCCTGTATGACATAACTCAGAAGGTAGCACCTTTCTGCTAAGGCTCATGACTTGAGTTCAGTATGTTGGAAGAAGAGAACTGATCCCTATTATTGCCTACTGGTCTCCACTGTCACAGAGAAACAATGTGTAGATAAATGTAATACAAAAATAAACAAACACACAACACCACACTCCAAACCAAACACTTTAAAGGACTTGGAGAAAGTATCAGCTGCTAAGAGCATGTTGCCTTCCATGTTATGTGAGTTTGGTTCCCAACACCTACATTAAGTCTGATCACAAATATCTATAACACTAGCTCCAGAGGATCCAGAGGCTTCTGGCCTCTGCAGGGACCTATTCATAATCAGTATATCCCCACACCAGTTCATATATGCATACACATAAATTGAAATTGAAAATAAATACATTTAAGAAGATGTGGGCATATGTCTACATATGGGAAAACTGATTATCCAAATTGTGCTGCAAGGAAAACAGCTTTCAGTACAAGAACATATGTTCATGGATCACAGGAGCATTGATGCATAAGAAAGTAAGGCCTAATAATAGCTTCAGGAATTCCAAGCCATTTAAAAAAGGCATTTAGTGACTTCTTGACCTATGAGGAAAAAACAACAACCATCACTCGGTTATAGAAATGCAACTACTGCAAATACCATAGTGAGGGCGATTTTAATGCAACATTTTCCCAGTTTGTCTTGAAAAATAATTAACCCTTATTCCCTTGCTAGTTTGGGAAGCTGCGGAACCTCTAAGAGTTGTGGCCTCAATATTAGAAATGGGTGGCATTGTGTTGTTAGGGATTTATTGTCTAGACACCTCACAAACAGAAATTATATACTATATGTGGTATATTGTGACTGATCCTTTCAAGGATCATGTTTCTCTATCTGCAGCAGGATGTGTGTAACTCACTGGTTCACTTGTTACTATTGGTAAGCAATAGTCTAAGAATGATAAATTTTATCACCCTAGTTATCAAGTGGTTATATTTAATTTGCATAGCGGTTTGAATACTAGTCTCCTGGAGTTCACAGCTGTCCACAGAATTTGACCTTAGTTAGAAATTGCATTTGTAGACGTATTTAAATGAAAGCATAGTCTACTATGGTGGGCCTTTTGTGAATGATTGCCATCGCTAGAAGATGTGTAGAGGAAAGACAGGTATACAAGGGGAGAAAGACCCCATTACATTAGAGGCAGAATATAAAGTGATTCAGTTTTATTCCGATGAACAGTAAGAATCTCAAGCCACTTTCAGAATCCATTAAAATAAAGGAGGATTTCCACGGGAAGAGTCATTGAAAGAAGTGTGAATTTATAGAGATTTAGATTTCAGATTTCCGGCATCAGGAATTGAAAAACTGCGAAAGATCCAGTTTCAATTGTTAAAACTATTCAGTTCTGATATTAGTTCTCCCTTAGCAGAAGATGTCCTAATCCTCCCTCAGCAGAAGGTGTGCTGGTGCTCCCTCATCAGAAGGTGTGCTGGTGCTCCCTTAGCAGCAAGTGAACAGAGTCACTCCACATCAGACTAGAAAGTCTAAAGACGTTAAATGTAGGTATGGATCCATGTAGTAATGAACCACAGTGGGATCATGAAGCCATTCTATAGTATAGTATGGTTGTATATACTCAAATTAAATAAAAGCCCATCCCTCAGAAATACCACTCCCACGTGTGTCGATAAAGGAACATGCACAGCCCATTTGTTAGTGTTGGTGATGCTTTTGTCTAGTATAGGAATAACTCCTTTACACTGTGTTTTGCTTCATTATAGTTTGCAGATTTTATAGACTTTACAATTTGAAGGTTTATGACAACCCTGCCATTCTATAAATATTATTTTTCTAGTGTGTTCTCATTTAATGTCCCTGTGTCATATTTTGGAAAGTCTTTCACTATTTATTTTATTTTTCATTGCTATATATTTATGAGCATTCTGTGCCACAAAATCATAAAAGACAACCAACAATACATGTTGGTTGTGTTCATGCTTCCCTACTTGTGACCAGTTGTCCCATCTCTGTCCTTTTAGGTCTCTCTACTCACTAAGGAATAACAAACACCACCACCACTAAAAAACAAAGAACAAAACAAAAAACCAAAAAAAAAAACCAAGACTTTTACCTCTCTTGGTTTAAGTTATAAAATAAAGTTATAAATTTAAGAAAAATGCATGTCAAAATCTGACATAAGCCCCAAACTAGGCTTCCTGCAACAGTTATTGCAAATGTGAAGAAATTGTAACATATTGCAAATGTGAAGAAAATGTGTTTGAAGGAAAGCAGAACTGATGCTCTAGTGAGCCAATGAGTGATTAAAAAGCAACACGTCTTATAGCAATGAGGGGTGAGCCTTGGTATTCTATATAGAAAGCTGAAACCATGTTCTCCTAAACTGAGACTTAATCCAGTGCAAAGTCTCTTCTTCAGTGCTGTGAAGGGTGAGAGAAAGGATGAACCTACAGAAGAAAAGTGTGATGTTCACGTTACTGTTTTAAGAGGATTAAGGTAAGAAACCATCTTTAATTTAAAAGAGAGCAAGTGTTGATAAAGAATTTGCACCTAGTCGTTTAGATCTAGCTAGTATAATTGACGAGAGTGGGTTACATCAAGTCGTAGATTTTTCAGTCCTGAGAATCTTGTACTATAAGAATACACCATCTATGGTTTCCAGAGAAATGTCAATGTGTAGTTCAAAGCGCTAAAGGACAGTCAGGTTCTCTTGTAGGAGCCCAAGGAAGGTGGCGAGTAGAAGCTGGAGCTAATATGGGGACTGGAGAGATGACTCAGAGGTTGAGAGCACAAACTGCTCTTTCAGAGAGACCAAGTTCCTTTCCAAGTCCTATTTGGCCTATTTGGGCAGCTCCTAAGTATCTGCAACTCTAGCTCTAAGGTATCTGAGTGGCCTCCTCAGCAAACCTCTCTCTCTCTCTCTCTCTCTCTCTCTCTCTCTCTCTCTCTCTCTCTCTCTCTCTCTCTCTCTCTCTCTCTCCTCTCTCTCTCTCTCTCTCTCTCTCTCTCTCTCTCTCTCTCTCTCTCTCTCTCTCTCTCTCTCTCTCTCTCTCTCTCTCTCTCTCTCTCTCTCTCTCTCTCTCTCTGCATGTGTGTCTTTCTCTCTGTCTCTGTCTGTCTCTCTGTCTGTTTCTCACTCTTACACACAAACTCTCACACACACCCACAGTCACATAACTCACAAATTCAAACACTCTCTCACACACACTTGTAGTCTTTTTTTTTTTTTCTTTGTTTTTCTTTCCATTTTTACGCTTCGGTGGCTTTCTGCCTAGTTCCCAAATAAATACAAAGGGAATTATTCTTAATTATGAATGTCTGGCTTTAGCTTGGCTTGTTTATAGCCATCTTAACTTAAATTATCCTACTCACCTTTTGGGTTTGGGCTTTTAACTTTTTCTATTCTATCTACCCTTTTTTTTCCTTCTTACTCCATGGCTGGTTGTGTGGCTGGATGGCTCCCATTAAGTCCGCACCCATAGATTTGGGCATCTCACCAGAGAGCTGTCTGTCTTTAGTAGATGTCAATTCAGAGAGTCGCAACTAGTCTTCATACCACGAATAAGAGACTATGTAGTGTTCATCACTAAATGGGGGTGTCTATTTCACACCCTTTTCCCTCAAGTCTCTAGAATCGTTGGTGAAGAAATAGAGAAAAGATTTTAAGAGATAAAAGTAATAGATAGCTACAGTGAATCGGTTTTTGCCAGCCATGGTAGGGCCATTGCACACATGGGTTGACAATGGTTGTAACAGAATCACAACACTAACTGTGGTGCTTTGAATGAGAGTGACTCACATAAATTCATATGTTGGAATACCTGGTCTAGTTGGTTGACCTGTTAGGCAAGGATCAGGAGATAGGGTCTTGTTGGAAGAGGTATGTCACTGGGGGCAGACTTGGAAGTTTCCAAAGACTCATGGGATTTCCAGTGTCTCTCTAACTCCTAGCTGTGGATTAAGATATGGCCTCTCAGCTATCATTCTAGTACCATCCCTGCCTGTCTTCAGTCTTCCCTCCCCACTCCTTGATGTTCATGGGCTCTTATCTCCTAACGTAGAAAAACAGATCCTAGATGATATCACATCTATTTTTCATCATGATTCACTCACTATTTAAAGGCATCTTTTGAAATTCACTACATAAGAGAAAAATAAGAATAGAGCAGAGGAGAAAAATCCATTGAAATTATTATTGCTCTTACACCTGCCACCCACAGATCTGATAGAGATTTATATACATGTTGAAGTTAGTGTTATTTTTATGCTACTAGGAAAATATCTATTCTGTGGTTCATGAATAAAGAAGTATGTTAAACGTTATAATATTACTTAACAACTGTTGAGAACTTTGTGCTTGTAATATGAAGTCACCACAGGAGTCAGTTAAGTAGAAAAGGAACATGGGAGAAGGGGGGAATGTGCTCTAGAGGGACGATTCATAGGACATAGCTGTTACGAAAAAGAAGAGAGAAAAACAGGATGAAGACTTTGAACAGAGGGAAAAGAGAGGTCAATACAGGAAAAGGAGAGAGAAAGTGAGATAAATAACACAAATGATATTTTACAAAGCTATAGGGAAACACTATTTTCTGAGGTTGCTTAAAGCTGCATGAATTGCCGTTGCTTTTGGTTGCCTCTCAGTACTTGAAGATCGCACCCTATTGCTCAAGACCCCACACATTTCTGACACTGCACTCATAAACACACTGCTCATGTGTGAAACTCAAAAAGTTAAGCTGAAATCTGAGCAGTCAAAAAGATGAAGGGATGCAGATACAAATAGTTCTGACGCCCACTGAGTCACAAACGTGACAGAGTGTGGTCACAGGCTTGCCTGTCTCAACAACTAGCAGCTTGTTACAGTTATGTTAGTTATGAAATGTTGGAAAGGGAAAGAACTATCAAGTCCTAAAGAATTATTCCTCTTTTTCTGTTGAAGTTCTTGATATTTCGACCACATAAATAATCAATTTTAGCTTGATTTGTTGTTGTGGGAAATTTGTACACTGTGTGAAGATGTATTGGCTGTGATGGCTGTAATAAAAAATTGAATGGAATATATCTCCAGGGAGAGAAAGGAAGTAGGAAAGGATATTTGAGGCTCTCAAAAAGACATCATGGAGATGCAGAGCGAACTGGTTACACAAAAGGGGAGAGAGGTAAAAGCCATGTGATGAAACAATGGGACAAACCTAAGCTAAGGCTTGACTTTTATAACTGATATTAGGCCTCAGGGTTTTTATCTGTGGGCTGGCAGCCCAAACAAAATTCCGACTACAATTTGTGTTTTTCTCATTCTCAAGGAGTTAATTAATTTTTCTTCCCTTTTGAACAGACCATAAAGATCTGATCACTTTTCTTTATGTTTTGATTTTGTTACATTAATGTTGACAGTCATTATGGTCATAATTTTTCTTTCATGTTTCAAGTCAGTAAAACATGTTCTTGTACATGTCAATATCCAGTTTTGCCAGCACCATTTTTTAAATATGCTTTTCTTTCTTCCGTTTGATATTTTTTGCTTCTTTGTCAAAAATCAGGTGTTTGGATTAATATCTGGGTCTTCAGTTTGGTTTTATTGGTGCTCCTGTCTGTTTTTATGCCAATACCAGATGGTTTTCAGTACCGTAGCTCTGTAATAGAGTTTGAAGTCAGGGATTGTGATGCCTCCAGAAGTTCTTTTATTGTACAGGACTGTTTTGGCTATCCTGGGTCTTTTGCTTTTCCATATGAAGTTGAGTATTATTCTTTCAAGATCTGTGATGAATAAATGCCCCTTGACTGAACAATAGATAAGAAAAATGTGGTGTATTTACAAAATGAAGTACTACACAGCAGAAAAAAATAATGACATCTTTAAATTTGCAGGCAAATGGTTGGAGCTAGAAAACATCATATTGAATGAAGTAACCAAGACCCAGAAAGACAGTTATCATATGTACTCACTCATAAGTGGTTTTTAAACATAAAGCAAAGAAAACCAGACCACAAATCACAATCCCAGAGAACCTAGACAACAATAAGGAACCTAAGAGAGACATACATGGATCTAATCTACATGGGAAGTAGAAAAAGACGAGATCTCCTGAGTAAATTGGGAGCCTGGGGACCATGGGAGAGGGTTGAAGGGAAGTGGAGAATACAGGGAAAGCAGAGAAAAATGTAGAGCTCAAAAAAAAAATCAATCAATGATAAAAAAGAACCTGTTCTTCATTTGTTATTTAAATTTATTCCCTCTGCATATTCATATATTTAGGGGTAATAAAGGGATTCACCAATACCTTCACAACTGTTTATCACAACCATAAAATCAATTATATACATCCCAATTTCATTAAAACTTTAATTCCATTAAGTTTATGTTTTTTTCTGTAAAAAGTTCATATGTAGACTCTATTTTCACCTCTTGTTGATCTTACTTATATTATATGGTCTATGTTACCATTAAAAATTGATTCAGTTATATACTATGTTACCATTTATAATAGATTAGAAAATATTATGATTCTTATTTAAAATATTTGTTATCATTTTGTGTGTGTGATATTCATTTTGGTCCTTATTATATGATTTTTTTAATGATTGAATTAAAAGTCTATGTCTTCTATTTGATTTTTTTGGTACTTTCCTATATGCATTTTGTATTTGGGTGTGTGTGTGTATATGTGTGTGTGTTAGGGTTGACCACATGGGATTAGATAACCCATCAGAGGCTCATCTCTGAAGACTAATTTTACTTCTATCAGTGATCATTAATTGTTTGAAGCTCTTCATATTCATATAGAGGTGAAGCTTTGTGATTTCTCCAGTCCATGTTGTTATGTAAACTGGTGGTATCATTACGCAGGTCTATATCTTTTTAAAAAACATATATTCTAAAAAAAATCATCCAAGTTTCTTCTGACATTTCATATTTTTATATTCTCCTTGTTGTAATTATTTTATCATTGAATTTTCATTGTGGGACTTTAAGCTTTTCAATTTTCTGCTTGCTTGTATCATATAACTCCAAGTAATATATTATTTTTGCATCATGTTTAAGATTAAAGTGAAGCAAGCACCACCCAGCAAAACCCCCAGCACTAAAATTTACATTTTAAAGAAAATTAAGAGTCACTTATGTGTTATTTCTTGTCTTTTTCCAGTTTCAATTTGTAAAGATTCAAGATTATACTTGATATATTTATTTAATCAAGTAAGCCTGAAGTCTTCTTCTATTTCCAGGCTTAAACTGCTTACTTTCTTTATACAAGCTCATTCTATGTGTCTTCTGGAAAATTTTAGACATAATAATAAAGGAAACGGACAAAACTAAAATTAAGTAGTACTCTTTGCCAGGCATCGTGTGCACCCCTTCAATCCTAATACACAAGAGGCAGCAAAACCCTGCCTCAAAATACCCAAACTTGGGGGTGCTTTTTCAATAGAGTGATTGTATTCATTAGGTGTAAGATCCTTGGCTCCATTCTCAACAGGTGTTCAGTTGCCTTCCTCTCTCTCTCTCTGTCTCTCTCTCTCTCTGTCTCTCTCTCTCTCTCTCTCTCACATACACACACAAACACGCACACACATGGGGGGAGAGAAAGTAACAGAGAGAGAGATTTATTGAGCTGCATGTTAACTGATACACCTAGCATTAGAATACTTCCTTGATAAGCATTTCTTGAACTAGGCTTTGTCTTAAGTTTAAAGAATTATAACTTCAATGACTATGTGGCCACTGGAATTCGAGGTTAAAATCTTTCAGCATACTACAAAACAATCATCACAGAATCACTGTGGCCATTTAAATGCTTGATGAGAACTATATCAAAAATCTAAGTCAAATACTGTCATTCTTAATATACAGATAAGGAATCCAAACTATGGAGAGGGTAGGTATTGAACTTAAAACACATAACAAGGAATATGCACCCGGCTGGAATCTGGTTTACCCTCCAAGCTCACAGTCTTTCAAGACTTGAATGCATTATTTTATACCTATGCTCTTGGTTACTATATTTTCATGCAGTTTTAAGGATCTGCAATGCCTCCCTTCCTTGCTTTAAAAGAATAATCAGATGGAACTAAATGTCAACTTGATGCTTCATTCCTCACGCAAAAGCGTGAGAAATTCATTTTATTCCCAACATTACCCCAAGATAACTAGGCATTTACAGTAGCAGCTGAAAACTGCCGACCTTCAGGTTCAGCAGTTTCTAAGGCTCTCTCTATCCTTGCCAAGAGATGACCTGGAGGACCCACAGGGGGTGCAGTTGGAAGAGTAACACCCAAGGTTTTACCCAGGAAAGCTCCACCCACTGGTATAGGAGCAGACTCACACTAGCAATAGGAAACAGAGCAAGACATCATCTTGAGAAATTAAATGAGAGCACCCACAATTTAGCTATAATTAAAACTACAACCCAACCAAACGCAACCAGATGGGTAAGGGAAGAAAAGCCGGTCCCCACTGACCTAAGAATCATCAGGCACCCCTCTGTTCCCAGGAGAGGTAAATTGCTTCTCCACTCGAGAGGAGGGTCTCTCCTTATCTCAGTCCCTTCTCCTTTAGATCTGACACCATGGTTGACTCGACTGGTGCTCTCCATGTAATAACTACCTGCCTTTATATAAGAGAAAGGGGGATCTGTTGGGAGCCGTTTCCCCCTAAAAATCATTACAGGAACCATCACCCTGGGGAGTCTGCAGGGAACCCCACACCCATAATTGTGCTAAGAATAGTTCTATTGCCCCACACCCAATTAAAGCTGTTAATAGAGAAAAAAATAAATAAAAAAACTACAAGAGTTAACTGGGTGTGGTGATTTGTGCCTGTAATCCCAGCACTCGGGGGAGGATTGAAGTGGAACGCTGACTCAGTAGGATTGCCGTAAATTTAAAACTAATCTGAGCTGTGTAATGAGTTCCAGACCAGTCTGGGCTATAGCATGAAACTGCTTCCCCTACAGCTCCACTCCTAAAAGACACACACACACACACACACACACACACACACACACACACACACACACACACAAAATATAAGCCCAAGGAAGAAAGGACTAAATACATAAAAATCCAGTGTATGTATTGATGCCCTTCATAGAGTTTCTGAAGTCTTTCTGATTTTCTGAAAGTACTTTACCATATTTAACCCCACACCCTCTCTTTCCCTTTTTTTCTGTTCTTTCTCAATAGCCTCTTCCTTAAAAATAATAATAACCATGAAATTTGAATGATAATCTCATTTGGTAACTTACTATTACTGAAGAAAATAGAACTTAAGAAGATTGCTCAAGGGCTTGTTACTGAATCAATTTTTAATTCATTCAGACATTATAAAGATAAAAGAGATCACCAAATAATGTTAAGTAAATAAACTTCCAAAGCTCTCATAAATTATCATGGGTAGAAATATGTTTATTAAATTAGTCAAAGATTTTAAAAACCTTGCAAAGAAAATTAGACATGATTGTCATCCCTTGAAAACTGTCAATATTTGAAACAGAAGTGACACTAATTATGAAAAAAATCATCAAAATTAAAGGCTAAAGAATGTGTCTCAACCCATGTAACCTATGCTATGGTGTTAGTACGTTAGTACTGTTGGGAGCAGTGAGACCCCAGATCCTGAATTTCTTGTAATCCCCTGATCTGAGTGCCTACAGCTGCTCTGAGCACGAGACCTTCAGGAGTTCCTGATGGCAGGAGAGTGGTTTCTAGTGGGTTTGGCTGGGGCGTGGCTATCTCTATATAATCTGCCCCTGAACACAATAAAGGGGGCATTATTGGGGAATTCAAGGATGACCCATGCCACTGTCTCTCTGTCTGTGTGTGTTTGTGTATTTTAACCTCCAGCTCCCTTGCCCAAAGCTTGGGAACTGGGTGCCAGCGCACAGAGCACAGACACGGGGGTGCGGTGCGTGGCAAGTACTACTTTACAGAAACGTTAAAAGAAAAAAAAACAATAACACAAAAATATATGAAATAATCCAGTAAGAAATATTAATAAATCAAATCAGTAAGTTATTAATTGGTGACATGTATCTCATGATCAACTATGATTTTTCAAAAGCTGAAAAATCTGCTGAACAGTTGGAAGAATAATTCAGTGTGTTATATTCACAACTAAAGAAGAAAAACACATGTAACTCAATAAACGTGAAAAAAGCATTGGATTTCTACTTCTTTTTGATGTAAAGTTCTTGATAATGAAAATAACAATGAGAGAAAGAAGAAGTAGAATAAGAAAACAGGAGTAGGAGAAGGAGGAGAAAGAAAGCAACACACTGTATTAAGACCCCTCTTCCAGTCTACTATTCTGTTCTTGCAACACCTCAAGATCAGCAGTGGTAAGAGACTGAATGATTTGCCCTAATAATAGATGCACACAATTCTGTAAATGTCAAAACAATTCATCATTGCACAGCAGGCTTTAGTCAACCCAGTAAAAATGAAAAATAGAATGTGTTATAGAAACATTACTATACATTTTCTCTATTGCTCATGATATATCCTCATAGAAATGCTAAAGAATACAAATAAACAATCTACAAAGTAGTTAACACAAAGTATGCAAATTTAATATATAAGTCCAATTTATACTTTTTTAAATTTTAAATTAACTTCAACTGCTATATGAGCATAACTTTTGCATGTTACTAGGGTAATACTTCATATATCAGCACAGGGATAAGTTGTTATGAATCTAAAGGAAAAGAAAGATTATAAGAAGGGAGAAGCAATTTACCTCGGATTATGTGAAGAAAACAGAGAATGCAAACATCCATCAAGTATATATCATCAAACAACTTTTGACTGAGCACTGATGCTCATTATGTGTGGAATGGCTTTGTGGTGACCCCAATCTTTAGTAGTTCTCTAAAGTGCATGTCTTGAAGGTTTGGCCTCCAACCAATGTCACAGTAGTTGTTGGGGGAACATTTAGGAGGTGTGCTCAGTCTGTATAAAGCTGAGTCCTTAAAACAGACAAAGGATCTTAGTCCATCTTCTCTTTCCCTCTTTGCGTCCTAGCCACCCTAAGGTGAAATGTTTTGGAACACCTTGTATTCCCCATCACAATGTTCTATTTTATGTCCCACAGTCAAACCTGAGGGCACCAAGGAATCGTGAAGTCAAATTATGAGACTCTACCATTTCCTTTTTGTTCTGATTATCTCCATTATTTTTATCACATTGGCAAAGCTAACTAACACATATTTCATTTACATGGCAATTTCAAATAGTATCAGAGTGAGTATTGTTACCACATTTTCATTATTCCTTTATCCATTGATGTAAATCTAGGCCGCTGCCATTTCCTGACTATTGTGAATATTTTTATGGTGATGGACATGGATGAACATTCCTGGCAAGATATTACCACTGGTGTAATAATAGTGTGAATATTATCAGCTACCAACCCCTTTCTGGTTGAATGTCAATCCTCCTCTACATGATGGGCTCATTCTCAGTACTGGAAAAAAGCAAATGAACAAAAATATCCTTACCTAAGTCATAAGCAAGAAACTGCTACAGTTTATTAAATGAAAAAGTGATAATTTGTAATTTGTACCTTTAAGTTTGCACCCATAGATTTGGGCATCTCACCAGAGAACTGTCTGTCTTCAGTAAATGACAATTCAGAGTAGCGACTAGTCTTCATACAACAAATAAGAGACAATGGAGTGTTCACATCTCAATGGGGTGTCTATCTTACACCCTTTCCCCTGAAGTCTCTAGAATTATTGGCAAAGAAATAGAGAAAAGATTTTAAGAGATGTTCATGGGTTCTTATCCACTGAAACCAGAAGCCCTAAACAGGTATCTACTTTTATAAATTCACTTTCCAAAATTGGCCCATGGTATCTTATCACAGTGATCTTAAATTAGCTAAGTGGTTAGGGTCAGTGAGTAGGCTCTTGCGTTGGCAGGCCTGACTGACTGTGTTGTTTTGGGGGAAAATTGTTGGAAGACTTTGGGACTTTGGACTATGAAATATGTTAAATGCTGTAAGCAAGCCTTAACAGGCCATCTTAATGGAATCTTGGAGGATAAAACTTCCAAGAGGAACATGGATTATGAAAGCCCAGCTTTTAACTATAGACTAAAAACTGTTCTCGTGATATTTGGCAAAGAATGTGACTGCTTGTTGGGAGCAGTGAGAGCCCAGATCCTGAATTTCTTGTAATCCCCTTATCTGAGTGCCTACAGCTGCTCTGAGCACGAGACCTTCAGAAGTTCCTGATGGCATGAGAGTGGTTTCTGGTGGGTTTGGCTGGGGCCTGGCTATCTCTATATAATCTGCTCCTGAACACAATAAAGGGGGCATTCTTGGGAGACCGTGTCTCTGTCTCTGTGTCTGTCTGTGTCTGTGTATTTTAACCTCCAGCCCCCTTGCCCGAAGCTCACAAACTGGGTCTCGGGGATTCAAACCACATGAATATCAAATAAATCTTTAGGCTCTCATCATCTGTGGAGACAAAAACAGAACCTCCTTTCCAAAACATTAAATTCTTAAGCCCATATTTTAAAGTCAATATACCTTTCTTAGCAGTTCCTAGAATCAAATGTCTTTCTCCAGTCCAGAACACAAAAGACAACACAACCAACATATCATACATCTGTACACATTTATCTGGCCAGAGCCGGAGGAGATTTGTATTACCTGTTTCTCAGTTGACTTTCACTTCTGAACCAAACCCACAGAACCACCCGCATCAAAACTCCTGATTTAATGGATTACAAGAAATTCACTGCTCCCAACAACTGCTTCCTATCCTTATCCTAAAAACCTGCCTGTGGTTAAATTAGAAAGTACCCAGTAATTTCCTTCTCAGAGAAGATTTCAAGACAATCTAATATTTATCTGTTCTATGGTTATTCGTAATCAGCCTTATGAAGGTCTACCATGAAAAAGAGGAAGCATAGCAAGAAAAATACAAAGTGTATAATTTGGAATGAAAAAGATCACCTGGAAATTTAATGCTAGAGCCAAAGGTTGTGCTGAAGGAGAAAAATGAGTATTCTGATACTAAAAGTAAAAAGGGAAAGAGTGCCCTGAGAACAAGGCCCTCTCCAACTCAGGTAAACTTCTAATTTGTAAAGAGAAAAAACCTGAAAAAAATTTCTAAGATGATACAACAGAGGACAACTATTAAAAATATAGAGAGCAAGGCTCAACCCCAAGCAGGCAACCTCTCTTAGAAGCCTTGTCCACATGATGCTGACTTTAGAGGCAGGTGCTTATGAGCAAAGGGGTTGAGCTGTCGTCCTCTGTGGTTAAGGAGACCATCTGATGCCTGGTGGATGCCAGGGGAGTCCCTACATGGAGGCACAGAGAGGCCGTTATGGGAAGTTATGAAAGTGAAGTCTGAGTCGCATGGGAAATCCCGAGACTTTGAAGATGCCAGAGCTCTGAGACATCTGTAAGGAAAGCTGCTGACCAGGGATGGACCCCTCGTGAAAGAGAGAAGTGTGTGGCAGTTGGAAAAATCAGAAGGTCGGAATCATCAGAACATGCTGACATTAGATACAGTGTTTGGATATGGATATAGAATTTGACTGTTGAGTTTTGGTCCTGCTTTGGTCCAATATTTCTTCACAAAGTTCCCTTTTTTCCCTTTTATAATGCTAATGTTTATTATGTGCCATTGAATATTTGAAGTATATGTTTTATTATTGATAATTTGCTATCTAGATGAAGATATGATGAAAATTACAATTATAAGCATATATTTATACATTTTTTCAAGTATTTATATATATGTGTGTGTGTGTGTGTGTGTGTGTGCGCGCACGTGTGTCTGTGTAGGTCTGTACACATCTGGAAATCAAAGGTTGACATTGGGTGTCTTCTTCTGTCACCTTCTGCTTTATTTTTTTTTTTTGAGTTGGGATCACTTTCAGTTAAACTTGCTCTTCATCAACTGGCAAGGATGGGTGACCAACAAGGATTCTCCCAGTTGTGTATGCTTGGGACCCATAGTCAGCTCTTCCTGGTTGTTTGTGCAAGTACTTTCTCACTGTTACATCTCCCCAACCCATCCTAGCACGTATGCTTTATTTATATATTTTTGGATAACTCTAGGAGGCCTTGGCTATTAGTTAAATAGTATGTATAGCTCTTGGCTACCATCCACAAAGTCCTAGAGTCAGTGGTTTAGCTCTCAGGGTGGGACATTAAAAGAGGTATTCAGAGATGAAATGCGGGATAATATTTGAAACTCCAGTAAGCTTAATCTCTTATAGTTAGTGCTGAAGAAATTGGGGAAGTGACAAAGGAAACATTTCTGTAACTCAGTAGTAGCTAGAGATCAGAGTGGGGGGGCACCAATATAACTACTATTCTAATTTCTTTACCCTAGCCTACTACATAATCATTTTTGGAAGCTATGTACCTTTATTCCTAAATTTGAGAAAAGAAGTCCTATTTTACTTTTGTGTTCCCATAGAACCTTTAAAAATACTTCACTGGGGATTTTTCAATATAGTATAAAGGAAGTTACATAACCTGTCAAGGGAATAGTGTTTTATGAATTCATTAAGAAGTTTCTATTATTAATGATGTAGATTTGTATGATCCTGTGCTGAAAGTTAATGATTTTTCGTTATGTACCAATGTGATTTACCATGTGAATAAAAGCAATAATTCAACAAGACAAAAATAAACTAACTCAGAGTCGAACAACAAATGAGTCATTTTTTGTTAGTGGAACAAAGGGAGATTGCATGGTAGGTGCCCAACGGGAGATGTTAAAGGTCTCTAATGAGCCACAGATCAGAAGCACAGAACCTCTACAGATGGTTGCAAGTCAAATCTGTCATTGAAAACAAAAGGAGTGCAGGTCTTTTTAAAGGAAAATAAGCATGAGAATGTCAGTGACTTTCCACAATGTTCTAGGATCCCTCTTACTTCATTAATAGGCATACATTGATGTGGCCTCATGTCAAAGCTTGTCTTTGTCATCTTTCTGGTGTTCTTAGAGTATACACAGTGTAATTGTGTTCCGTACAATATTAACAATAAAATCTAGAGTCAGTTTCAGAACTGAGAGCCTTCGGCAACGTGGCTAAATGAAGTTCTGGTGTTGTGAGAATTTATTCAACCTATATGGTCCCTTGAATTTTTAGGTGAATCTATATTAATATTTTAAATCCATCAATAGGAAAAATATTTCTTACTTTTACTTTATTATTTAAAATGTATGAGATCTGATTCATCAATTAAAGGGAAGTGTCCTGTTTTCATGTACCAACAGTTACTTTTCTTTCACACTCATCAGAGCTCTCTGGCAAGGACACCAGGATTACCTAAATCTGTGACATTAGCAACTACAAATTTGAAAAGCATTTTACTTCCGAAACAATGTCTTAAAGCGTCGACTGGATATTTGTTATTTCTAAAAGAACAATATTTAAGCGATGGAGCTGTTATAGAAAAAGGTACTATTCAGTTATAAAGGTGTCGTAGATTGTCTTCCTTATTGTGGACTAATACTTTGTTTTCAGATAGGTTACTTGACAGTGATTAAATAAATCTGATTTTCCATAGAAATAACTTTAAATTATGTTAAGTAACCAGAGTATACTTGTTTTGTGGTGTTGGGATGAATTTGTTTTTATAACAAAATATAAAACTGTACAGATCAATTTGTAGACAAAAAAAATCATAGGAGCTAAATAATTAAGAATGAAAGTAGTGATAGATGTAGTTTCTGGGGTGTACTGCCTGCTTTATAAATGCTGCTGTGGTGTGATATCCACACAAAATAGGATGACAAAGGTTTTTCTTAATCCTCTTTCATACAGGTATTAATTACATTTATTAAGACTGAGTCCTTGTGATCAAATATAGTCTCCCATTTTGTGAATTTTGAAGCACAAAAATTGAAATAATATGAACTTACTGCTGTGGTCCTAGTTTACACAAATATATTAATAGTAATAATAATAATGATAATAATAATAGTAATAGCCAAAAAAGTTTTATTGGTTCCTGATTACTTCTGGAAAAAACGGGAAGCCAATCAACCATTTGGAATACCCAATATTACATCAAAGGAATACTGAGAACACACATTAAGGGGTTTATTGAATACCAAGCATAGCTCTAAGCACCCAATAAGCAACAACAAACCTCACAACCATCTTATGAGAAAGGTGATGTTACATCTGAGTTTCATATGAGAAACTTACACTTAGAGAGTCTAAATAGCTTCTCCATGAACTACAATAGACAAACTTGGTTCCTAAGTCTGTGCTCTTAACCAGCTCATTTGTGCTAGGTTTCATTTTACATAGTATTTAGGATACAAAATGGACTCAGATTATCAAACAAAATAATATCCTCTGAAAAGGAACTATATAGCTAAAGTATAGGAAACGCGTTTCGAGTACAGCTTATGTTAGCAATGCCAAAGAAAGAGCATTCAGCTAGAGCAGAAATGGATCTTATATGTGCTCCTCTGACATCTGCTGCCATTGCTAGGGAAGCTGAAACCAGTTTTCACGTCCATTCTGTTAGCCTGTGTCTTTTTATTGGGGAATTGAGACGATTGCTGTTGAGAGATATCAATATCCAATGATTGTTGCTTCCTTTTATTTTGTTGTTGTGTCTGTGTTCACCCAAGGACTGTCAGTTTAGGAGATAAAACCAAATCTCAGCCCTGGGGTGTCAGTTTACTGTTAAGAATCCCAGGCAAGATCAATGAGATTTTTCTTTAAAGCATCTTTGAAGTTCTAGACTAATTGACGAATGACTAAATGAATGGATGAGTAATAATTAAATAGCACTATGACATTCAACAAGCTAATGCAGAATCTGTGGAACTGAGAACCTCAAGGTACAAAGACAGAGAGATGCCCTGAGATAACAATGATGACAGGGGTACACAGTGTCTCCATTTCCTTATGAATGAAATGACACCTTTGTGTGTTTCTCCTGAGCAAGGATAAGGACTCCCAATCCATCCTGTGATCTTAGCTATCTGTGTCTATATGCAGAGTCATTTTGCAGAAGCACAGGCAGTGACATCACAGTTCTGATCAATGGCTCTTCAAAGACTTCTGTTGCTATAATCCAGAAAACCCAAATGGCATGGATAACACAGATCACCCTTTAGAATGTTTTTTAAAGAGGACCAGTAGAGCCATATCATATACATTAAGAGTAAAGGTTTTACCCTATATGCCAAAATTTTTTGAATTTAGTAAGATTCCAAAAGTACATATTTAGTTTTCTTAATTTAACTAACTCTCGTATGCTTTTATGAAACTGACATTTTGTGTTGTGTATTCACATGCAGGAGAACAGCCTTCTACTTTGTTGTTGTATGATAGTATTCTACTTTGTTAGTATAGAATTCACACCTACAGATACATAGATGTGGGAGAACTATTTAAGCACACTGTGTTCTGTTGAAAAAACAGTACTAATTGGATAGAAGCTGCTAAACTACAAATAGAGACACAAAGAAGAGCAGAAAGTGGATGCTAGGCAATGCTAGGAAAAGATTCTTGGTTCCAGAGTTGGTCTCTCCATTGAGAATGACTGAAGGGGAAATCTGTATCTACCTGTGTTTCACTTATGTAGAGAGCCCCTGATTAAACTCTGACTGCTGAGTTTAGATATAAAATAAGATCACATGGCTCTCTGTTTTTCCTATTCCTTTCATTCTGTGCTTACCAGACAAATAAAGTGACATAAATTTAAGACTAAAACAATTTTTAAAAAAGTGCAAGTGCAGCTAAAGACTTTGTTATCTCACCTACAATCCTTGGCAGCACTGGGATGTAGATAAGGATGTACACACTGGGGTTGAGATACCAACAGCAGCACTTCGGGGTGTAGGTTGTGCATCAATGCCTGTTGTGCATCTAGCCTGCCTTTCTGAAGGTGGTACTCCAATTTTTCTCAGTACTTTATTTTCTTAGCATATTTATAACTTGCAAGGGGTCATTTGTGGGTGGCAGGGAAGTCTATATTAATCCTGTGGCCCCAGGAAGGGATTATCAAATTGTCTAGAGATGGTAGATAGGTATTAAGTGGTTCTGAAATCCAGGGAGATGACTTTGTGCCAGAAAGAAGAAAACGGGAAACATTTATTTTGTCGTTGAATCAAACAATAGCCTAAACATGGCAAAAAACATATTTGTTATGATTTCGTTACAATGACTCTAATTCACCTAAAAGTCCTCGAGATAAAGATCAAAATTAGGTATTTCACAATGACCTGTCTCAAATTCTGTTGAGGTACAGTTAAGATTAATGACATATAAAGATCATTCCCGTGTTGTACAGCAGTCTGTGATTCCAACTGAAGCTGGAATTCACTTTTTTCCCCAAAGCTTTCATCTCTCCACATCTTCTTAGTTTCTCATTTATCAATATAGAATAAAGCACTCAATCTGTCTAGTTCTTCCAGCTCATTTGTGTCATATTTATTGATGTTTCTTGGATACCTTAAATATTTCTCTGTTTTGAGTCATAAATATCAAAATCTGTGCTTATTATTAATTTTAAATTTATACTAAGGAATCCAGAACAATAAGGAGAGTACTTGATGATATTTAACTCAAACTTGCAAGCTACTTTTTATTTTCCAGATATCTGAGGCCAGCACTATCTTATGATTATACATTTTAAAATATGACATTTATAATAGTTTTCTCAAAGGTATTGTATTTAATTTAGGACAATACAGTTGACATTTACACTATGAAACTGGGATGGCTACAAAATATGCTAAAATATTTCACATATGAAGTAATTTTATATTTAAATTTCCATATAGAAAAAGTAAAAATAACAGAAAATTTCTGCATTTCTACAGGAAAATAACATGAAGCAAAGTATTTTTAGTAAACTTAGATACAAGCAAACTTACACAAATTGTATTAATGTACAAGTGTTTGTGTATTGCTGGGAGCCTTGTTCCAGATGGGTGTAAGGACCCGAGACAGATGTGTGAAGTTGGCCCAATAAAGAAACTGTGACCACCTGTTGTTCAAACAAGAGGCCCGGAATAGCCTGGGTTGTTTTTATTTAGACAGTTTCAATGGTTTGCATGAGCAGTTTTACAATCAGATCCATTTCCTTAAGTTTCAAAAAATTGTTACAATAATTACCAGTTTGTTCCTTGCTTCTTTCCCCTTCTGTCCCACAATTTTTTTCACCGGTAACTATTACAAATGTTATACAGTATATTCCAAGTATATAGAAGTAATTTAAAAACTAATTCTAAATAAAATTTTCAGAACTTGTGACCTACAAGCTCATGATATATTTTTGCAATCTGAAAATAAACACTGTGAAAGAGATAAAAAATATTGATGTGGGAATTCCCTATGTATGCTGTGATTACCATTAATGAATAAAGAAAGTGCTTTGAACCTATAGCAGGGCAGAAGTTAGGTAGGCGGGGAAAACTACGCTGAACGCTGGGAGAAAGAAGGATGGAGTCAGAGAAAAACCATGTAGCCCCACTGGAGCCAGACGGAACTTTGACTGGTGAGCTACGGCCATGTGGTGATGCACATATTAATAAAAATGGGTTAAATTGATGTGTAGGAGTTGGTCAGTGAGAGGATGAGGCTGGTGGGTCAAACAGTGATTTGATTAATATGGTTTCTGTGTGATTGTTTTGGTTCTGGGCGGGTTGGGATGAAGAAGTGGCCTCCCTCCTACCAAAATATTATATATGCATTGCTGGATGGTTTTATGTCAACTGTTACAAGCTAAAGTCATCTGAGAGGAGGGATTCTCAATTAAGATAATTCCTCCATAAATTCAGGCTGTAAGCAAGCCTGTAGGGCACTTTAATAATTAGTGACTGATGGGGGAAGGTTCAATCCACTGCAGGTGGTACCGTCCCTGAAGTGTGGTCCTGGGTTCCGTAAGAAAGCAGGTTGAACAAGCCATGAAGAGCAACCCTGTAAGGAGCCTCCCTCCATGGCCTCTGCATCAGCTCCTCCTTCCATATTTCTGCCCTGCTTGAGGTACTGTCCTGACTTCTTTAGCTCATGAACAGTGATATCATAGTGTAAACCAAACTTCCTCCCCAAGTTGCTTTGGTCGTGGTGTTTTATTGCAGCAATAATAACCTTAATTAAGACAATAAATAATTTTGAAAATGTACAGATACTTTTAATAAATTTCAAGATCAATGGCATAATAATTTTATGCATAAATTAGTGCAATCTAGGAAGATTACTAAAATGATATTTTTTTACATTGTCCTTATAATCTATATTAAGCTTTAGCACTCAATATAATCAGTACTAAGTTATAGCACTGCTTGTGCCCTAATTGTTCATTACCTAAAGGCTTTGTTTGCCTCTTGCTTCACCTACCACATCAAATGCAACCGTTCTCTTCTATTATTTATTTTTCAGGAATTCTGACCAACCTTTTATAATCATTTATAATGAAATAATTGCTTTTCCTATTAGAAAATGAGTTTTACTTTTTCATACTTAAAGTGTTACACAAACTTTTTTCAGATTATTAAGTTTTAAAGGTTTATTACTTATTATGTATACAGTATTCTTCCTGCATTGCCTGCAAGCCAAAAGAGAACACCAGATCCCATTACAGATGGTTGTGAGACACTGTGTGGTTGCTGGGAATTGAACTCAGGACCTCTGGAAGAGCAGCCAGTGTTCTTTTTTTCTTTTAAAGATTTATTTATTTATTATGTATACAACATTCTGCCTCATGTATGCCCACATGCCAGAAGAGGGCACCAAATCTCATTACAGATGGTTGTGAGCCACCATATGGTTGCTGGGAATTGAATTCAGGACCTCTGGAAGAGCAGCCAGTGCTCTTAACCACTGAGCCATCTCTCCAGCCCCAAGTCAGTGTTCTTAACCTCTGAACCAGCTCTCCAGCCTCAGATTATTAATTTTTAAACTGCGAAGGATTTAACTCAGGTTCGTTCACAGGTTATGCAACTGCTATACCACTGAACTATGCCAGCATCTAGTTTTTTTTTCGCCTAGCATTGAAATTTCTAAGATTAGTTGTTCAATATTTGTATATTAATATCTCTTTTCTCTGGGTACCCATTTGGATGCAAGCACACGGAAACAGATTTCATACTTACTTCATTCTGTCATTAACAGTATCTATAACATACTCTACCATTCATAGCTAATAACAAATACTATTTAAAAAAAACTTCTAGAGGCATCACAATCCCTGTCTTCAAACTCTTCTATAGAGCTAGAGTACTGAAAACAGCCTGGAATTGGCATAAAAACAGACAGGAGGACCAATAGAACCAAATTGAAGACCTGGATATTAATGCACATCTAAACACCTGATTTTTGACAAAGAAGCAAAAAAATATCAAATGAAAAAAAGAAAAAATCTTCAACAAATGATCCCAGCATAACTGGATATCAACATGTAGAAGAATAAAAATAAATCATATCTATTGCCATGCACAAAATTCAAGTCCAAATAGATCAAAGACCTCAACATAAAACTAACCACACTGATTCTCATAGAAGAGAAAGTTCAATGAATTCATTGATACAGGAGACCACTTCCTAAATTTAACCCCAGTAGAACAGACACCGAGAGAAACAATTAATAAATGAGACCTCCTGAAATTGGGAAGCTTCTGTAAATCAAAGGAGACAGTCAACAAGACAAAACGGCAGCCTACAAAATGGAAAAAAAGATCTTCACTAACCCCATATTGGATAGCGAGTTGATCTCTAAAATATACAAAGAACTCAGGAAGTTGGTTATCAAAAGAAGAAATAATAAAAAAATGGGGTACAGATCTAAACAGAGAACTCTCAACAGATCAATCTAAAATGTCTGAAAGACACCTAAGAAAATGCTCAACATACTTAGCCATCAGAGAAAAGCAAATTAAAACAACTCTGAGATTCCATGTTAAACCTGCAAGAATGGCCAAGATCAAAAACAATGATGACAGCTTATGCTGGAAAGGATGTGGAGAAAAGGAACACTTCTGCCTTGCTGGTTGGAGTGCAAACTGGTACAACCCACTTTGGAAATCAGTATGGTGATTTCTCAGATGATTAGGAAACAACCTTCCTCAAGACCCAGCAATACCATTTTAGTGTATATAACTAAAGGACACTCAATCAATGCCACAAGGAGATGTGCTCAATTATGTTCATACCAGTATTATTTGTCATAGCCAGAACCTGGAAACAGCCTAAAGGCCCCTCAACTGAAGAATGGATAAGGAAAATGTGATACATTTACACAATGGAGTTTCACAGTGGAAAAAACAATGACATCCTGAAATTTGCGGGCAAATGGATGGCTCTAGAAAACATCATACTGAGTAAGGTAACTCAGACCCAGAAAGACAAATATCATGTGGACTCACTCATAAATGGCTTTTAGACATAAAATAAAGAAAAAACAGTCTACAATTCACAATTCCAGAGAACCTAGACTACAAAGAGGACCCTAAGAGAGACTTACATGGATCTATTCTACATGGGAAAGAGAAAAAGACAAGATCTCTTGAGGAGATTGGCAGCATGGGGATCATGGGAGAGGGTAGAAGGGGATGGGAGAGTAAGAGAGGGGAGAGAAGAAAAATATATAGCTCAATAAAAACAAATTTAAAACATTTATGTTGATTTTAAATACTTTTAGGGTAGAGACAATGACATGCCCCTTATTTAGAGAAATGTTCAAGGCCTTAATTAAAGATAAGTGTGTTCATGATACAAGTCTCTTAAACTTAAACAATGAAGAAACTAAGTTATAAAACGTATAACATGTTTCCTAATTTTACCACAATTTAGATGTTTTAAAAAAAGGAAAAGTTTTGATTTTAACTTTTTTAAAGTTTTATTTATTTATTATGTATATAATGTTCTACCTGCACGTGTCCTTTAAAACCAGAAGAGGGAAACATATCTCATTACAAGTGGTTGTGAATCACCAGGTGGTTGCTGAGAATTGAACTCAGGACCACTGCAAGAACAGTCAGTGCTCATAACTGCTGAGTCCTCTGCCAGGCCTTGTTTTTAAATTTTGAATGGCAGTTTGTGTACACAGACCCAATTAGAAGGTCTCAAGGGCACAGGGTGTTTTGACTGTGGGCACTCTCTGTCCCTGAGTTTTCCTATATGTTCTATGATTGCCCACCATGTTTCTCCAGCAGCACCAGCTGACAGGGCTTTCTACAAATGCTCAGTCCGTCTTTCCAGGAGGAGCAGCTGATATCACTTTCTTTAATGTACTTCCATGGGTAGAAAAGACATGTTCTTCTGAATAGGGAGGAGTATAACACTTCACTGAATGCATGCATCATGCATCTGTTATTCCCCGCACAGTGACCATTTCATTGTTTCTAGTTTGAAATTTTTTTGAAATCTTATTTTATGATAAATAATGAAGATACCACAAAATAAAAAAAAACTTAAACATTACTTTTGCTTTTGCTTTTGTAAATTATATTTTAGCAAACTGGCCTCCAAATATTTTCTTGTATTAACACGTGTTAGTAAGAGAAACTTTGAAAACTTTTATTGCCTCGTGGTAAAAATTGTCATAAGAAGCCAGGCAGTGGTGGTGCACGTCCTTAATCCCAGCACTCGGGAAGAAGAGCAGGTGGATTACTGTGAGTTCAAGGCCAGCCTGGTCTACAAAGTGAGTTCCAGGACAGTCAGAACTATACAGAGTAACCCTGTCTCAAAAAAAAAATGCCATAAGAATTAAATTATTGACTTACGTGAGAAATACAATAGCATAATTTTTATGAATGACTTTATGCCTCATCAGTTCAGGACAAAGTTTCTATCTAGCATATTAAAACTTTGCTGATAGAAAATCAATCCAAGCAGAAGACAAGAGTGCCAAGAATTCATTTCATGGATTCTTTTCAGGCAAGCAAAACAGGACATTAGAGCCTAATTTGTGCGACAAATACTGATAATATTTTAGCCCAGTTATTCCTCTTATAATAGATACAATTTCTTCTCTGTGTTTTAACTTAAAGTATGCCTGAGACATCCCTGTTTGAATTAAATGAAACTTTCACCCTCCCTCAGCCTAGCCCTGAAAATTTTGTTTTTTTATTTTCCATTGATAAAAACTTATGCTATAAGAATGCCTGGCTTATATTACTTCAAAATCTAATTTGTCATCACTTGGGGATTAGAGACCAATTCATAAAGCTATTGCTCTGGTTCATAATGAAAGGACAAAAGATATTCTGAGAAGTTACAGCTGTCTCTTTCTAGAAAATATGAACAGATTTAGATCATAGGCAGGTTATTCATTACCTAAACTAGTAGAGGTATTTTACAACTCAGACTATTTCCTGATTATCTTAATAATGGTAGTAATATTTTACTGACGTAGACATGGCTGAATTATTTATAATTAAATTATTGAATTTATAACATGAATTATTGATCATACAGAAATAGACCTTTTGCACAATATTTCTCTAAGTTTTATGATCCATTTATAATAGCTTTAAATTATTCAATGATAATGAGTTACTTTTGAATTTTATTAATAATTTTTATAAAATTTTATTTTTTTCTTAGTCCTATATAAATCACTTCTTGCTGTCTGATAGAATTATCTTTCCTGCTCTATGATGGACTAAACCTTTAGTTTGTCGTTAGGACCTCAGGAAGAAGGGCAGACATTATTCATGTTTCTGCTGTGGAAGGAATTTTAACAACATATGCAAAGTCACCACTCTGGCAGAAAAGGCGAAAGGACACATCTCTCATTTATTTTCATTTAGGGCATGATGCATAGTGGAACTTAATTCCTATGAGTAACAGCTATATTGTAGACATTCACGGAATGTAGTGTGCATGCAGAATTTTATAGTCAACATTTAGGTTGTATGTAAGCAAGTTGCAAGTGCATTTGCTTGCCTTGATTGGTCTGATCTCCAAAGTCAAGTGATTATAATGTAGCACTGAATTCTTAATATAATAGCTATTCTCAATTAAAGAATATTATTTTTAATTTCATATTTGATTTTTCATCTGTCTTCTTATCTTTTAAATTTTTGTACATGTATGGTATATATAAGTTTGTGCTGGATAAACATATGCGGAACTTAACATTCAGTTCTGTGACTGTGAGGCCTGTCTTGTATGTTCTCGTCCCTTTCTTGGCGTTTTCTACATTTTAGACCTGGTTTCTAACTCAACCTGAAGTCCACTGGTTCAGCGAGACATGCTGGTCAGAAAACTCCTGGGATCTTCCTGTTTCTACTTCTCCAAATCCTGGATTACAAGCATGTGCCACCACACCTGGCTTTTTACTTGGTTGCTGAGGATCAAACTCAGGCCTTGTGTTTGTGCAGCGGAAACTTTAACAGTTGAGCTGAATCCCCAACACACACTCATCTATTTGAACCCTCAATTAACCATTTTCTTAATGGTTCCTTCCGCAGGAGAAACATGAATAATGTCTGCCCTTCTTCCTGAGGTCCTAACGACAAACTAAAGGTTTAGTCCATCATAGAGCAGGAAAGATAATTCTATCAGACAGCAAGAAGTGATTTATATAGGACTAAGAAAAAAATAAAATACATTTTCTTAACTTGACCACAAACTTCAAGTAGTTTTATTTACCAAATATTATATACTTCTTATACTTTCTTTTGTTTTTTCTGGAATATTTTGCTATTATGATTTCCATACTACTTAATACTTATATTGTTTTTATGATGCTAGAGTATAAGAACCTATGACTTAGGAAATATTTTCAGCCTCTCAATATGAGTACTTCCAGACTAATTTGGCTTGTAATCATCTCCACCCTCTTCCTTTCCTCTACTGAACTGCTTCTATCGTTACTCCTTCCTACAACTTCAACTGTGTTGAAAAGGAAGAAATGAGCATCTTTACAATACAGGGTGAAGAAGCCTGAAAATTTATTCCATGTATTTGGGCCACATTTCCTTTTCAATTAAAGAATTTCTCTATGAAATTGTACAGATAATAAGAAAACATATTCTAAGATAAATTCTCCACTTATAGATAAACCTTATGAATTAAACCTTGAAATTAAGACTTTCAGATGAAATAAATCCAAAAATAACAATCAAAGGAGCTAGGAAAGAGAAGAAATTGTGTTCCACTTAGTTTCTGAAGGCCATTATTATTATTATTATTATTATTAATACATTATTATTATTGTTAATAATACTGAACTACTGCATCTTTAAAATTCATCTACATTCTTCAAGTTCAGAACTAACAAGTTTAGTCCAAATGATTTTCATCCAGAAGCCATATTTGATTACACCACAATTTCTTAGGTATACAGAATTTAGGTGTGAGGACAGATAGATGGGTATGTGTGTGTCTGTGCATGTGTTAAAGGTTCTATCATTTGCTTTTATAATTAATTAAATGTATTTATTTATTCTGCATCTCAACCATGTTTTCACTCCCTCTCTCCTCACATTCCCTCCTCCATCACCTCCACCCCTCCTCATCCACTCCTTCTCTGAAAAGGATAGGACTCCCATGGGTGTCAACAAAGCAAGACATATCACAATCACGTTGATATAGGACTAAACTCCTCCCCTTGTGTTAATGATGGGTAATGATGGGGCTTCTGGAATCCAGCCAGAACCTTAGGGACAATCCCTGCTCCCACCAGCGGTAGTCCCACAAGTAGATCAAGCTACACAACTGTCACACATGTAGGAGGCCTAGGTTGGTTCCATGCAGGTTCCCTAGCTGTTAATCCAGAGGCTGTGAGTTTCTTCCTATAAGCCCAGGTCAGCACAGTGAAACCCACAGAAACAACTAACCTGAGACCATTTGCTGTTTTAACTGCTACACACAACTAATTTCTGACTCCTTGCCCTGCTCACCATATCCCCTGCTTAGATCCTTTAAGACTTTCATAGTTAATACATAATTCATTCCCTCCAATCCTTAAGTCCCCATATTTTGTCATTTTTTCTCAGTACAGTTTTGCTTTGATAGACTAGTCTTGAGTGATACACTGTTGATAAACATACACATGTAGCCAGTCATCCTGCTTTAACATCTGACCTTCCTCCGGTTCACTGATGCCCACACATTCACTGTGCCTCTGACCTACTTCCCTCTGAATTTAATCATTACTTCTACCAAACTGAGCTTCATTCCTTGTTTTCTTTTTTTTTTTTTTTAACTGCTGAGTAGTACTCTAATGTGTATATATTCCACACTTTCTTTATCCATTCTTCCATTGAAGGGCATCTAGGTTGTTTCCAGGTTCTGGCTATTACAAATAATGCTGCTACAGGCATAGTTGAACAAAGGCTTTTGTAGTGCCATCTGATATCTAATCACTCTTTTTATTGTCCTCAGAATAACTCGTGTTCTTCTTTGCTTCATTGTTACACCTATTTTTCATTTTCTTTCCTTTCTTTTCTTCATTCCTCTCTCATACGTTGCATCCCAACCACAGTTTCTTCACCCTCCGCTGTAGTCAGTTATGTTTTATGAGTAATTTCAGATAGTTGTAAGTATGAAACATATGATGGTTATATTTATCCCAAATTTAACACTAAATGAGGCTGAATTATACGTTTATGCAGGTGGGCATAATACATGATTACAATTGGTCTTTAAAGTTGATTCTTTCCAGCCTATGCCCAATTTCTTGTCCTATTTTAAACTGGCCACAAACTAAGAATACATTAAGCCTTGTTCTTGAGATAATGTGGAATTTTCTGTTACCATCTTCCCTTTATTGTACTAGATTCTAAACACTCCTCACTTGAACAGAGGAGAAGAGAGAATGGTGATAGAGACCTCAACCTCTGTTTTTCCTTAATTGGGTTGAAGTTCCCACTCTTGGCTCTCTGGAGCAGAATACTTCCTTTCTCAGGGACTTTTCTCTCTCTAAGAATCTCCTAGGTCCTTGGTTGTGAAGAACAAGGTTACAGTCTCTCCACCACTTCCACCAGAGTCTTACACCACTGTGATCACCGCAGTCCAGTCTCCCCCCATCCTGTATAAAACAGCGGTGACACTCTACAGGTCTGGTGTACATTGGTAAAGGAGCAGAGATTTCTGGAACACTAGCAAACATCGCATCCAACAGCCTATCATTCACTTGTCAGATCTTTCTGTACCCCTCTGTTTTAGTTTTGTTTTTGTTGCTGGTATAAAGCCCCGACCAAAACTAACCTGGGGAGGAAAAGGTTTATTGTAACTTGCAGGCTCCAATACACTAGTAAGGAAAGCCAGGGCAGGAGCTCAAGGTAAGAACCTAGAAGCAGGAAGTGAAAGAGACTGTGGACTGTTCCTTGGCTTCCTCCACGGGTCATGCTCAGCTTACTTTCTGAACATCTCAAGCCCCCTACTCTGGATGGTACTGCTCATAGTGGGCTGGGACATCCCACATTAATCACTAATCAAGAAAATGCCTCAGACGGGCCCATGAGCCAACATCATGGAGGTCATTCCTCAGTTGTAGCTCTCTCTTCTTAGGTCACTTTAGCTTGTGCCAAGGTGGTATAAACCAACCAGCATTCTCCACCTACTTCAGGCAATGGATTTCTACAGTTCTTCAAGATTCCAGTCACATATTTCCCTGTGAAATATCTCCTTATAATTCTATACAGGCTTTGTGTGTCTGGTGATTGAGTCTCCTTTCTTCCCTGTCCACACTCCTAGCACACCAGGTACCAGAGCTTTCCATATTATTCATATTTACTGGTCCATTAATGGAGATTTTGATTTGCTAAAAGACACAAATTTGGACCACTTTAACCAATTTGACAAAAATTTATGAGCAGGATATCTACATTTCATTTATAAATTGATCTTACGACATTTTAAAATCCTGTAACCTTGAAACTCTTTATGCTCTCTTCTCAGCTTTTCCACACCTCCCCAAAAAGCTTTGGAATCACAAGGAATATATCATTAAGAAAATAAAATTTGTATTCTCATTTAACTTACATACCAATAGGCAGGGCAGCCACCATTATGAAAGTATTAACTAATTTTTTTAAAAAAGTTTTATGCTATGTGTTGCCTTCATATTTGATCAGCATGACTCAGAACTGTTAACTAAGCATGAACTTGCTTTATCAAAAAAACCCACAAAAACAAAGTATAATGATTATGCCATAATTCTGGTTAAGTAGCACATATTTTTAAAATGAAAAAAAATCAAGAAAAATGAATGAATAATAAAATGAAGAAAGAGGAATTAAGGAAAATATAAAAGGATCTAAAATATGGAGGAAAAATAGGTACCAGAAGCCATAAGAAATAGAGGAATAGATCAGCATTTGGTTCGTCTAGTCCACTTGATATTTGAGTGTATAAAAGAACAGATTTGCATTAATTTTCCTTAAAAAATATGATTGGACCATACATCAGCTGAGAGGGGAGCTGAAACACCAGCCACAGTTCAGGTTAGTTAGTTCTGGCATCTTCTTCATACTTTTGGACAATGTTCCTTGATGCATTTCCTTAAAATATTCCTACTCAGAGCACAATTTCTGATTGTTAAAAATGATACGATTATTTAACTATAACATTTTAAAGAGTTTTAAAATCAGCCCCATCTAGCAATTACACTACAAAAATAGCAGCCATTGGTCTGTTGAGAATTGGACTGCGGAGACAGGATTATTGGATTCTGCCTTTTTTTGGATTTATGAAGACAAGTCTCTCTAATAAGACCTACCACAATTTAGAATTATGGCAGTCCATCAGTTATAGAAAGATCCTGATCTAAATCCTTCTCAGATCTTCTGGTTGTCAGTGTAAATATTTCTGAAATTTGGAATAAAATCAGTGAGCTAAAACAAAAATGGATATGACTATATCACATTTCTATGACCATAATGGGAGTGAAAGTCATTTCAATCCTCTTGACAAATAAATATGCTATTCTTTGTGAAAGTTACTTTATATATGACTCAAACCTTTGATTAACTACCCTAGAATATAGTTGTTATTATGTATAGAAATTAATATATATATATATGTATATTAGAAATAGACAATGATACTAGGCAAGTAAACAACCAATGCTATATTGAAATTCAGCCCTCCACAGGAGCATATGGACTGATTAGTTCATTGTTCATATAAATAGGTTAGCCTCTGATATGCTCAGGTATTATTTATGTTGAGAAAAAAAATCACCCACCACTGTGTAATGCCAATATTCAGCTTCCCATTGTGTGAATAACTTTATTTTTATATTCTAAATTCAATAAATATTGTTTACAACTAAAATAAGCACCTCCTTAGAATAAGTTGTCTCCCACCTACAGAAATTTACACCCTTGTTATAATTAAGTGAGCAATAATAGCGCCTCCTCTTAGCACTCAGAGTGTGTGGGCTCCGGGAAGACAACACACAAACCTGGCATTTTTTAAAGGAATCTAATAATAACAACATAATATTTTTTATTCTTCCAGATGCCCACTTTTCAGCATTGACTTTTATTTTTCCTTCTTTAACGACTTTCCTTTTCAACTGTGCAAGAGTCTAAATTACTAATCCTAAATCAAATTTATGAATAGGAAAATATTCTCAGCCCTTGCCATTTGTTTGAATTCATGAGAGCAACAAATAGAGTTCAATCTTTATTGTAAGCATTTAACTGCATCAAAAATCTTAATATTGAATATTGGACTTTTATACTACTGCAAGCAAGTTTAACAGTGGTCAACCATTCATAGAGGTCTTACTGTTTAGGGTGTTTAGATATAAGTTAGATGTAGTATTTAATCTACTTAAATTGTGCTGTAAAGCATTTTAATAACTTAATGATAACATAAAATTCAATAAACCTTTATGGATTCAAGATTTTCTAAAAACCTTAATAATTCCTATAATATCTGTCCATTACTTCATTACGGAGGATGACAGACACTAGGAAGATGTGACAGAATTCTGTAGGAAAAACCCAGGGGGAAAATATGAAAATATTTTAGGTGATTTTAACTAGTGCAATTCATTTCTGGTTTTTATAAGAATTTTTGTATGACTCGTATGCAAATAATATATATATTCTTGATTAACTTTGAGGAAAAATACAGCTTTTGAACTAGTGAAATATGTAATGTTATATTTTGCCTACTATAATCACTGAGATTTTGCAAAACTTTCTAACTCAGCAAAAAAAAAAAACCCTTATATAAGCACAATGGCCACAAACACGTGGGATAGCATATTATTTTGCAGTGATAAATACAAAACCAAAACCAAACCAAACAAAGCAGCAGCTTCAAATCTACTTCACATGTGTTGGTTCATTCTAGAATTGTTCTAGAAATGGCAAAGGTTGCCACGCCTAGAAACAAACAGCTCCGGGCTGAGCCAAAAACTGATTTTATTTCTGTGATTCTGGTAAAATGTTTCATTTCTGCTTGAGTATGTGTTTACTCAAATTAACTTTTACATAGTCTTTCAATTCTTCAGGTTTTGGATTTATAAATTGACTTTCACTGTAGCTGTTTACATTAATTAGGTAGTACATAATCCAGGTTCTTTTAAAAATCCACACTCATTAGTGTCTATGATTTGGTTGGTTCGAGCATAACAATTATGTTTCATTATTAAATCATCTCTCACACATACCTGATGGATCTAAATATTTATCAAATAAAAATGCATACTTGACACATACTGAACAATGAGCACAATAGAAATCCTGATGAAGTTGTTGCCTGGATTTTCAATAGAGTGCATTAAATTATCCAGAAGTCTAGAGGAAAAGTGGTATTTCTAAACCCAAATGAGTATCATGGAGCAGACAGTGGAGTCTTGAGTGGTAAAGCAATCAAGTAAAGTGAAGTTTTGTCTACTGTAGTTCTTCAGGGGATATAGTGATAAGTAACAAAGAAAGAAAGAAAGAAAGAAAGAAAGAAAGAAAGAAAGAAAGAAAGAAAGAAAGAAAGAAAGAAAGAAAGAAAAACAAGGAGAATAAAACTAATGTGAATTTACAAAATATAGCCTCACTTGTAAAATTAAAAGTTGTCACTAAACTAATAACAAAATGCAATGCAACCTAAACTGCGATGAGACATAGTTTTCATAGAAAAGAAAACCATTCAGTTATTCTACTATACTGCATCATGTAAATGATTTGAACTACTATTTATGTGATACCATAACTTTGAATGCTACTCATGGGGTTCTTGTTTAGTGTTTTTATGCTTGTAGGTACTTGATGGATAACTAAGATTTTTTACTAAATTGTGTATTCTAATTAACCAGTGATACTTGCTTTTTAGCCCAGCATTTTGTCATTAAACTATACTCAAAGACAAATTAAAATATACTTCTTTTATATTGATTTTTATTAGCAGGGATACCTTGGGGGAGGGGTAAAAGGGGAGGGGGAGAAGAGAGGCAGGGAGGGGAACAGAGAAAAATGTAGAGGTCAGTAAAACATACTTCTAAAGAAATAGTGATTATATGGGAAATGAGATTACAATATCTGTTTAGTAAAACCAAATGATGTTAAGTGTACGTGAACTTGGCTATAATGTTTATTAAACGTGACAGGGGGTGTACAGCCTTTCTTGTGTATGATCATTCCTTGGCATCGGTTTGGAACTGTTTAATTTTTTTAGAATTAATATTTGTTTATCACAAGAAGTACAAATGTCATATTACTTTTTAAAATAACTAATTTCATAGGTGACAATTTCCAATTTGAATGAAGGAGTATCATAAGGGACTTCCCCCTGACTTCATATCCCAGTATGCCTTGGTAATTCTAGTATTCTTGGGATTACTAGCTATAAAGAAATTTGTTGAAAATGAAGATCGTTAAGTTTAGTTGAGTAAAGGAGCAATTACAAAACAGAAAATATTTGTACAATGGAAGCATTTACTTTATAATTGAACCAAAGTATATGGAACCAAAATATACATCGCACACTAAAATAGCAGTATGTGTTATTATTACTTTTAAAAATTTAAATCCTTTTGCTCCATAACATCAAGTCAACTCAGTCAAATGCACCTGCTGTTGAGTAAATGCTCATGTGACAATATTACAAACAGCATTTTGATTGGAATAAATAGAATTAGGACATTCAATCCTTCAAAATAAGACAAAAATGTTCAAAAATGTTGAAATTTAAAACCTTAACATGCAAATAATAATGTATATTAAATAATAGTTAAAAAAAGATTTCTTCTTGGCCTAAGCCAGATGTGTTTGGCATTGCATCAAAGAGATAACCCTAGAAAGAAAGCCTTACCGGGAAGGCTGAGGAACCAAATCGAAGTAGTAGGGGGAGAATTTATGTCTTCTTTGCTTTTACCATTGACAGAGGGCTACTCTGTTACTTGGACTCTTTGAGCATAATCCTCATTGGACCACAGGGTATATTAGGTAAAATTTAAAAAATCTTCTGCTTATGTAGCATCCTTTTTTAGGAGAGCATTGTCTTTTAATGGGTTAAAGACAAATGAGAACAGTCTCTCCAGACCATGTACCCTCATTACTTATCGCTGTACCTCTTTACTTACATGTTTTCATTTTTCTGACATGTTTTCTGCAGTGGTACATCCATATCACAAGCATTGAACTTCTCCAACCCTCACCCACCTGGGGAAAACAGCACAAAATTAACAAACATAGAAAAATAAAGCTCCCCCCCCAAACAAAGAACCCATGATATTATCTGGTCGCCCCCTCTATGCTAAGGAGAAACTTTAATTGGTGAGAAAGCAGCAATAGAGAAATGTGTTTGGCCTTGAGTCAATGAAATACCTATTCATTCAACTTCACCAAGACTAAAGAGATGCTGTTAAAACAAAATTGCCACCTGTGTCCCCTGTCTATTGTCAACTGGTTCTGATGAGATCGGGCATGTTCTGAGTGGTATGACTGAAGACTCTCAACTGCTTCTGAATTTAGAAATGTAAGTGGATTATTTAGACACACTTACCAACTCCTTAAAAATGTTAGGAAATCATTGAAGGAAATTTACTCGGAAATTTTTTAACAGATGTTTATACATACCATTATGATTTTATACTAAAAGAATAAAGAAACTATAGTGGGTTCACTGGGATTTATCCCCAGTAGAGTCAAATATATAGACATTTGCTCCCCTACTGGTAGCACTTTGGGGGAAGGTTAGAGAAATTTGAGGATGCGGAGTCTAAGAGGAGGAAGCGAGTAATATGCTTTGAGAGTTTATATCTTTATCTCTCTCCCGCTCCAGCTCTCTATTTCCTGGGTATAGTTGAGATGTGAGTTCTCAGGCTCCTTCTCCTGTGTCATACCAGACTGTTGCCATGACTTCCGTGCCATTATGAACATGTAGTTTTCTTGAATTGCAGATGAAAATAAAACTCTTCCTTAAGCTGCATGCTTATGCCATTTTAATCACAACAACACAAATTAACTGATATGGAAATTGTCGCTGGAACTGGGACATTCTTGTGAAGAACCTGCCTATTTTGGTGGCTGTTGTAGTTTTGTTAATTTGTTTTCTGTTATTGAAGAATGTAGGAAGTTTGAAATTTAGGACTACAGAAGAGTTGAATGCTGCAATCAAAGCTTAACAGAACAACCAAGCAGGAGTCTTTAGGGTGGTAGCTCTTAGAATAATATCAACCTTAGAGCCTAGTTCTAGATGTTTTAAAGTAGAGCAAAAGATGTATTGGCAGCTGGGCGAGAGACCATGTGTTATCAATGTGATATTTTGCAAATGATCTGTTTTGGGGGTTTTGGTGTGGTTTTTTTTTTCTGTTGTTGTTTTGCTTTGTTTTTGCACATGTTCAAGTAATTTAAGAGAGACTGATTTAAAAAGTAATGGGCTGGTTTCCTTGGTGGGAGGTTTTAAAACTATCAAGGCTTTAATACTAGTAGTACTGGGATAATTATTACTAATTCCTCTCCCCTTTGTCTACACTGGGGCAGAAAGAAATACAAAAGACAAAGCTGGAAGAGAAAAGCTGGAAGGAATGTGTTGCTCCCAAGAAATGCACTGAAAAAGAAGACACAAATGTTGAAGAGAGAAGCATTATCAAAAGGAGACTATACCCTACTTCCAGTTCCTGATCTCTTGTGTCCTGTAAGCAGCTGAGATGTGAGTTCTCAGCTTCCTAACCCTGGTGCCATTCCTGGCCATTGTCATGCTTTTTCTACTAACTAAACATCTCACCCTCTGGAACAGTAAACCAAAATAAACTCTTCCTCTAGTAACTTTATGTCTAGATATTTTATCACAACCACAGAAAAGAAACTAATACAGGAACCGTGCATTTCCATAACAAGAATACTTTAAATTGTTTAAAAAAAAATAAAAGACTAGTGAGATGGATCGGATGGGAATGTATGTGTTGTAGAAGAAGAAATACATTTTATATCATCTTTTATATTCCCATAAAGATGAACAAGAGAACTGAGTTCACCTATTGTCCTTTGATGTCTCCTTGCAGACCACGACATTATACAACCCCTCACAAAAAAATAACAAATCAAATTGAAATTTTAAATTTACATTTGGGCAAGTTTTTTTTTTTTAAAGAAGCTGGGCATTGTTCATCATGTCTTTAATCCCAGCACTTGGAAGACAGAGGCAGGCTGTTCTCTGAGAGTTCGATGCCAGATTAGTCTCCTTGGAAAGCTCCAGGACTAGAGCTACACAAAGAAACCTTGAAAAAAAGGACTCTAACTATATATCATCTATATATTCCATTCTATAGTATTTATAGACAAAATTAGCAATAAATATAAGCCTTATACATCCATGTGTTTATATTACACTAAAAATAATTTAAGTAATTTAAGGACAGCTTGCTTTGATTCTTGGACCAATGTGATAGTGTATAGCCAATGAAAGCATGTTATTCAACAAGTGATGACTGCTCTAGCAAGAGGAAGTGTGGGAGTCCATTGGAGAAGTTTGCTTATAAACCAATTAGTCATATCTACTTGTATTACATGTCAGCTAACACCAATGCAGCAGAGCATGCTAACCACACCGCCAAGATTTAGTTGGCATGTAAGGATATAGAAATGGATTTTTCCTTTTTAAAAACAAAATTTTCTAAGAGTAAAATTTGCTACATGGTATAGTGCTCTCTTTGTATTTTTATATGGGGAAGATAGAATTAATCCTGCAAAAAGTCTCAAATAAATTTTATATTATCTTGTCACTTGACCTAAATTATTAGATTTAGCAAGGAACAAAAAAGTCATACCCTGTTCTCGAAGAATCCCATGCTTGGAGCTCAAAAGTCAACTCAGTAGCCAAGAGGATCCCATTTTGGTTCTAAGACCCACACTGGGTATTGACTGGCTCACAATCTCCTGTAGCTACAGCTCCAATCTGATGCCTCTTTAAGCATCTGAGATCATATATATATATATATATATATACATATATATATAAAAAATATTTTAAAAAAAGAGAATCCAGTGCCTATGTTTTTTTTTAATTTTCTAGACAGGGTTTCTCCATAGCTTTTTTGGTTCCTGTCCTGGAACTAGCTCTTGTAGACCAGGCTGGCCTCGAACTCACAGAGATCCGCCTGCCTCTGCCTCCCAAGTGCTGGGATTAAAGGCGTGTGCCACCACCACCCGGCTCAGTGCCATTGTTTTAACAAAGTTTCAAAGTAAGACTATCAAAATACATGAAGATAATATTAGTTACCCCTACATTATTATGACCAAATTATTTTACAGAAATAGCTTAAAATCAAAAAGTTTTACTTTGGCTCACACTACAAAGGAATCAAAAAATGCACCAGGAAAGGCATGGCAGAGCAGCTCAGATCACAGTAGGAGTGGGACTATGCTCTTTACATTAGGGTGGATCAGGAAATGGAGAATACAGCAGGAACCACGACATGACATGGGTGTCATCTCCAAAGGCCTTTCCTTAGTGGTCTACTTCTCCAAGATGGCCCCACGTCCAGTATCTCACCCCTCCCAAAATTGTGCTACTTTCTAGCGACTAAGCTTTGCAAACATGAGCTTGTAGAGGACATTTGAGTTTCAGGTCACAACCCTGACATATACGTGCCATAGTAACAGCAACAGCAAAGAAGGGATATATTTAAAAGAAACAGTAAAAGAAGACATTGCCGAAAAGTATTTTCTATAAGAGACAAGATAATATCTTCAGGGATTTTTACATCAAAATTTAATAAAGCACAGATTCCATGAAATGATGTACCAGACGAGAAGACATCCGATTTCGGTGAAATGAGAAATGAGATGTCACTGACAGACATTCAAAATATAAAAAGTGAGTGAGGTAAGAGTATTTTAGAATTAAAACTACAAGGGAATAATAAAAAGTGCATTAGAGTTCTTATGTCTGATTGGATGGAATTTTATGATTTCAATATGTTTTCAGTATCCCTACCTGCCTCTTTATTCCATACAATAAAGAAGACAAGACTATGACAACCCTGAAGATGTTAGCAGGACCTTCTTTCTGGTGGTTGATGCTGACTCACTGAATGCTTGGGTCTTTTCTTTGCTGTTTTTGGACTAGTGATAAAAGACACATCTGCACAAGGTAAGGCTCAGCACTTTTTAGCTCCCTTTCTCATGCTCTTTCTCCACAAGGCCATGATCATCCTCTCAAGTAAGCCTGTATTGCTCTAGCTCTCACAGGAAAAGAAACTGTCTTCTTCCTGATTGTGATTTATTAACTATACAAACAATGGGTTTCATTCTGACATTTCAAAAAATATTCCTCTCTAGCATATGGTCTTGCCTCCTCTCTCTCCTCACTGGCCATTCCTTCTCTGAAAATTATCCCCACTCAACATTTATGTCAATGAATAATTATAAATTCTTTTTTAAAAAGAAAACAATAGACATATATTGCTAAACCTTAATTTACTTATCTTATGTGTGATTATTTTTAACTAAAATATTTCTGTGTACAAATTATCAAAGGAGCAAAAACTGTAGTGAATGTAAGAGAAAATATTCAAGTAGAATATTGTAACTATATTACATTACATAGTTACATATTTAAGCATAATAAATAAATTTATTAATATAATACATATGTCATTGTTCTCATGACAAAAAATGACCTTGACCAACCTTTATGGATATTACTAACATCTTCAGTGTGTCAGGGGATGTAAACAGAAAATCTGACACTTTGTGGCTTTATCAGTTACATATTTGTTTAACTTAGAAAGATTTTCTCAGATAGGACATAGTCTGTAACAGACAACACATCCTGGGGAAGCAAACTAATGATAAAAGCTTTATTGTTTACCCAAAATGGAGCTACCTAAAGCATTTCAATAATATGAATTCTTCACTGGAATCAATTTTGAACACAAAATATAATTTACGTAGACATCTGAATATAGCGAACAAATGATACACAGATTTCATAAGACTATAAAAGCTAAGATCACAGTTTATTTTAATTTAGAACAAGGCATTATTACTATGTCACTAAATTTCATTGAAGACGATAAATATGTCAGTCACTGATAATATTCTGCAGTGAAACAACCTGAGCCTGGAAATCTAATTGTGCATATCTGATCTGGATATTATCTAGTGATTATCCAGATAATTAGTCTTCTCACTTATTCCTTATTTGCCATTTCTGAGGAATTGATACATTATTTTTGAATTATGGCAGTTTTATTACTCTACAGAGATGTATGAAGTCCCATTGAGAGGCTTGCTGTCTCTCTAGGCTCTTCTGAGCTTCATAGTTTGGTGACTTATCTCACAATATTCATGCTTGGGCAATAGGAAATGGGGCTGGGAAGACATTTTTAGAGACACTCAGGCTGCTTAAGTTAAGAAACACCACCAAGGAGATCACAATCAGAAAATTCTTTCATTTCTGTGGTTGGATTCTTCCTGCTAACTGTCTACCATGAGTATCCAGGACATTTGCTGAAGACTGCTTCTAAAAAAAAAAAATCAGTTATCAGCTTAAATAAAAGACTATCTGGTTGTACACAGATATCATGGGTCAGATCATCATGGATCTCTGAGGCATATTTCTGTGGGAGCACACTCGGCTCCTTCAGCCAATAGTCTTTAAGATACTAGCCCACATGGGTGTGGTCTCTGATTCTGTAAAAAGAAGCTGTAAAGTGTGCACTCCTTCTCTTGCTTCTGTCTCCCTCTTCCAGCTGCTAGACTCTGTTCCTGTTCAAGCAGAGGACTATACTCTAGGGCAGTGATCTGTAAGTTTTCCCTTAAATAAATAACCCTTTTATTATTCCTAATTCTGAACTGCTGTGGGATTATTTTGTGACTTCCATCCTCAGCATATGGTGAAGTGGTAGCCATCACACTTCCATCGAAATCTGTGTCCTAAAAGCCAGAAGGGATAACCATGAGACTTGACTGAGCTAGGGGAGGGTTAAAAATGGCTCCTTTTCATTCTCCCCTGTGTCTGTGTAAGGCCATCGGCCCCTAAAGAGGAATGGCTTTGTGTCTAGACATCAATTTAAACTTGATTATTTTAAGACCAAAGGGAAAATGGCTTTGACTATAGACATGAGCAGGGCATGGTGATAAGCATGATCATAATCATAAGCATAGACATAGAAATAAGTGTGGTCATGATCACAAGCATGGTCATAGTCATGGTCATAAGCATGATCATGGTAATAATCAAAAGCATGGTAATGGTCATAGTCCTAAACATGGTCACAGTCGTGGTTATAAGCGTGGTCATGATCATAAGCAGTCATTAGTATGTTCATGGTCATAAGTATGGTCATGGACATGGGTTATAATCATGGATATGGTCATATTCATAAATGTGGTCATAGCCATGGTCATGGGCAACACAGAAATAAAGACAAAAACAATGGAAAGCAAACTGAGTGGAGAACAGAGCCTTTAACAAGTTCTTTGAAGACCAAATTGTTCCATTTTTATAAGTAGTTAACTTTTCACAGGATTGTACCATGGACTAATAAGCAACTAACTGGTTTTATGCTGTTGTTCAAAGCAAACACAATAGTAAACAGCATATATAATTTTCATCCTGTCTCTTAGAGTGTGATCAGGTGAATATCACAACAGAGAATTACAAGTGAATTAAACTCATTCTCAAACAGCTCAATCGTTGTGACCCAACTATAGAGCTTCTTATTCCCTGATTTTATTTACTTCAAAATTTAGACTACTAGAAGAGAATGTATTTGTTCTTAAGTATGAAATGATACTGGTGTTATGGCTCAGTAGGTAAAAGTGCTCTCTGACAGGCTAACAACCTGAACTAGGGCTCACGTGGTAGAAGGAAAAATACTGACTCCTACACATTGACCTATTATTCCTCTATGCACATTTACATTCAAGCATACTTCCCTCTCTCACAAACACAGATAAATCTATTGTATTTTTTTTACAAACTTACAAGCCCTTTTTCTGATTTCCAGGGTTTTAACTAAAAAAATATATGACTATCCAATTTTTATTATTGACTTAAACATTATCCTACTAATATTCTGCATTAAATAATATTAGTATTCTGTATTATGTATTAATATTCTGTGTTAGTATTACAAATATTAAAATATTTTAGCCTGATACTTAATAAGTTGATGTTGAGGGGATAATAGTTTGTTAGAACAAACTTGAGAAAGGGGTGTGTATGTGTATGTGTCTATGCTCTTGTGTATGTATTATATATATACTTATGAGGAAATGTTTTTATTTTTCCAAGTTTCATTTATGTGTGTCTAACAAAATTACATAAATTTAAGGTATGCTTAGTGACAATTTCACATAGGTAGAACTGTGAAGAGATGATCATAGTGGATGGCTTCCACACAACCATCCTCTCTCAAAGACAGCCTTGTGCATATGTTGAGAAAATGTAACAGCTGCTGTCTGTGGATAACATAGTCACTACACATACTGTCAATTTGATTTCTAGAATTTATCCATTTTATAGTTAAATATTCATTCGACCAGCTACTCTCTCAACTCTTACTTCCCAGTAAACACCAGTCTAATCTGTTGTTATAAGTTGAGCATTTTCAAATGTCACACATATTAGTTGGATCCCACATCATTTGTCTTTTTCGTCTGGATTATTTCACTTAACATAATGTCCTTCATGTTCTTCCATGTTGTGTCAATGAGCATGGCTTCATTGCCTTATATGCCTGAATAATATTCTACCACTTGTATGCATACTCATTTATTTATGAATTCATTTATGAACAATAATCTGTGCTGTTTCCCTATCTTATCTGCTTTGAATAATGCTACAACGATAGGATATAAAATCGTCTTTGGTGTAGTGTTTTTATTTTCCTTGGCTATATAGACAGAAGTAGGGGTGCTACATTTTTTCATTATCTCTATTTGCAAGTATTTTGAGCAACCTCTAACTCTGTTACAATTCAGCCTTTACATTCCCACTAATAGGGCACAGAGATACTTTTTGCTCCACATCTTCAAAGACATTTGTACTTGGACTTTATTGTAACAGCCATCCCAATAAATACAGGGTGTTGTGTTACTGTGTTTTGATTTGCATTGCTTTGCTGCTTAATAAGGCTGAGAGACCGATCATATCCATTGACCAGTTTTGACATTCTTAGAATAATATCTGTTAGGTCTTTTGCCCTCTTTTTCATTAGCTCATTTACAAGGAGGAACGTTTTTCCTGGTTTCTATTTTACAACATGCAGCTGATGTTTTATAATATAAGGGAAGGAAGTCAAGGGTTTGCACTGTTAATTTTCAGTTGCATGATGTAAAGAGGATCAATGGGGTGAAAAAAAATCCCACCAAATGTAATACTCTAATTCAACTATCCATTTTCTGAAATTGTAGCAATAAGACTTGATGTTTACAAATCTGATCAAAACTGTTTCTAACATTAATTCCTTTCTTTCCCCTTCAGATACTTTTGATGTCATATTTTTTTTTCAGGATCCTGCCCCAAGAGAGAGAATCATCTCTTCTCTCCTGTTCAACCAGTGAGTTTCCACCACAAATTCTTTGTCCATACTGTAATCTTTGCATCAACATCTCTCAGCGTCATATGAAATCATTTGTTTTGTGGCTTATATGAACCCCACTCTCCATAATAAACTAAATGCAGAATACTTCTGAGTAGTCTTGCTTTTGTTCATTCTACTTGTTAGAAACCAGAGGCTAATTTGAGTAAAAGTGTGGTGCTTATGGTGGAAAATATTTGGTTTCATTCTATTGTATAGGACAGAGTATTTAATGTTCAGTTTTGAGTAGGGGGTGTTCCCTTCTGTGAGGCCAAGCTCTGCATCACAAAGAATAAGTGAAAAATGCCAGGTGGTAGTGGCACACGCCTTTAATCCTAGCACTTGTGAGGCAGAAACAGGTGGATCTCTGTGAGTTCAAGGCCAGCCTGGGATACAAGAGCTAGTTCCAGAGTAGCTAGGACTGTTACACAGAGAAACTCTGTCTTGAAAAAAAAAAAAAAAAAAAATACCAAAGAATAAGTAAAAAATTACAAGCAACACCACGCTAGATGAAAATGCCACCATATTCTCAGCAAATATTTTTACGTGTTGTTTTCCAATTAAATTGGCAACTCCTAACCCAGAGGCCCATTTTGTCTTTATGAGAATACCTGAATGGTACATGAATTGTTGTTTGTTGTACAAATCACATGAACTATGTTTCTACTTTGTTTCTAAAATATATTCAGGTATTATGATGATGAAAAATGGTTGCTTTATGGGGGGTAATAAATAGTACTCTTTCAGTTTGCTTGAGTTCAAAATATAAGTTTTTCCAAAATAGAAGTCAACTACACAGCTTTATGAGCAGTTATGACTGCATTGTGATATATGGTTTATGTGCAGATATGCTGATTGATTGGAACGCACAGTAGTGTTTTACTGGTAGAAGCCTCACTGCTACCAAACAAAACATATAAAGGAAAATTAGTGACTTCAAATGTACCTAGAAGGTTCAGGAACTAAGAAGAAAAGACATATGTAAGCATGCTCTATTGCTCTATTTCTTTAAGATTCACAAGACTCAAAGGTATTTCTTTTCTTCTTCAGAGAAATAGGGTATAATAAAAAGTTGAACATGTGTTGTTATATTTTTATTTGTACTTTTATATCTTTCTAAATTTATTTCTTAGTATTTTCATCTACATTTACTGTTTAAATAACTCTATGCTCATTTTATTTCCCTACATTGAATACATATACAACATGCTTTATATTCAACAGCCCTATGGGAAATAATAGATAGTATTAGTTTCTCTCTATTCAAAATTAATTTAAATTTATTTGTTGAATGTGCGCCATTATTGGGTATATATAATGAAACAAAGTCCCGAGACTAGGAACTCTTTTTTGAAATGGATGTTTTTAGCATCACTTGAAATAGATTTCAAGAAATACTAACAGTTGTAGTTTCGCTTCACTTGCTGTGAGAAAATATCCGGACAACCAGAAAATTAGGAGATAGATGGCTTACTTTAGCTCATAATTCCAGATGATAGTTCTTTACTGTGGAGAAGTTATATCAGCAACAGCTTGAGCCAGCTGTCACATGGTGTGCACAGCCAAGCGCAGGAAGAAATGAGGATGTTCCTTGATCATCTGCTTGCTTGTGCTCAGCTGGATTCTTCCGTTGATAGATAGTTCACAACTCCTTGCCTAGGGAATAGTGCTGCCCACAGTGAGTCACAGCAATTAACTTAATTCAGACAATCCCCCACAACCATTCCCATTGGTCATGGCAATCCTTCATGGAGACTCTCTTCCCAGGTGATTCAAGGTGTTTCATCTGACAATTAATATTAGCAATTACACTAAATACAATTATAAATAGTTCTGGAATTATAGATAAGTGTAAGAGACATCACAATACCAGACAGTGACACTGTAGTGCAGACAGCCTAATTTTACTATCTTAAGCTTATTTCTTCCTAAGAACTTTTAAAATTATCCACTCCTACAGAAAGAAATGGAAAATAACTTTTAAGAAAAGATTCTCCTCCATGAGTCACCTCAGAGATGAGAACTTTTCAGACCACGTCTAGAAATTTTAGGAACTGTTTAAAATTTTTATTACTGGACAGAACTAATCCTTGTTCCAAGCAAAAAGGTAAGGCAAAAATTGTAAGAAAGGAAAGAGGAAACAAACTATGAGAATTGGAGATTCAATAGTAAAAGTAAACAGAATGGAGACAGGAAGTGTTTAACATGGGAATGGCAGCAAATCATGCTAATGTCCGCTAGGATCAAATAATGAAAAAATCTATCTGCCATGGAATTAAAAGACAGAACCTTTTCCTGTCATAGTAGAAATGGATCTGAGCTACTGACACTGTGGTCTTCTCTAAGGGATTGGAAACTCACAAATTACCTGCACAGTAAAGAAGTCTCTTCTAGTTTAAATGTATTGCCTCCATGCAAACTGAAATTTATTAACATACAATTGTTATGTAAACTTATAATTTTTTAAGTGCATGCTTCATAGAAAGCATGTCATCTCAGAAAGAGATACCTCTAAATAGCCCCTTTCTTAGTCAGCTATAAAGCAGTTGTTTTGGTTGAAATGATCCATTCTCAGGGAATATTTTTCACCAGGAAAAGGTGTTCAGAAAAAGAGAAAAAAATTGTAATGAAAAGGTGAGCAATTGCTGAGATACATTTTCTTTTGACATATTGTGATTTAGATAATCAGAATTCTAAGAATCAAAGATGACTTGCAAAAACAATTTTTGAATAATATTACATTTCGTTATAAAAACTACTGAAGAATATTTATTAAAAAGAAAAAAGCAGCTGTACAAGTTTGCACTCCTACTAGCAATTGAGGAGTTCCAGCATAAGCTGTTATCAGTGTTTTTGATCTTAGCCATTCTGACAGATTTAAGATGGAATCTCAGAGTGGCTTCAATTTGCATTTCCCTGATGACTAAGAATGTTGAGCAATTCCTTAAGTGTCTTTCAGCCATTTGGGCTTCCTATGTTGAGAATTCTTTATTTAGGTCTGTACCCCATTTTTTATTGTATTATTTGTTGTTTTCTTTTGTTTCGTTTTTGATGTTTAGTTTCTTGAGTTCTATGTATATTTTGGAGATCAGCCCTCTGTTAGATGTTGGGTTGGTGAAGATCTTCTTCCATTCTGTAGGCTGCCATTTTGTTTTACAGAAGCTTCTCAGTTTCAGAAGGTCCCACTTATTAATCGTTACTCTCTTATGAGCAAAGGCATCAAGACCACAATGGCAAAACCCACAGAATCAGCTGACCCAACCTTGTGGGAGCTACTGACTCTGGACTGACAGCTGGATCCTAACTAAGCCCTCTGAATATGGGTGGTAGTTGTGTGGCTCAGGCAATTTGTGGGGTTACTGGCAGTGGGAACAGGATTTATCCCTAGTGCATGACACAGTAGTGGGGGGAGGGCCTTGGTCCTGTCTCAAAGTGATGTGGCAAACTTTGTTGACTCCCCATGGGAGGCCTTTTCCTCTCTGAGGAGTAGTTGGGAGGTGGGATGGGGAGAATGTGAGGGGAGCAGAGGAAGGGAGAGAGAGAGAACTGGGATTGGCATGTAAACTAAAAAAGATTGTTTTAAATAATAAAAATAAAGAAGAGTCAACTTTTCTTTCACTTTTCTCCCATGTAATCAGCTTTCAATCATGATGACAAGCTGAGATAATCATGTTCTAATGAAGGAATTTTATCTTGACTCAAAGGCTACAGCTATTGTTCACGGACACTTGGTCTTCTTACTTTCTATCCATGGTAGCACAATCATGTGAAAAGCATGTGGTGTAGTAAAGACAGCCTACACTCCCTATTGTGTTTGGAAGTTTGAAGAGGTGAGGAAAAGAAAGTAACAGGGGCTGTAGCTCTAGTGTCACTTGAAGAACAGACTCCTATACTCTAAATTGCTCAACTATGGGTCACCTTTCACAGGTTCTACCCCTTCCCTGTGTCTGTGTGCTGGGGCCATGCCTTTCACACTCAGGCCTTTGGAGGACAATTCAGAATGAAGCTCTAGCATCTCCTGTATCTACATTTCTATTTTCTTAGAGTGCAATATCTAGATGCAAAATTATTCTGGAAGCACCTAGTTCAGAAGTAGCTGCATATTGTTAGCATGATTTATTTCTTTAAATGTTATTTGTTATTTATTGTGTTTAGGGTGTAGGATACCCTCATGCTACGACATACAAATGGGAGTCAGAGCATGACATGAGAGGCAGGTTCTCTTGCTCCAACATGTAAGTTTCAAGAATCAAACATAGGTCATAGGACTCAGTAGCAAAGACTTTGACCTACTGAGCCAACTGACAAGACCATTATTTATTGCATTATTCTAATTTTCCTTTCCCTTCTGTGAGGGTATCTGGTGTGTGTGTGTGTGTGTGTGTGTGTGTGTGTGGTGGTAACTTTGTCTCTTTGTGTGAGGGGGTGTATTCTCTGTGTGCCACAGCATCCATGTGGAGATCTAGGACAGCGGCAAGTGTCAGGTCTCAGAAGCCACTCAAGACTGGCTCTTTTTCCTGTTTGCTGCTTCATAACCAGGCTAGCTGTGCTGTGAGCTTCCAGGCATTCTCATACTTCTATCTGCAATCTTGCTGTGGGAGAGATGGGGAGACTGGTATGTGACCCCCATGTTTGGCTTTATGTGAGTTCTGGGGGATCCAGCTCAGGCCCTCCCACTTGTGCGGACAGCACTATCCCCACTGAGCCAACATCCCAGCCTTGTTTCTTCTTTTGCTCCCCCAATCCTTTGTTACCAAGTAGAGCAATTGAAGAGGCAGGAGACTAGGTTTGGAGCCAACATGATGTTATTTTTAGATGAAAGAGGTAGGCATTACCGAATTTGTGCCTTCCTCCTGTGCCAGTTTCCCACTGCTGTGTAATCGCTTTATATCGTGGGCACTTGCACTGTGTGACTTGCATGAAAATTACTAAGTAGCATTGCAGATTTAACTAATTAACCCCTATCAGTGAATGAGCAATGCAGTTTTTAAGGTTTCCTTGGGTATAATAGCAACTGACCCCTTGAGAGCTGTGCCCTTAGCACACTAACGGTTCTGTGCTTCCAGCATCAATTTAAAGCATCCTTTACGTAAAACTAAAAAAAAGATTGTCAAAGTATTCTTAGTTTTGTACTACATTATTTTAAACTTAATATTAAATGATGAATTTTCTGGTAATATAACTCCCGTTTAACAAAGTAAACTTCTGAATGTCCCTGTCAAGCACGGTATGAACATCTGGATTCTGAAAGGACATGCTTCTTATCTGTTTCAGTAAAATTTTCATCAGTGAAATTTCTGTTTTATCCGTGGTGGTGGTGGCGGGCTTTGCCACGAGCAGATTGAGGAGCAAGGAAGCTACAATGAAAGGCAAGAAAAGCAGAGAAGCATTTTCTAAGTTATTTATCATTTCAGAAAGCAATAAATCTGCACAACATTCAGTGTTCTGGATGCTCTGTGATGGACACCGGCTAGCTAGAATGTTTCCGTGTCCTTCAGAGTTAAATTACAACTGGAGGATAAATGTGCAAACGAACATTGACTCCTTTCTCCCTTCTCTCCTTTCTCTGGAAAGTTACATCGACATTTCAGAGGGAAGAGAGAACCATGATTTGCCTAGGAGTAGAGAAATGTAAAGCACGCCCTTTAGAGGTGTAGCTGTTTGGGCTCATTATCTTTCTTTTAGAACAAAAATACTGTCACGAGTATACTGTCTGCAGTTTCAACAACAGCAGAGCAAGAAACCTGCATCTTTATGATGCGAGCTTCCCAGGCAGGCTTGCATACAGCAGGCAATGTCCGCACACCGCCATTCTGTATAGATGCTTCCTTGGTATTGTATAACACATGGCTCTGAGGGTATTTTCGAAGGTCCTGTGGTAATTGCCCCTCTGGTGCTACAAAAGCTAGCAAAGATGGCTTCGCCCAGGACATCTAAGCCTCAGTTATAGAGGCTGACAGATCTGGAGAACAGAATGAGTATATATCTGTGGAGGGGCTGATGGGCACTTACCTCAAGAAATGTTTTAATACCGAAGCAGCCGGGCAGTGGTGGCACACACCTTTAAAACCAGCACCTGCGAGGGTTCTAGGATAGCCTGGTCTACACAGAAAGAATTCTAGAACAGCCAGGACTACACAGAGAAACTCTGTCTCAAAGAAAAAAAAAGTAAAGAAAAGAAAAGAAAAAACACCAAAGGAAGATTAAAGATTCTTGAGTTTAAAAAGTAATTGGTATATTCTAGAAAGTGCACATTGTAAATGGTGATTATTGTCATATCTAGCACAGCTCCAGGGACAGACCTGAGTGGGCAGGGACAAAATGAAGAAAAGGCAGACAGAGGCACAGAAACCCAGTCAGTCTCTTTGCTGGAGAATCTGACAGCAGCCTGGAGGCTCATCCTGTTTATTATCCACAGCTGAACAAAGAGGCGGGGTTATTACAGACAGATCAACAAGGAGGGAGGGTTTACTGGATCAAAGGGGCAGGTTTAGCTCATCTCAGTAGCTAAACTGTAGGAGAACAGTTTTCAGGCTATAAGCATCCAAGCTCAGAGAACTGTGGCAGACCTTCTCTTTGCCTTTCTGCCATGGGTCCGAGGCTCTGGGGCCTTCGGCATTTCCCACTTGTGTTATTCGGGACCTCACACATTTAGAACTTTCTCAGGTTAGAAGTCAGGCAAAAGACTTTATTATTATTACTATTTTATGACAGTGATTGCTAGAAGCAAGAGAAAGGCCGTTGTGTAGACAGACACTGACTCAACTTTACTCTCGGGAGAGCTTTATTTGAAGAGACAGCCTTTTTTAGTTAACCTCCCTTTTGCTTTGATGAACACCAACTGAAAGCAAGGGGAAGAGGAAAGAGTATATCTGGCTTATCCTTCCACATCCTCCCAGAGGGAAGTTGTGGTAGGAACCTAGAGCAGGAGTTAGGAGCATAAGAAAGGAAGGAACACAACTTCTTAGCTTGCTCTCTGTCTTGTACTCGGCTGGCTTTCTTATACAAGTCAAGCCCATCTTCCTAGGGATGGGGCCACCCTTAGTGGGCTGGGCCCTCCCACATCAGTCCTCAGTGTAGAGGACATCTCGTGCACATGGCCACGGGCCTATTGGATAGAGGTAATTCTGAAATTAAAGCTCTGTCTTCCCAGGTGACTCACAGTCTTTTCAAATTGACAATAAAATCTGACTCAACAGAGCCTCAACTCCCAGCAGATGTGATGAAACTATGAGATAAAGAACACTGGGCAAGATGCAGTATCACTTCCTTTGCAGTCTGGTGGGGCCTCCAGTGCTGCCTTCTAATGTGGGAAGTCCTTCTGTATATGTGTTGCTTTTATTGGTTAATGAATAAAGCTGGTTTGGCCTATGGCAGGGCAGAATATGACCAGGCTGGGAGGGAAAGAGAGGGAGAGAGTAGGCAGAGTCAGAGAGAGGACACCATGGAGCTGCCCAAAAAGTAAGAAGTTACCATCCATGAGCCTCATGGTAAAATACAAAATAATGGTTAATTTAAGATATAAGCGCTAACTAGAAACGTGCCTGAGCTGTTGGCCAAGCAGTGTTATAATTAATATAGTTTTTGTGTGATTATTTGAGTCTAGGCAGAGGGGCAATGAAAGAGCAGTCTCCTGATACAGCCTTCGTTTAAAATTTAGGAACTGGGGAGGAGATTTCCTTTCTTCTTCTTCTTCTTTTTTAAATTAGTTAAATTTTTTCTTTTATTTTACATCTGAATTGAGGTTTCCCTTCCCATTCCCTCTCTCCTCTACCTAACCTCCATCCACTACTTCTCAGGCTGGCTCCATTCAAACATTCAGAAAGGGGCAGGACTCCCATGGGCCGCAACAAAGCATGGCATATCAAGTTAAAGCAGGGGGAACCCACAGAGAGAGCTGACTAAGCCTTGATCATGGGAGTTCAGGAACAAAGAATCAACAGCTAATGGGCAAGCATGGGACTGACCTAGGCCCTCTGTATATATGTGATAGGTATGTAGCTTGGTTTCTTTGTGGAACTCCTAGCAGTGGGACTAGGACCTCTCCCTGGTGCTTGAATTGGGTTTTGAGAATGTACGCTGTTGACTCACATAGCCTTCATGCAGGGAGAGGAGATTTTCTGACTCTTACAAGTTTTCGGGGGGGTGGTGGTGGTGGAAATATTCACACCATGTCATCCTACCGAGCCTAAGCCTACCTGTCAGAGGCCACAGAGACAGACACAGGTGGGACCACAAGCTTATCTTAAGTTTCAAGGGTGCAAAAAGGGAGACCACAGGAAAGAATGCTTTCTTATCAGCTGAGAGAGAGAGAGAGAGAGAGAGAGAGAGAGAGAGAGAGAGAGAGAGAGAGAGAGAACAGGAGGAGGGTGTGACCTGAGATGGGGAGCTGGGGTTTAAGAAAGTTTGTGATCTAACAGTTATTTTTTTGCAACAGTCAGATTTGGTCATATATATTATAGTCTGTACAATGATAATAGATTTCTTTAATCTTGTAAACCTTAATTTATTAGTTCAATCAAACAGTTAAGATTTATGACTTTCCTGTTCTACCAGCAATCAGACACCTCTGAGTCAGAAACACCAGCTTCGCTACTGTGTATCCTCAGACTCCTCTGATTTACATAACACATTAACTTTGTTATTTAAGGAAATTAGGGGAAAGGTTACTTGAAGCAATTATTTTTATAATAAAATCTTTCAAGTGAGAAAATAGGATTGCATTTCTCCATGGGAAGTTTTTGCAAAGCTTTGGCATCCTTTTGCCCAGAGTAATGTTAGTTATATTAGACACAGACACACTCACAGACTTGCAACTGAGATTCTCATCAAGATTAGCTTTGAAGTTAAAACCTCAGGGTACTAGATTAAAATGATTAATAAAATACTGAATATGTGTAGCAATACATAAAATAGCCGTGGCTAATGTCTACTACATATATGAATATATGTATATATATGTGTGTGTGTGTGTGTGTGTGCGTGTGTGTATCTTTCCAAAGCTTTTTAGGGTCTACTATGTGGGAGGATTTTTCTCTGAGCCTGCACTACATTGGGGATTTAAACAGTCCTTTATAAGCAAGTAAATAACTACCCAGCATATTAAAGCCATTGTGTGAAAAATAGTGCACTGGATAAGAGGTAGAGAGAGCAGAGAGAAGGGCTTGCAATTTTTCATGGGCTGGTCAGAATCTGCTTACGGAACAGGTGACATTTTAGAAAAGTACAAGGAAGTTGATGGAGTTATTTGAGCAGGAATTTGGAAGGAAGACTTCAACAGACACAGAACGTTCATGAAAGACCCTGAATTAGTGCAGCTAGTTCAAAGTGAAAAGGATAGAGATAATACTGTGGCTATTAAGACCTACAGTCAGTACAACCAAGGAGGGCTCAAAGAGATTGGAAAGATGCTGGCCTTTATTTTCAGTACAATGTGCAATCTCTGGGATTCCACAGAGACCAACCTGCTCTACAGAGTGAGTTCCAGGACAGGTTCCAAAGTTACAGATAAACTCTGTCTTGTCAAAAGCAAGCAAGAAAAAAAAAAAGATGATTTGTGCTTTTTTTCAGATTTTTGAGACAGGATTTCTCTGTGTAACATTTCTAAATGTCCTGGAACTAGCTCTTGTAGATCAGGCTGGCCTCAAACTCACAGAGATCCACCTGCCTCTACCACCCGAGTGCTGGGATTAAAGGCGTGCACCACCACATGAGAACAGACTGGATGTCTGTGTGATCCAAAATAAAAATCAGGCTCCATTTAGGTGGCTCCGATGGTGGTGCAAATGGGGAATGATGCATGGGGTTCTGGAAATATATTCTGAGGTATTAGGGAAGAATTATAGAAAGACATGAAAGATTAGACTAGGATTTACGATACATTGAGAAGTCATGATGACTCCAAGATGTCTTTTTTGACCAAGTACAAGAATAAAGTCCTGTAATGAGGGGTGAAATGACTTGAGGGAGAAAGGGTTTAGAAAGCAGGAAGGTTGCTTTGGTACTGTGGCATTCATTCTTTAGGTACCTGGGGGGAAATACTGAATAGATACAAATCTGAACTTCAAAAATAGACTTGAGCAAAGACGGAAATCCATGGCAGTGGAAATACCATTTGAAATTGGTCAATTTTAGTATTCAAAACCACACAATGAATACTAGTGCAGTGAATTTTTCAAATATTTCACTGTTTATTGCAAATCAATAATACAGAGTTCATTCATAGTCCATACCTTTTATCTGTCTGTGTGTACGTGTGAAGACACCCTTAATAAAGTAGACCTTTTAGCTAAATGTATGGCCCTGCCATTGAATAGGCACATTAACAGTATATAACTTAGCCCAAATCAAAAGAATACACCTTGAGCTCCCTCTGCTGTTCCTAGACACTCACTGAAACAAAATTGGACTTGGTATTTTTCTTTTCTTTTCTTTTTTGTGGAGAAGACTCAAGGGTTGGGCGGTGGACCTGGGAAGACTGGGAAGGGAATGTAATCTATTTATTTAAAATAAAATTAAAAATAAAAATTAAAAAAGGAAGAAAGAAAATTGGCACTCATGAGCCCTAGATAGTTATCAGACATTTAAAGAGAAATAGATCATGTAAATTGAACATGAATTTGGTCTGTAAACAGTATTAAGTTTACAGGTTCACTTATTTCTTCTATTTTAAGTTAAAAATTATATTAAGACAATCAGATAATCAGTGGTGTGAAAACACTTTTGCTCTTAAAGATTCTTTCCTTAAAAAAGCATTTGCAACGTCATGGTGGTGTGCTGTTTTACATCCCGTAAGTGAAAGACTTCCATCTTTAAGAGAGAAACCGAACTATGTCAACACTCAGATCTATCTTGTGAACTGTTGATAGTTTGAAATTATTTTGCCACCTGTCCTTAATTATTTTTCTGGTGCTGCAATAGAACCTCATGACCAAAGTGACTTACGGGGAAAAAAAGCTGATTTTGACTTTCATGACACAGAGATCAGAGTCTATCATGGTAAGAAATAATGGCAGCCAGTGGTAAACACGGCAGCCACAGGAGCAAGGTAAGAAAGTGCTCTCAACCTCAATCAAGGAACAGAGAGAACAATCTAGAAGTGGTGTGAAGCTTTAAAGGCTCAAACCCACCAGTAGTGTTGTGCTTTCTCCAGAAAGGTTTTACTTTAACTTTCCCAAACAGAACTACCAACTGGGGACCAAGCATTCAAATGAAGGAAACTATCAGAGGCTCATGTAAACCACCACACCAAGCTATGAAAAAAAAAATAGTGGTCATGAGTTCCACACAAAAATAAGCTAGAAAAATCAACCTCATAGTGTAAAAATTATAGTTTTTCATATAATTACAGGAAAACAAAGACAAGGACATGGCTGCCCACTGATTAAACCTCCCTGTCATTTCTATTAAAATTTTGTTAATTCATTTAGGTGAGGTGATTTTCTTTTTCACAGTCTTTAAGTGAAAGGAACATGTAATTTCAGAGATTTGGAGAATAGGACTGGTTGTTTTCCAGCTGCATGACAGCCAAAGAAGATGGGTTACTATCCAGAACCCATCCAAAGTGAAAAGACAAAGGCCAGCAGGAAATTTTCTGAAAGGAAACAGAACAGATGGAGAGACAATTCCCTTGGGCAAGACATTGGGCTGGTACCTGGGTTGGCAGGAGGAAATTAGAGAGATCATAAAGTGTAGTTGCCAAATTTAAACTTCAAGTCCTCTGAGGCTTATGAACATATTTTCTAAACTCTTTCTGGTACTTGGAACATAGGACCACAGACAATATTCTTTGGAAATATTTTTTTTCTGTATAAAAACTCTTATTAGAGTACTGGCTTTAAAACATGGTGAAGAATACTTTGGGAAAATGTAAAGCAATCATGACAGCGTGAAAGAATCTTGTAATAACTGAAAAAGTAAGTTGAGTGCCTCTTCTAACAAGCCTGGAGAAAGTCTGAAAAGAGATATAAATAATTGTGAGTGATGTTGAGAAAACTGTAGAACTGGAAGATGAACAAGAGAGGTTTCTGATATGAGGAACTGTTATAGACCGTTATTCACTAAGAATTGCAAAGGATAGAGTAGATACAAAAACATTGATAGATTTGATAGAAAAGTTAAGTGGACTCAACTTTGAATTACTGGAGAATTTCGAAGTGAAAACAAAGGTTTAATTGTTGGACCTAGAGCATATAGGTTGGAAACACATGAAAAACACCTATTAAAATAATGTCACAACTATAAATTAAGTTCAGCTTTGTTAGTTTGTTATTGAGATCATCAGAAGTGTCAATTTGATATCATGGGGTGCTAAACAGGGATTTTAAAGGGGATTACATTATAAGTCTGCCTTTATCTGTTGTGATTATAAAGGCTTTAGAGAGCTTTTAGATTTAATCTTTTACTCAGATTTCTTTCATCTTAAAGAAACTATCTTGTTTCCCTTTAAAAAAGTATTGGATTTTTTAAATGTTTTGTAGTTTTCAAGTTTCTCAAGCAAGAGCAGAGTGAGCGAGGCTTGTATTTATTTCTAGACCAGTCATTCTAGAAATTATCGTTTGCCGTCATCACTCCATCCTTGGAGGGAACAAAGACTGTAGCCTCAATGCATAAGCTAGGGAAATGACTAAATATCAGCCAAGTTTGACAAGTACTGAGCTGAAACAACAGTAGGCTGGAATCATATGCGCCACAAGTCTCCGGTACATTTGGGAGGAGTTAGTCAGCATCTGAACTCATCTGTGATGGTTTATTAAGCCCCTTAATTGATGTGGGAAGATTACACGAAAAGTGGGCAGCACCATGTTTAGGGCTTGGGACCTGACCAATATGAAAAGAAAGCTAACTGAACACAGATCTTTATCACTCTGAGCTTCCTGATGGTGAATGCGCCATGGCCAATTACCTCAGGCTCCTGATTGTGGGACTTCCCTGCCGTGATAGAAAGCAGCCTTGAACTATTGACCAAAAGAAACCCTTGTTTTTAGGTAGAGATATACTTTTTCATAATCATCACAGACTTGCATCAAATAACATCTGAACTCTAGAAGAACATTAGGTAGTTTCTTGTAGAATTATCTATTATATTTGTGAATGGGATAGTTGAAATGAGGAAGGACAGATATGAGAGCAAGGAAAGAGATATCTTGATTGAGGGTTAGCAAGAAACCTGGCTCTAGCCAAATTTCCAGGACTCCACAAGGATGACCCCAGCTAAGACACTAAGTAATAGAGGAGAGGGTGTCTGAACTGGTCTTGCCCTATAGTCAGACTGATCATTATCTTAAATATTACCATAGAACCTTCGTCCAACAACAGATGGAAACAGAGGCAGAGACCCACATTGGAGCACTGAACTGAGCTTCCAAGGTCCAGTTTAAGAGCAGAAGGAGGGAGAATATGAGAAAGGAAGTCAAGACCACAATGTGCCTGAGCTAATGGGAGCTCACCAACTCCAACTGGACTGGGAATGAATAAGCATAGGATCAAACTAGTCCCTCTGAATGTGATTGACAGTTGGGGCAGACTGAGGGGCCAATGACAATGACACTGGGATTTGTTTCAACTTCATGTACTGGCTTTTTTGGATCCTATTCTCTTTGGATAGATACCCTGCTCAACCTATATGTAGTAGGGAGGGCCTTGGACTTTCCACAGGGCAGGGTACCTTGCCCTCTCTTAAAATTGGAGGGGGTTGAAGGGCAGGATGTGTGGAAGGAGTGGAAAAGGAGTGGGAGGAGGGGAGGAAGTAGGGATTTGGATTGGTAAATTTTTTAAGTAATAAAATAATAATAAATATTAAAATTAGAAGAGGTGGTGGTTGAAGAGCATTAAAATGTGTAAATGTGCTCAGTTGGATTTTAACCTCATACATGCTCATCTCTCAGGGATTTCTTAATTTCAACAGTTTCATGTGGTAGTTTCTTAAAAAAGAAACAAATAAAAAAAGAGAATACATAGCTTTTTGTTAGCTCAGTTGGAAGAAATCAGTTTCATTTATCTACTGTTGCTGTTTTGTAAATGTTCTGAAGCTATTTATTGTTATGCTCACCATGAAAATACTCCTGCTCAGATTCAGTCTTCTTTCTGTCTTATTATACTTAGAGATCTCAATAAATACATACCAATTTGGTGACAAAAATCTACGAGTTGTATTGTGTATTTAAATCAAATATTTATTGTGTCTTTTTTTAACCTACCAATATAGAATTGTTGATCAGTATTTGTGGCTTCTTCCTTTCAGTTTAATATTTTTTTCTTAAATCAATGGTTTTCAACTATACAATGTTTGAAACTATTTTCATGGAAATAGAATTAAATGTTGTAATGTTACATTGTTAAAGGTTATGACCATAAAGTCATTGAAAAAGAAATTGAATGTATAGAATGTCTGTTCTTTGTTGTCAGGATGTCAAAAATCGCATTGTGTTCAAAAGTATTAAAATATTTTATAACAGTTACTTCATTGTACAGAATAAAATTAGTTCATGTTTACTTAAATATGAACCAATTTGTATAAATTTTACTAACAAAAATATCTTCCAATAGTATCTTCACACCTTTAGCTGAATTTATGTGCTAAAATTCTCATTCACTAGAAGTGTACATTTGGGGTATACAGTAGAGTTTGAGTCACCACAAACCAAATTTCTAACATTTTCTTTACCTCCAGAGGACCCTGTTTGAGTGCTACTCACTTCTAGCTACTCAGGCAGCCCCATATAAATATCCCTGTGCTTTATGGGTCTATAGTTATAATCCAGCTATTTCATTCTAATAATGTATAATACAGTACTAGATCTTTTCTTCCTTCCCTCCTTCTCTGCCTCCCTCCCTTCCTCCTTCCTTTTTTTCTTTCGTTCTTTCTTTTGAGTTATGTTTAATTAATTAGTTAGCTAATTAACTAATTTATTTCATGTAAATAGCCCCAATCTTCCCCTCCCAATCCCCATTCCCATCTACCCCACTCACCTCCAACTCTTCCTCAGTCTCCCTTCAGAAAGGGATTGGCCTCCCATAGGCTTAAACAAAATATGCCATATCAAGTTGAGGAGGGACCTAGCTCCTCCCTTTGAGTCAAGGCTGGGCAAGGTAACTCAGCATGGGTGACAGGTTCTCAAAAGCCAGCTAAGCACCAGGGACAGATCCCGATAACACTGCTAGGAGCTCTATAGAGAGACCAAGCCACACAACTGTCACACACATGCAGTGGGCCTAATAGGTCCATGGAGGTTTCCTAACTGTCGGCCCAAAGTCCATGAGCTCCCAGGAACTCAAATTAGCTGTCTTTGTAGGTTCTCCTTCATGATACCCCTGGCTCATACAACCCCTCCTCCCTTTCTTCAGCAAGAATCCCCAGTCTCAGCCCAGGGCTTGGTTGTGAATGTCTGCATCTGCTTCCATCAGTTGCTGGGTAGAATATCTCTGATGACATCAGGTGGCCAGTTCAGGAACACTCTTCATTATTGCTGGGAGTCTTACCTGGGGCGATTCTTGTGGATTCCTGGGGTTTTCCGTGGTACCAGGTTTCTCCCTAATCCCAAAATGCCCCCTATCAAGACATCTCTTTTGTTTCTTTGCATTTCCATCTATCCTGCAACCTGCCTCCTGCACCAAGTCTGCCCTCTCCCTCATGTTCCTGTTCCATGCCCACCACTAGTTTACAAAGGAGATTTCCTCTATTTCGCTTTCCCAGGGAAACGCATTCATCCCTCTTTGGGCTCTCCTTGTTATCTCCCAGCATCTCTGGGGCTGTGGATTGTAGGTTGGTTATCCTACACTTTACTCCTAAAATCGACTTGTCAACGAGAACATACTATGTTTGTCTTTCGAATCTGGGTTACCTCACTCAGAATGATTTTTTTCTAGTTCCATCCATTTGCCTGCAAATTTCATTGAGGTCATTGTTTTTACAGTGGAGTAATACTCCATGGTGTAAGTGTCCCACATTTTCTTTATCCATTCTTCTCTTGAAGGACATCTAAATTGTTTCCAGGTTCCGGCTATTATGTAGAATGCTGCTGTGAAGGTAGTTGAGCAAGAGTGCTTGTGGGATGATTGAGCATCCTTTGGGTAGATGCCCAAGAGTGGTAATGCTCAGTCATACTGATTTCCAAAGTAACCGTACAAGTTTGTGTTATCTCCTGCTTACTTCACAAACATAAGCTGTCATCAGTGTTTTTTTTTTATCTTAGCCATTCTGACAGGTGTAAGATAATATCTCAGAGTTATTTTGATTTGCACTTCCCTGATGGCTAAGGATGTTGAACAATTCCTTGAATGTCTTTCAGCCATTTGAGATTCTTCTGTTGAGAATTCTGTTTAATTCTGAATTTAAATCTGAATCCCATTTTTATTTTTTTATTTATTCATTTATTAAAGATTTCTGTCTCTTCCCCACCGCCGCCTCCCATTTCCCTCTCCCTTCCCTAATCAAGTCCCCCTCCCTCGACAGCCCAAAGAGCAATCAGGGTTCCCTGCCCTGTGGGAAGTCCAAGGACCACCCACCTCCATCCAGGTCTAGTAAGGTGAGCATCCAAACTGCCTAGGCTCCCACAAAGCCAATATGTGCAGTAGGATCAAAAACCCATTGTCATTGTTCTTGAGTTCTCATTAGTTCTCCTTGTCCACTATGTCCAGCGAGACCGGTTTTATCCCGGGCTTTTTTCAGACCCAGGCCAGCTGGCCTTGGTGAGTTCCCGACAGAACATCCCCATTGTCTCAGTGTGTGGGTGCACCCCTCGCGGTCCTGAGTTCCTTGCTCGTGGTCTCTCTCCTTCTGCTCCTGATTTGGACCTTGAGATTTCAGTCCGGTGCTCCAATGTGGGTCTCTGTCTCTGTCTCCTTTCATCGCCTGATGAAGGTTAATATTCAGGAGGATGACTATATGTTTTTCTTTGAGTTCTCCTTCTTATTTAGCTTCTCTAAGATCATGAATTATAGGCTCAATGCCCTTTATTTATGACTAGAAACCAAATATGAGTGAGTACATCCCATGTTCCTCTTTTTGGGTCTGGCTTACCTCACTCAGTATAGTGTCTTCTATTTTCATCCATTTGCCTGCAAACTTCAAGAAGTCCTTGTTTTTTACTGCTGAGTAGTACTCTAATATGTATATATTCCATACTTTCTTCATCCATTCTTCAATTGAAGGGCATCTAGGTTGTTTCCAGGTTCTGGCTATTACAAACCCATTTTTAAATTGGATTATTTAGTATCTTGATGTCTAGTTCTTGAGTTCTTTATGTATTTTGGAGATCAGCCCTCTGTTGTTGATGAAGATCTTTTCCCATTCTGTAGGCTGCTGGTTATTTTTTTTTTTATTTACCATGTCATTTGCCTAACAGAAGCCTTTCAGTTTCAATCTCAGTGTCTGTGCTACTGGTGTTATATTTATGCAGTAGTCTATGGAGCCAATGCATTCAAGTTTTTTTCCACTATTTTCTTCTTATCATGTTCAGTGAAACTGGATTTATGTTGAGGTCTTTGGTCCACTTGGAGTTGAGTTTGTACTCGATCTTTCCCATATGACTTCCTATATGAGTTGTAAGCTTGAGGTTTATTTTGTAGTATTTCCAATAATCTACACTTTATATTCCTTTAGTAGATTGAATACCTAATAGTTATATCACCTGCATTATTTTATACATCCATCAGTTAATGGACATTTGAATAGTTTCTAACATTTTGTTTTGTCAAGTACTCTGCTATAAATTATCTTTTATAAGCCTATGTTTGAAAAAAACATTTTTATTTTTCTTGGATATATATCATATGTGAAATTACTGGATTATATGACAGTTTTATGCTTACCTATTCAAGAAACTGTGAGAATGTTTCTAAAATATTTGCCCTATATTACACTTCCCCCTGCATATAGTTGGGGCTTGCTGTAGCTTTTATCTTAAATGCCTCTCAAAGACTTTAGTGGCATAGGCTTTGCTAGTTCCTATACTGCCACTACTGGGAGGTGGCAGAAACTTTAGGCGGTGGAGTGTGGTGGGAGATCTTTAGGTCATTGTCATTGGAGACATGTCTTCAAGCAGAATGCTTGTTTGGTTTTTAATTTTCTCTTGTTGTCTTGTTCTGAATCATCTTCTATTTATGACGTGTTGCCTTGCTATAGAGAATCATGGGCTGGAGCCTACACAACTCTCATCCAGAACAAGCCATTTCCTCTTCCAGGGTTGACTTTTCTCAGATGTTCATTATAGTAACAGAACACTGACTAACATGGAGCTATTCAAAACACCAGATCGCAGCCACAATTTGAATTTCAACCAGTGGAAATTATAAATACATAACACTCATGATGCTGTATTTCCATAACTAGTATCATTCTACCTTTAGCCTTTGAAGGCCACTTGTTTTCCAGAACTGTTATTTTCTGCATGAAGAACTTCCTATGTAAATCAGGGTCAGGATATCAAAAACAAGAATTGTTTAGCTGTAGGCATTTTCAGATTTTAGATTAAGGAAGTGCTTTGTGGAAATTAGTCACATCTGGCAGGGCCACTTACATCACTGCACACGCTTGGAGGAATAAGTAGCTTGAAAGATCAGCAAAAGAATTTTGCCTTCTGGCCACATTTCAAGAGAGTACATTTCTAAACAAGTAAAATATATTTCAGAGTTATGTTCATAATGTCTTATTTCCCCTAAAATAAAGTCAGCGTTATCCATCTGCGTTTGCAATCAAGAATGGAAAAAATATGTACAGTGAACAAGATAGGAATACTAGCTAAATAAATCTGTAGACTGAAAAGTCGGGGTCACCTTGACATAAAGTACCTCAGAATGTTATTGTTTTGATTATAATTTTTCTGTCTTTGCTGCTTTAAATATACCATGAGATTAATATTAGCATTTCTAGTGATATTTTTCCTTTCTTTTATTCTAACACATATAAGAGCACATCACTCTAAATTCTTAGATCGTGATTGGGAGAATGAATATAAATGCAGGCAATGCTCAAAATTTGAGAAGTACAACTTAAATTTCTCATTTCTACATGTTTATTGAACAAAGGGAAATAATTAAAATCTGTCTTTAGGAATTGTGTAGCACAAAAAATAAGAAACTATACTTATATTATAGTTAATAATGGAAAGAGTATAGTCATTTTCTAACATAAAAAAGAAATTAAAATATAGTAAAAAAAACACTATTAAGTTGTACATAGTACTATAGGAGCACCAAGAAGCTTCAGCAGGACGCAAGCCCTTGAGAGATAAAATGCCCCAATTTGAGAGTAATGGAAGGTCTACTGAGAAGTAGATACGTAGTAGATATGTAAATAAGTCGATGTGGTGTTTGGTAGTGCTGATAATTAGAGATGCCCACTGAAAACCATACATATAATAATTATAAATGACTATGCATACAGGTTAATTACTGGAAGGCTTTACTTTTTACATAGAAAACTATACATCATGGTGTCTTCATCTTTTTTCAGAAAAGACCCATTTTTTGGTAATAAGTTTCCATGTGGATATCTGGCCATATAATGTAGGTACACAAATCACACACTTACTTATAATAAATCATGAAAATTATTTTAACACAATTCTTTGCTATCCATAAAATTATATGCTTTATTAAAGGTGGAAGCATATTTGCATACTAGCTAGATGGGTCTGTTTACTTTTATATATAAAGGATTAGATCTTGGCTGGTTATTTGGTGCTCAAAATTTAGAGTTTTAACGAGTTGATTGATACTTTTTATTTATAATTAGCAATACCCTGGAACACTGTTTCAAATAAATAGGTAGCAAAAAATGGCAGAAGTATGTGCCAGGAAAATTTTAGAGATATTGAAAATTCTGTCTTATTTCCAAGTCAAATTTCACTTAATATATCTTTATGAAAGTCAAGTCAGCAGCTCAAAAGAGTTATTTGTCAAAATCAAACATTTTAACGTGATATGATCCAAACAAGCACCCCTTTGGTGTACAATGAGGAATGACAGTTTGAATGCATCAGAAGTATTGGTTTTTTGTGAGTAAATTATTAGGTTTCTATAAAAAAATGTTTTTCTGTAAGTAGAAAACAAATTGGGTTTATTAATTTACATTAGTAATTTATCTGAGCTAAGATATTTTGAAGATGGATGCCAAAGAGAAATCACACACACACACACACACAATGTTGCTTGGTTTTGTGTGACAAGACAGCATGCTCAGGGCAAAGTTATCTTCAGTACCACAGATGCCATGAAGTCACATGATATACCTGGTTTCATTTTGAATTTTTTAAAATTATTTTTGCTCATTGAACATTCAGAAACCATTTCCTGTGATCCAACTTTTTTAAGTTCTATGAAGCTGCATGGGCTAGCAATCTGACACCAACATTTTAACAAACTTTTTTTTTGTGTAGAAAAGTTGATGCACAAGCACCTACAGTACAATGTCTACCTACACATATATAGCATTCCACTGTTAGCTGTTTATTTAAATTATTTTAAAATTGCTTAGAATGATCCTCTAACATGCATCGATAAGTAGTCATCATCCACATTGTATAAACCAGTGTGCTCAGAAAAAAACAAACAAACAAACAAACAAACAAAACAAAAAAACAGTGAAAGTATTCCGTGAATAGAACAGGATATGTGGTGTCAGAATAGTGTATGGGCAGTAAAACTAAAAACATCTAATTCACAGGATCTGGTAACTGGTTATATAGTTTGGCAATTTTATTTTTTCTAAGAACAGGGAAATACAACTAAGGGTTAAAGAAAGAAATGTAAGATTTCCATTCTGGCCAATAAGAAGATGCGTTTGACTACTGGGTGGAGATTAAGTGGGAAAATGAAGTTGGGAGAGCAAGAGGTGAAAGGGTTTCTGTTGTTCTGGCAGCCTTGATAAGAAGGATTGAATGCAGGAAATGAAAAGGAATTTCTGAGACTGAATAGACAGAACAGAGCAGCTCCTAAAATGTGAGTAAGTGGAGCGTCCAGCATACCTTCAAAATTCATGATGCAAACTATTTGATTCATGATATATCATATGCTAACTAGAATATGACAAAAGAATGGAATTATATTTTAAAAATAACATTATTACTTTAGACATTGTGGGTCTGAGACTCCTGGGGAATATCATGTGTAGGTGTTGACTATGTGGTTATGTGTTTATGGTTCTGTAAGTCAAGAATAGGCAAGATTTACAATATTATATTTTTCATGGTTGCAATGTTAAGTTCAAAGGTATGATGAAATAAACAGTTGTTTATGGCAAGGACGATTTCCTCAAATGTTATAAAATTTCCCAATAATGAAAATTCATACCCATTTGCAAAGTCAATTAGTTTGGGATATATGAAATAGACAAGGACCTAAAATATTGTGATATAGGTTTACCAAGTGTGGGTTTTGGCTGCACCTTAACAGTCTGAAAATGAAGATGAAGCTGTTTCTAAGGGTTTTCCTTTGGACACATGTAACCACAGCCTTGCTACTTTCATCAAATTTTGAAAATACTGGTTTAAAAATAAGAAAAAAAAATTGATTTATACAGGCCTGATATCTTTTCCCTCTATCTCATTAATTTACCTTTTCTATTTCTTTGCTAAGACATAATGAGCAAGGCAACTTATAGATGAAAGAATTTATTTTGTGCTTATCATTTCAGGGGGTTAGTGTCCATGACCATCACATAGGAAGCATCACATCACATCAGGCAGGCATGGTGATGGAGCAGTAGCTCAGAAAGATCCTATCTTAAGAGCAAGGCAGAGATAGCTAACTAAAAATGATGTGGACCTTTGAATCTTTTTTTAAATTTATTTATTTATTAAAGATTTCTGTCTCTTCCCTGCCACCGCCTCCCATTTCCCTCCCCTTTCCCCAATCAAGTCCCCCTCCCTCGTCAACCCTAAGAGCAATCAGGGTTCCCTGCCCTGTGGGAAGCCCAAGGACCACCCACCTCCATCCAGGTCTAGTAAGGTGAGCATCCAAACTGCCTAGGCTCCCACAAAGCCAGTATGTGCAGTAGGATCAAAAACCCAATGCCATTGATCTTGAGTTCTCAGTAGTCCTCATTGTCCACTATGTTCAGCGAGTCTGGTTTTATCCCAGGCTTTTTCAGACCCAGGCCAGCTGGCCCTGGTGAGTTCCCGATAGAACATCCCCATTGTCTCAGTGTGTGGGTGCACCCCTCGCGGTCCTGAATTCCTTGCTCGTGCTCTCACACTATCCTGAGTGAGGTAAGCCAGACCCAAAAAAGAGGAACATGGACCTTTGAATCTTAAAGTCCACTCTTAGCCCCACCCTATTGACACATCTTTTCCAACAAGGCCCGGCCTCCTAATCCTTCCAAAATAGTTCTACCAACTGGAGACAAAGTCTTAAAAAAAAATATGAGTCTGCGAGGGCCATTCTCTTTCAAACTTCTAGACTCACGTTACATTGTTTTTTCTTAATTATAGATTTTTAGTGTTTTAACTCCTGGAGTAAGAGACTAGTATTTTCTATAACAATTAACTAGAATGCTGAGCATTTGCTAATGTTTAATAAACACACAGCTGTTGATCATTTGAATAAAAATAGAAAAAAATGGGTAATGAGTAATAAATAAAGACTAATGCCAGTTAAAAATTCTTCAAGAAAGTGTGAATATACTTACATTTAGTTTTTAAAATTAAATGCAAATTTAATTTGAAAGCAGAGGGAGGAGAATCTATGTCAGTCACTGGCCAGCCTTGCCAATTCAGTGAATTCCAGCTCAGCCAGATCTACATCAAAAGACTTTGTCTTAAAAAAAAAAATCACACACACAGAAATAAAAAAGCTATTTCCTGATTACTATGTTTAGTTGTATTTTACAAGCAAAGAGAAAATATACTTCAATAAACATTTAGGATTCTATTAGGACTCTTCTTAAAAGTAGTACATAAACTTGGATTTAGGAAATAAATACTCAGTTGGAAACACTAAATACCAGAAATGTTTAAAGTTATTTGCCATACAGGTAGATCAAGCATAGGCAAGCAAAATCTTCATCCTGTTATGTAATTTCTTTGTTTTTGAATGTATTTGGGAAGAAAATATTTAAGAAATACATTCAGTAGCTTTATCCATAAATACATTTTCAATATAGAAATGTATCAACTAATGCTCCATTCATGACGAGATAAACATCTCAGTTCCACAGGTACTTTTGCTCGATCATGTCCTTGCTTTTGCTAAAATGCCTTTCAGATCTACTGTTTCTAATAGTGAGATCCTTAATACTAAACAAGTGACTAAGCAAACTTCTCTCTGAGCTCACAGAAACTTTGAAAAAAATATACAAAGGCAAAGAGGTGACTCCATCAATATTGTCTGGAAGAAGAAAGGAAGGGAAGAGTGAGGAATGTTTGGGTTGCGTCCTTGACAAAGTCTTGGCAGTCTGTTGGCTCACCTTGCTCTGGGTCACAGCCCTTGCTCTTTCCTCTCGGTTGTGAAGGGTAAATGGTGCGAATGACTGTTCACTGGTCACGACTTTATGTCCCAGTCTTCTGGAGCAGACAGCATGGCGGGAACAGCAAAACTGGTGAGGGAATGACGCTTATCTTTAAAGCCCAGACTTTGTCCTTCACAGTGGCCTCAGAGCAATGCCTTTCTGCTTTTACTCCCTCGCCTTTGCTCTCCGCCACAAATAGGGCACCCGGAATCTCTGCTTATAGACGCCACTTGCGCCAGTGGTAGTTTTATCAACCGTTGACCTCTCAAGAGCATTATCAGTCAGAGAGGTTGTTGCGCTTCACTGAAACCTCAGTGCGTGCTGGTATAATAGCAGGTCGTTGTACCATGGTAGTCTGACAAAATGGAAAGGTTTCATATTAAATCTTGCAAGTTTTTAAAATTCTCCTGCTAACTTTACTGTGAGCGTGCATAAATATTGAGCTCGAGCTAGGAGGAGCAGAGACACTGCCGCCTCAGATCTAATTTAGAGATGCTCAGGTGGAGGGAACACTGCTGCTGACTCATGCCTTTTAATTGCAGTGAGAGTTTAAACACGCTTGGGTGGCTGCCATTGTGTTTTTCCCCTAATATATGTAAGTTAGTGTTCTGTTTGTTTTGGAATGAGAGGAAAATAAGTCACATTTTATGGCTAGTCTGAAGAATATTTAGTTTGATCATCTGATTCTGTTCTTATTACTCTGGGGGTACAAAATCCTTAGATTTATTTACAGAGTTTTCAAAGCAGAATCTGTTCTCTACAGCTACATTTATATCTAGAACGAAGTATCACTTCCTAGTAATCAATTACAAAAACATGGTCACCAGTCTAGGGTACAAAGCATTAAACACACACACACACACACACACACACACAAGCAGAAACAAAATTGGCTATTTTTTAAATAACAAAATCAAAACCACATTATGTAAATAAAAGCCAAACCTCCTTGAAATAAGGAAAATTAGCAAGCAGCACCCACAGGATTAGTTCCACCATGAGACAGACTCAAATATTATGTTAATCCATGGTTTAATAAAGGCTATGACAGTCACATGCAGCGATATATGGAGAGTTCTGGCACCGAAAGCTTCCTGTTTGTGCTGTCAATCAAGGAATCGAATGTGCAATATTGGGGGCTAAGGACTTAAACATGATTGACAGGAAGGAAGACTGTCCCTCTAGGAATTTGCATGGCACCTGTGGTCACATGCAATCTCAAAGGCGAAAGTAAAACTCTGTAAATCCTCAACAGTCACGGCTAAGCAATGGGTGCGCTTATTCTTTCAAAGGAATGTTCTAGATAGAGAAAAACAATCTACCAGCTTGGAATTACTTGGAAAGTTCTTGTGTTTAGAACACAAACTACTTCCAAGTATCAGGTGGTTTTTGAACTCAGGGCCCAAGATAAATTTCTCTTATGTTTGGAAAAACATCAAAAGGCTAAATGACACTGCGTTAAGTGACATAATCCAAGAACAGGATAGCAAATCCAACATGGTATGATCCTACTTACATACTTGATAGACAACAGCTGAGTTACCTACCAGCACCCCAAAGCAGATTGCAGGTGGCTAGGATATTCAAGATCAAAACTGGAACTAGGGTAGTACAGGGCAAAGAATCAAATCAATAATCTGCTGCAGATCATGAGAGGTCCTTTCAACAATATGTGGTGTTCTGGAAAACTGTAAGCAGGGGTTATACCTTTTTGAGTGCTGCAGAAACTATAATTGCTATAAACATACAAATTTATGAATGCAAACTATTAGGTCCATTTAGTGTTACTCATATGTCTATGTATTTATGGTTGGTTACTTGGATTGGATAGCCCATTGTGGAACTCATGCATGCCAGACTAACTGTTCCCCTCTGCACAACTGTCATCTGGAGCTCTTTATCTAGGGCTGGGACCTGGTGAGATTTCTCCCATCTAAGCTGGCATGTCAAAGTTCCACTACCTGGTGATTAAACTATCAAATATAGGAGCCTATAGCAGACATTCTTGTTTAAACCATGACAAGGGTATTTTACCATGCTGCCATTTATAGCCATTATAAGTAGGTTTGACTATTGATTGATTCTTCCAAGTCCTATATCTAAGGTGTATGCTGTTTTTTGCTATAGGGTCTTACCTTCAAGTTTTAGGAAATCATCAAGGGCCAAAGCAACAGCTTATGTTGTTTTGAGAGTCTCTTGGACTCCTCTTACCAACAACTTGAAAAGAGGTCTCCCATACCTTGGACTGGGGATTTTGTTAAATAATCTATGGGTTTTATAGTAAGCATAAACATTATCTCTCCAAATATCTTGTCTTCATAGATGGATAAACAAATAGAGAAAGATGATGTATAGGTATATAGAGATATAAATATACTGTATATCTTCATATATGTAATTTTAAGTAAGGATAATATATTTCCTGTGGCCTTTCCAACTGTATTTGGCATTATTTATTCTCTTTCTTCAATCTCCTATTGCTCTCCTTTCCAACTCTTCAGGTAAGAACCCCCTCCCCTACCCCACTGTCAATTTAATCACTTTCTTCTTTGTAGCTCCTTTGATCTGTCTCTAGAGCTCCTTCTGAACCTCCCATAGTTTCAAGTCTTCTCATCACAGAAAAAAAATTATGTGAGGTAATAAATAATGTTAATTGGCTCAACTTAACCATTCCATAATACATGCATAATTCAAAAGTATCTCAAAAAAAGCACAATTTTTATTTCTTTCTGTTTGTTTAGTTTTGTATTTCTGGGCATGGAACACAACAACACCTCCTGCATACTGAGTAACATTTCCACCACAGAGCTCCCCCTCAGCCTTATTTTCATCTTCGTAAAGAAAATTTAATGAATAAATATTAAAATGAAATGAGTTTTGTCAAAAGTTCTTATATCTAAGAAAAGAAGAAAAGGAAAAACAAGTGATTTCACTCTAACTTATAAAGAGTATTATGTTTGTACAAGCCTTTTATTGTAGGGGTGCATGTTTACTCTGATGTGTCTAATTTGACTTTATACAATAGTATATTTAGTCCCTGTTGGGCAAGGTTTAGCTCTTCTGGGGGGTCCGCCACCCAGCTCCCAAATAAACACACACAGGGGCTTATTTTCACACAAACAAAACAAAACAAAACAAAACAAAAACTGACCTTAGTTTGCCTTGTTTTTAGCCAGCTTTTCTTAAATTATCCCATCTACCTTTTGCTCCTGGGCTTTTTCCCTTTTTTCCTTCTATATATCTTACTTTCCTTCTTATTCCATGGTTGGCTGGGTAGCTGGGTGGTTGGGTAGCTAACACCTGAAGTCCTCCTCCTTTTCTCTACTCGCTCCTTCCCTCTTCCCAACAATGTTCTCCTCCTATTTAGACTTTCTGCCTGCCAGCCCTGCCTCTCCTTGCTCCTGCCTGCTATTGGCTGTTCAGCTCATTCTTAGACCAGCAGGTGTTTTAGACAGGCAAAGAATCAGAGCTTCACAGAGTTAAACAAACGTAGCATAAACAAAAGCAACACACCTTAAATTAATATTCCCCAGCAAGTTCCTGTATTCCTTCTAAATGCCAAAGACTTTTGTGTCATTGTACCACTGTCGATTAGTTCATTGTCACATTTATTGCAGTTTCTATTTTGTCCTTTAATGACTTATAATATTAAAGTTTAATATAAGAATACCTTAAATACTCAAGAAAGCAAACTTAGTGAAACACAAGTTTACTTCTTATTTTCCAGTATTGGGGCTTGAGCCCCAAGCCTCACATATGCTAAGCAACTCTTTCCTGAGTAGCAACCAAAGGCTGGTGTTTCCTTTTACAGAAGAAAAGTGTGTTTCTCCCATTCTTTGTAATTTTACTCTCATATTATTCCAAATTCAATATTTCAGTGAGTGTTTTCCAATCATCTCCGAACAATCCAAATCAGAATAACAATAATAATAATAATAAAGGCTTGTTTCACTATTGGCTCTTTCTCATTATCAATTTACACAACTGTATTATGTGCTTACAAAAGTGAAATAAAATTAGCATTAAAGCAGAGAACCATGGGAGTCTCTTGAAACACATAATGGATTCCCCATCAGTATAATCTCTAGGTCAAGACAGGTAGGCATTAAAACACAGGTATTGCAATTGCTGTGAGAGCCCTTCTGGGTCTTGTAAGATAGAATGAAAATTATTGTCTATTGCAATAAGTTTTTAAACATAAATCAGTGAAAGGAGCTGTTAGTTAATTGGCTCATTGCTTTCCAATTGCAGGTGCATTGTGACCTTTCCTTACGTACAGCATTGTCCTTTAAACAGTAACCTGAACTCCTTAACATCTGACCTTGGTAGCTGAATGGAACAAAACTGTCTTCTAAAACAGACCTGGGCTTGGGCAATACTTAACTTAGGACATAACTCTTCTAATGTTTTTCTAAATATCTAAAATCAATGTAAATATTTTTCCTCATATTCTAGTATTTTGTAACATTTGTGTTTTATACAATAATGATGGCAGATAGAGGATCTAACACATAAACAGTGGGTTTCTCTTCAGATCAAGCCTGGAAACAATTTGCAGGACAATGTATATGAGTTATTACAATCAATCTAATAATTATAATTATTGGATTATTATTAGATTGATTGTAATTATTGGGTTATTATTCCATTTTCACTCCAATTTCCTTCCTGACTGAATCCCTGTTTTCCCCGGACTCTGGAGATCTTTACTCTGTGTCTGCCCACAGAAGGGAAATCAGTCTTTGAAGATTTTTCTATTTCACCTTCAAGAAATGTTTCTTTGTGTTATTTTTATTCAAGATAATTAAAAGTGAATGATCAACCAGACACTGTAGTCAACCACATTTTTTTATGATCCACTGAAGAGTTCTTGCATCTATTATTATACCAAACAAAAGTCAGCTGCATTATAAAAGATGTTGGCTCTCACCCAACCACCTAGGAAATGAAGTCATGCCCTCCAAGTGATCTACTCTCTATGGACTTAAACTGGGAACTATTACAAGCCCTTGTGTGCTCACTTTGCAGCTACCTTGGGGATGAGTTTTTTTCCATGTCTGCATTCCAGAGTTAGATTAGAGAAAATATATGCAAACAGCGAGGTGTTTCACTAAATGATTTCAATTAAAATGTGTGGATTACCATTTCATACAAGGACAAAAAGATACAATAATCTTACCTGTTCATGAATTCCATGGTACGTACTTATGAGGGCAAGATAGATTTAATGATAAATAATAGTCTGAAATTTTTTTGGTATTTTTCCACAGTATTTTTTTTTATTTCCCTGATAGATCAAATTGTGTGAAACACACACACACACACACACACACACACACACACACTTTAAAAACTGAGTGTTGTTAAATGATCACATGATAGTAAACTAAGAACTATGCTTTATGAGTACATGAAGTCAACACCTATTTCTTTCATTTGTCTCACGATGATAGCTCCCTGATATCTCAGCCACTGAACTTTTATTACAAGGAAGTGACTTCCATTAAGCTATGAAGCTATCCCAAGTCACTTGACTTCCTTTTATTTAGGACCTTCTAGTGCTGAATAAGAAGTGTCTCTTAGTAACTTTATTCAATTTTGTTTTTTAAGGCACACAGTAAAGGGAACTAATGTATTTATTCCCAGTTTGATTCATGGTCATAATAGTCTCATGACAACCTTCTTTTTCCAGAACAGTGCAAATATTATTTTAGCCATTTTTTAACCCGACATGTTCTCAGATTCATCACAGATTTGATACTTCTCCGTCTGCACTTGCGTTTTATTTTCTTTATTAAAATATAAAATTCAGAATTTAATGAAAATTCTGTGGTCATATCTAAACAATAAAATAATAATTTCCATAATGCCAATACCTAGATAACATTCTAATTATCAAATCAAGATACTTTCTTTCATCTTTTAACTGTTTTCTCATTTTGGGGTTGCAAGTATTTTATTGAGATTTTCTTAAAGTTTGATTTATTTTGAGGATTTCATACAACATATTTTGATCATTTTCCCTTCCCCAATCCTCTCAGATGGATAACCCTACTATCCATCACAAGCTTCATGTTCTTTTTTCCTCATGAAAATAAAAAAAAAAAAGGAAAACTCTAAAATTCACCAAAAAAAGAAAATCCCATAAAGTGCAATTTACTTGGGTCAACTCTTTCTGGGCATGAGCCCATCCTAGAGTGTAGTTGATATATACCCAGTGTCACTTAATTAGACAAATCTGATTTTCCTTCTCCTAGCATGTACCAAGTGCAAAAACTTTCTTAGTTAGAGGTGGGACTTTGTGCCTTTGTGCTTACTTTCCCTTTTCCACACGAGAATTCTTTTTCTTTGGGATGGGGGTGGTCTTGAACTATAAACAAATTTCTGTTTCTATGTATGTGCATATGTTTCTGTGAATGAGTGACTGATGTCTGTGTGTGCAGATGCCTATAGATTCTAGAAGAAGGCATCAGCTCCCTATAGCTGGCAATACAGGCTTTTATGTATTGCTGGATGTGGGTCCTGGGAACTAAATTCGGATCTTCTGCTAGGATAGCTGATGCTTAACCATTGCTCCAGCCCTGAAATTTTTTCATGTTTTCTGCTGACTTTTCTAATGTGATTTCTGTGGCTTTCTGTTGTTTATTATAAATAAAAGATAATCGATGCTGTATCCATGTTTCACTGTTTAATAAGTTGCTCAAAGTTTTCAGTTTTTATAAAATTTTTCAGATTGATTACATATATTTCATTCATACTATTTCCTAGACCCACTAGTTTCCTCCTTATTTTTAATAATGAAGAAATAATAACTAAAAATTATTTTCCATAAGAAAAGTTTACCATGGGCTGAGCATGCTGGCACACATCTATAATCCTAGAACTTGAGAGGTTCAAAACCAGATGAGTTCCATGCCAGCCTTCACCTAATAGTAAAATGCCTACAAAGTAAATTCTGTAGGTGTTTACTGTCAGTACTTTCAATATATTCTAACATCAGTACCATTAACTGATAGACCCCACACCACAGTTATGGAATATCTCATGAAGGGTGACATTGGAGGTGCTGAGAACTTTATATGACAGGACTGAGTAGAAGTCATTAGGTCATGGGGGCTGCGATGCCATGACTAAACTAAAGCTGTTCCAAAGGAGGTAACTCTGGTCTCTTGTGAGGTCATTGCTTCTTGTAAGAATGGGTTGCTGTAATGGCAGCATGCTTGGCTATTTCATCTTGCTTTCCTAAATCCTCTCCCTTTTGCTTCTTCCCTGATGTTCTAAAATGGTTGACATCATGGTTGACATGGTTGTCATCAGGTTGACAGTGCCTTTCTCTTTGGAACTTTCAACCACCATAAACATGGTCCACATTAACGCCTTGACTTTAGAATCAACCTAGACTAAATTGTATTGGTACCAGTGTAGTAGCCCACAAGTGACTCAGTTTCCACTGGTGTCTATTCTGACTTCTAAGCCATTTGAGTTCAAGTGTGCCTGCTCCAGTATCCTTGACAGCTGTGAGGATGTTCTGATTAAGCCCCTGGGAAAGAGCATTTTGCACACGAGGAAAAACACATTATCTACTAAGACACAGGCTGGTGAAGGCCAGCCAAAGGCACATCCAAGATAGGAAAAGAAACTGTTTCCTGCTAGCAGGACTCACATGATAGATAATGGGGCTGCTTGCTTCTTTCTCTCAAGGACAGTGCCGGGAGTTGGTTAACTGATAATGCTGTTCTTTGATCTTTTTTGCCTGTAATTAGTATCTATTTTGGCTTGAGAAATAAACTCGGTACTGTGCAGTATTGATTGGCAGTGCTTTCTGAATCTATCCTGTGCTTCTGTCTCAGTTTTTTTATCTGTTATTTCCTTAGCCTTGTGCTCTCCTCTATGTATCCCGGATGATTTTGTTGGAGCAGGCTCTGACATACAGAAATACACAATAATCTATGGCAATGACCTAGATATACTCTCAGTATTTATATCAGCTATTATGTTGGATTTCAATTGCCTGTTTGAATGAATGCCTTGGATATTTTATCCTCTCACCAAAAAAACTATTATTGTATTGAATCTTTCTGGTTTTTCAAAAAATCTATTTTAGCAATTTTTCCTATTATCTATTTCTTTCTAGACTTAGCTTGTAACTTTTTCTATTCCCTTAAATTGAAACATTGTCTCTTAAATTGAAACATTTTCTCAGTTGTGGTGCTAATTTTATGCAGTTTTTAAATTTAATGTCTACTTTGGTCTGAAATAAATATTTTGACCCTGCTTTCCTCTGTTTCTATTAATAGGAAATATCTCCCCCTCCTATCCAGTCATTTATTACTTTCTGAATGTTTTATGTCCACATTTTTCTCTCATTTGAAACATTGTTTTGTAGCTTGATGTTAATCTCTTTCTTATTTTAACACCTGGGAATTGCGCAAAGTAATAGGTTTCATTATAACATTTTCACACATGTGTATGATGCACTTTACCCTGACGGCTTTTTGAATCTCTTCATACTTCTCTTGGGTATTTCCTACACAGTTCTGGTTTCTTATTCGCATGAGACACACATAGCACCACCAGACATATGATGAGAACAGATTAGGGTATGAACTTTCATGTCTCTCCAGTTAGTCTTCTGGAAAGGTGAAGAACAATTCGCTGTGTTTTTCTTTTCTTGCCAATAACTGTAAAGTTACTCCAGTGTCTTTTCGTTTTTTTCCAGTGTTTTACCTACTGAACAAAATGAAGCCGTTCCCTTCAATACGTCTTATGTGCAGTAGGTTGTCAACAGTTGTGTGAATAATCAATGGGGACCATAAATGAAGGGGTATCGTGGTTCATTTATTGCTCCAATCATTTCCTTCAGGGAGTTTGCCCAACTGGACACCTCGGTTACTAATTTCTCTTTCTCGATATCTACTATGTGGCTTCATACATTTTCCCACTAGCTCGGATTCTGAATCCTGGCACTCTTTTAATGTATAATAGCATGCTATTTTATTATACTTAATAAGTTCACTTTCTGATTTTTATACCTGATTTAATAATATGCCCATACAAAATTAGTCCCACACTGAGTTGCTCTTATGCCTTGATTAAAAATCACTAGTTTGAGTTTATTTTTTTTCCAAAAGGAAACCCAAAATACATAAATATGCACAGAAGTGAGTTTTCATTTCAACTTCATGTAGATTACATTCTCAAGTGTGCTCAATTATTCTTATCATTTAGGTAATTTAGATTTAAATGTGGTTTTGATTAAATGATTTGATCAGCAACTATTCTTAGTGGCAAATGGTAATTTAAACAACTTCAATATCTCAGTCCTGTAAAAACACATTCGAGTTGACAGCTTACATATCAAATGTGAGCTTCGATGGGGGAAGCCAGTGCCATGTTCATCCCATCCTCTGTAATAGGACACTCTTAAATACAACAGATGATACAGTAAGCTGAGCTATCTATCTTCATTAGAAGAAAATATCATAAGTGGTACCAGTTTCTACTTTACCAATTATAACCTTATTCTCACCCCATAATATCAGTCACAATGGCAACTACTGAGAAATGTTCTTCCAACTTCTCCGCAGCTAACAGTACCACAATCATGCCTTTTGCTTACATGAAATTTAAACTATAGCAAGCCTAATGTCCACCAATATTGTCTTTGAATGTATAAACACATTTTCTTCCTTAAAGAAAAAGCCTTCCCAGTGCAAGAAAGCTATTTATTAGCTGAGCATTTCAGTGTTGTAGTTTTGTTCAACTTGGTGGTGAGTCTTCACGTGTTTTTTGCGCAGATTGTTATACAGAACGTTAGGACAGATGTGACATTTCTGAGATAATGAATCTAAGGAAAAGGAAAAGGGTGGAAAGTTGAGGACTTTGGGGAAGGTGTTTTAAAAAGAGAATAGGAAGGCCTGTAGATAATGATTCAATCAGTAGCTAACAGACCACTGCTGTATTGCCTTCCAAACAGGCTAAATGCAGTTCATTGTGTTTTATTATTGGCAAATGCCAGCCAGGACGGTGTAAGCCAGAACTGCTCTTCTGCCCTTTTTACAAATATGGTTAAACTTGTTTTTTGTAACATGTGTTAAAGTTGTTTTTATAAATATTCTTTTTAAAAGGCCTCCGATTACTGATGATTCTCCTGAATCATTTTCTCATAGTGTGTTTGTGTCTGGACAAAATAATTACTAACTGGTCACATAAGAGAATGCTTTGGAATAATGATAAATTTATAGTATTACTTGGAAAGCATCATCCAGTGATACTTGTTAAATCTAGCCTGGTAGGCTTTCTTGAGGACAATCACAGTAGGTACAGGATCCACTGCAAAGGGGATTAACAACAGGGATAAAATGGGCCCCCCTCTAATTAGAGCATAGATAAGCAAAGAACAAGTTGGGAGCACAGTGTAGGGGTATCAAGGATAGTGGGGAGACTTTGCCAAAACTGACCTGAAAGCATTCTGGGAAATGATAAGCCGGAATGGACAGATGTCACTGGTGGATGGTGGCTGTTGAGGAAACTGGTCAGATAGCAAAGAGGATGAGATATGAGCTAATGGTATCACGATTCAGAAGGATTTGGGGTAAAACTGCATTTTATAAGAAAATAGACAGACACTCTTAGGAGATGATTCAGAACTTTGGCTAGAGTTTTGTTAAACAATATGCACTTCTAGATTTGAAGATTATATTCTTTTATACTACAGAGAACTTTTATAATTTTTTTTAAAAAGCACTTTTTATAGAATGTATATTAGATTTTTTCCCCAGTGTTTAGCTCAACATTTTAGAAGCTTTTTTTGGAGGTAATTTTGAGCTTCCGTGAAATTGAACACAAAGCACTATCTATAATCCCACACAAAAATATGCCACCCACCTTTCATATTCTTCCTGCTTTCAAGGAGTTTCTTCTTTGGAAACTGACGACTTAGAACATTTCAGCAGCCTTCAATTTAAATTCAACATTTTTTTTCATTTGTACATTTTTTGAGTTTCATCAGTCCAGTACACTTGGCATGTTTGTGTGTTTCAAAAGATTGGAGTCATTTTTATTTTTATTTTTTGAATATGTTTTATCGATATCTAGGCCCTTCGGAGACACAGTGTACAATTCTTAGATCCTTTTCTCTTTCCTAAGATCTTGAATTTCTATTCCTTTCCTCTGGTATTTGTCTTTGGGCATGTCTACTTATTGGTGTTTCAAGTCTATGACTTTAAGGATGGGAACTGGGGAAAGTGGTTGGCTATACCATTGATTATTTTTGTTTTCTTTCAGAAATATATTGAATTTTATTTTCATACTATATGTTCTGAGTTTGCTTTTCTCATCCCCCAACTCCACCCATATTCTCCCAGCTCACAACCCACCCAACTCCATTTCATTCTTCATCTCTCAACAAAAAAAGAGAAACAAACACACCCTTACAAAAGAGGAAACCAAAAATTTTAAGCCAAAGACTAAGAAGACAGAAATGCCCAATTTCATTGTTTTGTAGAGATATCTTGTTTTATAGTGGATTTTTTTCATAATAGATATTCCCAAGTGTTAATGTATAAACTGTGGACTTCCTTCATAAATATATATTTTCTTCTTCATAGATTGGTTGATTATTAATTGTTTGCTGGGCAATTCCATTTCATGCTGAGACAACTAGACTTTGGTCCTGTGAAGAATCTTGATAGTGTGTGTATGTCAATTGACCTAGTTAGGGTTTTTCCATAATCTCATTGACCCTTCCATGTGTAATAACTGCAATATCAGCCCAGTGTCCACGGTATTAGCATTTGAAATAGTGTCTGCATTCCTGTGGCCACTAGGTTGCAAATCTGGGATTTGTCTGGCTAAATCAACATTTAGACTCAAGCAATCAGATCCATTCATGTGAAGCTCTGCAGTTAACATGACTCTGCATATTCCAGTTCATACATTCATATTCTCAAGTCTTTCCTATATCACCACTATTTCCCACCTCCTTATATTTCCTTCTTACTTGTTTAGTTAGTTGTTAGTGGAGGGGAGTTGTTGTTTCTTTCTTTCTTTCTTTCTTTCTTTCTTTCTTTCTTTCTTTCTTTCTTTCTTTCTTTCTTTCTTTCTTTCTTCCTTCCTTCTTCCTTCCTTCCTTTCTTTCATTCTTTCTTCCTCTTTTTATCTTCCCTTCTTCTTGCCCTCCTCCTCCTCCTCCTCTTCCTCCTCCTCCTCCTCCTTCTTCTTCTTTTTTTGTATGTGTGATGTGTGTGATGGGAGGATTGTACTTGTTGGTTTTGGGTTTGTGAATAAACATGTGTGGGACCAGTCACATGCACATGTATGTGAGGAGGCCAAAATGCACACGGGTCACTGTGATGGCCCATCATTGCTATTGTATTGAGATCTCTGGGGAGAAGAAGCCTCAGTTGTGTATTTCCCTCTAAAAGGTTGTCCTATGAGGATATTTGTGGGACACTGGGTTACTGATGATTGCTCTCGGAGGATCCAGTCCACTTTGGGAGTATCACTCCTGGGCAGGTGGTCCTGAGTTGTATAATAAAGAAGTCTGAGTACAGTAGTAAGCAGTTTTCCTTCATGGTCTTTGTTTCAGTTTTTGCCTCCTGGTTCCTGCCTTGAGCTCTTCCCTTGATTTTTTTCAATGATGAAAGATAGCATCTAAATTGAAGTAATTTATTTTATTTACCAAGTTGCTTTTGCTGATGGTGTTTGCCACAGCAACAGAAAATGAACTAAACAGCTTCCATGTTTATTTTTCTGAGACAAGGTCTGTCACTGAATCCAAAACTTCTTGATTTTGCTGGATTTGCTAGCCAGTGAGTCTTTGGGTTCCATCAGCCTCTTAAATTTTTTTCCAATACTGGGTTACAGGGTCTGGTTTACTGCTGACTTTTACATTGTTGCTGAGCATTCGAACTCAAGGCTTCATATTTGCATGGCCAGCACTAGAGCCATCTTCCAAGCTGCACTTTTCTTTATTTACATGTGCATTACCATAATAGCTATACCAATATCTAGGAGTAGGCAGTATAAAAATAGAAATAAAAGAAAGAAAGAAAGAAAGAAAGAAAGAAAGAAAGAAAGAAAGAAAGAAAGAAAGAAAGAAAGAAAATTCACCAATAGCTCAAAGGCAACCTGAAATCCAGCTTCCTCCTTCATCTTTTGGTTAGTATTTATTTATAAGTGGCTACTCCATATATTTCCTCAGGTTTTATTGCTGAGCTTAACAGTAATAAAACTTGAATTTAATTGGGCTTGAACTTAATTGAATTAAGTTAAGGGTATTTGGCTTTTATGTAACTTTATTTTAAACAAGCTTATTGCAATTTGGTATAGGCTTGGAATGACCAGTTTTGGGGGAAGGTGCCTGAGATTGTGGGCAATGGGTTGCCTTTCATATTTACATTTTGTTTGTAGTTTTCTATGAGTCTTTACATTTTAGAGAGCATCTTTTCTGCCTGTCACTTAACCTAGTACAATGACAATTTTCTCACCTGAGTGTCAGTATTCAAAACTCGCTCCCAAAATTTTGCAAAAAGAAACCAAGACACAGGTAGAGGCAGAGAGACAGACACAACAATTTAAAGATCTCTTTCTATTAATAGGACAGTCCAAAATAATATTGAGTCAGTCTCTCCCTATTCCTTTTTCCTTTTGTGTTAATTTCATTTTGTGTGTCTCTACCACTAACATCATGGTTAGAAGATACTCAACTGATCATATTTCATAAATTTTGTTCATTACAATAAAATGACAGAAACTCCTCTCCCCTTCCTACTTTCCCTTTTTTTATTTCAGTTTTTTTCTGAGGTCTCACTCTGTAGTTTGGATTGGCCCCAAACCCTTAGCTCCCCATGACAAACTTTCTGGGTGTTTAGATCACAATCACAAAGTCACCAAACCTGGATTGAAAACTGGCTATTTACAGAGTCCTGGTCTTACCAAAGAAACTGGAAGTTGATCTGTGATATCACAGTCCATTGGTGAAACTAATATAAGATATTTTTTTTCAGTGTGGAGACCAGAATATGATTATATAAATCCCATGATGTCTGTTGTGGCTGATACTAATAACAAGGCAAAGGTTTGGGGATATTTTTGTTTAAATACCCAGTCAACAAATCTAGCTCAACATTTTGTTCAGAAAGGAGGAGATATTGTCCTTTTGAGGGTTACTTGATCAACTTGTTGTTTAGATAAACTATTTTCTTAAAGTTCCTGGAACAAACCTAAGAATTTTTCTGCATTACTGAGCAAAAATTCCTTAACTTTAGTCTTTTAGATGCAGACTGTAGGACAATGAAGTTAAAGCAAAGCTAAGAGTTTAAACTGGATTTAGGTCTCCCACTGATGGTTTCAGGTAGCCTTCAGTGCTCTGTTAGACAAACATTTTCCAAGTGGAGTGTGCATCCATTTAGGTTTACTCTTATTCCTAGTATATGTCTATTCTTGTACATTATATTTTCTGCTATCTGTGCTGGATAGCCAGATTGTCTAATGTTCGACGAGCATCCAGAGTTGCTGGGTTTTCATGGTTGGTTGCAAAAACTTTGATCATAAAATAAAATATAATATTTGTCAAATGGGTGAGATTTTTTTCATTTTATTTATGAAAATTAGCTAATGGAAAAATCTTTAACTATACCGAATTTTTACAAAGTTGTAAGGCCAGGCATGGTGGCATGTAGGCTCACTCATTGGAAGGTGGGGGTGAGGGGGATCAGGACTTCATGATCATCATTAGGTAGGTACTGAATTAGAACAACCTGAGCTATAGGAGACCCTGCCTCAAAAATAATAATAACAAAACAAAACAAAAACCCATGATGTTCAGAAAAAATTAAGGTAATCAATGTTTAATACTTGCTTTTGTGATCCCATCACATATAAGGAAAAACCCATGTGCATTTACTAAGACAAATACTTATTTTTATAGTATCCTGATTTTTTTTTAAAAAAACTACTTTGGTGGTACTCTTACAAAATGTGGAGTAAAATTCATAAAATACATTTCAGTTAATGAACTCCTCAATGGAACAGAGACGATATAATATAAGAAACATATGCTGGGTATGTATAGAATACTATCCCATAATACACATGGCCTTTTAAAATTATTCCCTGTTTCTTTGAACCAAATTTGTTTACTAAATTTAGCTTCTTGTGAAATTCTATGATCAAAGTTAATTTTTAAGTCATTTCTGATATCTGTTATATTAGAATCTAGTATAGATGTCTGAGAAGGTCTCATGACAGAGCAACTCTGAAGAAGTTTTGAGAGTCCCTGGACTGTAGGCCTCCAAGGCCCCATCTAGGTTCTGATTTCTGGCAACTTATTTTAGGAAAGAGCTGTTAATTTCAACCTGCCAGATTTAACTGTAAAATTTCATGGCAATTATGTAATCAAACTCCTTGCAAATAGAAAAAGAAACACATGTGGAGGCAGGAAAGGAAGCAAAATTCTCAATTTAGTTATGACTGATCATGCACTTTCCTGCTGTAATCAAAGGAAAACATGATGATGTCTTGTTTTGCCTTTCAAGCTGATCTAAATGTCCTTGAAACTGACTACAATCTGACTTAATTTCACGTTAACTTTCTACTTCAATATATTTCTCCTAGTATGAGGAGCGGGTAGGCTACTCACAAGGAGGAAAAGATTGCATTGTTTACAGTTGGCCTAGCACTGTTTCCATTTAAATTTGCTCCAACTTGTTCACTATTTAAGTACATCAAAGGCACATTCGATTATCAATAGGTAAGTTACATAAAAATTTCTCATTCTTTATAGTAAATACTTCTATATATAATAATATATAGATGATTATGCACAAAATTTAAGTAGATATTGCCTCCATATCTCTAACTAGTCCTCTTTTAAACACAAAACATTCAATCAAACTTTCTCAGTCATTTGGTATCTTCAACATTTTGACAAGTGAACAATAAATACTTTTTTTGTTTCTAAAGGTGTAATTTTTATACAGAATTCATTTTAATAAATTTCTACCAACCATATAGGAATCCTGAAAACACTGTTGTGATATTGGGCCTTAGACATCCCAGAAAACCTCTGAGAGTTGCTAAGGTGACTACTATTTTACTGCATGAAAGATTCCGGTTAGTGAGTCAGGCTGCAAGAAATGACCTTGCTCTGGTGCTTCTTCGAGAAGGCCAGAGTTCTATTCATATAATGGCACCTTTAGGAAGCATAAAGGATTTGAACACTTCAGAATGCTGGCTTTCTGGATCCCAAATTCTTAAAGAAGGTTAGTGCACAAATTCTTTCATTTGTCAGGGGAGGATCAATTTTCTTTTGAATAAATACCTGGATTTTAATGTTACACTTAAGGAAGAACTGTAATTACAATAGTTTATGCAATCAACCTGTGCAAATTATAGACATACTCACGGATATATTTTATTTTTATTTTTTTTCCATTAACAGCTTTAATTGGGTGTGGGGCAATAGAACTATTCTTAGCACAATTATGGGTGTGGGGTTCCCTGCAGACTCCCCAGGGTGATGGTTCCTGTAATGATTTTTAGGGGGAAATGGCTCACAACAGATCCCCCTTTCTCTTATATAAAGGCAGGTAGTTATTACGTGGAGAGCACCAGTCAGAGTCAACCATGGTGTCAGATCTAAAAGAGAAGGGACTGAGATAAGGAGAGACCCTCCTCTCGAGTGGTGAAGCAGTTTACCTCTCCTGGGAACAGAGGGGTGCCTGATGATTCTTAGGTCGAGTGGGGACCAGGCCTTTTTACTTTCCCCTTACCCGTCCTAGGGTTCCCAGGGCCCTGTCTTAGGTTGGGGGATTATCCTGCCATAAGTCGCCCGTCCTTGGAGCTCCTCAAATAAAAGGCATCTAGCAGGATTAAAGTAGGCAGATCACAGGGCACCCTGTCTTAGGCCATGTGGAGAGCTCCCTCATACCTGTACCATGCCATGTTGAGCCGGTTTCTGCAACCTCTGTATGGTGTGCTATTCAGGCGAGGATCCACACTAACTCCCGTCATTGGGCCCCTGCGACTATCATTAATGAAAAGACTGTGAGGAGCTCCTCAAACAAAAGATATAATGATATAATTTTGGCACCAATAACTCCATCTCCAGACAAGAAGAAAGGGCTTTTTCCCAACCCAGTATTCACCTTTTAGTCTGGCCTATGGTATGTCCTCCTTCCTAAGTGCCTACTCCACATAAAGTTACATGTGCTGCCTGCCAAAAATTAGGGCAGTGTAAAAGGGATCAAAATCTAAAATTTTTAACATATGCATTAAACCCAAACACTTTACAGCATGTGTCAAACTTTTCCCAACATCTATAAGCAGTTACAGATATCATTAGATCGATTTCAGTAAGAGTACAATGTTGTTATCAAATACCACCAGTTCCAGTCTCTGAGCAACAGTGACAGGAACCCCCAATTTTCCCCCTTCTTAAGTGAAGAGAGGTTAATATTTTAATTAAAATGAGTTCTGTGTCCCAAAGTTTAAAGCAGTCTGATGTTTAGTCTGCATCTCAGCTCCAAAGCAGACCAGAGTTCAAGCTGCAGAAGCAGTTTAGCATTTGTGCTCCAGGACAGAATAAATACTTTTTTTTTACAAGAAATCATCTTAATTTATTTTTTGACACAATTCACCAAGCAATGAAAACAACCAAAGAGTTGAATTAAAAATGAGACTACAATTTATCCTTTCAAGCATCTATTTAATAGTTACTAAAGCCATCATGGTAATCAAATTCCTGTCTTACTTTTTTTCGTGGGGTCTCCTGAGGTGGCAAAACTATAGCTTCTTCGGCAGATGGAAGTACAGGAACTGGAGAGATGCTCATCAGATCCCATGATGCTGCTCGTGTCTAGTTTGGTAGGACTAGGAAGGATGACTGACTTCTACAGAACCACTTTTGTGTCTGTCCCAAAAAGTTCTGAATGAGACTGAAATGAGTTGCACTGAAATGAGACTAACATTAAGTAAATAGTAATAATTTCCTTCACCCAAATGGTAGATGGCCCAAGCAGTCACTTCTCAGAACACTGGTTTGTTCATCAGTTATGACTTCCTTTTCAGTAAGAAATAGATGTTGTGCAGCTTCTAGAATTATTTCCTAATGTAAATACCATTCTCAAGGTCAAAGTGTTTGGTTGATCACCTTAATATCATAATTTCCCTTTTACTATCCGGTATCAAAAGAAAATACATGCAGAGTGACATACCTTCTCTCATATCTTTCTTGGAAGCTAAGAACTTTGCTGTACAGTTTCATTGAAAGAGCCTTGTTTTTAATTGCTTTTATTTACAAATAATTACCACATTTTATAAAAGATGCACATCATAGACTTCATAAGCACTGTAGATCCTGTTACAATATTAATTAATTTGTGAAGTAACGTTAACAGAGAATAATTATTTCATCATTAATATATTTTATAAGAATTTTATGAACAATACAGCAGAAATTTACTTCCATTATTTTCTAATTAAAATAAACTAGCCAATTAACTAATAATAACTCATGATATACTAACAAGTGGAAAATCAAGGAAAGCATTTTACAGATATAAGCTCTTACTAAAATACCTCAGGTTTTTCAATCTGGGAAACTATGACTAATACTTTTGCTCTATGGTGTTGACAATATGCTTACAGGCGTTATATGAATAGGAGATTTGAAGAAAGTATTGGTCCCTTTGCTTTCAAAACATAAAGTGAATTTGATGTGCCATGTATACTGGGTTTTGTAGCTTTCTGAAGCAGGCTGCAAAGGTGCCTTTTTGCCTATGCCGTATAAACTAATTCTGATGGTTGATTACAGGTTCTGCAACTAGAAAGTGTTAAGGCAAGTTCTGAATGTAAACATCTGTGTTTTCTGATGATCTCTGTGAAAGGTCTGTTTTCAACCCTCGAAAGGGTTGTGATCCACTGATTGTGAATTTCTGCATTAACACCTTTTTGAAGTCTTGTAGCGACAATGTTACTTTCAGAACTATCTGTTATGCAAAAGCTCAAGGCAGTTTTGCCCTCTTTTCTATCAATAGTCATACATTAGCTGAATTTTTCAGGCTTTCCCCTCTCACCGTGATGAATGAGTGGGGATTACTACCCCTTCCAACACTCTCATCACAGAGTTGGAGATAGGTTGTTGACCACAACTTACAAGACATCTCTGTAATAGCTGAAAGGACCGCACTGAGAACCTGACATTAGACAGCTTCATGGGAAGAATGCTTGGGCCTGATGCTTTTTGCCATAGCCTCTGAGCCCAAATCCAGTCACTGAGAATTGGCTTCCATCTGATCATTTCCATCTACATTTGATTTGTGTTTCTATTTATAGCTTGAATTTAGCCTAAGTTACTTTTTAAAAAATCAACTATTTCTAATTGACGTTTGTTTTCAATTCTGTGTTCTAATCTTCAGCCTTCCTTTGTTTTGTTTTTTAAATCTCTTTGGATATTGTTTGCATCATTATATAAATAACTATGTGCGTCTCTGACAACACTAATAGAGCTCTTATGAACCTGTTATATGCACATGCTTTCATTCATCTTATTTATTGTTCTTCATTCATTCTGTCTTCCCTCACTGTACAGTTGTGTGCAACAGATGCTGTATTTAGAAAACTATTCAAAGAAATAATATAAAGCAAAGATTATGCTAATTTCCTGCAGTAGTTGTATCTGTCTGTAATATAATGCCCCTACTCTGTAAACATTATAAAATATTTGATAACTTAGTATTCACTATTGTTCTGTATCCCTAGCCTAACATTTTTGTAAATAACAAAAAAGACACTTTAAAGATTTCAATAGCTAGGCAGTGGTGGCACACCCCTTTAATCCCAGCACTAGGGAGGCAGAGGCAGGTGGATCTCTGTGAGTTCGAGGCCAGCCTGGTTCTAGGACAGGCTCCAAAAGCGACAGAGAAACCCTGTCTCGAAAAACCAAAAAAAAAAAAAATTACAATATTATTGTGATGGGTATTTTGTTGGCCGCTTGACTACATCTAGAATTAACTAAAATCCAAAATTGGCTGAACATGTCTGTGAGGGATGTTTGCTTAGTCATTTGAGTGGAAAGATCTGCTTCTAATCTGAAGCTTTGAAGTGGGAGAAGCACACTTAATACAGATCTTTTGAGGTGGGAAGACCAACTTCTAACCTTGGACACACCTACCCCTGGAAGTATGAATAATGTATGTGGAAGAAGGAAGCTTCCTTCTGTGCCTGCTTACTCTTGCCTTCCTAGTAAGTCCATTCCTTCATTATTATCAGAGACTATAACTTCAGGATTCTGATGTATACAGAACACCAACTGAGATATCCAGCCTCATGGATTGGACAACCACTAGATTCTTTGATCTTTTATTCATAGGCAGACATTCTTGGATTAGGTGGTTTACATCCTGTTAGTTATTCTTAAAAAGTCCATATATTTATATTTATATATATACATGCACACACATATATAATCACCTACCTGCCTATGTCTGTCTGTCTATGCATACATGCATACACACACACACACACACACACACACACACACACACACACACACACACAGAGAGAGAGAGAGAAAGAGAGAGAAGGGAAGATTCCTTTATAAGTTCTGTTTCTCTAGAGAACCTTGACTGACACAGGTAGTCTTCTCATTTTATATTTTATCCTTCAGTACCCCATCTATTTAGTTCACTTAAACTTTTGTCATAAACTTGCCTATACAAAATACTGTTAGATTTGAGTAGGCCTGAGAGTTAAGGCATAAGCAATCTCGACCTTTAAAAGACAGCTCAGTATAAAACACAGTCGCAGAAAGAGAAAGCAAATTATGGTTTAGAGATGGCATATTCTACATTTGGAAGAATCGGTACAATGCTCTCAGGTAGTGAATAGACCAGAGAGCAAGGCAGAGAAGTCAGAATGAGTGAAGAAAGATGATGGGCTGGATTTAAACCTTTAGCAAAAGTGGCTCCTGTGTGCTTTTCTCCAGCCCACGATTCCACTTTTTGTTCAGGCTCTTGTCTGAACCACTTCGGTGATTACCTTTCATTTCTTATACTCCATACTCATCTCCTCAATTAACCATCTATCAGACTCACTTTTAAAATATGCATTTCTGAGTCACTGCCCAGCAAAAACACATCCATAAAACACATCAAATTGAAATACTTGTCGTGGTGGGCAGCACTTGCCATTAACTTGAGCTGTGATTCATCTCGGCTAACTTTCCTCCTAATTTATGTGCTAGAGAAACTCTGAGTTGTTGGCACTTTGTATGCTGTCCGCTTTCCTTCTAATCACATCTTATGTGTGAAAACCATTTGTCTTTTTAGAACACTCCATACTCATCTCCTAAAGAAAGTGGATTATTGATTGATGCATTCTGTTTACAGCTAGCGCATAAGTTCAAATATGCAACTTATGTATCTTCTCGCTGCCCACATTTGCAATCGCTCTCTTGCATTGCGCTTTACTGGCAGTCACTCATGTAGGCTGCATGCCCCTTGCCAGGACCTGTAGGGAGGGGCTCTTTTCAGAAAGCACTGAAGGGCCTGACTTATCCCCATCCAGCATTTTCAGCATGTTCTGGTTCTGTTGAGTTTTTGCTTGTTCTTTTCAGTTGTGCAGGCAGAGTTCTTACCTAGTGTTTGAGAATTCCTAAGAGCAAAAGAGTGGAAGTCGAACGCATAAATGTTTAAGCCTGGGACTGATGCATTGTTGCTACTCTCAAATTATTCTGGTTAAAATGAGTCATGGAACCAGGCAAATTGCAGTGGAGGGTCTGTACACATCTGTACGTGAGTCACAAGCCATGGGAGGCCACCAATTTAATAAACCATCACGTGAGCTTTCACGGTGTCTTTCAGAAGAGACTAGGTATGGCTGCTCTTACTTTTTTGCTATCCCTCATAAATGTATTTTATCATATTAGTTTTGAATAATAATTATTTGCACCATTGCATGTACTGTATATTGTCCTTCCATAAGATATTCAATGGGTATTAGCCCAATGAAAGAATTAATGGATTATTGAATGTAAATGAAGTATAGAAACAGAAGGCATAGTTCATCAAGACTGAAAATGTAAACTGAGAAATCCTCTGTAACTTTCTGAATACTTATTTACTTTTTAAGTATAATGGGATAATAACAAGGACTTAATTCTAACTGTATTACCTAATAAGAATGGATTGTTAGGCTGGAGAGTTTGGCATACTGCTCTTCAAACAATGAAAATTCAATTACCAGAATCTACTTTGATGGCTCGAAACCCCTGAAGATCTTGGGAGTGGGTCTGATACTTTTTCTGACTTTCAAGAACAACTGTACCTATGTACACATCAAACTCCCACATCATCACACGTAAATATACACCATTAAAAATAAAATATGTCTTATTCTAGAAGAATGAAAAGTGCTCTTTTCTTACTTTGTCCTTAGCATATCATTACTCTGCCCTCTGATCTGCTCTGTAGCCTGTGACGAATGTTCCACTTTCCTTCACTCTTCTGGCTATTTGTAATATCATTTCAACCTAGTATCACTAACAGGAAACATTGGGAGACACCAACAAGAAGTAATGTGGGATGTCCTTGTGTATATGTGTTCCTTTTATTGGTTAATGAATACAGCTGCTTTTGCCTATTGCAGGGCAGAATACAGCCAAATTAAAAGAGATATATATATATAGAGAGAGAGACAGCAGAGTTAAAGAGAAGCCATATAGCTGCCGAAGGAGTAGTGTGCTGACTCCGGTAGGCCACAGCCTAGTGGCAATACATAGATTAAGAAAAATGGGTTAATTTAAGATGTAAGAGGTAGCTAAAAATATGCTAGAGTCATTGGCCAAACAATATTATGATTAATAGAGTTTCTGTGTGACTACTTTGGGTCTGGGTAGGCAAGCAGTCCCAGCCTACAAACCATGAAGCCTACTGCCTCTTGAATTCTCTGTGCTGGAGTTCTAGTAGATACTGCACCTCCTCGAAGATGGGCCACACCTACTTTTTCAAGGCTCCACTTCTCATAAGTTCCCTAGCATCTTTCTTCTTCATACACATGGATATTGGGATGGAATTTGTTACCCACTGATATAAGTCCTTATATGCCACAATTTCCTTAATGAGACTCAGCTCTTTCTTATAAAATGTCTTGTAGTTGGCTGATTTTTACTCTTTTATTCTTTAATTTTTTAGGGTCCTGCCAACCAGCTCCTAAATAATCATACACAGAGACTTATTCTTTCTAAAGAATACCCATCCTTAGCTTGATTTGTTACTAGTCAGCTGATGTGGGATTCCCCTCTGTAAGCTGTGAATACTATGGGTTAATAAAGAAACTGGCTTGGTCTGATAGGGTAGAACAGAGCTAGGTGGTGAAAACTAAACTGAATGCCGGGCGAAAGGAGGGCAGAGTCAGAGATGCCATGACGCTGACGCCAGAGATAGACACGCTGGAATCTTGCTGGTAGGCCACAAGCCTTGTGGTAAAATATAAAATAATAGAAATTAGTTAAATTAAGATGTAAAAGCTAGCCAATAAGAGTACATTAGAGCTAATAGGCCAAGCAGTGATTTAAATAATAGAGTTTATGTATGATTATTTCAGGAGTCTGGGTGGCCAAGAAAATAAACAAGTGGCCTCCAACAACAATCAGCTTTTCTTAAATTATCCTGTTTACTTTTTGCCTCTGGTCTTTTTCCTTTTCTTACTTCTGTACATGTTAGTTTCACTGCTTACTCCATGGCTGGCTGTGTAGCTGGGTGATTGGCCTCTGATGTTGTCTTCCTTCTCTTTGTTCTCTTGCTCCTTGATTTTCTCTTCCTTCCTGATTCCTCTTTTTCTCTTTCTATTTATTCTCTCTGCCTGCTCGCCTGACCTGTCCTTTCTCTTGCCTTACAAAGAACATAGGAAAGCTAGTAAAGCCTACACGACCTAAAGACAGATCAGCAGGCTGGAGAGTGTTCCTTCAAGTTTGAGCTGTGGAAACCTCTGCTGCATTTCAGATCTGCTCTTAGTTTTCTTTGCAGCTTGATTTGTCTCAGAGTGACTCTCAGCTGCTTAATTGCTTACTCTGAAAAGGAGTAGCCTGTTGGATCTGGTCAGTTAAGGGACTTTCTGGAGCTGTTTTGATTGTTTATATTTGTGTTTCAGGAACTTCTCTGCAGGATGGAAGGTTTCAATCTCAGGTTAAACTTTTACAAACCAACAAGGTGAAAAGAACATTGCAGTTTGGCTATATACCAACATTTAAAAATATACAGCAACACCACCCTAAAGAATAATGTAAATATTTGTATTAAACAGGAAGACAAAATATGAATATGGTTTCCTTGTTGCTCCCACTACGCTTAATCTTTATGTAAGCAATTTAATTTCTGGACTTATGTAGGAGGCCACAGAGGTGAATCATCTATTCCACCATGACTAAAAGTCAGAGAGTTCAAGCCTATTCTTGCTCCTTCAAGGTTATTGGCGTGAGATTTGACTTAAAGTGTGCTACTAACAGGATATATTGACTTAGGTATGGTTACTTGGTATTGTGGGTATTAAAATGGTAATTGTTTCTTTTTTGTTCCTTGTCTCATGAAAAAAAGGGTCTTTTGCTTTCTTCCCCTCTTTTGGATTGGGTTCTTTAAAGATAATAATAAATAAATATGGGTGGATTCAGTATTCACTGGACCGTCTTCTTGATTTCTATTCTGAGTCTCTGTCTTTTTCTTTCATATCTCTGTTCCTTCTGCTTATATTTTCTTATCCACATGCCCCCTATCCTGGAACATGCTAATCCCATTGAGGCTGGACCCCAACACTCTTACACATGGTTTGGATAGTGATAGGGAGACTGTACCTTTCAATTTATATCTATATGCTTTAGCAGAAATAGTGGTTTGTCCCCTTCTGTAATCAATGGTTTCTCAATGGTTTGAAAAATCATTATATGATTGTCCTTGGAAGTCAATGCTGTCTGTGCAAAAGGTCTCACAGTCAAATATGCTTCTAGAATAGACATCAAACTAATAGATACAGATGTTGTCAAATAGTTACTTGTTTAAATACTGGCCAGATGCTGACATCTGAAAAAATCCAGAGATGTGGCCCCTCATAATGACTAACTGAAACCACCCTAGAGATTTCTTTCTTAAGTTGAGTTGTAAGGGATTACTTAAGTGATAATTCAATCAACTAAATGTATGTCAGGATTAAAGAATGAGGAAATCTCTGACAAGCTCCATGTAACAACATTTTTTTTCTATTTAACTACAGACAGAGGGTAATAATAAATGTTCAGCAGTAGCTAGTAGTTCTTGGTTGTTATTCTGTTCTTAATATATTTCATTTATTCATTGTCTTTTATGTTTTTTGCTTGTTTGTTTTTGAGACAAGGTTTTACTGTGTAGGTCTGACTGTCCTGGAACCAGACTGGCCTCAAACTCACAGAGATCTTCCTGCCTCTTCTTCTGGAATGCAAGGATTAAAATCATGTGCCACCATCGCCCAACTCTTCTTCATTTTTAAAGCCTGTTTTGGTGGCCTTTTCTTGCCTGCAAGCTTTATATGTGAAGTAAAAACGTGTGCTATCTTTTAAAAATGGAAAATTTTAGAAACTTACAAGTAATCTTTAAAGACAAAGGAAAAGCTGAACTGTTTGTTCCCAAGCAAACATATTAAAGATAAATGTCAGTTGAATACAAGGCGTGCTACAGGACTTCTCTGTCTTCAGAACAATGTTAACTCTATAGGACTGACATGCTCCAATCCCGCATTCCAAAGAACTGTCTGTCTTTAGCAGAGCATCCAATTGGCCCCAGAAAAACACTTTTTGAGCCCATGAAATAGAGCATTGTTATCAGTCTTAGCAGGAACATGCTTCCTAGAGTATAATGTACGGAATCGTCCCTTTCTTCCGGTTTCTAGAATGGAGACTAGAGCCTAGCTGGTGATCACAAATTCCAATCCCGTATACCACAGCTAGAGTAAGCTTCTCTGGTAGTTTTACAGTGCTTGCCAGGTACCATTATTGAAAGGATCAAGTGAATCTTTGTTTAGGATCAGTGTTATGAGACACCGAGAAAGAAGATTATATCTATTTTTTGTTTTGTTTTGTTTCATTTTTTTTTTCTTTCTGGAATTTGTTAAATGTGCCTTTTCCCTCTGCTGACTTTCAGCTGTATCTTTGGCTATAAAAAGCTATTAACATGGATATTACTGCACTGCTGCTCTCTCTGTGTACTCTGAAATTATCAGGCATAAGGAAGTCCAGAGGAACCTTCTTATACATTTCCTGCATTGGAAAAAAATGTTACAGAATGGTTCTTAGAACAACTACTAAAACAAACACGAAGTTCAAGGAGATTGCTCGGTGGATCAAAGCACTTCCATGCAAAACTGGCAATGTGAGTTCAATCCCAGAACTCTTGCTAAAATAAAGCCAGAATCTCTGGCACACGTTGTAGTCCCAGACCCCTGTGGTTAGAGTGGAGGTGGAGACAGCACAATCAGCCACATGCTTGTGGGTCAGCCAGCATGAGTGTGACAGGAAGAAGAGACATGTCACCTCAAGACAAGGTAAAAATGAGAGAACCCATTCCCAAAACGTTACACTTTGACTTTCAAATATGCATCCCCCGCTCTGTGCGTGTCTGTGTCTCTGTCTCATGTCTCTTTCTCTTTCTGTTGTCTCTCTGCTTCAATAATTTTCTAAATTAAAATATTACTATAATTAATATGCACTAAACTTTTTGTTGCAGGGAATTAAAACGAATTTATTTATTTTGATATTATCACTCATGCTATGATTACATAAGAAATCATCTTTTTTTCTTAGGAAATACACACAGAACTTTTGTGCAGCCAAAGGCCATGATCATGATAATTTAATATCAAAGGGTTCAAAAGCATGCACATAGAGATCAGGGAAAAAAAGAAAATGTGTTCCATTGGTTTTAGAAAATTATTACTGAATTAGCATAAAGGATTATAACACACATGTGAGGTTTTTCTTTTATTATTATTCTCACAACTTTTTTTTTCTGTGTGCAGCCTTGACTGTCCTGTAATTCACTTTGTAGACCAGCTGGTCTTGAACTCACAGAGATTCACCTGCCTCTGCTTCCTGAGTGCTGGGGTAAAAGGCATGTACCACCACCACCCAAGCTCTCTCAACTTTTTGGAAGTGTTAAATGATATCAAAGCATAAAATTAATATTTAAAGCTTGACCGAGGAGTGTGTGTGTTTAACCTTCATTTATAATTCAGTGTGAATTCACTGTCTGAGCTTTCTAAACATTCACTCAAGAACTGAATTTGATAAGTAAATAGAAGGTGGAGAACTAATTTGTTTAAGAGAGAAAATCAACTTATTGGAGGTTGTATATCTGCTTTAAAATGGAATCTGTCACTTGAAATGACCTATAGAAGAATGTTGGATAAGAGTCATTTAACAAAAGGGTGCTCAGTCCCTTGGACAAAACAAAACTTGTTGTTACAAGGATGAAAACAAAGACCCACAGAAGTCACTAACAGAGAGCGATGGTGACAATCTAATTTCCCAGGTTTTAGATAAGCCCAGGGGTGGTGTCAAATAAGTCAGCATGGAACAGAGGATAAGGTCGAATTCCAGCAAAATCATACACATAGCTGTGGGAAGCAGGTGACAGGCAAGTCTAGGGCTTCAGACCAACAGTTTCTCAAGTATCATAGCCTGGATTATAAAGAACCGGACATGTGTGTCCTAAGGTAGTGGAAAGCAGAATAAGAAAAAGCAAACAAAACACAACGTTTCTTCAGTATCATACAGACCATAGAACTCTGTCATAGTTGTGAAAACAGGCAGTGTGTAGCGGGGATACAACCTAGTCATTGTGTTAGTTCCTATGGTTACTCACCTGCAGAGACCCAACAGCATGCACTGGACTGATGCAAAATAAATCTTTTGCCCAAATGCTTCAAAAGAAAGGTTCCCAGCTGCTGGGAGAGATTGGGTTGCAGGTGGGAATTAAATGATCCCAGCTGGAAAATTTGCATGGCTGGAAGGAAGAGAGTGTCAGGCAGGTGCTGTAGTGACCTTTCCCCAAGATTTCAATAGGGCTGCCAAATAAGAGAGATATATGCTAATGGGGGGACAATGGATTTGGGGTTTGTATAATTCCACTCTTGAATTGACAGACTCAACTCACTGAAAATGTTTTCAGACAGTTATACATAGACTTGGGTTAAAAATGTTCTATTTTGTGTTTTCCTTTGTAGTAACATAATGACAAAACTTTTATACTTAGGATTACAAGCTGATGTTTGAAATAGGTACATTATGGACAGCTAAGGCTAACTAATGTGCTCATTACTCTCTACATATATATGAGTCAGAGATACAGTGTTTCCTTCTCAAGGACTTTCAAACAAATTTTTTTATTATAATTGGGAAAAGGTGGTTTCCTTGTCAGTAATGGAGTCTGCTTAGTGTCAGGTGGGCTCTCTCCCTCCCTCCCTCCCTTCTCCCTCCCTTCCCCCCCCCCTCTCTCTCTCTCTCTCTCTCTCTCTCTCTCTCTCTCTCTCTCTCTCTCTCTCTCTCTCTCTCTCTCTCTCTCTCTCTCTCTCTCTCTCTCTCTCTCTCTTTGTGTGTGTGTGCCTAGATCCACGCTTGTCAACCTGGGCCAATGGTCTCTGGATTCTTCTCTTATGAACTCAAAGAATGACATTCATACACAGCAGGAATGTTTGAGAAAGGTTTGTTACAGATTCATAGGTGGCCATGTAAGAGAAAGGAGAAAGTTCATGTATGACAGGAAATGGGATACCAGGGGATAATAAAGCTTTGATGCAGAAAGTATAAAGTTGGGATGAATTTGACCATTTGGTTGTCCCACTGGTGACTTGTCCAGGAACTTCTCAGTTCCATCATGTGTCCTGTATACTTGTCAAGCCAGTATGTATATGGTGGTGGGAAAAGACAACGAGCAACCAGACATTCTTTTGCCGAGAGAAACCGAAAGTATTTCTACATTAACATTTCTGGCATCGCTCACCTGTGGGAAAGACAGTACTCTTGGCAGACCAAGGACATTTTCAATCTTTACCAATGGAAAGACTGTTCACATTTGGGGGTCTCCTATATTCAACCACGTAGCCAGTTTCTATCTCCTTTTCTCAAAATTGCCAGTCCCCATGTTATGCTATAGCCCTCCAGGACTCGCTTCTCTGCCTGTCTCATATTTGAAATCTTCGATTAACCTCTCTCGAATAACCATGTCTCCTTCCAAAGAAAGAATTAACCAAGATTCCAAAACAATGAATGACTAAAGAAAGAATCAAATTGAAATACATACCCTTTGAAACAAAATGAGGGGAGTAATACTATATATGATACCTCAGATATTATACAGAAAGATAAATGACCAACCCCACTGGGAAACTGAACAAAATTATGAGCCATATATCACACAAGTGGACATACATTTGACAAATATGAGCCAATCAGATGGCTCAGAGGATAAAGGCACTCACTGTCTAGCCTGAGGTCCTGAGATGGATGCTTGGGACCCATGTAGTAAAAGGAAAATCAATATTCCTGCAAGGTATCTTCTGACATCAACACAAGCAGACTGGTATGTACATCTCCCTTACAAACACCACACACACACACACACACACACACACAGACAAAACATATAAATACCATTGTAAGAAAAACCTTTTTAAATGAAAGCTTTTGCAAAGGACAAGCATGCAGCCACAATAGTTCTCCACTGAACGAGCAAGCAGGTATTTTCTGGTTGCAATGCTTAGGGTGCGACTTAATCAGGAGCTTAAACATTAAAAACTTTGGAAAGATGAGTAGGAAAGGTCAGGAGGCAGTGAAACACATCTGTGTTATAGACAGGACAACAAATGTCATACACAAGCAGTGGGTAGTGGCACATATCTCCAACTCCATTTCTTTGGAGGCTAAAGCAGGAGAATCAAGAGCTTAAGGCTAGCTTGGTCTGCGAATGTAGACCCTGCCTTAAAACTAAACAAAACATAAAAAAAAACAAACAAAATAAACAACTCCTTATTGTTCTCCTTTTAAGTTTTTCCAAAGAATCTCTGATTACTTAACTGTCTCACTTTTTTTTTTTACTGATCATTTTCTAAAGCAAAATCAATAGCAGCGAAGCCAGACCAAACCTGAGATCCTGGACCTCAGGAGCTGACACAGCTGGACTATGAGTTTGATGTCATCCTAGGCTACAGAAGAAGACTGTATAAATAAAGAAGCACACAAGCCAGCAGTGGCAGGGACAGTTTGAGGTAAAGCAGAGCTGGTAGGACACTGGTGGAGCATGGTTTGAGGGTTTATGCCATAGCTCAGAACGTGAAAACCTGCAGAAAATACCACAGGGCCTATAAAAGAGCGTTCTCTCTCCACAGGTGGGGCGTGAAATTGCCGCGGAACATTGCAGGGCCTGTAAAAGAGCATCCTCTCTCTTCAGGCGGGGTGTTAAAGCTGACTGGTTCTGGTCTGGGCTGCTCAGACGTTCAGAGAGGCTAGAGGTCTCTCCAAGTGCTCTCTCACGGTGGAGACCACTTATGAGTGGTCCAAAAGAAAAAAAAAGAAAAAGAAAGGAGAAAGAAAAATCCCAGGGCCCCTGGGTTCCCCCAATTAAATATACCGCACAGCATTTGCAGTGCTAGCGCAGGAGGACCAACCCCGGATTGTGCACACACACATACTCACACATAAGCCTTTGTTAAATGTGATATTTGTGTCTAATGCCTGGAAAAGTGCTAAAGTATTTTGAGGAAATTTCCTTAGGGATTTAAGAACATTAAAAGACTTTCTGGTGTTTAAGGGTCACTTAACAAATTTTGTCTTACATTGTTTTGTTTTAGATGTTCATCCTCGTGATGAAATACCTTAGGAAACCTCAACGCTTGTTATGCTATTTTGGATTACTCAATAGCTGTTTAAATCTGTTTATTCCTCTCCCACTGTGGCGCACAATGCCCGTCTGTGCTCTGTGCACCACTATACAGTTCATGAGCTGGGCAAGGGGCTGGAGATTGAAACACACAAAGGATATTGGGAGAACTGGTACCCTCAGATGCTAGAATGCCCCAAGAACGCCCACTTTATTGTGCTCGGGAGCAGCTTATATAGAGATCCTTAACTGATAACCACACCTCAGCCAAACCCTCCAGAAACCACTCTTCTGCCATCAGGAACTCCTGAGGGTCTCCTGCTCAGAGCAGCTGTAGGCACTCAGATCAGGGGAAAACAAGTTGTTTACAAGAAATTCAGGATCTGAGGGTTCACAGCTCCCAGCATCCCACAACTGTTTTTCACATTTTAAATAGATGTCTTTTTTTTTTTTTTTTTTAAAAAGAAATCTACACTATTTCATAAGGTCTATATCTTCTTGCATTATAATGATATACTTAGCTAAATTTTCTTTCTCTCTTTTTTTAACTGTAAGTCGTTTTCAAGGTCAGAATTTTCCCCAAATTTCCAAGCCTCTGCTCCCCCAATTTCCTTAGGCAGAGTCTGTCTTCAAGGGTCTATCATTGTCTCTGCCTTTGTTCTTACAATCTTCAATGGAAAAAAACTGCTAAACCCAGCCTCCGCTAACCTTCAGGGGAAGATGGGGTGGGGCTTATTCTCTCCCTCAGAGCAGGAGTCTTTAATTCTTTCAGCGCTTGCTTTGTAAAGTGTGTGCAAGACAGTCCCCAGTGACCTCCTCCTCTGCTTGACCAACCAGACAGTCAAACCCCTGCTTTCCTTTCCTTCCAGCATTTAATTTAGAGCTCTTTTAATTTTTTTTTGTTTTTGTTTTTGATTTTCAAAACAGGGTTTCTCTCTTTAGTTCTGTCTGTTCTGGAACTCACCACGTACACTAGGCTGGCCTTGAACCAGGAGATCCTCTGAGCCACCTGTCGGCATTCAAGATCTGTGTCACTCCAACTAGGAAGCTCTTTTAATTTTAAAAATTAAAATTTTAAAAAAAGTGAAAAATCTCTACACTTTAAGATGTAAATGTTTTTAAAATCCTCTCTCTAGACTTCCTTCTGGGGGACTGCCCGTTTTAAGGACATGGGTCCCATCCTTCTGAAACGTCACGTAAGTGTCCTTTGCTCCCATATCAGTCCAGCAACTGCAGCCTAACATGGAGTCTGGGACCCTTGAGAAAATGCTAAAGACCTGGCTGTCATGAAAAGAAGAGAAATTTGAATTTCCTTAAAATGAAACCATTAGTAAACTCAAAAGAAGTGAGACTAGATTTCCTCTACTTCAGTTTTTGATTGGGGTTAGTCAGCAACTTTTCTTTCTAGTGCAAACTCTCAACCTCCCTAATGCTGCAAACTTCAACACAGTTCTTTGTGTTGTGCTGACCCCAACCAAAAAAATTATTTTTGTTGCTACTTCATAACTATAGTCTGACTACTATTAAGATTCTTAAAGTAGATATTCAGGATATTTCATATGTTGTGACCCCCAAAGGGGTCACGCCCCACATGCTAAGATTCTTCTGTTCTGATTGTTCTGTTACACTGCAATTGCATAAACCCAGAAAGCTTTCGCTTTTACAGGTGTTACAGTCTGTCATCTTGAGAGTTCACCCGGGAAAGTTCACCTGACTTCAGATAGGACACCCATAGTTCTTATCAGTCTCCCTCAAAGGACAAGAGACCCTACATGGAATTACAGCAAACCCAAATGCGGAGTAGTCTTGTCCTCCCTCCTCCTTCCTTCCTCCCTTTTCTCTCCCCTTGTCTTCCTTTTGTCCTCCTCCTCTTCCTCTGCTTGCTGTATCATTTTATACTGGACCTTTGTAGCCCTTAAGACAAAGCGCAGCAAACACTCCACCATATCCCCCGTGTGTGACCAGGCAAGGAGGAGCCATGTCAGTGAAGCGCAAGCCGCCTTCCTTCCTCTTCAGTGGTGCAGGAAAGTAAGAGGGCAATTCACTGACCCTTTTACCTTGGCCTTTTTCACACATTTTATCTAAAGCATCTCTGCTGGGATGCAGAACTCGCTTAGTCTCTGGAACACCAAACACTGAGGTTGTGGCTTGTACGTCTTTGTAATCCCGCAGGGTCATGCATTGCACACATTAAGACAGGAAAACAGCCTGCTCTTTAGAGTTACAATGGATTTACATGTACATTTACATCAAGGTGACCCTGAATACATCAAAGATAGCAGTAGCAGAGGAGAGGAGGTCCCCAGCTGAGGTCAGGAAGTCATCTCAAGTGTTATGTACTTAGAAAGGAGACATGCTGGGCTTAACTAAAGATGGAAACTGTAGATGAATAGAATCAGGCATGTTCAAGAGGCTTCGGGGTAGATTTGGCATAAATCTCTGATTAAGTCTGGTGAGTGAGGGGAGAATACTAATGTCTAATATTTCCAGCTCTGATCATGAGACAAATAGAAAGCAGTATGTGGTATATTGGAAAGATAATTTGTTTCTAATCTTGGATCTGCCTCAATGAATTGTATGACCTCATACAAGTCTATTACAATCTCTAGCCTGCTTTATTTATTCTTATCCAGTTTACCTTGATAGTCTATCTCTGGCAATAAAACGTTAACATTCTTGAAGTAAGTGTTTACCTTCACAAGGTCTTCTGTCTTTGAAATCATGACCAGAAGCATTAATTCAACATCTGTTGGTTCATTGTCACCTTCATATCAGGAAAGGCACAAATTAAAGATAGTTCACTTAGAAATACTCGGAAAGAGTGAAATGCCCAGTCAATGTATGGATAGATTTGACATTCACGGTACAAATATCCAACAGGATGACAGTTTAATTGTTGTAGAACAAATTGATGAAGAGCGCAGGGCTTGTGTGTAGCTCAGTGTCAGAGCTCTTGCCTAGTACCTGCGAAATCCCAGGTTAGATCCCGTGTTGGCACAAAGGTAGTTTTGCATTTGAAATCGGAGATGAGGTGGTTTATAGGGGGATGGGGGAAGCACTTGCTGTGAAGTCCGAGGACCTGAGTTCCATTCAAGGGACACTCATCGTAGGAGAGAACCTTATCTTCTGGTTCTCTGCTCTCTGATCATCACCCGCCCACCAAGAAGCATACCCACCCATGCATAAACATATACATTACACACAGACAGGGGCACATATACACATACACATATACACATATGCCACACACAAGTGCCCTAAATAAATAAATGTAAAAATAGTTTTAAAGTAGTCATTTATGAAACATAGCAGATTCCAAACATTTGATTTTTATAGTATTCCTTATTACGTCTCATTGCTACAAGTAACTTTCAGTAGTTAAAATCAAACCTCTTTTCCTTTCTTTTTTTGCATTTTTAAATTTATTTTTACTGTAAAAATTTCCACCTCCTCCCCTCCTCCCATTTCCCTCCCCCTCTTCCCAGCCCCTCCCCATCCCCTTCCCCCTCCCTCTCCAGTAAGTAAGTCTACCAGCCCATTAATAAGATCACATGAAATAATTTGCAATAATCTACAAGATTTAAACTTCAGTAAAACTGCAATAGGCTAGAATTTATATATCAGAACAAATAATATGTTTTTCAAAAGAATGTGTTTGCTTTTATTAAGGCTTCTGGAACCAATGTTAACCACAGGAAAAACCAATCATTAATTAACGTGTTATCTCTGAAAAATTGAATGATGCTGCCATCTAGTGGACATCGAAAGGCAGAGCGCCTTAGACTACAGGAAGCCAAAAAAAAAAAAAAAAAAAGTCTTCCAAAGTACAAAATGGGGCTTAGCAGAAAACATTTGGAAATAAGGTTGCATCATGCAGGTCATACAATGGATAGTAGATAAAAAATATAGGCCTGTAAAGAAAGATGACTGATATATTAATCATTCTTTGTTTTCAACTCAAGAGTGGTCAGAATCAATTTACACAAAATATGATGGAGCACCGAGATTTTTACATTCTTATTTTCTACATTTTAAGGTTTATCATATTTTTAAAGCAAAAATACTTCAAATTTATACCTTATCTCCATTTATAAAGTGAAATTGTGGAAAATATGTTTTCACGAAGGCTGGATGTGAGGTTAAAAGCTGAGGATCAGTACAAGAAACATCTGTGTCCTGGCAGGCTAACGGGAGAGATGAGGGAGTGGAGCAGAGAATTGGCAGGGCTGGTCTCAAGGCCAGCTGAACGTGGAGAACTCAGTAATTAATGGGCAATCTCTATGGAAGAATTTAATAACCCCCGAGAGGCTTGGCCAGACATACAAAGTAACAGGGCAGGCATTCATGTCCATACTATTCCGTATGAAAATAATCCAGGCAAAATGGATATTGAGTCTGTTTAGCTTAGTACTATATGACTGTTACATGGAGGTAGATAAAATAGAACTTAGCGTAAGTACACGATAAAGCATACTAGTTTCCACTTTGCCCCGTGTGTATGGGGGGGCAGAGAGAGAGAGAGAGAGAGAGAGAGAGAGAGAGAGAGAGAGAGAGAGAGAGAGAGAGAGAGAGAGAGAGAGAGAGAGAGAGAGTTGCACACATTCATGCTTCAAGCATCAAAACTACATGAGAGACGCTGGATACTTTGCTGGGCATATGAGTGCATTGGATGTCTTCCTGCCTTTAAAAGCCCATAACCAAACGGCAAAGACATAGTGAATATGCCAGACTTGTAAGTGTAAATGAAAGATAACTTGCATTTTCTTCTTCTGCACCTGCCTGTGCAAGTACATCGCTGGATTTCCTTGACAACATTTTGAGCAAAGTCTAAATTCTGGTGATGTTATTGAAATTAGAATACACTTAGAATCATCTTTGTACACTTTTACTTTATGGTGTGCAGTAAGGTCAGTGCAAACCTCTCTGTCCCTCCTGTTTCGTTGGTTGTTTTCCTCTTCCAGATCAGTCCCAAGTTTTCCTTTGGCACCAGGGATATAAATGGGCTTTTTGTTTTTGTTTTTACTTCCTCTCTTTTTTCCAGCTTTCCTTCCAGTCATCGGATCAATTTCATCAGGTGAGCCTTAGGAGGAATAATAAACAAAACAGAAACACCTGTACGTGTGCTGGTTGCTTTTAGTGTCTGCTGTGGTACAGGTTCAGAGGCGGTTTTTAGTCACAGCAAATCCTGGGTACCTTCTAGACACTCATCCCCTCATCTCGGACAGAATTGTCAGACTATTGTATAATCTATACCTTCAGATATTTCTCACCTTTTGGCTCCTAGCTGTAGAGCAGCAGAAATCACATATTTTATAGACTGAGTGAGACTCTGTGTTGGTATATGAACAACATTCTGAGATAAGAAAGCCATGGAACTTCATACAGCAAAAGGTTTTTGGCAAAGACTGCCCAAATGAACTCTAATTCGTATATGAGCTAAAGAAACAGACAACCAAGAAGTATGTTCCCAGTTAACACATCTGGGTGTGGAGTTTTTCCTTTTGTGTGAGAATTAATTGATAAAATGTATATACTATTTTTCCACCACTGTGTGGAGCTTCAACTACAAAATCTGAGTTGGGAGTTGAAAACTGCCAAAATACCAAGGGAAACAATGATCCTGGATTAAATTCTGACCATAATTCAGGATCTTTTATAGGGAGGATTTGATTTAATGATAAGATTTTGACTCATTTCATTTTAGAAATTTACACTAATGCGTGAGAGAATTCAGGAATTAACCTCTTACAAGTCACTCTACATGTAAGAGTTTTCAAAGAACAGTGAAAAAAAATGTATACAAGAACAGCAGGACTGGCAATTGCCCTAACTATGGTTCTGGTGGGGTTTGGAACAATAGCCACCAACTATGTATGGATTCTTTGTTTTGAAACATGGCCTGTCCTTATTAGGTTGTAAGTTATGTCAGAAGTGTGAACTCCACTTTTGACTCTGCAGACTTGCAAGAGGTAATTTCAGGATGCAACTCCCAGGTTATAATTTTTGATACAATTATGCATATTAATATGCACATATTAATTTTCATTTCTAATTTTTGGTTTTATTAAGGTAACTAACAGAGGATGTAACATTTCATTTATGTCTATCTTATTATTTTTACTGGAAAGTATCTAAGGTGCAATGTGGTAATTTAGTGTAAGATGAGGTTACAGGAGCTAACATTTCCATTTTCTTAAACATTTTTTAAAATATTTAGTTTTAGTTTTATCTTTTCATGTTCATGCTTTAAAATCATTTAAATTAAAATCTAGTTCCAGCACTTCCTCTCTTCTCTTTTTCCCCTCCAGCTCTTTCCATGCCTTCACCAAATAGATTGGCAATGTTTTTCTTGGAAGCCCCAATAGCAAGTATATTTATTTAAAGTAAAAATAAAATGAATTGGAAGAATACCTAGGTCCGGAAAACCTAATGAAACTGACAACAAAGTTGCTTATAAAGCTGGCAACAGCTAATCTGCAAGAAGAATTAGACTCACGACTTGAAATTCCATTTAAAGCATGGCTCAACCTTATATTTAATTATCTCTAGCTTGTCTGCTTAATTTGAATGAAAGGGAAAAAAGCAAGAAGGAAAATAGTGTTACATCTCTGAGTTATGGGAGTTTCATTATAAATGCAGTTGTTGGTTTTCAGACTTCAGCACTGCAGTGTAAACAGAATAGAGTGTTGCGTTTAGAACCAATTAATTTCAGGATGCAACTCCCAGGAGAACAAAGGTAGTAGATATGACTGTGCCAACCAAATATAGATTACACAGGAAGATACCATCAGCTGAGAAAAGAAAATAGCTTTAGCATTTCTATGTCCTTAATAGTAGTATAAAGAGAACCGCTTTCAAATAGAAAACAAATTTCTATAAGTTTGGTTTCAGGTTTAGAACATGGGAGCACTCGTTCCTGTATCTCCTAAAGGTGTATTGGACAGACGGATATTTGTTATAGCAGACAAATGCGGTCTAAATCCACTAGCAAACGTCTGGGAACAGGTGGATTGGGGACAGAATATTAAAGGTAATTTTGAAATTTTTTAAGAAGGATATAGCTTTCTTAATGGAAGGAACCACTTATACGTGCAGGGATGACGCAAGTCAGCGAAGCTGTGAAAAATGACTAGAGATCATTCATAATCTTCGTTACAGACAAGTCAAGAAAAAAATGGAATGTTAGTATAAATCATATTTTTTTTTCATTGAGAGAAATTTGAGAATGTGTAGCTTTCTGGTCTTGTCTCCATTTCCTATTTTAGCTCCTTTAAGAACCATTAAGACAAGCTCTGTTTTTTTAAATGTAATTTCAAAATATAATATTGTTGACTATAGACACACTTTCGGGAAGCAGATTTTAGAGGTTATTCATCTTCAAAATCTGAAATTTGGTACCATTTGGCCATCAGCCATCTGTCTTCTTCCCCCATCCCCTCTCTGGAGACCAACCTAGACCCTCTCTCTGTCTCTCTCTGTCTCTGTCTCTCTGTCTCTCTGTCTCTGTCTCTGTGTCTCTATCTCTCTGTATCTCTCTCTGTCTCTCTCTGTCTCTCTCTGTCTCTGTCTCTCTCTCTCTGTCTCTCTGTCTTTGTCTCTCTCTGACTCTCTGTCTCTCTCTCTCTCTCTCTGTGTGTGTGTGTTTTCCTTGCCTCGCATACCATGGAATCATGCGAGATTTGTCTTGGGTGACTGACCTTCAGATTTTTTATGCTGCCAAATAGGACAGAGGTTCACTCTTTTTAACGATGAAATCACACTACATTGTAGTTCACGCCACACTATATATAAAAACGTTTAAATATACATATGAAGATCATACAGTATAGGTTCCCATATGACTCTTTCAAAAATATATTTAGTGTTAACACCTCATAAGTCCTGCCTGCCAATCTTGCTGTTAACCCTTTATGAGCCAGTATTCACCTGTAAGTCTTTGCTTGGTTTGGTTTTGGTTTGTTTATTTTTGTTTTTCGAGACAGAGTTTCTCTGTGTAACAGTCCTGGCTGTCCTGGAACTCACCCTGTAGACCAGGTTGGCTTCAAACTCACAGAAGATGCACCTTCCTCTGCTTCCCAAGTGCAGGGAATAAAGGCGTGCGCTGCCGCTGCCTGGCTCACCTGTAAGTCTTTATACCACTGTGTTCTACTCTACTCCATTGACATCAACCACCTGCCTGCATCCACTGGCTTGTGGCTTGTCGTTAATGCCCTGACACCTATGAACATTCCAAATGCAACACGGAAACCTGAGGTCTCACAGCTAAGATACACAACAGAGAAAGCAGAGAATACACTTCCATTCATTGGCACAGGAAAAGTTCGAGCAAGGCCCCAAAGCACAGGCATTAAGACAAGAAATGAAGAGAGAGAACAGCATGGAAGCAAAACTTCTGCACATCAAAGGCTCCTGGCATTTCAGCGAAGGGAAAGCCTACACAATGGAAAAAAGATAGTTACCATCTTTCAGAAGACTGGCATCAAAAAATATACAAAGAACAAACAAACAAACAAGCAAAAAATTTAAACGTGAAGAAAAAAAGCTAAAAATGAGCACGCCAAATCAGGAGCAGAAGGAGAGAGAGCACGAGCAAGGAACTCAGGACCGCGAGGGGTGCACCCACACACTGAGACAATGGGGATGTTCTATCGGGAACTCACCAAGGCCAGCTGGCCTGGGTCTGAAAAAGCCTGGGTTAAAACCGTTCTCGCTGAACATAGCGGACAATGAGGACTACTGAGAACTCAAGAACAATGGCAATGGGTTTTTGATCCTACTGCACGTACTAGCTTTGTGGGAGCCTAGGTAGTTTGATGCTCACCTTACTAGACCTGGATGGAGGTGGGTGGTCCTTGGACTTCCCACAGGGCAGGGAACCCTGGTTGCTCTTTGGGCTGACGAGGGAGGGGGACTTGATTGGGGGAGGGGGAGCGAAATGGGAGGCGGTGGCGGGGAAGAGACAGAAATCTTCAATAAATAAATAAATAAATAAATAAATAAATAAATAAAGTGATTACCAAAAAAAAAAAAAAAAAAACTTAACAGATCTTCCCAAAATATGAAATACAAGGGCTATTCGAGACTACTGGTTATTCTTCCAGAGCAATGGGCATCCATTCCCAGAACCCACATGGCAGGTCACAGCGGTCTGTGAATCCATTTCCAGATCATCTGGCACACTCACAGAGACATACATGCAGACAAAAACATCAGTGCACATAAAAATAAAATAAATAAAAATGCAAAATATAAATGGGTAAAAAGAATTTTCAATATCCCTAACTATCAGAAAAAATACAACTTAAAATTATTTGGGCATCTCATTTTACCCAGCATAGAATGATTAAGATTGGAAAAAAAAAAAAGTATGACAAGAAATGCTGGCTTGGATGTGGGGCAAAGGGAAGCATCTAATGACTTCTGGTAGGAGAGCAAACTGGTAGCGCCACTGTAGAAATCATCCTCTCTCTGCTAGGAATAGATTTACTAAATGATCTTGAGAACAATCCCAAAGGACTCCATATCCTACTCCAGAGGTATCTGCTCTTCCTTGCTTCTTTGATGCTCTGTTCATAATATCCAGGAAAAGTAAACAGTTTAGATATCATCAACTTATGACTGGATAATGAGATTGTGATACATTACATAATGGGATATCATTCAGCAGTTAAGGAAAACAAAATTATGAAATTGAAAGGTAAATGGAATGAATTGGAAAAATATTCTGAGGGAGGTAACCCAGGCAGACATGAATGAGCACACACACACACACACACACACACACACAATGCAAATAAAGCAACAGTTCATGTTGCGTAAGCAAGGTATCTGAGCGTCACAGATTTTCATACATAAAATGAAATGGTCGCTAAGTTTTATTTATCAAGATACTCTACCTTAATTTTCTTAGCTTATTATTTTCTGAAGACCTAGAAAGGAAGGACACTTGGATATGATATTCACCTATAAGGTTTCAGGAGCAGGTAACACTGAAACAGATGCATAGCTCGAAGTGAATTCACCTGTGTGTGTTGTTTTTTCTGCCAGTTCACTGAGGACTGATGGGCTAGTTGCTGAAATAGCCTCAATCCAGGGGAAGAGAGGCAGATAGTCTCTACAATAGAGGTACTTCTTTGCCCGGCCCCCATCCCTTTGTTATCTGAGTGACTTGTGCGACGGAGCGCTGCTCAGATAACACTTTGTCCCCCCAGAACTTGCTTTTTTGTAATTACGCATCTGTCTCAAATCCCCAGCTGTCACTCCCTACTGGCCTCCTAATTCCCATCATGCTTTGGCAATGAAACAGTAAGGGGCACCCATCTCCTCATAGAACTTCTGCTCTCCTCTGGGCAGCCTTCAGGAATGAATCATGTTACTCTTTCTTGCTGAGCCTGCATATGCTCAGGGCTTCCTCACGAGATAACCCCAGGAAGTCAGTACCAATCAGGGTTGGCACAGCTTGCCGCAGAGGCTCTGCTTTCCTCACTCACATCTCCAAACATTTTGGGCTAACTTGCTGAATGGCGGTGGCGGTGGCTGGCCACACACAAGCTGCCTTTTCCAAACACCTTTCTTTTAACTTGAGTTAGGTCCGGATCTAAAAAAAAAACAAACAAACAAAAAAAAACTGTATCTGTGGGATACACAAATGAACACCTAGAGATCAGGAAGTATCTGTTGCTTGTCAGTCAGTCGTCTGAGGAAGTTTCGGTGGAATGTCTAGCTTCTAATTCTTTTGCAGTAGCAATGAAAATAACACCGCTTCCCCATCGCCACTAGTTCACACACGTGATGGTGATTTTTCTAGGCAACGTGTCCCCCAGGCATATCTCTGGCATAAGTAGCCACAAACTTAAAGGGTGTCCCAGCAATTTTGTGACATGCAAATTTTATTAATTTCATAATGAACCGGGCTGACTGATTTCATTTTTCTGCAACTGAGTTATGACCTGTTTTTGAACAGGCTTTGAACAGCTGGAAGGTACTAGCACCTCTGTCAATTATCAGTATGATGGTGCACATCAAAAATATTGTGGGATGATTTAAGGATAGTAAGGATAGGGTCTATTTTTCACAGGATAGTCAAGAATCTGAACCAGAAAATGGATTTAACAAAGTTTTGAAAAAGTCATAGTTTACGATGACTCCTTCATTATCATTTTTTCTAAACAATGGGGGAGAAAATGATCTCCCAAAATCTGTATACCATTATTTGAGAAGGGATAGCATGCAAAACTAAATATTGATGTTTCATTCAAGAATTGTTTGCCCGTTCTTGTGTTCAGACTATGAACATTGGAAGTTCACAATTCTGTCTTTTAATAGCTAAAAGAAGAGCAATTATATGCAAAAAAAGAAAGGATAAAAAGGTTCTGAATGATAGCTCTTGTGGCATTTTTCACACCAGCACTGCCTAAGGAACTGTTGCCACCTCGATTCTTCAATAAGTGTTCACCAAATTTTCTTACATACCTAAATGGAAAAAATTTCAAATTGATGGAGTAATCAAAGCACACTGAAAAAAAATCCATGGGTTCATAAATATCTCTCCCGATAGCTGGTCATTAAATGTAAGTTTTCTTCAATTCGAGACACCATTCGGATGAAGATATTTGCCTTCCGAACATATACAAAATCAAAAATGTATTGTGTAGTGGTGAAAACTGGAAAAAATAACTCATTGTTACTCATTATTGAATTACTATAGTAAAATGCACTAAACAAATATTGCGTTTTTCATACAGAATGGAGAGCAGGCGCTTCATTTGAGGAAGGGAGGCCCGAGAGATTGAAGAGCAGCATGGGCCATGGGATTCCAGGAATAAAATGGTGTTCTAAAGTCTAAGCAACTACACCCTAGGTTTCCTTGCCATGGCTCCTTAAATCAGGCCTGTTTCAATCAGCATTGTATATAAATGGCTACTACATGTACTACATGTATCTTAGCATTTTAGAAGGTCAATCTAAAGCAAGAACACCCAGGTTTGGCCCTAAATCAGGCCTGTTTCAATCAGCATTGTATATAAATGGCTACTACATGTACTACATGTATCTTAGCATTTTAGAAGGTCAATTCTTAGTGACTTCTATTAGTGTTAAGATTGAAATTGAGACATAAGTAAGAATATGCTAACTATATTAAGTTTCACCAATAATGATCTCTAGAACTCATGCTTGAATTTATGGACAAGTGGTCTTGTGACAGCTGACCTCTGAATCACACTTAGTAGCTCACTGAGCCACCAACACAAGAGGTCATTTCCAGTTTCTCACCCCAGTGATGCATGGGAGCACCCTCAGATCCCAGGGAAGATGTTTTTCATTGAAGGCAATCAGAATTGAAAAAGAACACATGGAGGGTGAGTCTCATGAGCCATTTATACCCCTAAATTGCTATTAACAAATCATTCAACTTTCTTTGGGTTGGTAAGAGTGAGAAAGGATTAAAAAAAATAAAAGAACAAGGTTAGGTCATTCAGAAAGAGTTACTATGCAACTACAGAAAAATCACATTGCTATGGCTAGCATTTCATTATATTACATTCATTTTAAAAGGGGAATAATAATTTATACTATGCTTTTATTATTGAGGCTTTCTCATAGTTTTTAAGAACTACATTTTCAAAAAAAAGAAATATATACCACACTTTTGTGTTTCTATCCAAAGATTTTTAGTTATGAAACTGAATAATAAAATACACACACACACACACACACACACACACACACACCAATATCTATTGCTCATGCCCAGCTTGCTATTCTCAATTTATGTCTAATAAAAACAGCTTGTCTATGATGATCATGACATACTCTGGACTATTTGTCTTTATACTGGGGCTTTGCTCTTTCCCCTCCCTGATTGTTTTAATGCCTCTTTTTAGCTATCATTAAACGTCCTTCAAGTCTTATTTCCAGCATTATTTTATTCGACCAGAATGACTCTCCTGAATCTCCTCCATGCAGTTAAGTGGCCATTTACTGTGAGTTCATAATACCGCTCTTCACAGTATTTGAAACTGTATGTCATATATTTATTAAGTCTACTGGAATGTAACTGGCTTAGATTCAAGATCTTAAATGTTATTAATATTTGCATTGTCATAATAGCACAGAGCTTGTTCTATAGTAGGCACTTAATAAGAGCTTTTAGACCTAAAGAAGGGAGAGTCCATGGGATTAGTAAAACAGAAAAGACTTTTATCGAAGAGAAAACTGTACCTGAAGAGACATTTCATTAAAATATATTTTAGAAGTCATCACACAGATTAATTCACCTCAAAATCTTGGTGATCCTTGTGTTTTAATATGATGTTTATTTTTTGAAATGGCATATTAAATCATTCAAAATATTAAATGTGTAGTTTTCTGATGTTAATAGGAAAACATTTGAGGCTTAGGGAGTTATCTTAGTGAGTAAAATACCTCTGAAGTACAAAACCCTGAGTATAACCTCTAACATCCATATAAGCTTCGTGTGGCATGCTTGTAATACCAAGGAGGGGAGGTGGAGATAGGATGACTACCCCTGGAGTTCATGGACTAGCAAACCTTCTAATCATGGAGCCCCATGCCCCAGTGAAAGACCCTGTATCAGAAATACGGTTGGGATATCCTGTAAAACACCACCTAAATTTGACCTCGGTCTTCCATATAGGCATATATAGAAATCAACACACATGCACACACAGACCTACACTCACACGCACAAATCATGATTGTGTTTCCCTCAAGGCTTACTAATAATACTTTCAGATGATTAGAAAAGAAGCTCGCCTTCATGAGACTCAAGTATCAGAGTCCCTAGATATGTGTACATCATTGTATGCTGTATCCTAAGCATCGTCAGATGGATGACGATTAAACTATAATCACCCAACATTGCAAGTCAGTTATAAATATTACTAAGTTCAAAACCACAGTGTAATAGATCTGTATTTCCATTTTAAGGTGCATTTGTAAGAAACAAGTGTAGAGTATAATAACCCAAATATTTTTTATTTGTTCTGGCAGGAGCAAGACATGAACAAGTCAATGCCTTGTTGATGACATAATATGTGATGATGTATCTGTAAAGCCTTGTTTGTCACATGTTTGTATCTGTGAAGTGAAGTTGGACAGAGCATTGCTGACCACAAAGAAAGTACTTTCGGAGTTTTACAATTATCTGAAGTTTTTTTTTTCCTACACATACCTGGTAAAACAAACAAACAAATGCAAAACCCCAAACAATCTCTGTTCAGTTTGTCATTCTGAAAATTATAAAAAAAAATTCTACTTCTGTAGAGCATTTGGTAAAAAAGTAAGTTACTAGCTTCTCTAGTTAAGAAAAATCCAAGTTCCTAATCTTTTGGTTTATGTCTTAATATATAAAGTAGTTAGGTATTACAATGCTGTGAATATCTGGTTTTTACTAACTACTTAAAAAAAATGAAGAAAAAATTTGGACAACTGACATGTCCATGATATTTACAAGGAAACTTGGTTGTCACTTCATAAAATATTAAAATCTATTAGTGAAGGACCAATTTTGATTGCTTTTTGTTGTTTTAAGATTTACAACTTACCAGGTCCAAATTGGATGCTTTGTAGTTAATGGTAATTCATATAAATCAACCATTCCTCACTTAGCAATGCCAAAATAAATGATAAAAACTGGTATTTGCCTCTTTAATCATTGCTAGAATGAACATTTATGTGAACTTGTGGTTTTTCCAGTCGGTTATGCACAATTAATCATTTTCAGAGCTGTTCAATCCTAAAGTGGTTTGACAAATGCTGCACTCAGAAACCGCTTTGTTTTCCAAATTGCATTTTCTACACTTCTATTTTCTACAATATTTTAAAGCATATTTGCATAAAATTGTATCAAATTAAACAAATTACCAACTTCATTTTCATAGAACTGAACTATCAAAGTTGGTATAAGTCAACAAGATATAAAGTTGTTGGAACTACTTTGCATCACCTAAAGACATGTTCAACCGTCTTGTTTGTGGTACCACTGTAAACATTGCTTTATTCTGTTACCATACCAACGGCTCCTTGCGTGTGATTGTTGGTGTTAATTGTCACCTTGGCATCTAGGTGGCAAACTTCTGAGCAATACTGTGAAAGATTGTCTAGATTGGTGTTAGTTTCTATGAATGTCTGTGGGGTGGTAGCTTGAATGTATTAACGGAGACAGGAAGACCCACACCCTATAGGCAGTACCATTCATTGGCAGGGGATCATAGGCTGTGTACATGGCCAAAAGGAACTGTACCTAAGTTTTCTGATTATTGTGGATGTGATGTAACCAGTTCCCTCAAGGTCCTGTTCCTCCACAATGGACTGCAGCACGAACTATGAGGTAGAATAAAGTCTCATTTATATGACCTTTGCCAGGGAATTTTATCGCAGCAACCAGAAAAGATACTAACACAATATTGCCTGAAAATTGTCTAGCTTAAATAACTTTTAGAAGTCTCCGTTTCTGAAAGACCTTATACATTTGTTTCCATGGAGATTAAAATGGACTTCTTATAGATTTAGGCCATTCTATCTTCCTAAACAGCACTTTGTAAAAATGATTTTGAGATTAATTACAAGCATTTCAAAGAACAATTATCTGAAAATGTGCTAAACGTGCAAATACAAAATAAAGTTTATGCCTTCCCCATTTTATTTCTTCCCTCCTGAATTTTTCATACAACAGCTATTAACATCTCATAATAACTTTTAAAAACCGTGTACTTATTCTTGCTGATGAGTTGTCATTCCACTGTCTGTATCCCTTACACCATAACTAATTCTTAGGCAGATAGAAACTTGAACATGCTGGGAAATTATTTTTAAACTCTCAGTGTAACTTTTTCTTTCAAAAGCGTTCATCGTTTTCACCTTTTATTACCATATTTATTCAAACATAGCAATATTTTACTCCAAAATTGGTATCTATTTCAGTAAGAGTAACAAATTGTTTGATCTTAAGTTCTTAAATAGGGAATGAATGTGTTATAGGCTTGCGACTTCAGGTGCCTATAGAGACATTAGATCCCTTAGAAGTAGAGGTACAAGCAGGTTGGGCCACCTGCTATGAGTACTGGGAACTAGTCCTCTGCAAGAGTGATATGGACTATTAGCCACGGAGCCATCTTTCCCACCCAGTTTCAAGGACTCTTCCTAATGCATGTATTGAAATTTTCTAAGTGGGACAGGTGTCTGGCACAGCTGGATTCTGGGACTCAAAGGATAGCTTCATCCACAAGCTTTTTACTCACTCTCTCGTCTTTGCTCCCTCCAAGTTAATTCCATTCTCAGCTGCAGAAACAGGACTTCTAGCTGCCTCTCGTCCAGTCAACCGGGAATGTTTCACTTTCTGTCAGCCAGAAGAGACCTCTTCACTTTATTGTATTGCTTTATTTTTGGCAGTAGCCACATGTCTGAAATATAGCCAGGGAGATAAAATATTCACATAAATGAAGCGAGTGTAAAGCTTTTATTTTATTTTATTTTATGTTGAAGGGCTTTATTTTACTAAATCATGTGATTTGTGTGTGAAAATGGGCATTTCAAAAAAAGAAGCATTAAATTTGTATAGGTAGATATAGGAAGAAAAATATCCTTAATGAATTTAATAATCAATTAACTGCATATGCTTATGTTCATGTATCCTTATGCAAATTATCAATTGTATAGATGATTATAAACCAACAAAACAATATGGATATCAAATAGAGGTTAAGAAAAGTTTTTTGATAATGTATGTAAAAGAATACCTATAGTTATATGCCAATTAGTTTACAAAATTAATATTGATCCTGGGCCAAGTCCCAAGGATCAAATACTATTGATCTAAAAAAAAAAGTAACAATAAAATGACTCCTAATGACATCCTGCTGTACTCATAGATCAATACCTTGCTTAGCCATCATCAGAGAAGTTTACTCCTACAGCAAACATGAGCAAATACAGAGACTGTTGAGCGATTTCTAATTGGTCTTAAAAATAAAAAAACCCAGAGTCAGATATTAGGACATGAAAGCTGAAAGATAAGGGAGACAGAACCGTCAACCACCAGTTCTCACCTCTACAAAATCTTCAGATCAAATAGGGTATTCTGTCTCTACACATCCTCAGACTGAATGCCTTGAATTCCTGTCTCATCCTGCCTTATATTTCTCTCTCTCCAGCAATATCCCTTCCTGTCTCTACCTTCCTAGTGCTGGGATTAAAGGCTTGTGACTTCCAAGTACTGGGATTAAAGGTATGAGCCACCATGCCTGGCTATGTTTCTCTTTTAGACTGGATCAATCTGGTAAGGCTCATTGTGGTCTTGAACTCACAGATATCCTTCTGCCTCTGCCTCTGCTGAGTGCTGAGATTAAAAGTGTGTGGTACCACTGCCTGGCCTCTATGGCTAACTAGTGACTTAGCTCTGCACTCTGATCTTCAGGCAAGCTTTATTTGTTAGACTACAAACAAATTATCACCACAGACTCACACGCAGGCATTGCCCAGAGAGAGAAAGCTTGGAAAACACAGCTCTAAACTGAATAGTGTTTATGTGTGTCTGACAATAGTAACACATACCCTGTGTGCTTGTTTGTGTGTGTGACTAGGAGCAGCGCACACTCTGTGTGTTGGTGTGTGTGAATCTGTGTGAAGAATAAGAATTTAATATATAGTCTATCACCTTATTTACTAATCTCTCCAGTGTAGCATCGGCCCATAGCTAGAACTTAATCAACTCATATTATTGAAATTTTATAACCATTTCAACAACAGCTGTTTCCCCCAGTCCCTGGAAGTCATCATCACCCTGCATGACGTCACATCATATCATGTCACAGTGTGATTAGTTTATTTTACTTTTTTCTTCCTTTGTTCTACTTACTGCTTTGATATTAAAGAATTGATTTCTGCTTCAAAGAGTTTCCCCAAAGTGGGCTGATTCACTCCCATTACCTGCCATCAAGGATGGATGCTGCTTTATTGGCTTTCAGGACAGATTAGATTCAAAGTAATGGTTGTAGTATCTGTTTTCCAAAGCCCAGAAGATTGTTGGGAACATATGGGCATTCCTCATGTTCTTTCTCTGATAGGAAAGGAATTGGCACTCAGGCTCTGAGAACAAATACAAAGAAATCACAAATCTAATTTGTCTTTGATTTGGGTCTTGGCTAATTATGAAGGAACCTTTCAACAATAATGACTTCAAACATTTAAAAACCCCGTGAAACCGCAATTAATTAAGAGACTGCTGGTTCTTTGAACTCTGCAATGAATAGGGAATGAGGGAGAAATTAGAAGTCAGATGCCATGCTCAGAGCAAATTATCAATAATGTCATCTCTTCTGCATTATCTACCCGCAAAACTGAGGGAGATGATGAGAAAATAATATATACAAAACAGAATTTAAAACTAAATTTGCCATTTGTTTGCATTCAATAAAACGCTTGTGGAAAGAATAGTCACACAAGGCAGAAGACGATTCCAGGATTACAGCCCATAATATTCGAAAGAGCCAAAGTATTTATACCTATTAACTTCTCGGGTTTAAAACTAATTATTGGTCTTCAGACATGTTAGTTTTTCATTTGATTTACTTGAATGTTCAAAGCCAAATAAAAATCATATGAGAAGTCAAAACCTTCAGATTACATAAAGCAAGACATTGCTTGTCTTGTTTTAGTGGTCTTCATGGAGGGGCTTGCACGGGCTGTGGTGGCGTGTGCGGGCCCGAGGACACCTGTGTGGGATAAGCTCTCTCCTTCCATCTTTATGTCTTTCAGAAATGCAAAGTTACAGTGATTAGGCATGGTCTCAGAATAATGACGGATGTATGAATCCATAAAAAAAATTTGTGCTTTTATGACCACGTGAGTTTTAAAAATAATTTTTAAAAAATGCAGTGGGGAAAGGATAGATTCTGCAGGAAACAATATTGAAAATCTGGATATCCATAAGCACAAGAATGAGTTATTTTCTTATACGGCACATAAATATCAGCGCCAAGGGATTAAATACTGAAATCTAAGTCCAGGGCTATAAAACTGCTAGGACAAAAAAAAAATAGGAGAAAAGCTTCCTAACATTGATCCTGGCAATGATTTCTTTCATGTCACCAAAACGCAGGCAGCAAGAGCAAAAACAGACAAGTGTGACTATATTAAGCTAGAAGGTTCTGCACAGCAGAGGAAAAAATGGACAAAAGGAAACCATAGCACACACAGAGACTGGATGTTGGCACTAACTTAGCTGATGCAATGTTGACATTTAATTGTGTAAGGAATTTCTGCAGCTTAGTAGAAAAGACTAAGTAAACAGCCAGATTGAAAAATGGGCAAAGGACCTTGGGATGTTTACAGCTAAAGAAGTTATAAAAGTAGCTAGCAATACTAGAAAAGGTGTTTACAGGCTTAATAAACTCTGGCCAGGGATCCTGCAGATGTCCCCACGTCCATGAGTAGTATGGGCAATATGAAATGAACACGATGGGTTATTTTTTTTTCCCTAAAGGTCATGAATTGGAGAGCAGCTGGGGAGGAGGGAAGTTGATCTCAGAACTTTCTCAGCACAGACAAATTTAAACACAATTGCATGGCACGTGCTATAGGTTATACCCGAGGAAGCACAAAAGCAAGGCAGAAGGCCACATAAAAAGTCAGGGCACAGGCCAGGTGGTGGTGGCAGATTCCTTTAATCCCAGCACTCAGGAGGCAGAGCAAGTGGATCTCTGTGAGGTCACGGACTGTCTGGTCTACAAGAGCTAGTTCAAGGACAGTTAGTGCTGTTACACAGAGAAACCCTGCCTTTAACAACCAACAATAAGTAAACAAGTAAACAAATAAATAAATATCAACAAACAAATAAATAAACAAAAGCTCAGGGTACAATGTCCAGATCGGATTCTATAGCTATGTTCTGGCATCCAACAAGAATAAACATGTCTTATAAATTGAATGTAAAGGTTTAACACAGGAGGCACCAAATCAGGTCCAAGAACAACCCAGGGAACTAAATGCACTTGAGTAAAAGGCCCTCTGCCTTGTTTCCTGGAGTTTCTCTCTCAGTTCCTCTAGGTACTGTTCACCATGCATCAATCTTTTGATGGTTTTCAGACACTTCTGTACTCTTATCTCTTATGCAGCTCTTCTTCCTCTTATCTTGATGAAGACAGTGCTTCACGAGGCTGACTGCATGAAACTAACCTAGATGTGGTTCTAAAGAGCAAACATTTGGAGTGTGTCTTTTATTTTATGGTCTGTACCACGAGCAACAGCTGATCATGGCTGCAACTCTGCTCTTTGGCAAGTGTTCCATTGGGATTCAAGTTGTACTTTTCTGTTACTTTTATTGAGACTTACCTGAGGGGATTGATCATCAGCATGTCATTTAGACTGCCCTGTACTCCAAATCTTGGGGGAAATAAAGACTTCCAAGTTTCATAAATTTTCTAAAAGATGTAGGTTAAGTAAAGCAGTTCATAGTCTCTCTCTCTCTCTCTCTCTCTCTCTCTCTCTCTCTCTCTCTCTCTCTCTCTGTGTGTGTGTGTGTGTGTGTGTGTGTGTGTGTGTGTGCGTGTTTGCATCCAACTGGGAAGAAAATAGTTCCAATTATACTGCTCTTAGTGTACCCTGTCCTCCATTCTAGTTTCATAGGAAGTTTAAAAGGCTATGAAACCAAAAGGGAGCATAAGAAAAAAAAAGGAGATCTTAAAGAGATAGGTGAAGAAAGTAACAATATATGGGACATAAATGAATAAATCCAGCTATTGTGAGGAGAAAAAGGAACCAACAGAGAGGACAGAGGGAAGAGGAGCAGAATGGTAGAGAGGAGGACCAATAAAAAGTATGTATGGAAATGCCATAATGAAACCTATTCCTTTGTATGCCAAACTAAAAATGAGAGGAAGGATAGAAGATGCCTTTAAGCCCTTCTCTGCCTTGAACTCAGATCAAGTGTGTTTATTTCCTTTTCTTTTGTCTTTGGCTATTATTGCTGAAGTCATTTAGAACTCAGATGAGATGTGAGATTTGTTTTAAGATAGCTGGCCAGTTTATAAGCCAAATAAAATATTGCTACAGTATAATGACACCTTAAAAATAACAGTTCATCTTATAAATGTAATTTATTATCATAGAAAAATCATTTGAAAACAAGAGACAGCTATATTATTCTTCACATCAATGTGAAGAGTATGGAACTGTTTTAAAGTCGATACTATCGAAAATGATAAAAAAATATTTTTGATGTCCGTCATAAGCTTGCTCGGCCCTAGAATGGACTGTTGCAAATTCCTAATTACTAATTATTTTTCCTTTCTCTTCTCCCAGTGTATATTCAATGTAAAAGTATGCTTTTAATTAAGTTCTGCTCAGTAAATAGATATTCAGATGCACATTTTCCACATCAGAATCACAATTAAAGCTGGAGGGTTACTTTTTGCAATGTTATTCTAATTAAAATACTTTTAGCTGTATTTGGCATGCATTAAAATGTCAAGTAATTGACAGCCCATAAGTGAAAAATTGATCCAATTATCAAGCCAGCTAGAAGTTTTTTCCGTTCGTCAACTGCTAAGATTTATTATGGCCATTAGAATTACAGATGTTTATATGTTTGCTTTTAGTAATTGAAATTCATTTAACTTTACCATGCCCTGAGTGTTGTTGCTGCTCTTTAGTGGGATAGACAGTCACTCAATCTTCCGAGTACACATTTACGAAGGACTCCCAACTCTCTCTTCACATGGAGTGGATAATCATCCTTTCACTAGAGTTTAGGGAATAGATTTTTCTTTTTGTGTCTCCAGATGGTCTTTCTGATAATGAGTCACAATGAAACACAGCTTCTCTTGAGATATGGCCTCTATTCAATGTGTTTTTAAGTTAATAATATAAATCTTTATGAATTAATTAAAGTCAAACAAATAAAAGAAAATACAATGAATGTTAACTTTTAATTGCAGTCTTGAGTTTGTTTCTCTTATATTGTAATAAAACATTTACTCTTCTCAATAAAATTCATCCAAATTTAAAAAAAAACAATTTTGGATTCTACATATGCTTGAAAAGTACTCAATTTTGCACAACTACTCATGGAAAAGAATAATTAATAATTAATTATTTCTATTTTGATTAGCACTGTGGGAGGGGTGTACTATTTGTGAAAGACTTTCAAAATAGATGTCCAGCAATCAGTAATCAAATCATTGGGTTTTGCATGTGGATATAAACTTTGTGTTGCTCTGAATGAACAATGACTTGAAGAAATATATAATTGATTTATTTCTTAGGAATAGAGTACCATATACTATCTAACAAATCCCTAACACAAGTCATGAGAAGTACCCAACAACTGTTGTTGCTTCTGTTGATTGCCTCCCTGAGGTTGAAGGTTGAGTCTCTATTGTTGAAAACATCATATGCTTTGGACTTGAGACCTAGAAGATCCAAGCTGAATCTGACCTGAAAGTTCCCCCCCTCAAGACTGGGTTTTGCGTTCTAGAAGGGACCATGGACATTTCCAAGGGAAGAAAATAATCAGTAGTCCCACTTAGATAAAAGCCCATGAAGTACAAAATTGATCAACATGGCATAATAATAATAAGGGTAAAACAATGATGTTCTTTTCTTGACAGTAGCCATCAACTTCCTAATGAGACTTAAGGCTCACTTAACAAGAGTGAAATAATGTGTGGTCCTAGTACTTGAATTGTAGCTGACTACCCTGGGATAATGTGGTTGCAGGAAAATCTACAACTGCCACTTTGCTAAACCATCACAGTTCTTGATTACTTTCTAAATATGTATTCTGACACTCACAGGAAAGTGTAGCTCTCACCTTTCAACAGAGACTTTTCTCTGTGCAACAGAGTGATACCATTACAGAAAACTACAGTGGATAGGTATACAGAGACTAAGTGGCTGTATCACGCCCAGCCCCAATGGTTCTGTCTACAACTTAACTCCTGCACTCAAGTCTCAGGAAACACTTGGAAGAGGGGGCAAAAAGACTGTAAGAGCCAGAAGAACAAGATGTCATCTGGGAGAGTGTATTTCCTAGAAATCTCAATGAAGCTATACCCATGAAACTCAACAACATGACTGCCAGTCTTAGTTAGGGTTTCTGTTGCTGCCATGAAACACCATGACCAAAAGGCATGTTGGGGAGAAAAGAGTTTATTTGGCTTATACTTCGACATTGAAGTTCATCACTGAAGGAAGGCAGGACAGCAATACAAACATGACAGGATCTCAGAGGCAGGATCTGATGCAGAGGCCATGGAGGAGTGCTGCTTACTGGCTTGCTCATCTTGGCTTGCTCAGCCTGTGATGTGGGAAGTCCTTCTGTATATATGTTGCTTTTATTGGTTAATGAATAAAGAAGCTACGTTGGCCTGTGATAAGGCAGAATAGAGCTAGGCAGGGAAACTAAACTTAATGCTGGGAGAAAGAAGGCAGAATCAGGAGAAGCTATGTAGCTGCTGCTACAGACAGACATGCTGGAAGCTTGCTGGTAAACCACACAGATTAACAGAAATGGGTTAACCAAAGATATAAGAGCTAGCTAGCAATATGCTTAAGTGTTTGGCCAAGTAGTGATCACAATAATATAGTTTCTTTGTGATTATTTTGTTGCCTGGGCTTCTGGGAGCAAACAAACAGCCTCCTACTACAAGCCCACTTTCTTATAGATCTCAGGACCACCAGCCCACCATGGTCAGGTCCCTCTTGTAGTATCTTAAAAACAGAGGTACAGAATAGAAAAACATCTGATGTCACTAATAGGAATATTTTCCTAATGCGAGCTCTCTGCCGACACAAATTCCCAATCAAGCCAAATCAAAACAAGCCCTCTGATTTCTACTGCACCTTCCAGGCTAGGTCCTCACTGGGTCTCTTCTTGGATGTGTAGGACTCAGCCAACCATGATAAGCTGAATAGGAATGTACCACCCAAAGGAAGTTCTAACTTTCAACCATTATCACCTGCCAGTGTTTGACCTAGCCAGGATAAGCCTAATGAAGGCCTGAGTCTCAGTAGTTTACCGTGAGGCAACACCTGGTTGCAGGAAGGACCACAAACTAAGGCACCACCAAAGAACAGTTTACTCTATCCAAACTAGAAGAAAATATAATTATTACCTAGTAGTCTAAGAAAAGCATACAAAGACTAACCTATGTAAGTAATTATCATCCCCAAACATTTCTGTCACATTATTTGTATGATATGGTATAGGCATGTTTTTAAAAGACCCTTTATCATTGTAGTAAAATACCAACAAAATTTCTAATCTCTATTAATTTATATCCAATAACATAAAATGAGGTGAATGAATACTGAGTCACACAAAGTTATGAGGTCTGGCAAGCACAAGGCCATCTGAAAAAATGCATTTTGTCATATCAAAGTTGTATCTTTGCCCTGAGGCATTATTTAGCACATGTAGCAACCGGTTTTAATATCAGGCTATGCATGCTTCATTTTATACTACATGTAGAGGTCAGAACATAGTCCCAGAACTCAGTTTGAATGGCATATTTACTTTATGAATATATTCATTGGAAAACCTGTTAGCAATATTGCACTTCTTCAGTCCTTTTTCTTGGCACTCAAGTCTTTCCCTCTCGAAAGTGATTAAGCCAGAAAGACAACCTAATGATCACTTTTATGAAATCCTTGAAGTGAAGATTTAGCAAAGCCGTCTTTTTCAATTAGATCTGATGAGCAAAGAAGAAAGATTAGCTGATTCATTGCTCCTAGTATTCTGCTACGGCATGGAAAGATAAATTCTGTCAATAAACAGAAAGTGTCGATCACGGTTGCTTTGCTTATAATATTAGATTGTGAAATGTATTTCTTCAAACCATTCTGGAAATGGACATTATTTGATCAGATTTCAATTTTAACTCTTTGCATAATAAAGTGTAAAATATTTTAATGGCTCTTAATGAAAATTAAAATTCTTCTGAATCAACAGAATGCCATAAATATAGTATTACTAGTTTCTGTAGTGATATTTCATTTTCATTTTAATAAATAAAGCTTTTCTGAAGATCAAAGAGTAAAACAGCCACACTGGTCAGCCATACATATAAGACAGTGGTAACACACAACTTTAATCCCAGTAGCCACACTAGTTAGCTATAAAGCCAGGAAGAGGTACACATTTTTAATCCCAGCACTAAAGCGGAATATAAGGCAGGAGTAGAAAGTTCTCAACTCAGTCTCATTCTGAGAATTTAAGGTGGGAGTATCACCATTTTGGTCTGATGTGGAGGTAAGAGTCAGTAGCTGGCTGCTTTGCTTTTCTGATCTTCATGTTGAACCCAAATATCTGTCTCTGATATTTTATTATTCATGCTACAAATGTCTCCCACATAGCTTAATAAATCAGGTTGTTTAGTACTATACTGTTGTCTATGCTATACCACAGATTTATGTCAGGCACTTAGTTTTTTCCTCTTCTTGTCCTTTCTGGAATGCAATGAAATACTGAAGAAAAATACAATTCTGCTGAGAATCAGAAGCTACACATGAGTCCACGATCAATTTTCCATATTTAATTTTGGCTCTGTTTTCTGGGTCTGCATATTTTCTTTACTAATTACATTGTTTATGGAGAATTTTATACAAGATTTTAATAAATACTAATTGGTCATCTTCTCTCTCTCTTATTTTTCTCCATCTCTGTCTATCCCTGGTTCTCTACAAATCTTTCTCATAAACATATTTGCTTTGTTTTGTAAACTGCTGTCTCAGAAACCATCACCATGCCAACTCTTTTTTTAAAAAAGCATTTAATTGGGGCTTGCTTACAGTTCCAAAGGTGAAGTCCATTATTATGGCAGGGAGCATGGCAGCACATAGCAGACATGGTGCTGGAAAAAGAGCTAGGATTTTACAGCTGGATCTGCAGGAAGCAGGATGAAAAGAGAGACTCTGGACTTGGAAAGGTCTTTTGAAACCTCGTAGCTTACCCACAGTGATGTACTTTCTCCAATTAGGCCACACCTCTCAGCCATCTCAAATAGGTCCACTCCCTGGTGACCAAGTCATCAAATCTAAGAGCCTATGGGGGCTATTCTTATTCAAGCCACCATAACCACTGTGTTTAACAAGGGTCTTTTGAGTGACCCTGTGTTTGGACCTATCCACTGACATCTGGTAGCTTTATTAGTGGGTACAGAACTTCCAAGAGTGGCTGCTCCTTTCTCAGAACCTATCAGTTATCACTTGCTGTTCAATAAGTTGTAAAGCCCCATGACTCCTCCTCTGCACACTACTGAAGGCTTGCCTGCCCCTTGAAGGTTCAGAGCCAGTGACTACTTACTGTGGGTTCATGAGAGGATGCTAGTGTCAAACCTAGAGGATGGCATTTTTCAGTCCTTTATAGCATGGCACAAACAGGAAAAAAAACCCTCTGCATAACAGAGAAGGTAGAAGGTCCTTGGAGCTGAAACACCATCTCTCCTTGAGGGTTAGGGTTTTAAGAGTCTTTAATGGTATTTTTCTTCTCCTACTCTAAAGTTGGTCAATTTGAAGGAAGACAGGGAGGCTTCTGGGCCCACCACTTTGGGATAAACATTGTTTGATCTAGCCTTAAACTTGTTGGACCCATGCATAGGTGTGTATCTGTGTGGTGGGGTCCTTAAAGGTGCGAGAAAAAGCCCACCAGGCCTCTAGACCTTTGTCTCTAGTCCGAAGTGTGAGGAAGAAGCTGGAAGCTGGCCATCTTTATTATGTTTGTGTTTGCAATCTCTTTATCTATCTCTTAGTCCCTTAGTTTGACAGTATGCACATTTAGAAAAATGCATCAGTAATTGATTTTTATTATTTCTTTTATTTTGACATTATAATAACATCATTTCTGCCTTTCCTTTCCTCTATCTAAACCCTACGATATCTTCCTTTCTCACTTTAAAATTCATGATTTTATGACCTCTTTGTTCATTAATTGTTGTTATATGCACTCCTCAATCCCCCCACAGGCACACACACACACACACACACAGACACAGACCCGCATACAAGTCCACACACACAGACACACACACATAGACACACACACAGACCAACATGCACAGATACACATACACAGACACACACGTAGGCATACACACACTCACACACACACCCCAGACACACACCCAGACACACACATAGACACACACAGACACACAAACATAGACACACACAGAGACACAGATGCACACACAGAGACACACACACAGCCAGATACATCATGCTCATTCTGCTCTTGATTTTCAACTGCTCAGAGGCTTCTGCCAGGCTTTAGAGTCAGGGGATCATTTTCCTTACCATGTACATTTTAAATTCTCTTTTTCTTCTGCTACAATTTGGTCCAAGGCATCCATTAGCAGGCTTAGCGCTGCCTTCATAACGAGTTATATTCAGTTGGTGTTCTGGAAATCATTTTCGTTTCATTCAATATCTGACTTATTTTTTGTTATATACTATTTTATGGAAAATTGAGGAGACTGGAAGAGAGATGGAGACAATCAGTTTTCAGTGAGTTTTTTTATTGTGAAATAGAAGCCAGCAGAAATAGGATAATCAGAAAAGTAGCATTAATAAGTTTATTCCCAATATTGCAAGCTAAGGCCTTCAGAGAACACTCAGACTCTTAATGTCAATCCAAAGTCCTTGTCTTCTGACTGGTGGATTACATGGGGAACTTGCCCAAATTTTGTAACCTTAAACCTCACCTCAGCCCTCTTGACTTTTGTTCACAAAACCCATATCCTGTCTGATACACTCCAATTGGCGAGATGGTAATAAAGCAGGGCCACAGAAACCAGAAAGCAAGGTTTATACCTTTAGGGACCTCCCCAGAACTAAATCTATGATGGATTATGTTTATGGCAGGCATTGGGGTCCACATGCTAGGCTCTTAGGTCAGAATGTTGCCTTGAGGCCTTGATCATGGTGTTCATTGCACTAAGTTCCGGGGGCTTCTTTTCAAAAAAAATCATGGCTTCCATTGAAAAAGCAAAGAAATTCAATCATCTTTCAGTGTCACTTGCCCTTTGGAGGAGAATTGATTTTAAAATTTGCAAATTTTCTTCATGCCTATTACAAATGTAACCGAATTAGCAAAATACATTTAAATGAAAGCTACAAAAAGCATTTTAACTTAACTCCATTTTCTTTGAATATGAATCAACTTACATAAAAACAAGGTCTCAGTCAGCCAAGTTGTGCACTTTGGGGAGAGGAGTAATAGGGAACAAGTATGAAGACTTGGAACTGGTCCCAAACCTGTTACTGTTCGCCACAGGCATTTTACCCTTGTCAGAAGACTGGCACACAACCACTGGAACATCTTCATAAAAATCCAGGGATAAAACTATATTGTATTATAAAACATTATGTAAATTATAAAATATATTATATAGGGATTATATTCTTTGAACAAATTTAAGTTGTATTTCAAGCCTTGTGCAAAGAATGCACTTGTGGTCAAATAATTTGATCCAGATCTTCAGTTCTTCATATTTCAAGATATGGAACAAGAGGATATTAGCATATAGCCCAGTATTTCAAATCATATCCGGTTAAACTAATCTTTTTTTTACCTGTGCCAGAAGTCTCCTTATACAGACTTTTAAACTAACATTCTCCGGCAAAATGATTCAAAATACTAATATTTCTTTTACAAATAATGATACTGTGGTACTGCAACCATCAAAGAATATATGCACTGTTAAATGCAAATACAAAAATACCAAAAATATTCAGAAAAATAGGTGTTGTTATGACAATGTCTTCCAGTAAGGAATGTCAGAAGCAGAAATCTGGAAGGGAGCTCTTCATGGTGGGGCACGTTTGGTATGCACGCAATTTTAGAATAAGACATAGGTATATCAGCTTTTTGCTAGAAAGTGAAACAACTTAAGGTTGGTTTGTTTCCAGAGATCAGAGTATCTAGGAGGAGGAGAAAGGAGACTTAGAAAGAAAGGGTGATCAAGGACTGAGGAAGATCCTAATTCCCAAGGGAGATGAGAAATGATGTCATCACCTGAGGCTTCCAGGATGTCCTGGACCCTGGAACAGGATGATAAACTAAGCTTCTGACAGAGTTGGGACTTGATCAGGACATGAGGTTCAGATCCAGAGAAGATCCACTGCAAAAGTTTATTGATTATACCCAGAAAGCAATGAGAGAACATTCCCCATTTGATCTGCTTCATAGTTTCCTTAAGTGGAACACAATCTACTTTCAATCCTCTTCTGTTGGCTTGAAGATGCTGGCGACCTCTGGGAGAGAAAGAAGAAAGGGGGTTCATTCTGAAGGTTTTGTTGTGTTAGACTGGTGTTTTTCAGAGTCCCAGTGGCAACACTGTGATGGATTCCTGGGGACTATGTCACCAGTGCAATGCTTTCATCATTGTAGATAAAGTGTAATCGTCTGGGACTTGAGCCCACAAGAAAAGTCTATAAAACCAGCACTTTGGAGCAGAGGCAAGAGGATGAATGCACATTCATGGCTAGTGTGGGCTACACAGGGAAACCTTGTCTCAAAAAGCCCTCTATTTATAAAAAGAAGAAAAGAAAGAAGGAAGAAAGGAAGAGAGAGAGAGAGAGAGAGAGAGAGAGAGAGAGAGAGAGAGAGAGAGAGAGAGAGAGAGAGAGAAAGAGGAAAAAGAAAGACAGAACTATAAATCTAACATTGGATTTCAAGCATTCCTTAGGCTTAAACCTCTCATAAAATTATAAAAATCCCTCCTAATTCCAAAATTATCACGCATCTTAATGTCAATGATTGCTTTTCAGTAGTAATGCTTTAAAAATCACGTGAGTGATACAGCACTTACATTACAACTATTCTTTGGATAGTTTGCTCTCTCCATCAGGACCAGCTAATTATTCATGTTGGCAGAAAAGATTAGTTGAATCTCACATTTCAGTTTATATTATGATTTAACGAATGTGAGTAGAGAGAAGAAAATTAGATGGTTCCATTCTTTGGAGAGGGGATAAAGTAGTTCAGAAATATCATTAGAATTGCAGCTGTAATTCCACCTGCATTACACCTTAAAGCAAAGGTATTAAATATGGCAAAATTGACATTTTAGGCCTTCCATAGTCTCACTGTTCAATGTTTGGAATGAGCTTTTAATGCTGTTTTTACCCCAGTATTTTTTTCATTTACCATGAACCAATAAATAATTGAATTTAGACCTAGCTGCCATTCTTACCTTTTCTCATTGTTTCCGTGTTACATTATAGCTTTAAAAATATTAACATTTTCCTTAAATTTCTTTTATTCCAAGTAAAAAGTTCTGTCTTGACTTTTTTTTATTTTCAGCATCTTGAAAAATGAGAGTTATGATACATAAATTCGTAGGTTCTTTTCTTTATTTGGATGGGCAACATGAATTTTTATTTATTAATTTTTAATTACCATTGTACATGGTACTTACTGTGAGGCAAGTACAAAATACACAAGGAGGATATCACATCCCATAACTCTTTCTTCCTTCAACCTCCCCACCCCATTAACCTCCCTCTGTGTCCCTAGACAGACCATTTCTACATATGTGTAATATATAGATGTATGGTTTATGTATCTATACAAATCTATATAAAATTAAGGAACCACAAATGAATGGGCACTTCTTTATACTTTGGAGAATGCTAATTATGAATAACTCTAGCTGTGTCTGTGTTCCTGAAAGGGGCATGATTTCATTCCTCTTTATGGCTAAAATAATTCTCTGATGGTTAGTGATGTTGAACATCTTTTCATATATGTATTATACTTTTTTTTTCGAGACAAGATTTCTCTGTATCTTTGGAGCCTGTCCTGGACTAGCTTTTGTAGACCAAGCATCCTCAAAAATAGACATTTGTATTTCTTTTTTTGAGAAGCCTCAGTCCATTTATTGGCTGTTATTAATTGAGCTGTTTTCTTTTATCTAGTAGATGTTAGTTCTCTATTGGGTGTATAGATAGCAAAGATTTCTTTCTCACATTGTACTGATCAGTTTTGTTTTTCTTTTTGACTTTGCTATTCAGAAACCATATAATTTTATTAGAACCCATTAGGGAATTTTTGGCATTATTTTCTGGATAACAGGAGTATTCTTTTTCTTCAAAAAAGTAAAGGTCGTTACCTACGCCTATATTTTCATCCTTCAATGGACTCAGGTCTTAAAGATCTTTAATCTATTTGGAGATTACATTTACCCAGTGTGATGTATTGGCATCTAGCTTTATTTTTCTACATGAAGATACAGAGCTTCTCAACTCAATTAGTTGAGTTTATATTTGATTAAAGAACTTGTCTTTCATTCAATGTATTTTTTTCATTTAAATGTGAAATTCAGATGACCAGAGCAGTATGTGTTTATATCCTTTTGCTTCTCTTCCACTGCGAGGTGGGAACTCCTGATTATACTAATTCTTCCAGATGGCTGGTAGACTTTACTCAGTTTTGCTTTGTAAAGTTTCTTATTTTACTCTGTTATTAACTCTAGACTTTTGCCCATCATCAACCTTTTCCTAAAGCAATCATGTAGTTTCCCCAGTTTTTTATCCAGAGATTCTAGCATTCATAATACTAACAGATGGACTTATAGTATGTATATATTAACATTAAACGATAAACAAAGGTACTTAAGCAAATGCTAACTTAGTTTACCTTAGAGAGTAGCAGAGATATGAGGAGAAGAGATATTACAAGTATTTTTATCATTTTTAGAGTGCTTCATTTGTAAAGAATGAAAAGTGCATCAAATTAGAAACTTTACATGAATGTAGGTCGGGGGAAGTTGAATTTAATTTTACCTGGAACACTAGTAAACTAATTTAAACACTGAAATCTAGTTTTGTTTCCAGATCTTCACTGTGATTCCCACTTGCACAATCCTATTAAGGTATGGTGGACTCCAAGGAACTATATTTTAGCAAGCTTTTCTATTTCTTGTATAAACCCTGAATTAGAAACTCCCCTCTTAAGAGAGTTGTTTAGGAAAAAAAAATCCTGAGCAAAACAAACCTGGGAGCACTATTCAAATTACTGTCAAGAAAGTGTTAAAATCGAAGACATTGAGGTATAAGGCAGATATACTGGTAAGGTTAACATCATTGGTGTCATTCATTAATTAATCAAAAAGCAATGTTTAATTTTTTAGCAATGTTTATTTTAAAATCCTTTCTTTTAAGCAATTAGTCTAGATCGTTTTTTAGCACTTTGTTTTTGCTAAGCGATGAAGTGAGCTTGAAATAATTCAAAAGAATGGCAGCTTGGATAAATATTGTAACATGAGCATGAGAATATATATTTTTGCTACCTGTTCTTATTTCTTTAATAAGCTGGTGTGATTTTTGTATTGTCTCCCTGACTTATAATATTCTTTAAACCTTTCCTGGAAGTAGCGAGAAACATGTTTCATGCCCATTAATTCCCTAGAATCTGATATTTTTGAACTTTCCAACATAGGGAAGATTTCGATGTTTTTAATAAATCCACACCCTGCTGATTTTTTCTGGACACCTGGCATTCTTGTTTAGAGCCTTAAAGGGAACATGCCAACATCTGTGCTTGATAAATTGCTGTATGTGCATCGTGGCTCCTTCAACAGTGTTTGGATGTTCAGAAAGCTAGAGATAAATAATTAATGAGCACAAAGCAGTTGTCTCCTTTATTGTCAGCTGTGCAAGGAGCACATAGCACAAGCTATAAACCAGGCTTTCCTCTCGCTTACAGCCGCTTGCTTCTCAGTAATTTAGTTGATAGCAGACTCTGCCGCTCACCACACCTTGGGGCTTCTAACAAATCTTCATTTCATCTACCTTTAATTCCTTCTGCCACATAAATAGCACAAATGCTGAAGGTTTCTGTCCTTCAAATGCCACTGGAGCAGGGCTTCTAGAAACAACAGCCTGACTTATATGTGGTCAAGAACATCATATCTACATTTTATGTTTTACATTGGAGATATTTGGTTTTGTAAAGCTTTCTATAATATTACAAGCTGAAATTTCAGGGCTAGGGAGATTGTTTTTATTGTTTTATGGATTTTTATTGAGCTCTACATTTTTCTCTGCTTCCCTCCCTGCCTCTTCCCTCCCATTCAACCCTCTCCCAAGGTCCCCATGCTTCCAATTTACTCAGGAGATCTTGTCGTTTTCTACTTCCCATGTAGATTAGATCTATGTATGTCTCTCTTAGGATCCTCATTATTGTCTAGGTTCTCTGGGATTGTCTTATAAAGGACTGGGGCCTGGCACCCAAATCATAGTATGGGGCCCAAACCACCTGAAACTCTGTTCCAGAGGATCAAAGTATTATGGCCTCTGAAGGCCCCTGCATTAATATGGCACACATAAACTCATGCACTCAATTTCATACAAATAAGCAAACAACAAACAGATAGAAGCAGGGTGTACATCTAACTAACCATATAACAGGCTCACAGATGCATCATTTCTAATATTTAACTGTTTGGTTAGAATTCTTATATGGATATGTCATTAAATCTTAACGTGAGCTTTTAAAAATACAGAAAAACAAGCAAGGATAGGTAATTTGTTATAAATTTATTTCTGCTAAATAACTTTGTATATTAACTAATTGAATATAACCTGTAGAAATAGTTCTTTTTGACTCTAACATAAAACCTTAAGATAAAGTCTACTTATATGGGTTATTCATATTTTACAATTAGTCCTGTTGAAAAAGTGAACTCAATATATACCTTAAGAATGACGCTATTAAAATATTAAAAAGTATGAAAAAATAAAGAAGAGTTGTCTCCATGCAAGGCATAGTTCATTACAGATTTCAACCCATTAGTCATCCAATTGCCTGGAGAATGTGTGTTATTTCTGTCTTCCAGATGAAGGCTGTGAGAAAAGGGAAATTTACACTTTTCTCTAGTTCTCCATACACATGAACATCATAACCAGTGCTTATAGCTACAGCTTTCTTCCTCTAAAGTTCATGTTAATTTTATTGTAATCTCTTGTGTAATACTTGATTTTACCCTGGGTAAAGACAATATCACCTACTTGAATAATACAAGAATTTTTAACAGCATCATTAAAAGGTTGTGCTATATTAGGATTTGACTTTTACGGCTTTGAATATATGTTTGACCCTTTTTATAGTAAGCACAGATGGTTAGTCCCACTTTTGTCTTTAGAAATAACAATGTTTACTAACAAAAAAACTTACTTTGTATAAGATGTTGTTTTAAAGCTACACACTTTGTAGAATGATTTAATTGAGCTAATTATTCCTAAGGCATTTCATGTTTGCTTGCAGTGAAAATTATACTTTCTAAGAAAATTCTAGAATTGCATTATTACTAACTATAATCATCATGGTGTCCTTGTACCTCCTACACTACAATTGCATTTTTATCTGGGTTATAGTGTATAATCTATTAAATCTACCTACCTACCTATCATCTATCTGCCTCTATCCACCCTCCATCTATCTATCTATCTATCTATCTATCTATCTATCTATCTATCATCTATCTATCTATCTATCTATCTATCATCATATCTCTATAATCTATCTTCTATTTACTATTTATTTATCTAAACCAAAACCTATATCTACCCACCAATCTATTTACCCATCTATTTATCTATTAAATGGTTGTATATTTCTTACTTATTATTGAACATATTTAAGACATCATAATTTTCTTTATGAAATTTACATTTATGTTTAATCTATCACTCAAACATGACAAGAGGAGTTGAGGCCATGGTCCTTTATAAAATATATTTGAAATTATTTATATTTTGAACACTTTTAGATATGTGATCATATTCATTTTGACTTAGTGTATGGACCTTATTTACTAATCTTTAAGCAGTCACTTCAGTTACGAATTTTTCAGGTTTTATTTTAAACTGAAAATTTTCATGATCTGTATACATATTTTGGTAGGTACTGATGAAATTCCTGAAGAAATCCAAGTAATAATTTTTGAATACCAAATTTGTAGGATCATAGCAATCCATAGTAGACATATACTATTGAGACTTGAAGAGTTTTTAAAACCCACCATTCAGTGAATTTAGGAGAGCCTTCCGTTTTCCATTTTCCACAGGCCATTGTCCTCATTGATTTATATTCATTACTTTATAGTTTATGCTTCTGGTCTGGCCCCTGGAAGCATCTGAATTTGAGAGGAGCATTATTCCTCTGCTCTACCATTTTTTTTATCCATGCAAGTCTCTGAGATTTATGAACTCATGCCCAGGGATTATAAATTATCGCTATCCTAAGTTCAAGCACATTTCTCTTAAAAATTTTATTCTTAAACATGTTTTTGGTTTAAAACTAAGGCTATTAGCCTTGAAACTAATTTTTCTTTACATCTTTTGAGAAGTTGCTCCGAGTCAAAATATTCTAGGAGGTTTTATCAGGGACTTTGGACAAGGTTCCGAGATTTTCTGTTCGTTCATGAGCAACAGCTGAGCTCATGAACACTGTATCTCTTTCCACTACAGAGACTGGGGGTGGGGGGTGGGGATGACAGATGTCTTTTTTTTTTTTTTCTTGTTAATGTCAAAGGATGGGTCCTAGGATAGAGATGAAGATGTTTCTGGCTATAAAGTGCTTAAGAAGCTGTGAAGGACTTACCAGCTCCGAGAATGAAGCTTTCCGTCTAGAATGAAGCTTTCCCTCTACATATTTGTTTTGACTAGGGAAATAGTGTGCTATCCTGTGTGATTATTTTCAATTGCTTGGGATTTAATTTTATCGAACATGAATACAGGACTTGATATAAGACAGTAAGCAGAAGTTTAAAGACTTGTAGATTTTTTTTAAAGATTTATTTATTTTTTAAGCATACAATGTACTGCTGGCAAGGAAGGCACTAGGTCTCATTATATTACAGATGGCTGTGAACCACCATGTGATTGCTGGGAATTGAACTCAGGACCTCTGGAAGAGCAGCTAGTGCTCTTACCCTCTGATCCATCTCTCCAGCCCTTGTAGGTATTTTTTAAGTTTCAATACTTTCTTAATATTTCCTTAGACTTAAAATGATAGGGTGCCATATAGACCAAGAGATTAAAAGGTAGAAAGCAGACATTTGCGAATCATTCGTCTGTTAACCAAGGGTAAAGGCTTTCTTAACTGTCCCTCCTGTTTGCTTGCGTTTACACTGGTTTCTTATTTAACACGTGCAACCAACTTCTTTGTCATGGAATAGTTATTTGAGAAAAGACATGCTTATATTGTGTTTCTCTGCATTTGGAGCAGGTAAATCCTCTCCCAGTCTTTTAATTGCTTTGTAGCAGGAATATCTTTATCTCTGTCCTAAAACCCATCCTTTCAAAACTAGCAAGAAATGATAACATCTATGCCCCAGTCTCTCTGGAGGAGGAGAGCCCTGACTCAGCCAGAGTTCCTGAACAAACAGAGGAGCTCTGCTCCTTGATCAAATTCTTACTAACATCTCAAATATTTAGATCTAGAGGCACTAAATGGAATCTGTCTGCTGTTGAAGCCATTTTCAGGTAATTATTAGCTGTTTAACTTGTGCACTTTTCTTTTCTTTGATATCACTAACCAATTTACATTCCTTTTTGCAGAGAGAGAGAGAGAGAGAGAGAGAGAGAGAGAGAGAGAGAGAGAGAGAGAGAGAGAAGAGAAGAGAAGAGAAGAGAAGAGAAGAGAAGAGAAGAGAAGAGAAGAGAAAAAAAAGAAAAGCGCATTGCTCTTGTCTAGTTACAGATACATTTATTGCTTTTGGGTTGTCTCAAAGACAAGGTTCTACTATGGCTCCTGATGTTTAGGTATGCAAACAACTTAGAGATGTTGAATACTTTGCTAAACATCATGGAGCAAGAACAAACTTAAGATGACGGCAACCCCAATGTCAACCCTTGATTTTTACATTTTCACATGAGGGTAGTTTTAGAGTCAAGCAACAGCTGCCTATTAGAGAATGCTATCTCATTTTCACAGCTGTATTTAATTTCCATTTTACAGTCCCCCTTTTTAAAAAAGATTCCTGAGGATCTGAACTGAGTGAAGTAAACAGATCTCTTTTGAAAGGCTTGAGATTCCTCCTAGAGACACAACATCCATCTTTATTCTCTCCGGGGTGACGGTCTTTCTTAAGTTCCAGGTTTATTTATCACATGCCAAGCATTTCGGCTTCTGGCTATCAAAGACTTGAAAATGACATAGTCCCTTTCTCCAAAGGTTAAAAAGCCTGTGTCATTTCCCAAATAAAGTAATGAGGCATACAAGGTAAATTGCCACAGCAGAAGCAACGGGATCAGTCAGATGACAGGGAAAGTTTTTAGTAGTGATATTGATGGCTCTGTCTGTCCAATTTATTCTTTGTCGGAAACAACAGAAGAGAATAGCCTCACAGCAATCCACTCGACCATCGCAAGCATCCACAGTGCGCAGGCTGATCATCATCGCTCTGGGCATATGGAGACATTGTAGTGTTTGCTAGCTTCATTGTCACTTAGTTTAACACTTTGGTGTCTGAATAGGAAGTGGCTTTTCAAAAACTTATTCAAATTTTAATTGATACTAATTTATAAAAGTTCATTACGTAGATTTGGCCTGTCTGCTGTTTACATAAGATGTGTAAAATTTCGTTTGTTTGTTGAGAAAAACGACATTTTCTCCATTCTTGAAAGCCATGTATCTTTTCATTTCTTACGTTTTTGGTTTGTTCTGACTAATTTTGAAACAGGTTTCAAACAGTCCTAGGCTAGCCTTGAACTTGCTATGGAGATAGTCTACCATGGAAGTTGCAGCAATTCTCCTGCAGTTCCTTTTGCAGCTGGGATAATTAGCATAGAGGTCATGCCTGGAAACCCATCTTTGTGTTTTACCCAGAGTTGTAACTTGCAAACCTTAATTTTAGGCAAGTATCAGTTATGTAAAAAAAAATGAGTCAAACAATGATATAAATGTATGAAGCTAGCACTGTGAAGCCTACTATTTTACATGTCAACTAAAATATTAATTACAGTTTTTTTAAAGTCATAGAGCTAAATACTCACACCCACGTATCTTTCTCCACCCACACTTTTTTGTATTCAGGAATCTATTTGCGAGCACTTCAGTTCTAGAGAAGTAAGCTGACTGATAATGTATACCGTTCTATATTCAGCCTGTAGAAGGCTTTCAGGGGGAAAAAAAGCATATGTGAAGAATACTTCAGAATATATAAGAAGAAAAAAATTAAAGGCATTACAAGCTTGAAATTAACTGCAATTTTAAATTTAACTTCACAGGGAATCATGAAGTCTCATTTGAAGACAGGAAGCCTCCTGCTTTGAAAATGCAAGGTATATTTTTTTCGGCTGAGTTTAATAAACTGATATAAATCAGGATCAGCATTCTACTGAAAATTGGAAGGCGAAATTATCTTTCTGACTGAAATAGTGACACATAATTACTCATTCTCAAAAGAAATCATTAACAGCAAAGCATTTTCCAACACAATCTTGTCTAGACGTGACGTCCATCTTGAAGAGGATGATTTAATGAAGGAGATTCCGCCATCGTCTGGAACTTAACCAAACAAACAAGTAATGAAACACCCAACCCTGAGTAGAGTGAGCACGTTTACTTCTTTTTTTTTTTTTTTTAAGACAGGGTTTCTCTGTAGCTTTTTTTTCCTCCGTAGCTTTTTTTTTAATTTATTTTATTTATTACAGATTTCTGTCTCTTCCCCACCGCCGCCCCCTTCCCTCCCCCTCCCCCAATCAAATCCCCCTTTCTCGACCGCCCAAAGAGCAATCAGGATTCCCTGCCCTGTGGGAAATTCAAGGACCACCCACCTCTATCCAGTTCTAGTAAGGTGAGCATCCAAACTGCCTAGGCTCCCACAAAGCCAATAGGTGCAGTAGGATCCGAAACCCATTGCCATTGTTCTTGAGTTCTCAGTAGTCCTCGTTGTCCGCTATGTTCAGCGAGACCGGTTTTAACCCAGGCTTTTTTAGACCCAGGCCAGCTGGCCTTGGTGAGTTCCTGAAAGAACATCCCCACTGCCTCAGTATGTGGGTGCACCCCTCGTGGTCCTGAGCTCCCTGCTCGTGTTCTCTCTCCTTCCGCTCTTGACTTGGACCTTGAGATTTCAGTCTGGTGCTCCAATGTGGGTCTCTATCTCTGTCTCCTTTCATCGCCTGATGAAGGTTAATATTCAGGAGGATGCCTATATGTTTTTCTTTGGGTTCTCCTTCTTATTTAGCTTCTACAATGGCCACACAAATATGAGATTGTGGCTTTCACCGAATCAAAAGGAGTAGAGAAACAACCTATGTATTCCTCACTTGAGTAGAATTGATTCTAAACGGCAATAGTGTGGTTTTTACTCATTCTTTATTGGATCCGACAAGAATAGGAATTGCCTAAAAACAATGGCAAAACAACAACAACAAAACAGAAAAAGTTTCATTAACCCAAATGAAAAATCCATAAAGAAAAGAAGATATAGAAAAGAACCTATAGAGATGGTATTCTGAATTACACACTGAGGATGTAAACATTTATTTCCCATAATTGAGAGAGAAAAACTCTTCCCAGTTTGAACTACAACCATTCTTTACAACTTTGTTTCCACACTATAATAATTTATGTTTCATTTTCACTAGAAATAGGTCGTTTAATTGGTTGATTCAGACCATAGACCACAGCTTATCTTTCCCAGAAATGACAACTCATTCTCCTATATTTCAACATTAATATTAATTAAGCAAAATTATCCAAGAAAATCTTCATTATACAACACTGCATACATATCTATCATCCAGCATAATCCAAAAAAAAAAACAGGAAGAATCTCCCTCTTTGGGAGCAGCAGTTCTATATCCTTACATATACTTTTCTTTAATACTTGACTCAACTGCGCTGTGAAAGCAAGTGTTTATACTTAGGATTTCCCTGAGAAGTAAATAAAGTATTTTAATGTGACCACATTTTAATCAACTAGTATAACACTTTAAAATAGACCTCAATGTCTAGGCCCCTGTCCAAAGCAACAGGATACATGGTAGAACCAAGAGCATGAAACAACCTAAGAAACGTGACATGAGAAAGTCAATGATGACACATGACATTCTCAAGCTGTTGCTGCATTATTTCATTTTCTACAGTTGTCATTTTTCTCACAAAGTATATGCCTGCTTTCAAATAATCAGTGCCACACTGAGATTTCACTACAAAGTGACACTATTTTTTTTCTGAGGCTATGCTGATTTTTTTCGAGCAAAATAAATAGTCTGATGGCCGACGTATTTTCAGTATCTAGTTTTTTATTTGGCTACAAGATTTTTGTTTTTTCAAAAAATAAATATTCTCATAAAAGTTAGCAGTATTACAAAGGAAAAAAATATGTTGTTCTTTAACCCAGCTGAATTTATACAGTTTCATACATGGTGAGATTCTTATCTCTAACTATTAATGACAATATTGAATTGATAACCAGAAATTACCTAAACTCTTGCATTGTCAAATAATTTCCAAAAGACTTTCTACAGGCATCAATTTCTTGTCCCATCAAAATTTTTATTGACGTCACTGAAAAGAACAATCAATTTAAACCAGTTAAGATAATTAAATACATGTAAAAATCCTGTCACCATCTGACTCATTTTTTTTGTGGAGTATGAGACATGCCATGGTGTAGAAAGTTAAAATTAGCCAAAAAGGAAAGAATTTTTCTCTTATATTAGAAGTGGGGTGACTGAAGTTAACTTTGACACACACACACACACACACACACACACACACACACACACATATATATGATTTAAAATAGTTAAAAGCTAGGATTTTTAACGTTTTTTGTAATCAAAAAGGAAATCATACTTGCTTGAAGTTATAGGCATAGCACTCTATGAGAACCATGCAATCACTAAACAAGACAAACGTGTGTTAAAACTCTGTACGAAGCCCCAGAAATGAAATTATAAGTGCATTTTTAAAATAGGAAAGAGACAGAGAGCACTGAAGTTTCTACAAGAAATAATCAGATTTAAGAAACAAAAGAGAGTTACCTCTAAATTTAGGAGTTCTCTCGATCTCTGTTAAAAATTTTTCATCCAAGTATTGACTTTTTGGTGAAAAAATATGATCAAAAGGACAGACATTTACACATCCTAGAAGAGCTTCTGGACGATTTTATTTCTGACACTGACATTTCTGGAATTTTCCATAGTCTCTTAGATCCAACCAAAGCCTTTGCTTTTCTCAACAGGCACAACAGTTGATGAGTCAAATCAAGTGCTAGACACTGAGAAGATACAGGCCGTCAGACTATTTATTTCACTCTGCTAAATTAATGATGACTCAGAACAGAAAGTCACTGGTGAGTGCCAACTCAGTCAGACATCCATTATTCACAATCTGGCAATGCATTTTTTTTACTGAGAACAGATGATAACAGCAGACTACAGATATTGTTATTCGACAAGTTCATTAGTAACTCTGTTAATCAGTTAGCTTCCTCATCTCTAAACTGAGGAGAAGCTGAGGTAGATCGCATATGCTTCTTGAGGGATTTAGCAAAGCAGTTCATACGAAATGCAAGATACTGCTCCTGGGACACTGTGGGGGCCAAGAGGTGACAATATTGCTATTGTATTCACCTCGATACATACATTTCTTGTCCATACCAAATGTTCCTCCAAAGTCTCAGCCTAACTGCATTTCAATACTGTTTCTTGGAGATCCCTAAACTGAAGTCTAAGGCATCCTGTATATGGCACTGTAAGGCAGCTGTAGGCAGCTGTAGAGAAGTCTCTCCTTGTTGTACCAGCAGGAGGATGAAGCAGAGACTGGAAGAATTTCCCATTTCGTTTGTTTTGATTCCTATTCTTCACCACATTAGCTGATAAAATCCAAAAGGTTAGGCGTTTTCTCTGTTGTTGAGTGCACACTATCTCTAACAATGCCAGATACACTAAATATCTAGTAAATCTTTATTCGCAGAAAGGATGATGTAAAATGGGACAAAAATCAGAGAGGCCATATCTGCAGAAACTTGTGGTAATCAGAGAGAACTTGAAGCTATTTTAATTGTGAAAAGCAACTGCAAGTGGCCAAGAGGTTGAGTAGAGCCAGTCAATACCAGGTCATTTAATGACAGGTGAGTGGGAAACCACAAGGAAAATTATCCATATTGACTAGAAAGCGAAAGAACATGGCATAAGAATAAACTTTATTTTATTTATAATTTGTGTATGAATTTTATTGAGGTACAAAACTGTTGATACCATAGGAGATTCCAGCACCTATTGTTTTACAGTTCGTGTAACAGAGTCTTGAGAACGTAACTCTATATACAAGCATTTAGCAAATATCCCTTGGCTACTGTTTAGAGTCAACTGAGTTTCATTTACAAACGAGACTTTTCATTTCAGCTTTTCAGAGACTCAGACTTCTAAATCTTCAGCATTCACCAGGTACTGAGCACAGTGAGTAGCAGAGAGACCCCGTAAGCCAAGGTGTAAACCTTTCTGGTTTAAAGTTATTTTCCTCTATGAGTTCCTCTCACTGGTTTTTCCTTGCATATCTCTTCCCAATTGTTTGTTTCCCCTGGTAGCTGGAATTTCCGAGTTCGAACAATGTGATAAATAACTTCCCACCCTCTCCCCTGGATGCCTTCCAAGCACACGGCTTTAATTCAGCTATTTGTACAATCTATGGGACATCTCTTGATTTTTATGGGATACATCAGTGGTACAGAACATTTGATTGTGCATGGGGAAACATGACCACGCAATTTCTCTAGTTTATCTTCTGTGTAATGTGTCTTTTAAGCCATCTCATAAATAAGCCCAGCCATTTCCCTCAGCTTGTCCTCCCTTCACAGACACACGCTGGGAGCAAAATGTGCGGATTTGTTTTCCTCAACATTACCCCACCCTCAGGACTAGATGGGCAATTGCTTCCCCCTTTGAATTCATTTTGTGCTGTCTTCTGTGTTGGTGAATATTTATGAACTGTTTTCACTATTATGTTTTAAATTTCAGGAGTTAAAACCAGGATCCTGAAGGCGGTATGCCCAGCCCTGTCTGCTTAGATTTCATGCTGAATCACCATAGCTCGGATGTTGTCATGCCAATGATGCTGCGAGTCCTGGTGTGGCACTTATGTACGGTGTTTTACGACACAAAATCTTGCCTGCCTGCTTCATGTAGGAAGCATGTTAATTAACCTAGTCTTCTAAGTAGATGAAGATATCCATCATAAACAGCAAAGTCTTAAAGTTATCTTTGAATGGACACCATTTAAAATTTAGTATTTCTCTCCTGCGCTTGATTATAAGATGTGGTTGGACATAAAAATCGCATCACAAACACCATTGGCAGGAAGATTCCAGAAAAAAAAAATATGTTTTGTCTGTTGTTTAGAGTTCTCAAATGTATACGATAGAATTTTGACAATTAGTAAAATGGAGGTTCCTAGGTATTCATGTAAACCTAGGAAACCACACACTAAACGATTTTATCTCAGTTCTGTATATTTATTTACTTGCATGCACAAGCATGCCCATTGTACACATATGAAGATAAGAGGATTACTACAGGGGATGGGTTTTTTGTTCCACCCTATGGCCCTGGGGATTGAGCATCAGGCCTTGGGGCAGGTGCTTTTGCCCTCTGAGCATCTCATCCACCTCAATTTAGACTTCAAGAACTGCTTGACTATTAATTGCGTGGGTTGGAGGTGAGAAAAATTTACCCCAGTGTAAAATGATGACTGCTGATCAGAAACTGCTGTTCTTAGCGATGTTTTTATGTTGTTTTCGTTTTTTTCTGTTTCTCTGAGTCTGGCAGCTGCGGCTCTTCACTGCCGCCAACATTCCAGTGAGGAACACAGTTCCCGTGCTGTTAATATGTTCTAAACTCAATCATGGTCTAAAACTATAATAAATATCACAAACACAGCTCAATTTGGGTTCAAAATTACAGCAAATAATCTATAATGGAAAGTTCAAAGGTCTCCATATGCATGTGATAACCATTTGTAGAATTGCTGCGTTACAGAAGACGGCTTTGCTTTTTGTTCCCCTGTTTCCCTTACAACACTCTCTGGAAGTCTGGTTTCTGCCCTTTGATGCCAATTCAGAACATACTATATCTGGGGATCAGTTTCAAATACGAATACATCCAATCAAAGTGAAATTAGTCTTGCACTCCATTTGAGCTCTCACCACTCACTAATTCACGCCTAAGGGTACTGTCAGTCCCCAGAGAGAGCAAGGACCGTGATGCGGCTCGAAATGTGCTGTTATTGTGGACTTTGTTCTTAGTGCTCCCTCTTTTACTATTACCTGAACAGTTTCTTCTGCATGGTTCTCCCTAAGTTAAGGCCATTGTCTGTCTTTGATATACTTGCTGGAACACATCAGTGGTTCCTTTGGAGGTCTTGAACACTACATCATTTCCTTTGGTCCGTCATGTGATTTATTTTCTAGGAATCCGTGATTCCACCTTCATGAACTCATGTGCTGGCTGAATCACTGAGCTGCGGGTTCTTCATGCCTTAGGTCTCTCTGATTTGTATCTTTTAGGGGTTTCTGTGGAGCTAACACAAAGCTTACAAATCCCATGCCCCACAAAACAGGATGCAAGCATACCCCACGTTCTGCCTTTACACTTCTCATTCCAGTTCATTCTGACCGTTTTTGACTTGGGGTTTCTCCGGAGATGGAGACACCTGTTTTTCTGTCCTTCCACCTCCAAGAAACACATTTCCCCCAATGAGCTTTCTTTTTCCGTTGCAAAATTTGTTTGTTACACTTTTCTTTCTCTTTGGAAGTGCTGGGAATCGCATCCAGGGCCTTGCACTTGTACACACTAGGCAAATGCTCTAATACTGAGTAACACGCTTAGCGTTCCCCATAGCTTTGTATCATTCACCCGCATGTGACTCTAAGCTGTGTGACTTAACTTCCTGGGACTCTTTAATATCTTGAGGTAGATAATAAAAAAGGACCCATCTTTTTGACTCTATGATTGAGAGAAAAATAGAAACAGGGTAACGCCACAGTAGCGCGTATCACTAATGAGACACTAGCTTGGAATATCATGACCAGCCTGGGGGGATGGGTATTGATGGAGCCTTGCTTGGCCACCTCTTCGTGAGCACTAGTGGGGTTGCTTTCACATCAGAGCTATACTTTTCACTGCCTGTCTTGCGGCATCAAAGAGTTAATCCTTCTCAAACTAGACAAAAAATAGTTCTCTTACAAGTGTGCTGTTTGTGAGAATCCAGGAACGCCACAAATAAAAGTCTTCCAGAACATAAGAGATTCACATTTCTTGGTATCCTTTACTTGCTCCCAATTATTCTTCCTTTGTTTAAGGTATTCCAATCTGAAATGCAATGTCTTGATATGCAATGGATATTTCTTACTCTGCAAATAATTAATCTTTCAGAATCTGTCTTGTGCAAGCTTCACATCAACAGCATCAGAGACTCTTAACTCGTCTATAGGATGCTCTACCGAGAGTCCTTAGAGAACTGTAAAAATTCCGTGAATTTGCCAGGAGCGCTATTGATGCTTTTCCTAATTTCTTCTGAATTCTGTAGTGTGATTAATCTGAGCTTGGTGTTCTGTCAACTTCAATAATCCTGACGACCTTATTACACTCTCCAGTGGAGAGATAAGCATTAAGTGGGTACCTGAGGGAATGAGATTCCACTGTCATTATTGCCAGCCCATGTTTTTAGAAACCATTTTACCCTGTGTGTATATGAGAGATTGTATATTAAACCGGGAATGAATAGAGCTGTTGTGTTTGCCGACTCGTTTTTATAACTGGGGGCAGGGTTTTGGAGGAGAGCTAGTGAAGATTCTAATAAGGAGGACGAAAATTAAACTGTGTCTGTGTAGGTAAAACCGAGAGTCTGATTTCATTATTAAAGCTGTTTGTCATTGCAGCCAGCACTGGTGGACTGGGGGAGGACCGTCTGTGCCTGCAGTTTTAAAAATCAACATCCTTTCAATGTCTCTCTCTGTCTTTTGACTTGATTGTTAAGATAGTGTGTGATTGGATACCTCGATATTAACAATAAACAAATGGGCATGCAGGGTCGAGCACAGCAACTCCAAAAAACGAGGACAATAATGGAGGCTGAGACCCGTGCGAAATTTATGCAAAAAAGTTGGGTTAGTCAAATGACGAGCAGATGCAGCTGAGCATTTTCATCGTTTTTGTTAAATATCCTGAAAAGGATTCTGGCTGGTTAAACAGGAAAATTGCATCAAAATGAACTGTGTACACGAGTGAAATATTAATGGCTGGGCTCCATTCAATAGCCTATAGATAACGCAGCTCCTTTTAGCCTCCAGCTGTGAAAAGCTATCTTTCCAGGGGGAAATCAGACTTCCCGTTTGATTTTATGTCAGCATAATTTACTATTTATTCATTTTTATTTTCTTAGTTTTTCTGACACCTTTTCCTTTCAGGGATATCTCCGGCATTGTCAAGAGTCTGCTTAGCGACAAGGGTCAGAGTTGGTACCTCTGACCCAATAGCACCTAACAGTCACTGGTGGGTAGTGTACTCCTTGAGCCCACTGAGGCCTCTGTGCCTGAAAAGTCCTTTAAGGACTCTCATGTATTTTTCTACCTGGTTAGAGCATGCCAACGAAGGACTGAGGAAGACAGAATTAATCTGGCCCTAGAATCTTGGCCAGATATGTAAGATGCTTTCTCTTTTAGGAAAACAAATAAATATACATAGCCATTAGGGCAAGATCACTATAGGCAGAAGGCTAAATTTGTACAATGAAGTTAAATGGGCATAAATACTGGTAAAGCAAAAATCAAACTACAAAATGAGTGTCTAGTTATATCAACAGCACTTTCATGGAGGCCAACAGCACAAAGACCATGCCACAGTCTATCTCAGCCCGTGAACCCATCACCCCTACAATTATTACAGAGTGTTTGGAAACAAAGCAGGCTTAGAAAATGGGACATTAAGCAACTTGTCCATCCAGCTACTGAACCCAGTGGTTTGGCCTTTGAGTTTACATTCAACAGTCTCATCATATCGTTTTTATCAACCCTAGAGTTGTAGAACAAGAGTTGAAACACAACTGAGGCCCAGTAGTACCGGAAAATGGAGCCTAAGGAGTGGTTACTTCAGCTGAGATCAATTCCATTTCATTAAGCCATTTAAACCTTCAGCCTGAATGAATTCCAAGCCTTTAAGAGTATGGGGTGCATCTTTTTCTGCCGAGAACTTTGGATGGTCCTGACCCTTCTAGCATCCTTACTCACTAGACTATTAAAAGCAACTGGCGATGGGGGTAGAAACTGGAGACATGAAAACACACCCTGAGGAGAAGAGGACAGAGGAGTCATGCCAGACAGGAACAACAGTTATCTTCAATGCCCTAAAAGAGCACTGTAGCTTGCATGTGTGAACCTTAAGAAAGAAGGGAAGCTTAGTTCCACTATTGCAGAGATTATTTTTATACTACAAATACTTTAACACTTGAACACTCTTATAAGAGTGACTGGTACCTAAGAAGGATCAATCATTGAAAAAATAATGGAAAAAGGGAGGAAGTGTGAATGAACATTGGAGAAAGAAAATGAATGTGTGTTGGTAGGTGAAATCCAAACGTCACTAAAATAGCAAGCGGAGAAGAAAGAGTCTGAGCATTTGAGTTAAAAAAAAATAAGTCACTGTGTTTTGGCTAATTTTATGTCACCTTAACATAGTCTAATGCTACCTGAGAGGAGGGAACCCCAGTTGAGAAAATGCCTTCTTAAGATTGGGCTGTCCCAAGCTTGTAGAGAATTTTCTTAATAAGTGATTGACATGGGAGGTGTCAGCCTATGGTGGGTGATACAATTCCTGAGCTGGCTGTCCTGGGTTTTATAAGAAGGCAGGTAAGCAAGCCATGTGGACCAAACCAGTAAGCAGCCCTCCTCAAGTGCCTCTACATCAGCTCCTCCCTTCAGGTTCCTGCTGCTATATTTTCTGTCCTGACTCCCTTTGGTGATGCACAGTGATGCAGAAGTGTAAACCAAAGAAACTTTTTACTTCTTAAGTTGCTTTCAGCCATAGCAATAGCAACCCAAATGAAGACAGGCAATTTTTGTTTTGGTTTGTCTTGGAAAGGCCAGACTTACCTGGAACTTGCAAAACTCCTGTGGTAGCCTTCTGAGTGCTGGTAACCCAGGCATGTTTCTACTATGTCTAGACTATGAATTTGTTCTTGATTAGGCCTGATTCTTTGTTTATAATTTATCCAGTATCCTCATGCTATTATTATTTTTTTGGTTTCAAGAGACTTGTGTTATTCCAAACAAAGGCTGTTCATGAAAAACTCAATTGTAGTTTTCTCTTTTGTTTTATTTTGTGTTTTAATGAAGGGGAAAGATGCCACTATTTGACAATTTCATTTCACAAGCTGTTCATCTCCAAAGTTATTTGGTTATTTGTTTCTGAATATATGATCTATTGAAAGGAAAGTAAAAAAGCAATTCACTGCAAACTGGCTGTGTGCATATTTCATTAATTCATTACTAACAGTAAGACCTACTCTGTGGCCAGCTATAGTGTTATGAATTTAGTTAACCATTAACTTTCAATATAAAATAGATTATGTGCAATTTTGCTTTTTAGAATTTTTAAAAGTATTAAATACATTGAAAATTATAAATAAAATATTTGATATTTAATTTGCCTTCTTTAATTATTTTAAAAAAATTACTATTATTATCATTGTGATTATGTGTGTGTGGTTATTTGGAGCTAGTAGACAGGAGAGAAAAATCCACCTATGTGTATGTGTGTCTGGTGGGAGGACAGAGACACCAAGCAATGTGTGTGTGGAGAACAAGGGATATCTTTCAGAAGTTGGTTCTCTCTTTCTACCATGGGCCTTGGGGATCAAATTCTGTATAGCAAGTGCTTTTCTGAGCTAAGTCAGCTCACTGTCATGTTCCCTCCTCTTTGACATTTCTCACCTGATATGATATCCTCATGCTTGTATTTATCCAACGTGTTGGCTTTATGTGATGGACTGATAGCCTGTGTTCTGCTTCTGGGCCTGCTGTGGTATTAAAGTTTCTATTATTTTCACAAAAAAATGTGCTAAATTTTTGGAGAAATGTTTTTGTTTACACTTATTTTTTTAGTAGAAAATGTGAAATTAACCATAATTATCTGAACACTTGGCAGAACCTACAAATATCTGACTATGCTAAGAAAATGCCCTCCCTGGAGATTTTGGTTATCAATTTTGAAGAAAATCTCTATATTTAAATATAGAGTTGTATTAGGTTACTAGAGCTACTAAAACAAACAAATGAAATCACAGATTGGGTGGCTTAAAGAGAGAGACTATTTTCTAAAGATCAGAAGTTCAAGATCAAAGCGTTCACATTTTTCTGAGGTATCTTTACTGAGACAAGCAATGCATCTTCCTTCTTTGTCCTGAATTGCTCATTCTTCTCTCTCTGTCATGATGTCTGTATTTTATTATCTGTTTCTTATAAGAACACCAGTCTAATTGAGCTAAAAGTCCACACATACAATCTCATTTAACCTTAATTCTTTATTTAAAGGCTCTGTCTCCAAATGCAGCTATATCCGGAAGTACCAAGCCTTAGGACTTCAAAATATAAATTTGGAGAGGTGATACATAATTAATGTCATAATATTAAATTGCTCATAATGAATGCCTTGAAGAATTTTTATGACCCTGCTGTGCTAACTATTTAGACACATCCAGCCAGGGTTATTAACAGATGGCTGGATGCTTTTGGGAAAGTAAAGAGAGGCTGTAGATCAGAGGGTCTATAGAAAGCACATAATTTTGTTACTTCAGAAGATGAATATATTTTAATGAAATGATTACATCATATATATTTATAAAACCACGAGTCTTGGTATCAGCAAGCCTAAAGTTTCCTACTCTGTGTTTTATATCGTAAAATGAAGACACAGAGAGGAGAAGTGTGTAGACAGTTTCTGTGAAAATCATTTTCATATATGTTCCCATGCCGTTTTGTTTTGGAAGAATACAACCACCCATGTTGCATTCAGAAACTTTGGGAAAGGGAATACATATGTACACGTGCATTTTAAATGTTTATTTTGTTGTGCATTTTATTTTTCTTATGTATTGTTACACAGTCTCATTAGGAAATCGGTGAAGACTTGATATGAGATCCATTGTCTCACACACAAAAAAGAAAGAAAGAAAGAAAGAAAGAAAGAAAGAAAGAAAGAAAGAAAGAAAGAAAGAAAGAGAGAAAGAAAGAAAAGAAAAGAACAACCCATGGAGAATTGACACCCCTGATTCTTGACTAGTCTGCAGTAAATAAGGATAAATAAAATATCATGGATACTTTAAAATCTTGTCCTACTAGTGACCTTAACTAACTCTATAACACACCATTCAAAATGTAATAGTATAAAGTATGATTCCACTCTTAAATATGGGACAAACTTGAGTTTGAGACCTATTGTCAGTTCTGACAAGACATTGCTCTGGTACAACTGTTCAGACCTCTTGGATTTTAGGCTGAGGTTTTAAGTCAGTCTTCCAATGTCACTTTGCAATAATTGAATAAATTCATTTGATCCTGCTTGGTGATTACACTTGAATTATCTTTCAGATCAAAAGCACATTTCGTTAAGAATAGTCAAGGCATTTCACTTATTTTCTGTCTGAAATGCTCAGTAATTGGTTGACCTCTTGCAAAACCACCAAATTAAAAGACATTAACAAAGTCATTGGGAAGAGACTGAGTGACATTTAAAATGATAGCTTTAGTGATTCATAAGCTGGTTGCTATTTTCTTAATAAATAAGCTGTCTTTGTTTTCACATCTCAACGTGATGTTTCCACTGTGTGAATTCTGCTGTAAAGTGATTGGTAAAAAAAAAAAATCTGAACGTGACATTTATCAGTTATATTAAATTACTTGCTACTCTAAATAGACCTTGAAATTGGCTGTTATTGTCTTGTCACTGAATGAAATTAATCAAAATATAAATTTTTATTCATTTTCCATGATGTCAAGAACATATATGCTAGACTTGATTTTTAAAGAGTCTCAGGTGGACTAATATTTTGAGTGCAACAGTAAAAACCAAAAGACAGAGGCAGGTGTGACACAGACAATATGGAGAAATGTTTTGAAGACAGGTTTCTTTGCCCCTGTGGCTAAATTGCAGACCTTTAAGAATTTTTACATGTTGTTGTTGTGGTATTTTATGTTTTAGTATAAACTTCATTTGGCTTTATTTAACTCTCAAAGAGAGAATTTTTCCTCTTTGTAAAATTGAACTATAAAATGTGTGACTACATTGTTATAGGGATGTATACCTTCACAGCTTAGCATTGTACATTTCCACAATGTTGTAACCATCTCATCAACGCTAGTCTCTTGAAAACCTCCCTTAATCAAACTCTAATTGTCAAGGAGCTTCCTAGGTGAAGGAAGCTCTTAGGGGACTATTAATCCATCTTATTTACATTTTTACAATCTAACAGAATGCTTCAATTCCACTATCTGGAGTTCAAGCACACTAGAAAAGAAAGACCAGTCACACATAGCTGTACTTCATAAAAATAGATACTAAAAGTCTTGTCTTATATAAAGGTTGCTTAGAACTATGAGCTCTTATATTTGTTTGAAAAGTAAATTAAAATTAAAACTAAAAATCTCTGTATACTAAACATTTTGAGTATATAAATAACTAGAAAAATTTCATAGTTTTAATAAGTTAAAACTTCTATCATTCTTTGCTGCCACCATTTAACTTTTCAAATTATTATAACAAAATCTTATTCAGTTTACAAAGTACAATTACTCTTATAATTCAGTCTAAAATGTATATTAAGTTGAGACATTGTTTTAAAGAGTATACAAGACAGCTATGTTCACTTTTCATGAGAGCTAATTTCTAATAGAGAACACTGTACATTGTAAGAAACTGCATTAGGGTGAATAATCCTTGCTTTCAAGAAGTGTGGTTTCTGATTGACAAGTGTGTATTTGAATAATTGTTCAAGAAAGATTGCAATTCTGTCATCCACACAGCACACAGCTTGTGATTTTCACTGAATGTGGGAATAGAAGTCACCAACCAAGCTGTCTAAATTGTTAATCAATGAGTTGCTTGGCTAAAACTAGTCCCTCAATTAGGCTTCAGGTGCTTAAATAGCATTGTATCTTCACAGAAATGAACTAGCTACACCAGAAGCATCCGTGATTAGATTACTTAAGACATTCTATGAACTTTTATTTATAACCTAAACTCTACTAATAATCTACATCCCACTTACTTCTACTTCATTTAAAATTGTTATCATCTATGCATGCATGTATGATATATGTAGTTATGTATCATCTTTCTTCTATGTATGTATCTATCATCTATCTTTGTATCTATCTACCTATCATCTATGTATCTATCTATCTATCTATCTATGTATCTATCTATGTATCTATCTATGTATCTATGTATCTATCTATCTATCTATCATCTATCTATCTATCTATCTATCTATCTATCTATCTATCTATCTATCTATGTATCTATATATTATTATCATCATCATTTATTTATTTGTGGCACTGGGAGCTCATGCATGCAGGATAAGAACATTCTGAATATAAAGCCCTTTCCTTCTAATTTTTATTTTGAGACAAGATCTCACTGAATTTGTCCAGTTTGTCCTTGAACTTGTAACTCTATTGCTTCATCCTTACAAGTATCTGGGAAACAGAAGTAATCCCATTGACTTTGGTGACTAGATAATTTAAGATGGCCACTGAGCTTTCCCCACTCTAGTACACACATGTGAGTAATCAACCTTTTGCATGGGCACAAGACAGCTGTGACTAAAGGTGGAACCCCTATGATTGTTACACTATTCACCTTTAATTTACCCCAAAATATGACATCATGGTGAGCGTGCCTTGTAGCGTGGTTTTTTAAAGAGAGTGAAGCCAACTGTTGGCTTCCACATCTTGAAACAAGGGGCCTTTGCATCAAGGAGTAGAGGATAGAAGCTAGTAGCTAGAAGTAGTCCTTTGTTGATGGCAAGAAATGTGAGAACTCAAGCATACACCTACAAGAGAATTTACCTAGCAACCCATGAACTTGAACAGCTCAGCTTGATTCTTAGATTCCCACCTAAAGAGGATCTCAGTAGGAGTTTTAGTTGATTGGACTCTTGACTGATGGGAACCACAGGTATGTTTGCTTTAGTTATTTAAACCTTATACCACCTTATACCTCCTGGGAGAGGAAAAATCAGTTTCCTCCAACAGAGTGACACTAGGTATATCAGTCTCTGAAGGACATGCATTATATATAGTAGTAGTTGGCCAATATACAATTTGGACTTCACAGTTGTGTGTGTGTGTGTGTGTGTATACATGCTCACTTTTATTTGATTAAAGTTTGTTTTTTGTTTTGCCTTGCTTTTGTGGATGTTATTAAATTTTCTATTTTTCTTGTTTTGGGGGTTTTATTATATGATTTTTTTTTCTTTTTTGAGAACTAATTTATTTTAAGAATGCATTGTTATTTTGTCAATAACTAATGCTTTATCAGTAAATATTTGAAGTGATGAAATAAGGTGCTTTTAATAAAATTACATTTTAATAATTTTTGTTAACAAATTTAAATTTTATAACTTTTCCATGATCTAAAAAGGAATACTGAGTCTAAGAACACGAGTCATTAAACAGAGAAAAGCATTCTGGTTTTATCCTCATGTTGTGCAACCTGAATTAACTAAGCTAAAGTTCTTCTGTTCATTGTGTGGTCTTCATGTCTCAAGTCTTTAAAACAGAACAAGTACGATATTGATGCAGAAGATAGCTAACAATATGTCAAACTTTACAAATAAGAGTTTGAGACATCATATTTAATTTATTTGATTTTTGTTTGTTAAAAGACTGACAAAATGAGGGGAGGGAGTGGGAACTGGGATTGGTATGTAAAATTTCAATTAAATAACAGGAGAAAAAAAGCCTTCATCTGAGACAAATAATGTTTATGTGATTCTCATTCTAAAAGTAAAAGTGACTGCAAACAGAAGGCACACATACGCAGGTCATGGCCTGGAGGATGAACAAACCACTTCCAAGGAGATGTGGAAGGCTGAGTACTTGGGCTGAAGCTTACCTTGCATTTGTGTTTGGCCTTTGTTCTTAGACCTACAGAGATAAACTGTGCATTAACTAAGCAGGTCTTGACTACGAACGCATGCATTTTCTTAAAAGAAAGATATGTGGAAATGTTGAATAGTTTTAGCTTCTATCAGTTCAGCCAATGAAGTTTTCTTTCTTAAAAAAAAAGACTGTCAAAAGGAGGATCATGTCACATACTTATGTCATTAATTATAACTACAAAGTGATGTGCAATTGTTTCGAATGCTTGAGATTTCAATTAGGGTATGCTTGTATGAAATAAAAGTAAGGTTAATTTATAGTTCAGACAACTACATTATACCAAGAATTTAACCATAAATGATCATCAAATACATCAAAATGTCCACTTTCACATAGAATGCTATAGAGCATAAGGATGGAATATTATAGAAAAATCTAAACATATCTTCAACCAGTTAAAATCATCTTGTAATTAATCTAAATGAGAAAACTAATCATACTTCCTATAATAATGATATATATTTGTTTCAACAATATTTACAGTAGGAACTGAACCTTAAATTGGTAAGTACACAGATGTATAATACATAAAATGTAAAATGTCTAAAATTTTAAATTTACATTTTCACAAACATTGAAAAAGTAAGATTTTTTTGTCATTGAAAAAATACTATAAATAATCAGGTATTTTATGTTGACTCATGTTTGGGGCTTATGACTTTTTTTTCCTAAGAGAAAATGTTTATTTTTTTGTATGTGTGTGTAAACATACAATTAAATGTTTCTTTTCTCACTTTTATTCATCTATGAAATATTTCTTTGAAATTATTATAGAATAAGAAAGTGCTTACATGTATTTAAATTTCATTTCTTCTATCACTAGTAAATGATAGAAACAAAGTGATTATTCCATGCATAAGCATGCCCACATAATGGTAAATATCTCATTACACAGGTAACTTACTGTGCAGCGGCAAGATATTGTATGTTCCGCATCTCATGCCTTTAGAACCATTTTCATATTTTACTATCATCAAAACTCACTTTTTCTTAGCCCCTTTTAAATGCCTTCTACGTCACACAAACTTACTGCATATCCGAAAGCATATTAAAGAAGTGAACAGTCAAGTTCAAGTTGCTTGTATAGTGACTTACCAGCTGAAATTTCCTGCAAACATGTTCATTTCCAAGTCCATATTTTGTTGCCTTGATGTTAACTCTATCCAAACCAGTATCACTATGCTATTTAGAAAAAACACTGCATTCAGTGTGTCACTAGAGTTTACCACTTTGTGAGTGGATGGTCTGTATTCATTTTTGATACAGTATCTGTTTCATAGCCTCTTCTAACTGAAATAGTTGCCTGTAGTATAAGAATGTTTAGCTGGGGCCCAGCAGTGGTGGCACAGGCCTTCAATCCCAGCACTTCGGAGGCAGAGGCAGGGGGAATCTCTTTTAGTTCGAGGCCAGCCTGGTCTACAAGAGCTAGTACCAGGACAGCTAGGGCTGTTACACAGAGAAATCTTGTCTTGAAAAAGACAAAAACAAAACAAGAATGTTCAGCTGGACTTGACTGCTCATGCCTGCAGTCTTGCACTCAGAAGACAGAGGTGCAAAGGTTGCAGAACGTCTGAGCTAACTCCACCTACACTGTGAGATGCTATCTCAAAAACAATCAAACAAACAAATGAAAGAATTAGAAATGAGTTAGGTGTTGGGGGTATATGCCTTTAATCCCAGCCCTAGGAAGAGAAAGGCTGGCAGATCTCTATTAGTTCAAGGCCAGCTGATGTACAGAGTGAGTTCCAGGACAACAAGGGTTCCCAGGGTTCCTTTGAATAATCATTTTACTTATCATTTCTTTGCCTAAAATACAGTGGTAAAGGGCCTGTGCCAAGAAGAAAGCTTACCATCTCCTGAAAATTCCAAGAAATAGCAAATCCCAAAAGATGGGCAAGGGGAAGGTGTAGGATTTATCTTAAAAACATACTTCTTTGAATGCAGTTAGAATTAATTATACAAACTTTTACATTGTTTTTTTCCTCTTAGCAATCCAGCTCAATGCCTTCCTTCCCCTTTCTTCCACTCTCAAGCTTCCTCAACTCACCACAACACATCAGTGGTTCTCAACCTTCCTGAAGCTGCGACCTATTAACACAGCTCCTCAAACTGTGTTGACCGCTACTCCTCAAACTGTGTTGACCGCTAACCGTTATATTATTTTGTTGCTACTTCAAAACTGTAATCTCGCTGCTGTTATGAACAGTAATGTAACCATCTGACATATGACCCCCAAGGGGGTCATGCCCTGAATGCTGAGAACTATTACACTGACAATTCAACCTAACTATCTTCTCAGCAAATGTTTCATTTATCCTGGTCACCTCCCACTTCCTCTTAGGCTAAAACTCATTCAGCAATTACAAGAGTGAGATATATTGCTAGCTCCCTTATTTTAAAACAATGTTTGTGTTCATTAGAAATAATCGTTCCCACGTCACTAATTAATGGCAGGTTGAGGGTTGGAAGACATATTTTGAGTATAAGACCCAAGATCTTTTATTCCCTTATACTGGGTGCTGTATCACTTATGGAAATAATTTTGAAATTTTTGTTGTTACTGCTGTTAATTTGGTACCCCTCTCCTTAATTCTTGATTAAATAATTTTTATTGAGTGTAGACTTTTTTCTCCCTTTTACTATGGTCACTTCTCTTTTTTTTTTGACATATAACTTCTGTATACTGTTACAAAAAAACTACCTCAAGAACTAATCCATACCTGTGAGTTCTGTTTTTAAGTTATCTGGAAAATGAACGTATTTTTTTCTTAACTGAAAAGCTTTTGGATTTTAAATAGGCAAATATAAGATTAATAACAATATCTGTGGAGTTATTCAATAAAATAAACATTTCAGTATGCAAAGCTCTAGATTCTAAGTGACCACAAACATAACCGTTGAAGCTGAAACAATTTTTGAACAACAAATAGAAAGATTTAAGATCCTATTCAGTGGCACTTCAATAATGTGGGTCAAAACATTAAAATAAAATTCCTATTTTTGGTGTTAGAAGCATGAGCGAATGGGGGAAAATAAGGAAAATTGGTATTTTAGTTCAGTGGAATCTTAAACATTAGAAGACAGGCCTTGTCTAACGCATCCAGGATAACTCTTTGCTTCCTTCTCACGTATGGATGACATTACAGTGCAAGCATCTCTCCTTGGCCAAGCATCATTCCCTTTAATGTTGATGCGCTTATTATAGTACTAGTCTCTTAGTGTGTTACTTAAGACAGCCATCACTTCTGATCTGACAGTTCCCTGCTTAGATGACTGACTGGGTCAAACCACCCAACTATTGCACATACTTTGAAGCTGGCAGATTTTGATACTTCAATTAATTTGTAAGTTCCTTCACAACAGTATTTAGACTTATGTTGGTCTTGAAGAACAAGGGCTCATGCAAACTGTAATTACCACTCAACTTTATATGCATTGTGTTAACAACATTTCAAAATATCTGTGATCCATCTAGAACATGAAGCTGACTGGAAGCTCTACTTTCCTCTGACACTTTATTCTTTTCGTTAAAACAAATTTCCTTGTTTATATGGATCATTTCTCTTTAACTTGAGTTTCTTTGACTCCTTACCCATGGTCTCTAGAGTGTGAGCCATGCAACCATACCCATGGTCAGCATCCTCTGATCAAACGCATTTCTACTTCCATTCTTAGTCTTCCCTCCTTCCCTCCCTGCCTCCTTTCTTCTCTCCCTTCCTTCCCTTCCTTCTTCCAGTTTTCTTCCTAATCAGTCCTCTTGCTTTTCTTGCTCTTCCTTCCTCTCTCATTCTTTCTTTCATCCTCCCCTCCACTCTCTCCCCCACCTCACATTGCTCTAACTGTAGGCTTACCCCTTGGAGGCAAGTCAGTAAAACAATTACTGTATTAAGTCAGCCCCTTCCCTCGAATCCTTGCCTTCTGTTACCAGTGTTTTCCCCACTATTCATTATTTATTTATTTTTTTATGTTCATTATTGCTTTTGTATTCAATATTATGTCTGTATTCTCTTTTCACTTTTTATTCTTTCAGCTTTGCGTGTATGCGTTGCACGCAGTATATGTAACTGTTAGTAAGGGGATGTGTCATGTGCAAGCTGGTACATGCTAGGTAGGGGTTAATGTTGGGTGTCTTGATAGCTCTTCATTTTGTTTGTGGAGGTTAGAGGGATATGTCATCACGCCTAGCTTTCGTAGGTACTTGAGATTTGAATTTGGGTACACATGCTTGCTAGAAAGAAGTTTTAGCAACTGACTTCTCTCCCTAGTTTTTTTCTAGTCCTTTTAGGTTAAAATTCAGCTATTACTTTAAGGTTTCAGTTGTAGCAATCATATTCTGTACCCAATAATAGTCATAAGAAAGGGGTCTAAAGTCGGTGTTAGGAGAAACAATAAACTGTAGAAACAAAATTACCTGAAAGTAAATGACTGGATAGGAGGGCAACAGGCAAACTTTTTAATGAATTATATATTTGTTATTCGTTCATATTTTGTGAAAGCCAAGGGTCAAAGAGGCAGACATGAGTTGCAAAATACAACTTTCAACGCACACTTAACTTTCAATAGAAGAGACGGGAACCGAAAGCAACTACGGGGATGTTGATACATACCATTTATTCACCTACGGCTGCCATGCCCTCTTGCTTTCCCATCGTTCTCTCTGAAGACAGGAGGGCACACATCTACTTATTTAACTCTTTATTACGCCTGCCCACCTTCTCATTATGGACGGAGGTTATTCAACAAGCTTGTATGTGTGATTTTAAGTTGTGAAGGACAAGGCCTATCCCCCCATTTCTATAATGGGGTCTGCATTTTTCACGGTGCCTTTTCGTGCTCGCTTCCCTATTTACACTTGTGTCTCGGACTTTGTGTGTATTGCAAGCAGAGTGGGATCAGGGGGCTTGTTTTGTGGGGACGACAGTAAAACTCTTGCTCACTTGCTGTGGTTGAAATTTGTTCCACTTGACTGTCAGAATTGTCCTTTTTAGTAAGCTTGCTAAGCAGCAGGTTTCCTTTCAAGGTTTGTATAAATAATCCATGTTTTCTGAACCCTCACTTCCACCCCTCTATTCCTTTCTCCACCATCTCTTTATGTTCTGTTCTCAGCATTCCTCCAACTTTACGACTATTTGCTCCCTAGCCTGCATCTGCTAAAACCTTTATCCCATCAATGAGACACTCTCTAGGTTACCTCATTTGGTGTTTTATAGTTCCATACTTCTCTGTGCAAATTTCATATTTAAATTTTCCCAATAAATTGAAATTTTATAACATATACATTTATCTTCATAAATAAATAAGCTCAATAAATTCCATTCATATTTTATGTTCATTCTCCATGTATCTGTACGATGTCATTTTATTGCCACAGTGAAAGAGTAGCCACACAAACTGTGTGTGTCTGTAGTAGGACATGGTACACTTCGGGAATGTGCTCGAGCATGGCCATCACTGTTTCAGTCTAGTCACAATGAGAAGGACAAACTGCTGTGCCATTTGATGTTAGCTTACTTTTCTCTGAACTCAACAGGAACTTCTCATCATTTTGGCCATTGGAATTTTTTTTTAAGTGAGTTATTATACTCTCAACGATTGCCAATTTTACAATTACTTTTCTACATAGTAGCTATATCCGACAGGAGAGCAAAGCTATGACATCAGGTTATTTTGCATTTCTATTTCATGAACAGGTTTTGATTTTTATCAGCACTAATATTTATTTTCATTTGCTCCATTTAAAAATTTTTACCTGCACACATTCAAACATCCTCCTATATTACAAAAAAGTTATCTTTCTACACTAAGTTGTTCATCTGCAGAGGAAACTTTATAACTGTAGAGAGATTTTATTATTCACCTATAATATATAAGAAAATACATACTGCCTTACTAGTCACTAATATCCTCAGCTTCTTGACATCAGTGTGTAATTCTGAAAGTCATATGTGAAATAGCCACGTTTGTTAAATGCTTCTCTATTTTTATATTTCACTTTTAACAGAAAACTTAGTTTAGTAAACGTGAAACAATATCTATTTTATTCTAATCAGTATCATTTTTAACTCGTGTATTTGGTGCAAGGATATATTTTCTACTCAGGACATCCATCCTTTCTCTCTCAATTTGGGACATTTTCAATACACTAGAAAATTTCACTTTTTTTTGCCTAATATCTTAAACCTTTGTTGGTATATTATTTCACAGAACAATCATTTGTTATATTCCATTGCACTTGTAAAATGTGATACACACACATTCCAGATAGTGGTAGTTGATCTTATAATCAGCAACACTAGCGCAGTCTCTCAATACAGTATTATTTCTATGCAGTCTAATAAAGTATCCATATAAAATTCACCTGAAAACAGTGTAAATTTAATTCCCATTTATTTATTTATTTATTTTTGTGAGATCAGATTTCTCTCTGTAGTTCAGGTAGGCCTTGACCTCACTCTGTAGCTCAGGGTGAATCACAGCAATCTTCCCGCTTCGCTTTCCCTAGATCCCAAGTGGTGAGTGAGTGTGCAGAAGTAGTGTCACTTCTGTGTTTGGAAGGCATCCATTCACTCCCGGGATCAGCATGAAGCAGGGGAACTGTTGCAGACTGCCTCCTCGCCTCATCAATGTAAAAAAAGGCCTTCAGTCCGTTTCTAAACATTTCAAAAATCATTATTTTTCAGAAAACTATCTGTTGCAATTTCTATGATTTTTCTCTAATACTCCTTGCGTGTTGGCATGTGATCAGCTTGATCATACCGACTTTTGGTATTTGTGAGAGGTGGCTTGCTACCATTTCAAGTCTACCCAAATATATTTGGGATGAATGGTTGTGTGATAGTTTGCTCTATCTATAAAATTCTGTTGTGTCGTTTTTATTAGGGTAAAAGTAGGATGGAAATTTTTATAGACGTTTCATTAATCCTGAAATTGTTGAAGTGCTGCCTCCATTTTATTTTGTGACAAGTATCTCATACAACCGAGGGTGACATGCCCCTGATAGTTCTGATTCTAGCTCAGGAGCTGGGGTACAGACAAACACCACCAGGCCTGGCATTTGACTAGCTGCATTTTAAAGATTTATTCTTCACTCTGAGATTGCCTACTATAACATTACTAAGAATCATGCCTTTTTTTTTTCATCTTAACTGCAGGAATTTAGAAACTTAATCCTATCATCATTAAACTATTTCCAAAAATGAAGCCAAGTATCTGCATTTTGCCTCCATCACTTCTAACGACTGTAGGGTTCCAAAGTGTCAGCAAGACACATGCCATTTTCATTTCTGAAATCAATTTCATAATCGCTATTTTAGTATTAATATTTCCAAAGAGGCCCAAGCCGAGCTAGAAATGTTTTTAAGATTAGGAAGATAAACTAAACGCCAAGTCCTTTCAGTTTTATGTGTAATCTTTTTGAATTAAGCACATCACGTTAATTTTCCTATCAAAAACAAGGTGAATCGTGAACGACATACCTTGGTCACCACAGTAATTTCTGACGAAGTATTATTTGAAGGTAACCTGAGATCTGACACTGTCAATGTAGCCTTTTCCAGCATTAATGCGAATATTTTCACCTTGTGTTTATGCACACACAGAACCATGCTTGTCATTTAAGACACCTTTAAAGGAAATCAGAGATGACAGCAGCTTCAAGGGGAAGACTGCTTGCAGAACAAGTCTGCCTGAATCCTTACAACTTCAGCACTTTCTACTTTTCTATCTAGTAACTTCTAATACAACGAAATCTAGCATATAGTTATGAAAAATTTGATGTCTTTTCTACCCGAAAAGATATTAACTATAGAACACACTTAGGGTCTTTGTATCATTGTAGAACAATCTTAGGGCTAAATAGAGTTAATCTAAAAGGATTATTTTTTCATCAGCGAATTTAAATATTCATTTATAGTAGATCCCTATATAGATTTAAGTAATGGAAATTTAAGTAAAAAAATTGTGAGAATTTTCAGGATTTCTGTTAGTAAATTTGTCACATACTTTAATAGAGGCCCTTTTTTCTTTTAAAACATTTTCTCAACAAACATGATTGTTTATCTTCAGAGTACAATGACATTTAATTAAAACTTAGCATATATTATACATCTGAAGCCCATCTAAAGTGTCCCAAATAGAGGTTTCTACTCTGGTTCCATTTCCATGGTTTCTTTTTATTCATCTATTTCCAACTTGGAACTACTAAATGAAGGAAAGCTGGGTAAAATGGTGACTGTGCTCCAAATTTAGTAGTTTTATGTACACTTTCTAGAAAGTGCTCCAACTCTAGATTAAAACAAATGAGAACCCTAAAGGAGTGGAGCAATACAGGACGCTGCTACTGTAGGAAGGCAGAGCATTGTCTGCTGTGTATCATTTACTTGTCACAAGAGCTTGATGATGGTACATATACTGACAACAATAAGCTCTATTCAAGTTAACCTATCCCAGTGGACTTTTAATAGCTGGACTGTATTTGATTCCCTTCTTACCTCATATGGAAGAGAAGATTATGCATTTTTCCCCCTCACTGGATAGTATAGACAGCTAAATGTCAAGGATTAGATTGAGAAACAAAAGCTAGAAAGAACGCCTTTATGGATTCTAAACTGCCTCCCATTCAAGTCCCGAGATTTAAGAGTGCTTAAACATTTATTCCGCTTTGTCAATGTCTGGGAAATTTGCCATTAAAAAAAATGAGTCAAAATATATACTTTTTAAATTTTATTATTACTGTGTAGCAATGGGAAAATGCAATTTATTTACACCAGCAGCCATATGGGCAGGGGAACACAGGGTTAATTAGCTATTTGTATAGGATGAATTACTTAGTAAAAAATAATCTCCAAAACAAAGGACAGTGGTAAAATTCACACTACCCTCCCCCAATGATCCCAGCATGCGATAATGCCAGGCAGTGGCCCCTGGGCATGCGATGGTGGGAACTAATTTATGGAAGAAAAACCACAAACCACAGAAATGTAAAGAACCCCTTTCCCCCATACACACATACTCAGATACATAATAGGATTACAGAGTGGTCAATACAACTAATTGAAGAGGAAGGATAGAATTTTGCTGTTACAGAAGCAGGGAAGGGAGCGTTCCTAACCACTGTCAACTATATGGCAGAGAACATTAGCTCCCAAACAAGTAGTTCTTCCCTCAGGGCAGTAATAGCTGAACTGAGCCCACCTTCTATCTACACAGGGTGGGAAGTTATGGCCCTAATGGAAATGAAGGAGACAGAAAACAAAAAATGGGAAGTAATATGAGCAAACCATTACGCCCAATTACCACCCACTTCTTCTGTTCTACCCAGAAAAGACCAGAGAGAAAATATTAAAGTCACATTTGAGCTCCCTATCTGAAGGCAAGAGTGAGCGGGCCATGGCCTTCCTCCCTTTCATGTTTCCCAAGCACTTTAAATAGACAGGAGTCTTAAGACTGCTTTCTCTTGAATTCACTGAAGGTGCGTGCAGAACTCATGTAGAAAGGTATCTTTTAAAAGTATTTTTAGTTCCTGGCCAAGGTTTCATTTTTTTCTAGGCTCTCATAATTCTTGGGACTGAGGATCCATCAAACTGTAACTAGGCCCCAACCCTGAGCTGGAAAACTCTGAGAAGGCAATAGATAGTCTCAAGGTCCAATCACTACGGTTTCCTTAACTCTTGAGTACAGTAACCCAAATCAGTCCATAGAGTTCAAATAGAACCTGGGAAAAGGCAGATCCGTACACAACAGGGTTAGAAACATGGAGCAGCACTAACTCCATCCTGTGTATACCAGCATTCGCGGTTCTGCTGTAAGTCCCAAGAGGCAATGTCCATGTAGTAATGGGAAGGAAGAACTAAGACAAGCAGGGGATAGACTAGCAAGGCAGTCCTATATAAGAGAAATACATAGACATGAAACCACCTTGGAAATACAAAAAACAGTTCCTTTCCCGTCCCGATCCAGAGGGAGCCATGTGAATACCCTCCTACTAGTCCTCCAGAAAAACAGGTAAAACAAAACCAACAACAGAAAAACTTAAAGGAACAACAACAAAAACGAAAATAAACAAACAAATCAAAAAAGGAGAAAAGAAACTTCGTGTAGGCTTCGGATGCAGGGCACTGGAAGGTGAACTGAAACCGGTTAGCGTGGCAAGCAGCACCGGGGATCATGAGCTGCACCGGATAGGCAGTGGGGCAGTGACAGGAACGTGGCCAAGCCAGAGGGATGAGGCTGGACCCTTTACTGGGGTACAGAATGAGGTAAGAAAACATTTCAAATAAAGCAGCACCGTTCTGTTCTGCTCACCTCAGGACTCCCACCCTCCTACCCTCCATCAGCCCTCACTTAGGAACTACAGAGGACAGGTCTGAACTGCCACTCACTTCCCCTCCACTTCTACGCCAGCCTCCAAAGCCAGGGAATTTTGGAGGTCTTTTCCTAACTTCCAACAACAAAAAGCCAGCCCCTGCTGCCATGAAGGTCCAGCGGACCAAGTGAAGCACTGTCATTTGTGAGGGCCAAGAAGGTGGTGGCAGTCTTCATTCACCATAGCAGAGGTCTGACTGCCCCATGTAGGGGAGAAGAGATTCTGCAACCCTACCAGGTAAGCAAGGCCTCTTTCAGGGCCCTTAGCATTGAACTCATTCACATTACTGAGGGCAGATGGAAAACGTTCCCTCCTGGCTCAATTTTCAAACAGCCTTCTGCTTGGCCACTGGGCCCTTCTGTAGTTCAGTGGTGTCCCTGACAGGACAGACACTTGTCATAGTGATGGAGTCTGACCCACAGGCTGGTTATATCGCCAGTAACTCAAAAGCAGGAACAGACTGTGCCACCAAACAAGTCCACGGTGATTCACGGTATGCATCTTCCAGGTGGAGATGGCACGTGGTTGCAGAAGTCTACTTTCTCCTCACAGCATCAGAACAAAGTCTTCAACTGTTCGTATACCACCGTGTCCTTTGCCAAACCTTTGCCTCTGAGTGAGATGGAAAGACAGAGCTTCGGCGAGTCAAAAGGCGAGGCCTTGGCCCCACATCAGTGGAAATCACTGAAAACGCTGAGCCTCTGGGAAACAGGTGGTTCTCAACTTCTTGTGGACAAGGTCCAGGGCTTCCTACCAAATTCAAATGGGAATTGAAATTTTTCTAGTATCCAAGTCTCATACCCGACTTTCACTTGTATCAAAGAGGCCCAATTGGGTTGGGGCTTTGGAATCGGAGGAGCAGTCCACTGAAGCTGACTGATCCATGGCCTGACCATGGACATTATCCAAACTATGCAGGAAGTCCTTGATATCAAGCAGATCCAAATTTGAGAAACAAAAGAATTGTAGATGCTGGGCACACAGTTGCTCACCTGTGTACTGACGACGGCAGCACGGGGATCTTGTACATCCAGGTGTATTTATAGAGCTCAGAATACAGCACGAGGCCTATGGACACAGTCCTGCCCAGGATTTCAGAGCTGGCACTGGGTACCCTTTCGAATGGATCCAAATTCCTAAATTCTCTTCTTTGGGCTTTTTTTTTTTTTATGTTTTGTTTTGTTTTTCAAATGCTAAGATCTTTAAGGGTAACTGGGACTTTTATGTTTTTTTCTCTCCCCCCCCTCCAATTTAGCTTACTCCTCCAAGCCAGGGGACCAGTCTCCATTATTGTCCTGGTCACTGTAGCCCCTCTCTCACTTGTTGGGGACTACTGGAATTCTGGAGGTGAACGCTGCAGCTCCGGCTGGGGCGCATTGTCAGAATCTCCAGGCAGGGGGCAGAGCGGGCGGCGGCGTGGTCCTTTGTCTTCCACTGGCTGGACGCCAAAATCCTTCACGCTGCCCGTGTCTGCGAACTCCAGGTAGAAGTAGCCACACTTGACAGCCCGGTGCACCTCAAAGCAGAATCCCAGGCAGGAATCCTCTATCAGGTCTACATAGATCTCCTGCGCGATGGCCTCCAGCTTGCTAGTATCCAGGTTGGACAACGAAATCTCCTCCATCTTAATCGGGGAAGCGGCTGTGCAGAGGACGCTGCTTTTTTATTTATTTATTTTTCTACTCACGGCAGAGACTCGTCGGGCTCCGCGGGCTGCGCTAGGCCTTGCAGGCCTCTCCGGGGCCGCGTCCTCCGGGTCGGCGACAGCGGCGTCCGCGGCGACAGCAACGGCTGCTCCGGAAGCCCCGACGCTCGCTCGGCTCCGATGATCACCACGTTCGCGATTCCGAGCTGCGGCCCGGCCCCGGCTCAGCGATCAACCGTCTCAGCAGCGCCTCACCCAGCCGTTCCGGCCTCTTCCTGTCGCGGACGGTCTGGGCCCGCCCCCCCACTTCCGCCCCGCGGTGCGCCTGCGCACTGGGCTCGGCGCGGAGGCTGGGCAGCGACTATGGCGCAGATCGCTGGCAGGGAGCATAGCAGGGGCTTCTCTGCGAACTAAACCGTGCTCATCGTTCTCTCGGTTCTCGAAATGATAGCAACGATCCCGTGTTATCTTTCTTAGCATTTTAAACGTTCGCTAATGAGTTCACCTACGTTTAATTGATTCCCTCCGTAAAGGGAGGAATAATAATGACTTGTTGCGGAATTAATTGAATAATGATTTTAGGCATAGTTATTCAGATACGACTGAAAATTTGACTTATAGGATCGACTTATAGTAATTTACTGTACTGCCGCAGTTGTCATGTAAATCCACTAGATGGTGCAAGGAAACAAATTTCCGTATAGTTTCTTTGAGTCTTTGAATGAAAAAAAAACCTAGAATCTTGACACTAAACACATAATTCAAATATATTGATCAAATAAACCTAAGGCATTTATCTCAATTAGAAGACCATTATGTCAGCGTGACTGTAAAGAAATGATAAAAACGATGTGAGCATTGTTTGGAGGACTCGGTGAGCAGAAGCTTTTCCTGAAGTTACTCTGCTTTTTATTGTGAGAACTGGAATTGGCCCACAGGATTCCCTGAAGCCAGCCAGCTCGTACAACTTTCCTCATTTGACTAAAGTAAGTCCTTATTCTGTGGTTAAGGTCACTAGTAAAATACACTACTGACCACTGCGGATCCGAACAGCTCAGCTCTTCCGAATCAGATTAGTTGTGAATTCAAAGATAAGAAAGCCACTGTATTCTTCTCCCTCTTTTACATCTATTATCTGGTTCTCCTCCCCAACTGCTTTACGTTTGCAATTTATCAAAGTAGAACTGTGGTTAAAAAAAAAAACTGCATTGCTCACTTATAGCTTTCTTATTAAAGGATTCCAATTTAGAGCAAAACGTCATTAGAACAACACTCTTAGTTTCAACATTAATTGATATCTACGTTTTCATAAGTACAGAATTACCTTGCACTGATTGATTTATGAGTGGAAAATATTTGTAAACAGTTTGATTTTCTGATCACCTATTTAATCATTTAGAAATAACAAATTGGTAGATACTAATCATTTTGAAGGCTTATGAAACATAATTTTTGTATACCCGAAGGTCTTATTTTTAATTTGAAGTACAACTTTTTCATAAACCCGGAGTTTTCTTTAATCTATACATTCTAGATTTTTTAAAATTGAACATATTTTGATGCAATGTGGAATCTCTAACAGCCGTACAATAGACCACATAATTTGATTAAGAGTCCATGTTCCTGAACCAGACTGCCTCCTACAGTAAATGCCTATGTAAATCTTGGGTTTGAATTCATTTTCTTTAAATATCAGCAATAAATGCCATCACATAGTTTTGTAGTGAGACACATGGCAATGCATGCAAGAGTTTTCACACAGTGCCTGGCATGATGTGGCATGGTGCAAACTGTTATACACCCAGTGCAGTGAGAAAAATATGGTGATGCCTTTGAGCATTTTTGTGCAGTTCTTTCCTCTCGTTCCTTATTCAAACTTAATCTAAAACAGTGTTTCTGAGAGCACACATTTGGATCACAGAAACCTTTGTGAAGTTTAGACTTTGTTTGCTTATTTTCTGCAGGCCTTGGGTTGGGTCTGAATATCTCTTGTTAATCCTAGCCTATTTTGATATAAGCTGGTGATGATGCATTAAGTGACAAACAGAAGTTCTCACTAACAGACAACTATCCTTTATTATCATTGATGCACATTTTTTTTTCTTGCCTGGTCATCAAAGAGTCTTTGTTTACTTAATTTTAACCAAAAGTATATATGCGATTGTTTTTCTGAACCTTGTACTAAGAGAGTTGGGAACCATCTTCTGTTTAGCTAATAAACTCAATACAATTCAATAAAAAAAATCTCAAAAATATATCTGCTTTAAGGTTAATTGTAAGTCGAATAATAAGATTATAACCATTTTAAAATCTTGTCAGTGTTTTAGTTCATCTACTCTTATTCAATAAAAAATAATTGTATGGGAAATTTGTAGTTTCACTGCAATTTTATCTTATCTTCTATTTGTATTACTAGCTAAATTTCCTTAATTTGTGTTGAAATATACTGAAAATTTCACTTTAAATCAACATCAGAAAAATCAGTGGGAAATAATTTATTACTTTCTTAATTGAGTGTTGAAATGTTAAATTTACCTATATTTAGTTCATTTTCTAAGTGCAAAGCAAATGATATGGAATACTTACTTCTTCATAAATTACTTTAAAATATTTGCATTAAAATATGAAGTGCACCAAAGGGATAAACTAAAATTTATTTCTTATTTCCCATTAACCAAAGTGTACAAAGTGAAATCCTGGGCAAAACTGTGTCCATAGGCCTCGTGCTGTATTCTGAGCTCTATAAATACACCTGGATGTACAAGATCCCCGTGCTGCCGTCGTCAGTACACAGGTGAGCCACTCTTTCAAAGAGGAAAACATTTGAATTCTTATCTGAACATGTTTTTTAATAGCTGTAAACTATGTATTTTAGTGTAATAATCTTTTTGTACACTGTGAAGATATGTCTTTGCCAAGGCACCTTCTGATTGGTTTAATAAGGAGCTAAACGTCCAATAGCTAAGCAGGAGGTACAGGTGGGATTTCCAGGCACAGAGAGGACTCTGGGAGCAACCGTGGCTGTAAAACAAGTCAGACATAAAGAGGAAACAGGAGGTGCAAGATGGAAGAGATTTAATGCCACATGATAGAACTTAAATTAATGTAAATGGGTAATTTAGGTTATAAGAACTAGTTACAAGCCTAAGCTATTAGCTGAGCTTTTATAATTAATAAAAAAATGTCTCCATGTCATTATTTGGGAGCTGGCTGGTGGGACAGAAAAAAGATTAATTGCACATATTTTTATACTTAGCTGGCAGAGAAGATACTATGACCAAGGAGTCATTTTCCTAATGAGAACTCATCACTGGGCTTGGGATGTGTTGGTGCTAAAACACTGACACCTTCAATTCACATTTTATCCTCAGAATATCCTATTATCAAATTGCTTCAAAAAAATCTAAATAGATATGTGAATGTCATGGGACAAATGGGAAAAATAAATTCATAAAAGATGTAGGACAACTGGCAAAATTCAAATGAGTCATACATCATACAATAATATTGGTCTATATCTGAATTACTTAAAGTGAGATCATTACATTGTGACAGTGTTAAAGAAGGCATTGTTTTTAAGATGCATGAGCAATAAAAGACTTAGAAATGATGGGGCCTTTCTGCAATTCACTGTTGGACTGGAGAGAACACAATGGTTCAGACTTGTCTCTAAAGAAGAAATCTAAGGGAAAGCATATAGACGAAAAGTGCTATAATTTTCAACATGCTAATCTGAGAAAAGGTTGATGTGAAAAACTATTTTTACTATTCAAATGTGTCTATACATTTGAAACTTTTAAGATATTTTTTAAATTTTCTATTAACTGTTACCACATCCTGGGCAAAAATACTTTCACTCCTTATAGCCAAATGAGAAACAAACTTTTATTTATTTATTTATTTGTGTAGACCTACCCTCGTTAAGAAAAGCTATCAATAATTATTAAATTCTTATTTTATTCTTTTATATTTAAGAATGACATGAAATACTAAAGAAGTGGCACAATCTCCTTAAAAGATATTTGTAGAGCATTTGCCTGTACATAAAAACTGTTCATACATACAAAAAAGTTCCTGAGAAAATAACTGTAGAAGCATTACTGGCAGTTGGGTTTTTTGACTTCTAGGTCCATCTAGATGCATTTTGCTACCTCATTCCTCTACTTTCTGTGAACACGAAAATGACAATGTATATGTTTTCTGTGTATTTTATAGAGACCACAAACACAGTTCCCACCATCACTAACAATGCAGTCAAAGTTCTCACATTTGGAGAATTGAAGGTGAAAAAAATTCAGTTTTAATCTAATATTGTGTTATGGATTGAAGGCAAAAATATATCCAAAAGCTCATGTTTTTGAATGAGTGGCCCTTAGGAACACTAGGTTGAGAGGTGTTTGTAAAGCTCATGGAACCTTTATGACGTGGCTTCTTGCTATTGGATGTGTGTCATTAGTAAGGAGACTTAAGGCTTTATAAACAGCCCCCACTTCCTGGTCACTTTCTGCACCCTCACTGTGAATGCAATGAAACCAGTTGCCTTTCTGTTCCTGTCATCATGCCTCGTCTTTCATGAAGGACCGTATCCTGGAAGTGTAAACTAAGATAAACCTTTTGTTCCTTCAGTTGCTTTTAACAGGATCTTTTTTTCTGGTGGTTGTTTGTTTGTATTACAGTAGGAAAAGTAGTCAATACAGATTGATGGGATAAAATGTTTTAAAGATTCTAATTTGTTCAATTAAATCCTGTGATAAGATTATTTTACTAGGTCAGATTAGTACAGTAATGTTGCCTGAACATGAAGACAGTTGTGAAGAAAGTTCATCTATTCAGAAGCTTTACAAGGCTAACAATCAGGGTTCCCTTTAGACATAAAAACTCTCTGTAATGTCTATTAAATCAATTTCTAAGTGACAGTATATTGATTCCCATTTCTTCCCTGATAAGCCGTGTCCTTTAATAGATCTTGATCTTGCGAACAGTAGTTTTGCTAACCACGGCAGTGTTTGGAAAGTGTTCCTTAGAGATTTGTGAGGACTTTTGTCTTGACCACAAAACTATTGTGCAGGCCAGTCTTGTTTAGTAGAAATATGTCTATTAATTTCTAGTACTCATCCGAGTAAACAATATGGTTTAATATATTGGAACAGAAGATTGTGTGAAAAAGATTCATAGTTTAATCTAACACTCGTCCAACCTACTAGAAAAAGCAATAAATAAAAATAATACTTAAATGATGGATAAGGAAAATAAAGCCAGAGGTGTCAAGAGAATTGTTGAACTTGTCAGTGGCAAAATTAGAACCAACTGGCAAATCTTCTGACTCAGTCTAATTCTGGTCCTGGTACAGAGTCGTTTTCTCAATGTCTGGTTTTATAGCTGCCAAAAGTTTAGTAAAGGCTAGATGTATTGAAAAACTAGAACAAGAATTAATCTATAATATATTTATCACATAACCAATGCAAAATACTGGTGAATGAAAACTACATGGGACTCTGTATAATGCTATAATCATTTGTTTTTCTAGAAAAAAATGCAGTATTTGTCAAATTAGCAAATTATCCAATCCAAATGGGGATCACACACAATTTAGAAATGCATAAAATGTCAATTAAGAACTTCTTGCTGTTTTTAATTTTCTTTTTAGAGACAGAGTGTTGCTCTGGAATATACGGTGTCTTTAAACTTCTGATCTTCCTGTTTAATCCTTATACATATTAGGATTATAGTGGCACACCACCAACCATAACCAGCTTCAATGTGGCATCATTTTGACAACCTTTAACCGGTTGAATTTTTATTATTTGAGTTTTATTATTATTTCTATCTTCTTTGCACCGTGTTTTGTTTACGTTACAAAGACAGATTGATGTAATTAATTGAACACACGTTGTTCTCATTTGAATAATGCTCATTAGGTTTGTTTTGTTTGCCTTCTCCCATGAAGAGCTATTTTCTTAAGCCAAGCTGTTAAACTGGTGGGTGGAATGCTTTTATTTCTTGTATTCCTCAGATAGTCATCTGGTCTATGCCACCAAGGGAGAGATTGATTTTCTTGAAAAAACAATTGGTAAATGTAAGATTAAGAGAAAATTTGGGTACTAATTTGAAAACATGAGAGTAACTCAGTACTGGTCACTGATTATCGACTAATATTTTCTGAGTGAATTATTCTGATGTCTCTCAGATTAAATCTCTCACCATTTTGTTTACTCTTGCCCTCCAATTGTGTTGAATCTGTTCATTGCTTTTCAGTTCGAAGGAAAGTTCAAGAATTATGATGCGTGTCTATTTGGAGGTGTCAATAGTTTCCTTCCTGTCTCCCTCTCTAAATTTCCTCAACCACCAGTTTTTATTTATCTTAACCCAATTTTATCAACCCTTGACATTTGTAGTCATCTACCATTTCCACTAATGTATTAGCCACGCCATACGCTACTAGAATGTTATGTAAACTATGGATAAACATATTGCAGCCATTGCATATTTCCCTCTTACTTTTTTGATTAGTATAACTGTCACTTCCGGAGCCTTGGGCAATTACTCTATAAATACATACAGATTAGATGTGTGTACCTTCATTTGTGTTAAACACAATGCCATGTGCACAGAAGGGTCTTCATACTTGATAATAAAAACGAGCTTTACTGAAGCAAGATTTAGACTTGCAGTTTTTAGCAGCCTAACTCTTCATATAATTGATGCTTCTGACAGTTGTTTTTCCCCATGAGGATTATTCCAAAGAGCAAAGTCAACAAAAATGCCAACAAAATACATATGATGCTTCTCAGAAAAAAAAAAACACAACAGAATTGCAAGCATGCATGTAGGTGACATGAAATATCTAAATAATATGTGTAATAAAAATTGAGATTTGGAGTATTTAATGTAAAATAATTGCCAAGAAACTGTGAGACTTATACTCGTACTGTGCATATATGTTTTGTTTCAATAGCAAATTGGAGCAGTTGCAAATGAAAATGTCTGTTTCATAAACAAAGTATTATACAACTCTGTAAGCAAACATTTGCTTATGCTATTTTTAAAGTGGAAGGAAAACGCAGTTGTGAAAGAATTATTAGCCTTGGTTTGCTTGTTTTGTTGTCTAGAATAGTGCACTGTCTTTGAACAAACAAGAGGAAATCCTTGAAAATACTATTTCCATAGTTTGCTATTGTCTTTCATTGAGTGTAGTTGAGATTTTAGATTTCTTACTTCTGTTTTCTAATGGCATAAAAAAATTGACAATGGTTTTAGAGTGATCAATGAGTCAGAAGATCAATTTGGAGGAATACGTACCTTAAGTTGAATGATAATGAAGTGAATTTTACAAGGAATATTCTCATCAATGAATCTTTTTAAAAGATATATTTTATATATTAATACATTGTAATTTGCATATATATGAGTCTTCATGTACTCCTGCAGAAAGGGAGGGCATCAGATTGTGAGCTGCCATATGGTTGCTGGAACTTGAACTCAGGACCTCTGGAAGAGCAGCCAGTGCCCGTAACCGATAAGCCATCTCTCCAACCCAATCATCAATGAATCTTCAGAAGACAATACCCACATAAAGTTTCTCAAACTATAAGTGAATAATACATTCCTAAGGACAAAAGGGACATAGCAATTCTATCAATCAAGTAAATGAGATTTTATGAGGTGATGTTTTATAGCACAGAGCATCTATATACTACTTTGTTAAAGGGAAATGTGATATCTTTTTTTCTAATTCTTGTTTGTGTTTCCAATTGACTTGTCAGAAGAAGAATTTTGATGTTTAAACTCACTTTTGAGCTTCTAATGTTGGGCTGCTTTCTTTGATACTTCTTTATTTCTCCTTCGGTAAATCAGTCACAAAAGTAAAATTATTAAATATAAACTCCATTAGACTCAAATGACAATTGGTAGTGATGATTGCCTTGATAGATTCATTCACGAAATATTAATGAGAAGGAAGAACAGATGGGAGAAATGCTCTTAGGGAAGGTAGAAATCATGATTATATTTAATAGTATTTTAGAATTCCACATTTCTGTATTTTATTTTCGATATCCATTTTTTCCCCTGCGCTTCAAACCTGAAATTTTAAGCAGCCATGCATGATTTTTCTTTATTAGGACTTCTATTTAAAACACAAATCTGTGTGCTCTGCCTTTGAAACAGTTCTGTGCAGTGATACAGGTGCCATAGGAATTGGAAAAAATAAATCCCTTACACCTGACATATGGTTTCATTCACTCTTTACTTTCCGCATTTCCACTGTGGTTATAGAAGCACACTATGGACTTCGCATCCATAGGTTCTAGAAATAGAGCCTGGACACACGCCGCCTTTGTGGCCCCATGGATTCTGTGAACAAGTCAAACAGTGACAACCTCTCTGAAACGAATTTAAATGATACGTTCCTTATAAGGCCACCTGGAAGTTAAATACAATTTAACTCACTTAAAAGTCTATTAATCATTGATTAATTACTCAATAATCATTTTAGTCAGCATTGCAGCGTGGACAGGGAGGAAGTCCTAAGGCCCGACACCTTGCTGAGAGCTATTGCTACCAACAGCTGTTGTTGGGGAGAGTCAGTTTTCCTTCCTTCCCTTTCTTTCTTTCTTTCTTTCTTTCTTTCTTTCTTTCTTTCTTTCTTTCTTTCTTTCTTTCTTTCTTTCTTTTCTTTTCTTTTCTTTCTTTTTTGTTTTCTGATTTTTTGAGACAGGGATTTCCTATGACTTTGCTGTCCTGGTACTCACTCTGTAGACAAGGCTGGCCTCAAAGTTACAGACATCTCCTGCCTCTGCCTCCTGAGTGCAAGTATTAAAGGCGAGAGAAGAGAGAGAGAGAGAGAGAGAGAGAGAGAGAGAGAGAGAGAGAGAGAGAGAGAGAGAGAGAGAGAGTCAATTTTCGTTAGGACTGTTGTCTCTTGTAGGTTAGTGCCAGTGGCTGCATCTATACCGATGGCAGCTGCAATTGGAATCAGTGGGTTGTAAAGGAAAATACAAGAACAGGACATGAAGTTGAAATGGAAAATTGGGGAGTCGTGAGGCGCGAGAAGAGCAGATGTGACCAAAGTACTTTGTATACTGCTGTGAAAATTGCTGGGTAAATAAAACACCATTTAAAAATGTTGTGGGAAAAAATAGTCTTCACAAACTTATTCAGGAAGCATAGATAGTAGGAAATACTCAAACTCAGGGCTGAAATTAATAAAATGGAAACAAAGTGAACAATATAAGAAGTCAATGAAACAAAGAATTGGTTCTTTGATAAAATTAGCCTGATAGACAAACTCTTATCTAAACTAACCAAAAGGCAGAGAGGTTAAGCAAATTACAAAATCAGAAACAGAAAGGACATAACAACAGATTTGAGGAAATACAAAGAATCATTAGATCATACTTCAAAAACCTGTACTATACAAAATTGAAAAATCTAAAAGAAATGGGCAACTTTTTGATAGAAATTACTTACCAAAATTAAATCAAGACTAGATAAACAATTTAAACAACCCTAAAATCCCTAAGAAAATAGAAACAATCATTGATATTCTCCCAACCCAAAACAAAAAAAAATCCACCCAGGCTCAGATAATTTCAGCACAGAATTCTATCAGAGTTTCAAAGAAGAGTTAATACCAATACTCCTCAAATTTTTCTGCACAATAGAAATATAAGGAATATTGCCAAATCTTTTTATGAGTTTACAGTAATCTAGATACCCAAACCAAACAAGAATGCAACAAAGAAAGAGAATTGGAGACTAATATCCCTCATGAACATTGATGCAAAAATACTCAGTAATATACTGGCAAACTGAATCCAAGAACACATAAAAAATCATCTCCTATGATCAAGTAGGCCTCATTCCATACATGCAGGGATAATACAGCATAAGAAAATCTGTCATTGTAATCCACTATAGCAACAAACTGAAAGAAAAAAAAACATTAGATACTGAAAAAGCATTTGACAAAACTCAACAGGCCTTCATGATATAGGTTCTGGAAAGAAAAAGATTTCAAGAAACATACCTAACTATAATTAAGGAAATATACAACAAAATGATAGCCAACATCAAACTAAATGGAGAAAAACTCAAAGCAATTCCACTAAAATTAGGAACAAGACAAGGCTTTCCATTCTCTCCATATCTGTCAATATAGTACTTGAGGTTCAAGCTAAAACATTAAGACAACAAAAGAAGAGGCAGGGAGGGGAGCAGAGAAAAATGTAGAGCTCAATAAAAATTAAAAAAGTAAAAAAGAGAAAAAAATAATAACACCAAAGCACACACACAAGAATGCTCTTGTACCCTGTAAAGATTTGTCACTTGTATTGGTTTAATAGAATACTGTTTGGCATATTTTTTTTTTAAAAAAAGACAACAACAACAAAAAGATCAAGGGATAAAAATTATAAAGGAAGAAGTCAAAGTTTCACTATTTTCAGATGATATAATAGTATACATAAGTGATCCCAAAAGTTCTACAGGAAACTCCTACAGCAGATGAACACCTTCAGTAATGTTGTTGTATACAAGATTAACTACAAAGAAAAAAATCAGTAACCCTTCTATATACAAATGATGAATGGGGTGTGAAAGAAATAAGCACACTTTACAATAGCCACAAATAATGTAAAATATCTTGGGGTAACTCTAACCAAACAAGTGAAAGGCCTATATGACAAGAATTTTAAGTCTTTGAAGAAAGAAATTGGGGAAGAGATCAGAAAATGAACAGATCTCCCATGCTCATAGATTGGCAGGATTAACAATGTAAATGACAATCTTATGAAAAGCAACCTACAGATTCTGCAATCCTCATCAAAATCCCAGCACAATTCTTTACAGACCTGAAGGAATAACACACAACTTTATATGGAAAAACAAAAAACCCAGGACAGCTAAAACAATCTCATACAATAAAGAAACTTCTGGAAGTACCACCATCTCTGACTTCAAGCTCTACTATAGAGCTATAATAATGAAAACAAGTTGGTGTTGGCATAAAAACAGACACATGGGTCAATGGAACCAAACTGAATACCCTGACATAAACCCACACACACGTATGAATACTTAATTTTTGGTAAAGAATTAAAAATATGCAATGGAAAAAAGAAAGCATTTTCAACAAATAGTGCTGCCATAACTGGATAGTATCATGTAGAATAATGCAAAAATATCCACATCTATTGCCATGCACAAAACTCAAGTCCCAGTGGATCAAAGACCTCAATATAAATACAGTTAAACTGAAACTGAAAGAAGAGAAAGTGGGCACATAAGAACAGGAAACCACTGCATGAATATAACACCAGTAGCACAGACACTGAGGTTGATAATTAATAAATGAGACCTCTTTAAACTGAAAAACTTTTGTAAGGCAAAGGACACTGTCAATAAGACAAAATGGCAGCCTATAGAATGGGAAAACATCTTCACCAACCCCACATCAGACAGAGGACTGAGCTTCAAATTATATAAAGAATTCAAGAACCTGACATCAAAATACCAAATAATTCCATTAAAAAATGGGGGTACAGATCTAAACAGAGAATTCTCAAGAGAAGAATCTTGAATGGCCAAGATACTCTTTAAAAAGTGTTCAACAACCTTAACTATCAGGGAAATGCAAATCAAAGTGACTCTGAGGTACCATCTTACACCTGTCAGGATTATCAAGGTCAAAAAGCTAATGACAACCTATGTTGAAGGGAATGTACAGTAAGAGGAACATTTTTCCACTGCTGGTGGGAGTTCAAACTTGCACAACCACTTAGGAAATCAATATGGCAATTTCTCAGAAAGTTGGGAATCAATCTACCTCAAGACCCAGCACTATCACTCTTGGGCATATACCCAAAGGATGCTCTATTGTACCCCAAGGACATTTGCTCAACTATTCTCCTAGAAGCTCTATTTATAATAGCCAGAAGATGGAAACAACTTAGAAGCCCCTCAACTGAAGAATGGATAAAGAAAATGTGGTACATTTACACAATCGACTATTATTCAGTGGGGAAAAAAGACACCATGAAATTTGTAGGCAAATGGCTAGAACTAGAAAAAAGTCATACTGAGTGATAACCCAGACTCAGAAAGAAAATGTGGTATGTACTCACTCATAAGTGGATATTAGATGTAAAGCAAAGGATAACCAGACTACAATCCTCAGCTCTGGAGAAGCTAGGTAACTAGAAGTACCCAATAATGCATGGATTTCCCAGGAATGAGGAAATAGATGAGGTGTCTTGGGTAAACTGGGAGTTTGGGACTAAAAGGGAGAGGATAGGGGGATGAGACTATGAGGGAGGGATCATAATGGTCGAGTTGGGGGCCGGACAGAGAGGGAAAGTAATGAAGGAGATATTTTGTAAAGGGGGCCAAATTAGAGAGAAACCTGTTGCCCAGGAAATTCCCAGGAACCCACAACGATGACCCCCATCTAACACTTCTAGCAAGAGGTTTCCTGAACTAGCCCTGTCCTGAAATCAGATAGGTGACTGCCATCCTAATTGTCATCATTGAACCTTCATCCAGTACCTGATGGAAGTAGATGCAGAGATCCACAGCCAAGCACTGGGCTGAGTTCCAGGAGTCCAGTTGAAGAGAGGGTGTGGGGATTTTATGAACAAGGGGTGGGGGTCAAAGTCATGATGGGGGACCCACAGAGACACCTGGCCTGAGCTTGTGGGAGCTCATGGACTCTGGCTGGACAGCTATGGAGCCGGCATGGGACTGACCTAAGCCCACTGAATAGCGTGACAGCTGTGTAGCTTGATCTTTTGTGGGGCCCCTAGCACTGGGGATAGAACCTGTCCCTGATGCATGAGCTGGTTCTTTGGAACCTATTCCCTAAGCTGCCATGCCTTGTTCAAATTTGATGCAGTGGGGAGGAGCTTGATCCTGTCTCAACTTGATATGCCATGCTTTGCTGATTCCCATGGGAGGCTTTATCCCATCTGAAAGGAGGAGGAGAAGGATGACAAGGGAGAGGAGGAGGAGGAGGAGGAAGATGAGGAGGAGGAAGAGGAGGAGGAGGAGGAGTGGAAGGGGAGAAAGCTAGAAGGGAGGCATAGAAAGAAAACAGGAGAAGAGGAGGGACGTAAATTGTGGTTGATATTTAAAATAAAAAATATGATGAATAAAAAATAAAAATAAAGGAATAAAATAGAATAAAAATTAGTCCTCAAATGCAAACAGTCCGTTAATCAACTTATTAGTATATTTATTAAACATTGAGGTTTCTGCATGTGTGTTTCTTCAGATTGTGAATATAGTACTAAAGAAATTGGGTCCCTCATCCAAATAGCTTTTTAGTGGCAGTAATGGATAAATCCAAGCAATTACATATTATAGAATCTGTAAAAAATATGTCAACAATTTAGTATGTAGGTTCAACATTATATGGTCAACCTCATGCTCAGAGAAGGGAATATGCCAAACCAATGAAATTCCACTAAAAACAATAAAATAATAGTTTCAAAGAAAATGAAATACTTTAAAATAGAATTGCTTCATAAGAAAGAATAAATTCCTATGAGATTATGAGTTGTTATCTACTTCCACTAGTATATAATGAGTGCTTTGAATGTTGCAAAAGGTTTCCTGTAAAGCATTGTAGCTAGAACTAAAATAGAGGTTACCTTAGGAAGTAACTTTCAGAGACAGGGAAACTCAAGACACTTCAGAATTGCCTTTGTGCACTGTGCATTTTTTCATTGGAGTTCGACTTGTTTCTATGTGTACAGTAATGTGAAGAGCAAATTTATCTATGTTGCACGTGTTCTCTTCACAGAGATCCAAAGGATCCGGGAAGAATATCCTAGAAACCCTGACATTTACCACCGTACAGGTAATATAGTTCTTTTACTTGTTTCTTGCTGGAGAGATCCAGCCACGCCTGGTATGGATTTAAAAGTACTTCTAGATCTTTCCCTCATATTCCACAAGGTTGGGCAGTATTTTCACTGATACTCGATCTGCCCCAGCTGTTCATGCATTTAAATGAAAGTTAAAGAACTCTTTTCTGATCTAGTTTTAGTGTTCCCCTAATTTATATGCGCGACTCTCTTCTAGAAGAGCTCGTTCAGAGTAATTTTCTCAGCTTTATCTGTCATTGGTATTTTTATGCCTTTATTTCTCAGCCCTTAAAATGTGACACAAATAAAAACAGCTTTCTAAATAAAAAAAATTGATTATTTGGTAATACTTACCCCATAAACCATCTCCTTCTGTGAGTCTAAAGGATATTCTATAAATTGGATTTAAAGAGAAAAATCACACATCTTAATTTATTGGGGTATACAGAAAGCGATATTCATAGCTGTGTGTTAAAGTTAAATTAGGAAATCTGACACTCTTTGTTCAGATGGCTGGAAACATCTGTGTACACAGTTATCTTCTGGTGATCCTGGGGCTCCTGTGATTCTCCTCCTGGGATTTGATTAAATGTTATTGTAAGGATTACCTCTTGTTGAATTGAAGGGACTCATGACCCCTCTAACACACCAGCAGGTCTAAAGTCTGTCTTAATTTAATGTGTTAATATGTCCTAAACATTCACAACCTCAATAGTGCTCTTCAATACACTGTGCTGAAAAAAGTAGATTATTTAGAAGGTTTCTTGAATTTTATGTGTGCACACACGTACACACACACATGCAGTAGTACACACATGCACATACATGCACAGGTAATTTACCCATGCATGCATGCCGATGTGGAGACTCGAGATAGACACACTTGCATATTTTACTGAACCACTTCTCCACATTATCTTCTTTTTGAGTCAGGGTCTCTCATTAAACCTGCAGATTTCCATTTCTTTTAGACTGTCTAGTCACCAAGCGCTGAATCCTCTTATCTGCCGCTCCAGTGCTAAGGCTAAAGACATACCCTGGCAGGCGCCCACCTTTTACATGGTACCAGAACTCTGGTCTTAATGCTGGCATAGCAATTCCTTTATGCCCCGAGTCCCTTCTCAAACCTTTGCGGCTTTATTTGCACGCTAACTCATTACAAATGTGGTGCACACAGGAATTGCTTATTCTTATTGATCCTTAAAGCAGAAATATATTTCTGATTATACACTTGAAACAATTTTGTAGATATATCATTTAAAATTTGTGACCCATTTGATGCCCTTTAGAATAAGGAAGAAGAATCTGAAAAGGAATGTTAGTACTGTGGATATAGCCCTCATAAATCACCACCAGAAGAAATAATATGAATCTCAGAGACACATAGGTGAAATAATTTATATTATTATTAAGCACAAACATATTCACACGTACTATAAAATGCTATTGGGGAATCTGACCACAAAATGTCTTTTTACCTTAAATGAATTTGAAATAACGGTTATAGATTTTTTACTCTTTCTTTTTTTTCTGTTTCTGATACTGCATATCAGCTGGTTATCCAAATGTATATTGCTAAGAATGATTAATTCTTCTTTCTTGAGTAAATAAAGTAACACAATGATGTCATATTTTGTGCTAGCCCTATGCTCCTCCAGATAGCAAGAGGAGAAACTATCTCTGAATCTCCTCGTAGGTAGAACATTTATACCTATTTCTTAGGCAGCTAGGACAATGCAGTACATTCATGCAATGGTTAAGACTAATCACCATTTCTATATCCTTATACATTTCCTAATTAGAGTTGTTTGGTTCCAAACTCTTCGACTTATCTTGAGATACGTAATGCATGTTGCTGTAGACAGTTTACGTTGCCACACAACACTAGAACTAACTCTTTCCATTCAGCTGTGCTTTTGTATTGTGATCTGGTTTCTGTCTATTTCTGGTCTCCAGTGACCACTATTCTATCCTTTACTTCCATGAAATCTGCTGTTTTGGATTCTACAAAAGAGAAATGAACAGTACAGTATGAATAGATATAGTGATAAGCACGGAAAGAAAATACCACACATTGTTTTGATTTTTATATCTAGATTTTAAAATCATAATCTTGTCACACAGGAAAAATAAGAATTTTTTAATTTGATAACTTTTAAATACAAGTAAATTTTATTTATTTTAGCAATACAAATGACTTGTACATCTCAATAAAGTTCAAAATGATGTTTCCACAGACGCATGCAAGCATCTGTTGATTAAATCAGAGTAATTAATAGTCACCTTTCTTATTGCTTTTGTCAGATTTAGTGTGTTCAAATTATTTTCTTCTGGAAATTTCATAAAGTACATGACAGATTAACAATAGTAATTTTAAATACAGATCTTATTGTCTCTTACTTGCCTTCCTCTATTATCCAATGGCTACCTAATTCCACACAGAAAAGTAGCTTAAACAGAAACACATGCATTTTGAACCTTTCTCTGTTTTCATTAATTTCAGCTGCAGGGGGGTTATTCTGATTGTATTCTGGTATCAACAATCATTGCTTTACCGCACATTTATTTCCTACTAAAAGTCTTTTCAATTTGAATAGTTTTAGCCTTGAAAAACGTTGCAAATATTGTATTAGAGTTTGCATATACCCCCTACCCTGTGTGTCCCATCATTCAATTATTACATTCGTGTCATGAATTTCTTACAACTGATGAACCAAAACATTATTTTCCCTTCCTCTATGATTCTCACAGATTTAATTAGCTTCTTCCCTAGTACCATTTTTCTGGTGCCAGATATTATCTAGAATAATCTTTGTATTTAATACCAACCGGGTCTCCTTTATCTCCTCTAGATTGTAAAAGTTTCTCAAACTTTCCTTATCTTGGATGATAGTTTTGAGGATCACTGGTCAAATATTTTATAGGATGTCTCTGAAAATGGTCTGGCTAGTGATCCCCTTTATGTTTAGACAGAGATTATGTGTCATTGAGTAAAACAGTATAGGACATCAACATTAAACATGCCACTAGACTCCATGCCACGGTGCCAGTGACAGCGTTAATGTTGATTTCTTGTAAGAATTCATGCTTGCCTGACTTCTCCACTGATGACTCTCCTACAGACACACATTTTCACTAATTTAAGATTTGGAAATCAGCCACAAATTAATACAAAATAGAAGGTTATATTTTACCTCTGTGAGAAGGCAGCATCTGTTTAGATTAGTTGGATTTCCTCTACGTTGATGTTTTTTACTTTTATTTATTGCAGGGCTGAAGCAGAGATATTTAGTTTATGTTTAGAACATATTTCAACACTGTGATATGTTTTTTTGTTGTTGTTGTTTGACTTGTTTCATCCTACTCTGACAAGAAAGGTTTCTGTTCACCTTTGAGTTGATCCATTTCTTTGGATTTTTTTACATTGAATTTATGAGCCTGAAGTATGTTAAAAGTTTGTTTCGTATAATAATAAAATTTTATTCCATATACTCCCTGTAAGAGGTGTAGATATAGACCCATTATTACAGATCCTTATTTATTTTATTGAAAATGGTTTCTAAAGTCAAGATCTGGGTTCTAGATACTGACAATACTAGTGAAGTATAATTCATTCTATCCTTGTTTGTGAACAAAGACAGAATATAATACAACATATGTATAATAGTGTATAAAATAATCTATGATATATGTAAAATATATATTTACATATTATATAAAATATATATGCAATATACCCATGCATAGTTTTCTCACTCTGTTTATATAAATATGTACATAGGCATATATATGTATACAAAATTGATGAAATTTATGCTTAGTGTATAATTTAACCTAAAAATAATTTTAAAATAACTTTTCAGAAATTGTTAACTGTAACATTAGAAGCAGAGTTATCCTGATATACATCTTCTTTTGCCTTTAGACCTAAATTTAATATTGCCAAGGTCATTTGAGTCAGTGCTTCTTTCATTTCATACCACGCAGTTAAATTACAAAATGAAATAAAACACAATAATTCTGTATGCTTTTTGTCTGCACATCTTTAAGTTACAGAAAGGAAGCAAGATTACTTCTAGGTAAAACTTTGAGTATGAAAAAATAGAGCTACTTTCTTGATGGCATTATGTCCTGAGTGAACCTTGGTAGATTTCGTGGGGTTCTTTTGTCAGCTTAATTCTAACCAGTGAAGGACTGGAGGGAAAACTGCATCCATTCCAATAAGATAAGTTCTGACTCTGCTTTCCAAGAGCTCCATATCCCATGGAAAATAGGAAAAGCACTTAGAACCCTGTGCTTCCTCCTGAGTACTGAAGCTGTGCTGTGACTATTCTTCAGGCATAATGAATCACCTCGTGGATTTCATTGACACTCGTGTTCATATCTGTCAGAAAGAGAAGGCAAGTCTCAGGTGTGGATAGATGAAGACTAAATTGCCATATAAAGAGATAATTATTATTTTAATGCTAGAAAAGTTTGAATAGCTAAAAATAAAGCCTGCTCACTACTTGTTTACCACCCTAAAACTTTTTATAAGCATCAGTATATCTTGACACATTTATGACCCTGTCTTGCGATATTATTGAGCTGTCATAAAAATTTTTAAAACTCTGCTTCATAGTGTATGAGTAATGCTCAAAATGCCAAACAACTATTGTATTTCGTAATCCTTGGCATCAGAGAGAAAATAGTTGTTCATTTTGTGTAAAAGTCTGAAAATTTTAGGTTAAAAATTTTAGATCATTTCCAACATATATAGAATAAATCAAGAATTATTAACCATTCCTAGGTTAGTACATACCTTCTCAAATGTGGAACACTTAACAGAGATTTTATGGAGAAGTAGAAAACAATAAATAAATATGCATAAAATCAAATTATACCCACTAAATCAACCACTACTTTAGACTCAATAGTCCACAAGGGCAGTGCAATAAAACCTGTTTTCATGAATATAAAATATACCTTGAAAGCCATGGAAATTCTCCGATTCCTAGAATACCATGCAAGAAAAACAGTAATCGGTATATTATTTGCTTAAAGTATGTGACTTGGAGAGTAAAATTAATGTCTTGCAAAATCCATTTCTATAAATTAGCATCTGCAATATAGTGTTTAGGGACTGTTAGTTTAAGAGGAGAAAAAAAAACTATAGTTCAGTTAAGTGTAGCAAGTACAGTGAACACCTTGAAAAGTAAAGTTCTTGCAGTGTTATGTTCTGAAAGGTGAAAGCTTTGCCTGAGAGTAAAGGCTTGGCTGGTTACACCATACAGCAGAGCTCTTGGCACTGCACCACCCTTCACGGTTTCAATTTGTGTTATGCTATTGTTTTTAAAACGTTAGAATCAGGAATGGTGGTTTTCCTGCAAGTGTGCTTCCAGAAAAACGTCTTTTGTAGACAACCTTTTCTATGTACAATATTCTAATGTCAGTTTTAAGAAAGAGATTTTTATATGGTACAAGGAAAAGATACAATGTCTAATACTAACCACAATACACATTTGGCCTAATTTACCATACATTATCGAATAATGCTGTTTTTACTTTCTCTTTTAAATGTTCTGATACTTTTTGTACAGGTGGAAAGGCTGCCAGGCTACCCACTGGAATAATGGCAATATCCCCCTAAATTCACATTACTAGGGTTTGGGAAACATAAAGATAAAAGCTAACGAGGATCTTATAAAAACTGGGCTTTTCTTTTGCTTATAATTCTAGGTTATTTCAAAGAATCATGCATGATACCTCAACTACTGGTTATTATTTTTGATATTGCATAGTGCTGATTTTCTATTTCAATATTAAATTGATCATTATCTTATTAGATACCACCTTATGCTAATATGCTTATTAATACTTCATATGTGTCAGAAGAGTCTACTTATAGAAATAAGTCAATTCATAAAACTTTGACTTTCTGGAGTTTGATAAGGATGTGAAGAGAAAATCATTGAACAAAATCGTGTGAACAATGGACTCTCCAGTTTAACTTGAGATAAACATTGACCTTCATATCAAAATAGCTACATGATTATGGACATTTATTCCACGGGTTTTACATTTCCATGGATTTCCACTACAGGTATTTCTTTGTCTTCTCCTCCAATAATCCAAGGCTCTACCTTATTAGATTTGGTGTCGGTTCATAGGTCAGTGACATCTGACATAAAAATCTTTCTACTATGACAGCCTGACACTATTGATTAGGGGCTGTCAACATTTTAGAATCTGAAGTGTGACTATTCTTTCAGATATTTGCTCTTCAAGGAAAGAGAGTAAAGAGTAGAAGAACCATGGACAATGTGCCATTCCAGACATCACCAAGCTTTTACAAACTGAGTTCCTCTAGCATATACATTTCTTTGCATCCCAGGGTTAAAGGTGTGCCTCAAGATCATCTCTAACTCAATAAAATATGGAAACAGCAAGGCTTTCCTTTTTAACCTACTCAGATAAAGGCAAGAAAAAAAAAGAGCTTTGCTTAGTTTTGAGTTAACAAGTTAATGCTATGATTACCTTTATTAGCACATCACTTAATCCCAACTTCTTCAGCCTGGTCCAGTTGTTGACAGAAATAAAAGAACAAAATTTAATAAATAAAACAACAGCATTTCATAAATTTTGCATCAATCTGATAAATTTCTCTTATGAATAAATACATTTTGTATGAGATGGTTGGATTTTTTTATGGAATTTTATAAAGTTTATTCTCTCTGGAGGATCGATACTTTGCACCCTGCCATCAAAGAGGAGGATAGGAACCTCTTCCATGAGTCTTACATGAGAGGAGTTTTCTTTTGAGAGATGACATTTAGGATACATGTCCTGTAAAAAGTGATCTCTTTAAACAAACTTTCAAAATGTCAGGAGCTACTGAGGGCCAAGGTATTCCTTGAAACTTGACTTTTTGGAAATTCCAAGGGGACTGCTCTTCTCACCTGCTTGTTACAAATGAAACGTAGACATTTGAGCTAAGTTGGAACCACAACAATGCAACTGGAATAAACCAGTTTGCAAGAATTTATGTGGATGATTAGAAAGAAATATTCATTATCACCAAGACAGTGTGTGGAGAGGTTTACTGAAACTTTTTTCCAAGCCCTCAGTTTACTTTCAAGTCCTGATGCCATAGAGTTTGCCTACAGAAGACTAATAAAGGTGTAGCAAGTCAGGCTCTTGTTATATGCTTACGCATATTCATGCATATTCAAACATGGATGATTACTGCACATGCAACTATGTATTAAGTAGCATGTGTATCTGACTGCAGGCATGAGCACTTGAAAGATGATGGGCATTTGAAGTTGGCATCTTTGTTTTCAGAAGTTAAAGGGCAGACATTAGCAGGAAGAATGTTCTCAGCTACTTTTATTATTACAGTATTATATGATTGTTTAAATAAAAACAAATGTTTCATTGAATCATGTATTAAGTGTTTTGTTGACTTTGCTTTCTAATAACACTTTCCAATAACAGGCACTACTAAAATGTACTATAACATAACAATTTCAAAACTCTTCATGAAGGTTAGCTGTTACATTAATTTTGTGCTAATGTCGTTATATTTCAGAGATATAGAAAAATGTCTTATGCATTTGTAAATTTTGAGATGCTATTAAAATGTCTACTTAGAAGATTCCATTAACTTACTTCTCCACTAATAAATCTTATTCACCACTACTGAAATATGAGCAGCAATTTGTATTTTGTTGCGTGTCAGAAAGCCGATTTCATTTTAAAAACTCCCATTCTTATTGTCTGCCTGTTTTGTCCCCATTCTAAATTAAATTAGTGGTTAGCATGTGAAAACAATGCGTATAAAGATTTCCCGTCCTTTCTGTGATATGGCTATGCATGTGGCAAACATTTTTCTTTGCGTTACTCACATTTTAGTTGAATTATCTTATTATGGCTCTAATCATAGATTGCAAATAAATGATCACTGTACTGGGTTGTTTTGCTTAGTGACATTTTCTTCTGGTATTTTGACAGTTTTATTTTCTTTTTATATAGCTGTTAAATTTATTTTGAACTTAGCATAGACTGGAGAGGTTGCTTTTCTTTCCACGTGAATTAGGCTGGCTTTGAATTCACAGAGCTCCAAAGGCATCTACCTTGGGAATGCTGAGATTAAAGGTATGGACCACCACGTCCAGCCTTAGTTTTTCTATTTCCAAAGTAAGTAATCAATTTTCTTTTGTGAAAGTTTTTTTAAGAGGTTGCATTTATTTCTTTTTTAAAAAATGTTGAAAAATAAACCCATGTCTGTGTAAGTCCTCAACCCCCCTTTCTCCAAGCTTCTTGGGGGTGGACAAAGTGGGCCCCCTACAGCCGCTCAGTATTCTTCCTACCAGGTCTCTGCCCTCACCACCCCAATCCCCTCCCCAGTGCACCTGACTTATTGCTAAAAGAAGGGAAAGGTGAATGAGGCCAGCTAACACCCCAACTGTCCTCTCGCCCATCCCCCATGCGAAAGTCACTACCCCAACACAAAGGGTCCAGAGGCCAAACCCAACCAGGCAGGCAGGCAAGGAGGCAGCCATTCCAGTCACAGCCAGGAAGCAGAGTCCCTGCAGGCCCTGAGCTCTAGCCCCTGGATGGGGGTTGACAAGCTCAGCTGCCAAGAACACATGCAGAACCCACAGGTCCAAGCTGTGCCAACTGGCAGCTCTGGGTCTTTCCAAGACCCGGCAAAAGCCCTAGTCCCTTCTGTCCTTAAGTGATGCTAGAGATATCCAGCCTCTGGGCAGTGAAGGATTCAGGGCTCAAATTGAGGGTGCAGGAGGCTCCAATCAGGGTAGGTGGAGGCTGAGGACCAGGGCGGGCACTGTGGCGAGAGGCAGCCAGGGCAGGGCGGATGAGAGGTGGTGGGGGCTGGTTGGGGGCCAGCCGAGAAATGATCATCTCTATCCAAGTGTTAAATATACCTGTAGAGTATATAATATATTCATAAAAATGTTTGTCGGTTACTGACTTCTTCTCTCAATTCACTCAATATATATAATAAATGACCAAGTAAATTTTACTATTATCAGAAAATTGGCCCATGGTGTGTGAAGAACAATTTAAGTATATTATACTATTTATGTTTGATAATATAATTTATTGTATTATAATGATTTTGTAATAGTTAAAAGTGTACCATCATACAATTTTTGGTATGGTAATGAAACTACTCAAGATAATTTCATGAGTAGTTATTCAGTAGAGAATGGGTACCTTGGGCCATGCCAGAGGAGCAGCGAGTTTCAACTGAATTCCAGGTGTCAGCTTAGTGGAAGGGAATCCTCTGATGGACCAATCTGGTTTAGGCAAGGCCACGGGACTGCAGGCCCAGCCGAATCTTTTGCTTCTGCTGTGCCTTTACATGTTTGCTGGCTCTCTTTCTATGCTGTCTAGCATGGTGTGAGCAGATGTTGGGAGATCTTCACTACTTGTAATACAGTGTGTTTATCTCTTTGAAACCTTCTGTTCTACTGGACATTTTTACCTGTGGATTGTCAAGAAGATGATCCCTCATTAAGTTGATAATAACAATGATGGCTTATACAGAGTTTTGATGAATAAAAATAAATACAAGGATATGTTTCATAGCCAAGGCCTGTGAATCTCACTTAAGGAGCTGCATGGATTATAGCTCAAGTTAATGACGGACAATTGAGTCCCACTAGCCCAGCCAGTTTAAATTCTTTTAACCTTAATGTTGAAAGATTTGTTCACAGGTTTCATAGTGCATCTCAGATGAAACAAAGCTTTGAAAATAACAAAGTTATTTTTCTATTTTCTAAAATGTTTTTTTGCTGAATAACTTTGAGATGAAACACACAAGAAAACAATCTAAAGTATTAGAAAGGAACATAGTTGACTGTGGAACTCTTTAAGGTCAGGGAACAAGAATAAAACTTACAGGTTGATGTATTCTCCTTGCTAGGTTTGGTTGATGATCAAAGGTGATGATTAATTCCTTATACCCATTTATGTCCTCAATCTCTTGATTGAAAAACCGATTAATGAAAGAATATGTACCATAAAGAATTAAAGTAGAACTGATTCTTTTTCATATGTAAAAGTTTAGGCTTGTGATTACTGAGATTTCTTATAAGATTACCTTTCAAGATAAGTAATAATTGGCCCTGTCTTTGTAACAGCAAAATGCTGCCTGCCAGTAAAAGATCTGACAAAAACACCTTGCTTGCCACATGGTTAATCTATAACAAGTTGCTTGGGTATGAATGTATGTGGATTCTTGAGAGAATTTGTTTTTCACCTATAATACATAAAATGTTTAATAGTGTGAGGGAGATGAAAACCATGTTTTTCCCTATAATCATTCACTTGAGAAATGGAATGTAACTGTTTTGACTCTGGTACTGCCTGAGAGATTCTGTTGGGGTATAAAAGCTGTCAAACCACATGAGATGGGGAAGAAAGAGAATAATGAGGAGAAAGAATAAAGACGGAAAACACCAAGAGAGCTTGTGAGCGCCTTTTCCCCTATCCCTTCTCATATAGAAAAATTTAGTCTTGCGAACTTCATGGATTTTTGTCAAGGCCCTGGGCTGGCTCCCAAGATGGGAGTGTACTGGTTGAAAGGACCATTAATATGAGGCTTCCTGAAGGTGGTAGGAATTGAATCCTATTTTTTATGAATCACATTGACAGCATTGAAGATTATTCATTTCATTTTTTCTGCAGTTGGAAACACAGGCTTTTTGTTCATTGTCAAATGATAAAAAGATCTGTGTTAATTATGCAGTGACTGCTACTGAGATTAATATTTTATGGACATGATATATATATATAATTTTATAATTGAATATTATATATTTATATATGTTTAAACATAGTGTCTCTTGGTTGGGAGAGCAGGTATAGAGTATATTATATATTTTTATAAAAATGTCTGTCTGAAACCTATTATCATATCAAATAAATATATGCATATAAAGCACACATGCACACACACATGACAGGGTAAAAAATTAAAAGAACATCTTATAACCAGTAAAAGAGAGAATTAAATAATATTTATCTGAAAGTACTATCCTAATGAATAAAGTCACATATTTATTTTTAATACATTGTGGATTTCTTGCATATAGAAGTTTGAGTTCACAATCTTTTCTATTATAGAATTACCTACTGTGTCATATTTATAATTTATTTATATAAATATTATATATTAATATATAATTAATTAATTAATATATTTATATATAACATATATAATATATTTATATATAATTAATAAATATATAATATATTATATTATATATAATATATAAATATATAATATATTATATAATATTATAAATATATATAAATATATTATATTTATAATTTATTTTCAACCACTATTTGTCCTGCGGAATTTTAATGCAAATGATGGGAAGATTTTGAATTTGTGTATTTTCCTGTGTGAAGCCAGATCTGATTTTCTTTCTTCTTTCTCTTTCTTTCTTTCTTTCTTTCTTTCTTTCTTTCTTTCTTTCTTTCTTTCTTTCTTCCATCTTTCTTTCTTTTTGAATGCCCATTACTATACTCCTTCTATGACTTGACAACTTCAATAAACAAGTCCTCCTTTGGTGCAGTTTAATTCCCAGGTAGGACTTGACAGGTTCCTGTTGATTAGTTAAATTACGGCTTTCCCCTTTGGGCTCATTAGAGCTGTTCATATTCCCTTACCTTCTAATTACTCGATTATTTTCCCTAATTGGACCTTTCCTGTGATAAATCTTGTTAGGAGAAAGAAAGAAAGTAGTTGCTAAGATCTGCCTGCCCTAACACTGTTCCCAGTGTGGGACAAACCTTCCCAGACATGAAGAAATCCCCTGCCTTCCACCAACTTCACCTGTGGACTGTGCCCGTCACTCATTTTTCTGCTCTGTGTTCCAGGCACAGATCATTTTATATTAATGTCTGATGGCTCTTTTGAATTTGATCAAGAGCAGATTTTGTTCTCAGAGTCTTCCTTCTCTTCTTCCTCTCCCTCCTCTTTCTCCCCCTGCCTCCTACCATAGCTCACCATTTCATCCCTAGAGTTTCTGGTCACTTTTTTTTTTTTTTTGCTAGAACAACCAAGTTATTTCCCTTAGGATTGCTTGTCACATCACTGGAGAAGGCCTGACTTCCAACTTGGTTTCAGCAGTGACAAGAACTCCCAGAAATAAACTCTCTGGGTACTGGTATATTCCATCCCATTAAAGCATTTGTGACTGCAAATGCAGAGCAAAAATCAGGAGGATATTACTAACAGCAAATACTGCCAACTACCAACGGGTCGAGAGCTCTCTGTGGAAGTTGAAAGAAACATTCCTTGTACAAGTAGCCTCTGAATCTGTGCTAAATCTGTGTTATGAGAGCAATTATAAGATATATTGGGAGCAGGAAGAAGTGCCCAAATGAGAAAAACACAAAGAGGTATAAAAAGGAAATATCTGAATTGATAAGAAAGCACTAAAAGAAGGGTAGGCAGGATCTAGCACGTTAATTGGAACTTTTCTGTGTTACTAAAGTTTTCTCAGTGTCAGCAGCTCGAATACATGTAGAGATTGAACCCACCACTATCTATAAAGGCTTGTCTAAATTACATTTATGAAAGCTAGAGATATAAATTGTGTTTGTGTGTTGCAAGGTTTTCTTAACCTAGCCTATTGATTACTAATCAAAATAGTACTGTACTTTCACATGAGCATGGGAAGGAAGAAATTTTTTAAATAAGTCCTATTATCCCTTCCCCAGACTCCCATGTCAATATTGACAATATAAATAAATAATCCAAACTGAAGAAGGCTTTCATTTCTGGTATCAACCATTTATTTATTGAACTTTTGCCTTTAGCAAGACGTTTCTTACACTCTATACAACACCAGGAACCCTAATTTGGGGTATTGTTTAATCAATTTAAGTTAATGCAGTAATATGCTTTTGCTGCTTTCAATGTAAATTGGTGCTTTTTGGTCCTAAAGTCATTGAAGTGGCATCACTGTGTTTGGGTCTGCTAGTCTTTCTCACTGTGGGCTTTCAATACACATTCACTGGATGAAGAAAAGCACACAACATCCCCTATTTTAGGCTTATGAAGTCAGAAAAAGGCCAAGTAAAAGTAAGTTCTCTGCAGTGGATTTTCCCCACTGTGCTGCTGAAAGTCATAGTCAGCTTTCCCAAATAACACCAGCTTACCCTCATACAAATGTCTTCTCCCCATGTGTGTTTTTTTAGGAAAGGCTGACAGGGAATATTCCTTGTCCCTTGCACAGAAAATGGGGATGCTACAGAAGTAGAGCAAGATAACATATGTACACATATGTAGCCAGTCAGTTCCAGCCACTTGAAAGCCTGGCTCTCTAAGTTTTTCATCATTAATTTTAAGCTGTTTTTTGGTTGCATAAGCTGAACCTATATCCTTTCTGTTAATTTCATTTCAATTAGGTCAGGCAGGTTTCATTTCTATTGCTTTCAAGTATCTCAAGTGGTATATGTTGAGATACAGTTATTCTTAATGCAGTAATACAAAGAGAAGTGATTCCACTCATCAATAACTTGACTCAAAAGCTAGGGAAGAAAAGAAAAAGAAAAGATATGGTTGAGGCTCATCCAGGGCCAGCAACCCCTGACTATTGGGAATTGGTGTGTTAATAGCCCCTTATAAGTGAACCTACTACTACCATTTGCCATTTTCCATAGTTACATTGTCAAACTGCATTCTAAATGTACATATTTATACCCAAAGATTAGTGCTTCATGTATCCTTCATCAGAGAAGCTTCTTACTAAAGTGGGTTACTATAGAAACAAGAAGTTCTACAACCTGCCATCCATAAGTGATGATGGAGAGCTATTCAGCCTAAATGGGATTTTTGTGTCACCCCCTCCAAGGCTCAGAGAACATGGCAGAAAATATGGTAGAAATAGTGTAAGAGCCAAAGGATGGAGACGTGCTCAGCCAAATATGTCTTCTGACAATGGTATGGCTATTGCATTCACAAAACCTCTGCAGGTCTCATTATCTGTACAAGACCTGAACAAGTTGGAGCCCATCCATATTTCTTCATTGACTGTAGAGGTATGGGGCCTCAGGTCTACCAGAAGAACTATGGGTAGTTAATGTTATTGTAGTTTGAGAGTGAAATGTTTTTCATGTGTTTGCATACTTGATTCCCACTTTTGTAGGGCTGTTTGGAAGTTTGTAGAGCCCTCACAAGTTGGAATTTCATTATAGGAAGTGAGTTTCTGATATGGGACATGGCTTCTCATCCTATTCATCCATGATTCATGATGGTTGAGACCATGTGCTGCCACACTTTCCTTGCCTTGGTGGATGGTGGTCCTTTGGAATCTGAGCCACACTAAACCCTTCTTCCCTTTAATATCGAGTAAGGTATTTTGTTACTTAAGACCATTGAAATACATGTATATTTATATCATGATTCATAATAGTAGCAAAATTAATGATTTTATGTTTGGGAATCATTACAACATGAACTGTATTAAAGGTTCACAGCATTAGGAAGGTGGAGAACCACTGCTCTCAATCATAAAGTACACTTAATAATTAAACATAATTCACTTGTGTTATTCACATTCATAGAAATTTGCAAAAATTAACAGTAATTCTATCATTTCATCCTGTTTGGTCCTATTCAAGGCCTATGACTTCTTGTACACCATCATTCTAGATCCTTACTGTCACTCCTAGTGCTTATTCTGTTGTTACTTGAGTCAGAGATCCTGCATCCCTGGTTCTATACTTCCTGTAGGTCATAGATAGAGTAGATGTTAGAGTGGGCCATTTCAAGACCCTGGATGTGGGCCTGGGCAGTAACTGATTTGATCAGTCATGGTTGGGACTCATCTCTCCTATTCCCCTTTATCATGACCTAATTTATCACCGTCCTTTATTGATCCTCTTACTGAGTGTGGATCTTAAGCAGAGGCAGAGCCATTCCTGCTCAGTGTTTTGAAAATGAGCCTTCAGCTCAACACAGATAAAGCAGATGGCTATATTTCTAGCATTAGAAAGAGGATTTGCTAAAGGGTCTTCCTCTGTGACCACAAAGAGGATCCTGGGGATGGTACCTTGGCTTGGGGTCACTTTGGGATGAGGTAGTTATCACGAAGGTGATAGTTGTACCATGGACGTCAGCAGACCCTTCCCTGGATGTTTTACTGTATCCTGGAGAATCCTGGCATTCCCTGCACCATCTTTTAAACGAGGGGATCTTTTTTAAAACTAGTAAATTAGCTTTTATTCAATACTGGGAAGTGAACTAAAGGAATGACTCTTTAGTTGCCACTAGGATAGAATCAAAATTTCCAAGACACTCTCAGATAGCCTGTCTTCTTAGTTGTGTTTATCTTTTATATTTCTTTAGTTATTTTGCTAACAACATTGATTTTTTTGAAAAGGAATTATTTTCTAGATTGTCTCCAATTTGACTTTATGCAATGTTTGCTTATGATTAAGTTGAGTAACATACTTGGAGGGAACTGAAGAAGAGAAGTACACTTGTCGTAACTCTTTCTCGGGGCTACATGTTTTCAACCTGACATCAATGACTGTTGTTAACCTTGAGTATATGGTAAAGTGGGTTCTCACAAATTTCTTTACTGTAATGCCAATATTTAAAACATTTTTCTTTGAATATTTATTACATCAAGCCCATACTCAAACAAAAATGAATGGCCCCTACTGTTTGAAGTTGAGATACCTATGTATAGAATTTAAAATTCTATAGAAAATGTGTCTCTTCTCCTCTGGTTAGATACCTATTAAATAACATTATTTTAGTAAGATTGTCGAGGATAAAAATGTGAGAAATACATGTCAAAATGAAATATCAGATTATGGATATTAGAAATGAGATTCATGTCATGAAGATATATTTTAAAAACTATACAAAATACAATATAAATGACAAACTATAACAAATAAAAATAATGAGACACAGAGGACGTGAGACTACCTTCTAAATCTCATATAACTGGAGGTCTGGACAAAAAGAATTTGTTGAAAATGACTGTAAGGACACATTACTAAAAATAGACAATTATCAGAAAAAAGAAACAGTTCATTTCTAAAAAGAAAAATTAGATAACTGCTCTTGCATTTATCTTATGGTGAAAGTACTTATGGTGAATGTAAAAGAATTTACCTTTATGTTGGCTAAAAATAAAAATGTTGCATGTTATGTTGAACCTTTTCACATTTTACTTTTCTGCAGGTTGAAAAAAATCAAGTAGTAGGAATTTCATGTGCCATTCAACCCATTTTGAGGAAAAAGCACATTGATTAAGAATTTGGGAGGCAAGGCAGCGGCAGACCGGCGCAGGCAGCGACAGACCTGTGGGGACCTGAAAAGCTGAGGACGACTTGTGGGCTACCGCGGCGACAGGGACAGCGGGGATTGGTGCGCAACACCCAGAGCAGATTGCCCCACTACAATTAAAGCAAAGAGGTAGGCCTTTGGTTGACTAAATCCCTATCAAGAAAGGAGACAGGTCCTGTTCCTGAAGACCCTTCTGAGGGGCAAGAGGGAACTTGGCCCCTGGCTGGAGCCAGGAAACAGGGTGACAGCATTTTGTAAGAGGAGCCCCTGGCCAACAGGGAAACCTGATCAGGTTTCAAAAGACCCATTAGATAGCCACGATAGGAGGAGATGGGCAGGCGCCAAGGCAAGAATTCACCCAATAATCTGAAAAACAACATGAAAACACCAGAACACAATGATCTTACAACAGAAGGACTTGAACACCCTAATATGGAAGAAGTAGAAAAAATTGACTTTATGGAAGCAATAGAGTCCATTAAACAACATGTGAAAAACGCACTTATAGAAATGGATGAGAAGTATAACCAAAAGTTTGAAGAAATGAGAAAATACGTCCATGATACCCTGGGAAACCAAGAAAAAACGATCAAACAGGTACAGGATACCCTGGGAAACCAAGAAAAAAACGATCAAACAAGTAATGGAAACAGTTCAAGAATTGAAAACTGAAAGGGAAGCAAGGAAGAAAACCCAAGCTGAGTACCAGCTGGATATGGAAAATCCAGGTCAACAAGCAGAGCCTATAGAAACAAGCATAATCAATAGAATACAAGAAATAGAAGAAAGAATCTCAGATTCTGAGGACACCATAGAGAAAATAAACACACTGATCAAAGAAAACAGCAAAGCCAACAAATTCTCATCACAAAACATGCAGGAAATATGGGACACAATAAAAAGACCAAACATAAGAATAATTTTAACAAAATTATGGAAGAAAACTTCCCCAACATGAAGAAAGATATTCCTTTGAATATTCAAGAAGCATACAGAACACCAAACAGATTGGATCAAAGAAAAACATCCCCTCGCCATATAATAATCAAAACACAGAATATACAGGTTAAAGAAAGAATATTAAGAGCTGCAAAGAAAAAAGGCCAAGTAACTTATAAAGGTAAACCAATCAGACTTACACCTGACTTCTCTATGGAAACCATGAAAGCCAGGAGGTCCTGGATAGAGGTACTGCAGAAGCTAAGAGACCGTGGATGCAAACCCAAACTACTATACCCAGCCAAGATATCATTCACAATCAATGGAGAAAACAAGACATTCCAGGATAAAAACAAATTTAAGCAATACGTAGCCACAAATCCAGCCCTACAGAAGGTAATAGAAGGAAAATCACAACCCAAGGAAACCAACATGGCCAACACTGCCTACAAGAACTCAGGCATCTAGAGACCCTTCACCAGTACAACTCAAAGAAGGGAGACACACAAACTCTACTACCAAAAACAATAAGAATAACTGGAGTAAACAACCACTGGTCATTAATATCACTTAATATTAATGGTCTCAATTCACCTATAAAAAGGCACAGGCTAAGAGATTGGATAAGAAAACAGGATCCAACATTCTGCTGTTTGCAAGAAACACATCTCAACCACAAAGACAGGCATCTACTCAGAGTAAAGGGTTGGGAAAAGGTCTTTCAAGCAAATGGTCCTAAGAAAAAAGCAGGTGTGGCCATATTAATTTCTAACAAAACTGACTTCAAACTAAAATCAATCAGAACAGATCGAGATGGACACTTTATACTTATAACAGGAACAAGTCATCAGGATGACGTATCAATCCTGAATATCTACACCCCTAATACAAAAGCACCCACTTATCTAAAAGAAATATTACTAGAACTGAAGGCAGACATTAAACCACACACACTAGTAGTAGGAGACTTCAATACACCTCTCTCTCCAATGGACAGGTCAATCAGACAGAAACCTAATAGAGAATTAAGAGAATTATTGGAGGTAATGAAGCAATTGGACTTAACAGACATCTATAGATCACTCCACCCAAATAGGAAAGAATATACCTTCTTCTCTGCAGCTCATGGAACCTTCTCGAAAATTGACCACAAACTCGGAAACAAAGGAAACCTCCACAGATACAAAAAAATATCAGTGTCCACCTGTGTCTTATCAGATCACCATGGATTAAAGTTAGAAGGCAACAACAATGCTACCCCCAGAAAGCCGGCAAACTCATGGAAACTGAACAGTCAACTACTGAACCACACCTGGGTCAAGGAAGAAATTAAGAAAGAAATTAATGTCTTCCTTGAATTTAATGAAAATAAAGGGACAACATACTCAAACCTATGGGACACGATGAAAGCAGTGCTAAGAGGAAAGTTCATAGAACTAAATGCACACTTAAAGAAAACGGAGAAAGCATACATCGGGGACTTAACAGCACACCTGAAGGCCTTGGAAAAAAAAGAAGCAGACCTGCCCAGGAGGAGTAGAAGACTGGAAATAATCAAACTGAGGGCGGAAATCAACAAAATAGAAACACAGAAAACAGTCCAAAAAATCAATGAAACAAAAAGTTGGTTCCTGAAGAAAATCAACAAGATCGACAAACCCCTATCCAAACTAATTAAACAACAAAGAGAGAACACACAAATAAATAAGATCAGAAATGAAATGGGGGACATAACCACTGACACAGAGGAAATTCAGAGAATCATTAGATCTTACTACAAAAGCCTGTATGCCACAAAACTGGAAAATGCAAAAGAAATGGACATTTTTTTTAGATAAGAACCATATACCAAAGCTAAACCAAGACCAGGTGAACGACCTAAATAGACTGGTTAGTTGCGAAGAAATAGAAGCTGTTATCAAAAATCTCCCCTCCAAAAAAAGTCCAGAACCAGATGGTTTCAATGCGGAATTCTACCAGAACTTCCAAGAAGAGCTAATACCTATACTCCTTAATGTATTTCACAATATAGAAACAGAAAAGTCATTGCCAAATTCCTTTTATGAAGCTACAGTTACCCTGATACCAAAACCACACAAAGACCCAACCAAGAAAGAGAATTACAGGCCTATCTCACTCATGAATATTGACGCAAAAATTCTCAATAAAATACTGGCAAACCGAATTCAGGATCACATTAGAAAAATTATCCATTATGATCAAGTAGGCTTCATCCCAGAGATGCAGGGCTGGTTCAACATACGAAAATCCACCATATAAATAAACTGAAAGAAAAAAACCATATGATCATTTCATTAGATGCTGAAAAAGCATTCGACAAGATTCAACACCCCTTTATGATAAAGGTATTGGAGAGACTAGGGATACAAGGGTCATACCTAAATATAATAAAAGCTATTTACAGCAAGCCGACAGCTAACATTAAATTAAACGGAGAAAAACTCAAAGCCATCCCGCTAAAATCAGGAACAAGACAAGGATGTCCACTCTCTCCATACCTCTTCAATATAGTGCTTGAAATTCTAGAAATAGCAATAAGACAACATAAGGGGATCAAGGGGATTCGTATTGGAAAGGAAGGAGTTAAGCTTTCGTTATTTGCAGATGATATGATAGTATATATAAGCGACCCCAAAAACTCTACCAAAGAACTCCTACAGCTGATAAACACCTTTGGTAATGTGGCAGGATACAAGATCAACTCCAAAAAATCAGTTGCCTTCTTATACACTAAGGATAAAGAAACAGAGAGGGAAATCAGAGAAGCATCACCTTTCACGATAGCCACAAAGAGCATAAAGTATCTTAGGGTAACCCTGACCAAAGAAGTGAAAGATATATTTGACAAGAACTTTAAGTCTTTGAAGAAAGAAATAGAAGAGAACACCAGAAAATGGAAGGACCTCCCTTGCTCTTGGATTGGGAGGACCAACATAGTAAAAATGGCAATTCTACCAAAAGCAATCTATAGATTCAATGCAATCCCCATCAAAATCCCATCAAAATTCTTCATAGATCTGGAGAAGACAATAGTCAATTTTATATGGAAAAAGAAAAAACCCAGGATAGCCAAAACAATCTTATACAATAAAGGAACGTCCGGAGGCATTACCATCCCTGACTTCAAACTCTATTACAGAGCTACGGTATTGAAAACAACTTGGTATTGGCATAAAAACAGAGAAGTTGACCAATGGAATCGAATAGAAGACCCTGACTTTAACCCACAAACCTATGAGCAACTGATTTTCAATTAAGGAGCTAAAAGTATACAATGGAAAAAAGAGAGCATCTTCAACAAATTCTGCTGGCAAAACTGGATGTCAATCTGTAGAAGAATGAAAATAGACCCATATCTATCACCATGCACAAAACTCAAGTCCAAGTGGATTAAAGATCTCAATATCAGTCCGAACACTCTGAACCTGATAGAAGAGAAAGTGGGAAGTACTCTACAACACATGGGCACAGGAGACCACTTCCTACGTATAACCCCAGCAGCACAGACAGTAAGGGCCTCATTGAATAAATGGGACCTCCTGAGACTGAGAAGCTTCTGTAATGCAAAGGACACTGTCGCTAAGACAGAAAGGCAACCCACTGACTGGGAGAAAATCTTCACCAACCCCGCAACTGACAAAGGTCTGATCTCCAAAATATATAAAGAACTCAAGAAACCAGACCGTAAAAGGCTAATCAACCCAATTATAAAATGGGGCACTGAGCTGAACAGAGATCTCTCAACAGAAGAAGTTCAAATGGCCAAAAGACACCTAAAGTATGCTCAACTTCCTTAGCGATCAGGGAAATGCAAATCAAGACAACTTTAAGATACCATCTTACACCTGTCAGAATGGCTAAAATAAAAAACAACAATGATAGCCTTGCTGGAGAGGTTGTGGAGAAAGGGGTACACTCATCCATTGCTGGTGGGAATGCAAACTTGTGCAACCACTCTGGTAAGCAGTGTGGAGGTTTCTCAGGAAATTCGGGATCAACCTACCCATAGACCCAGCAATACCACTCTTGGGAATATGCCCAAGAGAGGCCGTATCATACAACAAAAGTATACGCTCTACTATGTTCATAGCAGCATTGTTTGTGATAGCCAGAACCTGGAAACAACCTAGATGCCCTTCAATTGAAGAATGGATGAAGAAAGTATGGAATATATACATATTAGAGTACTTCTCAGCAGTAAAAAACAAGGACTTCTTGCAGTTTGCAGGCAAATGGATGGAAATTGAAAACACTATTTTGAGTGAGGTAAGCCAGACCCAAAAAGAGGAACATGGGATGTACTCACTCATATTTGGTTTCTAGCCATAAATAAAGGACATTGAGCATATAATTCGGGTTCTTAGAGAAGCTAAATAAGAAGGAGAACCCAAAGAAAAACATACAGGCATCCTCCTTAATATTAACCTTCATCAGGCTATGAAAGGAGACAGAGACAGAGACCCACATTGGAGCACCGGACTGAAATCTCAAGGTCCAAGTCAAGAGCAGAAGGAGAGAGAACACAAGCAGGGAACTCAGGACCGCGAGGGGTGCACCCACACACTGAGGCAGTGGGGATGTTCTGTCGGGAACTCACCAAGGCCAGCTGGCCTGGGTCTAAAAAAGCCTGGGTTAAAACCGGTCTTGCTGAACAAATCGGACAATGAGGACTACTGAGACATCAAGAACAATGGCAATGGGTTTTGGATCCTACTGCACCTATTGGCTTTGTGGGAGCCTAGGCAGTTTGGATGCTCACCTTACTAGACCTGGATAGAGGTGGGTGGTCCTGGGACTTCGCACAGGGCAGGGAATCCTGCTTGTTCTTTGGGTGGTCGAGGAAGGGGTATTTGATTGGGGGAGGGGGAGGGAAGGGGGGCTGTGGTGGGGAAGAGACAGAAATCTTTAATAAAAAAAAGAATAGTTTAAAATCTGAAAACTAAAAAAAAAAAGAATTTGGGAGGCAAAACTAGCAGTTTTGGCACAGATATGAGAAAAATCTAGTGGTGTTTCATTTCTAAGCATCCACATTTGGGTTTGCAAGCTAAATTAACAAAACAGGAAGACAGGAAGTCTGGAGAAAATTCCAGTTAAAAAAACATGATAGAAACTTTTAATATGTGGCATAAAACCTCCAAATTGATAAAAAAAAATAATGCCAAAGGAACAAACAAGCTAAAATAACTTATCAGTCAAGAATTATATACTTGATAAAAATGGGCCCAATTTTGGCAAATACAACAGAAATACTTTAAAGAAATCTGTATTTAATGGTTAACCACAATGTAGAAAGTTTAGTATATTTCCTTAAGCAATTTTCAAGATTAATATTCAGGATAATAGTGGAACAACTATAATATTAGTTTTCATCTAATCTGTACCTGTGAAAATCACACCCAAAATTATACAGAACACATTTTATTTTAAAAGTCCATAAGATACTTCAAGGGATGGTCATATGATTGATTGTAATTAACTTTTTCTTTCATATTTTATAAATGTGGAGAGGAAAATAATCACCAACCAACAATCTAAAATACTTACTTCATTATACATTATACATATTAAGTGTATATCAGATATTTTTCCAAAAAGGTCTTAAATTTATGCTGAAAAGTTTGCTAAGTGGATAAGATACTTGCCACGTATGTATGAAAACCAAAATTTGGAACCCTAGGACCCATAAAAACATAGGGTATTGGTGGAAAGTTACTTTTAATTCCTATGCTTTGAAGGCAAAGAGAATTTAGCAAGAGCAAGCTGGCTAACTAGATTGCCCATATGGGTGAGCAGTGTTCAACTGTCTGAATAAATGAAGTTGGGAATGACCCAGGAGAATACCTTTTTTCAACTTTGTCAACATGGAGCCTCGACATGCACACACACACACACACACATAGAAGCACACACACATGCAAAATGTACCTACATACATGTATACATGCATTAAAGCGTCCATGACACAAGGACATGCACACAACTAATTCATACATAGAAAACAAAAGTCTTAAAGTTTATTCCTATTATAAAAATATACTTTTCTCTCAGAGTTTGACCTTGCCTCTTATATTGGAATAATCCTCTCTACAGACTTGTCTTAAAGGAAGTCGTCACCTTAAACTACTGGTAAGATACTGAATTATCACAATCTTTTGACAGAGTATTTGACCAAACAAACAAACAAAACTATATTCTTTGATCTTGTAGCTCCACTTGCAGGGTTTTGTTTTAACTATATATATATATATATATATATATATATATATATATATATCGACTTTGGGGAATAAAAGGAGCTTGTGCTATTATGATGGGTGAAAATACAAACCCCAAACAAACAACATGTGTGAAATGTAGCTGATATTGGTTTGGTGGATAACATTTAGCTGCAACACCAAAAGCACGTTTGTTGTATTATTTTGGTATTATTGGTGGCATGACATGTACATCGGAAATTAATTTTCCCAGAACTCTTGAGACTAGCAGTAGAAGTGTTTAAGGCGCTATTTTTTCCCAAGGCTGTGGGGGTAGGCTTTGTTCCCCACTTTTCTCCTTGGTTTGTAGCTGGTGGTCATCTAAAAGTATCCTTAAATATTCTTTCCTCTGAAGACATGAAGGAAATTTCTTCTCCTGAAGAATACCAGGCATGTTATCTTAAGTCCACTCTAATGACCTTATAGTAAACCGATTGTCTCTGTAAAAATCTTGTCTTCAAATATTGTCATATCTTATAGTATTTGTTCTGAGTACTTTAATTTATGAATGGTGGTTGGGCAAAATTTGTGCTATCTGAACTTGATTTGATTCAACCAAAAGCTTCCATACTATGAGAGATAATAAGAGAGTGAAAATAAAAACAGTGGACATGGAAGAAGTTCTATCAAATGACATGTATGACCAATGGCTCAACTCCCTTTTTCTGTAAACTTATGCAGAGATCAGTCTGTGCACGTCTCTAAGCTACTCCATATTGTGCAAAGCTGACTTATTAGACAGTACTGTGAGCTGAGAAATTTCATTTTAAAAACAGTGTTTGATTTCATTTTGAAGATGAGGTTGACTTTGCACTTCCATAAACGTCGAAGCAAAATCATTTGTCCAGCTCCACCCAGGACGCACAGACTGACACATAAAGTAAAAGCAAAACAATTGGTTCCCTATAAATAGAAGAAGTAAATCAAGGCTTGTGTGTGTGGGGAGGATGTCCAGTATTAAAATTGCACCTGGAAAACTAGGTCCAGGAACTGACCAGATACATGGGATCCAGGAAAATTTGCAATATCTTCTCATGGACCCGAAAAAGAAGAAAGAGTATAATACCGAGATGTCAAAAGCACAACTTTTCTATCATCTAACCATGCAGTGCCTGTAGCACAAGACCCCAAGGTAGAGAATCCCAGATTTTCCTCAGTACCATCCTGAAGCTTCATCACTGGTGGGAAATCATCCTAGTTCAGTAGAAGCCTGCCTGCAGCATCCTGGACATCTTTTCAACAGCTCTCATGACTGGGTCTTGTCCTGTCCTTCCCTTCGCTTCTAAAACAATCTCTACCTAACCTGGCTTCTCCAGTTCAACTTTTACTCTGAAACTTGACTCTGTGGAGGCAGCAGCATTAGTAGTAGCAACAGCTTTCTGTAGACTCCCAGCTAGGGTTCTCTATGGGAATAACACTGATAGAATTAATCTCTCCCCTTTCTCTCTCCCAGTGTGTGTGTGTGTGTGTGTGTGTGTGTGTGTGTGTTTTAATGTTCAGTTAGTCCAATGTAACTGTCTACCAAAGGAAAGTCCAAGCATCTAGAAGCTGGATGTAGGCACTGGCCTTTACTCTATTTGGAATCCCAAAGTAGTCTTTAATGCCAGTGAAGGAATAAACTTTCTAGAGAGCGTGAGGAGGCCAGTAAGCAAGTATCATAAGATTCCTTCTTCAAGCTTCTTTATATAGTCTGTCACCTGGAAGTGTGGCCCAGATTTAAGGTGGACATGCCCACTTCAAATGAGAGGTTAAGAAAAACTCCACACAGGTGCAACCAGCTGCGAAGGTTTCAGTTAATTCTGGAGGTAGTCAAGTTGACATTCAGGAGTGACCATCATAGTATAGAAAGAGCAAAATTAGACTGCTGATTAGATCGAGTTGGAGAAAAAGAAGGAAGGATGGGAACAAGGGGGAAATCAAGCCACAAATAATCACTGGTTTAATATGTCAGGCAGGAAGCTATGTTAACTGATTCCACAAAGCATCTTTGCAAGAAACAACCGGAAAACTAAGTCCTAATAAAACAGTCATTTTTTTTATTTTATATGTAAGATTCTATGGAGGAATGGCATTATAAATCCCACATTGGCATCTACACTATCTATTATATATCATAATATTTTGCAAAAGCTAAATCCAAAGCAGCTTGTATGTATCGCTTCTATTCCTACAGAAATATTTTTGATTTTCTTTTCTTTTAATCTCTGGACTAAGCTGAACATTTATCTTCTGTGATTTTTTTTTTTGAGAAAAATCTAAAGTTCCTGTGGTGAGTTACTGATGTTTCTACTAGTGGTCACACACAGAATAGTGATTTGGATAGAACCCTGTGTAAGCCAGAGTACAGCAGAGAGAGTGAAAGTAAGTGAACAGTTGAAAATGTGTCCAGTTTCTGTTCTAACTAAGAAGCTGGTAGTCCTTTTTAAATGGATATTTGTGTGGAAGGCATGTTATTATTCTACTGGTGCAAACAGGAGCTATTTACCAGGCCTGTTCTATAGTTACATTTCCAAGGTTAAAGAAAAAGCAAAACAGAGCAATCTCTTTGTACGTATTTTTAAACATCTGGCGATCCGTGGTCAGGAACCATCAGGGACCAGCGGGGATGCATTTGCCTAGCTAACTGTGAGCACTTCTATTTTGTATTTCTTCCCTGGGGATGGGTGGAGGAAGAAATTTGACCTTTTTTTTCTGGCAATGATAATGGCAGGAGGCGCCCCAGCTTATCATCAAAGTCAACTGGAGAGTAATGTATGCAAGTAATAACACTTTAATTTGTGGCTCTGATGAACCCTAAAATAATGAACAAGGAAAGGATACTGCCTAAGAGAAGAGCAAATCAGGAAACTAGTTCTGATAAGTTGTCCCAAGCAGTTATCATTGGCCCTTGATTCTCAGGTTTTATGTATATATAATTGGAAGATGACTTTTCTATGCACATTTAGCTCTCAAAAATTTCCAGCTAATATAGCAACTTGTATTTTATTTTCTGTGGCCTGAAGATAATTTTGCAGTCCCTTGCCTTACTGATTCTCTTCAGGATGCTTGAACCTTTACTCCCAAGCAGGCAGAAGTCGGTACGTATGAAGATTAAAGTCCTAACAACTCGTGTTATAAATTAAGAAAGGGAGATAAGAATGAGTGAGATATATGACCTACCTGAAATAGGGGTGTTTATTGTCATTCTGAACTATACTCAAGAATTATGTGGCTTGCTGAAAGTTTGATAGGAAATTGCCCAATAAAATTCCTTTATTTCTTTCACATTGTAGATTAGTTTCCCCATCCGGAGCAGAAATATCAGAGAGCAGAAGGACACCCTGCACTAACCACAGTACAGCCAATCAAATACTGCCTTCTGCTGCCTTGTGCTACACTGTGGAGACGGAACACATTTAGTCTTTGAAGAAAGGGCATACAATTGCAGCAGTGTGTCATGAAATCTGTTTAAATCTGGCAAACATCCTACGATGCTTTGTTAGCAATTATCCATTCACAGTGGTAGCTGATAAGAATGGAGTCATAAATGGGATGTCAGGAAAAATGACGAGCACTTGCTGGCAACTGGCCATTCAGTTGCCTCAAATTAAACAGTTTGAGTTCCACTGTGGTATTAGTGCTATTACTTAGAAGCCCTTAACTTCTCTACCCCCTGCTAGCCCCACCTCTGTTTTCTTGAAGTAAACAGATTTACTTTTTAATGCAGAGTGATGGCTCTTGAAAGGGGTAGCTCCAAAACTGTAGTTCTCAACCTATGGGTTGCTACCCCATAATTGTCGCACATCAGATATTTATATTATTATTTGTTACAGCAAAATTAGGGTTGTGAAATAGCAACATAAAATTTTATGGATGGGGTCACCAAATTATGAGGAACTGTATTAGAGGGCCGTAACTTTGGGAAGACTGAGAACTACTTTCTTGAAGTCTAAAGAAATAGGCACTTCTTTCTAAGACTACTGCATCTTCAACTGCACTCAAAACAGACGTAATGACAAAAATAAGAACAAGAAGTTCTAAACAAATATAACTGTCCAGCATGGTTATAAATACCATCTTTGTTTATTTTTAAAGTCAAGTATGAGGTCTAATGACATGTCTATAAAGTACTTCTTCTCACGTTGCTAAATTCTATGGTTGTTTTTCAAGTGGATACTGGCAGATAAGTTGAGCAGGTGACACAAAATGGCGCACATCATGAAAATACCCGACCACGTTTAAAGTCACGTGATTCATTTATGTTTGAATATAATTTTATTGTGAGTTTAAGAAATACCAAAGAGAATTTTTAAAATAAAATATCATTGTCTATATATTGTGTATCTATCTATGTATAAAGATACACATTCTTAAATACATTGCTCAGTCTATATAATGTTACTTATATGCTTCACTTCAGGACTAAACTTCTAGTATTGGATAACCAATTGGTGTGCTCTTATCTGAGAGGACTATGTCTTCCACGTTCAGCATTTCATAGGAGTGTGTAGTTCTTTGTATAAGGTTGAAGCTTCCTGAACTTTATCTCATCCACCGAGCATGTCTGTTGCTGTCATCGTGTTCAACTAATGTTTAGGTAGTCATATTGCTGAAATTTTATGGGTATAGATTCTGACATTCTAGGAGACAAAATTCCAAAACAAATAACTAATCTTTTGCCTCTAAGGATCTTCCTGCCCATTCTTCTATATGTGTCCCATAGACTTAGCTACAGGAGCTGTGTTGTCGATGTTCTAGTTGTGGCTGTGATCCACATCTATGGATTTGTTTGGTTGTGCTTTTCAGTAATAATTTCCTTGTAGTGCAAAGAAAAATAAGGGCAATTAGTGAAAAAATAGGACTTGAATTTTTAAAGATTAACAAGGAGGACTACATGAGAATGTTTGGAGGGAGGATAGGAAAGGGAGGTGATTAAAAATATGTCATTTTGTTTTATGCGTTATTTCCTAACCTGACCTTTCAATTGCCTCTCTGGTCTTCATAAACATCCAGATAACACGTTTCCAAGCCCTTCTATAACATAACTCATCATGAAAATCTCTATTTCTGCATCATCCTCAACCCTTTCTCTTTCTTTACTTTCATATATCAAAATTCTTTCTTCTTCCCAATTTTCCCCTTATTTCTTCCTCAAGAATCTACAGACTACAGTAATAATTGCAAATGGAAAATATATGGAGTTAGGATTTGATTATCTCAAATGCCAGTCTTACTTTTATTTTAAACAAGCAACTTAAATTATATTGGAAAGGGCCATTTTCTTATTTCCAGTCTTGGGGAAAGTACATCTTTATTTGGAACTCTAGTGAGGAGATAGGAGTTAGCTATCATATTATCTCATTCAGAGAATACATGAAAATTAAATTAGGCATCTTCTCAGTGGAGCGAAATTGTGTTTCAAAGCGTACACCTGCAGGAAAAGAGTTGGTCATTGAACTTACACATAAACATTCTTTAGAATTTTTTAGTAATCTTTATGGCAATCCACAGTGATGAATGGGAGTTGCCGGTGAACTGAAAAGCCGGATAAGCTCATTAATCAATTCAATATAGCATCTGTCACAGGGAACTGTAGAGTTATCTGTTTTGTCCCCATATCTGGGAAGCTTTAGTTGCCAGATAAGTATTGATAAAAACGCCAGTGTGAAAACATATCTGAAACGGATGTATAGCAACTTTGACATAATGGACTTGAATTACAAAAGAGTGGCGATATTTGTCATTACACTAACTGTTGTAGTTACCAACGGCAGATCAACATTATGTAGCAAATTAGAGCTAAGATTTAAAATAAATAAGTATTAAAACATTATTTTTCACTCCATTTAGGAGCTGAAATATCAACATCACACTTTTGTTCTTAGGATACCCAAATATTTCCAGTTTCAGCACATTTCCGAATTTTCTTTTTAGTCTTAAGATGCCGAGGTCATGAGCTGAACTTCATTCTTCTCTTTATTCACCTTTTAACATATTACCTGTGAAAATCTGCACAGACACACTTCCAGTGCACAGTTGTGTCTAGTTATCATTTTAAGTCCCTACCTTGGGTTGCGATTTTCACTATACTGATAAAGTATAGGTTACTTTTCTATCTATGAGCTTCTCCCCATCCTTGGGGCTACTGTCCCCATGCACTTTATATTCTCTTAGAGAAGAGGCAGACAGAAGCATCTTGGTACAGGAAAGGGTGATGATTAGGGAGCCAGCATGTGGAGAAGAAAATCCTAAGGGGTTTGACTAAGAGCCACAGGCCAAAGTTTACAGATTTTATGACATCTACTAGCTAGGCTGGGTCCAGGTTTCTTGGTATGGTTGTATGCAGAGATGGGGTTTTAGGTGCCTAAGTAAAAATTCATTTTCATTTCTTTCTCCCTCCTTCCCTTCCTCACTCTCTTCCTCCCTCCTTTCTTTTGTCCCTACCTCTGTACCTCTCCCTTTCTTTCCTTTACTTTGCCTCTCCCTCCTTACCCCCTTCTCTCCTGCCTCTGTGTTTGTATGTGTGTGTGTCTATGTGTATGTGTCTAAGGACTTTCATATGGAGACCAGAAGATAGAGATCTTTTCCTTGACCTCATTCTTCTTCCTTTGAATTTGAGATAGGGCTACTCAGTGAACCTGCTGTGTAGGTTCATAGCTAGTGAGTTCCAGGGCCCTGCCCCTCTCTCTGCCTTCACCCTCACCACCACCCCCATGCTGACTTCACAGCTGGGCATCTGATCCTAACTTTAAGAGAGTGCTAGGATTCTCAACTCTGCTTCACACACTTAGGAGAATATTACTGTCCTTTCTGAGCCAACTGACCAGTCCAGGATATCAAGAATTAAATGTAATTATAATATTAAATCTTCCATGTGGGAGTGATTTTTACCTTACCAATAAAGTACATATGTATCTATGCCACTGGTCAATAATAAAGAAACATAGGTCATTTCAGGGACCATTTACACACTCAATTTTCTCTTCTCACCAATACTTTGTCTTATATCACCCAGGACTGAAGCTTTCTGAGTTTTGGAACAAGATAGTGTGCAATCACACACTTGACTCAGTGAGTTTGATTTTAATGAAATTTTTATTTGTTTTGTGTGACATCTTTAGCTGAGGACACAGTCTTTGAAGGCTGGCTTAGGGCTCTGTTTCTCCACTTGAATCTCTGGATGAAATATCTGAACTTTAAAACCTTCAGAACTTGCTTACATTTTTTAGCTTCCAGTTCTCTTATATGTCTGGTAATCCTATAAGATGAGGGTTAGTGCGAATCACCCACTACTCTGCTCAGTCTCTGTGCATTCTTGGCAAAACCACAAGAATAGTCCCCAGGACACCTCAGTCTTGGTACATAGCTTTAATTACTTACCTAGCATAACCCCTCTTTAGTATTTATTAAGTGTTGGTAACTGATACTAAATTACTCTTTTAAAAGATAAGCTCTGGCTATAGACCTTAGCTAGGCTGTTCTCAAACTTATGACCCTCCGGTTGGCTTCACCTTTCTAAGGCGTGATTTTTAGCACCAAGCCAGGCACAGCATTTGGTTTCTCCTGTGGTTTCTCCAACTAAAACGTAGGATTCTTTACAATTATGAACTCCATCTCTCTTGTTCTCATTTGTATCCTCCAGGTGATATAGATTGTTACAACACGTATAAGAAGTACCTGCAGAATTAACTAGTAAACTATGTGTTTTCAGCCGTGAACATATGACAAATTTGGTAAGTGCAAGTCAGGAAGAAAATACTTTTAAAAATAGTTAACATGTTGAATTAACAAGTCAACATGGTATTCCGGAAATTAGAATTGGCCTGTTTTGTGTTTCAATTGGTTTGATATAATTTGTTGGTCTTGTGCTTTAGTCAGCTTGTGACAACAATACATGTAGTCATAGATTTTAACATAAACTACTTTAACATGTGCAAATAGGTAAGGTATTTTACAGTCTTTCCTGGCTGGTTTGTGTCCACTTGACACAAGCTAGAGTCATCAGAGAGGAAGGATGAAGAAATGCCTTCATGAGACTCAGCTGTAAGGCATTTTCTCAATTAGCATACAAGGGGGAAGGGCCTGGCATAGAGTTCATGGTACCATCTCTGGGCTGGTGGTCCTGGGTTCTCTAAGAAAGTAGGCTGAACAAATCAGGGGAAGCAAGCCAGTAAACAGCACCCCTAGATGGCTTCAGCATTATCTCCTGCCTTCAAGGATCCTGCCTGGTTTGAGTTCCTGTCCTGATTTCCTTTAACAATGAACATCAGTATGGAAGTGTAAGTCAAGTAAACCTCTTTCTTTAGAGCTTGCTTTTTCATCACAGTGTTTAAACATAGCAATAGAAATCCTAAGTAAGACACAATTTAACTTGCGATCTTTTGAAGCGCTAATGGAAATTTTAATTCCTTGTATAAGGAGAAACTAAGTAGAGAAAGATTTAAACTGATTAAAGGTTCTGGGCTAATAAGTAACAATCAGTTACAGACAATATGAGTTTTTATGTTCATACCTTTCAGTATCTATCTATCTATCTATCTATCTATCTATCTATCTATCTATCTATCTATCTATCTATCTATCATCTCTTTCTTTCTCTGCCTACACACACACACACACACACACAAATTTTCATGATTTCAAAAAGTGGTCCAGGCAGGTCTCATCACTCTCCTGTCTCTGCTTTTTCAGTGCTAGGGTTATTGGCATGTAGCATTATTATAGGCTTCTATTTCCATCTATAATCTCTCCTACCTACAAGATGTGCTGGGACAATGGTGCCACAGAACTTTTGTGAGTAGCGGACCAATATCTGGTTTAACTGGAAGCCAGCTCCACAAGAGGGAGCCCATAAACTATACTGCCTGGATGGTCAGAAATCAGAGACTGAATAGTCCAGAATCCTACCTAAGGTAGAAGCAAACACAACTGCCCAGCCCCACAAACAAAACAAAACAAATATAACGAAATGATTCCTAGTGTTTTGATGCTATACTCATAAGATCAGGTCCTTGTCCAGTCATCTTTATAGAGAATATCTACAACAGTAGATAGGAGCTAGTTCAAAGACCCAGAGCCAGACATTATGGAGAGAGAGTTTAAATTTAAGGTCTCCACTGGGTCCCTCCCCTCAGACTGAAGCTTTGGAAACACTGCAGAAAAGGGAAAGTGTGGTAGTTTGAATGTAGTTGGACCCCATAAGCTTATTTGGAGTGGTACCATTAGGTGGTGTGGCTTCGTTAGAGGAAGTATGATATTGTGGGAATGGGCTTTGGGTTCTCATATATGCTCAAGCTACAGCCTGTACTTCAGTTCACTTCCTGTTGACTGCAGGCACTCACCCTTATCACACCATTTAGCAGGACTAAACCTCTGAAACTGTAAGCCACCCAATTAAACTCTTTATAAGAGTTGCAGGGGTTATGGTGTTTCTTCACAGCAATTGAAACACTAAAACAGGAAGGCAAAATTGTAGGAGTCAGAGGAGATGGAGAACACCAGGAGAGAATGGCCTACCAATTTATCTAAGCAGGGTTCAAACAGGCTCACAGAGACTATAGCAGCAAGCATGCGGCATACATGGGTCTGCAGAAGGTCCTCTGCACATGTGTTGTAGCTTTCAGCTTGGTGTTTTTGCGGGACTCGGAACAGTGGGAGAAGATGTGTCTCTGATTGTTTTCCTGGCTCTTGGGACTCTTTGACTCCTATTGGGTTGCCTTGTACAGCCTCAATACAAGGACTATTTCCTTATCTTATTGTTATCTTGTTTTGTTGTGTTTGATTGTTGTCTCTTTGGAGGCCTGCTTTTTTCTGAAGGGAAACATAAGGGAAGTTGATCTGGGGAAGAGGGGAATTGGGGAGAAATGGGAAGGAATGGAGGGAGGGGAACTCTGGTTGGGATGTATAGTATGAGAAAAAAAATCTATTTTCAATTTACAAAATTAAAAAGAAAAGGAACTAACAATATACCTGTATCATTCAACAACCATTTGCTGGCAGCTCCTTGTAATATGAAGAATTAAATGCTTTTGATTGAAAGACAAACATTGAACAGTTACAAGCTACATGCAGCTTTTAATTTTGATGGACTAGGCAGACGAGTCAACTACCAGTGAACTGTTAATTATAGTAACCATGAAAAAGGTTTGATGAATAGACCTTCATCCAGAGGCTAAGCGAACAAATAAATACATGTCCAAATGGCACTTGCCATGTGTTGTGAAGTGTATTTATTGTTCCCAGGGATCCAGAAACGCTTTTTGTATATTTAAGCCAGAGTCAGGAGGCTCTGTAAGAGTTACCTATGAGAAAAGGAAGGATCCAGGCAGAGAAATGCAGCAATGGTAATCCAAGTTTTAACTTGATTTGTGTTTTGCATTGCAAGCATATTCTGAAGGCTACATGTTTTCAGCGTGACGTGATCATTCCAGTTGCCAGGGGCAGACAATCTCATGTAATTGGTCTCCCAATTCCTGCATTTAGTGGTTTTCCTAGACTCCTGGAGACAAGACCATCAATGGATAACTGCAACAGGAAAAATGGAAAAGAATCTAAGTAGGGAATTTTCAAACTTGCATAAGTAAATTTTGAATATTTAATTAGAAAACACTGCTAGAAAAAAATACTGTGTTTTAGAAGAGTTATCTATGAAAAACAATTTCTATGACTTCCAATAATCAATAATATCACAGTGTATCTATTAAGGGAATTTCAATTATAATAGTTTTATTCATTCTCCCCAAGTCAATTTTCATGGCTTAAAAGTATAATAAGAACTGTTGAAAGAATACATAAAATAATCGCTATGGGCTTCACAATTATTTAGTATTTTTAGTCTGATATCTGTAGACCATTATTCTGTCATAATGTTCAGGGTAAAGGTACTTCCATCAACCTTAAATTGTCTTTATATGTTCTTATGTGTATATGTGTACTTATACATCTGTTTTTTCTTTATTCTTTCATAGACACCTTGAGATAGAAGATATTATGAACATATTATAAATGTTTATTTTCATCTAGTTCTATATCACCTTAATGAATCTCTGGATACAACATTAATCAAGTAGGAAAAAAGTGAAGAAAATATTTAAAAATTCAACCTAATTTGTTTCTATCAGATTCAGGAAATCATTGGAAGGTGAGATCTTAGAGTTACAAAAACATTTAAATGGGTTAATTTTCTTTTTCAAATGCATTAATCTATGATTGAAGAAAAGAATGGAACCATTCATCTTTTTACTACGTATTGGTCCATTTATTTTCAAGATATGAGGATCTGTCTCGTGATTAATTGCCCAACTTTTGGCAGCTCTGCCTATTGTTAAAGAACCATCAGTAACTTGAGAAGAATTTAAAGGCATTTATCAAAGTTCTCATTTGGAGTCTTGAGAAACAATAAAGTAGATATTGACTTCTCCTGAGGAGTGGATCGTGATTTATTGATTCAAAGGAAGAAGCAATATTTTCCTTTCATGAAAATGATTCTGGATGGTCAATGAAATGTAAAGTTCTGTATATTAATTCTAATCAGAAAGTATTTGAAATGTAGATGAGGATGACACTGTTTAAACAACCTTCACACCATTTAGCTTAAACATATTTGTGCATTTAAAGAATCCTTGTACTATATAGATTTTTAAAAGTAGAAAGTGTGGCAAGAACTTTCCAGTAAATGAGAAACAGCTGTCATTATTATGGATGATTTTTTTCTTGTAATTTTTCCATTAAATGATTATGATTATGTATGTTTATTTTGACTTATAGACTAATCGAATAAAAAGCATAGCTTGTGTTATTTCCTCTTTCTCTCTTTCTCTCTCTCCCTTTTCCAATCTTCTCTTTCTTTCTTTTCTTCTTTGCTTTGTGGCAGGGTCATACTCCATAGCATAGACTGGCTTGGAACACACTTGTAGCCCATGTTGATCCCAGCATTGTGAAGATCCCCCTTTGTCAGCCCCGAGAGAGCTGTGACTCTATTCTTCTGTCTCCCCTCATCTTAGTTTGTATTATTGTTTCCTCATATATATTTCTCTTGTAAATGAAATATTCATCCCCACACACTGACCTGTGACTTGATCTACTGAATAAATACACTTAGGTCACACTGGTATTGTGTTTGTCACTGAAACTTATGTTAGCCAATGGCATGTGACATACATGCGTCAGCCACATCCTGGACTGAGCTTTGAGCGTGTTTCCATCAATTACTTTTGTTTTCTCTCATTTAAGGTCTTCATAAATGTTGATTCAGGACTAGAAGGTGGACTGAAGAGGGGAGTACCAGCTTTTTGTTGATCTTCACATTGCTTAAAGAAATAAATATCAAGTTCTATTAGAAATTTTGGGCTACTGCAATTGTGTCAACATGAGGAATATGCTTATTTACATTAGCAAGTCCCTGTACCAATAACTGAGACATTGGGATGAGACTCTTCCCTTCTTCCAAGATAGCAACTTAGTTTGCCATCGTTTTATCTGCATAGACTGACAGGAATCTTGTTTCATTTAGTTGAAAACAAAGACTAAAATATGTGGAAAACAAGAGCAGATATGATGTGTTTAGTTCTTAAAAGCTCATTTCCTAGACAGTGCTTCTTAACCTGGGGGTTGGCACCCATTCGGGGCAGAATGATCCTTTCCATGGGGTTTGCCTAAGACCGTCAGAGAACACAAATATTTCCATTATGATCCATAACAGTAGCAGAATTACAGTTATGGGGTAGCAACGAAAACAATGTTTTGTTTGGGGGTCACCATAACATGAGGAACTCTGTTAAAGAACTGCAACATCAGGAAGCTTGAGGACCACTGCCCTAGAGTGTGATAGAACGGTGACCAAATGGTGGCTGTGTAAGCAGGAGGATACAAAACCAAGGTGCTTTTAGGTTGAACAATCGTTGATCCAATATAGAGTCAAGCAATTTCTAACTCTGTTCCTAGTATAAAAAAAATGCTTGAGTAACAAACATTTTCAAAAACAATGGTTCTTTTGGCATATACGTGTGTGTACTCATGTCTGTATGGAAATAGTTTTTTTTTCTGTGTGTGTACAACTATGTATTCTATAGCTTTTCTTTTTACAAAATTATGATCATTCTGTCAATTTTTCATATATGCATCCTACTCTCCTATTAAAGAAAGATGTGGGACCCTTGATCTCTTGTAAAATAGGGTAGAATCTCATCATGCCTATATGCATTATTTGGACATACGTTTTTAAATAATTGCTTAACATATAATGAAATTACTACAGCTCTACTATTGAATTTGAGGTTGCTTGGTAAAGTTTAATAATATATGATGCTATAACAATCTATATTTCATGAGGTATGTTTTTATATTCGCTGACCTTGGAATTTCGATTTAAGAAGGAAAGTCAAACATACAGCCCACAAATTAATTTTGACAAATCTAAAATATTAAATATGTTTCTTATAAGTATACTATAAGTCAGAGAAAAGTTATCTTTGTTATCAAAAGCAATGAAAAAGTTGTGTGTTTTTTAATTTTAATGTCTTTTACATTTACTTGTGATCATTGTTATGTAATTCCGCTGATAGGGTTTATTGGGCTACAAATCAGTGAAAATGAGTTTTATATATTTGACATAATGAGGACACAGGAGATGGGCAGTAGTAAGGCTGAAGCCTGACCTGTAGTATGAGATGATGTCATATTTAACAATATTACCTAGATATCGAATACACTAAGAGTGTAGCAATTAGCTATATCCGGGAAAGGACAGGCAGATAATTCAGGGTGTCTGCTAAGATTGGAACTTTGAACCTGTATTTTAATTTAATTATTCTCTAATATTGTACAGGGTATATATATACTATTAAAGTGTGTGATTTTCACCTGGAGTTCAAATTTAACTAGGCATACTCTACTTTTATTTCAGAATTATAACAATACTAATCCTAAACGGGAAGTGGAAACACTGAAAACCCATTATAAGTGGCCCAAAGAGAGTTGTTGAGAGACTCCCTGGTTAATATTTTTATATCAGTAGATATATTAACTGTTTGTAATCTATGAACCTGGTACTGTTCCTTTTAGAGTATGGTGGGACACAGAAGTAAAGTAGCCATAGTAGTTCTGACTGGGGGTTTGTGCGATTTTATGACCCTAGTGAACTAACAAATTGTTTGGTGAATTTTATAGGGACACATTCTTCCTGTATTCTCCCTCATTTAGTTTCATGGTTTTTAAAATTTATTTTCATTATTTCTTTTCTTTTCTTTAATTATATATATGCATATATATAAAATCTATTTTTATTAGTGTTTCTGAAGCAGATATTTGTTACATAGGGCATTTCAAGCCTTGAAAAAGAATCTTGCTTTTGCCTCTCAAGTGCCTAGGTTGACGACAAGGATGAAGCGATAACATCCAGCCTCTAACTAGTCTTTGACTCTATATTGAAATCATGAGTTGTTTTCTTGAGTTGAATTTCTAGATTCTACATATTTTCATAAAATTATCCTATTCTTGTTTTCTCATTTAATTTGCTATCAAATACCACATACTTATAATTAGAATCTTTAACTTTATTGAGTTTATTTTATAACCAGATCCATTATAAACTGTTGCATGTGCAGATGTGAAACATTTTTTTTTGCAATAATTTTATTCAATACTGTATAAGTTTCAGGCAGGTCAAGTTGGTTGAATATACTCTATCACTGTGTATTTGAGAATATAGCTTGCTTTCCCGTGTTATAGTGGAGTATTTTACTTGAACTTAAGGAAACTTACTACTGAGAGTGCAGTTTTCAGAGGCCAGGGAGCTCAGTTACAACACTTAGGAACCATGGAGGTACCTCTCTGACTCAGGACCTTCCTCTGGTTTCTAATTACCAGTATCATCCAATATTCTATTTATTTAAGATCTCCTCAAGTAGCTTATTAGTTTATTTATTCGGAAGAACATTTAGTTTATTGGGAGATAGTTTCATCACATATTTAAGCACAAACTTAAGAGAAAGGGAGAGAGGCTTATAAGTATTAAATATCCTGGAATGAGTGTAGGTGTCTCGACAGCATGTCCTACTAAGTATATCAATTTATAAGTATATCACTTACTCTCAAATTGCTGAGTATATTACTCAAAGACTGTACCTATAAAGCCTCAAAAACAAGTTGCTCATATGTGAGCTCATCAAAGACATCAGTGAACATGCCAGAATGGGTGGGAAGAACTCCATGAGGCCTCCTCAGTCCTATACAAAGAACCCTAGTCAACTTAGAAATGGCGGTAACAGGACAGATGGTACTCCTCAGGGAAGAGCCGTGCAATTGGTTGCCTAGTGCCAAATTACCAGTCTTGAAAACATATATACAGGTAACATCTGTGGCTTCACAAGGCTATGTTTAGTATTATGGGTGCATATACATATATGCTTACAATAACAATTGGTAAAAACACAACCCATGAATTTGAAGGAGAGTGGGGAGGGGTATAGGGGGTGATTTGGAGGAGGAAAGTGGAAGGAGAAACATTGTAATTAACATTCAATTTCAAAATTAAACAAAAAAGAACACAAAGGCAATTTAAAAATGCATATAACTTGATGCCTTTGAAGCTATTCAAGGCATTGCCAGTGAATATAGAAAATATTTTAGGAAACTTTGAACTGGAAAGTATGTAGTACGCAACTTTCTTTACCTTTTAGGCACAATCTGAGATTTCAAACATCACCTATGAGAGTGCAGATTTCTTCAGGGTGCTGCAGTTTTGTTAAATCACTGAGGAAACAGGAGGTAGAATGCCTTGTTTGCAAGTGCATAAGTGTTGCCACCATGTTACACTACCATTTATCCATGGAAGGGCACATGCATGGAAGGGCATATGACATTTAATTTATCTCTATAACTATGCCATATGAACTATCCACACAAATGATTTGTGATCCAGAAAATGAGAAGACTCCAAATAACAGGATACTGTTGGTGATAACAGAGTTTGGAAATGTTACATATACAGAATTTCATTTTCCCCCCTAGATTTCTGTAGTAGATCCTAGAGTTAAGATTGAATCTGGAATTTGCCAAGGTAGCAAAATGTTTACATAACCCATCATAATATCACAGAGGAAAAAAGCTAATTAGAAAGAAAATATTCAATATAAAGTGTCTTAGAAAAATGATGTTATATAAAGAACAAACTTATAACGGAAATGGATACTTTTTTTTTTTTTTTTAGTTTTTCGAGACAGGGTTTCTCTGTGGTTTTGGAGCCTGTCCTGGAACTAGCTCTTGTAGACCAGGCTGGTCTTGAACTCACAGAGATCCGCCTGCCTCTGCCTCCCGAGTGCTGGGATTAAAGGCGTGCGCCACCACCATCCGGCAGGGAATGGATACTTTATCTAAACTTTAGAGACTGACCAATTATAGACTTTGTCAACAAACTCTTAATAACAAAATTTTACAAAAACAGAAAGTCACCACACACACTAGATAAAAATACACAAACGGACCAGTTTTGGGGATCTTCTCAGCCACACCTGATTGTTTTCTCAATAGGCTGGTGTTACCAAGGAGTAAACCAGATTATTTTCAAGAGATTTTATGCATAAGTGTGCTAAATATGTTCATTATTCAAACTATTCTTATTTCTTATTCCCAAGATAAAGTTCAATAGTTTTTGATTAATCTTTTCATAAGAAAACACTTCTCAGTAGAAAAACTTTCCTGTACCATATTGATCTGTGCATGAATGTGAGTGAATCACCAATTAATAACTGATACACACGACCTTTCTCCTAGATGGAGTAGACAGTTTCTAAGATACCAGGCATTTGTGTGTTGATTCATATGTACTATGCACATATGTACATATTTACACTGATGGCATGGTTATATGATTTATACATTCTCTGAAAAACTTCCAGAACTTTAATTATATGAACCCCACAGCCTTGCAGCTTAAGTAATTGTTCTCTAAGGGATTTTTATAACACATGATTTATAATAATAATCTTAGTACAAGTGAGGTGCGTCAGTGATACTGTGGCCTTTGCACAGTTCACTTTCAGAGACAGGGACATTGCTGTATATCATAGTGCACCCCCAGTCATTTCCTTGCTTGTAAAGAACACTATACCTTAAAAGTAGGAGGCATTGATGTTGCTCAGAAAACACGAAGCTTCAGTGTACACTGGGGAGCAATTAGGATTCTGTCACCTAAGCGTTAGACAATTTCTGCTTAAGCTGAATTCCTATATCACGGGAGGCAAAAAGGTAATTATCAAAATTGTTGTAAATGAAGCTTGCATTTTAGAAAATAGTCCAACCAATTACCCTCAAAGGATAGATAAGAGCTGGGAAATCTTCAGCCAATTTATTCATCCACTCAGACTTTATTTCCAAAGTGAGCAAGGATTGTTCTATAAATATTTGTTTATTAGTTTATAAAATATGGCAGACTCAAGCTGCATAAAGTACTTGAGGACAAAATCATTTACAGCTGATAGACCATTCTGAAGTATGAGACTTTTCTGCTATCTAAGTAGATAAATTCAACAATTTCTAATGCATTCTTTGAGATAGATTCTATAATAACAACACAGAGAATATTTCCAGAATTTTGGCTGGAGATTGGCCTAGTACCCTGTTGCTTTTAATCCAAACATGCAAGCCAATTTGTACTGTCTATGCTAGAAGAAAACCATAATAAACAGAAGTAATTGAAGAGTTATAATTTTACACTATTACTAAGAGATGCTAAAGAGGAAAAGCGACATGAGACGGCTCTTCCAGAGGACCTGTTCTCAACACCCAGTTCTGGTGGCTCACACACACCTTTAACTGAGCTGCAAGGATGTCCTATGCTCTCTTCTGACCTCTGTAGACTCTTGCATTCACATGCAAACACACATAACATGTTGAGAAATAAAAGTAAAAAATAAATCAAAGACTAAACTAATAAAAATTTAAAAATTCCTACAGTCAAATGATTAAAAATACACTGTTCAAGAACCCTCAGAAAGGTGATTATCATTCCTCTGAAGTAGATTATATTATTTTAGATCACAGATATGCGGAATTGTCATTTGAATGACTCATTTCAGGGAAATGAAGGTGAGAAATAGCTAAGCTAAAAGTCAGGTGCTTGTTGAAACTTAGCAATCAGGAACCCTCACAAGGTCTTGATTCTTCAGCAGACAATGGAACAAAGAGTTGTATCGCCATGTGCAGAAGCATTCCAAATATGCTTGCATTTTGTGATTCACTTTAAGATGTGTCCCTAAAGTATTTTTGAGTCTACTTTGGTATCTTTGTCATTTAATTCATTCATTCAACAGATATATTTGAGTTATGATGTGTCAGGTTTATGTATTTGGAGTACATCCAATAGATAATCTTGAGAGGTCAGGGAGAATAGCACTATTTTTCTGGTAAAATAAAATGTGGCCAGGATTATATTGAGCAGCAGAGATAAGGAGGCTGAGATATTCCAGTGAACATTTTTGAAAGCTAATACAAAATGATACAAATCTATCAACCCACTCAAAAATCAAGTCCAAGTGGATCAAAGACCTTAAGATAAAAATCAGATATATGGATCATAATATAAAAGAAAATCGGATATAGCCTTTAACTATTTGCACAGGCACACCAATATCATGGGCACTAAGTTTCATGAGAAGCTTCTGCAAAGAGAAGAACACCATCATTATGACAAAACAGCAGCCTGCAGAATGGAAAAAGATTTTCACCAACCCCACACCCTACAGAGAGTTAATGTTGTTTGTTTCCACTCTTTACTCTTTGGTTTTTTGAGGGACCCGCCTCCCAGCTCAGCTCTCAGATAAACCACACACAGAGGCTTATTCTTAATTGTAAATGCCTAGCTTTATCTTGGCTTGTTTCTTGCCAGCTTTTCTTATCTTAAGTTATTCCATCTATCTTTTGCCTCCGGGCTTTTATCTTTCTGTTTCTGTATACCTTTCTTTACTTCTTTTGTTATGTCTTCTAGGGTGGCTGGGTGGCTGGTCCCTAACTTCCCTCTCTCCAGTTCCTTCATTCCTTCTCCCTCCTTCCAGATTACTCCTTCCATTTATACTCTGTCTGAAATGTCTGCCTATCCTTTCTCCTACCTTGCTCTTGGCTGTTTAGACAAACACTTTTCAGGTGTTTTAGCCAGGCAAAGAATCACAGCTTCACAGAGTTAAACAAATGCTGCATAATCAAAAGCCACACATTCTAACATCATTAAATGAATGTTCCACAGCATAAACAAATAGAACACACCTTAAAATAATTTTCCACAGCATTGGCTAATGTTCAAGATATATAAAGAACTCATTAAATTAGACATAACTAAATAATCCAATTATAAATGGGGTACAGATCTAAACAGAAAATTCTCAACAGAGGCACCTTAAATGGCTGAGAAACACATAAAGTAATGTTCACCATCCTTACATTAGGAAAATGCAAATAAAAACTACTTTGAGATTCTATCCTACACCTGTCAAAATTGCTAAGTTCAAAACTCAAATGACCACTCATGCTGGCAAGGATGTGGAGCAAGAAGAACACTCCTTCATTTCTGGTGGCAATGCAAACTCCTACAGCCAGTATAGAAACCAACATAGAAGTTCTTTAGAATTCTGGGAATCGATCTATCTCAAGACCCAGCTGTGCTGCTCTTAGTCATATACCCATAGGTCACTTCATTCCATCACAAGGAAACTTGTTCAATTATGTTCACAGCAGCTTTATCCATAAGAGCCAGAACCGAGAAACAACCTACATGTTCCTCAACTGAAGAATGGATACAGAAACTGTGGTACATTTACACAATGGCGTATTATTTCACTATTAAAAACAAGGATACTATAAAAATATGCAGGCAAATGGATAGAACTAGAAAAGATCATCCCAAGTGAGGTAAATCAGACTCTGAAAGAAAAACACTGTGTGCTACTCATAAGTAGACATTAGCTAATATGTAAAGGACAATCATGTTCTAATCCCCAGATTCAGAGTGGCTAAGTAACAAGGGGAGCCCAAGGAGGACAAATGGATCTCCCTGGGGAGGGGAAATAGAGTCTTTTATGGATAGACTAGGGGCAGGTGGGGAAGGGAACTGGAGGGATCAGGAAGAAGATGGGGAAACATAGTGAGATATTATTGGTACAGATGACTGGTTTTAGGGTCTATTTAGAGGGTGAAGTAGATTCCTAGTGCAGTGGGAACTCCCTGGAATCTATGAGAGTAACCCTAGCAAAGTCTTCTAGTAATAGAGGATGAGGAGCCTGAACTGATCATCTTCTAAAACCAGGCAAGACTCCTAGCAGTAACCCAACCACAAACTTTCAACCTACAATAACAGAAAGTGGGTTAAATTTAAATAAGAATTAGCCAATAAGAATCTAGAGCTAATGGGCCAAGCAGTGTTTTAATTAATACAGTTTCTGTGTAGTTATTTAGGGGCTATGCTAGCCAGGTGGCCAGACAAACAAGTGGCCTGGCTCTCCTTGCAACAGTACACCGAAAGTAACTTCTGGTTCCCTTGGGTTATTACAGGATGATCCCTCCCTATCTTTGAGGAGAGAACTATGATGACTTCCAAGTTATACTGTAAGTAAGAGCCACTTTATTGAAGAACAACGATTTATCCCATATTGATGATACTAATAAATAGAGTCTAGTGAATAAATATAAGCTCTCAAGTAAGTAGGGACTATCTAATAAAGTAATGGAGTCCATTGTAAAGCAATGTTCTACAGTCTCTGATTTATTAGTACAGATGATGAAATACAGTAGTACTTTATCTCTTTTATTGACTGACATGTGTGGTTGTGGAAAAGAAATAATCAATAGCTATTTTAATCAAGGGAATTTTCTTTTCTCATTTAGTCACAAGTAATTTCTGATCAAAGCAAAATTATTTTGTTATGTCCACAGTGTAGAAACTGAAGGTGATTATTAGTTTCGGCATACTATTCTGAGGATGAATGTTTTGTGTTAATGGGAAACAAATACTTGGGAAAATGTCATTTTATTTCACTAAAATTTATTTTTCTCCTGTTAAATTGTAGAATGTCTGTAGTAAAAAATGATACTTAAATATTTTTCCTAACTTGACACAGTATTTTGTCTGAGAGAAAGTATATATAACTTGATGAAAAGGTATTTAATGTTTCATTTGTGCTAGTTATGTGACTTATTACTGTCTTTGATGCTAATATATCTTGCAACAAGATGGAAATATTTTCCATTTTAGGATTATCATTAACCTGTGTAGCCCAGCCATTGATTTTACACTGTAATATTCAGGGGATTTTTGGAACTGAATTATTAAGCTGTGTTTTTACGTATGGTTGAAAATTTTGTTAACTGCACACCGGAGTTATGGTGTAGCTATACATATCAGGCACCAAGAAAGCTGGGGCTAAAGGCAAAGCCCCTCAGGGTTAGAGAGCATTGTCATGTGAAAAAAGGGAGAGGTTTATCAAACTGTGTTACAGAATCCTATTACTCTAATTTTGTCTGAATAAGTGTTTTAGCAACGTAGTTCATTATTTCACCACTTGTGAAGTTTTTAGTCTTCATATTAATCATTTTAGATGGACAAACGTTTCTGCTTTCCTGTAGGTTCTGTGTAGGACAATAAGAAATTGAAATCATATTTTTTGGACTTATTTCATCTCCTAGTCTTTCACCCTAGTGGCATATAACACAAGAGCAGAAGGAGGAGGGTATCAATTTTGTATTTAATATGTAGGACAAATGCTTCTATTTTGATAATGTCTTCAGTTAAGTTCTAGTTACCCATATGTCTCCTTGGTAGATTTATAACATTAATGGTTACAGCTCGAAACTGTGTTGAACGCCTCAGTGAACAGTTAGTTCTTCCTGATCCTTCTTATACTCAGGTAGAATTCTAATAACCGCTTTTGAAATATTGGCAAAGGGTAACCTTTTAGTACAGCTCTGCATTTAAGATGGGTACATTACGGAGTCATTAAATAACAGTATTAAATATTGCATTAGCTATACAGGCAGTACTGTAACTTTGAAATACTAGTTTAATATACTTTTAAAAAGTAAAAACATTGCTCATCTCTAGCCTACCTGTGATATGTATAACATTCTAACCTGGAAGCCAGATCCAGCCTCTCTACATATGTAGAATTTTAGGAAAAGCCATCTAAGATTTTTAGCTTGAATCAAATGTATATCATGAATCCCTTGGTTTTATGCTTGTATTTTTAAAACAGAGTATACAAAATTATTCTAAAATTACTAGGCTAGGGTAACATCTAAAGTTTTATAATTGATTCAGTTGTGTGTTATTTTCACATTGTTTCCCCCAACTTGTAACAGTTATTTATTTTTTTTTATAATTGTGGCTTACTTTGGAGGTAATCTCGTCCTCTTATTTGGACACACAGAGAGAACAACTATAATAATCGTCAGACAACTCAGTTTATTGTAGAAGTTTTAAACCAAGATGATGTAGTTCGATTCTGATGTGGGGTAGAAAGCTAAAGCTTTGCTTTGGAGTCTAAATTAAGAAAATCTGCAGTGAGTAATTCTCTTTTGGAAACTCTGTCTCCGGTCTGGTTCCTTTGAGCTCAAAAGAACTTCTCTAGTATCAAGGGAACAGAGAAGTTTACAAATCCTTTGAAGTATGTGCGTCAGAGAAGTGGATATACCTGAGTCCAGAAGTGGGGAATTGTGAAGAATGACACGTACATTATTCTATAATAAAATTATATTTCTGAGACTTGAAAGAAAGGGACAAACTGACTAAGGGCTGAAATCTCCAAAAGGGTGAGTTAACATTGATCTTTTCTATTTATGACCTGTGCTTGGTAATTTGATGTAGTCATGGAAATCTGATCAGCATATAGTTACTTGAATGTTGAAACAGAAATACATATTATAATACTCCACAGCAATTGTCTGCATCAATCCTCTGGAAACTTCTGAGGTTCTTTTATTTGCTTTGTCTTCTAAAAGAGTGTTCTCACTAAGTCTGTGTTGGAAAAAATATTCTGAGGCTTCACATGTTTACCATATAAACTAATATCTACTTATCATCATATAAAGTTCAAATGATTTTTCATTAAGTGATTTAGAATTATTACTCAATTATATTATTTTTTTTCTAAAAATTCAAGTGCTTCTGCAGAGAATCCAAATGTCAGCCTGAGTCTAGCTACTATATAGATGGACAACTTAGGCTTTCCTGGGAATATTTACTCCATTTTAAGTTTGTTAAGTATATGTCAACTTTTCTATACATAAAACGGTTGTCATTCTGGGATCGATTTCAACCTAAAGTGTTTAACCTTTTCTGATATTTGATCTTTTGGTCACTTTTGTGAAAAGTCCTCACCTCCTCACCCATGTATGTTAAAAAACATCTATGGGTGTTTATACTTGATTTTCTTCTTTTGGAACTCTGGTTACGTGCATATGGAATGCACCTGTACATTGATATCCTTCTGTTTCAGTCCTGTTTTAAAGTTTGTTTTTATTTCATCTGCCTTTTTTTCTTTTGTGATCTTGGCAAACTGGTCATTGTGTTCCCTAATTTCCCTCTGTGGTATTGTGTCCCTTTGTTCGTGTTTTCATTAGTGATATGTATAACTCCCATTTGTCATCTTTCTTTTCCTCTTTTAGTTTACAAATGCCATCTCTTACCTTTTTAGGATTTTTTTAATTTATTTATTTATTTTTTATTGAAAATTTCCACCTCCTCCTCTCTTCCCACTTCCTTCCCCTCCCCTCTCCCCCTCTCTCTCCAGTCCAAGGAGCAGTCGGGGTTCCCTACCTACCCTATGGGAAGTTCAAGGTCCTCCCTGCTACCCCCAGGTCCAGGAAGGTGAGCATCCAAACAGACTAGGCTCCCACAAAGCCTGTCCATGCAGTAGAATCAAAACCTAGCGCCATTGTCCTTGGCTTCTCCATCAGCCTCCATGTCAGCCACATTCAGAGAGTCTGGTTTGATCACGTGCTCCATCAGTTCCAGTCCAACTGGCCTTGGTGATCTCTCATGACCCTGTCACCTTAGTGTAAGACAGTTTTGATGCTTTATGGATTTTGCTTATTTTTTTTTCCAGCTGAAGTCCAGCCAAGGTTTATACTGAGAGGCTGAGTTTGGCAAATCTTAATAGATCTCGATGAAAAGGGATTATACCAGTTTGCAGGAAACATGCTTTTCTCTGCTCCAACTATAGTTAGAGTTTTACTAAGGGAGGCTGTGAGTGTCCCTGCAGGGCAAAGCTGTGAGCGTAAAAAGACCATAGCTGTATGGAAGATGTTTAGGTTTTAATCCCTGGAGAAGGTTTTGATTGTGTGTATTGTGTTGCAAAAACAGGCATACAGAGGGGCAAGTGCAGCTGTTTTTCAAATAGGTATCTATCCCTGAGCCTTGCAATTACCTTACTCCCACCAAATACACATATCTACACACACATCACATTGCTTTCCTTTGTCTTTGTCTTTCTTTCTCAACGCCCCCCTACACACATGTATATACATGTAAGATGCAGCAAACATGTTGAGGTGTTTCTTCAATGCAGCAGAGGCTGGGATCTGAGGTTATAGTGAGTCTCTTTCTTGAATTCTGATTGGCGTTTGCATTCTCCCTGCTCTCACTAACAATGCCCTGAACACAAGCGTTACTGAATACTGAAAGTCCCTGCTCTTGTCTCATCCCTCAAATCAGAGATCTCTGTCCAGGATTTCAGAGGTCGAGAATTCCCTGAGAAGTACATGAAGCTTTGAACTTAATCGCACCCACAGGGTCAAGTCTCCTCAATTTAGTATTTGCCTTCTCTTATTTTCTGCGAGCATCCCTGAGGGCACATCCTTCTAAATCCCTGCTTCAGACCATCATGGTCTTACTCAGAATATACTGAGGGAGAATCAAGCCTACAAGAGGAAGTGAGGATTTTCCAATGAGTTGTTTCTTCTGCAATTTGGAGTTTGGGGGCTTCCTTCTGAAATCGTATTCTTTGTTTTTATCCTGTTGTGTAGTACAGAAGTTTATCGAATGTATCCGAAACACAGTGAGATTGATTTTTCTCTTAGAATGAAATAAATAATGAACTCTTTAAAAATATTTTAGACTTTTTTTAAAAATTATTTTTTATTATTTGCCTCTCCTTTATTATTATTTTTATTTGTTAAACTTACACTAAATATTCTACACACAGGTAGGAGGGCTCACATTGCATGAATGTCAATAGCTATCTGGAGCATGAGATATCAGCACAGTGCTGAGACCAAAGGCATGTGAGAGTCACATGTACAGACACATTGTGGGGTGATTGTTAGCTGATGTTAGGTGATGGTTAACACAACCAAAGTGCTGGGTAGCTACATGTTGACATTCATTCTTGTTCTCAGATAAAGTCATTTAGATAACTTTCTAGTCTCACAGAGATCATCTCAGAATTTATAAACTTGGAATTTAAGCCACCTACCTAGATTTGAGTGTTTTTCGTGTCCTGTTAATTCTTTCTTTGAAGTGTTGTCTGGCTCTGACCTACTTACTTACTGGTGTTTTTTAATTAATTTCAAGGACTTGCTGGCAGGAACCAGACTCCCCAGGATGGTGTATGTATCTCACTTCGCCTCCAAGTAGTGCCACAGATCATTACCTCTAGTTCAGATTCTATATTCATGATGCATTCTTGTTTTTAGTCCTGATCTTGATGAATTTTTATATTCACACCTGCTTTTCCAGTCCATCTGTCTTTCCTCCCTCCCTCCTTCTCTTCCTTCTTGCCTTCCTTTCTTTCTCCCTTCTTTCCTCCATGCCAGAGGTAGAGAGTGACATGAAGAATTGTTTTCAAGTAATTTCTAGCAGAGGTGCTCACAGGAAAAGGAAAGTATGGGAAATATAATAAGACAAGAGGGAGCTTAAGGAAAAATGTGGCACTTCTGGAGGAATAAGACTCTGTGCTACAGGTTGCGCTGTATTTAATGTTCATTTGACATGTAACACATAAAGTTGACTCCCTTTATATCTCATTATCAAAGTCACGAGTCAGTGTCTGGAATTGAATGGGATGGCAATTATCGAGGGAAGGGGATAGCGATGGATTGTTATTTGACTAACACTGACTATCCTAGATCTAAAGCATTGTCACAGGGCTATTAAAGAGGACCACTGGGGGCAATAACACTATCACTACATCATCAGTATCCATTATCCACCCACCTGTTTCTTTTTTATACAGAGGATTATTGAATATAAAGATTATAAAGTTCTGGGACTAAAACAGGGTCACCTTTATCTAATGTGTGTTGTGCCATAGAAAATATAGATTAAATAACATTGAAATTCAGAAAATCAAGTTCTGTGATAGGAATCTGAATTAGTATCCTGTGCAATTCAAATTCCTCTTTGATGAACAGGATTATAAAAATATCCCTATATAAAGCAATAAGAAGATGTAGAGACCAACGGTGGCCTTCAGGAGCTCAGGGAGTGAAACAAGGTACTTGAGTGGCACAATAGTTATTATTAATAGTTATTTTGACAAGAAAATAGCCTAACCAAAATGAGTATGTTTTTGTCTATTTTTCTACTGCATGTATATGACTATAATATCAGGGCTTTGTGAACCAGCTTAGAAGTTTCTCTGTCTTCTACTCTTCCTTGATTTGGGACTATTTTGTTAGACCTAACAATATATCCCAGGATTAGACTGTCTCAGGGGTTAAAGGCTATTATGATTATAGTCTCTATTCATTCAGTTTGATTTGTTCTTAATGTTTTTTCTATTAGATCCTAAAATCTCTTAGGTCCTTATAAAAGTACATTGTGGTGGGACTAATATTGATCTTGAGGTTTTTCAACCAAGTTATTATTTTTTTAAAGAAGAGGGGATAATTAAGTTATTTGGAGAATCATGGTAGAGAACGGTACAAAACTACTACTTGAAACCTAAAATTATTTGGACTTTGGTTGGCAAAAGTTAGGGGCAGTTGGGCATGGTGGTGCTTAGTTGTAATCCCAGTTCTTTGGGATAGTAATACACTTAGACACCAGTAAGAGGAAAAAAGCAACCTGGTCAATATTTTCAAGAACTTTGGGATATTTTCAAGAAGCTAAACCTGAGAACTCATAGAGCAGAAGAAGGAACTGAGATAAAGTCAAAGAGAAGACAGGACATTTGATGGGATTACACCATAAAACTTTGCAAAGCTGAGAATGGAGTAGACATCCAAATATATAGGCATTTAGAATCTCAGATACACATGATCAGAGAAGAAACTTCCTAAAAGCATCCAAAACAAACAAAAACAACAACAACAACAAAAAAACAAAAAAAATACTAAAAGAAGTACAACAAAACTGACAACTGGGTATAAGGGCAAAAATATCAAAATAACCTCAGATTTTTCATCAGCATCCCCAAATGTTAGCTAGCATAGAATTAAGTATTTCATATTTTCATATTCTGAAGTAAGTAACCATGAACAAAGAATGGTATGTCCAGCAATGCTATCTTTCCAGATTGAAGGAGAAATAACAATATTTTAAAACGAATATAGATTACAGTAATTCATAACAAGTAAGCTATTACTGTAGAAAAACCCTTAAATGAGTCACACACAGGAGGAACGAAATAGACAGCCTTCTCTAAGAGAACAAGAAAGTAGATATTCCATGAAAGGAACAGACAGGCATGAAAGATCTGGGAAAAAAAATCAATCATGCCCAACACAGCAAATCAGCAAATGTCCAAAGCTAACAAGGGAGATAGGAAAAGAAAATGCCAATAATCCAGCAAATAACAACATCAGCAAACAAAATAAAAAAAATGCTTTCAGTAATAGCCTTAATTTTAATTGATGTCAACTCAGCAATAAAAATTCAAACATTAACTGATTTGTTAAAAGAAAAAAAAACAAGAACCAATTATTCGTTATCTCCAGAAATTTTCTAGCAAATATCTGAAAACTGAGTAGTAAAGGATGGAAATCAAACTACCAAGCAAATTGAAGCCATAAACAAGCAGATTTTTAGCTATTTATTTATCTCATAAAGTAGACTTCAAAAAATAACCAAAAGAGATAGAGAGGAAAATGTATATTCTTAAACAGAATGTTCCATTAGGGCTCAGTAGCCAAGAACACGTACTTCTCTGGCAGTGGATCCGGATCCAGTTCCCAGAATCTACATGGTGTATCATAACCATCTGGACTCCTATTCCGGGAGATCTGATGTCCTCTTCTGGATTTCATGAAAACTGCATGCACCCAGAATACATATAGAAATGTAGGTAAAACATTTATACAAATAAAAATGTTTTTAAAGGAGTTGTAACAATTGTAAACACATATGTAACAATATTGGAGCTCCAATTCCATATATATATAATTATTATATATTTTATTATATATATCACATAGTATATGTGTAATTATATCTGAACGTATAATAAATATATGATATATATCATACATTAAAAGGAATAAAATCCAAACAGCTATTGACATAATAACAATGGGAGACTTTGATGCCCTACTCTCGTATTTAGATGGTGTTTCCCAACTAGAAATAGGAAAAATTTTTCATAGCCAAGTATATCAGTTGGATTTAACAGATACATGGAGAATATCCTAGTTAACAGATGGAAACTACACATTCTTCCCAAAGGTGCATGAAACTTTCTGCAAAACTGCTCATATTGTAGGCCAAGTTGAAATCAACAGAAAGATTATACTACAGAAGATAACAAACATTGCTTTGAAACCACCTGATTTTTAGCAATGGTGTCAAATGTAGGCTGTGAGAGGAAAAAGGACAGTACATTCTAAAAATTGTGCTGGCAAAACTGGATATTACAGATGGAAGCATGAAATTAGATACAACTCTTTTACCCTGTTTAAAAATTAATTCAAAATAGAACAAAAACCTTGATTTAAATCTCAAGAGGTCGCTCAGTAATTAAGAGTACTAATTGCTCTTCCAGAGGACCTGGGTTTGATTCTCAACACTCACATGGTTCCTTACAACCCTAACTATCTCCAGTTCCATGCAGTCCAGTACCCTCTATTTGATTCTTTGGGGAATGAATGCACGTGTTACACAACATGTATAACAACCATACATATAAAAATATAAATCTGAATGCCTAAACTACAAGAGGAAATCACAGGGAATGTTCTTAAATACATGGATGTAGGCAGAGACTTACTCAACAGAATTCCAATTATGTAAGAACTGTCCTTATGCTGAACAAATAGAACTTACAGAGAAGCAAGAAGATTCTGTACCTCAGACACCGCAGAATGGGGAAAAATCTTCACTATCTATACTTCAAATGAGACTAACTTCCAGAATTCACTAGGCATTCCTAAACTTAAACGTCATAAAGACCCCAACTTACCAATTCTAAACAAAATTGCAAGCAAAATTGCAAATAGATTAATGTTCTCAAAGCAATTACCAAAGGAAGAAACACAAATAATCAATTAGCAATTGTTTCAATTGTTGAGCATTCTTAGTTACCAGGAAAATGAAAAGTAGATATACTTTGAGACACCATCTTATTCCAGCCAGGATTGAGCTAACATCTTATTCCAGCCACGATTTTTATCTTTAAGAAATACAACAACAAAGGCTGGTATGGAAGGACGAAGAGATCTTACTGAAGGTGAGAGTGGAACTAGTATGATCATAAGGAAAACCAGTATGAATATTTCACACCAAAAAAAGTAAAAAATAGAAGTATGTGTGATCAAGCTTTGCATTCTTAGTCATGTACCGAAAGGATGCTACATCCTACCACAAAAACGATTGCACATCAATGCTGACTGTTACCCTCTTTGCAATAGCAAGTGTATGAAACCAGCTTGTATGCTCATCAGTAGATGAATGGATGATGAACATGTGCCATATGTATACAACTGGATTTTATTCAGCTACAAAGTAAAGGGAAATTATGAAGTTTTCAGAAAAAAAGAAAAGATCTGGAAAGTATAATATAAAGAAAAAATGGCCCACATCAGAAAGACAAAACCAGCATATACTCTCATATCCTGATCTTATTTTATAAAACAGATGTATAGACAGACATACATACTGGCAGGCATGCAGACAGACAGACAGACAGACAGACAGACAGACACACACACACACACACACACACACACACACACACACACACACAACGGGAAAGATAGAGAGAGAGAATAGTTTAAATAGGAGCAAAGCCTAAAGGAGTACAAAGGAACTCAGGGGAAAATTTGAGGTCAGAGGACACTTGAAACTTGAAAATAAAGAGATGGTGCAGGGCCTTACAAGGTGCAACCAAGTCTAGTAAGAGGGTGAACAAGTTGGGGCGAAGAAATAATTTTTTAAACATACTTTGTCCTAAAAGATCACAGAGATATCTAAGAGTTTGCATGGTATTGTTTTCAAAACAGTAAAATAAATTACTTAGTAAAAAGAAACTCTATAAATATCCAGTAACTGTGCAATCTAGTTCTTCCCTGTGTGTAAGCTCGTTAGCCTTGCTCTCCCAAGCCCTTAGCTACTCACATGTTGGTAATTCCAATTCTGTCTCACACTCAACTCCCTCCAATCTTAAGGCGTCCACTGTTTTCCTCATTCACCTGGAGCCATTCAGTCTTCCAGAGGCCATTTCTCCAGGGAACTTTGGCTTAACGTCTCAGCCGACCTCTCTAGAACAAACCCGACTCCGGGGTCGACTGTGCCCTATTTAGAAAATCGGGAGCTTTTGCACAACCATTTATATAATTGTTGATCAAGTAATGACCTTCCAGCTGGAACTAGACTGTGCTCCATGAGAATAGAGGTTGCTTCTGGTTTTGTTTTGTTTTATTTTATTCACAGTATTACGTGAGCATCCAACCCATTATAAACCCAGAATTTTTATTTTATTCCTTTAAAAAGTGAGCACTTGGGAGAAATATATATATATATGAAAATATTATCCTTCAGCTTGCTATGACATGTTTATGTTCACTGGAATAAAATTTTCAAAAAAATATTTTTTCTCTTTGCATGCCTATATCTCAGTCTCAATTTTTGTATATATTGGATTTCCCTCGGACAAAACTCCTGACTGTCTTCTTTGACAATAAATGCTTGCACCAAGTATTAGTCCATAGGATTTTGAATCTTAAATGCATTATACAATGTTGATGTGTAGCTCCATGGATGGAATTGCGCTCAATTTAGGGAGGAATACTGATAAGTCTCCTTTGATAGAGGAAGTTAATTTTTCTTGCTGCAATTTATTTACCCTGGAAATATCAGAAAATTCACTGCTCGGAGGTTGCTTAATCTCCTGGCGTTTAAAGCGACAGTTGATGTGGTAGAAATGGTGGCACAAGGGAATGTCATTTATTTCCACCAGGCTTCTATAATGGGCAGAGTGCAGCCAGCAGATAAAGCTGAATAGTTGTGCCTGGGATAGCGGCTATTTTAATTGCAAATTCACCAGTGGAGAAATTCATGTCACTGCCTTAGAGGAGAAGGAACAGATCACATCCTTCTTATTTCTGAATGCACACTTATTTTATCAGAGGGCCGAGCTGGACCTAAGTGAGCTCCATTCCAAGGCTTCCTCTCATTGCAAGTGTCTTAACTCACTCGTTAACTGTAATATATCTTCTTGAAGAAATAAGATTTGCTACTCGTGACATCTTTGCCAGATCAGATGCCCAGATTGCACTGCTGGAAAGTGATTTGCACGAGGTGAAACATCCAGCAAGTATTAGCAGTTTAAATACAAAACCCGTCTTTGGTTATTTGTTGTTATTGTTGTGGCGACTTGAAGGTATTCATCTTGGGTCTTGACGTGTCAGATTATAGTGCTTGAAATGTTATAGAGTATACGCCAAGTATTTAGTTCACATGGACATGTTGAAACTTCTTAACAGAGCATCAGATATTGAAAAAATTATTCAGAGGATACTGTGGTATTGCAATTGATTGAAATTACTTCATGATTATTGGTAAGGATTGCTTTCAGGCACCTTCATTTCATCTATGCCCTTAACTATTACTATGTGTAAGTGATTTATGTGAAACACTTGAGGAGTGTTCCTTCCTAAACTTAATACAAATCTCCTCACATTATATATTCTAAAATTTATCTTTACTTCAGCATAGATACAAACACATTCTACCCCAAACTCAAACAATAAAGGAAGGAAGGAAGAAAGAAAAAAGAAAGAAAGACAGAAAGCACCATGCAGTAGAATATTGTTAGCTTTACTTACCATTTTCTTAAATAAAATAATGGATTTTTAGGCTAGCTCCTTTGCCACATGCATTCCAGCCGAAGCATGTGTCTCATCCCATTACATCTCAATGAACTGTCTGTGGTGCAAGTTGGTAAGATGAGGTCACTTAAGGTGAGACAGGTTGTTTGGATGTGCTTATCCCTGGAAGTTATCATAGTACCACAGAGATGCTTAATCACTAGGAGGGGATGGATGTGCTTGTATCGTGAGTTTACAAATGTATTTTTTTCAGAAGTGTTTTTTTTTCCAGCATAATCTCAGTCACTGTATGACTATGATATGATCTCAGTGACCATGACCAGTCTCTGGCTCAGTCACTAGGCATGCATGAGGGTGTCCCGTTGGACGTTGCAGTCCTCAGATTTGCAGCTTTCCACTTTGTGCCTGATACAGAGGTCAGAATTAATCCATTCCTTTTGAAAGCCATCTAAAGCTAGACCCCTTGAAGTCTGGGGCATAACCAGTTTCTTAATTTTTTGGCACTAAGTTTTGAGATCTATTACTTACTCAACAATAAACACCTGGGGAATGAGTAATGTTAGTTTACTGCCTTTGGCCTCTTGAAAGAAACTCAAGCTAGTCTTAAATCAGTTGCATCATTTGAATCATTATATTTCAATCTTAGGAAACTTGGAAAATAAGTTTACATTTGATGTGGGAGTGTCATATATCAATCTGTTGATTTCATTGGCTAAGCAATAAATAAACTGCTTGGTCCCATTGGTTAAAACATAGGTGGGTGGAGTAAACAGAAGAAAATGCTGCGAGGAAGAGGAAGTGAGGGCAGAAAGCATGCAGCTCTGCTCAGAGCCATTCGCCTCAGAGAGAGACTCCACGCTCCTGTCTCGCGGGCAGACGGGATAGCTCTGCTCTCTGAGACATACGATGAAACTCCGGCCCAAGATGGATGTTGGCTAGAATCTTCCCGGTAAGCACATCTTGGGGTGCTTACTCTCATGATTAGAAATGGGTTAAGAGGTTGAAGCTAATGGGCCAAGCAGTACTTAAATGAATACAGTATGTGTGTTGTTATTTCGGGCATAAGCTAGCCATGCAAGCGGCTGGGGTGTTGGGGACGCAGCCCCGCCGCTGCTATTTCAACATACATTAGTCATTTGACTGCTAAATTCAGACTAAGAATTTAAGTTTGAATTTGCATGTTTAATGCCCTTAACTGCTCAGATACTTTAATCTGTTTTTTCTTCTTAAATGCTTTATACATCATTTTCATTTTCAAATCCTGACCTGTAAACATCATGAGTATACAAATGTATTTTTTTCAGAAGTGTTTTTTTTTCAGAAAAGTTCTTTTTTCACATGTTTGACTATATGAATATACTTAAGTACTGAGGATTAGCAAAAGGCTGATTTTTTTTCAGTTTTGAGTACAAAGTGGGTTCATGATGTTTGGCATGTATATCTAACTTTGTTTTCAATATCATTATTGGAAGCTATACCTCATTGATATATCCTTTCAACAATAAAGAGTATTCATTAGTAATTATTCGTGGGGTTTGATGTGGAAGAATCAAAAGGAATTATTTGAATAATTTTTAGTTTAAACTAAAAGTCATAATAAGAGGATCTATGACATGTGTGGGCATGCACCCACATTAATGTGTGTGTGTGTGTGCACTTTGACAGTATTTATTACAACAAAGCACAGAGCATCTAAATCCAGGCATTCTCATGGCTTAAAAATAATGAAAGAATTCAAGATTACAGTACCCAAGTTTAAGTGCAACTTGCTAGATTTTGAGTATGTTAAGTATTTGATTAAAGATACATGAACATTTTATTTTGACACATTAAACAGTAATTGCCCTCAAAGGACTTAAGTCTTCCAGGGTTTTTACAGTTTTATGTGAAATATACTATTATTTTTTTAAAAAAAAAACAGATACACCCTTAAAACTGTGAGGGCTTAAAAATGACACATGTATTTTAGTAACTGCAATAATACTGTTTCAGATAGTCACTGCAACATAGTAGTTGCTGTATCATAAATCAAGAATCAACAAGATAAAGCTGAATTGTATTTGACAGGCCCCAGATGTAAATGGCGGGGTATAAACAAAACAAAACAAACAAACTTCCCTTACTTCTTCTAGCCAGATTGGTCCATGCTACTATTGTTATATTTAGGAAGTGGTCTCCTGTGCCCATGCATTGAAGGCTGCTTCTCACTCTCCTTTTTATCAGGTTCAGTGTGGTCAGATTTATATTGAGGTCTTTAAACCATTTGGACTTGAGTTTTGTGCATGGGGATAGATATGGATCTATTTTCATTCTTCTACATGTTGAACCTCCAGTTATGCCAGCACCATTTGTTGAAGATGCTTTCTTTTTTTCCATTGTATAATTTTATCTTTTTGTCAAAACTCAGGTGTTCAAGGTGTGTAGCTTAATTAAACTCCACTGGTCAACTTCTCTGTTTTTATGCCAATACCAAGTTGTTTTCATTACTATGTCTTCCCCAATCCCACATCAGACAGAGGACTGATCTCCAAAATGTATAAAGAACTCAAGAAATTAGACATCAAAATTCCAAATAACAGTATTATTTGGAAAGAAATAGAGTTTGTTTTCTTTTTAAAAAATTAAATATAAGTAAAATGGAAACAAATAAAAAAGATAAAGCTTTAGGTCTATATGAGCAGGTTTAGATAAACCACACAGGACAATCTGAGTAGAATTCTCTGTAGAATTTTTTCTAGAGTTTTTTTTGAACATTTTACTAAGTCCAGTCATTTTATTGGTTGCAAATTTGTCAGCTCCCTCACTCACAAATTGATTTCTGAAAGCTGTGTTTATCTGCAAGGACTATGAGCTATTATACACCCTATTTACAATATCAATATTAGCCTGCGTGTAATTATACACATGATTGCCAGTTAATACTTGATAGACTGAGATGATTTGCTTTTTTGATTAGTATTTGGCCGATAATCCATCTATATTCTGCCATAAATTGACTTCTGAAGTTTAATGTGATGATGAGCAAGGCTTGGGGCCCAGCAGGGATGTTTAATATGACCTGCTCAAGTCACGCAGGTTCCCCAGTACTTGTCTTCAAAGTGGATTAATATCCATTTCAGGCTGCACTAAACATCTAACAAGAAAACATGCATTTCTTGCCCAGTATAGCTCCCCAAATAACGTTAGCTCTCAATAAACATTAGTTTTCTCCCAGCCCTTCACTCTCTAGATGCTGAATTACATGAGCACATTATAGACAACATAATTAATAGCTGATGCTGCTAAGAACTTAAAGTGTAGTTTCAGAAGCATCTTCCACTCTACAAATGCCAGAGCATAGCAGCGGCAACTTTTAGGCAAATGTGCTCAAATAACTCGTGACAGCTATCTTACCACTCAGCAATAAATTATAATAATAGTAATTTCCCTATGAAAATGGAAACCTTTTCATAAAAGAACAGTTCTTTTATCTTTAACTGAATATATCATCGTATATATTGTGCTCTCAACTTGAAAATAAAGACATTCTTGGGGAGAAGTTGAAATTTACGATGTTGCTACTTGCAGCAGTGGAAAGCATTCTACTTGAAAGAAATGTAACTGTGTTCTCCGTAGGTCTGACTATGGCTTCCTCCATGAAGAAGAACTACGGCATTTATGAGAAATGCCTCTGGCATTTGGTTGTCGACATGCCTGACCTCAGCTGTTGCCTAGTGATGGTTAGAGTGCTTCTTCCCTGTACTCTCTCTGTTTCCACATAAACAGTCTTCAGGAAGTTGCTTTGGTCTGTGCTAATATTTCAAGTAACTTGATACTTTGGAATCCAGAAGTTCAAGAAAATATCTCCTGGAAGAAAAAAATGCACCACAAATTAAATAGATAAAGAGTTTCAGATTTTTCAGAGTAGAGATTTGGTCAACAGAGAGAGCAATGGTCATACAGAGGGAGTTTTGCATGGTGGAGACCCAAGCTTTCACCTTGAAAATATTTCAGTTTCCTGTTATTTCTAGTTGACATTCCCTGCTTTGCTTGAAAATATTACTTGGCTGAAAACACAACCATGAAGGTGTGCTTGCTTGATAATAGTATCTTTCCTATTTTAGATCAAGTGCATGTTTCTCATATATCTATTATGTGGGTGCTTATAAAATGCTATTATTAAAATGTTTCTCTAACTAAACATGATCCCATAACAGATATATTTATGTTACTTATGAAGAGCAAATATTGTGAATTATTTTTATTAACTTTTAATCACTAAAATCTAAACAGCAACTCAAACAACCTTTCTTAATTTATTTTTTCTCCCCTTAGAACAGACTTGCTGAGCATCTGATGAGTTTGATGTGTTGCAATCAAGACACTGATTAAGAAAATCTGGGACCCTGAAAAATAAGATTTACACCACTGAGGCTGACTCTACTGTTGACTTTTGTCAACCCTCAGAGTGTGTACCAGCTTCCAAATTTTTTGTTGACACTTTCTACAGAAATCAAATGCTGGGGATTTCATACCTATTGTCCATAGTAATGCTTGTTTTTAATGAACTGCACCTTAACAGACTCATAGGCCATGTTACAGGACAGCATAAGCCAGGCATGGTGTTACATACATGTAATCAATTCTGGAATAACGATGCAACAGAACTCTTAAGGAAACAAAGAAATCACATATGAAGAATACAGGTACAAGAATTATTTAGTATGTTATAGAAAGATCCAGAAGAGTTCTCCTAAGATTGAAGTTATTTAAAAAAAAATAAGTCATTTCTTATTTTATTACCTTTTAAGTTTTTCTTTCTTATTTTATTTTATGCATGGCGGTGTTTTTCATTCATGTATGTCTGTGTACCACACATGCTTGGTGTTTGACAAAGGTAGACGAGGACATGAAGTCTCCTATAAGTGGAGACTCAGATAATTTCTAGTCACTATGTAATGCTTGAACACAAAATCAAGTTCTCTAAAAGAACAGCTAGTGCTCTTAACTACTAAGCGATCTCACTAACCCCATTTTTTGTTTACTTTTAGTATAATCCTACATGTATCCTTTACTGTTTTTAACACCTTAATTATTATATAAATAAAATGAATTTGGTAATGAGACAGTTGAGACAATATATATATATACATATAATATATATACCTAAAGAGCTCTTAAGTGATAAAAAGCTACAGGGTACAAACTAATTGTGTATTTGGATACTTCAATTTCATATATTTTAAATTTTGTGTATATGTGTGTGTCGGGGGGTGGTCAGAGTGTGTGTTCTCATGTGAGTGCAGGCCCACTCATTTTCCAGAAGACTCTTGCATCCCCTGCTGGTTTAGTTAAAGGTAGTTGGCACCCACTAAACTTGGGTGCTGGAAACTGCACTTAGGTTCTCTGTAAGAATAGAACACGCTTTTAACCATTCAGCCAACTCTTCTACCTACATTAAGCTTCTTCTGAAAATGAGTCCCAGGTCAAGGGTAGAACTGAGATAGAACATTGTATTTTAAAGGTGCCCAGTAGAGCATCTTATAGAAGCACAAATCCACCCAATTATGGATATTTTATTGGAACATAGAATGAAACCCAGCACAGACCCCTCAGAGAAGGAAATTATTGACACAGGATGAGGATGGTGATTAATGATGAAGAAAACAGAGATGACTGAACAGTCCTTGTATCATAGAGGAGAGGGTGGGACTGTCATAGATATAAGAAGAAACAATTCCTTCAGGTAGAAGAATATCACCAGGGGAAAAATAGCTCTTTTCCAAAGAGAGAAAGAGGAAGCGCTTCAGAAGTTACGTTAGTTATACAGTACAGCTCAAAAGTATTGAATAAAAGATGAGCTTCACATAGCAAAGAAAAAAAATAGAATGGAACATAATTCTAGCTGTACACACAGCTCCCCAGTAGGAGTAGTGTAGCGGGGAATCATGCTTGATTCAAAAGATAATCAAGAAGAACGGGCTTAAACGATGACTCAGTGGTGAAGACAACTGGATGCTCAGTCAGAGCATCCAGGTTCAATTCCTAGCATCCATGTGGTGGTTCACACATCTGAACTCCATTTTCAGGTTATCAGATGCCTCCTCTGGCCACCTTTAATACCAGACATAGTGCACACATGCAGGTAAAAATTCCATACACATCAAATAAAATCAATTAATTTAAAGAAAATAAAATCTGGGGGCTGAGGAGGAAATCCTTCCTTAATACGTAAAATGGTGAGAAATTGAGGAAGAAAATCCACCCTTGGTATCCTCATACATATCCACACATGTGTGTGTACATGGATGCATGCGTATACATAAGGGCACATACATGAATGTACTCATACTAACACATGCACACACAGACACACATAGAGACACAAACAACATACATACACGTCTGTGCAAGTAAGTTAGATGGCCCTGGTACAAAAGACTAGCATTCCTATGTTCAGGATTTCAGGATAAATGTCTATCTCTCACAAGCTTCAAATCCAGTTGCAGGTTCTGTAAGATGAGATTGTCTCCCGTCTATGTGACTCAGAGACCATCAGAAAGGCACCAAATGAGGGAATTTATCATTTAAAACTGAACTATCACAAAACGTTAAGAGCAGGGACAAGCACAAATTGGGTAGCCTGAATTTAACATTTCCAGTTCCACGGTAGGAGAGCCCGGTGTGAAGGTGACTGACAGGGGGAGAACTGGACACTGAAGGCTCAAAAAGTGGAGGCAGCTAAATGTGTCTTTGACAGTGAAGTGCACTGAGAGGGGTATTGTGGGAAGCCTTGCTGGTCGGAGGTTGTAGTCTAACACTACCCAACAGTTTTTTCCAAAGCTAGGTGACCTGGGCGCTCCCTCCCCCGAGGGCAACTTCCTGTTCTCTATCTGCCCTTATCTGAAGAATGCCCCTAGGCCCAGAGGATTGATCTTATCTGAAAGCTGTCTCTAAGTCTGGGTGCCTGATTTACCTTTAGTGTAACCCTTGGCACAGTTCCCTGCTGGATGTCTCCAGTGTTGTAGATATGGTAACTAAGCTTGAACCACGAGCTTTGCTCTAGGACCGTGTTGTCACGTAAGACATCTTATGATAAGACTGTGTCCCTTAATGCAAATTAGGGTTTGTCTTCAAGCTCCCCAATCATATATATTTCCTATAAGCCGGGATAAAGCTGAGCTGATTCACGGAAGTCCTCTCCTGGCGGGCTTTCCCAGCTGTCCAAACCCTGTTCCCTGCTTCTGCCCCCTCCGCCTCTGTAGACCAGTGCACTTCACTGTCCCTAGGAAGAAGTAGAGCCACAGAAATCTAATAGCCCTGAGACTGAGGCCAAGGGGCGGATTAATCTCTGGAGACACTGGGCTTGACTCTGCAACTTCTGTAGAGTCTCAACTCTCAAACTCCTAGCCATGTGTTGACACTGAATCGTCCCAGTGGGACAGTTAACAATTAGTAGGTTCTGGCAATATGGAGACAGCTCCCATGTCTGTACAGATCTCAGTGGTGTTTCTATTCACACTCCTAACCCACTGGAGAGACACCCTGTCATCAGAACACCAGCTAGACCCTGGGTAGGTCCTCGAGAGGCTCCGAAGGAATGGAGAACATGCCCAGTCGACAGACAGCAAACCTAAGAGTGGTGAGCAGAAGGATTATGTAATATTATGCACATAATATTACACATTAAAGTGGAGGCTGCTCTAATAGACACCATATATATGCTTCTGCAGCGCGTGAGTCCCCAAGGTCAGCTGACCCATTCCTTGCCCTCCACCACCTGGACATAAAATTGAGAGGGTCTAATGTTGAATAAAATGAAAATATTTCAACATTTAATCTACTTTTGTTTTCATTTTGTGTCTCCTTGTGAATTTCCTTTCCATTTTTACTATATTTTATTAAATCACATTAAACATCTGTATTTTTATTTCCCTTCATAAATTCATCAATGCCGTTTAGACAATTTTTATTGCTGATTAATATTTTTTTTTAAATTTTCCTTTCTGGTTTTCTATTTTGTCTTGTATTCCTCAGTCTCTTTTTCACCTTCCCCCCATACCTTTATTAATATTTTGATCTTACAATAAATGTTTTTTAAAACATAAAGGTATACCTATTTTTTATTCTCTTTGTTATATTTGTCCATTTTGTTCCTCAGTTTTTGCTATGTTGGGTAATTTTTTTCTTTATTCCTGCCTTTTCAAAGGGTTTTTATGTCTTCACACTTCTTTTTTCTCTTCCATAAAGTTCTCTACTCTTCCTGTTTTTCTTTTATGTGCTTAACATTTATTTTTCGTTTGATTTTTCTGCTTTCTTTCTTTCTTTCTTTCTCTCATTCCTTTAATATTTGCAATTTAACTTCATGGAATATTGTATATTATTTTTACCACTTTATATTATAGGTCATTGGTGGTTCATCAATTGCCTTTTAAATTTTTCTACACCTTCTAATTTTATATTTTGGGGTTTTAACAGTTTACTTCCACTTCTTTTAGTCATATCAAAGAGCAATGTCTCAAGAATTTATCAGGAAAAAATACATAAGGTTCTTCCGCCTTGTTGAAGGACTACAGACATTTAAAGACGGCTGAGAGAAGAGTAATTGTTTTCCCCCATGGGTTAAATTCTTATTTGGTTACCAAAACAAGTGGTCAGCCAAAAGAATATGTATGACATTAAATGTATTAAGGAGGTTATATTTACATATTTATTTGTGTTTATATTTAATAATAACTAAAAGAGGCCACGAATTTGTGGAATGGAAGAAGCATAGGAAATAAAAAGAAGGGAATGAGATTTGGAAATGATGTAAATACAGTACATGCATACAAAAATTAAAAATACATTTAATTTAATAAAAAGATATCCAAGTAAAGATAAAGGAAATATCCAAAACAGCATATGCAAAGATCACATGACAGGAACACAAAGATTTGAAAGTTAATGATATGGCTCCTTCAAACATTCCTAACAACTAAAACCAAAGATAGGAAAAAAAGGCAAAATATTGTATGGAGATCCAAAAGTGTACCATTAAAAATTGGCAGTGATCTCAAAGAAGATAAAAACAAGCAAGGGAGTTCAATCCAGGGCATTGTAAGCAAGACAGAGGAAAAACTAAAACCAGAAAACTGAATGAGAAAATTAGCAATATGAGTGGAAAGGCCAGAACACAGAAGAAATATTCATGTAGTAAACTGAAATTTAGAAAAATTACCCTGTAATTTTAGAAATGACAAAACAACAACAGTGGGAACATAACCAATGGAACTAAACCCAAGGAAAAAGGAAGATTATCAGGGATAGAGGAGAAAGTAAAGGACGTACTACATTCAATTATCAATTAAACAAAGCAAAAAAAAACAACAGTAACAGCAAAAAATACCTTTGCAACTGTTCTGCAAGTATAAATACATTCAAATTTCTTTTGTTAAATTTTATAAGAAAAACTGAGTAAAACAAAACAATATTTCGCTCAAGGCACAGCTGAGAAGTGATGAGGGTTGGTTCCACCACCTAGTATCTAACATTATGGGAGGTTAGTGGCTAAGATATTTCTCTTTATTAGTGTGACCTCTGGAAAAATACATCCTAAGGAATGAAAGCAGGTGAGCATACGTGGTATGAAGTCCTTCTGTATATATGTTGCTTTTATTGGTTAATGAATAAAAAAGCTGCTTTCAGGCCATGCTGGAAAAGATATATATAGAGAGAGTGTAGGCAGAGTCAGTGAGAAGCCATGGAGCCTCCAGAGGAGAAAGAGGTTAGCCACCAGCCTGAACCTTGGCAGTAGTCTAAATGGTAAAGTATAAAATAATAGAACTGGGTTAATAAGCTGTAAGATCTTGCTACGAATATGCTAGAGTCATTGGCCAAGCAGTTGTTATAATTAATATAGCTTCAGAGTGGTTATTTTGAGTCTGAGCAGCTAGGAATGAACATGCAGCCTCCTACTAAACACACATTTGACAATTAGTGGTGAAGTTGTTGTTCCATGTGAGGTTTTATTGGAAGAATTTATTAATAAGGGAAGAGATTCATTTATTGACTTAGAAAATATGTCAATTTCTCTACCTGCCCCAAAATAATGAGGACTGGAAAGTGTCTGAGTGTTCTTAGTACACCCAACATTATGTATTAACCAATTTGCCCTAAGGTTATGCTAATGCTTCTATTCTTGACAGCTGCATGAATAATGACATATGGAGTAGACGAAGTTCCAGAGAATATCATATCGATCCATTTTCCTAATGTGATGTCAGAAAAGCTTTGAATCAGCCACTCAGACATTTTGTGCGCCAGAAAATGGAACCTCCACGTGAGCAGTGGAATGTAGAGCCACAGGTAAAAGTGGCATTATTTTGACACAGGGAAAGCAGGAGATAATACCTATGAAGACTAATGTACTTGGCCTCTCTGGGTATTTCCTCACTTGGGCACGTTTAGACACATGAACTGAAAACGTCTGATTGTCAAAAAAGAAGACCTCTTAGCAGTGAAGGACTGGGTCGCACAACTAAATAAGCCATTGCGACAAGAGGAAATAAGCCAGACAGAAGCTGGATATTAACTTCATTACCAAGAGTGATAGAGTGACGGGGACTGAGCTCTGTGTCCCTAACCAACACGTGTACAATGCATTTTCTGTAAGAGAGGGTGGCCGATTGTGACTATGAAGCGATAGGTTTCTCACTCTAAAGGCAAATATAGGTGCCTATGGTGGTTCCTTCATCCCCCACAATATTCTCCTTGAGTTGAGTCTGTGTCTACTGGGGTCTGATGACATGCCACCCCCACTCCATGCTGCTTCACTGAATAGCACATCTCTGGACTGCATTCAACCGGGGACAAAGCATGCAGTGAACCAATGCTATCTGATAACATCCCTTTGTGCTCTTAAGAGGCATCTCAAATGCGAAACTTTTCCTTAAGATTTCTGTCTTTGATTCCATCAGTTACTGGATGAAGGCTCTATGATAATAGTTGGGGTAGTCACCAATGTGATTACAGGGGACAGCCAGTTCAGGCACCCTCTCTACTATTGTTAGCAGTCTGAGCTTGGTTCATCCTAGAGGATTCCTGGGAATTTCCCTAGCACCAGGTTTCTCCCTAATCCTATAATGACTCCCTCTATCAAGATATCTCTTTCATTGCTCTCCCACTACATCTTCCCTCCACCAAGGAAATCCAGTCCAAGAGAGGAAGGAGGGATTATATGAGCAAGCGAGGTCAAGATCAGGATGGCCAAATCTACAAGATAGTTGAGCCAAACTCGTGCATGGCCTTTTACCTGCATGTTAGTTTATGCGCTACTTGCATGCAGTGCCCATGGAGTCCAGAAGGGATTAGATCTTCTGGAACTATAGTCACAGAAAGTTGTTTCCTGCCCTGTAGGTGCAAGGAATTAAACATTCCCAGCAGAAGAACATTCTGTGCTCCTAAGCTCTGAGCCATCACTCCAACCTCTGCATTATGAATATTAATAGATCATTTTCAGTAACCAGTGCAGAGTTGTGAGTCATTAGGGACGATGATATTCTTACTCTTCTTTGAATCCTCCGCACACATATCCACAGTTTAGCAACTAAATACAGGCTAATTATTGATTTCTTCTTATTTTTTTCCTTTTTTTATTTATCTATTTATTAAAGATTTCTGTCTCTTCCCCACCGCTGCCTCCCCTTTCCTCCCCTCCCCCAATCAAATCCCCCTCCCTCATCAGCCCAAAGAGCAATCAGGGTACCCTACCCTGTGGGAAGTCCAAGGACCACCCACCTCTATCCAGGTCTAGTAAGGTGAGCATCCAAATTGCCTAGGCTCCCACAAAGCCAATAGGTGCAGTAGGGTCAAAAACCCATTGTCATTGTTCTTGAGTTGTCAGTAGTCCTCCTTGTCCGCTATGTTCAGCGAGACCGGTTTTAACCCAGGCTTTTTCAGACCCAGGCCAGCTGGCCTTGGTGAGTTCCCGATAGAACATCCCCATTGTCTCAGTGTATGGGTGCACCCCTCGCGGTCCTGAGTTCCTTGCTCGTGTTAACTCTCCTTCAGGTAGTATCTCAGAAAAGTAGGTGTAGTGCATTAGGTAATTGTAACCATAATGGACTACGTTATTCTCCTTAAGTATGCCAAATTCAGTGAGTTTTAGACAAACTATGTAGTCTCTACTAATATCTTAAGGCAAGAAAAATCCATGAGAAGGCAAGTATCACTAATTGACTTGAATAATAATAAAAGTATAGTGATGGGCCATAAAATATATCCTATGGTTACTGGATACTCTAAAAGACTGTTTTAGATAGGAGAAGTCATTTATTTGGTATTGATTTAGTTCATTTACCATATCCACTTCCAAATGCTAACCACTAAATTAGATAACATAACATAATACATTTTTATTTTAGAACATTTATTATTGATAGTCTTTAATATATTATATATAATATACTGACACTAATATATATATAGTATATATATAATGTACTGACACTAATAATTATTTATTTATAATTATTTTTATTTAATGTTTTCCATTTTATAGATATTAAAATATACCACTTTATCTATTGAATGTTATTCTTTCCCTGCTGTCTCTATGGATTTTTCTTCCCACAGAGAATACATAAGACCATAAAGGCAATTGGATTGCAACATACCAAACGAATCAAAAGATATTTTATTTTCATTTGTACAAGAGCATGACAGATGCTGAGAGATTATTTTAAATAAAACACTTCATTATTTTTAGTGTCACAATTAAATTCTTTGCCTTTTTGATTTTAACTATCCATACTCTGTCACTGACAAATTATTGTTGGAACAGTCAATAATCTAATAAAACTGCTCTTCCAAAGATATAAAAAGGCTCTCCATATCATTCTCAATTGAAGATAAAAATCCCTGACTGTAGAATCCACAACTAAGTGGCATGTGATCTTTGCTATAAGTCTGGGAGATCAAGTGTATGAAGATCTCCAACGTGAAGCAAGCATTTGGTGGGGAAAATGAATCAAACTGAATAAAATGCTAAATATTTAATTAGAGAAGGCAGCCAATGGAGCTAAACTCAAACAGCATTGTCGTGAAATTAAGTTAGTGCTTAATAGCCACCTATTTCCACAAGAAGGCAGCAGCAAGTCCTGCCAGAGCGTGGCGTATTTCTTTGATGCTAAGGACTAGTAAGAGAAAAAGAGCCCAACTAAGAAATGTCACCCAGCAACTGCCTTTTCATTACTTAGATTTTAAAATTTCTCAAATTTGCTTCTCCTCATGACCCCAGCATGAGTTCAGTCCTCTCTCTGTAGGGAAGAATCCATTACCTTCCCAACCTGTCTGCTTGCCTCCAGATTTTCCCTCCTTTAATATGTTTTTGATGATTTCGTACAAGCCTAGTTTATAAATCTGATACTGTTACTTTTTAACCACATATCTAGTGTCATTGGGTAATATAAAATCTGATTTCCACACTATGGTAATCAAAGGCTTCATGATTCCCTTTAAGCCTATATTTTTTTTAATTCTTTATCTCGACTCACACCCTTCAACATCTTGACATGATGTGCTTGATGTTCCTCTAAAGACTTTCATTTATTCCATCTTGCCTTTGCTTAATCTGCTCCATATTCCCGAACGTGCCTTCCTATCTGGTGACAGTTGAATTGCATATCACTTATGCTTCATTTAAAGCTGAAAACCCTAGCAAGTGTGACTAACTGTACCAAAATTAAATGGGTTCTAGTTACAATTCCTGGTGAAATTCTCAAATGATTATGATTGAATGCAAGTGTCTGGTTCAGCACCTGTGATAGAATAAAAATTAAAAATAGATATGCTTTGAATTTTATTAAATTGGGGAGGAGATTTTGTTTTTCACCACTTGTATTTTGCACCTTTGAACACATGATTAATAAACTTGTAGCTTTATCATTATTAAGTACAGGCTGAGTTGGGCTCACCATAGTGGTCAGGTCATCTAGAAAGAGTATGTGGAGATAGGATTTGCTGGACAGGATCTGGTAGAGGACAGGACTAAACAGAGCCATATCAGACTTTTGAACAACAGAATGTCTTATTTGTAGGAAGATATTGATGCAAATATACCTTGAAATAACTAGAGATATCAAGGTAATAAAAATCATAGAGACACAGATATTGTGATTTCATAAGCCCAGAAACAGAGTCCTCTTGGAGAATTTTGGAATTAGACAAAGCAGGTGATGGAATCCCAGGCTGAGATTTATAGTCTGGAGTGATGGGTGATAAAATGCAGGTCTACGAATGAGTAAACAAATTGTGTTCTCTCCATAAATCTGATAGGTGCAGTCAGAAGCAAATGCTTTATCTATGTCTGCCCTGTTCCCTGGGGCTTCGTGGTACCTGAAATCTGTTGGGATATTTTCTTTAAGGGAATCAAGATGAATTCTGCTGATTCACATGATAAAACAACAGAGAAAGATGTCTGGAAAAAGAGTTTACTTAATTTTTTTCTACTTTAAAGTAGGGATCAGTAAACTATGGGTCACCCAACAAATCTAGTTCATTTTTCTAACAACATTTACTGAAGCATACCTATGTTAATTTATTTGCTTATCATGTGTGCTTGTTTTTACTGGACAATGACAGCAACAGTAGTGACCACATGGCTTCAGTACATTAATTACTTCCTATCTGGCTTTGCCAGTTTCTGCTGTAACCTTCAGTTTCTCTCGCGGTCAATCACTAATCTTCATTTTAGTTTGCTTGTTACCCCAATCTCCAGCACCCCTCAGGATTCATTAACAGAAATTTCACCATCAAAAGGTGAAAGAGAGTTTGCCCTTTCAGCAGTGATTGCTGCTTATATCAAATATTATTCATCGCTAACTCAAAAGCATTAGATTGTAGAAAGGATCTTAGGAGATTGTTAAGTTGCAACATATATCCTAAGTTGGACAAGATTCTAGGCGGCATTATTCTAAGTCTATGTATCCAGGAAGTTTCTGGGGTTTTCTGCAGGGAACGGCTTCAGAACTTTTGTGCATAGTCTGAAAATAAAGGCAACATATACAATAATCTTGTATTGATTTCTGATCCAATTTATGACAATAGCTGGCAACCCTAAATTGCATCTTTTTGTGCAAGTTTTGGCTGAGAGTTCCTGTTGAAGGTTTCTTTGCCCTTTTGGATGATAATTATCAAAATGTATCTAATGATGCAGTAAATAACAATAATATGACAAGGAAAGCAGTATTATGTCTCATGAATGGAAAAACTAACACAGATCATCATTCCATGTGGATGGGAGAAATTTTACAAGGCCTAGAAGAAGAGCTACAGTTACTCAGTGGCTACTTAGATAAAAGAAATTAGTTTTCTCAAAGAATGAGCCTGCTGATAGGTTTTTTGATCTCACATTATCAGTCCTAGACACATGTCCATATGTGCATACATGTGTGTGTGACCACAATCAGAGCTCATAAATTCAAGAAGGAGTGGTAGAAGGATATAGGTTATATTGGAGCAGGTATAGGGAGGGAAAAAAATAAGTAAACAGAGTACTCATGTAGCAAATCAAAAATAATATTAAGTGAAATATAGGATCAATATCATGTAACACATTTGTATTATCTAAATTTTAGTTATGAACCATTCTGGATTTCAGACACCCAGGGCTGTTGTAAGAGTCAACGTAGTGATTCACCAGTTCCAGGAGATGGCATCAGCCCACCAGGGAGACTGGGACAGTGCTGTGTGTCATCAAGGTGTCTGGGACAGTGCTGTGTGTCATCAGGGTGTCTGGGACAGTGCTGTGTGACATCAGGGTGTCTGGGACAGTGCTGTGTGTCATCAGGGTGTCTGGGACAGTGTTGTGTGATATCAGGGTGTCTGGGATAGTGCTGTGTGACATCAGCACACCAGGGTGTCTGGGACATGCTGATCACATTACCATGACCTTCTCTCTTAACTGCTCACTTGGCTTATTCCACAAGTGTTTATGTAAAAGGAAAATTCAAAAGCATTTTTCAATACTTTGCTTCAGATCCAATAGGTATTGACTTACACATGAATTTGAATCTCTGTTCTTCTAAAGATCTCAAAGTTCAAGTATGAAAATGATTCTGAATCAGTTCCCTAGTCTTTCTTCAACTAGAAACTTAACCTTGAAGTCTCTCAGAGAATGCTAGCCCTGTGCTCCAGAAATTTCTGACACTTAAAATTTAGAGTTGTAATCAAATACATTGTATTATTATGCAGATAGTCATTTTCTTATTTCCTTCCTTCCATTCTTCCTTTCTTCTTTCCTTCCTTTTTTCCTTCCTTCCTTCCTTTCTTTTTTAATTCAATAAGGAAAATTGTGGGAACACACTAGATTCTAAGCCTTTATATTTTTCTTTTTGTATATAAATAGAATTGAATCTTATTTAGATATAGAAATGATACAGATAAAATAATTATGTTCTTTAAATTGTTTCTCTATGGATATAAAAATTACTTTTAAAAATACGTTATTATAATAATGAACTAAAATGTATTTGAGCATAGTTCTCATGGGATAAAGGGAGTGCTTAGACTGGCTTATTAATAATAAATGAAAGGAACAAGTGAATAAGATGATTCAAATCCACGTTCACTTATTAATGAATCCTAATATTGCACATTTACAAATGAATGCTGAACAGTTATGTAATTAAAACAAACATGAGTGAATCTATTCTATGTCTCAATAAAATATCAGGCATTATGTTACATTGATGTAAATGGATTTATATCCTGATCTTTGTAAAAAGACCTCCATAGGAACATTTTTACAATTAAACACAAAGAAAGTTGCTGCGTTCACAACTCCTAGGACTAGTGATCTCTGAAGCATTTCTTGTAATATGATAAATAATGAGCCACTATTGCAATCAAAGCCAGCCTCAAGTAGTTTCCTCAAATCTGCCTTTTACTGGCATGGTGACATAGTATAAGGCGTTTAATATCCCTCGATGTAGAATGGGAATTTACTCCCCAGTGGTACTCTACTGCAGTGTTAGGGGAATTAATTAGACAATGACTCTGAAGCTCCCAGGCTTTGCAAAGAGAGGCACAACTGCAATGCATTATATGCCTGTGAGAGAAAGCGATGAGACATCCCCTTTTCCTACCAATCAAAATTATTCCTACCGAGAGAGTAAATGTTAGCAAGTAAATTAAGACTATTTTTTGATAGAGTTTCTAGTCTCACATATCCTAGGGCGGCAAGCAGGAAGAACAAACACATCTCTCAGACAATTTAAATATGTTTCTCCCATTAAGGAAATGGGGCCACCTCAAAGGCATAGTGGAAAAGATTTCATAAAGTCATTAAAGCACCAACTTTGAAAGAGTTGGGGCAGACCAAAATGAAAGACTCATATGCAATGAGAAGAAAACAATGGCAACTCCAATGAAATTCTTTTCATCCATATCCAATGCTGATAGTGTTATAATGAAAGACCATACTGTATGGTGTGAGGCACGAAGTATATGTTCTAGAAATCACGGTAATGTGGACGCCTGTGAGTGTTCATATGAATTTAGGCACCCAATGAAAGAAATGGGTTGTCAATAGCGTTACCCACAGCATCCCTCTCAATTTGTCTGCATTCTTATGGATTGTGACCTTATCTCACTACTGATATTTTTATAATTATTATTTATTGCAGATAGTTCTACACTATATCCTGGATTTTTTTAGCTGAATTAATTTTTTGCATGGTTATTGTCCAGGCCAATCGAAATTGAAAGCCACAATGCCTTTGGACCAAGGATGACATACGAATCACTGCCATATTCCCCTCTTTGGAGAATCCCTGAAAGGATGAGGATGCTAGAACTATCTAATTAAGGATGGTTTCCCACTCTGTCTTGAACTGAATTTAAATATGCTTCTACGGTGGTGGTCAAGATGCTGCCTGGTAGACTTGGAATCACTCACCATCTTTTCCTTGTTTTGTCTGGGTCCATTTATGAGTAGCTTAGCCTTGAAAGTCAGGAAAATACCAATTTCTTTCCTTGAAGGAATAAATAAAACTGGGAAACACAGTGTTCTTGTACATCTGGGGAAGAAGAAAATAAAAGAATCTTTCCAACAACTACAGATATATCTTAATACGTGAAGTTATGTTTTAAGCAAGGTTTCCCAGTCCATCTCGTAGAGCCACCTTACTTAAAAAGGAGAGTTTTGAATGACCTAGGATAATGCAAATTTGCCTTCTATGGATCACCTGCTGTGATGTTTATTGCTGATTGTCACGATCTGGTCTCTGGCATGACAATGTTCTGGCCATGTCTGGAAGGAGGATTTAATTGGATTAAGTGAGGTGGGAAACCCCACCTTGAACATGGGTATCATGGTTCCGTGGGCTGAGGTCCTGAAGTGAATAACAGGGAGAAGTGAATCAGCACTAGTCTTTTACATCTCCATGGCAGATACAAGTATGTAGATGTTTCATGTTTTTGGTACCTTCTGCACCATAATGAATTAGTTCTGCATTCTGTGAGTCACAGTAATCCTTTCCTTCTTTCAGTTGTCAGGTATTTTTGCCACAGCAATGACTAAAGTCACTCATCCCTGGTTTATGCACTTGAAACATCGGCAGTCAGTCCTATGTCAATGTCTTTGTATCAGTATTTAAACCAGCACTACAATTAAGCAAGATTCTACTTTGATTCTTCTTGGTAGGTTGTCATAGCCTTTTAATTATAAGCCACAATCAAATTATTATATTGCAATGTGGAAATTAGTTTTTTCTTAGAAGAATAATTGATTCATATTGAAAGATACAATGGGTGTGTTTTTAAAAATTAAAAATGTCATATTATTTGTCTATTGTTATTTTGATCTCAACGGCAATATAATTAATTACCTAACCATGTGTCAGATATAAATTGTAAATACATATTTTTAAAAGTTGATTGTACATTGTAACTTCTCTTGTACCAAATACAATTTCTAGTTAAATAAATATTTGTTCAGCACTTAGATTTTTAAGTTTGTTAGAAAGTGATCATTGAAACAGAGAATGATGTTGGGTGAATTTAATGGTACCACATTTGTTTTAGAGGAAGTGATATTTTTCTTCATTTTTTCACTGTTGATCAAAACACTTGGAGAAATTAGGAGAATGAAGAACATGTTTATCTTAAATAGTGATTTCAAATGAATGGTGAGTTTATAAAACGATCAATTGGTGTTATTACAAAATTATTATTCTCAAATAAATTGCTGCCTCTGAAATCTTTGTTTTAACGCGATGATTTCACTTTGAAAAATCCACCACTAGGTGGCAGTGAAGAGAAGCCTATGACATTTTAGGAGTAGTTTCTGAAGGCTACAAGTCCAGCTCCTTTGAAGAATTACCATTACACCTGAAGTGTGAGCAGCCAAATCCGTACATAAAAGCAGACGTACACTCTAATTAAAAATGATAGTTATCCATACGGGGACTGCTGCGAAGCTGAACGTTCTGGAATTGAGCCAGACTTCTTCAGCGCAATTCTTGACTCTGAAATGGGCGCTAAACACAAGTGATACTGTGTTGTGATATTTTCATTTTCTCATGCCCTGCTAGTAGCAGTTCTGTGTCTAGTAATGAAGATTAGGTATCCGAATTACTTAGCGCGAGGTGCCTCCAGGATTCCGTAGAAGTGATCAGGAATGAGAAAAGTTTGCTTCTTCAAGCCAAACTATTCGAGTAACTGCCCCTGCTTTGTCTCTCAGAGATTCCCCAAAGCAGCATTGGACCGGGCACACTGGAGTGAATCCGGAATGAAAGAAGGCAAACTCTTGGTTGGCCTCAAAGAAACAAGAGAGAAATAGTACCCTATGGAAGAGGAAAGACATCCTCAGGAATTTCTTCAACAGCAACAACAACCAAGCACAAAATTCTTACCAAGGTATATACTTAGAAATATCCAGGTTGGTCAGATGGGTGAGAAACAATTTTACATCTTATATGTTTGTGCTAATTACCACATCGTAGTTTGGTTTGTTGATGGTTTAGAGAACATTAAACTGACATGTTGTTAAAAAATGTTTATTAAGGGGATGTCATTCATTGAAAACATCAAAATGTGTGTCATTATTACAGATGGTTAAAATTAATTAATAATTTAAATTAAAAGGTTTTAATGTTGATTATTCATGAAGAATTAATTATCTTGCTTTTGCTAGTGCTAGAAAAATGCCCATACTTCTTAGGTATTAAAAATGTTATCTTACTGATGAACTTATTATTGAAGACTTGCTATATCTCTTTGCATATTCTTGTCTAATCACCTGGTTAATGTGTAATGAGAAAAGAATCGCAGCTTGAAACTTCTTATTGTCAAATACCTTATAAAGGGCAGAGACAGAATACCACCTTAAGAATAACCACGTTAAACTCATTAGATTCCATAGTCTAGAATCTGGGCTGTTACACAAATCTTGTATGATTTGGTCAAAGTGTAGGGATCACGACAATTCGTTTTTTCTTTGAGATAAGCTAAACTTTTTGAGCTAAGCTCCTTTAGCTCTAGTGTAGGAGAGATTAAATAATTTCTTCTTCACATTTGTTGATGAAAAAGTCTACTGACCCAGATATAAAGTTGAAAGCATTTTGTTGTTGTTGTTGCTATTGTGTTGGCATTGGTGGGCCCAAACTTCATGCCTGCTTAAGCAAGGACCCAACTCATGAGCTGTGTCTTTAGCTCCCTCCAGAATTAATTTTAAACTTTCCTCCTGAAAAAATACCATGAACAACACTTATTTGAAAAGCAGAAGCCAGGAATTTCCTTCCTCCTTTAGTCCTTCATATGTAAAATTATTGCAAAAAAAAGAATGCTTAAGCTTGGTTTGCATATTTATGCACAGTGGAAGGATTTAGTGAGGCAAATCAACAATTGGGTGGCCAGAAGACTTTGCAGGAGTCTGTTTCCTCAAGCGATTTCTGTTACTAATTTAATAAATCTCATCATATTGTGAAGAAATAATTTAAAAACATACACTTGGAATTCTAATTTGCAAATTAAATGAAAGGGTAGAAATAACAAATGTCAACTTTTTACATCGAATTATCAACTGAGAACTTCTCTGAATAATTAGTTGTTTAAAAAATAAGAGGGAAAACTGCAATACATGTATGTTCAATATTTACTCAAACAATGTCTGCTCTAACTGATGGATTCCTGTTTATATATTATCACATTCTCTTTCTGTTGGTTCTTTCTCTCCCTTTCTTATCTAACATTTCTTGAAATAGCCTTCTGGTAGTATAATTTTGAAGACAATTTTTATGCAAATGAAAGTTTTGTTTACTATGTATTGGGGACATTATCCATAGACATTTTCGACTAGGGATATATATATATATATATATATATATATATATATATATATATATATATATTGGTTTTTTCCAATGTAAATATGTCTTCAGTTGATTTAATCACAATGGTTTTATAGATTCTGGCAGGATTTTCAACTCTCTTTTTTTGCAAAAGTGTATTGGAGATAGCCAGAGAATTTACCTTCAAAACTGTTATGAGGAATACATTGCCTTGGCAGGTTGTCCTATGAAATGGAAGAACTTTGCCAAAGGATAGTACATCAGCTCAACATGTAGTGAAAAATACACAGGACCACCAGACATGCAAATAACCTCAGAGTGTTAATTAAACATTTAAATGAAATAGGTTAGAAACTGCTCTGATGGAGGAGTGAAGGGAACATGTAGAGATTTGAAAACGTCTTTTATGGACCTTATCCAGACTGCTTTAATATGTCTCCTCATGTCAATAACCTTTTTAGGTCTATGACTTTTATAATTAAGGGTTCCCTAGTTCATGCTGGAGAACTAGTAGCCTAAAGTCTTTTTGGTACCAGAAAAAGATGTCAATTGGAAACAGCCACAGCTGTATCCCAATTTGCAAAGCAGATTTCAAATGAACAACATTTCAGAGATGTGAGGGACATAGATAGGAGAAGGAGGTTGACGAGTAGTGGGCAGTTTTGGCTAAGGTGGAAGCGGAAGCACTAACACAAGATTGTTGGTGTCATGGAGCCACTAAGGTATTCTCGTATTTCTTGACTGTTTTCTTTAAAAGACGTGTAATGTTGAATGCTCTATACCTGCTCTTCAGAACTCACTTCTCTTGGGGCAAAATTTATGTTTAATTTTATTACTTATTTAATTTTTCCTTTACAAATTATCTGGGGATTTTTTTGTGTGTATGTGTGTTAGTGATCCGATAAGTGGGACCACTTGTTCTCAACAAGAAATCATTTTTTAAGAAATAAATGCCCAGAATAAAAGTGAATGCAAGAATCATCACTTTGCTCCAAAGTCTTTGAAACCCTGTGAACTATTTTCTTTTCAGATACTGTGATTGATTGCAGCTTTTTTGAAGCCTAGGCTTGAATAGTGAGATAGTCAGAAGTTGCTATAGCCTTTGCTGGAGAGGTTGTGGAGAAAGGGGTATACTCATCCATTGCTGGTGGGAATGCAAACTTGTGCAACCACTTTGGAAAGCAGTGTGGAGGTTTCTCAGGAAATTCGGGATCAACCTACCCCAGGACCCAGCAATACCACTCTTGGGAATATACCCAAGAGATGCCCGATCATGTTACAAAAGCATTTGTTCAAATATGTTCATAGCAGCATTATTTGTTATAGCCAGAACCTGGAAACAACCTAGATGTCCTTCAATGGAAGAATGGATGAAGAAAGTGTGGAATATATACACGTTAGAGTACTACTCAGCGGTAAAAAATAATGACATCTTGAATTTTGCATGCAAATGGATGGAAATAGAAAACACTATCCTGAGTGAGGTAACCCAGACCCAAAAAGATGAACATGAGATGTACTCACTCATAATTGTTTTCTAGACATAAATAAAGGACACTGAGTCTATAATTTGTGACCCTAAAGAAGCTAAATAAGAATGTGAACCCAAAGAAAAACATATAGTTATCCTCCTGGATATGGGAAATAGACAAGATTGCCGGGCTTTAGTATCTCTCTATGTGACGTGTATTACATTGAGATAAGTGATATTTCGTTTTTGTTTCAGTATACGAAGTCAAAATACCTCATCCCCCCAAATACTTTATTTGTTTCACATGGAGGGCAGAAAATATTTAGATGATAAGAGCATATAGAATGCCTAGAAGATACCGTAGGTTGTGAATAATAAGGGCTCAAGAAGTATTAAGGATTCTTGCACATATTTTTAAGAAATATATTTGGGCTGATAGCATGCTGTGAAGTAAAACAAACATTATATAGAGAAAGGGGCAGATGTATCAATGTAATAAGGAAAACATGTGTCTTTGATTAAGAGACAAGCTGTGAAATAGGGTGGGATAATTGAGCATTGAAAGAAATTGAATTAATTGAAGGAAGAATTTGAAGACAGCAAAGGTGACCCTAGGAAGTAAATAAGCAGAAAAATATGCTGCTCAAATCTTATCCATAATTTAGAAGAGATGGTTCTGAGTTTCTTCTAGAGCAATGTGAAGATTAATAAAACTGTTAAATTATAAATTATAATTACATGGCTTGACTGTAACTTTATGCAGTGTAGATGCTACATTAGAATCATATTTTAAACTTATGATTGAGTCAAAATTACATAACTGGATGGTTTTATACCATTAACCTTCAGTGTCTTTTCTTCAGTGATTAAAAATTTATGCCATTTTTAGTTTATGTGCTTCTTTTTTTTTTTTTTTTTTTGAGACAGGGTTTCTCGGTGGCTTTGGAGCCTGTCCTGGAACTAACTCTGTAGACCAGGCTGGTCTCGAACTCACAGAGATCCGCCTGCCTCTGCCTCCCGAGTGCTGGGATTAAAGGCGTGCGCCACCGTCGCCCAGCTGTATTTCTTCATTTGAATACTAACTAAATTATGTGTGATTTCATCACAGTTACTTGTTTGAGCAAAAACTAATGGTTAAGTAATACACAGTCACTGCTTGAACTAACCCTGTTAAACCCTGATGATTTAGTCAGAATGGAGATCTATGCCTGAGATCACAACATCACATCATATTATTTTGTGAGTAAATGTGAGCATGAAGATTCTAGAAAGTGATTAGGCTCAGGCTTTGCTTTTAGTATATTACAGAGAAGCCTATGCTGTAGGGAAAAAAGTATGGAGACCCAAACATATGCAATTCTCCCCTGAGGGCTAGGAGGGCAGATAATGGAGGAGCTCAGTAGAGAGAACTGGATATACTATGAGCAGGTTCACATGGGGTAATCTGCTGCTGTTTGAGAAACAATCAATGTGCCTCAGAGATACGTGAAAGATTATTAATGTACTAATGGCATTAAATTACCTGGAGCTGAGGAGAGTGACCATGGCAATAAAGGTAGTGGACTAAACAATCAGGAAAGCCCAAAGAATGGACATTAGAACACTCCTAAAAGTAATATTGATGACGTATGAGACACCTTGAAGGAAAACCCTGAAGCCAGACAATGATGGATTGATGGTAGATGGAAGAATACGTTGTCCAAGACTTCTTAGTTGAGCACACCTATTATCCTCTATTAAGCCTAAACCTCATATCAGCAGTCTGAAGAGAGATTTTGTAGTCACCGATGCTCTTATTTTTTTGTTCCACTTCCCAATGTTGTTACATTGAGTAAGCCTGTTTTCTCTGCTTTCCACACACATATATTATATATTCATGCACACTCACTATACAGACATACATACACATACATATGTGTGTTCCTGCATGTGTATGAGTAGCACCTAGCAAAAGGGGTAACAAGAGAAGAAAATATTTCTAAACTTTGTACTAAGAGCTGTCAAATGCTAGTGCCATAAAATGATGAATAATTAATCATGTTTGCATTTGACAATGTTCAGCTAATTGGAAATAGAATCACACTGCGTGGAACAATGGCTAGGAAAATCTGCCTATGGTGCTTTCTAGAGAAACAGAGAGGATGGTGACACACTCCACGGATACATCTCTTTAAGAGATTTGCAGAGATGTGCTATAGAGAAAATAAAGTGAAAATAGGGTTGTTTCTGGAAATATTTTATGATAAGGAAAAACCTTATAGACTTTAAAACAGAGTAAGAGACACTCTGAGTTAAGACATGCATTTATAGCCTCATGAGGACTATTTAATAATGCCGTTAATTATGGTAGATGCACATGGTTACTGACTCATTCTGAATTCGTTAGCACCATTAGTCACAAAATCTCACACTATATCTGAGCGTTTGCTTTTGTCCTCACATTCTCTGAAGTACAAGGAGGTTAAGTGACTTGCCAATGATCATCAAACATGTTGCTGAAGAAGCCAAGAATAAATCCTTAAGATCCTGACTCCAAGTTATTTATGTCACTGTATTTATTGACTTTACCTTCTGCTTAGTCATTTGTTGGGCACATTTACGATAAAAATAATGAAAAGCGACACTCCAATGCTTTAAATAGAGAATTTGCTTTTCACGCTGGCAGGAGAGAAGAAGAATAGGTCTGTGGGCTATTCGCCGGGTTTCTAACCGCGGTGTTATGCAGTCAATCTGGGTGTTCATTTAATCTTCAGTCTCGGTTTCTCCATGTAAAATTAATGCTACTGTTTCTTAGAGATACTTTATATTTCCCATTTTATCATTCCATGGGACTCATAAAGAGTTCACCAATTATGTTGCATCTGTGCACTTTATAATTTGAGATCTTTTTAATTCTCCTGAGCTATTTTGAATTATTCTTTAAGCAGAGATTCGAAGTATTGTGTCATCATATGGCTCATTCAGGAAGTTTGAAGTTGGCTTTTTCTCTCCCTTGTAAAATATCAGATAATTTAGCATTTTTCATGTGGAGTAAAAAATAATAATTCTGTTATTTCTGAAAAATGAATGCCTGCCACTTGACACACAATTGGGGAATGTTATGCCATCTTGAAGATTTAAATATTAGAAGAGAAGTTGGTTAATTCTGCACTCTCCTATATATTTGTCATCTATCTATCTATCTATCTATCTATCTATCTATCTATCTATCTATCTATCTGTCATCTATCTATCTACCTATCTACCTACCTATCATCTGTCTGTCTATTAACTATCGATCTGTATGTCTATCCATACATCTATCATTTATTTATCTACCTAGCTGTCTGTCTGTCTATCTATCTATCTATCTATCTATCTATCTATCTATCTATCTATCTATCTATGTACAAGCACTATCCAGAGATGTCATTGAGTTTGTTTTCTGTTGGGCATCTACTTAGTAAGATACCCTTGGAGAAAACGAATTTTCCATTTGTAAGTGGCTATCAATTAAAGAGAGCTTCTGGGTTATTAATTGGGTCATTTGTTTACTTTTTCTTTAACCCCATCTCATGCAGACCAGGGAGGGACTTGAGAAGCTGGCTCATCTTTCATAAGAATGTATGTGCAGTGGTCCTGCTGTGTTTACAAAGCCTTGAATCCTTGGTGTCTGTCCTCTATCCTCTCTGACACGTACTCACTTTCTGCCTCTCCTCCACAGGTTTCTCTAATCTACGAAAGTAAGGATTTGATGTAAACATCCCCTATAAGGTTGAGTGTTCCAAGGTTGCTAATTTTCTGTACATGTTCTGGCTATGAGATCCCAGTATATGTTCCCATCTGCTGAAGAAAGAAATTTCTCAGGTGACGATTGAGCAAGGCATTGATTTAGGTGTAGCAGAAGGTCATTTTGTTGTAGTTTCATTTGTAGCATTTGAATTTTACAGATCTTGAAAAGATGGAAACATACACATAAAACTAAGATAGCTAAAAACCTTCTGAATAATAAAATAAATGGTTGTGATATCACCATTGTGGCCTCAAATTTTACTAAGGTCATCTAACATCAGCAAGGTTAATCAATGGAATTAGCTTGAAGACCCAGATATATATTCACACATCTGTGGACACTTGATTTTTTTTTATGAAGAAGTCAGAAATACACACCAGAAAAAAAATCCCCCAGCATGTTCAATAATTGCATGCTGATCAAATTGGATATCTGAATATAGAAAAATCCAAATAGATTTATACAAAAGTCAACTCCAAATGGTTCAAAGACTTCATTGTAAGACTAGATACTCTGAAACTGTAAGAGAAAGTTGGGAATAGTCTTGTACTCAATGCACAGGGAAGAACCTTCTGAACAGAACAGCATTAGCATAGGCACTAAGAGCAGCAATTAATACATGAGACCCTAACAAAATTAAAATGCTTCTGCATGGCACAGAACACCATTTTCAGGGTAAACCAGGAATCTACTGAATGGGAAAAAAATTTACCAACCCCACACTGGATAGAGAGCTAATATTAAAAATATATAAAGAACTCAAAAACCTGGATATCAAGAAAACAAATAACCCAATTGAAAATGAGGTACAGATATAAACAGAAAATCCTCAAAGCAGAAAACTCCAATGGCTGAGGAACATTTTAAAAATGTTCAACATTCTTAGCTATCAGGGTAAGAAAAACCAAAACTACTTTGAGATTTCATCTCACACCTATCAGAACGGTGATGATAATCAATAAAACAAATGAAAGCTCATGCTGAGGATGTGGAATAAAGGAAACATGCTCTATTTCTGTTGCGTGTCCAAACTCATACAGCCACTATGAAAATCATTCAAGACCCAGGAATATCATTAATGGCCATATACTCAAAGGATACCCCATTCTATTACAGAGACACATTTAAACATGCTCATTTGTTACTCTCTTTATAGTAGCTAGATCTTAGAAGCAACCAATATGTCTGTCCATGGAAAAAGAAAATGTAATACGCTTACATGGTGGACTATTGTTCCACCTTAAAAAATGACACAATGAAATTTGCAAACGGCTGGAACTAGAAAAAACATCATCTTTAGTAAGGTAACCCTGACCCAGAAAGAAAAATACTGAATGTGTTCAATTATATGTAGATATTAGCTGCTAAGTCAAAGTAAAAAGGCTTCAATCTGTAGAACCACAGACATTAGGTATAGAATAAAGGACTGGGGCTGGGTTGGAGATTTCCCTAGGAATAGGGAATGGAGTAGATGAACCTGAAGATTATGAGTCAATGATGGGAATATACTGGGATCAGATGATCAAGGTGGAGAGAAGGAGTGGATAAGGGAAGCAATGTAAGAGGGGCAAACTAAATTAAGGGATGTATGAGGGATCTTATGAAAATCTAATAAAGTAGAAACTTCCTAAAATAATATGTATATGTAAATGACATCATCAAATGATGGAGGTAACATAGCATCAACTGGCCATCTCGCATCACCGAATGAAGCATCAGTATCAGAAACAAGTTGTATCTAAATGAGGTGTTGGCCAAAGGGCTCTATGGGAATCCTCAATCAACCCAGGCTATTGCAGAGCTATAGGCTCTCCATTAACCGACTACAAAAGCACCATTTCTAAAAATAAAAACTACATAACCCCTTGAATATTAATTTTAGCTGGTGCCTATTTAGAGCTTTCTCCCCTACTGGCTAATGTTTTTTTTTCATATTTTTCATTTTGATCATTGATCCATTCATGTTTTCCTTTAAATATTTTCATGTAGAGCAAAGAAGCATTTCAAATTGTCTGCCAATGTATTTCCTCTCCTTGGTTTGAATCCTTGAATTCATACTTTTTCCTTTGTCGTATTTATTTTGCTTATTGTTGGATCCTCTCTCCCTCCCTCTCCTCTGTATGTCTCTGTCTGTCTCTCTCCCAATTAAGTCCTGCTAATGGTGACCATATATATGCACAGGTATGGAATGTCCACTAGAGCATAGGAAAACTGTAGCCATATTGTCACTAAAGAATAATTCTCCTACTCCAGGAACTATAAATGACCATAGCCGCTTATTATTGGGTTTCTCCCTCCCCCTTTTTTCAATAGTTCCTGAATCTTGGTGGTAGTGTAGTTAATATAAATGTCCATTTTGGGCTAAACACTGAAACTTGTATTTTCAGTATTTTAACCAGTTAATACTTCTCTCAATTGTTTGCTATCAATTTCAAAAAGAAGCTTTGTTGACCAAGGTTAAGAACAAGCAGTTTTGGTCTAAGTGTTGAAAATGTAATATTTAGAAGGCAATTTGACAGCATGACCCTCCATTAAAATAACAGCAGTAGATTTTACTCTATGGCCTAAGATCTCCCTTCCTTTTTTTTTTTAAAACAGAATTACAGCACCAGCCATAAGATTTCTTGCTATGGATCATGACTCAAACCCAACAGAAAGTGGTTTAGTTACTCCATAACAGTCTTTTAAATAGCACAATGCATATTATGACTTTGTGTCTAGACCATATTCTCTTCATTAATGAATGTTGAACTTCTGATGATTGGGCACTTAAGTTCCTAGTGATCCTGTTTGTCACTTTGGAGATTTGTTTATATTAATTTTTTAAGGATCCTGGGAAGATTGTACACATAGTTTCTCTACTCATGTTCAGGCAATTTGTGTGTTTTACAGAATTCACATAGTATTTAATAAGACTTTGTAGCTTGTTAAGTGATTGGAATCCACAGTGCTTGATATCATGAGTTTCATCATCTGTAGCATGAGTAAAAGTTTAATTCTAGTAGAATTCTAGGTTTGCTCTTAAGTCTCTTTATTCTGAGATTATACTTACAATGTTTTTATTAAGCCAAAACCAAAAACATTTCATAGATGTTCATTTACCTCTGCTTGCAGGGTGGTATATTTTCTGAGAGAAGCCTCTGGGTCTGGCCTCAGCTACTGTGCAATCAACCTCATTTCTGTCAGAATGGAGAGTCTGAATGACTCAAGTGTCTACTAAAAGCCTAATCCAATGTTTGATATGTTATACTGTACTTACTCAGCAATGTCTTCTTTGGGACTCTGTGGTAAATGTAAGCGACTGACCACTCATCTCTGCATGGTGACTGTGGATGTATCATTTATTCATTTATTTATTTTTATTGAATTGGCTCATCAGTGCATGGCATGGTTGGAAAAAAATAACCTCTGTCCTCTGAGCCTACTGTGGTAATTCCCATCGCCTTTCCTTATTGGCGCTTTTCTGGGCTAATGAGTTTATTTGGAACTTTCATTCTTGTGCTCATATACTGATGCTTCTGTTTCTTTATTGATTCATTTCTGGTCTAGTATAACTGGAAAATTACTCCTTTCACAACATTAACTTTCGGTATTATTTGTTTTCCATTCCAGTAACTGCGTGATGGATACAAGACCAAGTTTTTTCTGTTATGTAATAATGATGGAGTTGCATATCATGGACAAATAGGAAATGCTGTATACAAAATGACCTGATAGAAGCACTTTTCCTTGTTCAAAAACACAGTGTCTTCCATTTTATGTTCATTTCATGCAATTTCTCAACTCTCAATTTAGCTTCTCCTGGCGGGAATGATGATTACTTGCTTTTGGCAAGGAGCAAAATTGCAATGTAGTCATTCAGTTTTTCTTGTTTCCTTTTTCCCATATAAAGTCACCCCTGTAGTAAGATGGTTGGAAAGTTTTCTGTGTGCGTTCTTCTATTCTTTGCTGCTTCTGAAGCATTATGTATCTTGTATTCTTGTCGGTTCCCATGTTACAAAGTGTGTGCCTGTGTATGTTAGTTCTTTATTTTTCTCAATTATAACTAGAAAAGCTGTGGCTTGATTGATTCATATCGTTATGAATAATAACATTATAGCACCTCTTTCTAAAAATTAATAGTTTGGCTAATAGTACAGTAAAATAATAAAACATACAGAGTATAGCTCATCATTAGTTAATACGTTGCCACCTTTGGTTGAGGTTCATGCTGCCAGGAAAACAATGCAAAATCCACAAAGTTAGATAATTATCCAACCGATATTTCATTTAGTTTTATCAGTACCTTGGAGGGTGAATGACTTTAGCTCTTCACCTAATGTTTAACTTCACTCAATGAGCTAATTTGTAACATTTTCAGTAATATGTTGGGTATCTTGTATTGAGACATTAATATCATATATTAAGTAAAATATTACATAGTTAGAATTATGGTAGTTCCACTTTTTACCACACTCTTTACTTTGTGGACACATTTAAAAATACAAATATGAAGCTTTTTTTCCCCTGAAATCTTGCCAAATTCAAATCAGAACTTCTGCATACACTGCTTAAAATAAATATCTCCTGGGGTGATTTCATTTTCTTAGTCATTTTCTGACTACATAAGGATCAAATAACATTTTGAAAATATAGTGTAAATTTTTTGTTCAATTAAACTGCTATGAAATAAGCGGGATCCATGTTTCTTTTTGGATAGAAACTGTGCATTTAGATAATTTATAATAAGCCTATTCCTTCCATGAAACAAAATATACCTGGCTATCTCTTTCTCCACTTTTATGACAAGAAATTGGAATGCTTTTTCTTTAAAAAAAAGGTTTTAATCTTTTTTGTTATTGTTTAGGTAGTCAAAATTATACCTTCATTGAGAATATTTTCATAGGAAGATTATTTTCGATATTAAAACAAATTCTTTTATGTGTTTCCCAAGGAAACTGATAGCATGGATTGGTAAGGCTTTTAATATAAAACAATAAAATGTCAAGCAGAATGTTATATGAGTCAGGAAATTAATTTACATAATTATTTTATTGTCTTTAAATGCTACTAGCTTCTGTTTAGTCCTTGACATCTGTGATCATTCTATACCCTGCTCTCTCACCTTTGGCTACTATAATATCTTATAAATCAAAACTACTAAATATTAATCGCAAATGCAGACACCTTTGAATCCATGATATTTAAATGTTACTTTTAATCTTCATGTGACTCTTGTCAGTTAGATGTCTAAGGTCATAATTTTTTGAGCATATTGATGTTTTAAGGGTGTAGGTCATGCTTTCTGATCAGCATTTTTTATTTTTTAACCATATTCCTAAATTGTCATCTTATTTTTAATATCTTGACCATGAATTACTTCAATTGATTAATTACATATCTAAATTTTCTGATCAACTTTCTTTGGAGAGATTTATCTTTTTACAGGTGTTACATTTACTTATTTGAGTAAAAGGTTGGCAATTGTTCTTATTACCTTTGTGCGCTTGCTAAAATAATTGAAATAAAAATATGCCAGAAAAAAATAAGCAAGTAATTTATCATGTTGTGTTTCAATTTGTTGACTTTAATCACATTTAAAAGTTTTGGGATTTTTTTTCCTTCTAAAGTGATTTGGTCAATTAGATTGTTACTAAGGGTTTTAGTTTTAAATATGTACAAAACCTCATTTTTCTATCCAGCTAGGTATAAATCATATATAAGCTGCCTTGATGGGATGAGAAATGATTCAATTTGGTTGCAAAGATATTCACGGGCAGAGCAATGAAAGTGAGCTGGTTTGTACTAACAATAGACGCCTTGCCTTTCCACACTGCATTCTGCTATCTGTGCAAGTCACATGTAATAATTCTCTATGTCTACCTCAAGCATGTCTGTCACATATGGCATAGGAAGACATATGCAAGTCGTTACATTGCAGCAATCGGGCTTTTTAGGTATCAGGGAAATTTACTCTCAGGAATTTATTCTCTGATCCGCTATTTTTTCTACTTCCATAATAAAAATCTAGAACTCTAATATTTGATACTACCTTACTTCCCAAACCCAGAAATTATTCTACTTTTTCAGCAATGTCTTCATTTATCACATTCCTTCTTAGGCCAGGTCATAATTCTCTTAATATTCTATTGTGTATTCTAATAGTCATTTTTGTCACTTAACAGTGGGGATACATGAGACAGTATCAGTAGACATATTCATCACTGTTCAGGCATCACAGATAATGAAACACAAATCTAGACAGTATAGACTATTAGGTATCCAGGCTAGAAGGTATATGCTATTAGGGACCCAGGCTAGATGGGATAAACTATTGATCTAAACTACAAACAGTGCATAATATCTCTGTATTGGATATGATGGATGATTGGAAAATAATGACATGTTTTCTATCTAATCATCAAAAAACATAAAAAAATTGGGTTAAAAATATGGTTCAACTGTATAGGGAATTTGATCTTATTGCTATGGCAAAGGGGGTGGAGATGAGTGAGTGGTGAAGGAATTCCAATAGCTTGCATATCACTATAAGATAATATAGACTTTTGAAGCTTTGTGCTAACCACTGGGATAATAACTGGACCTAGTTTGCAATGACTTTTTGCCTCATAAACATTGTATGTCTTTTTGACTCCTTTATTTTATTTAAAAGATTTTGTTCAATTTACATTCCAACCACAGTTCCCTTTCTCTCCCTTCCTCCTATTTCCTCTTCCACCTTCCCCCCACTCAACCTGCAAGCATTCCCCAGAAAGGGTAGAGCCTCCCATGGGGAGTCAACAAAAGTGTGACCTATGAAGTTGAGGCAACACCAAGCCCCTCCCTCCTTATCTAGGCTGAGCAAAGTATCCCTCCATAGAAAATGAGATCCAAAAAGACAGTTTGTGGACTAGGGATAAATCCTGGTCCCACTGCAAGTAACCCCACAGACTTCCCAAGTCACAGAACTGTCACCCACATTCAATGGATCTACTTCAGTCCTATACAGGTTCTCTAGCTCTGAGTCCAGAATCAGTGAGCTCCCACTAGCTTATGATAGCTGTCGCTGTGGGTTTCCCGTCATTATCTTGACCCCTTTGCTCGTATAATCCCTCCTCATTCTCTTTGACTGGACTCCAGGAGCTTGGCCCAGTTCTTAGCTGTGACCTCTGCATCTGTTTCCACCATTTTGCACCTGTCAGAATGGCTAAGATCACTAATAATAGCTTATGCTGGAGAGATGTAGAATAAGGGGGACACTCCTTCATTGGTGGTGGAAGTGCAAACTTGTACATCTACTTTGGAAATCAGTATGGTGGTTTCTCAGAAGACTGGTAATCAATCTATTTCAAGACCCATCAATACCATTCTTGGGCATATACCCAAAGGATGCACATTAATACAACAAGGACATTTGCTCAACTATGTTTTCACAGCAGCATTACTCATAATAGCCAGAGTCTAGAAACAATCTATATGCCTCTCAGCTGAAGAATGAATAAAGAAAATGTGAAATATTTATACGATGGAGTATTATTCATCAGTAAAAATCAATGTTTCTTTTGTAATAGCAAACAGATTGTATGGTTTTATTTATCATGTATTTTGTATGTCACTACTTTTAATTTTCTTCTTAATATTTTTCTCTAAAACTAAACCACAGTCACACACATTGACCTAGGCCTACACAGAGGAAGAATATTCATCACTGTCTCCTACAACCACAGATTGTTTTACAAGGTCTTTCAAGACAGCCTGGGTTGCACACAGCAATAATCCTAGAGTTTGAAATATCACTTGGGCAGATGGAGAATTATGGCCTAGCCTTGCTACAGAGTAAAATCTTGTCTAGAAGAATACAAACACAAAGCACAAGCAAAAGTAAAGGTCTTCAGGGGCAACAGCATGGCTTGAGATACCAATTTCTGATGACAGTCCCTCCCCCTGAATTATTTCAGAAAGGAAATGCTTGAGGTTATGTTAAGGTCTGTCTGTCTGTCTTTCTATCTATCTATCTATCTATCTATCTATCTATCTGTCTGTCTGTCTGTCTGTCTGTCTGTCTGTCTGTCTGTCTATCTATCTATCTATCTATCTATCTATCTATCTATCTATCTATCTATCTTCTCTCTGTCTACCTACACCTATCTGTCTCATCTATCATCTCTATCTATCTATCTATCTATCTATCTATCTATCTATCTATCTATCTATCTATCTATCTATCTATCTATCTATCTATCTATCTATCTATCTAATATCGTGAATGTAATTTCTTCTCCCTCCTCTTATTCCAGTCCTCCTTCACCTCCTCTCTGCCCCCGTCCACTCCTCCATTTCTATTCAGAAAAAGGCAGGCCTCCTATGGATATCACTTTTATAAAATATAAGATGAAAGAACTCATTCTTCTTTGTAACAGTGGTGAAATAATTATAACAATGTAAAATATAACCTGATTGTTATTGTAAAGTATTGTACAGTGTTTATTATTGGCTCTGCTAAGCTCACATGCAATGTGTAGCTTTGTTTCATGCAGCTATAGGTTTGTTCATACCAGCACTACCTAAGGCTTGTGAGGCGTGCATTGTGCTTTGGCATTCGATGTGACGATAACCACATTTTGTTCAGCTGCATTATGTATTTCTAGGAATTACTGTCCTACTTGCAGCTTGTTGATAACTGAAATGCCATTGTGTGGTACCTGACTATCTGATTCACGCACTCACGATTCTATCTGTATGCTTCCATTCCCCCAGTTCAGCTCAGCATGGAGAGGGCTCCAATATTGGCTTTCTTTTATATCTCTACTTAGATTGCTGAACCTTGTGGAGTAAGCTCCGCACTAGCAGGCAGATCAATAGGGCTATTCATTTATAATCATCAACATCACTGACCCTTTGACCACCTGTGTAATCAGTGACTTAAAATAATTTTTCAGCTTTGTAAAATTTCCTGTTCCTCTCACCACACTCTGCATGCTCAGCAGAAGCTCAAATTTTCTCTTCAGATAGAAAAAAAAAGAGAGATGTATATCACAAAGGAATCATCTCAAATTTCCAATCTGAGTCCCTATGCCAGTGTAAATTTTCATACTGCTTTTCTTCTCATTTTTTTTCACAGCAGTGTAGTCAATATTCCGCTCAGAGCTGAATCTAAATTTTCCCTGAGATTATCTCACTCTGCTTCCCTTCAGCTCCGTCCATTGCTAAATTACTGCTTATCTGTATTATACATATTTAAAACACTAACATGGGAAAAGACTTCTCTTGAGGATCCCAGCTTCTTTAGTGGATCCTTTTATTTCATTGTGTGGTTTTCCATATAAAAGTTTCCAAAATCATTCGTTTCTGTTTTATAAACTACAAGTTTTATGACTGAAGATTATCTGAATCCACCCCCAACCAAGTAAATGCCACCGACGAATTTGAGGTCAGAGTTTCCTTGCTTAACTGATTTCATTTCGTCTTTATTCTTTTTCTTTTTAAATTTGACTCCAGTTTTTTTAATTTTTCTTTTAAAAAGTTTCCATTTTGTTGAATTGTCTACACTACTTTTGAGCACTCAATGTCCTCACTTCCCTTTCTGTTTTACCTTTCCATCACAACAGAGCCTGCATGCTTAGCTACACGGAAATACTCCTTCAAGCTTCATCGTCTCCCTCATGTATACAACTTCAACTAAAAATAAATAAATAAATAATAAACTAACCCCAAATCTCTCAAGATACATTTGTTTTACAAATTTCAGATGCAAGAATTTCTAAGCAACATGCTCTTTTCTGACTGATCTTTAAGTCATTCTTTGTCATAATCAGGGGAATGTATAGATACATAATTCAGAATGCATGCAGCAGCACAATTCTTATTTTAGCTTTTTATTGCACCTCCTCTCTAAGGATGTGGATTTCTCTCTCTCTCTTTTTTTTTTTTTTTTGCCTCACGGTGTACACAGTCACTCTAATAAAAGAAAGACAGAAATGAATTTGTCTTTTTCCCATTTATTTTCTTCACTCCTATATATCCAACTATTCCTCCACTTCCTCAAACTCTCATTGCCATTCTAATGTTTGTATTTCTACCTTTCTTCCACTGTCTATCTTCTTAATTTTGTTCTGACTGGGATTGACCTATCACTTCTCATATCCTGTAGAGTACCTAATAAACATTTCAGAAGTGTGTCCATTCTTGCCACATTTCAATTAGTACAGTGGCCTCTACTAGTAAGTGCTTGAAATGTCTTAATCTAGTTTAAAATTGACTAACTGCCTGGAGATGTATCTCATTCTGGCCTGTTGTCATTGTGCTTCTTAGAATCAAGAAGGAAGATGACTCAGTGGGTAGTGGCCCTTGCCAGCCTAATAACCTGAATTCTAGCCATGGGACACACAGGATGGAAGGGCAGAACCAACTTCCACAAGTTGCTCTCTGAGCACAAGTTGCCCTATGAGCTCCCCTGTAACACTTATGAGTCCACACACATGTGCACAAAATAAGTAAGTTTCTTTAAAGAAAACACAAAAATAGGAAAAAGTACCTTCTCATTTTCTCTTAAAGTACAATGTGTAGCTAGTAACTTGGACTTTTAATTCTTCCTTTTTTTTCTGGGATATTCTTCACTTGCTCCATTGGTAACTTTTAACCATGGTACTTTTGCAGATTTTTTTTCCTTACAATGTTTATTTCAGTATTTTTACCTTACTGGCATTTTGCTTTTATATTATGGTTTTGATTTTGTGATTTTATTGGTTGTGTGTGTGTGTGTGCACGCATGTGTTTTTGCTTATTTTTATGTTTTTGTTTTATTCTGGTTTATTTGTTTTGTTATTTGTTTTTTTGACTTCCAAAGAAATAGCATAATAGGTATGGAGTTGAATGGGTGGGGAGATGGAAAGGGTCTGGGGAGGAAATGGGGGAGGGGAAACTGTGATCAGAAAATATTGAATGGATAAAAACAGTATTATTACTATTGTACCAGGATTTATTTTGCAAGTAAGCAGGCGACTCTTAGGGGACCCTTGATTGATTACTTTACAGGTTAGATAGATATATAATATGCTCTGTTTCATTATCTACATTCTTTATGCATAATGGCAATGATAAAGTTAACTGTTTAAAATCTTAAGCAATATTTTCTTTTCTTACTAGATCATTGACATATTTTTTGAAGTTCTATGCTATTTTTCTCATATGATGACCTGCTCATAGATATTTTCTTATGAAAAGAGTGACTATTGATAATTCAGAAACAAAACCAAAACGTACAAAGAAGAGCATTAAGAAGGAGAGCTTGGTTTAGGGTCTATAGTTGTCCTGAAGCATGTTATCTGTAACTACTATCTTTCAACATAATTTAACTATTTTTAGTGCCAGAAAAACACTATGAACTTAAATGTCTCTTGATTTGATTTGTCTCCTAGTTCTGGTCTATCAACTGTAGTTAGATGCTTTCTCTTTCAGTTTGTATTCCGAGAGCTCCACACAAGGGTAGTTGGATGAAGAGATGGAGTTTGTGTATGTGTGCGTGTGTGTCTGTGAGCAGTGTGGTACTCTGCGCTTGTGTTAAATTGTGGGTTTCTGTGCATGTATTTTTTTGAGTGAACAGCTTGTTCCTTTGTGTGTGTTTATCAATTGTGTGCTTCTCTGCATGTATGCGTATATGTGAATTGTGTGTTCTCCTGTGTATCAATATGAACTGCATGTTTCTCTGAATATATGTTTGTATGCATGTGTATGTGAACTGTGTGTTCTCTTTGTGTGTGTAAACTGAGCCACTCTGCATGTGAGGTTTGTGTGTGTTTATAAGTGAACTAGGTTTTCCTCTGTGTGTGTGAATTGTTTGCACTTCAATGTGTGAGTGAATTGTGTATTTCTCTACATGCTTCTGGTGTATGTGGAACTGTGTTTCTGTATGTGTGGGAACTGAGTCACTGCATGTGTATATGTGGGTGAACTGTGTTTGTACCTGTATATGTGCAGTTGTGAACTGTATGTTCCTCTGCCTCAACCTGCATTCTCGCTATCAGATCCTTGTCAAATGTTTATATCAAGTCTGCAGCTTTTCTTTACATCCAATTGACAGAAAGTTTGTAGAGAAATAACTGAATTTTGAAGAGGTACAGTTTATCACATTTTCCCTGAACATGGACATTTTCATATCAAGGGTGAGAATTCTTTATGTTGCCCTAGACACTAGAAATCCCCTTTTCTGTATTCTCTGCTTTGTTCCATGCTGAAAACAAACTGTTCAGTTCTGTCCTTGGTCACTTTCGTCACATGTAGCCCTTAATATCGCTATGCTGAAGAATTCTTTGTTCTTTACTATTCTTTGTATATATTGTTTACAAGCCTTTTGATGCCAAAGTAATAGATGAAGGTACTCTTGTAAAAATTTTCAAAGACAGCAGAGTCATTTGCTTCTTGGTCAGATTAGTTTTGGAGAGCATTTGGATAAAAGCTCTTTCTTCAGGCATGGGAGAGGGTATATTTTGGTTTCCTAAATGTGCATCCTCCCTGAAGGACTTGGGACTCATACATCTAGATCCCCATATTGGCACAACATTAAATGCTTTGCATCTTTTAACCGAAAAGGCCAGGAGCAAACTTTGGCTATGGGTGGGATTTTCAGCATGCTGTTGTGATATGTACTGACAGTGCCCTGTTACTCCGGTTCCATCATTGAGATTTGTAATGGCCCAGACCCAATCCTCCATAAGCTGCGAAGGGCGGCTTTGAAATATTTTGAAATATTCAGCCTTCTGTGTAGATTATTCCCAGAGAGTTCTAGAAAGGATTTGCCTTATTTCCACTTGTTTGTTTTCCCTGGCTTCAAAATCCTCCTGGTAAGCTGATGTTGTCCACACAAATTTGGAGATAAAGTGATTAAGCAGGCATGCCCACAAGCTATTGCCTCCATGAGCATATGAAATAGTCTACCCAGGAAATTATTGGTGCTGGAAAGGCAGGCATCTCATCTGTCTTCAGCTAATTCCAAGCTGCAAGTGTTTCTTCCAGCCTCGGGGAGCAGAAAATGTCCCTCTGCAGATCATATTCAAATCTCCTTGGCAGGGAGATTGTTTCACATCAAGGGATCCCTGCGTCTAAGAATCGGCAGCATTTTTCACCTTGGCCACTTCATAGAACCAGCACTCCCCACAGTAGTAATTTTGAGATATTTTTATGAAGAACAAAAAATTCCATTTAATTTCAAATATATCCCACAGCTGCACCATGTGACTTGACAAACAGCGTGGGAAAGCAGGGAGAGCACGCGGAAGATCAAAAGCCCACAGGAAGGTGACAACAAAGAGCTTGCATTGTAATTATTGCTGTGAAGTTCCTTGTGGGTAGAAAGGTGCTTGAAGTAGCATCAGCTTGACCCACATTGCCCAGAATGGAGCATTAGTGCATCGGTATTGATGGTAACACTAGAACTGGCAATGTAACATGGATTGTTAGCTGTCCAGCGTCTTGTCTCCAACATTTTGTTCCAGATACCACAGTGTCTAGGGTGACTAGTGTTGATCGTACAATCTTTTCTCATTGAACTCAGAAGTGCCAGGATGACGCAATTAGAAGGAACAAGACTATTAATTAGCACCTACTAGAATTGTTTTTTTTTGTGTGTGTGGGCTCATATCCTAAGCTGAGTGGATCAAACCCATTTTTGAAAGATCTTGACACCGAGAAGTAAATATAAAAATACTTAAAGTTGCCTGAACTCTGTGGAGGAATTTTTTTACAAGCTAATACAAAGTGGTAGAATAAGAGGCCAAATTCATCATGTACACCTTTCACAATTAAGGTCTAACTTAAGTTTTACTTTGATGGAGTGTGTCAAGGTTTTTCTCCAACCCTTATGTTCTGTGAAGATTATCCTAATTTCTTCTCTCCCTACCTCTTTTCTTCTCGTCTCTCTATTCTCTCTTCCTTTCTCCTTCTCCCCCCCCTTTTCCCCTTTTCCCTCCCTTCCTTTCCTTCCATCTCCTTTAATCCCATTGTATGTGATTGATAACGCATGTTATTGTGATATGATTTGATATTTGGACACATAGACAATGAACTGATCATTACACTTAGTGTGCATGTGAGTTTATTAATTACATCACACATTCATCTTTTCCTTGTGGTGAAGTGGCCCAGATACTAAAAATCTCTCCTCTAGATATTTTAGAATTTAAATTTTCCAAAGGTATATAAGCTTTCTTTCTTTTTAGTCTTAAATTCTCACATATGTTTTTTTCATTGCCTTGCCACTACCATTCTAACCTCATTGGTGACTATGGTCACCCCACACTATTCAAAAATCCTTCCTTATTATTTTCAATGATTTATTGATTTTTATACTTAAATACTGTATCTGTATGAATGTGTTCTCTCTCTCCCTTTCTCTCCCCTCTTTCTTTCTCTCTCCCAATCTTTCTCTCAATCTATCTCTCTCCCTCTTTCTCTCTCTCCTTTTGTGCACCTATCTGGGTCTAGGAGCTCCACAACCAAGAATTGATGATCCGAATTTTAATAACAGATGTGTATCTCATCCTGTAATGCTGTGCACCATGCACTAGAATCCAGTTTTCGAGCTTCGGGCAAGGGGCTGAAGGTTGAAGAAACACACACAGAGAAAGACAGACACACGGATCTCCAATCACTGGTACAAAGGCCCTCCTTTAATAGCACCATGGAGGCTTAAATACCAAGCAGTCAGTGGCCAACAGGTGAAAATCCCATCCTCTGCTCCTCTAGGCAAGGCACAGCTTTTTGTAACTTCAATTAGAAGTCTCTAGCAGGGAAGAGCAGATGAAGGCCAGGACTCAGTTGGTCCCAACACTGTAATATGGGCTTCACATCCAGTCAAGAAGGTGCTGATTATTCTGGACCATTTGTGCCAGTGTGGTAACCATGGACCTATCTTGCCAGCGCAGCAGTTGCTGTCATAGCTAGTTGTATTATTATCTAGATGATATACGAATGATGTCTTTCTCTTCTAGTACTCTAGATAGTACCCTCTACATTATAAAACTAGCCAGCAGGGAAACAATTTTCCAGTCAGTGTCAGTTTCGTTTCTACATGCCCTGTGATCAAATTGGGTGGCTTCTTCAAGTCTTACTACCCTCAAGCCATGATGGGCAAACAGAAGCAATAAAAACAGCAACATTTCGTAGGCTTGGGGGTTCTTTCTGACACTACTGAACAAACACTTGAAATGAGATATCCCACATCTGACACTGGGATTTTTATAATGATATAATAATGTGCATGCATCTTACATAATGGTAGCCTATCATATGGGGCTTTTCCAAATGCTCCTAATGTTATTTAACACTTTTAATGTTATTTACCTGTTTCCCATCTCTTCTTCTGACTCATGATATTTGTTGTTTTTGTTCATTTTAAATTGATATTCTCTATATCTATATCTATCACATATGAACGTTTCTATATTTAGAATTCAAAGAAGTAGTTTTTCACTCAGTTTTAAATGTGAGCGAAGATGGTATTTGACAATAGGTTTCCCTCATTAGTGAAGACAATTACAACATTTTTCCGCTACTGTATTTGATGTGGTGGGTTGAGTCTATCAGGTTTCAATGGTTGCAATCCAACTTAATTATGACACACATTTCCTTTTTGTGAATTACTGAATTTAGTTTGCTAACACATGTTCTTAGTTACGTTTATTCTGCTATGATAAAATGCCTTGGAAAAAGTAAATTAGAAAGGTATAGTCCATTACTGCAAGGAAGTCATGGGTATGGGAACTTGAGAACAAGTTGCATCTGTACTTATGAAACGGAGGAGGGTGAATGTTGCACTCATCTCCTTTTGGTCCCCCTTATATAGTCCAGATCCTTGCCCAGAGAATGAAGCTGTCTTTGGTGTGCTTATCTTCCATTTTCAAATAGCCTAAGCAAGCAAATCCCTCCCAGCAATGTCCAGAGGTTCATCTTGTGAGTAGTCTAGATCCAGTCCACCATGGCTGCCTTCTGAAAACCTCACATATTCATTCAACAGTAAACCTGAGGTGAACAGGCAGAGTGTAAGGCTTCATGTTTCTGTGATCAAGACATTGATCTCGATATGCTAAAACTTTCTCTTTCTTTGGTGTCTTCAATTCTGTTTTCTTAACTTTCAGGGTTTTTTTTTAAGTATTTCTTGTAGGATAATTGTCTTTCTGTGTCTGGGTTACCTCACTCAAAATAATTTTTCTAGGTCCATCCATTTTCCTGCAAAATTTAAGATGTCATTATTTTTTTCTGCTGTGTAGTACTCCATTGTGTAAATGTACCACATTTTCCTTATCCATTCTTCAATCGAGGAACATTTAGGTTGTTTCCAGGTTTTGGCTATGACAAACAACGTTGCTATGAACATAGTTGAGCACATGAGAAAGCCTGAGTAATTTAGTTTTTCCAGCTGTAATGTACCTTTATGGCTATAGTGCTGTGGTATAAGGGAATACAGAGGGGTGCCTTCTATGATCCTGATACTAAATCTCAGTGTTTGCAAATCTATATCACTGTGTTATGCCATACATAAAGGTTTCTCCAGTGTATAACTCTCTAATAAACAAGCAAATAAATCTCGTGTAGGTTTTGAGAGTTAGTGGAGACCTGAAAATGACCCATTTATTTCCTTTCTCTACTTGAGTTGAAGGTCTGGAAATTTTCCTTATTAAAAGACAGGAATTATTCACATACAAATTTCAGAGACTAATTATTGCTATTCTTTTTTCCCCCTGTCCAATTCTCAAACAAATTTTCTTCTAGTATTTACGTTAGAAGTAGTGGGCTTATAACCCATCAGGCTCCTCCTGAGACCCCGGGGGCCCATGGACATTTATTATAGTCACAATTATTCAATTACTAAGAATTGTGGTTCAAATATTCCTACACCTTTCTGACAGCTGGGACTCCAACTCCAGCTTAGCAGTTCTTGGCTGTGACTTGTGAGCTGCCTGTCTCACCAGATTTCAGGGTGGCAATTTGCCCTGTAATCTCACTTCTCTGATGAGTTCAATAAAAGTCATTGATTTTCTTTTGTCCTGCTTTGTCTTGTTGTAAAGATTGGAGTGACATCTTCTAAACTCTTTTTTTTTTTCACACGGTGAAGCTGAAAATCCAGGTAACTAGCTGCTGCATTTTTAATGTCTAGGACATTGTAAGGACCCGAGTTTTAAGCTGATATTCTGTTTTCTCTATTTTCCTCCTTGTACCAATGATATCAGGTTTAAAGTGAGTTTCATAGTTATTGTACCTAATTTGTTTAACCATTTTCTTTTCATTTTGACATATTTGTTTGCTAAAACCTTTATTATGATTTTTGTATTAATGCCACATAATATACAAATTTTCAGAGACTTTTTGCAATATGTTGTCTTCCTCAAAGGGGATTTAATATTTTTACAGGGGAGTATGTCAAGGGCAATTCTCTCAAGCCCAATAGATTAGTTTAAAGGTCTTGTTAGTTTTCTTTCCAACTTGTTTGTTTTCAACTTTGACCTTTTTATTACCTCATATCTCCTACCCCTGAGCTCTTTTCAGGTGCTAACTTCTGTCTGGGATTGCTCACTAGTGCTCCATAATATTCTTAAAGGTCTTGATTGCCAGTCTCTCTGTAACCATAGGTCACTTTTACTGAATTTTGAAGTAGCTTTGTGTCTTCCTAGCTTCGTCTTATTCTTCTTGTAAACATTGTTAAAACATTTCTTGGGCCTGTTTACCTTAGGAACTCTGGATCCTGCCTTAACTTTCAGTATGACAGAATACCCAGGATAATCAATTTATAGCAAAAAAAAGCCTCATTTGGCCCCAAGTTTTAGAAACCCAGGTCAGATCTGGGTTGGGTTTACCCACTGCACGTAGAGACTGATGATTATTTTGGATGTCAGGATCAGGAGGATGTGGCAGAGAAAATGGTTTATGTTGTGCCCAGGAAACAAACAAACAAACAAACAAAAAAGACTACTTGTCAGGATCCCATAATCTCCAAGAATACAAGCTATATTAACCCCTCCTATCTGCTAGAGTTTATATAACTTCCCAATAGAGTCACTTTGAATACTAAGACATCAGATTTTGGACCACTGGAGTCATTTAAGATCAAAACTATGGCAGAATCTGCGCAAACACATTTGGAGATATGGTGTAGAGGTATTGGGGCTAACTTGTATTATAACTCCTCTTTGAGATTACCTACTAGGGGTATAATTCAATATAAAGGAATAGCAAACCATTTGGGTATAGCAATTGACCTAATAATTACAAAAATATATTCTATACAATTCTGTCATCTGAATCTTTAAAAAGTATTTATCTAAATTTTTCAATTTATGATTTTGTATTGATTATGTATTTAAAAATGATTATCATTTATTGGTAAGGTTGAAAGAAAGGCCAGGCGGTGGTGGGGCACACCTTTAATCCCAGCACTCGGGAGGCAGAGGCAGGCAGATTTCTGTGAGTTCGAAGCCATTCTGGTCTACAGAGTGAGTTCTGGGACAGCCAGGGCTACAAAGAGAAACCCTTTATGAGAAAAAAAAAGGGGTGTTGGTGGGAAGGAGTGAAAGAGAGCGGAAAGAAGAAAAAGAAAGGGGGGTAAAGGAAGAGAGGAAGAGAAATGAGGGGGGCTCAGAGAGAAAAGGGGCTAAAGAAGATGAGAAAATTGTTCCATAGTAGTATTTAGGGCCTTTGTTTAGTTATTGAGACAAAAGAGGTTAGTATTTTGCCCTAAGCAGTTTTTGTTAAGAGTAACATTCAATTTTGGCGAGGTTAGCAAGCGTGATTTTCCTTCGCAATGGTTCATTGGAGTTAATTGAAGAAAGCGGCAAGGGAATGTTTGCGGTAAGTCTGAGCAACGTCACTGCTTGACGGGAATGGAGCCCTATAGGACCACACAGGACCAGGGCAACAACGATGGTCAAAAAGCTAAGGAACATTTCTTCAGAAGCTGAAACGCGAACGCTGTACTGTGCGTTCGCTGCTTACGTGCCTGGAAAAAAAGATGATTCATTAACTTTGACAAATTTGGGCTGGAGAGACGGCACAGCAGTTAAGGACTGATGTTCTGGAGAACTGATTGTTTTTTTACCATAGACCCAGATTCAGTCCCCAGCATCCAAATGAGGACTAACATCATCCAGTGGAATCCAGTGTCCTCTGCTGGCCTCCTCAGACATGTCTTGCAGGTGGCACACAGGCATACATGCAGGCAATATACCCCTACACGTGAAATAAAATAATAAGGAAAGAAGAGGCCAATTAAGTGATAGATGTTGGAGGTTTTTATTTTATTTTTTATTTAAATAACCATTTTCATTTATTCTGCATAAGTGGCTTTTAGACATAAAGAAAAATAAAACAGCCTATAATTCACAATCCCAGGGAACCTAGACAACAAAGAGAACCCCAAGAGAGGCATGCATGGATCTAATATACATGGGAAGTAAAAAATGTCAAGATCTCCTAAGTAAATTGGGATCATGAGGACCATGGGCGATGGTAGACTGGGAGGGGAGAGGCAGGGAGGGGAGTGGAGAAAAATATATAACTCAATAAAAACAATTAAGAAATAAAAATAAATAAAAGAAAGAAGAAAGATTTTCTGTTTTCCATCTCACATATCTGAGTACAAAACACGCACTGGATATTCTTCTAGATTTCCATGACGTAAATAATACTGGTTGACAGCTTTGTATTTAATGAGATGTTTAAGCCAAAAAACTCCAAATCTGTTTGTCTCAGTGTCAGCCAGAGCATCCTTTATTCTTGAGCCAAAAGTAATAGTGTTGTCGACATGATAGTTATGGCAGGGAGACTTGCATCAGGTATGTACATCAATGAATGCAAAAATACCAGAATTATTGTATCTATGATATGGCAGCTACGAATGACCATCAATTGAATTTTAATCAGTTGTGTAAAGTAAACGTTTTAGCATATGTATATCCCATTTTCCAGTGTTTTCAAAATCAGCAGATTAATAAGATAAACTAGGTAATTGTGTATGGTTGGATCACATTAAAGAGAAGATTAAATAAACTTGGGACTATAGTTTCCTTGTTAATGAGTCTCTCTTGAAAAGAACATTTTATATTTTCAAATTTTGTTTTAATGATTTGTATCACTAACCAGGAAACTTTACTAAACAACCGCTTGATTTGTCAATTGTTGGGTAACTAGCTTGGCTTAAAGGAAAAAAAAATCATTAGATATAATTCATACTATAAGAATATAAGAAAGAAACACATTGAATGTATCTACACTATATAAGGTTTAAAACTTCCCACCAAAAAATGTTTTTTTTTTTCATTTTAGCTTCATGAGTTCCAGACTTATACTTCCCATGGTGCATATAAGGGATGATTTATCAATCATATCTTTTTAGAATTCCTTCAGCTTTTTAAGAAATAAAATAAAATTGTGAAACAAGGTTATGAAATAGACAAACATGTTTTAACACGAAGGTTTATAAAATATCTGACATTCATCGTACATTATTTATAACTTCAGAAGGTTTCATTACTAGATGAGAGGTCTCAGAGGAAGTATTAATTTATAAATACTTAGTGTAAACTGAGTGAAGGTATAAAATAGTAATAATTGAATATTACAGAAAATGTGGTGCTGATAATAGCATATAGATTAAAAGACATAAAAAGGAAAAGAAATTCAATACTTATGAAAATGAAAAATGGAAAGAAATATGATATGAAACAGAGAAATACAAGATAATAGAAAAATGAATACACAATGTTCCCCAGGCTTTTAGAGGCATTTTAAATATTAATTTTGTTAATCTCTTAATTTTAGTTATATCACTTAGAAATAATCTCAATAAATTAATGAGCATGTCTTAATAATATTTTTTAATCTAAAGAAGCAATATTATTTGGCTTTCATCACTCTATTTAATGTTACAAATAGATGCATTAAATGTTTATAGATATGAAACACTTGCTAAATAGCGTAATCCATACCTGTCTATAGCATAATTACGTTCAAGTCCAAAGTTGTGGTTTTGTAATAATGTATGTTATACAGAAAATCATACTTATATAACAGTAGAAGAATACATAGAGAGTTAAAGTACTTCACCACGTTCTGAAATCTGATAGTCTACCTTATGTTTTGTTTTACAACACAGGGTTTTTCGGTGTAGCTATGGCTGGTCTGGTATTTGCTCTATAGACCAGGCTAGTCTGAAACTCAAGGAGATCCTCTGGTCTCTGCCTCCCAACTACTGGGATTAAAGGAGTTTGCCATCGCCACCTGGTCCTATCTAGTCACATTTTACTATCCTTGATAATTTAATTAACTCAGTTATTTAATGGAGGGGGATATTAAAGTATGAAAATATGTAATTAATAGTTTTAATATCTACCAGCATGGTAATGAAGAAACTGATTCAAAGTTAAAAGTTGAAGGCAGCACACAGAAACTTATTCCAGGAAAATAGTTGTCTTCCACTTGGAATAAAAATACTTGAACAATAACAAGTGTGTGTGTGTGTGTGTGTGTGTGTGTGTGTGTGTGTGTGCATGTATGTGTGTGTGTGTGTGTGTGTGTGACATTGAGAGAGACAGAGACAGATAGAGAGACATGTGGAGGACAAAAGATAACTTTGCGGTGTCTTTCTTAATATTGTATTCACCCTATATTTTGGGAACAGGATCTATTGCTGAACCCACAGTTACATATCTAAGTTAACTGAGTACCTAGTCGGCTCTAGGATCCACCTGTCTCTGCCACCCACTGCTGGGATTGAAGCCAGATGCCTCCTCACTTAAGCTTTAGGTGGTACTCGGGATAGCACTTCAACTTCTTATTTCTGTCAGTGAGTATTCTAATATAATATATAATTTTAATATAATATACATATATGTATATACATATATAATTTAAATATATATGTTACATTAAAATATCTGTATTAAAAATTAAGAGATGTGTGTATATGTGGTGTGTTTAAGTCTAGTGTGTGTCTGGGAAGGTGTTTGTGGGGTATGTGTGTGGGATGTGTAGTATGTGTATTGTGGTGTTTTGAGGAGTATGTGTATGTGTGTGCATATGTGTGTGGTGAGCATGTATATGTGGTGTGTGTATGTGTGTGTGCATAAGTATGTGATATGTGTGGATGTGGTATGTATCTATGCATATTTGTGTGGTGTGTGTATATGTGGTGCGTGTGTGTGTGTGTGTGTGTGTGTGTGTGTTGTGCACATGGCATCTGCATTTGCATGCAGGAGGTCATAAAGGTCAGAGGTTTTTGGGTATCCTGAAGCCACAGCTGCAGGTACCTGTGAGACACCTAAAGCACTCGGCAGGTACCATGTGAGTTCGGACCAGCCTAATGTACAAGAGCTAGTTCGGCCCCGCCCCCCCCCCCCAACCCCCCCCCCCCCCAAAAAAAAAAAAAAAAAAAAAAAAAAAAAAAAAAAAACGAAATTTCCACGAGGGTCATCTGAAAGGCAGTGAATGCTGTACCAGAGACCCATCATCTCAGCTGCATGAAGAGGTTTATAATGAAATAGAAAAAGATCATCATAAACAACAAAGCAAAGTAAACAAAACAAAGTTAGAACGAGGCACGGACACTTGTAGAAAATTCCAAAATGAGCAATAAGTTCAACTTTTATATTCAGCTACAAATTAATAACTTACACAGCTAACATCAGTATACTTGTGGAGAGTTTTGAAATGCATAAAATATTTCAGTGGAAAAATATGATCAAATACATTTAGGTAAGATCCAACCAAAAATGATGGAACAGTGTATGTATAATCGAACCCTGAAGAGGAACAGAGGGAGGATACCACTGAAGCATTCTGAAAGCATATTTTACACCCATGAGCAGCTAGACATTCCTGGAGAAAGAACCAGCCAACTGGAAAATAGATCTGAAGGAGCATCGAAAATGCAGTATTGACAGACAGGCACACTCCAATCAGAGATGAGAGCAAAAATTATTACAAATAGAGACCCTAAAGGACCGTATCATTGGTGTCTCCAGAGAAATGGATAGGAGAAATAGTTCAAAAGCAGCATTTTAAGATAAAATGGCAGCATATTTTCCAGAACTAATTAAATCTACGGTATACAGGCTTAAGAAGCCCGGCAACATTTTAGCACGACAAATGAGGGAAAATATAGTCAGGAAAGCATATTAGTAGTATTTTCTCCTGTGGAACACAGGCATATCCTAAGGCCTAGTGATTTTATTCTAGGATCATTTTGCAAAAGGGGATGCATATGTTCATTAAAAATGTCTTCCAAAATGCTCAGAATCACATTACATGTAGCTGGGCAAAAAGCTCTCAGTGTCTAGTACTGTAAACATAGATATTGTTTCTGTCCACTAGTTGTAAAGAAGAAAATTATATAGTAAGAAAATGGAGTAGTATGGCTAGATCCCTCCAATAAATTGTGCAAGAGAAGAGGCAAGGAGGTAGCAATTGCATGATTTTAATTTATGTGTATTTTGAAACATGCTAAGCTAAACTTGTAATGTCAATAACTTATTTAAGGGAGTCTCACTTGGGACTAAGATAATAGTTACCAGTGTCTCTGGATATCTGATGATATGAACTAGAGAGTTAGTGCAAAAATTTGCAAACTTGCTACTAAATTCTTGTTCAATGTGGTAACTGTATGCTATATATTTTAAATGCAAAGTTAGCACCGGAAATGCTAAAGTTTAAGGAGACAGAAAAATATCATTTTAGTCAGTAATAACAGTAAGGGCTTTTTTTCAAATCCATCTTACTTGCACATGAAAAAAAAACGGATCAATTTATCTGCATCAAAAGTAAGAGCTCATTTTTCCTCCAGGAAATCGTAACATGTGTGAAAAGATTATCCTCAAAATGAGAGGAATAATTACAGTGTATACAGTTGATGAGAAATTACATATAGAAAATTGATAGAACATATGCATAAGCAAAACACTCACTTGAAATCATCAAAAATTTTGAACAGGAGTTTAAAACGAAAAGTAGACTCAAACAACAGCATCGTGTGTATAGTTGATAAATATCTTTAATAATCATTTGAAAACCAAGCAATTCTGCATGCTGGAGAATGTGATGCAACAAAAATCACCATCCATAACTAGCTAGTATGCATATTTATAGGCAGTTTGAATTCATTTGAGCTTTATTTGCCAAAGTTAACATTATGCCTGAGTGTGCTCATGGGGTTATGAACAAACAAATCGTCACATGGATGAACGGGCATAGGGGCAGTCACAGAGATTCTTTTTGAAGATTTGTTCAGAATTACCCTAATAAGAAAAACTACTCCATACCCATTTATACTAGAGCAGACAAACATATTTTCTCTAGATGTATTAATGAGAGATCATTCAGCAAGGAACTAAACTAACTAAAGCTAACTTTAATACCATGACTGCATTTTAGTAACAATGTACATTGCATAAAAGGAAGGCCTTTGATTGATTTTTATTGGTTTTTATGGATAAGAAGTAAAAGAGATAGGACTCTGATCAATTTTTATGTGCTTATAAAAGATAGAACCATAAGGAAAATTATGAGACTGATCATCATAAAAGTCAAGATAATATTATCTCAAAGGCTTGAGGACAAGTTGTGAAGGGATCTAGTGGACAGGTCATTCTTGCTGAACTCGATGGAGGTTCTATGGTCACTGTGATTATCCAGGCCACTGTCCAAGTGTGTCAAGCTAATTTGTCAGACTTGTGTATCTTTTCATAATAGAAATAGATTAGGAGATAAATTTATGTGTGTGGTCTGTGCGTGCGAATACAATGAGGAGAATATTAACATTGCAATAAAATAGAAATCCTGTGGATAAAAATCCAGTTTTTTATATTGTAACAACATCCTGGAATGAATAAAAGTGTGACCCAACTTTGCTGCTCATCAGAATCATTCTGATACTAAAATAACTTAAACTGAGCTTTAGTTTGGTAAGACTGCCCATGGAATGGACAAAGTGACTTTTCAAAGTAATAGGTAGAGATCATGGTTCAAGCTCTAAAGATAAATATAAGATTTTTGCACCAAAGGGGAAAAAAAAGACAAGCTATACTCATAAAGTTGAATCAGTTCATGAGGGAAAACATGACTTCACTCCTTGGTTTTCCTCAAAGCTTTACAAATGCAGTTCCCGATCTATTGGGGACACATTCCAAGACCCCAAGGAGTACTTGAAACTGCAGAAAACATAAACCTCACAGTTCTCATTTTTCCTATGTGTCAACTATTACATGATACATTTATTAGCAAGGCATAGTGAGAAACAACAGTAATAACTAATAGAAGTTGAAAAACTAGAGCAGATTATACTAATATTTGCATAAAATCCCTACAGTATTTTTAGATACTGAATTTTCTGCTTATATTTGTAACCACAGTATACCTCAGGTAACTGAAAGCTTGGATAGAGTAACTGGGCAAATATTCACAATTCAATTTGTTTTAAATCTGTGTCTGTCTTGAATTACTTCAACATATTTCATTGAATCCATTCTATCGGAGGGCATTGCGTATAGACTTCAATGACTATTCCAGGATCTTTTTTTAAAAAACTGTTTTGTGAAATTACAAGGTCAGCATTTATCTTGTTTGAAATTCCCAAAGTTATTCAGCACACTAAAAACATAATCAGCTGGTTTATAAATTACCTGCACCGTATAATTAATAAACTTTGTCACAGCAGAAAGTGAAATGAAATAATTAGGCCTATACCATGGAAGTGTTCAGAGAGGAAATAGGAATAGTTAGAGAAGGGCATTTCACCTCCCCATGAGGGCGTCTAGTACTGTATCACGTCAGGGATTAAGTCTATCATCAAACACGTTGGAAATGACATGCAAGTTGAAGGAATTTCCATATTGAGAAATAAGAAATCCATAGCTGAGGAGGCCAGTGCCAGGTCTTTGCATAGCTATGGTTCATTTTACATATACCGTGATATGCTTTTATAACTGAAAGAGAAATTAGTTAACGGCACTAGAGATAGAGTTGTTCTGATCGTCATTTTCATTCTACTATCCTTTTATAACCAATTCTATACCTTTTCTGCTAATACCTTGTTTTCTGATACAACAAAGGAGATTTTTTTTTCCATTTCACAGTAACTGAAGTTGCTTTTCAGAATCTCATTAAGTCATTACTTGCAAGTCTAGTTGATTTATATCACACGTGATAAAACCAACCTCCACATAGTTAGGCTACTTTGAGTCTTGGCGTTACAATCTCTCTAAATAGTACTGAAGTTGTTTTTGTGGTGGCGAGTTGCTCACTTGGGGTGAGAAGACCGCAAGCTGGCAATTGTCTGGGTTGTTACATGCTCAGCTGTGTCTTGCCTGTGCTTGCTTCTGTGTAGCTCTTGTTGGCCTTTGAGGTGTTTTAATTTGGAAATAGGCTGACAGAACTCGGCATTTTAATTTAATCATATGAAGGGATTGATTGCCGTATATTGATCTATAAGTGGGCATGCTGGGTACTGAATCACAGTTCTAATGCTCACTCATAACTTCCCAATGAAGTGGCAGATGCTGTTGTCAAGAAAATATATAAATTACAGTGTTGTTACCTGAAAACAGTGACACAGGCATTCATAAGATATTTCTTCCTCTTTCACTCAATCAAACTACAAGTTTGGGTAAGTAAGTATACCTAATTTTAGTTTTGTATGTTTTATGAGAGACCTTTTGAGAATGAGGGAGCTTTGGCAATGTAGAGGGTTAGCTTACAATCAACTCATAACTGTCCTTTCCTGCACACGTGACATGTGTAACTAGAAAATAATTTTGTCTATTTTTTTCTGAAGACTAATGTAATCATATCCCCTCTCAAGTCCCATAGTCACTCTGTTCCCTGTGAACCCCTGCAGAGGTAATGACACATTTTTTCCAACTTCTTACCATTTTCTCTATTTTCTATGCCTTCTTCTGAGCCTCCTTGTTTTTTTTTTAAACTGGTTCTTCTGCTTTTAGACTTCACCAGTAGTGTGAATCTTTGCAGTTTTTATTTATTTGTAAATAGAGATGGAGTACATGACCATGCTGTTTCTGTTCCTTGTTTAGTCATAAGCCAAATAATGGTTTGGGGGCTTTTGTGATTTGAACAAAGCATTTGAAAAATATTAAGGATTAATATAAGCACAACACTGTAGAGTTATGACTCAGATCATAAGAAACGTTGACAAGGAGAGCTTTTAAATTTAAGATATGATTCCTCAAATGGCAAAGCTAAGATTTCCAAATTTTTCAAAATAGAGCGAAGTGAGTCAAATCATTTGCTCCCTCACCTGTCTTTGTACAGATACATGCATGAAAAATTTAAAAAGACAGTTATTAAATTGTAATGCTTAAATAGTAATAGCCAATTAAATAATCGTCAGTTTTCCTTACAATTTTAATCCATAGGCATCATGTTGAGAAAAAAGGCCATGAAAACACACTGAAGGAGTCTTGTCAGTCACTTAATTTTTCGTCAGTCTTGCAGAAATAATAGCCATAGCTTCTTACTAAAGGCAAGCGTCTTCCAAAAGCTCATTTAAAATATTATGCACTTTTTATATTTTCAAAAGACCATGTGATTTTTGTTCAATTATTTCTGCATTTTTTAATGCATCCTAAAATGCATGCTCCAGTATTAATTGCCTGTGCATGCAAATGTGATGTCTTCAGAAATTAAGTTGTGATGAGGTCATGTTATATTGGAATAGGTGCTAATTAAATAAATTTTGACTTGCTGTGAGAGGAATTTGGACAGAAAGAGAGAACAACTAACGAAAGAAAGGAATCTAGAGCTAGACTGCCAAAAACTCAGAGATGTAGAGATTCTGGCAACCAGTGGAAGTTGGAAGAGATCCCTCCTCTGTGTCCCCAGAAGGAACCTACGTGGCAAATTCTGTAATTTTGTGCTAGTCTTTTAGGTAAGTACAGAACATTCTGTTCTTATTCATCTATCATATTCAATGTATCTGGTTTTATGTTGAGGCCTCTGATCCATTTGGAGTTGAGTTTCATTCAGGATGATAAGTATGGATCTATTTTGATATTTTTATATGCAACCGCTCAGTTAGACAGCACAATTTGTGGAAGATACTATCATCTTCCCAGTGTCTCTTTCTGTGTTCGGTTTCATGGCTTCTCTGGCTCTCTCTGGTTCTTGGGAGAGTGTGGTGGCTGTGGATCACCATGTAGGTAATGCTTCAGAGATCCTGCCGGGGCAGGGAGGGGGTTGTGGGAATCTCTGGAATTTCTAGGTATTGGCAGCTGATACTAAGGAATGAAGATGAGCTAGAAGGGGGGATCTGAGAGATTCCACAGGCAGGGACCACGTTAGGGGGAAGCTGAGTGTGCCACCAGGTTGCAGAAATAATAGATGTAGTGGGAGATACTACATAATAATACAGTATATAGAAATAATAGAGTAGATGTGTGGGAAAAGGAACAGAGAGAGGAAGAACATGCCATAGACAAAGGTCTGCTGAAAAGCTGGAAGAAAGCTTGGGAACTAGAATCTGAGGACAGAAGGATGAATGAAGATTGTCTACACATGGCCAATGGGTTTTTAGGGATTGCCTGTGGGGTATTCTTCCTCATCTGGGCTTTTTAATGGGGAAACAGCCATTGTACAAACCTGCCTTTATCGATATAGGGACTTAGAGGATAAGTGAAATCTGCTCAATGAATCACTTCCTGTGTTAAAAATCCAGGTTAATGTAATGTCATATCCAGTGCAGGTGGATCATTATCCTTACATTGAATGTGACTTGTGCCACAATCTAGGCTGCATAAAATCATTTTAACTAAAAGGGAATTTCATAATTTAAGTGTTCTGAAAGCTGTTTTCTGTCATTTTTATGGTTAATTAAACTGTTTATCATTCTTTAATGTTTTTTGAAACATTATTTTTGTTGAAAATAATGTTTCCTATTTATCTTATACATATAGACATATAATTATAGATATTTAGTTTGGCTCTATGAATAGTTATATAATATGAGTTCAGAAGACAGAGAGATAATTCAAAAGGACTTATACCTTATATCATTTACTCTGGATTTTTATTCTTTGAAAGCAATAAGACCAAATAAAAACAAAGAAAACAAATTGTTATTCACATAAATGATGAAAGCATATATAGAAGATTTGAAGAAATCAGAGAAAATACAATAATTAAGAAGATATTGAGATAAAATACTAAAGAATACAATGGTGCTGGAACTAAAGACACAGAAAGGTTAAATTATATAATTGATATATATATATATATATATATATATATATATATATATATATATATGCTTGAGAAAAGAATTTACATCTATTGCTATGGTTTGAAGGAGATTGATCCCATGGAAAAACCATTTATTTAAATTCTTGGTTCAGAATCAGTGGAACTCTTTTAGGAAGGATTAGGTGTGACATCATTGGAGAAAGTACATCACTGAGGGTGGACATTGAGATTTCAGTGCCTATGTCAGGTCCAGTCTCTTGTTCTCTCATTCATCCATATCCTGCCTCCAACATCTTGTGGATCAGATGTAAATTCTCAGTTATTGCTCTAGAACCAAGACTGGCTGCCTTGTATAATGTTCTCTATCAAGATAGTTACAGAATCATCCTCTTCAACTGTAAGCAAGCCCCAATTAACTCCTTAATTTTAGTGTAAGTTGCCTGGTCATGCTGTCTGTTTACAGCAAAGAACAGTAACACACACACACACACACACACACACATGTTCAATGTTCAATGGAAGCAGAGTAATTAAAGAATAAACAATAAAACTCCATACAGTAAAAGAAAAGTTTTGAAATGTCTCTACTCTTATCTCTACTCTTAGTTCTATGATTCTAGATCAATTGGTCAAGGTGTATCGTTTTACTGAGAACATAACATATTTGTAACTGTTATTGAATGTTTTGCTATCTTGATATTTTGGGCCCATTTTAATTAATTTTAAGCAGCATACAAATGAATCGTGCTCATCATGATATCTTTATACATATGTGAAACAAACATATCATGTTTTCTCTTAGCTTACTCCTCCCTACTCCCCCATGCCCATTATTTGTACTGATTCCCTTCTTTGACCAACAGACCTACCTTTTGCTGGTATTTTGAAATTTTAACCTTGATTATTCAATTTGTCATAAATTTTATTTTTTGTAAGCCCAAAAGCTTGGTAAATTTCATCTTCTTTCTTAGATATTTTCCATTTATTCACAGAAGAATCCTTTTCTAATGATTCCACATCACTGACACCTGTGGTTCTCTTTTCATGGCCTGCTTCCCTTTTCTCTCATCTTAAAAGTTATATAATCTATTGTACTGTTGAATGTCAGTCAAAAGATAAAAAGTGTGGGTGGAATTGTCTATGTTTTCCTCTGTTAAAAATGTGCGAACTCAGCTGGGTGGTGGTGGCGCATACCTTTAATCCTAGCATTGGGAAGGCAGAGGCAGTTGGTTCTCTATGAGTTCAAGGCCAGCCTGTTCCAGAAGAGCTAGTTCCTGGATAGATACCAAAGTTACAATGAAAAACCCTGTCTCAAAAAATCAAAGAAAAGAACAACACCAAAAAAAAAAACATGCAAATTAGAGAACTTTCTTTACAGAACATGTGAGGCTTAGGTACAGGCGTGAGAAAACCTGGAGTTTAACTGGCCTCTGGATTACAGGGCCCTCTTGGATTTTCACCTGTGGGAGTGAGGGACTTTCTCCAGCCATTTAACTCAGAACACTGCTTCTCTTCTTGCTCTCCTTGCGGTTCAGACTTAGCCTTCTCTTCTTCCACCCAGAGAATTTTCATAATCTGAGAAACATTATCATCGAGCATATATTCAAGGCTTCTTATAGTTTTTATTTTGTAATTGGTTGGCTCTTTCTTGGGGAAAAGCTTATGTTTATCTTATTTTCACATCAGAATTATAAAGCTGGCTGAGAAAGGAAAAGTAAGCTTCATATAGCATGTCACTTTTCTATCGCTTGTTTTTCTGTTTATTGTATCAATGATGTTACAGCCATTCCTTAAATGTCTCCAGTTTGGCAAAGGTCGAGTTGCAGGTTGATGCTCCCTCTTCAGTCTTTCAGGCATCCTCATATCCAAGATAACACTAGAATGGGGTTCTTACTCCCACCAGGTTTATCTGCTTTATAGGAAGCACGTATGAACCATTGGCTCCACCAATACCTCTGCCATCATAGAGCTCATTTTAAGTGTAAAATCACCATTATTTAGAATCCGAAAACTCACAAAATTTCAAGATTCAGTAGACATGTCAATGCTTGCTTTATTCTAAACTGAAACATAAATTAAATACAAATCCATTTAAAATTAAAATTCTCAGCCAATTAGAGATCACCGTGAATATTTTTATGAAACAATAACACTTTCCCAAAGAAGAGTTACACTGTTGTACTTTTGTACATGTGTGAATCTCTTTCCTACCTCAATTGAGATTAACTGGTTTCTCATACCTGAGATTACCTTAGTCAGTGGTTGATTGTTCTTCACGCTGCTTGCTATTCGGTATCTCTCCGCATAGGCCTGACTTTGGATAGTATGATAAAATAAAAAGAAAATGGCAAAGTTTAAAGATCCATTCTGAAAAGGATTTGTAGCACAGAAATTAATTCTCTGTAAATTAATATCTTAATTGTAATATTTATTTATATTTTATGATAGGATGAATATCTGAAACAAGGTCTCACTATGTCATCTGGGATTCCCAGTAATACACTCTGCAGCACAGGCTGCCTTTGGCATCATAACCCGTCTGCCTATATCTTCCAAGTCCTACTAGCATTACAAGCATGCACCACTTTTATTAGCTATTTTTAGATTCTTTAAGGCCTTCAGAGCATTCACAGTAGAAAATTATAAGGGAAATCCTTGAAATGATGAGAATGTTCTGAAGCTTGATTAAGGCAATGATGTCACATTTATGAAATTTCAAAATGTCATTGAGTTACAAATTATACTTGGAGAATGTTATGGTATTTAAATTTTGCCATTACAAATCTGCAAAAAAATGATATAAAAATCTTTATCATATGGTGATTATGCAACTTTCTATGAATTTTAACTTTATTCCTTTCTCGAAACTTGCTGTTTGAAAGGGGACAGAAACACAAAAACCTTAAGTTTTGCATAGTGGTATACTCCTAAGTACTTGTGATGTGGAGGTAGGAGGATCATGAGTTCAAGGCTGGTCTCATCTTCATGCCAAACTCAAGACCAGCCTGAGCAACATGACATCCTATCTCAAGCTTCCCTGGTTAGTTGCACTATATTATGAGGCTTTGGAGCTGTAGCCTTGTTATAGGAAGTTCATCACTTGGGCCAGGCTCTGTGATATTATACACAGTCTCTTGCTCACCTTATTTCCACTTTTCTCTCTCTCTTTTTCATGCTTGCAGGGAAGAACATGAGGTCTTAGTTTTCTGTTCTGTCTATTGCCTGTATGCTGTCCCTTCTATTATGGCATCTAATCCTTTGGAAGTATAAGCCAAAATAAATTCTTTTTTTTACTATAAGTTTTCTTGGTCATGTCACTTTATTACAATAGTAATATAACTGATAACTGATATAGAAGTTGGTACCAGAAGTGGCATGTCAATGTGAAGAAGCTGATCAGGTTTTTTTTTTTTTTTGAAAAAAAATGTGGAATGATTTCATAATTTAAACTAAAATGCCAAAAGGATTTAATGCTGTGGAAATGACTTATTAAGCCATTCTATTGAAGACTGGAAGACAATACTGAGAGAGAAGACTATAGAGGTCTAGTTCAAGACATTTCAGGGGGAATCTAAGATTTTAACAGCAACTAGGCAAACAGCCATTTCTATAATATTTTGGAAAAGAATCTGGTTCCATTTTTTTCTTGTGCTAAGAATTTTTCCTGAGGATAAATTTGAAGGTAATGGGATAGTTTCCTTGGGAGAGACAGTTTTAAGACTATGCCACATTGGGTTTGTGGAATGGAGTTCTGATAAGGCATATGCAGTTCTAAGACAAAATAGAGCAAGTGGGGCAGAGAGAAATACAAACACAGCTTGGAGATTAAAGAGAGAGTAAGAAGTTGAGTGTTGCCGACAAGAGTTGTGCATAAGGAGAGGCTCCAGTTATTACAGAGATTAATACACTTATGGAAACCCTCCTATTCTGAGCTTGAATATAGAAAACAGAGCCCTTAGGGCTAGATCCCATCCACTTAAGCTTACACCTCGTGAAGGAAAGCTTTCTGCTCCTAGAAAGCAACTGAATATAAAAAGTACAGTTGATGTGATTCAAGGCGGGGGAGGCGGCAGAATGGCAAGAGAAATTGACAGTTTCACTCATGTGGTGCTGATTTAGAGAATTTAATGACAGACTGAGTGAGTTGTGGATTGTTCCTATGAAGTTTTGAGAGCTGCTAAGGCCAACCGTGATTGGCAGAGAAGGATCTGTATAAATGCCCTGAGAGGCCTTGGTGTGAATGTATGAAAGAGAGGCCTGGAGTTATGTGAAGAACTACAGATGTTGCAGATGACAGAACCGTGAAACAATTGCTAAGGAGAGTGGAACAGAGGGAGTGAAACTCCCCTCCAAAGAGAGGTGTGTACTCCACACAACACAAATATCACAGAACTTATGACCCTTACGTTTTTGAGTTGCATTTCACATGCTCTAACTGATGTATAGCAATGTATCTCTGTTTCCATTTTTTGTAGAGAAGAAAAGCAATCACTTCTATTGCTGAGTTATAGTTATCCACTAATTTATCCTGTGTGTGTGTGTAGTAATTTAGGTATTAATTGTGTAAGTGTGGTAATCGTAGATATGAAAAGCACTGTGGAGCTATGGTCTGTTCTTTGCGGTGAAATAAGTAGCTGATTAAAATTTCATAATTGAAGGTACAAGTGTAAAACTGGTGGAGAAAAATTGATGTAGGAAACAGGAGCAAGATTAGTAATTTTAAAGAAAATAAAGCTACTTTATTCCTCATGGAATATATTGTTAGCTATGATTAAAATTAATTCTACTATATTTACTAATTGAGGACCAATGAATGCTAGTGTTAGTAATTCAGGATATAATAAATTTAGTTGTTTTTACTGCTTCTTGTACTGTTTGATATTAAGTACAGCATTTGATGAAAGGTAGAACCCAATGTGCTAAAAGTTAAGAGGGTTTGGAAGATTAGCATGGCCTGGGCATAATTGTTGTTAGAAATATGAGATGGGAAATGAATTCATATGTGATTAACTAATTAGCCATTTGAGTCATATAAAGTCATTTAGAATAATATGACATGACATTGAAGTCATGCTTCTTTAACAATCTTGGTAAAGTGAAAAAGTGTGTGTGTGTGTGTGTGTGTGTGTGTGTGTGTGTGTGTGCTTGTAGCGACAATTAAAGAAAAAGACACCACTATTTTTAAAGACAGCTAGGAGGATGCCTGAGAAAGGGAGGACAGCGGGAGGGGATAGAGGGAATGAATATAATTTCAAAACAAGTATAAACCTAAAAATTGAAATATTTGGAAAATGTTTTACTTAAATATATCATGTATATTAGTTCAGAGCTTCCAGTGCTCAGTTTGGAGATCAGCTAGTGTTCTTAAACCTGAGCCTTCAAAATACAACTCAGAATCTGCTCTGTGTTTTCAGCGAAGTTGATTTAGCCTTCCCTGTTGCATGCAAACTTTGCTGCTTCTCCCCCAGCGTCTGCCAGCAGCCATGCATGTTCCTGAGAACAGTCCGCAGAGAATGTACTTGGCAGTGCTGAGCAGAGATATAAAAACCCTGGCTTGTCATGAAAACACGCAGACATGAAAGCAAATGCCTCAGAATTCAGGCCTAAATCTGTTTCCCACCACTACATGAGTTTATGTACTTTATTTTTTTTAACTTAAGGAAATCCCTTTACATATACATAAAATTACTTTTAATCCAAAAGCAATTAATCAAACCGATATTGTACTTCAGATGTTCCTTACAAAATAAAAATAAAAATTTGAAATATGTGTTTTATCTTTGGTAAATTATTATTACATTTAAAATGTAGCAACTGTCATTTTTTTTGTAATACTTCTTATCTGGAAATTCTGACCGCCTGAACTGAAAAGTCCAAAGGAGTGAGTGTTCCTTTCATGGAGTTGGAATACATGAAATTTAAATAGGAAAACTAAATTTTACACATTCACTTAAGACAATAGTACTTTATATTATATACAAGCTTGCACACATGATCATGTATCAGATAATCAAATTATGGAATCAAGCTAATCTACCAACCAATGGATTTAAAGTTACAAATATCATGTATCATATATTCAAATCATGGAATCAAGCTAAGCTACAAATTGATGAATTTTTTTAAGCTTCAGGAAGCATGTCTGAGATGACAAAATCATGCTTATACATTAGTCCTACTTCAAATATTTGCTCTAGAGCAGAAATTCACCAAACATGATGTGGAGTCTGATGGTATTAGCTTGAGTTTTTTGAAAACTCTCAGTGATGAGGGAGATATCGACTATAGGCAAGAATCTACATTCTCTCCCTGTGTTTTGCCTCCTTTCCAGTCTTGACTTGCAGGAACTTAGTTCATTGGGTTTATTCTTAGCCTACTTCATTGAGTTATCCTCTGAGAACATTAATTGTGCCAGTTTTCAAAATAAACTTGTGCCAGGTTCATAAGACTGCGTGTACCTGAAGCACCTGTTCTGAAAGTGTCTCCTACATGACCTATCTTATTACTGGATCTAGTTAGAGAAAGGAAAAGAGAGCATGGTAATAAATTCAGTTTTCATATTTTAATAAATAATGTAACTGATATGTCATTTAATTTATTCTTAAGTGTATGATGAAAATATGCTAGCACATGTCATGTGGAAAACAACATTTCATCTCTCTCTACCTTCTACCTAGACCACAGACAAATTAATTATTTTCAGAACTTATAATGGTATTTATTTAGGGACTGGAAAGGTGAACTCTCACACTAGCAATCTTTAATTAAGTCAAAACAACATCCACCATTAAATGTAATTTCTTCCCAAACCATATGATGCTGTTGCATTTTGGCAAATAATTCAAGCTTGACAACAATAAAAGTTTTTAAATTGGAAAAGGGTCCAGTTTCCATTGCCCCCACCCTCCCAGGCTTCATTCCTCTAAGCGTTCCGAGGTCACTAGTGTTCCACGCAGGTACATGCCTCAGAAATTTTGGCCAGCATTCCTCGCGTGCTTATTTTCCAGCTGAGTGCCACCTCGGTGGTAACTTCAATCGACCTCCACTTCCAAAAATAATTATTTCTCCTCAGCAGTCAGTCTTTCTGGTTATATAAGTTATTAGCCTTTAAGGTAACAAAATTAACAACTTTGAATCATTTTGATCTACAGAAAAAGTTTTTTTAAAGATGGTTAAAATAAATATTACCATAACATTGAAAACTTCATAACTGAAAAAGTCACTGAACATAACAATAATGAGAAGCTAATTTTCTTGGTACAATAGTTCTGAGATTTTAATTTTCTTAGATTTACATGTATCTACTGTATATTATGGGTAGTTATTGCTTTATCTAATATTATTATCTCCATGTATATTTAAGGACGATTTCATTTCTTAATTTGGTCACAGAAATAAGGGATCTTATTGTGAGAATTTGATGTTATATTTTTCTAGAAGAAACCTTGAGATCGTTCAAAAGTGAGAAAAAACTGAAAGATGAAAAGATGGTAAATAATAGTGCTGACTGGGTCACACAGTGAGACAGTAGCAGAAAACACTGACCACGGGGTCTTGGAATAATCACTGTCCTTTTCCCAAGTGCTACCACCCAGAAAGGACACCAGTTGTCAAACGAGACCAGTGTTGCTCAACTGACATTGTCATCGAGTCCTTTTTCATGAGGAACTTGTTCCACCTTAAGAACAGGATCTAGGGGCTGGAGAGATGGCTCAGTGGTTAAGAGCATTGCCTGCTCTTCCATAGGTCCTGAGTTCAATTCCCGGCAACCACATGGTGGTTCACAACCATCTGTAAAGAAGTCTGGTGCCCCCTACTGGCACACAGACAGAATATTGTATACATAATAAATAAATAAATATTTTTTTAAAAAAAGAACAGGATCTAATCAAAACTTACCCCACCCTGACAGGAATTAACAACAATTCCAAATTCAGTTTGGTGACAATGAACTACAGACAAAGACGTCTGGAAGTCATCTGTAGACCCTTGATTTTCATCTTCACAGAAACTTTGCTCTTTATAAAAAACCAAAGATGTAAACTTATATTGAGTTGTACCACACCTATACTCATATGGTTCGGTCTGAGCTAATGAACTCCTTTCAAAGTGAGACTAAATGGTTTTGCCATTCTTTGTAATACATGAATCTTATTTGATCAATAGGCATGATTAGTCAGGTAATTAGTAGGAACATTCTCTCACCCTCTCAAGGTGAATCATGAACTTCATGTCTATGTGGTCACTTCTTAGCAGCTCCTCATGCTATGAGGACTCATTTGCTTGCCTAACTCCCATTCGATTTCAGACTCAATATTTTTTGTCAAAAATCATTGAAGAAATTAAAGAAAAATGGCTATGGGTTTCAAGAAAGACAAAAATTCAAACATTTGTTTTTGCATGAAAAACCCCTTCTAAAAAGACAAATTATCATTCACAAACTCTTGAGCCCAGTTATTACGCCACATATTCTTGCTAACTGAATAAAACTAGCTACTCGTTAAGATATTAAAAATGCAAATACTAAAAGGTACACAAAAATAATTAGATTTGAAACTGTGATCTAATTACCTTTCAAACAATTTAATAGTTTTTATGTAAAATTATGTTTACAAACAAAATTGCCAAAGGGTTTTGTAGAACAAGCATCCCTTTTTCTCATTTTGACACTCTTTAAGAAATACAGTTGACGTTATAAAAATTAAAGTGAGGTGAGGAGATTATAAGTCATGCTTTTGTGTGTGCGTGTGTATGAATCCATGTGTGTGTTTAGGTTAAAGCTTGACATTGGAAGGGCTTCTTGTATAAAATTTCCACCTTATTATTTATCATTTTCTCTCAGCAAACCTGAAGTACAGCAGTTCACCTAATAGTTAGTAATAGATGGTTAGTAGTTCCCAGATAATGCCTATCTTCACACACTGGCTACTGGGGGTACAGATGTATATTTTCATGCGCTGCTTTATTTGAATGTTGTGGATTCAAACTCAAGATTCTCATATGTGGACACCATAAAATTTACCCTCTTTTTTAAATTTTTCGAGACAGCGTTTCTCCTTAGCTTTTTTTGGTTCCTGTCCTGGAACTAGCTCTTGTAGACCAGGCTGGCCTTGAACTCACAGAGAACCGCCAGCCTCTGCCTCCTGAGTGCTGGGATTAAAGGCTTGTGCCACCACCGCCCAGCTGAAATTTACCCTTTGAACTATCTACTATGCTCCAGATTGTGGATCTAATATGTAAATCATTCTTTAAGAAATAGAAAAGCAAAAAGTATTAGGAACCTACAACTGATGGTCCTAGATTTATTGGTTGAGCATTGGATTTGGGAGCTTTATGATTGCTCAAAAGCAATCCACATTCCATAGGAAGTTACATTTAAACAACTTTCACCACTCTGCAAGTGGTATATTCTTCAGAAATGTGAGGTGATGGCAAAGGACCCTATTAACAGCCAACCACGTGAGAAGCAAGATGTACTCGCGAGAATCGTGTCCATGAATCCAGGATCTGCTGTAAACATAATCGTGACCTTAGCTGGAGTGCACAATAAAATGAGGAAAAGAAAGAGTAATTGTTATTAGACTGCTGGAGCTAAGAATTATATTCCATAAGACCATGTGTGTGAGCAAATACTGATATGGCTTTAGAGAAACTAAATGTAAGCAAAATGCTTTAGAACATAGAAAGTTCAAAAGATATGAGATTTCTTATACAATTCAGAATAAATTTAAGGAGCTTGAAAGATGTCACATTGGTTAAGAGCACTGGCTATTATTCTGTAACATTTACACAAACTTTTCAATTCTGTAAGAGAGGAGTTGAATGACCACTTTGAAAGGAATTAGGTTTTGGGTTTCATTTCATTTCAATTTTGATATTAAATGTAATTATGCCGATATTCAGGGGAAAAAAAGAGCACTAGCGGCTGTTCCAGAGGAGCTGGGCTTGATTCCCAGTGCTTACATGGTGTCTTGTAATCACCTGTAATTTCAGATTTAGTGAGTCCAGATCCAATATCCTCTTCTGGTGACTGAGGGCATGAGGCATGCAGGAGGTAAACACACACACACACCTGCAGGTAAAGCCAACAAGCACATAAAATAATAATACTTTTTAAAGTATAAAATTAGTTGATGATTTTGAAGAACAGAAGTTTTAAACATGGGACCCTTATAGCTGGAATATCCTTGCTAATGGATTTTCCATGTTCCAGGTATATTTGTTAGCTAATTATTACCAAGGTAGAAAAAATAATAGTTGTGCATTTATTTGGTTTCAGGTACATTTTTAAGTGTAAAAACTATAACTTAATGGCATTTTTAACCTTATACAGAGTTTGGGATGTCAAGCATAACTCAAAATGGAGGTTTATAATTATCAATCAAAGTCATTAGAACATAGGAATAAAAGGTAAATTGATAGATAAGTTGACAAATTGACACATAGCTTAAATATCACAATAAAATTATACATGGTAAATTTCCAAAGTATTTGCTAACTCAGTTTTGTAAGAATGTATATTATACAGCTTGCATTGTTAAACACAGTCAAAATAAAGTGGAGAAAAACAGAATGCTTGTTTTAAGAATATTCATTTTAATCCAATAAATTCATTCACTAACCTGTATCAGAGAAACCATAACTGACATCTTAATTGAATAACCTGCAAAGAGGGTGTGACTGAGCCAAAATATTCAGAAAGAAGAAAGCAATTCTGTTATCACAGTGTCTCCTCAATTTTATTTACGTCTACTGGAAATATAAAAAAAAACTTAAGAAAGAAGAAAATAAAAATGCATAGCTTTATAATTTTCATGCTGATCTTTAAAGTTAAAGTAGGAGAAGGATGCAGTAAAGACAAGAAAAAAATCAAGTAGATAGTCAATCAGAGTCAAAGACAGATCCTGTCTCCACCAGTCCTGCTCATGCCACAAGGAGCAGATTTAGCAGTAAATTGCATTCCCTCTAAACCTTCTTATTACCCCAGCCAGCTTTTTATTATAAAAAGAAATGAGTATGGGAAATTCACAGCAATGTGCAAGTGATTTGGCCTCTTGATTTTATTTCTCTCTTAAATATGAAAACGTCCTGCGTTTTAAGCGCCCTATGCTGCAGTAGTCAGGATGGTACCTCTGCTCACTTGAGCTGAAGGGAAATGATATGGAGACTGTTTCAGAATGGAGATAAAATAAAAGAAGAATATGGTGCCGAGGGATGTATTTTTTTTCCACCTGTTAACTTAAAGAAAAGAACACAAACTTCGGGAACAATTTCAGAAAGCACACATTTGAAAAGAAAATACTGAGTTATTAGACTGTAGCATCGGAACAGAGGGAATCTAGTGTAGGGCTGCGAGTGTCTCCTGCATTAATTTTATTTTTTTAGGAGCCTAAAGAGTAATTTTTTCAGGAACTTTTATTGCTAAAAATGAGATACAGGTTCAGTTCCCAGTGCCATCTGCTGGCTACCCCTTCAAGATATGTGCCCCCTGGGTACAGTAAAGGTTGCACAAAACAAGACAACACCCCCCAAAAAAACTGACAAACAAAAAAGAACCACAAAACCACTAAAGCGAGAATACTGCATTTATCACTAACAATATTGCTAATAATGATTGATCAATATGCTATCTATTTATTGATATATTTAAAAATAAATATACAAAATACATATGTATATAAGAACAATTAATGTAAAAAGAGATCAAGGGGGCATGTGAGAGTCTTAGGAGGGGGGAAAGGGAAGAAATAAATGATGTAACTATAATCTTAATTCCAAAAACTATATATGTACATGATGTTAGTAATATGACTCAATCCTTGTAATAAGTTTTCCACTTATTAAAGTATATTTTGGTAGCAGTTTTCCACATTAAAAGAATTTTAATAGAACGTTAAAGGCACAGCATTTTCATGACCATTGTTAAATATAGTAAATGGGAAAATAAAAATGTAACAAGAAACATCATGGAAATCTTGACAAGGCACAGAACCATTCTGTCCCAGAGTTGACACCGTGCCAAAGCCAAAGACTTGGGATTTCATGTAATTGACCAACAAACAACACATAGTTTTTTATTTGAATCTTTGAACATTTGTGCATTTTAATAAAGAAAGGATCTATAGTTTCTAAAATATTTTATTTTTTCTTCTTTATTCTGGAAAAAAAGTTTGCTCTATAGGACATGAGGATCTCAAACTCCTGGACCCCCTGCGTAGACTCCTGAGTTCAGAGTTTGTGTACCACCTTATCTACCCCAGAACATCCTAAAATCATCTCAAGATGATCCAGGATCAAATATTATCAGAATTTCTATGCATTCCAAAGACATTGGGTTCACATAAGCTTTCTCAAGGTATCAAAAAGTCATAAAATCTTTAACTTAAATGTTATTACTAACACTAAAATGAAATTCAGGTTCTAATTTATATTTGGTATTTGATCAGGCAAATGCATTTTTAGGAGTGTAATTATAAATTAATATTTGCTTTTATAATTAGGATCCTATATCGAAATGAAAAGACTTTCAAACAGAATTTCAAAGCTTGTAATTCAGAGTCGTACTAGGATATTTAACAGATTTTTAAAAAAACGGACTTAAGAGGCTCACAAAAATCAGCCTCACTCACTACTCAGATGAATGTCATGATATGAGTATGAGGTTGAGTGTCCAGCATAGAATTTCAAAGACATATTCCCTATAATGTCATACTGGTTATAAATTCCAACAGATACAAAATGAAGATTATGAGTCATTGGAAGAAGAAAAGGGTGATGCTGGAACCTCTCTTAGGAAAAACAAATTTGTATCCTTGTGCATTACTTAAAGCAGAATCAATTCATAGATAATATCAAAGGCACTCAAAATAAGTTTCCATATTTCAAGACCCAGAAACTATCATAGAAAAACTTGACTGAATTTAAGTGGTCCAATGCTCAAATGTCCACAGATTTAAATAACACACACACACACACACACACACAATTTTATGTACTTGTGAGACTCCTAACAGTGTGAGCAAGGGCTGTCTCTGATTATTTTTGCTGGGTTTTGAGACTCTTATTCTTACACTGGTTCACCTTATCCAGGCTTAATACAAGGGATGGTGCCTTAACTTATTGCAACTTGATATGCTATGTATCGCTGATATCATGGGAAGACTGCCGTTTCTGATTTAGAAAATTAGCGGATTAAGAGGTGGTGAAAAGGAAAAGGAAGGGGGAGGGGCTTAGAGGAAAAATTGGAGAGGAAACTCTAGCCGGAGTGTACAATATATAAATAAACAAACAAATAAATAAATAAACTACTCACATATATATGAGTATTCATGTTTTTATTAGATATATTGTACCACCTTTGGATGAAATTAATGCCGTGAGATTAATGAGGTTATTGATTTCATAAGGTTGACATTACATTTGAAAACTGCTCCATGTATCTGCCAATTTTCTGACCAAATTCTACTGTATACAAAAATAGAGATTTTGAATGAGAGTTAGGTAGAAGCCAGTTACCAAAGTTTGAGGCCAAAGGAGTATTGATCAAAAAGATCACTATCAAGACAGCCTCATAATAAGAACTATATTTATTGGAAATCTTCTTGAATGCTATTTCTAAGTCTTTCATAGGAGAAAGCCCTGAAATATGAGTCTTGTAGTAAATAGAGTAACAAGGCAGTCACTCTGAGTAGTTTGACAGACTGTTCACATTTAATTGCTGTGCACCTTCTTTTAAAGAAGACTTTTTGACAAAAAAAAAAACTGCAGCTGAACACATTTTTTTACAATATTTTATTACTATGAGATAAAGAAGAACAGAAATAATATAAATTATTTTGTATTTAACATAAAATTCACTAAGCAGAGACCCATCTTTGAGTCCCTTTTGGCAATATTTGCTCTCTATTCGAATATTTTTTGGGTAAATTTACAATTACTGCAAGTCAGAAGTTAAAGACTACACTTAGGACCGTAGAAGATAAAATGGAGGGGAAACAAATTTCTTGTTTTCCCACGCGATCTATGCTAAAATTAGCTTTAGAAAACTAACAGCAGCAGCCACAAAGGAAGCATGATATCCTCTGTCAAAGGACTTGAAACTAAAGAAGCAGGCAATTATTTATAAATCAGAGTCTATTCAAAAACTCCTGAGGCTACTTTGGATGTAAATAGGAAATATTGAGCTTTCCTTTCTGATATACAGCTTCATGGAAGATCTGAATAACATAGAAAGTAAAAAGAACAAGGGGTCCTTTGAGGTCTGTCTCTGTAATATAGGTTCTGAACTTGATGGAATTTGTCCTTTGATTATTCATATTCATCTGTAAGATTCATAAGTTGTTAAAGAAAGTCTATCCCCTTCTAGATGCTTAGTTATACAATGTGTCATAAGGTGTTAACACAAATTTGTTGGAGAAGTTTTTTTGTGTTCTCTTGCTTTACTGATTTTTGTCATGTATAAAGTTATCTTGATGCAGTTTAGTATTGGTTGTTAGAAAAAAAACAAACGTCTGTGGTCAACACTACCCCCTTAATTTCAACTCTTTAACATAGCTTATTAATATGTTGAGATATTTTTAGTTTATCTCTTTCCAATATTTAATATCTATATTTGAATGTCATAGGGAAAATGTTTTACATTTTGTCATTTGCCTTTATTTTCATTATGTATTTAATTATTTTTGTTTTTCAACTCTTAAATGTTCTCCTCCAAGAATATCTGTGTTGGCAAACTTAAATGTTAAATTATGTATTGACTGAGGGTAAATATTTGAAATATTTATGGTTATTCTAGGTATTTGTTTACCACTAAGCATTCATTTTTAAGTTTTAGTTATTGTGAAAATTTTATGAACTACTATGTTTAGATCTCTTTCACTCCTCCTTCTCTCCCTTCAACTAGTCTCATGTCCCTCTCCTGCTCCCCCTTAAATTCATGACCTCCTTTTCTTCAATTTTTATTGTTAGAAAAAATATACCGATAAAACATTTTCTATTTGGTGTTGGCCATTTGTGTATGTTTTAAGAATTTCCCGCTTGATATTAGATAACCAATTAGAGGACTCTTTTGTGCGGAAGACAAATTATACATCTCTCAGCAATTATTAATTACTGATAGCTCTTTGTCTAAGCATTGGATTTTGAAATTGTTCCCATTCATTTCATCCTTTCAACTGCTCTTGCCCCTGTTCAGGTCTTGCTTAAGCAGTCACATTGTTGATATTTGATGCATGTTACCTCTCTGTCATATCTCGTAAAGACCAGTTGCTGCTCTTGCAGAGGATCTGAGTTTTGTTCCCAGCATCACATAGTCGTTTGCCACTGTCTAGAGTGTCAGTCTAATGGACTCTGAGAGGCCCTCTTCTGTCTTCTGCCTGCTCAGCAACACTGGAAGTGCACGCAAACATGAACAAAACACACATATGTTTACAAATGTCTTTTTACAAAGAAAAGCTCATGGTTAATTTGTCTAATTGCTGAATTCTTCTAAACTTTGAAAGAGGAGTTAACACTGTCTCTACATTAAATGATCATTGTTCTGTCTCTAAGTATTTCACTTCGCAGATATCACTGTTATTTTGGCTCTAGCTCTGGTGTCTATCATAGAGAATAAACATTGGCATCTATGTGGAGAGCAAGAAAAGAGGCTCAAAGCAGCAGGGGAAACACTGAAAACTGAGGGCATCTCTTAAATGCAAAGTAGTTACTCACACCAGGTAAATAAGTCTCAAACATCCATAGCTACATACTAGGCATCTCACAGACAGACAGACAGACGAGATATCTGGTAACTGATATCTGTAGATTGGCAGGACCACCAATCTCTCTTAACTCTCAAACGCAACACTCACACATTCTCTAGACTGTTCCTTTCTTATTCTTGCTAGTTCCAGAAATCATTTAGTACCTCGTCCACAGTTCATCTGAACTAGGGCATTGGGGTAAGTTGTGAAGAAATAGAAGGAAACACCCATAAGCATTTGTGATTCATCTGATGTGGGTGTTCAAATCAAACTTGGGTATCTGGAGGATCAGCAAGCAGCATAACTGCTGAATGATACACCGTATTGTACACTTCCAACTGCAAAAGAAGTGTTATTACTAATTTACATGTTCATGCCCTTGTAGAAGCAGTGCTCTCAGGAATAGATGACAGAGAACTATGTAGGAAGGGAGCTTCCCTTGCATATGACAATGTTGCATCTAGTCCTTAGTATCCATTACAGGGAACCCATGATCCTGCACGAAAGACTTATCTGAACATTTCAATCTTAAATGTTGGACATTGGAAAGGGGGTGTTTCAGGATTGGAGTTGAATCTTCCTTTTTCTCAGTAACCATACATCTTTTTGCTATAACATCGTGTTGCTTATCTCTACTAATCATAATCTAAAATTTTGGCAAGAAGACCTTGTTTGCTGGATCATTCTACTCTTGGAAAGTGTCAGAAAAAAATCACTAGAAAGCAAATGGTTGCCTTGTATTCTATATTTTCTTTTTCCCCTTTCACAACAGAGGACTATTAATGTCATTGATGCAAATCACCCTCTCTCTTGTCTGCATCCAGCAAATTGGAGCTGTTTTTATTTGCTGAAGAACAAAGTAAACAAACAAATTTAAAAGCCAAATCTTTCTATTGATTTCCTTTATACCTCACTACTCTAATTTTTCATTTTCTTCTTTATTTCTTCTCTGCTCACTCCACTTCTGCCTTCTTAATCAGAATTCTTCCAAAAGTTTCTGAACTTCTTGAGGTGATAATATCACATTCTAAATGTATCTACAATGGGTCTTCTTTTGTTCATAGGAATTCTATTTATTTTTCTGATTCGTATATAAGCATACAAATCAACCCTTCTCGAGTTAATAGATATGTAAAAGTGTATGTTAGACATATTCATGTATCTTGTCAAAACTTCCAGGAGATATTAATTTAAGTGTCCAGTCTTTGACTCCAGATATGTAATTCCATGGTGTTTCCTGTTGCAAGAGCTACATCCATAACCCAGTCCTACGCAAAACAAATGCTCTTTTTCACAGATCATTTGCATCCTCTTATTTCCTCCATCTCTTTCTCCTACACCTCATTAGCTTCTGAAGCAGCCTGTCTTATTATTTCTTATTTTAAGCACTTATTGATTTCTTCCTGTGTCCACAGACATTGCTAAGGCTCAGTTGCATTGCTGTCATTCTTTTACCTTTCCTCTTATTCTTCCTACATTTGACTTGGAATCCACATTTATTTGTAATATCCAAAATAAAACATTGATGTAAAAATAAGTTGAAAATTTCCTATTGTTCTAAATTCCAAAATACCATGATGGCAAGACATATCTAACAGCTTGAAGCATATTTGTCTGTCTATCATTCTACTTGAATCTTTTCCCATGATTTAATTCAGAAACATTTTCCAGGTCTCTCTATGTCTTTCTCTCTCTCCCTCCCTTCTTTCCTTTCTACCACTCCCATCCTCCATCCCTACCTACCTCTTTCTTTCTTTCTTTCTTTCTTTCTTTCTTTCTTTCTTTCTTTCTTTCTTTCTTTCTTTCTTTCTTTCTTCTTCTTCTTCTTCTTCTTCTTCTTCTTCTTCTTCTTCCTCCTCCTCCTCCTCCTCTTCTTCCTCTTCCTCTTCCTCTTCCTCTTCCTCTTCCTCTTCCTCTTCCTCTTCCTCTTCCTCTTCCTCTTCCTCTTCCTCTTCCTCTTCCTCTTCCTCTTCTTCTTCTTCTTCTTCTTCTTCTTCTTCTTCTTCTTCTTCTTCTTCTTCTTCTTCCTTTCTTTCTCCCCCACCCCTATTTCTCTCTTCCCCCTTTTTTTAAGATTTATTTATTTATTATGTACACAACATTCTTCCTCTATGTATGCCCACCCTCCAGAGGAGGGCGCCAGTTCTCATTACAGATGGTTGTGAGCCACCATGTGGTTGCTGGGAATTGAACTCAGGACCTCCGGAAGAACAGACAGTGCTCTTAACCGCTGAGCCATCTCTCCAGCCCCTCTCTTCTCCCTTTCTGCCTTTCTTTTTCTTTCTTTTCCACAGCTATCACTAACTTCGTTTTGGGATAAATTAGTTTAACAAATTACCTGGTTTAGATTCATAAATATAACTTGATTCTTTACTTTTATTTACTCACAAGTACACTGTGCCAACAAATTTCAAAGATAGGTTTGCTATTCTACTTTTCTGTGCTTGAAATCTTACAGCTATTCATACTGCCTCATTAGTGTGGTATTTTTAAAATATTCATCTAGCATTAACAATTGTAGCTCTCAGAGTAATCACTATTCTAACCCAGATGTGTGCTCTGAGAGCTTCAGTAATAGCTAGCCTGACAAGACATACCTACTGGTGCACTAATGATAGGAATATTATTGAGGTAACCCACTTAAGTCTAAGTCTGCTCCGTAAGTTAAAGGTAACACGTGGCATTATTATCAGGAACAAGAACTGGGAATCAGATAGATCTTCCGACCTATGAAAGAACCTACTACTGATGCCCTGCTAAATTATCATAGTATTAAATCTGCTCCTAGTAACTTGTCTTTATATTCGTAGATCACCACATCTCTCAACCCTCATCAGAGAACCCTCTTTCTTAAGTAGATCTCAGTCAACACAGTGACCCACAACTTGTCAAAGTGCACACAATAAGGAACCAAAGAATTGTCATCCATAAATGTGAGTTCTATATTACACCTTTCCTCTTAATGCTCAGGAATTACTTTGGAAGAGTGATGGGAAGATTGTTGGTGCCCAAAGCAGTAGATGCTTTTAAGTAAACCGTCTTCTCTGAGTGTAGCAGAGCAGTTGTGCTTATGAACTCACAGTAGCTGTGACAGCATGTACACAGCCTCCACTATGTCAATCCAGACAAAACACTATCATGGAGAAAGTGACAGATATGCAATCCATCCCCAGATGAGGACTTATGACCAATTAATAGTTGCTAGGAGATGGTGTGGCTCTTGATAGGTCAACCACACACAGTATAAACTGTGGTAAAGAAAGACAAGGAAAAAGAGAAAACAATGCTTGGTAGATAAGAAAGGATGGTGGATCTGGCAGAGGGCAGGACTGTGAGTATCTCATAATATCAAAATAGGTAATAAAAATTGCAGAAACGAATGGCCAATAAACTTAAAACCAGACAATCACAAAAAACTCTATTCATTTAAAACATTTTTATTGTTTTTAATTTTTTATTATAAAAAATACTTAAATTTTTAAATTTTATTATATATACCCAAAATATTTAAAATCTTTTGAAGGTGTTTACTAGTTTAAATTTTGGTTGATGCATGGATATTTTATTGTCATTGTTGATATGTGACTGCCTTATTGTTATTGTTAGATTCTCAAAGACCTGGATCTTACTTTGTTCTTTAATTCATAGATGTATCACAGCTTTCTTATGCATAGGAGCAGACATTGACTCATCCCTCGCATGAACCTTTCGCTTTCTAAACCATAATGCACTGACAACCTTATTTCTTTCTCTATATTAGACTTCTCATTTCTTGAAATGTATCCTCTCTTCAGATCAAATTCTCATGTTTATTAGTATACTAACAGTAACATCATAATGATTGCTAAGTAATAAATAGCTAATAATTATATAGGCAAATGCTCTTAGATAAATTATTACTCTTATAAATAGACATAAATAAACACTTGTTAATAAGATGTAAAAAGTTAGTACTCTGGTGTCACAACTAGAATTGTTTAAACAGTTTACTTAAAACGTCAATTATATTTTTTGATTGTGAGCCTAGCCTTCAATGACCGAGGTATCTCTCCAGCCCTGACTCTCACCAGCTACAGTATACAGAAGAGTGGCCCTGCACCCTGCCTGGGCAGCACACTTAGAGCTAATCCTGTTGTGCAGATGAGCCAGGCCGAGTATGTGGCAGTAGGAGAACTGATCCTGTGCTCCTCTTCCAGGCTCCCTGCAGCAGTTGGGAGAAGAGGTCCTCCACTTCACCTGGACCAGACAGTTAGTAATAAGTTAACAATTTATTATTTTAAACTGTTCTGCATTAAAGATACTAACTTATTCACATTTCTAATTAGTATATTTAAGCCTTTGTGATAACTGGTCTAAGTTTATACACCAGTAGACACAAAAAAAAAGAAAGGAAAGATTGTGCTAATTTATGTTCACAAGAATAATGTCCATAACTACTCTCATGGGAGCCAATCTAAGTGACAATCTTAAAGGTGACAGATTACATTATCTTTTATAATAATGAATTATTCATTTCAAATAACCTGAGGAGTTTTTGAACTACTAATGTCCCTTTTAATTTCCTCTTATATAAATTACATGAACAATATTTCTGTTCTTTTTTTGGCTAAAAAACTTACATTTTCCAAATTGAATTGGTAGATCATTTTATGCTTTGAAATACATTTCAAAATTATATTGTGTGTGTATCTCTGGGTGTGATGTGTGTGTATCTTACAACATATATATGGAGGTCAGAAAATGAATGTGAGAAGTTAATTCACTTCTTCAACAATGGTTTCAGAGACACAAACTCAGGCAATCAGGTTTACATGCCAAGTGAATTTACCCTGAACCATCACTCAGGTATAATTTTGTGTTTTAAAAATGTGTGTGTGTGTCTTTACATGTACATGGACATATATGCATGGATAGTCTTTGTCCAGTTTGTCTTATGTGTACAGAATAATTTTTTGAAGATATCGATGTATATTGATTTTGTATAAACCAATTAAACTTTATTGTTAACACTTCTAATTTTCCTTCATATAGTATTGTTCTCAACGGGATTATGAACATTTTCAAAATATTATTACTTAGTTTGTTACTGTTTTAGCTACTCTGATATTTTAATGTTTTGTTTCTCCATATGATGTTGATGATTGTTCTTTCAAGCTCTGTGAAGAATTGCGTTGGAATTTTGATGGAAATTGCATTAAATGTGTAGATTGTTTCTTCTGGGATGGCCCTTTCTAGAACTGTGAGACATGGTCAATGTTCCAAATGTTGAATTCATATATGTACCTAAATATTTCTATTGAGTCATTAAAGTTCCCCGGATTAGGAGTTGTAGTTAGTAATTGCTGATATGAGATTTGGGAAGCATTAGCTCCCTATGGAATCTTAGGCACAAATATTTGAGAAAGAACAGAATTATCTGGGAAAACTACAGATATTGCATGTATAACTGACAAAGTAAATATAAAATCAGCCCAAAGAATCACTAATACCATAAGAGAGGGAAACACACACACACACACACACACACACACACATACATGCTACATGAACTTTGCAAATTCCTATGCTGTCTGGTCCTTGTCAAGTGAGACTCTGCTTCCACAGGTGTGTTGCCACAAGGAAACCCATTGGACAGGTAGACATATGCTGGTCTCAGTGTCTGTTGTTATGATCCCACTTATTATCTAATTTTGTAAATTAGCCTGAGACTAGGTTGAATGGCTCCCAACACTTTTTTTTTCTACATTTTCCAACGTTGTGGTAGACAGGTTTTTAAAACAAGTTCTTATGATTCTCTGGATTTGCTCAGCATCTGTGGTTATGACCCCCACTTACTTTCTAATTTTTGTAAATTTGGCCATTTTTTCTTTGTTTTTTAGTTAGTTTGGATAAACGTTTTCTTATTTTGTTGATTTTCTGAAAGTACAAACTTTTTAGTTCATTAATTATTTGTATTTTTCTTTGTGTCTATTTTATTGATTTCAGTCCCCAGTTTGATTATTTCCAATGTTTTTATGAAAGTACTTATTGCTATTATTAACTTTTCTCTTAATACCGTTTTCATTGTGTCCCATAAGTTTGGATGTGTATTTCTTTTCATTGTTTTTCATTTCTTTCTATGGCTAAGCATAGACAAGAATTATGGGTTAATTTAAGTTATAGGAGCTAGTTAATAATAAGTCTGAGCAAATAGTCTAGAGAGTTAATATAGGTTTCTATGTGTTTCCTGGGCCTGGACTGCTGCAAAACAAATTGGAACAGAAAGTTCCTTCTACATGGTGCCACACCTTTCCAAGTCCTCTGAACAGAAAGTTCCATCTACATGGTGCCACACCTTTCCAAGTCCTCTGAACAGAAAGTTCCATCTACATGGTGCCACACCTTTCCAAGTCCTCTGCCTTTTACAGTCTCCATTGAGAAGTCAAATATTATTCTTGTAGGTCTACCTTTATGTGCTACTTGATCTTTCTGCCTTGCAGCTTTTACTAGTTTTTTTTGTTCTTTATGTTTAATGTTTTGATTATTATGTGGTGAAGAGGACTTCCCTTTCTTCTCCATTCTAATTGGTGTTCAGCTTGCTTATTTTACCTTAGTAGGTTTCTCCTTCTTTAGGTTAAGAAAATTTTCTTCTATGATTTTGTTGAAAGCATTTTATGGATCTTAGACCTACATTTCTTTTCCTTGCTCTGTCTCCATTATTCTTAGGTTTTTCTTTTCATGGTGTCCCAGATTTGCTGGATGTTTTGTGTTTTTTTTTAGATTTAATATTTTCTTTGACAAACCTCTTTCCTGTACTGTATCTTACACCTTTAGATTCTCTCTACTGTTTCTTGTATTCTACCGGTGAGGTTTGCCTCTGTGGTTCCTGTTTTTATTAAAATTTTCATTTCTAGAATTATCTCAGTTTGAGTATCCTTTCTTGATTCTGTTTCCAACATCAGGACTTGAAAAGTTTTATTCATTTCCTTCAACTTTTTGCATTTTCCCATATTTCTTTGAGAGACTTACTCATTTCATCTTTAAGGACCTCTCTAATACTTAAGAAGGCCATTTTAAGGTCTTACTTCAGTGCTTTGGTGCCTCGCACTGCGCCCCCGTGTCTGCGCTCCGTGCGCTATTACCCAGTTACAGAGCTTCGGGCAAGGGGGCTGGAGGTTAAAATACACAGACACACACAGACAGAGAGACAGCGACACGGGTCATCCTTGAATTCCCCAAGAATGCCCCCTTTATTGTGTTCAGGGGCAGATTATATAGAGATAGCCACGCCCCGGCCAAACCCACCAGAAACCACTCTCCTGCCATCAGGAACTCCTGAAGGTCTCCTGTTCAGAGCAGCTGTAGGCACTCAGATCAGGGAATTAAAAGAAATTCAGGATCTGGGTTCTCACTGCTCCCAACACTTGGATTATTCAGGGCCTGCTATGGTAGAATAGATGGGCTCTAGTTATGACATAATGATCAGACTGTTATTTACTGTGTTTTTATGCTGGTGTCTAGGCATCTGAGATTTGGGGTGGTTATTCATCTGGGTACTGATTTCTGGATTGGTCTTTGTTGGATGGATATTTTGTTACTTTGTTTCTGTTTCCTCTCTGGATTTTTAAAATATAATGCCTGTGTATTGCCTGATATGAAATTTTGTTTGACATTGGTAGTTATGGCCAATGTGGTTTCTGGGTAAAATGTGTTTCTGTGTATCAGGAATTTTGAAACTGTGGTGCTCTGTTTGCATCCTTCTATATGTCCATGTCTTAATTTATGTATCTTCTCTTTATTGTTTATTCTTCTGCCTTTTTTCAGTAAGATACCTGCTTTATGTTTCTAGTTGTTACATATATTAGAATATTCTAACGTCCTATTCCCATGTCTTATGATGGTATTCAAATCTCATCAGATTCTAAATGTTTGTTTTTGAAAACTTTTGTCTACTTTTTTCCTTTCCTCAATGCAATTTTTTTCTCACATATTATATCCTGACTTCCTCTTTCTCTTAAGCCTCCCAATTCTCTCCCAACTCCTCTTCCATCTGGATTCAGTTCTTTTCCATTTCCCATTAGAAAAATGTAGGATTCTATGGGGTAAAAATATAAAATTTAATAAAAAAGAGACATCAGAAGAGATCAAAACAAACAAACAGAATGAATGGAGCCCAAATAGGGGAGAGATGCCAATGGTTAAGCCCAAGAAAAGGCACAAAGAAGCACTTATAGATATAGAGACCATAATTTGTTCACACTCAGGAATCTGATAGAAACACTAAACTGGAAGTTATATTATATAACACAAAGGAATCAATAGTATATAAATAGAGACAAAATATGTTTATACACACACAAAATAAAAGTACAAAATAAGGAATTGATTTTTTAAAAGGCAGGTTTCCTTTTCTTATAATTTTCATCTTATGGAATCTGTTATAAAGAGTGAAGACTTTTGTGACTGTTCCGAGTCTGGAGAACACTGAAATTTTATTCTGTGCCTGTAACTACAAATGATGTCCCCTGGTCTAGTTGGAGATACTCTTTCTTGTTTGTTGATCAATTAAAGTATTAACTTGTCTTAATATTGCTGCTTTGCCTCTGTCGATCTTGTCATTTTAAAGAATCGTGTGCTAGCATTCCTGGTTTTCCTGTTATATGAAACTGCGTTTCACTGTACTAGCTGTTCTCCATGGGAATCTTGTAAAGCATTCTCAGGCTTTTCCTTTGCTCTTTTTTAAATCAATGTGAAGTTTGTTTTATGTTTTATTCAGTTTGAATATTGATGTAACATTTTACACTTAATCATCTTCAGTGTTATCTTCACACCTAATAAAAAATCCCATAATGTTTCTGTTCTTTTACCCACTGTGCTGTAATTTATATCTGTATATTTATTATTTATCTTAATACAAAAGCAATGTATTTTTCTATCCTTTTGCTTTTCTCACTTATAGATCATAAAGATTTTCTAAATTGTCATCTACCTTCTCTAGTAAGTTATTTATACAAAGTTGTTGAAACTTTTTTGCTTTTGGCTTTCATTGGGTTGAAACTTTCGGTTATGGTTTTTTTTTTTTTTTTTGAGACTGAACTTCTCTTTGTAGCCCTGGTTGTGGGGAAACTCACTCTGTAGACCAGGCTGGCCTCGAACTCACAGAGATTCACCTGCCTCTGCCTCCTGAGTGCTGGGATGATTAAAGGCATGCACCACATTGGCTTGGAGGTTTCAAATTTTGTTTATTTAGATATCCTACTAATTTGAAACACCCCTAAGTTTTATTTTAGATTTTATTTCTTTTCTTTTCATCTGAAACTAAGATAAAACTTACTCATTATTTAATTATTCACCTGGTGCTATACGCTCTTACTTTTTCATCTGAAACTGCGGATCTGATTGACAGTCACAAACACGCATTGGTTCTTGGTTCATAAGAATTCAGGAACTTTCTTTTTAAAGACAGTAATGTTGGCTCCAGTCAGGTTGTTTTGTACTCAAGTGATTTTTTCCCTTTCCTCTGTTTGCTCTGGTGAAGATTTTCCTCTCCTGGGGGAACTGGTGAGGAACATAAGTGGAAAGAAAATAATTTCAGAACTCAATAAGCTCTAAATTTAAAAGTTTATGCTTTAAATTTCTGTTCTAGAGTTGAAAGAATAGAATATGGACATGGAGTTTTCGTATGTATATTTCAGCATTTTTCTGATTCATTTCAATACAAATTCCTTTTTTTTATGAAAGCTCAGCTGATAGCTTAGGCTTATTTTTAACCAGTTCTTTTTTTCTGTCAATTATGTTTCATTTCATTTTTTTTAAGGCAGGCAGGAAAGAAGACAGCAAGCCAGAAAGGACTTAGGTTAATTTCTTATTCAAACTGAAAAACTAGAAAAATAATAATGTGCTTAGTATGGAGTAAGTATTGCTGCACTCTAGTTCTGTATTTTATCGGAAAATGAAATTTCTTCCGTGTTTTCTGATGGCAAATGTCCTTCTATATTTTATTCTGCTTCGTCTTGTGAAGGTTTCACTTTGTTCTTGCTTATTTACGTTTCCAAGAGTTGCATGAAATTGCTGAAACTTGCCTTTTAGCGATTTTCCAAATATAATTTGAAGTCGGAGTCTATGAATGTTCTTACTCAAAAGACAGTTTGAGTTAGCAGGCAGATTTTGGCTTCCAGAGACTATGTGACAGACACAGGAACAGGAAGGCAGTTGAATTTTTGGGACTTTCCAAGAAAGACATTAGGAAAAGAAGCAGAGGCAGGTCAGTAGAGCATGGCGATGAACAATTTTGGGGCTGTCACTGTTCACAGATCCAAGTAGGTAAAGCTAAATAACTGTACCAAGTATCAGGGTAACAGACATCAGGGTACTAATGGGGATGTCTGGAAAGGTGAGGATGGAGAAATTGACCAGAAAATAAAATGGGATTTTAGGTGGAGAGATTTCAGGAATTATAAGAGAGCAATTTACCTAGGGGCCTCAGTACAAGGGGCAGGGGACCATGGAGATGTTCCTACCTATTCTCAAGAACAAAACTAATACATTCTTCCTTGATTTGTCTGTATTGACAAAGAGATGACAGTTGTTAGAAGACCATCTAAAAGTGGAATCGTTGCTGGAACGGAAGAATCCGCAGTCTAGAAGTTTCGACAAGGTTGCAGTCGGTGTGAAAATTTTAGACACATGTTAATTAACCCACTCCCAGTGCGTTAAGTGTAGTTTATTTCAAATATGTTTATATTATTTCTCCTCTGATTAGAAAAAATAAAGTTTTTATTAACAGGTTTTCCCCTTTCAATTAAAACCTCTTTGCATTGTTGGTGAAGAAAGTCTATGACGCCCTGTGAAATATAAGCTGTTACTTCTATCCTTGACTCTCTCCCAGAAAGAGAAGATAAGACCCTGTTGCCAACGACATCACACACTTCAGACTCTTAGGAAAATTAGGATGGAGCTGACCTGGTAGCCCTCTCTTTGAGGACTTGTCTCATAGCATCTGAAGATGTTATGAAAGCTGCCAAGGGAAAAGAGCAGTCCATAGCACTACCCAGCAGCAAACACAACAGGAAGGGTTCCTTAAGGGCTCAACAGTGGCACTTACATGTTGGAGGCAAGCAAAAGCTGTCTAATTAAGCAGTAGGAGGATATTGATCCCTGGTACTTTATAACTAGCAAACTCTCATGGCCTGTGAGGTCACGGACCTTAGAAGAGAGCCTACTAATATGAATTTCCTAAATTGTTAAAGTTTCTACCTGCATTCTAAATACTTGTTCTTATATCAGTGCAAAAGTAGAACTCCAAATTCTCATTAATGAAGTACCTTTATGCAGCCTATGCAAAACATTACAGAAATTTGTAACTGTTAAAATTTAGAGAATAAATGACTGTAAAATGCTTAACACTAATTGGTATGTATAAACCACTCTCTACACCTAAGGCTCACAAAATACTACAAAAGAGGACGTGAAAAGATTGTAAGAGCCAGAGGACCAGGATGCCTGCTACAATATAATGTCATCTACAGATAACAGGGCAGCTACATCCGTGAAGTTAATATGAACATCTAAACAATACTAGGACTAGCACAATGATAGCAACAGTTGATATTTATACATGGATGGGAATATTTCATCAAACCCTACCCCTTAATGACAATAGCTGCTAAGAGAGGGAGATTTAATCTTCTCCAGGGATGAGTTCCCTGGTAGAATATCCAATCTTAGTGGGCCAGCCCTAAACCCAAGTACATATGAGCAACACCTAATGGACTTAGAAGGCTCTGTGTGTGTGTGTGTGTGTGTGTATGTTTTATTTAAAGAAGACGTTATATATTTGAGAAGAAATGGACACAGGAGGATTTGGACAGCAGAGGGGGAATGGTAGAAATGCTGAAAATATAGTATTCATAGATGAATGTTTTTAAAATATAAACACCAATAAAGCATGCTATATAAAATCATAATTGTATTTTTTAAAAAGTATTTTTCATTTTATTATTAAATATGTACATTTCTGTGAATGGGATGGGTGTATTTGAGTGCAGGGTCCCTCAAAGCCGGAGGTGTTGTAACCTCCTGGAGCCTCCTGAAGATGTGCTGGAGACCAAACAGGTTCTTTTTAAGAGCAATCTGTGCTTTTATCAACTTGGCTATCACTTCAGTCCCATATGATTTACTTAGTTATTAAGTATTTCTAAAAATGCAAGAAAACAAAAAAATGGTTGTTTTCTCAAAGTTACAGCTCTGAGCTCATGGGAAGTCACCTATAAAAATGTTTGTGCTTGTTATTTCAAATTGTAGAGCATAGCACATAAATTTTAGATCACAGAAGATTTTCAAACATGAAGTATTGTCCTTTTGCATATCCTTTTACTTAAAATACTATTTTAAAAATGTGTCAAATTATGATGTTATTCTCCAAATCAGACATAATGTCTCCTCTTTTACAGAAACCATGTTAAAATACTCTGTCATAAGCATGTTTACTGACTTTTCTTCGTTTATTCTCAGATTGTCAAAGATGTAAACATTAATGTCCTTATTAAGTAACCTTTTTAAAAAAGTCATGAAATATAACATAAACAAATTTCTAATTAAACTTTTTTTTTGGGGGGGAGGGGGTCATTTTTTGTCTGTGAGGCTGGGAATCATTCCAGGCCGTGTACAAAATTACTAGGCAAGTCTTCTACTACCAATGCCTCAGAAGCAGTTTTAAACTCAGCTGTGTATTCATTCTTTACAATCTAGAATGCTAATCAAACTGCTGGATGAGGGTCGGGTGGTGATTGCAATATTACTGTTGTTTCTTCCTCACAACGTTCCTCTCCTGATCAAGATGCTCCTTCTCTTTCAGCTTTTGTATCAGCTTGTTGGCTTTGCAATCTGCAAGCTCTTGATCTTTAATGATCTGTGGCGTATCTGTATGCATAATAATGCCTTGCAAACTCCTCAACAAAAGGATATCATTAGGCACCTATCACAGGGTTCTTTTAATACATTTTCCATGCAACAATGCTTTTCCAAAATGCAACCCATCTTTGCATAAAAATAAGATTGCAGTGTGTGGGGATAGTCAGGGAGTTATGCTGAACTAATGAGCTTTTCTCTTTCTGGCAGTCCTCTGATGCGGTAATTGGGAATTTAGTCATTTCTTAGATGCAGGAATGAAGATTCTATACCTTTGCTTAGCATGAAAGATTTCCTTATGCTATAGTCCTCTGGCCAGGCATGTTCATTTGACAAAGCAACCCTGCATCCATTGATTACATTTCATGAATTACCAGGCTGTCTGCTTATTCATTTGCTTAAAGCCATTTATTAAGGCTGAGCTTCTTTGCATATAATATAAATTGATTGTGCCCACTTGCCACTGTTATTATATTTTTTCACATGAATGGCTCTGAAAGAGTGTGTTATTTTTCTTTCTTATGGTGTAAAACAACGTTTAAAATGCTTTTGCATATGGTCGACAGATAGTGATGACGTCCCGATAAGGATAGCTAGTCTCTATTTCTTTAAATATTTTCCCAATTGTTACCAAAGTTTAAGAATTCTATTGGCACAATTTTAGTCATTCCTTGTCTCTCTATTTATATTGTTCCCAGATGTGTTTCAGAATTAAACTAGAGGTTCCATAACCATATGACTGTATTTATAGTTTTTGAAAGAAATATTCAATACAAAAATGGAGAAGAACAATCTGAACCATTCATTTAGACTATTAGTGTATTTATTTTGACATTAAGGAGACATCTTTACTATGAGAAGATGTTGAAAAGCAATATCTTGTGCAACGAGAGATATCGAAAAAGTGGAGTGTCTTTTGTCTTATTTTTATTTTTTTGATTTATTTATGTATATAAACATTTTGCCTACATGTATTCTCTGGATACCACAAGTTTACTATTTATGGAGTCACAAAAAGTATGCTATCTATTGGAACTGGTTTTTAGTAGACATGTAGGTGCTGGGAATCAAATACAGGTCCTCTGGAAGAACAACTCATAACTCTCTTAACCACAGAGTCATTCCTGTAGCACCAACTTAGTCCATTTTTTTGAGGTCCTAGCCTTATCTCGCACTGTTGTGGAAAGACAGTCATGAGTTTCTGACTTCTATCATTGATACTGTAGTTCTGTTCTTGTGACCTGGGAAAATGAAAACTATCAAAAAAGGAGAAATTATGGTAAACTTAAACAGTTGAAGAAAGTCATCTGAGTAGCAATGTTGTAAAAATAACATGAAGAAGGAAAGGAAACTATATAGAAAGTTCAATTAAAATCGAACATGTCCAATGCAGATTATGTTATCCCCAATTATCAGTCTAGAGTCTGTGAGCTCCCATTAGCTCAGGTCATCTGTCTCTGTGAATTCCCCATGATGATCTTGACCCCTTTGCTCATGTAATCCTCTCTTCTTATCTTTGATTGGATTCCAGGAGCTTGGCCCAGTGCTTAGCTGTGGAACTCTGCATCTGCTTCTTTCAAATTACTGGATGAAGGTTCTATGATGACAATTAGGTGGTCTTCAATCTGATTATAGGGGAATGCTAGTTTAGTCATCCTCTCCACTATTGCTAGGTGTCTTAGTGGGACCGAGATTTATCGTTAGTGCATGAACTGGCTTTTTGGAGTCATTCCCTATGGGGGGTGGCGGGAATACCTTGCTAGGCATCAATACAGGGAGGAGCAGCTTGATCTTGCCTCAACTTAACGTGCCAGGCTTTGTAGACTCCTTATGAGAGGTCTTACCTTTCTGAAGAGTGGATGGAGGCTTGGGTGGAGGGAAAGAGGGGGAGGGGGAGCAAGAGGAGGGGCAGGATGGGGAATTTGGTTGTTATGTAAAATGAAAAAATAAAGCCTTTTAAATAGAAAATTTTAAAAAAAATTAAAAAGCCTATCTTCTTAAGGGAAGTGAACAGAAGAGAGGCACCTAGCAAATGTTATATTACCCAGGTTTAGGACAGACACATTGAGTCCTATAAGTCTGTCTGTCAGCCACTCGGGAAGTCTTTGCATTTCATCTGGGGCTAGCAAAGACATTGGTGGTCAGAGGATGCACTCTTGCAGTGTGAAGTTTAATGTGCTATAGCTCATTGTTGAACGTGTGCCTAGGCTGGCACAGGCTTGGCAGACACTTTCTGGAACTCCTGGTGCGGAGGAGATGTTTTTCCCAGGTGAAAACAAATAGGAACACAAAGTTCCCACCTTGCTGAGATAAAAGGTTCCAGGGAATTGCTGGGTGTTCGATTACTGTCTTAAACCCCTTCATTATGTACTGGCACTCAGAGTTGTGTTTTTGTTCCAATTGGCTTCTTGCCCCCAAAACTAACTGTGCTCTGCTGGGTTAACCATGACAGGCAGGTGGTTTAGAGGGCCCCTGGTTAAATGCAGAATGACTTGGCTATGGTTAACATTACCTCTGCCACAAGAGGGTGGTATGAATCTTTGGATGGCTGAGGTGGTGTTTTTGTCCTTAATCCATCTTCTTTAGAACTTGATCTTTATCTTCTGAGTCTTTTCTTTCTCATCTCAAGGAGCTTTTACAGCTGTCTTTCTTCTCTGTTATGTTACAGTGACATCTAACAGTCTCACATTTTTTAAAAAAATATGCGTTTATGAAATCAGTAGAGAATGAAGTATTTAACAGATCTCTGTTGCTATGCTGGTAAACTTTCTATAGGTTCCTTTAATCTTTCAGGTAGGGCAATGAGATATTTTATTACATTAACATGTCTATGGATTAAAAGGAAAGGGAACTGGATAAAGATAAAAATGTTCTTAAATTTCATGTCACTAAAAATTCCAAAAATACTATTTATACAGGGCTTTTTGCTGAGTCACCAAATACAATCAACAGTTGAAGGCCATGTCCTCTTCTTATGGGACTTAATGTATGAGCAAAGAATATAATCAGCAAATGCATTTACAAGTAGAGAGCTGGCATGTGGTGAGGAAACAAAGGAATAATAGAAATCTGATTAATGAAATGTGCAGGCATTCACCTTGAACACACCATCAGGGCAGAACAAGGAAATTGCTCCAAACTCCAGCAGACATGGGTAAGTTAACCCAGAGGCCATGAATGCCAGAGACCACATAGACTTCCTGCAGACCTCTTCTCTCCATGTTCCCAGATCCAGCTCTGATGGAGGAAGGTCATTGGCTAATAAAGAAACTGGCTTGGCCCATTTTATTGGTTAGAACATAGGTGGGTGGAGTAAACAGAATAGTATGCTGGCAGGAAGAGGAAGTGAGCTCAGACTTCACGCAGTTCCTCTCAGAGCCAGATGCCTCAGAGAGAGACGCCATGCTCCTGTCTAGTGGGCAGATGGGATAGCTCTGCTCTCTGAGGCACTCTCGATGAAGCTCCAACACAGGATGGATGTGGGCTAGAATCTTCCCGGTAAGCGCATCTTGGGGTGCTTACTCACATTATTAGAAATGGGTTAGTCCAGGTGCAAGAGTTAGCCTAGAAGAGGCTAGGTAGAAATGGGCCAAGCAGTGCTTAAAAGAATACAGTGTCCATGTAATTATTTCGGGTAAAGCTAGCTGTGTGGGCGGCCGGGGTGCTGGGGACGCAGCCCCACCGCTCCTTATTTCAACAGAGCTCCCTAGTATCATCCTTATCTTCTCAGCAGAACACTCCTGGCAACCTTCCCTGATCTCAACCCCTGCTGTTTCAATCTCCAGTGTATCCCACAGATCTTCTCCTCCTAACCTTCCTCCCTGAAGTTGTTGCCCCAGCAGGCGCTTTCTCCTAATCCCAGGGAAAAAAATAGGTTAAAAGTGAACACATAGCTCTCCTACTCTTCTGTGGGTGGTCCACATTCCTTTTTGGCCTGTTGGCCTCCTGGGCAAGAGGGGAACTAGGCAGAAGGGGTGACAGAAAGCTTTGGGCATGAACCATGAGCAGGGACAGAGGGATGCCTCCAGGAAGCAGCTTCGTTGAATCAGCACAACTTTATTCCAGAGTATAGGAAATACATAAAATTGGGGAGCCTGGAGACAAATCCTAATTTGCATTAAGGGGCATGATGTTATCACAAGGCTTAGTATGTGACATTAGGGTCCTATAGTAGAGCTCCTAGCACAAGTCTTAGCAGGGATCAATGCCAAGGGTCAAGCCAAAGATCAATCAGGCATCTGTTTTAGAGACATTTAGATAAGGTCAGTCCTCCAGGTCCAGGGACATTCTCCATATAAGGGCAGGTATGGAGCAGCAAGCCTTAGTGGGAGGGAGCGAGTTCTATATTGCCTGGCTTAGAGAAAGCTGTCGGGCTATGACAGACTGTGACCTCTAATCAGCTAGGACAGTCTTCCAACACTGCTCCTGAGAGCCAATCCCCCAGTTTCATTCCCAGCTCTGTAGCAGTAAATCTTCTGTGGTGGTCTCCATTTCCTCTCTGACCCCATCCCCAAGCGATCACTATATCTTCTACTTCAACCTTCCTTCCTCCAACCCATCCCATTGTCCCAGCCTCCAACAGCAGCAGGGATTCTCTGTGAACACAGCAGCTGAGCAGGGCAGGAAAATGGGCAATGCACAGCCTTCACACTGGCTAAAATCCAGGGAGAAAACAGAAACCAAGGAACTAACAGCACTGAAGAAAGGCAAATCTAGAAATCAGCACCTAGAGGCATAATCATTGCAGCCCTAGATGCCTAGAAACCAGAGTAAAAACTCAATTGAAAACAGCGAAGACAATGTCTCTACTAGAGCCTGTCTCTCCTACAATAGATGGGTATTCCAACTGAGTTAATTCAGGAGAAAAAAAAGCCTTAGCACCTACTATACAAAGATGAGCTGTAGCTACCATAATGAGATTCATTTGGGGGGTTTGTTTTTTGTTTGTTTTTCTTTTCTTTCTTCCTGTGGAAGAGATTGCAGGGAAGAAGTTAGAAGCTAGAGGACTGGAAGATAAGTGCAATTCAGATGCATGATGTGAAATCCATAGAAAATCATTAAAAGTTGAGGAAAAAAAATAAAGATGGCAGTAGTTCTTAAAGAAAAAATGAGTAAATTCCTTAAAGAAAGCCAGGAAAAGATAGACAAAAAAACTGAAGAAAATTAATAAGTCACTTAAATCCAGCAAAACACAAACAAATAGTTGAAGGAAATGTATAAAACTGTTCAATGCCTGAAAAGAGAGATATGGTCAATAATGAAAAGACAAAAGAAGGGAACTCTGGAAAATTTTAGGAATTTGAACAGGAACTTCATAGGAAAGCTTCACCAACAGAATACAAAAAAGGGAAGAGAGAATGTCCAGCATTAAAGATATGATAGGAGAAATGGATATATTGGTCAAAGAAAACACTTAATCTAAAATTTCCTGACACAAAAGATTCAGGAAATCTGAGACACTATAAAAAGATCAAAACCAAGAATAATAGGTCTAGAAGAAGAAGAAGAATCCCAGCTCAAAAGCCCTGAAAATATTTTCAACAAAAACATATAGGAAAAATTTCCTAACCTAAGGAGTACAGGAAGCTTATAGAACACGAAATCTACTCGATAAGAAAAGAAAGTGTCCTTATCACATACAACACTAAATGTACAGAACAAAAAAAGAATATTAAAATGTGCAAGGGAAAAAGACCAAGTAACAAATAAAGCAGACCGGTTAGAATTATATCCAATTTCTCAATGGAGACTCTATATCCTGAGAAAATTGGGAGAGTGGGGGTGTGGGAGAAGGGAGGGTGGAATTGGATGAGGAGGTGGGAAAGGGCAGAGGAGAACATGAAAGAATGGAATGGTCTAGGTGGAGGAAGGACAGAAAGGAAGAGCAAGCAATGAGATACCTTGATTGAGTAAGCCATTTATGTACACCCACACCCACTCTCCATATGCACATAAATGCACATGTATATACACCAGCCCATGTGTACATCCATGACTTTCACACACACACATGTTTGTGCCTCCAAAGGCACACACATATATAATCATAAATTGGGATAATTTAATGGTAGCATACTGAAAATGAACAACTATAGAGTGAAATATGAAAGCAAAAAGAATAAGCTTCATTACTCTTTTTAAAAAATGAAAAGAATTCATTGATAAGCTCCCATTTTCAAGGTAATGGGTCAAGTTACCTTGGTTACCTTGTGAATTATGTCTAGAAGCTTCTCTTCAAGTGATCACCAAGATGAGCAGAGATTGTACTGATTATCCTAGAAAAAGAAAAGAGAGAGTCATGCAAATTTGCTGCCAAAAGTCTTCACGCTTCACCTTTGTTTAACTGAAGAGATACTCAGAATTGGTCTTCTTTGCCCAAGTTACTACCTTCTCAATATTAATCTCCCTGGTGGAGGTACACAGTCTTCTGTTTTCTCTGAACTACTCAAAGGCCTGAAAATATTGCTGGGTATCAACTCCATACTGGACAGATAAGATAAAGACATTTATTCAGTGCTCTATGCTCAGCTGAGAAGCAAAGATTAAGCTCACAATTTCTCACATAGCTTCAGGCAGTTTTCATTCAACACCCTATGAATGATATAGGGTTTTAGTCATGTGATAGGTCAGATGTAATGACTTCTTCTCAAACAATTATCTTTAAATATTTCTATCAAAATTCTTTTCATCAAGATCAGTGCTCTGCAATCACCAGTGTGGAGCAGATCAACCTTGACGGCAGAAATCTTTATATTCTTCTAGGCTGGAATATCATCAGACTATAGTCTGTCTGCTTTATATTTTATGATATGACTTGTTTTCCATCTTTAAATTTGACTAAACAATTAAGTTACAAGTTTTGGAATTCTACCAAAGTGCAATTTTCTCTTTTCACCCAAACTCAATTAATAAACACCTAAAGTGAGACCTGTAAGTTTTTTCATCCTGCTTTTTGTTTGTTTGTTTTCATGTTTGGAATATAGGATCGCTAAAATGGAGTACAAAGAGAACTGTGTCTTAAAAATGCTCTTAAATGTGCTTTTAGATTTGAAAATAGTCTGTAAGCCTGTGTAAAGAATCTACCATTTAAGGACTTCTGTTTTAGCCTTCTGATTGCTAACTATGATTTAGGCACATAACAGTCGTACAAACTCTGGAGGTATCATACTGTTTCACAATTATGCTCTGTTAAATAATGCTTAGGCAGATTACAAGTACTTAGCTAAGTTAATGTGAGCAACCATTTACAATCTGTTATATTTTGCTTATGGTAATTTTTTCAGAGATTATGTTGGATGCACAAATAAGCTAGCTGAACCTGCTAAATGAATGTGTGTGCACTTAATCCTTTTCTCCCTGCATTTAAATAAGTCCAAATGAATTTTTCTTTTTACAGCATGTTCCTTACGAGTCAAAATGAGCACCTTGATCTGTGAGAACTGTACCAAACACAAGTGCCAGTTTTCAGATGGGTACAGACATATACATGCGTACACTCCTTTGGTAAGCTCCATGGTACTGAACTACAAAGAATATAATATAATTATAATATAATATAATATAATAAGTTATATGTATACATAAATATGTATGTATATATGGAATTGTTAATTTAATGACTCAAAGATAATCAAAATTTCAGTTTTCTTTGTTTCAAGCTGATGACTATTTGCTAGTACGAATATTGTAATTTTCTTCAAGTAGCCTCAAATTTATTTGGTTCTCCATGACAAGACCTCTTCTAGACTGTTGGGATTTGAGCACACCATTTGGATTGCTAGTCTTGTGTTTGTTCATTAAGCTGATTGTTTTGAGATGGTGTCGCCATGTTACATAAAACCATGGGGCCATTTTCCAGCAGTGCCTTCCACAGCTCTGAGTGTTTTATGATATTTACATTGCATATTGCAGTGTGTTTTTTAGCAGAAAATGTGCTGGTTAGTTCATGTTCTGTGGTAGAAAACTAAGGAGAAACATGTCTTCTGTGTTCCCCAGTGCTTTTGTGTCTAAAGCCCTGTCTTTTGTTCATTAGTCTCTGCAATATCGTCCTCAGAGATGTTTGCCTTTTTCTCAGAATCATGTCAGTTCCTCCCCACCAGCTGTCTGCCGCTATTTCTGTTTATTCTGAGTAATCAACTCTTCTTGTACATTCCAACAGGCTGAGTTTCTTTGGTCTAGTCTTTATTTTGCTTGGAAAATAGATTGGCTTCACACAAGAACAGAGTTGTCACACATGACTGCAATTCCAATTGATGCGTTTGGTCCAGGATCGTGATTGCTTCAAAGGCATTTTGATATTTAAAGACAATAGTAGCTATCTGCTTTACAATAAATTCTGCCTCATATAGCATCAAAGTCAGTGACAGTGCTTTATTGTTGTTTAAGCTAAAACAAGACTTAGTATTCCCGCACAGCTTAAATACTCATTGCTTCTCATTTTGACTTATAAGTAGGACTCTTACTGTTTTATCTATTCAGCAATGTTTTACTTTCATAGGGTAAAAGGAACTTGATTTTATGGGTGAGACAACTTCCCTGAGTCTTAATCCATTTGAGGGAGACTAGTTGAGTTCTTAGCTTTAGCCCCATATGTGACTCTGACATGGGCCATATTTCTAACACTTCAATCTTCTCATTAAACTCACAACTAAAGTGAGACACTTCACTTACATCTAGGCTGACATCCTTATGAACCATTTTATTAATGTCACCTGTTAACATCTATCACTATTTGAGGTTCAGAATGTTTGCCCCAAAATTAACTCATGAAAACCAAATCAAATTAGGGATGATGAGTTCCAATTTGTGATCGATTCTAGGTCTTTCATGTGAATGTACATATCATGACATGCCTTAAGCTGTTTCAACTCAAACTCATCTGCTGTATCAATCAAGCACTGTGAGTGTTCCTAAATCAGTTTCAGTTGACCTTTTCCCATCCACAATAAAACATCATGGACTGTATTAATTTATAAAACATATTTATGTCTTAACAGTGGAATCAACAATTATTTAAAATTATTTAAATAATTATTTAAAAAATCAACTTTTTTACTGATGTTAATGCCACTCATTTGCACTAGAGGAAGGGACATTTGCAGTGACTTGCATTTATTCTCGGGTATGAATTGTTTATTCCTCCTCCTCAACCCTTTGATTTTGTTTTTCTCTTGATATTTTCACAGTATTGTTTAGCTCTCTGAATTTTGTACTGAATAGTGAATTTCCTCCCTTTTTATAGGGAATCCTCTTTAATATGGAGCCCGTTCATAAATCTAACACAGCATCGTAGAGACTGGGGATGAGCTATGGTGGTAAAACAATACTGTGACAGCTCTGAGTGCTGCAGGTCAGGAGAGAGCTTCAGGAAGGATAGGATTGGCCCAGCAAAACCTTGACTTTTGGCAAGATTGTCATTGCGTTGTATTGCATTGAGCCTTTAAACAATCCATAATTTATTGCATGTCTTCTTGAATGTGTACTTCCAAAGCAGAGTCAGCAATGTGCAGACTTTTCAAAATAACTTTATCAAGGTCTTCAATGTGTGGCTGTGAGCTCTAGTAATTGAAGAGTTCTCTATGCTGTCCAAAATTCCTGTGCAGCCTTTTAGTTTCATAAGAACCCAACATTAGCTATGAGGGTTGGAATAATTTCTTATACTTCTTTACCTTTAGCAGAATAAGCCATTCAGGGCTAGTGCTTTTGCTAACAGCAATATTTTCCCATTATGTAGAAATACTTTGCAAATTGCTGTACTCTTCTGAATTGTGATTGATATATAATATAGACTAGTCCTGTCTATCATGCTTAGAATTTTGGCATCCTTACAGCTTCGATTCCTGTCCTCTAAGCTAAAATAAATTTAATGGACTATTTTGTATTGTGGGAGATTTTATCTAATTAGGTGATATTAATGAGTTCTCAAAATGAGATTTAATAGAACTGGAGTGTGACAGTAGAGTATAAAAGTGATTATGTAATTTGTGTTACAATCTCAGGATAAACCTTCATTTCTATGATGTTCATTTCATTTATAAAGTATTCTCAGACCCACACATGGTGCGTCATAAAACACCTTGGCTTAGACGACTTCTCAATCCGTGTGTTTCATCTGGCCTACCTTGCATTTTCTTACGTGAAACACTGTGTGCCTACTATCAGCCATATGCTTCTACTTTGATTCAGCGCCCAGAGAGTACACGCACATGAAATGGCTCCCGTGAGGAAGAAAGAAGGAAAGCCCCGGAGTTGAATGAATCTTCAAGAGCAAAAGGAAGATACTGCTCTCTCTAATGTAACATAGTTATGGAATCACAGCCCACAAGAAGCGATCTATCAGTCCAGCCTCAAGGTCGGAATTTCCAATTCCAAGAATCACCCAAGAGAGGATTCAGAATTAGTAAGTGCTTCTGGAACTTAAGCGGAGTGCAGTGTGAAAAGAAACACCATCATTTATAAAAGTATGGAAACCACAGTGAATGCTGAAGGTTTTCTCCTTTCCGGGGAAATGACAGAAAAGCAGGCATCCACTCCCCTAACTAAAAGCATAGGAAATAGGAAGCGATGGTAATTATGATGTATTAGAGGTATTTAAATTCATTACCTTTGGTTATGCTGAAAAGCCATTATGCAGGATGGGGGAGAGGATAAATAAAACAAACACTGCAAAAGATTGAGACAGAAAGAAACTCAGGACAACAGTCTTTATCTGGAAACAAAGTTAAGGAAGGAGTATAGAATTATAGGGCTTCTGGTGTTATAGGCTGAGACTCTGAGTCCCTTTGGAAAGAACAGAAGCCCTAAATCTGAAAAGGATGGTGGAACTCTTGGGAAGTAATTAAATTTAAAGTACACCATGAATCCAAGAAGAACCCAACATAACCCTCTCCTCTCCTCTCCTCTCCTCTCCTCTCCTCTCCTCTCCTCTCCTCTCCTCTCCTCTCCTCTCCTCTCCTCTCCCCTCCCCTCTCCTCTCCCCTCCCCCCCCCCTCCCCTCCTCTCCTCTCTCTCCTCTCTCTCTCCTGTCATCTCTCACTTTTTTCTCATTCTCTCTCTCTCTCTCTCTCTCTCTCTCTCTCTCTCTCTCTCTCTCTCTCTCTCTCTCTTTCTCTCTGTCTTTGACTATCTTTTGTGGTGTGAGGGTACATTAGCAAGGCAGCTGTGTATAAACCAAGAAGGCAGCTCTAATCAGAAACCACCTAAGCTAGAGCTTCCTCTCTTTCTTGCCTAGCCTTGAAGCTGATTAGAAGTAAATCTGTGTTATGCTTGGCATTCTTGGTCTATGTTATTTTGTCACAGGACTGGAAGCACACGAATAGCTTAAATGTATTAATTTAAGGTTGATTAAATGTAAGTTCTTTATTATGTAAAAATTTGAAGGGCAAACTAAAATTATTTTATAAAATGAAATTAGTTCTCTTAGATGACAAATCTCTCCATTTGAAATGGTAAGAAATTATATGTAATTCCAAAAATGATAGAAATGAAAATAAACAATATTAATTAACACTAACAATTTAATTGCTTGAAATACTCTAGTTTTGGTTCATACTCTTACTGTTAAGGTTCTGATTAGTCCCAGAGAGAATAAGAGGCTTTTCAAGACTCTAAAACAAATGGGTTATAATTGAAATGGTACTTTATAGTTTCTACATGTTTGAAAATAATCCTACCAGCCAGGCGGTGGTGGCACACTCCTTTCATCCTAGCACTGGGGAGGCAGAGGCAGGAGTCAGATCCCTGTGAGTTCGAGGCCAGCCTGGTCTACAAGAGCTAGTTCCAGGACAGGCTCCAAAGTTACATAGAAACCCTGTCTTACAAAAAAGAAAGGAAGGAAGGAAGGAAGGAAGGAAGGAAGGAAGGAAGGAAGGAAGGAAGGAAGGAAGGAAGGAAGGAAGGAAGGAAGGAAGGAAAGAAAAAAGAAAGGAAGCAAATAAGCCTACTATTGTATTGTGCTATTTCAAAGTGGTTTTTCCTAATTCTGCAAACTCCTGACAGAACGGGCAACATCACTATGTTCCAAGTAATGCAAAATTTCATGGACTTGGAAATGTCTTGACTTAATTTATAGAGAGTGTAATGTATCCACGGGCGATAATATTGATTTATTTAGTAAAAGGCAGTCAGGTGTAGAGTTTGAGTTTGGTAAGTGCTAGTTAAACCCTAAAATCAAAAAATGAGTGTGCAATGATACTTTCATGGTAAGAGCTACAGAAGAAATTTCAAAGAACCCGAGGTAGAAAACTCAAAGGGAGGTAGACCTCAAAGACCACGAGGTAGAAAACTCAAAGACAGGTAGGCCTCAAAGCTAATCTATAAGATTGGGTACATATGTTGGGCAGTGGTGCTGCAAACCTTTAATCCCAGCACCTGGGATGCAGAATCAAGCAGATCTCTGTGAGATCAAGGCCAGCCTGTTCTATAGAGCAAATTGCAGGACAGCCAAGGCTGTGACACACAGAAAACTTGCTTCGAAAAGCAAACAACAACAACAACAACGTTTGGGTATCTCACAGGGAATCCAGTGTCACAATACAAACTTTTCCTTCATTTCATCTAGTCAGCTTTTGCTACAAATCCTACTTTATCCTTAAATTATATAACTTCATAAAACTCCCATTAAGCATATAGACAAAATTTTATGATCTAACTAAATGGTATTATAATTTCTCTTTCTTTACATTTGTTCAATTTAGGGAAATTATAACACAGCTAGCTCTTTTGTCTTCACTGGTCTCGGAATTTTTTCATCTATGCTCTTCAATGGGTTCCTGGTCATTACTTCTGGTGCATCTCAACTTCTTACGCTGTGTATGATTTTCTTTCAAATCCATTATCTCGCTATTCTTTCTATTAACACTCATCTCTTTCTCATCTGAATAATTTCCCCAGCTGTCCCTATCCATCTGTAGTTTTGATCAAGCTGATTTATTATCTTTCACTTCCAGCATCTTCTATTAGAGCTTTGGTTGTGCGCTCATTTACATTTTCCACTCACTGTTTAATGAATATATTGAATAAGAATATCAAAGCACATTCGGATCCCTGGGGACCTTCCTTGATACTTCTATCTTCCAATGAGGCATAAAATAATTATACTTTCTATTTGCTGAATAATTTGTGTATTCTTATGGTACCATTATTTATAAGCAATAAAACCTTAAGTAATGAAACACCCAATTAACTACATTTTTTAAAAACTCAACTTTTCGGGAAAAAGCAAAACAAAACACAGTTGATACCGTGTACTGAGTTTATAAATTACTAATTCCATAGTCCTAACTCAGGTTTGCTTTATCTCAGCCTTCTGTGTCTTTTATAGCTCCAAGGCAATCTTTAAAGTATTAATGATATTTATAATAATATGCTTAATAATCATATTAGAGAATATAGCAATAACTCTTTCATAGAAGAGAGAAGTGAACTACAAATGTTACTGGGAGGATCCAGTTCAGATAGGATTCAGTATCGTGCAACCAAGTGTATGCGTACATATATAATCATGTTTGCTTATGTGTATGGAAATATGCATGCACAGAAGGGAAGAGAGAGACAGAGAGACAGAGAGAAAAAAAGAGAGAGAGATTACTAGAAGATTACAAATATGGAGCTCTAGATTTTCTTTCCTTATGGTCTGATAAAGTTCGTTTGATTACCTTCATTAACATAGGTAGCTCATACAACGCATGGATATGATCATGTGAATGTTTGTGTGTTTGGTTGTTTTGATACATGCCAGCTTCAAACATATACTCTTTCCGCTTGAGCCTCCTAAATATTGAAATTACATGTGTGCACCATGACAGACCTTTTTGAATACAAACATCTGCATTTTTACTTATATGTAAATAACCATTGCACATAATCCCATCATCTTTAAATTTAAGATAGGTGGCCGGGCAATGGTGGCACACGCCTTTAATCCCAGCACTCGGGAGGCAGAGGCAGGCGGATCTCTGTGAGTTCGAGACCAGCCTGGTCTACAGAGCTAGTTCCAGGACAGGCTCCAAAGCCACAGAGAAACCCTGTCTCGAAAAAACCAAAAAAAAAAAAAAAAAAAAATTTAAGATAGGTTCCATGTCAATCAACTCCTAAAATAATGCAGGCATGTATACTTTAAAGACTTTTTTTCCCTTTCAAAAGTGAAGTTAGCTGCTTAAAGTAAGTCATTTATTCTCTCATGACCAAGAATAGCATCGTGGTGGTGGTTATTTAGCAAAATTAACAATGCCTCTTCTACCTCCATCATAGTGATTGGTGTGTCCTATATAACACGTTACTTCGCTAGGAAAACATTAAGACAGTTGCCAAATTGATCTTTGTTTCTCATTTTTCTTGTCTATTCAAAGCTTTAAATTCTGACTGTGATTAAGAAACTTGATCTGTCAGATTCAAAGGATTTTATTAATTAGGGCTTTTTTTCCCCCAAGGAGTAGTACATAATCATTTAATGTGACAACAGATATCAAATAAAAAATGTAACACTGGATTATTTGCATTTAAATAAGCATAGGCATGAAGTGGGGTCTTGAAGATAAAGGAAGTGGTTCCCAAGAGGAGATAAGAGCATAAGAAATAAAACAGACAACTGTAACAAGTGACCTAATCAACATGGAACTGGACATTCTGGGAGGAAACTCAGCAGTATATCTAAAATTCCAGTTTTATATAAACTAATGCTTCATGTTTTGGGATAATTTTTTTCAGCCTAAAAAAAGTACTGTTAGTTTTGTGCATTTATAATAGAATCACAAATGGATCTTGTGGTTTAAATTTGTAAAATGTCAATATAAAAATATTTATCACAGTGACTGGTGTGTAATTAATAATCAACCATAAAGCGTTACCTATGAACTTCCTTCTGTTTGAAAGAGAACTTAGAAGATACATTTTTAACTATTCAGGCTAAGAAATTAAAATATATTATGAGGAAGGCATGATGGGGAGACAAACATGTCTCCTATAGCTGAGGAGATACAGACTCTAAATGATTAGGAGTGACATCATTAAGCCTGCCAATTCAAAAAAGATAATGTATAGTGTGGGAATTCATGCTCGGTTGAAGCTTGTGTTTATAAAGGAGGAAGATGGTATTCGATATTGAATACAATCATTTTGTAAGGCAAAGAATTCATAGATTGCTATTCATGTCCTTGAGTCTTTTTTATTTAGAAAGCATATTTATTGTGTGTGTCTGTGGTACGTGTGTGTGACTGTGTGTATACAGTGAACGTGTGTGTGTGGTTTCAGTTTTCTAAAATATTATTATTTTAGAATTTCCAAGCAAAAGAAAGGATTTATTTCGATCAAATCTGTTTGAAAAGATCTTTCTGTCTCCATTTTCTTTCCTGATAAGAGGATGGGGTCTTTATCTGGAGTATGGAAGTTGGCTTCCTTGTGGCAATTTCTTCTCTCTGCAGGACATAAAAGGGGAAGGGCTTCTTTTGGCCCAAATTCATCCATAAGCAGCAAGCATCCTAATGGGCCTGACCAGTTCTGCCACCCTTCTGCAAACAAAACCCTGACCCTTAAAGAGCAATAGAACATTTGAAAACATCTTGAGTTAAAAAAAAAAAACTTCAAGTTGTTTCAATAGATATTCCATAAATTTCTCTCAGAAGTTCAAGGAAACAACAAAATCAAGTCCACAAAACTGAAACAACTTACTTAAAACATAGCCTGGAGACTCAAGTGGAGGATTCTTCAGAATTCAATATTATTTTATCAATAATTCTTCTGATGTCTTAGACAATATTATTCTGAGTTTAAATATAATAATGGGAAAGTTTGTGTTTTGAATGAGCCAAAATGAATGAAAAATAATTTTGTGAGTGTCCTTACCAACTTACTTATCTAATATTTTATATTTAATATAAAATAAATGAAAATCATAGTTGAGTCTCTAATATCAACTCATCCAAAGAACAAATACTGCACTGTGTTATAATATGCAGTGATTTTAGTTATTTTGTAGCACTAATTGAAATATTGCACAACTGACTATATCTGAGATTTAATGAAACATGATACTTGCTCGGATGCTACAAAGTAGCATGCCTGACTGTATTCTAAATTTAAATATTCTAAATTTTTTAAATAGAGACTTTTCATTGATTTTTTTCATTTTCATTGGGTTCTTTCTATCCTTAGGTCAGTACATACCACTGGGAATACTTATAAGTTTTATATTTTTAGACAAATTAGCATAAAACAATGCATAGAAAATCATTTACAAATAAGTGTACAAGTATTTCAGACCTCAAAATAATGAAGAGTAACTACAAAGTTATAGAGATCCATTTGCTTATAGATTTATGATATTTTATGACCATTTCTCATAAGATATTTTCAGAAAATCACATAATGATTAAACATACTATATTTATTTGAACAAAATGTACAAGGTTAATTGTTTTTGTTACTGTCTGGGAAATAATATGTACCTATGTGATGAAGTTCTTTTTTAATTCTATAAAATGTGACATATATTTTCAATTTCAGAAAATTTCAAAATTCAGCTATGCAAGAGGAAATCATGATAACAGTAAAGAAAATGATTTGCACGGAGCCAATCACATAGATGGAATGAAAATACAGACGTAGGTCCAAATTTGCTCAGTGTTGGCCTCCAATTTGCACCTGCAGTGTGTGGGCATAATATAAATGAGAAAACATCTGGCATATTGTAAGAGCAAGAACAAAAATTGCACAAGAATTTAAACTGTGACTACACTATGGGAGAACATAATCAAGAAACTTGGGTGTCCAAGATAGGTTTCAACTTGCAGACTGTAAACCAGGGAATCTCCAGACATGACAGCCCGGAGGCAAACTGAAAAAAAAATCTATATGAGAAGGAACCAAAGGCTGTGTACCTGCACTGTAATTGGTCCATCGTGGAATGATGATAAGATGGTGAGCTTTGGAGTTAATTAGATCTAGTTAAGCAGCCTAGTACTAGGGAGCAGCTATCTAATCCTCTTCTATCCCATGCCTCAATAAGACAAGAACAATGAGACCTCTGGGAACGTAAAATAAAAGTTATGGTGGATAACATACAGTAGATTACAATAAATAGCTCTTTTCTTTCTGAACCTCTCTTTCTCTTTTATATTTCTATTGTATATGATAACGTGAGTACAGGTATTTGCCATTATAAATCTGACCCAAATTTGCCTACCTTATACTCTAGGGACTCGGGAATTGTTATTTATTCTGTGCAAGAAAAACATTGTCAAAGTTGTATCCAAGGTGATGGAAATACGACTGTGAACCAAAAAAATGGCCCCTTGTTTCACATAATCCATTAAGAGAGTCACTCTCAGTAACTGCACATAGCAAATATAACACCAGCTTAAATGTTGTGAGCGCCATGGGGAAGAGAAACACCCTGTGGAGAAGGGTGAAGACGTCAGGAAAGTATTTCATGAAGAAGAAAGAATACAAAATTTAGGCAAAAAAAAAAGTTGAAAAGAAGAGAAAGAATAGGTAGAAGAGGAGGAACAAACAAAACACTGTCCAAACTCTCTCTTGTCTTCTTCCATCTCTCTCTATCCTTCCCTCTTTCCTCGCTCCCTTCCTCCCTCCCCTTCCCACCATCCTTCTCTCTCCCTCTATCTCTTACTCTTTCTCTCCCTCTCCCTCCACCCTCTCTCTGACTCCTACTTGCCATCTGTGATTTATGTTATAAAATCCTCAGTTACTGCTCCAGATTCATTACTGTTTGCTTCCATCTGTGAAAATCATGGACTAACTCTCTAAAGTCTGTAAGCAATCCCCCAATTAAGTGTCTTCTTTTTAAGAGTGGACTTGAACATGGTGCTTCTTCACAGCAATAGAACAACAATAGAATAACTAAGACATATATGCAGCCATAAGAATATGTTTATTCTAAAATTGAGGACATGGTTGACAATACTAGAAACTTAACAATTGTATAAAAGTCTTCATCAGGCTACAGAGATTGAATATATAATACTGAGTTATAGACAGTAGAATTTGTGAGTGAGTTATGTTCATTTTTTTAATTTTATGGCAATTAAGTTAATTAATTAAGCTTTAGCTTGTGCCAGTGTGAAAGTTTTGATTGTCAGTGGCATGAATTTAATTCACAGTGACAAGCTTTGAAGTTTTGGAGAGATGTAGAATACAGGTCATGGATTGAACACTAGAATTTTCATGGTACATGTTCAAACACACACCTTTTGTCTTCTTCATTTCTTCTTTTGTGGTGTTTCCTGTTTAGTACTTTTGGTGTCAGAAAGAGAAGTTTTCAATTGAAAATCAAACTGAAATGTTACTTTTAAGATACATTATAAAAATAATAAAATGAGGTTTCACCTTAAGCCACTGTACTAGATAGTGTAAATTAAACGAAAGATAAAGTATGTTTAATTTAAAGTCAAATTCAAAATAGTTTAACATTCACAACATATTGTGCTTATTCAATTAGTATTACTCTGTAATTCATATTTATGTTTTTTAAAAAAATAAACATCTCTAAACTATCATTAGTAATGTAAATACTGTCTAGATGAAACAAGCAGCTGCTTTGCAACACTAATGGTAAAAAATACCAACAGTTTTATATGATCATTTCAAATTTACAAAACATACTTTGTTTGCCATGCATATTCTTATTATGATATTACAAACAATTAAATTGACATTCTGAATATTGAAGTGGGGAACTAGAGGACATGAAGACATAAAAGGGGAAATAATAATTATAAAAGATTGGTTGAATTAAAGTTGCAAAGTATGTAACATAAAACTACCTCTCTGTAATTTTAAAATATCTCACTATATAGAAAAAAGCATGGTGTTAGCAGAAAACATAACTAGAACCCAGTTTTCTATTTTCTTTCATTTAATTATTGGTCTACATATTCCCCCATTCACTAACATGTTTTTTGGTATTGTTTTTCATAGATTTGGAAATAACATATAATCTTTAAAAAGTTTTGTTTCTTGTAAAACTTCTTCTATACATAAGACAATAGAGCCTTCAGTATCTATAGAGTATAGATACAGTGATATAGACAATTAAATTAGGAAGAACTACAATTACAGGGGGAAAGTGTATCAACAAGTATGTCATAATAATCTGGACAGAGATAAGAAATCATAGGATATTGATCACCAGACTAAGATATTTTCTGTAGGTGAGATTAAGCCAAGTACAGTCAAACAGAATGTAGATATCAGAATATTGCATGAAGAAGAGCAGTATGCAAGGAGGAGGTATATATATTAGAAGGAGTTTGAAATAAGTGAGCCATAGAATTTAAGGTGGAATGTGGAAAACTGTAAGATAAAAAGCAGTGGAAGCCAGGAGACGTAGAACTTGGGTGACATATTAAGAAGTTAGATATGTGTGCATCTTAGCGTCTTCCTTGTTACCTAGCTTCTCTTAATGTGTGAATTGTAGCCTGGTCATCCTTTCCTTTATGTCTAATATCCACTTATGAGTGAGTGTACCTATGGTGTTTGTCTTTCTGAGTCTGGTTTACCTCACCTGGATTTTTTTTCCGGTTCCATCCACTAGCCTGCAAATTCCATGATGTCATTGTCTTTTACAGATGAGTGGTACTCCATTGTGTAAATGTCCCACATATACTTTATTCATTCTTCTGTTGAGGGATATCTAGGTTGCTTTCAGGTCCTGGCTATTATGATTAATATTGCTATGAAGATTGTTGAGCAAATGTCCTTGTGGTATGATTGAGTAAATTTTGGGATATGCCCAGGAGGGGTATTGCTGAGTCTTGAGGTAGATAGATTGTTTCCTAATTTTCTGAGAAACCACCTTTCAGATTTTCAAAACTGAGCGTAGCAGGTTTTACTCCCACCAGCAGTGGAGGGTGTTCCTCTGACACCACACCCTCCCCAGCATATATTGTCATTTTAGCCATTATGACAGGTGTAAGATGGTATCCCCAAAGTAGTTTTGAATGCATTTTTCTGATGATTAAGGATGTTGAGCAATTCCTTAAATGTCTTTCAGCCCATTTGATACTCTTCTGCTGAAAATTCTCTGTTTAGTCTGAAACCCATTTTTAATTGGGTTATTTTGTATTTTGATGTCTATTTTCTTGTGTTCTTATATATTTTGGAGATCAGCCTTCTGTCAGATGACCCCAGTTGAGACTCCTGGCAGTAGTGAGGCAGGTACCCAAACTGGTCTTCCCCTTAGATTGGTGAATATCCCGTCTATAATCAATGAGTCTTCATCCAGTAATTGCTGGAACCATATGCAGAGATCCACAACCAAACACCTGGCTGTACTCTGGGAATCCAATCAAAGAGAAGAAGGAGGAACTATATGAGCAATGGAGGTCAAGATCATGATGGAGAACTCTACAAAGACAGATGAACCAAGCTCATGGAAACTCATGAGCTATAGACTGACAGCTATGGAGTTTTCATGGGACTAAAATAGACTCACCATATTTGGGAGACAGTGATAAATCTTGGATTATCTGAAGGGCCCCTGGCAGTAGGACCAGGATCTATCCCTGGTGCATGAGCTAGCTTGTTGAAGCCCACTCCCTATGGTGGGATGCCATGCTCTGCCTTAGTGCAGGGCAGAGGGGCCTGGTCCTGCCTCAACTTAATATTGCCAGACTTTGGTGTCTCAACATGGAAGCTTTTACTGGTTGGTAGGAGTAGATGGGGGTTGGCTGGGCAGGGGAGGAAGGAAGGCAGGATGAGTGCAGTGGGAGGAGCTATGGAAAATAAAAAACTAATTTTAAAAATTCTTGCCTTTACCAAATGAAGTTGGACATAAGAAAATGTATTATGAGATGGGAGAGCATGCAGAAAGGAGATCTGATTGATCAGTCTTTTTGTTTGTAATGGGTCCTTTTACTGAAACATTTTGTAGGCATTGTGAGTTCTCAGCTGGTTTTTGTGGTAGTCAAGACAATTTAATATTTAGGGGAATTTTAAAAACCTTACTTCTAAGACATCATGATGGACTTAGCATATTGCTCTGGATGGGCTTCCTAAGACTCACTCCCACAGTTAGATAGGCCTCAGTTTGAGGTCTGGAGAAATAGCTCAATGGCAAAGAATGCTTCCTCTTCACTCATAAGATATTAATTCTATGACCACCCCTCACATCAGGTAGCTCACAACCACCTCTGGAGCTCTCTAAGGGATCTAGTGCCCACTTCTGGCCTCTGTGAACACCTGAACACATTTAATACACACACACACACACACACACACACACCTTTTTAAAACCTCAGATTTGTTTAAGCAGTATTTCTTCTGAAAACTAGTTAACAAACAAGAAAGATTTCATTACCAGAGATTTTTATTGATTTTAAATTCTGTATATATGTTTGTGTGCCTGTGTGGATAAATGCACCTGAACATCGGTGTCCATGGATACCAGGAGCATCAGATGCCCTGAAGCTTGTACTGGGACCCGAATTCTCATACTATGAAAGAGCTATGCATGCTCTCAGCCTCTTTGCTATTTCCCCAGGCCCTCATTGCTCACACTTTATAGATTTCCAAAAGGGAAACATTTCCATTGAATGTGTTCCTGTGGAAGACTTGGAAGGTTGTTCTGGAAATTGTTAGTCACAGACTGTTGATTCTTTGGCAAGCAACACTAGAGAACATATCCTATTGTCCTTTTCTTCTCCTACTGAGCATTGCATGTATGTGTTAAAAATCTCTGTGAATTTCTATGGAGTTCTTGTTTAATTGGGGGTAGGAAACATATTGCTAGCATTTAAGATTTCTTCTTTAAAATTCCAAATTAAATCTATCTGTAGTATGGAGATAAAAGTTTTCCTGCTTGCATTGATTCTGAAAATTCAGCATATAAACTCAGTAACTAAATAATATTCACAAATAAGATTATATTTTCTTTCATTCTTGTCAGAGTACAAATTATTTACAAGTGTCAAACTTTTTTTCTAGTAAAAGCTAATAAGAGTTTTTTCTTTTCTTCTTCTTCTTCTTCTTCTTCTTCTTCTTCTTCTTCTTCTTCTTCTTCTTCTTCTTCTTCTTCTTCTTCTTCTTCTTCTTCTTCTTCTTCTTCTTCTTCTTCTTCTTCGTCTCCGTCTCCGTCTCCATCTCCTTCTCCTTCCATTATTTGCCACATGATTTTTTACTGGAGATGCCAGTTTCCTGAGGAGATCGCATCTATTTTCACTTCTCAAAAAGATCCTCTTAGGATCTTGTTACCTGGCTGTTCTGGGGCTACTAACAATTTTTTATTATCTTTATTGAGCTATATATTTTTCTTTGTTCCCCTCTCCTCTTCCCCTTTCCCTTCTACCCTTCCCATGCTCCCAATTTACTCAGGAGACCTTGCCTTTTTCTACTGCCCAGGCAGATTAGATCCATGTATGTCTTTGTTAAGGTACTCTTTGTTGTCTGGGATCTCGGGGATTGGTAATTTTAGGCTGGTTTTTCTTTGTTTTATCTCTTAATGCCACTTGTGAGTGAGTACATATTATATTTGTTTTTCTGGATCTGAGTTACCTCAGTCAATATGATGTTTTCTAGATCCATCGATTTGCTCACAAATTTCAAGATGTCATTTTTCCCATTGTATAATACTCTATTGGGTAAATGTACCACATCTTTTCCTTTTTTTTTTTTTTTTTTTTTTTTTTTTTTTTTTTTTTTTTTTTTTTTATTAAAAATAATAATTTTATTAATATAATTTTTTTTTTTTTTTTTTTTTTTTTTTTTTTTTTTTTTTTTTATAAAAAAAAATGTTTTTTTTTTTTTTTTAGGTTTTTTTTTAAAAAAAAAAATTTTTTTCTTTTTTTTTTTTTTTTTTTTTTGGTTTTTACCAATTTTTATTAAAAAAACTTTATTCTAGTAACTGAAGGAGAAGATGGAGAGATCCAAAGTCTTTCTTGGGGGGGGGCTCCACAGTCTTGCACTGGGCTGAGCTCCAGCAGTCTAGTTGAAATGAGAGAGGAGGAATATATGAGCAAGGAATATCAAGATCTTTTATTTATTTATTTATTTATTTATTTATTTATTTATTTATTTATTTTATTTTTCTCCATTAACAGCTTCAACTGGGTGTGGGGCAACAGAACCAATCCCAGTACAACCATGGGTGTGGGCCCGAGTTCCTGCAGTGATCTCTAGGGGGAAACAGCTCCCAACAGATCCCCCCCCCTCCCATACAAAGGCAGGCAGCTATCACGTGGAGAGCACCAGTCAGAGTCAACCATGGTGTCAGAGCAAAGGAGAAGGGACTGAGACAAGGAGAGACCCTCCTCTCGAGTGGTGAAGTAATCCCTCTCTCCTGGGAACAGAGGGGTGCCCGATGACTACTAGGTCAAGTGGGGACCAGGCCTTTTTTTTTCCCTTACCCTTCCTAGGGTTCCCAGGGCCCTGCCTTAGGTTGGGGGATTATCCTGCCATAAGTCGCCCGTCCTTGGAGCTCCTCAAGTAAAAGGCATCTAGCAGGATTAAAGTAAGCAGATCACAGGGTACCCTGTCTTAGGCCATGTGGAGAGCACCCTCATACCTGAACCATGCCATGTTGAGCCGGTTTCTACAACCTCTGTATGGTGTGCTCTTCAGGCGAGGATCCACATTAACTCCCGTCATTGGGCCCCTGCATCTGTCATTAATGAAAAGACTCTGAAGAGCTCCTCAAACAAAAGATATAATGATATAGTTTTGGCACCAGTAACTCCATCTCCAGATAAGAAGAAAGGGCTTTTTCCCAACCCAGTATTCACCTTTTAGTCTGGCCTATGGAATGACCACATTCCTAAGTGCCTACTCCACATAAAGTTACGTGTGCTGCCTGCCAAAAAATTAGGGCAGTGTAAAAGGGATCAAAATCCAAAATTTTAAACATATGCATTAAAACCAAACACTTTACAACATGTGTCAAACTTTACCCATTATCTATAAGCAGTTACAAATATCATTAGCTCAAATTCAGTGGGAGTACAATGCCCTACATTGTTGTTATCATATATCGCCAGTTCCAGCCTCTGGGCAACAGTCACAGGAACCCCCAATTTTCCCCCTTCTTAAGTGAAGAGAGGTTAATATTTTAATTAAAATGAGTTCTGTGTCCCAAGGTTTAAAGCAGTCTGATGTTTAGTCTGCAACTCAGCTCCAATGCAGACCAGAGTTCAAGCTGCAGAAGCAGTTTAGCATTTGTGCTCCTGGACAGGTGGGGTAGCCAGGGTGAGGCGAGCTGGTTTCAGGTACATGGAGCACATCCTGGCCCTTATGTCAGCCGGGTCTGCCTGGATTCTGGGGGCTGGGTGACACCATGCAGAGTGGTGTAGCTGGTTTTGTTAGCAGGCACTCCTTTCCTTGGGGGTAGGGAAGATCGGACCAAAGATCTCTCCTCAATCACCTCTGGAAGTCTGGAACTCTTCTGTGTCCGCAGCCTCGACATCACGTTCGAATTCATTTTCTTTCTGTGAAAAAAGCACAAACACATCCTCGACCCCAAATATATATAGGTCGGGTTTTTTCATGATGCATTGCAAGGGCTTTTCACCTTGTCTTAGCAAAGGTCAGCTTGGTGTCAACAAGCCAGATCCGTTTGCATCAGGATCTGCTGTCAACTTGTATGAGTTGCTTTGAAGGAGCCTTGTTATGCTCCATAATTTTTATTATATTTAGCCATATATGCAGTTCCTCCATTGGAAGAGCCAATTGTAGAATTTAGCATAAAATCCTTTAAGGGATTTTTTGCTATAGCTTTAGCAAAATACAGGTGCATAAATTGTAGCAATGATCTGGGAAAAGACCATTGTTTTTGGCCTTTGAATTTAGCAAAGGCAAATATCCAGGAATCAATCTTAAAAATTATCAATGAGTCTACTGTTTAGTATAAGAAACCTTGATCCTAGTCAAAATTTTGTTAAACCATTATCCAGATTCTATCCTGTCCTTTTATATCAGACAGGCTACTGGTTTAAATTAAGAACTTAATATCTTAACAAGCAAAACTGATAAGATTTAGCCATAAGCCTCATTTTTTATAAAACTGTTGTAGAATAAGTTTTACATTTAATATACACACTTGCCATATCTGAATTATAATTAATATACTGTATTTGTTGATTATTGTATACTTTATCTGTTGATTTATACTTTACCTGCTTGAGTACCTGTTAGGCAGCTGTTTTAAGCTCTCTATTGGAAACTGTTTTTTGTAAGAATTTTACCTAGCAGCTCAAGGTCTCCTATAAGAATATTATCACTAGAACTTTAACCATTGGACATCCAACCAAAAGTTTGTAAGCTATCCTTTTTTTTTTATTTTTTTTTATATTGGAAAAAAAGAGAAATTTCTGCCTCCTCCCCGCCTCCCATTTCCCCCCCCTCCTCCCACTCCTCCCCGCCTCCCCCTCCTCCCCCTCCTTATCCAGACCGAAGTGCAGTCAGGGTTCCCTGCCCTGTGGGAAGTACAAAGTCCTCACCCCTCAATCCTGGTCTAGGAAGGTGAACATCCGAACTGGCTAGGCTCCCACCAAGCCAGAACATGAAGTAGGATCAAAACCCTGTGCCATTGACCTTGGCTTTTCAGCAGCCCTCATTGGGTTCACCTTCTTATTTAGCTTCTTTAGTATCACAGAATATAGACTCAATGACCACAATTTGTGACTAGAAACCAATTATGAGTGAGTACATCCCATGTTCCTCTTTTTGGGTCTGGGATACCTCACTCAGGATAGTGTTTTCTATTTCCATCCATTTGCATGCAAAATTCGAGAAGTCATTGTTTTTTACTGCTGAGTAGTACTCTAGTATGTAAATATTCCACACTTTCTTCATCCATTCTTCCACTGAGGGACATCTAGGTTGTTTCCAGGTTCTGGCTATAACAAACAATGCTGCTATGAACATAGTTGAACAAATGCTTTTGTCATGTGATAGGGTATCTCTTGGGTATATTCCCAAGAGTGGTATTGCTGGGTCCAGAGGTAGGTTGATCCCGACTTTCCTGAGAAACCGCCACACTGATTTCCAAAGTGGTTGCACAAGATTGCATTCCCACCAACAATGGATGAGGGTACCCCTTCCTCCACAACCTCTCCAGCAAAGACTATCATTGGTATTTTTGATTTTAGCCATTCTGACAGGCGTAAGATGATATCTCAATGTTGTTTTGATTTGCATTTCCCTGATCGCTAAGGAAGTTGAGCATGACCTTAAGTGTCTTTTGGCCATTTGGAATTCTTCTGTTGAGAATTCTCTGTTCAGCTCAGTGCCCCAATTTTTAATTGGGTTATTTAGCATTTTAAAGTTTAGTTTCTTGAGTTCTTTATATATTTTGGAGATCAGGCCCTTGTCTGTTGCTGGGTTGGTGAAGATCTTCTCCCAATCAGTAGGTTGCCTTTTTGTCTTAGTGACAGTATCCTTTGCTTTGCAGAAGCTTCTCAGTTTCAGGAGGTCCCATTTGTTCAGTGTTTCCCTTAATGCCTGTGCTTATGGGGTTAAACATAGGAAGCGATCTCCTGTGCCCAACTGTTGTAGGGTACTTCCCACTTTCTCTTCTATCAGGTTCAGTGTGTAAAGATTGATATTGAGGTCTTTGATCCATTTGGACTTGAGTTTTGTGCATGGTGATAGATATGGGTCTATTTTCATTTTTCTACAGGTTGAAATCCAATTGTGCCAGCACCATTTGTTGAAGATGCTTTCCTTCTTCCAATGTATGTTTTTAGCTCCTTTATCAAAAATGAGGTGTTTATAGGTTTGTGGGTTAAAATCCGGGTCTTCTGTACGATTCCATTGATCGAGTTCTCTGTTTTTATGCCAGTACCAGACTGTTTTCATTACTGTAGCTCTGTAATAGAGTTTGAAGTCAGGGATGGTAATGCCTCCAGAAGTTCCTTTATTGTATAAGATTGTTTTGGCTATCCTGGGTTTTTTGTTTTTCCATATAAAGTTGATTATTGTCCTCTCAAGATCTGTGAAGAATTTTGATGGGATTTTGATGGGAATTGCATTGAATCTATAAATTGCTTTTGGTAGAATTGCCATTTTTACTATGTTGATCCTCCCAATCCAAGAGCAGGGAGGTCCTTCCATTTTCTGGTATCCTCTTCAATTTCTTTCTTCAATGCCTTAAAGTTCTTGTCAAATAAATCTTTCACTTCCTTGGTTAGCGTTACCCCAAGATATTTTATGCTGTTTGTGGCTATCGTGAAAGGTGATGCTTCTCTGATTTCCCTCTCTGTTTCCATATCCTTTGTGTAAAGGAGGGCAACTGATTTTTGGAGTTGATCTTGTATCCGGCCACATTACTAAAGGCGTTTATCAGCTGTAGGAGTTCTTTGGTGGAGTTTTTGGGGTCGCTTATGTACACTATCATATCATCTGCAAATAACGAAAGTTTAACTTCTTCCTTGCCAATTCGAATCCCCTTGATCCCCTTGTGTTGTCTTATTGCTATCGCTAACACTTCAAGCACTATATTGAAGAGGTATGGAGAGAGTGGACATCCTTGTCTTGTTCCAGATTTCAGTGGGATGGCTTTGAGTTTCTCTCCATTTAATTTGATGTTAGCTGTCGGCTTGGTGTAAATAGCTTTTATTATATTTAGGTATGTCCCTTCTATCCCTAATCTCTCCAAGACTTTTATCATAAAGGGATGTTGAATTTTGTCAAATGCTTTTTCCGCATCTAATGAAATGATCATATGGTTTTTTTCTTTCAGTTTATTTATATGATGGATTACATTGATAGATTTTCGTATGTTGAACCAGCCCTGCATCCCTGGGATGAAGCCTACTTGGTCATAATGGATAATTTTTCTAATGTGTTCTTGGATACGGTTTGCCAGTATTTTGTTGAGGATTTTTGCGTCGATGTTCATGAGCGAGATTGGCCTGTAATTCTCTTTCTTGGTTGAGTCTTTGTGTGGTTTTGGTATCAGAGTAACTGTAGCTTCATAAAAGGAATTTGGCAACGACTCTTCTGTTTCTATATTGTGAAATACCTTAAGGAGTATAGGTATTAGGTCTTCTTGGAAGTTCTGGTAGAATTCCGCATTGAAACCATCTGGACCTGGGCTTTTTTTGGTAGGGAGGTTTTTGATAACAGTTTCTAATTCTTCACGACTAACAGGTCTATTTAGATCTTTCACCTGGTCTTGGTTTAGCTTTGGTATATGGTATTTATCTAAAAAAGTGTCCATTTCTTCCACATTTTCCAGTTTTGTGGCATACAGGCTTTTGTAGTACGATCTCAATATTCTCTGAATTTCCTCTGTGTCTGTTGTTATGTCACCCTTTTCATTTCTGATCTTATTAATTTGCATATTCTCTCTCTGCCGTTTGATTAGTTTGGATAGGGGTTTATCGATCTTGTTGATTTTCTCCAGGAACCAGCTTTTTGTTTCATTGATTCTTTGGATAGTTTTCTGTGTTTCTATTTTATTGATTTCTGCCCTCAGTTTGATTATTTCCAGTCTTCTACTCCTCTTAGGAGAGTCTGCTTCTTTTTTTCTAGAGCTTTCAGGTGGGTTGTTAAGTCTCCAATGTGTGCTTTCTCTGTTTTCTTTAAGTGGGCACTTAGTGCTATGAACTTTCCTCTCAGGACTGCTTTCATAGTGTCCCATAAGTTTGAGTAGGTTGTTTCTTTATTTTCATTGAATTCAAGGAAGACTTTAATCTCTTTCTTTATTTCTTCCTTGATCCATGTGTGGTTCAGTAGTTGACTGTTCAGTTTCCATGAGTTTGTAGGCTTTCTGGGTGTAGCTTTGTTGTTGAATTCTAACTTTAATCCATGGTGATCTGATAAGACGCAGGAGGTTATGCATATTTTTTTGTACCTGTGGAAGTTTGCTTTGTTACCGAGTATGTGGTCAATTTTCGAGAAGGTTCCATGAGCTGCAGAGAAGAAGGTATATTCTTTTCTTTTTGGGTGGAATGTTCTATAGATGTCTGTTAAGTCCATTTGATTCATTACCTCCATTAATTCTCTTATTTCTCTGTTAGGTTTCAGTCTGATTGACCTGTCCATTGGTGAGAGAGGAGTGTTGAAGTCTCCTACTATTAGTGTGTGCGGTTTGATTGCAGCCTTGAGTTTTAGTAATGTTTCTTTTACGTACGTGGGTGCTTTTACATTAGGGGCATAGATATTCAGGATTGAGACTTCCTCCTGATTAATTGTTCCTGTTATGAGTATAAAATGTCCCTCTCCATCTCTTCTGATTGATTTAAGTTTGAAATCAACTTTGTTAGAAATTAGTATGGCCACCCCTGCTTGTTTCTTAGGTCCATTTGCTTGATAAGCCTTTTCCCAGCCCTTTACTCTGAGTAGTTGCCTGTCTTTGTGTTTGAGGTGTGTTTCTTGTAGACAGCAGAGTGTTGGATCCTGTTTCCGTATCCAATCTCTTAGCCTGTGCCTTTTTATAGATGAGTTGAGTCCATTGACATTAAGTGATATTAATGTCCAGTGGTTGTTCATTCCGGTCATTTTTCTAGTAGTAGAGTTTGTGTGTTTCCCTTCTTTGAGATGTGTTGGTGAAGGGACTCTAGATATCTGAGTTATTGTGAGCCTTGTTGGACTCCTTGGTTTGTGATTTTCCTTCTATTACTTTCTGTAAGGCTGGATTTGTGGCTACATACTGTTTAAATTTGTTTTTATCTTGAAAAATTTTGTTTTCTCCATTTATAGTGAACGAAAGTTTGGCTGGGTATAGTAGTCTGGGCTTGCATCCATGGTCTCTTAGTTTCTGCAGAACATCTATCCAGGACCTTCTGGCTTTCATGGTTTCCAAAGAGAAGTCAGGTGTAAGTCTGATGGGTTTGCCTTTTATAAGTAACTTGGCCTTTTTCCTTTGCAGCTCTTAATATTCTTTCTTTATTCTGTATGCTTTGTGTTTTGATTATTATATGGCGAGGGGATGTTCTTTTTTGATCCAGCCTATTTGGTGTTCTGTAAGCTTCTTGGATCTTCATAGGTATATCTTTCTTTAGGTTGGGAAAGTTTTCTTCTATAATTTTATTAAATATATTTTCTGGACCGTTGAGCTGCACTTCTTCTCCTTCTTCAACTCCAATTATTCTTAGGTTTGGTCTTTTTATTGTGTCCCAGATTTCCTGAATGTTTTGTGATGAGAGCTTGTTGGATTTGCTGTTTTCATTGATCAGTGCGTTTATTTTCTCTATGGTATCTTCAGCGTCTGAGATTCTTTCTTCAATCTCTTGTATTCTGTTGGTTATACTCGTTTCTGTAGTTTCTATTCGTTTACCTAGATTCTCAATGTCCAGACGGCCCTCTGTTTGTGTTTTCTTCCTTGTCTCCATTTCAGTTTTCAGGTCTTGAACTGATTCCATTATCTGTTTGATTGTTTTTCCTTGGTTTCCTAGGGTATCATTCACTGATTTATTCAATTCTTCAAACTTTCTGTTATACTTCTCATCTATCTCTATGAGGGTATCATTCACTGATTTATTAAATTCTTCAAACTTTCTGTTATACTTCTCATCCATTTCCATGAGGGCGTTTTTTACATGCTGTTTAAGGATGTCAATCACTTTCAAAGATTCCATTTTTTCTCCTTCTTCTTGATTAAGGTGTTCATGTCCTCCTGATGTGGGGTCCCTGGGTTCAGGTGGTTTCACGCTGTTTTTCAGATTGTTGGGTGAATTCCGCATTGGCGCCTGCCCATCTCTTCCTCCAAATGCTCCCCTAAGGATCTTCTTTTACAGGATCAGGTCTCCTTGCCCACTGATGTTACTTCCCTGTGTTGGGACTCTCCCGTGATGGCTCTCTAGGTGCCCCAGTGATGGATCTCCTGGAGCCAAGATCAGCTCTCCTTGCTGGTTGGGAAGCTTGTAAACAAGGTGCCTACCTGCACGTGCAGGCAGGCTACTGAGGACAGAGGAATTCGCGCCCACCCGGCTGCCCTCCGGATACTGCCCCAGCGCCCAGACAGGCTGAGCTGGGTGATGTTATTAGCCCAGAGATGGCAGGGAGAGAGAAGTGAGGGAGGGTTCTGGGTACCCGCTGGGTTAGGTATGAAGAGAGAGGCGGTATGCAGGAGTATAGGGCCTGCAGGAAACAGATCCCTGGCCCGCTGCGGCGGCGGTCAGAGACTCACTCACCCCGAGAAGGTTCTTCTGGTGCCGAGATCAGCACTCCTTGCTGGTTGGGTAGCTTGTAAACAAAGCCCCTAGCTACCTGCACGGTGCAGGCAGGCCACTGAGGGCAAAGGAATTCGCGCCCGCCCGGCTGCCCTCCAGACACTGCCCCAGCGCCCAGACAGGCTGAGCTGGGTGATGTTATTTGCCCAGAGATGGCAGGGAGAGAGAAGTGAGGGAGGGTTCTGGGTACCCGCTGGGTTAGGTATGAAGAGAGAGGCGGTATGCAGGAGTATAGGGCCTGCAGGAAACAGATCCCTGGCCCGCTGCGGCGGCGGGTCAGAGACTCACTCACCCCGAGAAGGTTCTTCTGGTGCCGAGATCAGCACTCCTTGCTGGTTGGGTAGCTTGTAAACAAAGCCCCTAGCTACCTGCACGGTGCAGGCAGGCCACTGAGGACAAAGGAATTCGCACCCGCCCGGCTGCCCTCCGGACACTGCCCCAGCGCCCAGACAGGCTGAGCTGGGTGATGTTATTTGCCCAGAGATGGCAGGGAGAGAGAAGTGAGGGAGGGTTCTCTCAAGATCTTAACAGGTAAAGCCACAGAGATAGTTGACCTGAGATTGTAGAAAGTCACAGACTCTTGAGAAACAGGGAGACTGCACGGGAGTAACCCCCTAAAGTCCTTGCATCTGGGTGACAGTTGAAGAGTTTGTTCTGTTTGTGAAGTTCCTAGAAGTTGGACCAGGACCTGGCCCTGACACATGAGCTGGCTCTTTGGAACCTCTCCCCTAAGGTATGATACCTTGCTCAACCTTGATGCAAGGGGTAGGAGCTTGGTCTTTTCTGTGTGTGTGTGTGTGTGTGTTTCTATATGAAGCTAAAAACTAAACTTTGAATATTTCTGAATAACCATATTGCAATTTTCATGGGCATTGAATCTGTAGATCACTTTTGGTGGAATGGTCACTTTTACTATATTAAATCTATCAATCTATGAGCATGGCAGATCTTTATATCTTCTGATGTCTTCTTCAATTTCTTTCTACAGTGTCCTACAATTTCCATGCTGAAGGACAATGGTTTTTACCCTGTCAATTGTATTTAATAAAATACTGATTGGCCAGTAGCCAGGCAGGAAGTATAAGTGGCACAAGACAGGAAGTAGAGACAGTTCAATGAGAACAGGAGAATTCTGGGAAGAAGGAGTCCTAATCCGAAATCTTGACCCAGCCACAGAAGAAGTAAGATGTGATTGTCTTGCTGAATAAGGTATTGAGCCATCTGGCTAGCATAGACAAGAATAATGGGCTAATATAAATTATAAGAGTTAATAAGAAACCTGAGATAATGGACCAATAAGTTTATTTCTTTGGGACTTAACAACTATGGGAAACAGGCAGGACTGAAACCTCTGAAAACATTTCCATCATACAAACATTTCACTTGCTTGGTTAGAATTACCTCAAGATATTTTTGAGATTATTTTTAAAAGTGTATTTCCCTGATTTCATTTTTAGTCTGTCACTTGTATTCAAGAGGCTACTGATTCTTGTGTATTAGTTTGTATCCTGTTATTTTGCTGAAAGTGTTTCTCTACTGTAGCAGTTTCTGAGTGGATTTTTAAGGTCCTGTATATACTATCATATCATCCCCAAGTAAAGACACTTGGACTTCCTCCTTCCCTATTTCAAATTCTCTTGGTCTCCTGAAGTTCACAGCAGATGAACTTTCAGAAGTAATAAGACATGGCACAGTCTTTTCAATCTCTTTCCATATTGAGTTGTTTTCAGCTTCCCCCAGAAGCGCTACCTTTTGGGTCTGTTACAGAAAACAACTGTCCAGTCTGTTGATTATAGATCACAATTGGATCTCTCAGAGTCACTGTTTTCAATTACATTTTCTTTTCTCTTGTTGTAAAACATTTCAACAAAGAGCCAAGGAACTTCTCATATAAATGACCCAAGGAAGAAAAATGGCGAGACACATACTATTACAGTATGTGGAACCTTTTTGGAAAATGGCATTTTGGATGTTGACTCCCTTAGTCATTTAACAAAATGCTTCTCCAAAGAACCACCGTATAGTTTTGGAAGGACACCTTTTTGCCTTAAACCGGACATTAAATGTATCATTAAAATAGAATTATGGGCTATAATTTTATAGATCTTTCATTTTATGTATCCTTTAAAAAGCATTTGTTATTATTTTATGTATAGGAGTGTTTTGCCTACATGCATTTATGCCTATTATGTTTTGTCTGGTGTCAGAATAGGGTGTGTTAGCTCCCCTTAAACTGGAGTTATAGAAGGTTGTGAGGCCCAGTTTAGGTACTGGGACTCAAACCCAGGTTCTCCTGAATAGTAACTATTGCTCTTAATTTCTGAATCATCTTTTCATTCATTGTGATGTATCTCTGACAGAAAAAATGTAGAGGATGATTTTGAAAGCATTTCTAGCTAATATATGAGGATATCTTAGGATCTCAATTTTTATCCATTTAAGAAATATTAATCTGAAAATATTATCTTTAGAATTGATATAGATCAGTCATGTAAGATACCAATAACAATATAGTCATTTCTGAGACTTGGCTCATCTGTTCATGTCAAGCTGAGATTTGAATGTCTAGAATGAGGGAGCTGATTTATTATTCTAAACTGTGGTCCAAGCAGTCACAATTGTCACTACACCTAGACTAGAAAACAAGACATGAAGATAAAGACCAGTACTGCTTTCCTTGGATGCAAAAAGTATAATCAATTCATAAACTTTTGTAAATTTTTATTGATAGCAGGATTTTGACAAATTGAATTTATAAATTCTCTTTCCTGTAAGATATTATTAAAGGAAAATATTAATAATAAATATATATTTATGGGATTTATTCTAAAATGTTATTTAGGTGAACTATTTTAAGAACAATGTATAATTATAAATAACATATGCGTAGTATTACATTTTCCAAATAGTTTTCTTCTAGTTCCTAAACTGCTGTTAATATATAGGCTGTCTGTAGATTTTAATACAAGGAGATCAGATTCTGTAGCATTAGCATTGAAAATGTATGTGTCAAAGTTACTAAATGTTCTCAGACTGAACATGTTTAGCAATTGGTTGAAAGGAATTATTAATTTTACTTTAGAGACATGAAAACTGAATCAAGAGAGTGTCCATAGAATTGTCAATAAAACTTCTACATAACTTATTACAAGTTCAACACATTATTAGTGGTAAAAATGTGAGCAGGGTGGAGACAGAGGGAAGGAAGAAACAGAGGAAAAACAAAGGGGCAGAGAGAAGGGGGGAGGTTGCTTTGAATGAATAAGTAGGGGTACCATAGCTAGCACTTCCCTACTTGTTCTTGGTATTTTTATAGAAGACTGACTTTGACTCCAAATCTGTTTCAATGAATCCTTCTGGCCTGAAGATTTTTTTTGTGCAGAACTAAATAACAAAAAGGAGTCCTATGAAGCAATTTCAGGATCACTTTCATATAGTAATGGAACCATTATATTTATACCTTGAGCATTTCTAAAATGAGCTGTAGTTTATGAATTGCAATACATTTTAGCAATCACGTGGGACGTGTCAGATGTTAAGTTAACGGAACTCATTGTAAAACTTGTCTAGATTTCTGCTACGTGAAAGAGGATAAAGGTACAAATCAAAATCAAATGGGAGATGAGGAAGAAACCACCTCATCTATGTCTAATTTTGGTGAGTTATACATTTTACCATACTTTTCAGCAATATAGATTTGATACGTGGATTTCCTTTTTCGCCAAGAAGAAATAAATGAGAAGATGAATAAGGAAAAAAATGAGGCAAGGAAGAAGAATGAAGACTTGCTAATAAATCATCCATCTTCCAGATGCTGCATAGGTACTTAAATAGTTCACTGTTCTTCTAATCCTAAAAGCCATATCAAGATTTATTGTTTAATACTAAAGACAGTGAAATAACACTTGAAGTTATATAAAATGTCACACATTGGAGGTATCGTAATTACTATAATTTAAATTAACCTCTTTCTTGCAGCCGAGACAGAAATTTGGGGATTGTGAATCGCAGAGATCAGTATTCTTCCAGTCAGGCACTAATTTCCTTAATATCCTCAAGAGTATCATATTAAACCTCGCACATGTTAAAGACAAGGAATCAGCACTGTAGATGAAATAATTTCTGAATTTTTAAAAGAAAGATAGCTGTGTTTTTCCATTCTAAGATTTCAAAAAAATATTTCCTTATAACAGGAGTCTACAAAAGTTTTGAAGATGTAGATAATGAATATTGTAGAATTTTGTTGGAGGCATACTTCTGTCACAAGTATTAAGCTCTCCTGTTACAGCAGAAAAACTGCTATAGGCAAAATGTAATCAGATGGCATAGGTAGGATCCAGCAAAATTTTATTTGTGAAAATAGGGTCTAGATAATGAATTTCCTGGAATTTTGTTGGAGGCATGGTCCTGTCACAAGTATTAAGGTCTCCTGTTAAGAGCAGAGAAGCTGCTATAGGCAAAATGTAATCAAATGGCGTAGCTAGAATCCCGCAAAATTTTCCTTGTGGAAACAGGTTAAAATCAGCTGACGGATTTGTATTTCTATTTGGCAGATAATAACTGCTGATGTTCTTCTACTTACAGATATCTTAGTTTCTAAAAGGTTCTATTATATCTATCCTATCATGAGTGCGTTATTGGCATGAATATTATGGGGGTAACGATGATTTTCTAATTCAATTTAAGGCCAGTTTCACAGGTGAAAACTGGTGTCTGGTACTATAAATATGACCAAGAGCTTATGTTCAGGATGCTCATAGGCATTAGGCAAGAACCTACTACATCTATTATGCTAATTGTATTAGACTACCTATTTGAAAATTGAAAAGAGATTCGTCTCTCTTACAATACACCCCAACCACAGTTTTTCCTCGTTCCACTATCCCTAGGTTCTTCCTACATCTTCTCTCCCACAGATCGACACTCTCCCTCCATTTTATCTTCAGAAAAGAGTAGCTCTCCAAGAAACTACAGTCAAACACTCAAAACAAGATATAATAAGACAAGGAAAAAGCCCTCCTGCCAAACTGGGCAAAGCAACCCAATAACGAGGAAGAGTCCCAAGAATAGGTTTAAGAGTCAGTGATACACCTGTTACCTATTAGGAGTTTCATAAAACATCAAGCTAACAGCCATAACATATGTGCAGAGGACCTGGTACAGACCCATGCAGGCCTGTATTTGAAGCTTTATTCTCTGTGAACCTGCATGAATCCTGCTTAGTTGATTTGCTTGAGCCATGTTCTTCTGGTATTTTCTATCCCCTCCGATTCCTGCAGTCTTTCCTTGCCTTCTTTTATGGAGGTACCTGATGGAGAACTCAGGTTTAGATACTCTGCAGGAATGTTTTACCGTGGGTCTGTGCACCTGCTCACCTCTGATGCCAGAGGAAGCCTCTCTAATGATTACTGAGTAAGACAGCAATCTATGCGTAAAGCAGAATATCATTAGGAAATATTTATTTATATTAACTTACTTTTTTATTTTTCAAATAGTAGTTGGTTCTACCTTAAGTCTCTGGTCTCTTCAGCTTCCAATTTAAACTCCAGTCAGATGTTGCACATTACAACTTTGAAGGGTGATGGTAGCTTGGATTTCATCTATCTGAGTGTCCCCAAACTTCTATATCTTGCATTTTCCTTTCTTCTTTTTCTAAAAAAAAATTTTTAATTACTTAATTAAAAATTAATTTTACATCCTGACTGCAGTTTCTCTTCCTTCCTCTCCTCCCCACCTTTCATCTGCCTTTCCCTCCTCCTATCCATTTCTTACTGATTTCTAGCAAAAAAAAAAATCAGAAGACCTCCCATGGATATCCATAAAACACGGCATATCAAGTTGTAATAAGGCTATGGATCTTCCCTTGTATTAAGGCTGGGAAAGGCAACCCAGTATGAGGAATTATGTCCCAAAAGCCAAGAGTCTGGGATCATGCCTGGTCCCATCATTAGGAATAGCACAAGACAAACAAGCAATGCAGCTGTAACATATATAGAGGGCCTAGGTCAGTCCCATGCAGGCTCCCTGGCTGTTGGTTGAGTCTCTTTGAATTCTTTAAACCCAGGTTAGTTGATTCTGTGTGTCTTCTTTTGATGTCCTTAAACCTTCTGGCTTTTATAATTCTTCCCCTGCCTCTCTCCAGCAGTATTTCTTGAGCTCAGTCTAATGTTGACTGTGAGTCTCTGTAACTGTTTCTACCAGTTGCTATATGAAGCCTCTCTGATGACAATTGGGCTAGAAACCAACCTATGAGAATAGCAGAATGTCAGGAATCATTTCTTTGACTTTTTTTTTTTTGCCAGTTGTGTTTGGTTCTATTTTAGATTTCTGGGCCATCCAACCTCACGGTCTTGCTGCAAGGAATTGTCAAGGGTGGCTCACTCTTGTTGCACGGTAATCAAGCTGAACCAGTCATTTGTTGGCCACTCCCATGATCTCTGTGACACCTTTACCTCAGCATATCACATAGACAGGACAGACAGTAGGTGGAAGTCTATGTGATTGGGTTGCTGTCTTAATTCCTCCACCAGAAGGCTTGCCTGATTGCAGGAGACGTTCAGTTCAGGCTAAATATTTGCAATTACTACAACTCTCAGCTGGGGTCATCCTTGTAGATTCCTGGGAGTTTTCCTTGTACCAGGTTTCTGCCTGACCCCACATGCCTTCCTTTCTCAGTGAGAAACTCTGTACTCTCAGTACTCTCTCTCATAACCCCCACCCACTTGATCCCTCATGTTTCCAACCCTACTCACCCTAGTCCATGTTTGCCATCTCTTCTATTTTTCCTTCTCAGGGAGATCCATGCATCCACTCTTGTGTACTCCTTGCTACCTAGTCTCCCTGGGTCTGTGGATTATAACATGTTTATCTTTTACTTACAGTGAATGACCACTTTTAAGTGAGCACATATCATGTTTGTCTTTCTGTCTGAGTTACCTCACTAAGGACGATTTTTTTATAGTTTCATCCATTTGTCTTAAGATTTCAGGATGTCATTGTAACAGCTGAGTAATAATCCATTGAGTGAATGTGCTATATTTCCTTTATCCATCTTTGGTGTAGGGACATCTAGGCGTTTCCAGGTTCTGGCTGTTTTAAATAAAGCAACTAATGAATATACTTGAGCAAGAATCCTTGTAGTATGATTGAGCATTCTTTGGGTAAATGCCCCAGATTGGTACAGCTGGGTCTTGAGGTAGATTGATTCCCAATTTTCAGGGATATCTCAATTTTGATTTCCAAAGCTTGCACTACAACTAGCAATGGGGAATTGTTAGCATTGCCCCACCTTCTATCCAGTATGATCTACCACTTGGGGTTTTGATCTTAGCCATTCTGACAGGTGTAATGTATCTTGCAATTTCTTAATACAGATTGACTTCCCTAGTGAAAGTCTCTGATCAACTCTGTCTGTGAGTAATTACATACATGGCTCTTTTTTCCTTTAAATAGACTGATGTTGTATTAAATGCAGAAATAGCTGTTCTATTTTTATTTGCTTTTCCACCATTGGGAGATTTATCAAATGATTGAAACTTATAATGCTATAAAATTCTCTATATAAACAAACGCTATGCTGCATATTTGATGGTCTTGGCACAATATTCTTAATCATTGGGAAACGTTTTATCAAACAAAAGTTTGTTTGGTATTTAGTAATATCCTTTGAAATTAAAATTTAAAAACAATTGTCCTTCTTGAAGGTTAAACTTTAATGACACAGGATCGGCAAAGTACTTTTTATTCAGATCTATATCCTCCTTGCTTTAACTGGGATAAGCACTCTCAGAATGCTAAAAGTTGAGGGGGGGGTGCTCCAGACTTTTTACTCCTAATCATTCAATCAGACATCTGTGAAATCATGATTATAATCAGAGTTCACATATCTGTTGATCAGTGAAGATATATTGATGTATTAGAACACTTTATTTCATTTAAATAAGAAAATAGTTTAAATATACCAGCAACTTGTTAAACAAAACACAATGTGACTTATTTTATCTGAAAAGAATATTTGAGGGCGTAATATAAAACTTTCAAATCAATTCTACTTTAACTAGATTCTATTTATTAAAAAATATGAATTTAAAATGTTGGCGAGAACAAAAGAAGAGTGTGTGTGTGACTGAAATATGTTCAGACAAAGCCAAACCAAACAAACAGTAAGACAAAGTCAATAGTCATAATAATAGATGTAGTTTCATCAGTACTGCAAAATCAAGCTGCTTAGGTGGCATAGTGAAAACAGGCAGTTTCTAAAGCCTTCTGCATCAGGTATGCAGCTGAGCTGTGGCATTAAACCTCTTATCCCCAGGACAGCGGATTACATTGCTTTGCAAGTGTCAACTCTTTCTTCTGTTCACATTTGGAGTGGCTCATTAACTTCCTTTGAGGAATAGTATGAATGAGCTGGTTAAAGGCTCTCAGCATAAGCTTGGATCTTGAATGGATATGAAAGAAGAAAATGTACTTGTCATTTTCATATCCAATGATGATAAAGAACTAACTGGATATTCTTTAATTACACTTTATTCATCACCTTATGTATATCAGTAGTTACATATGTTTGTTCTGAAACAAATAAGGATCCTGTAGCTAGTCTAGAACTCTTCTTCCTTCTGCCTGAGCTCTCTGACAATAGTCAGAAACCAGCAAATTGGCTCACTCAGCTACCTGGCCTATGGATTCTGCAGTGAGTACTGTGATGGAGAGACAGAGGTTGAAACCTAATAAGAAGGTAATGAAGAAAAACTTTCTACCTTTTCCGGCTTGAGAAAATGTCCTCAGTATAGATTATATTGGAATGAAGGTATATTGACTATTGAATAAGAATAGTTACCAGATGTTATTTTGTATTTCTATTGATAACTATTTGTATCCCACAAAACATTAATAATTGATTTAATGAACTTGACTCACCCTCTCCCTTCTCTCTCTCTCTCTCTCTCTCTCTCTCTCTCTCTCTCTCTCTCTCTCACACACACACACACACACACACACACACACACACACACACACACACACACACACAAACTACAAATGACAAATTATTCATCAATGAAAACCATTTAAAACTGTCTAAATATAGTTCCAAAACCCAATGCATGTAGTTGTCTTCCACTATCTAACTGCAACCTTCTGTGTGTAAATATATAGGATAACAGGAATCCATGTAATACCTTTGTGATACATGCTCAACTTGCATGGACTGACTAGGATATAATTTCAAGCTGTGAAGTGTAACACTCACATAGGTATTCTGCAAAAGGTTTTTTACATATATTTAAACCCCACAGTCAGTTGACTTTGCCTAATGGATATGTTTGGGGGAAAACAAAGCAAAAGAAATCAAAGCAGATAGAACTGCTTCAATCATTTGGGAAAACTGAGGCATCTCTGAAGAAATACTGCCAGTGAGCAAGCAGTCATACATTCATCTAAACTTTCTCTTGCCATTATTTATGATTTTCAAACTCGTCTAACATGTCCCCAAAGTATGCCCCAATCCGAGATATGCCATGCATGTTCTAGTTGCAATTCTGTCTATTTTTTCTTACTAAACCCTGAATAATACACTTAATAATGTAGCCAAAGTAACAAGGCGTGACTCCCAAGGCTCCCATAAAAAGTTACACAGCTTCTACTCTTGGATCTTTTTTTAATTGGTTGTCTTGGAAACCACCCGTGATACTGTGGTGAAATTCAGGCTGCATACAATTACCCCTTAATATCCAAGGGGAACCAATTCATAGACTCATTGTACATGTCCAAATCTGTGGATACCCAAAACCCTTGAATAAAGCAAAGTGCTGTTTTCATCCAACTTGACTATACACTCAAAAAGATTTTCCTTTTTCATACCTATAATATATAAGATAATATTAAGCTTCTGTAAACATTTGTTTGTAAACATTTATTTTATTGCTATTGTTAATATTTATTATTAGAAAATAATATGAAGAAAAATATCTGTCCATGTTTGGTACAAATCCGGTGGCCATGTCAGAAGAGCAACATGTAGTAACTGACTTCAGGGTGTCAGTCCATCATGAGGAAATCTCCTGATGGTTGAATCTCAGGCAAGGCCAGAGCCCACCAGTTTCAGAATGTCTTTTTATCCTGCTGTGTCTTTACATGTTTGCTGCTGCCAGCTTTCTCTGGTTCTGACTAGGGAGATCACACTCCCTGTTTGTAGTGTGTTTATCTATGCAAACACCATATCCTACTTGGCTTTTTTTTTACAAGTGGATTATTATGAAAATGATTTTTTCCTAAGCTATATTGTTTAACTGATAATAATAAGGTTACTTTAAATAGAGTTTTGATGATAAAAAATATAAACAAGGAAGTGTCACACAGCTAGATAACATGGGTTTCTATTGAGGTGACCTGTAGATTTGGCTTAGGTTAGTGGTTAAGAAAAACAATTGAGTCCCAGTAGCCCAGCTAGTTTAAATTCCTTTCATCTTAATGCTAAAAGATGTAGTCACAGGTTTTGGTGTGCATCATTAGCTGAAACTAAGCCTTAAACTAACCTCAGGTTAGATCAGATGTTTTGATAATCACTTTGAGATGAACTACCACAGAAAACAATCTGCAAATCTGAAGTTCACAAGAACACATAGCTGAGATCAAAAATATAAAAATATAATTGTTACTAGCTAATGTACTTTCCTTGTGAGGGCTGGTTGATGATCAAAGGCGATAATTAATTCCTTATACCTAATTTTGCCCTCAGTCTCCTGATGTGAGAAACTATTGGTAAGTATGTGCCCCAAAGACTTAAGCTAGAGGTGACTGATTCCTTTTCTTACATATTAAAGTTTAGGTTTGTGATTACTTTAAGATTTCTTACAAGATTATCTTTCAAATAAGTAATGAAATTAATTGGCCCTTTCTTAGTAAATTTAAAATACAGCCTGCCAGTTAAAGACCTAACTGAAAATAATACCTTGCTTGCCACTTGGTTAATTATAAGAAGTTTTTTGGGTATGAATGCATGTGGCTTCTTGGGATAATTTGTTTTTCACCTGTAATGCATAAAGTGTTCAATCATGTAAGGAATATGCAAAACATGCTGTTTTTTTTACTGTTTTGTATTCATTATAATCATTCACTTGAAAAATAGAATGTATAACCATATCATAATTTCTATATTGCTTGAAAAACTTTGTTGGGGTATATAAGTTGTAGAAACAAGTACACAGTAGAAAGAACAAATCAATAACACAGAAGAAGGAAAAATAAAGAGGGAAATCATTGAGAGAGTGTATCTTTTTCTCTAACCTCCACAGATAAAAAATTCTAGTATATATCGACTCCATGGGTTCCTTTTGAGCCCTGTGCTGCTGGGTGCTGCCCCCCCCAGGTACTGATAGTACAGACTCAGCTTTAAAAAGAGGATTTTAAATGGATTTTCTTGGTAATAGGGTGAAGTAGAAGCTGTCTATTTGTGACTCTGCAGGAGAAGAGTCTAAATAAGGAAAGATAAACTCAATTCCAAAGAAGGGAGAAAGAAAGGAAGAGATGTAGAAATGCACAGAAATGTAAAAGGATACTGAAAAATGTGGCTGGAGTCTACTTTTATTTTCTGTTAGTTTGTTGGGTGGTAACTTCATCCAGAAGGTAATGCAGGAAGCCCTGGTGAAAAGAGAGGTCGTTCTGCACACATGAGAGAAATCACAGAGTCCCAACTATGGTTCTTTCCATTCATCTAGATAGATAATTCATCAGTTTTTGAAACAAGATCTCTATGACACAACGCTTGAACTCTTTTAAAGCTGAGGATAACCTTAAAGTGTTGATCTTCGTGACTCCACCTACTGCATACTGTGAATCCATTCCTACAGTGAGGGTTTAGTTCAACAGTGATTACTACCATTGACTGGTCCATGCTTGAAATCCCATTTTGCTACCATATGTAAGTGGATGGCAGCTAGAAATCTCATTGGTATGGACCTTGGTTTTTAAACCTAACTTAGAAGCATGAGAATTAGGAAACTAAAAAGGTGAGTTTGGGTTTGGTCTGCCCTGACTCCTGGGAGACATTGAGAGGAAGATGCTCAGAAGTAGAATCCGGCAGATTGGTATGTGCAGGAGGCATGACACAGTACGTCCATGGTGAAATTCATATAACACAAGAGACATGACACAGTACTCAGGTCGCAAAATGCGTAGGGAAAGATTTGCTGCTTTCAATTACACAGAACAGACCTCATCACCTGAGAAAAACAATGGAATTTGATAGCTTGAGGATTAGTTTGATAGTAGATTAAACTGTGGAGTGATCTCTCTGCTGTGGAGAACTCGGAAGCTCTAGTGGTCCACTGGATCATATTCTTACTTCCTCCCGCCCAGCATGCTAATAACACTTCGGTCTTAAAATAAGTAGACAGGTCTTTGACATCTAGAGGTTTCAGTGTTGTGTGTGCTTATTAAACTTAAACACACTTGTAAGATATCCTTAGCTAGAATATTAGTTAAGTCAAGAGATACCATCTGGATACTATTATGATATCGAGTACTTGGCCCACAAACTGAATATTTTAAAGTGTGGCCATCGGAGGGACCTTACATGCCAAGAAAGAAAGACAGCTCTGGTGCTTATCAGAAACTAGTCCAAAAAAGTATCAACAGGAGAATAAAGCATTGGAGAGAGAAAGGAGTTCTTGATTATATTTTTATTGCCCTTCACAAATTTATATAATATTGTTTTTCAAAATTGGAAAATGTTTAAGCTTTTAAAAATTTTCTCTAAAATCATTTACTCAAATTATTTTTAATTTTATTAATTTAACCTTGTTTCTCTGTCCTCTAATGTCTTCCCTCTTTCCCACATCTTATTTTTTTTTTTTTGTTTTGTTTTTCGAGACAGGATTTCTCTGTGGTTTTGGAGCCTGTCTTCCTGGAACTAGCTTTTGTAGACCAGGCTGGTCTCGAACTCACAGAGATCTGCCTGCCTCTGCCTCCCAAGTGCTGGGATTAAAGGCGTGCGCCACCACCGCCCGGCTCTTTCCCACATCTTATTCATGTCTACACACAAACTTATTCTACTTTTTGTCAGCAGCACATTCATCATTAGTTTTTCTATTTCCTCTTTTCTAGACATAGATGAGGTATTAGTGATATTTCGCTAATTTTTAAATGCTTCCTTTATTCATTATGACAGACTCTAACTCTACAAAGGGTTACCATGGCTCATATATTAAATTTGAATAACATATTTGTCTCAAGTTTCTGAAGTCTAAGGTAAATTGATTGTTTTAAAGAAAATGAAAGCCTTTTTTATGAGCTACCACATCAAACTTAATTCAGGTAATTTAAATTTGCAATCATACTTATGCTATCTCATAGGTTATAGTACTATTTTTTATAAAGCATATATAGTTTTAAAGGATTATATGTAGCAATCGCTCAGTGTTTAATGGAGCAACAATAGACATACACAATGTGTGCATGAATGTGTAAAGAAAAAAGTTCTGATGTTGTATAACTTTCCCATGACTTCTCACTTCATTTTCTGCTATGTTTTTTTTTCCTTTTTCCACTGAAGCTCTCTTACCAACTGATTGATATGGCTGGATTATAACTACCTAAAATCTTCAAACTTTCTCCTTCAGTATAAGTGCATACCACCAGGTCAACTTTTTTATCTTTAGATTTTTTATTTTTTTTATTGAGTTTTATTTTTTTCTCTGCTCCAGCCCTATCTCTCCCCTCCCCTTCTACCCTCTCCCATGATCCCATGCTCCTAATTTACTCAGGAGATCCTACCTTCTTCTACCTCACATGTATGCGTATGCCTCTCTTAGGGTTCTCTTTGTTGTCTGGGTTCTTTGGGAATGTGAATTGTAGATTTTTTCTTTATGTCTAAAAGCCACATATGAATGAGTACATATGATAATTGTCTTTCTGAGTCTAGGTTACCTCATTCAATATGATGTTTTCTAGATCCATCCATTTGCCTTCAAATTTCAACACATAATTTTTTTCCTGCTGTGTAGTATTCCATTGTGTAAATATACTACATTTTCCCCATTCATTATTCAGTCGAGGGGCATTTAGGTTGTTTCCAGGTTCTGGCTATGATAAACTGCTATGAGCACAGTTGAGCTCATGTCCTTGTGGTACAATTGAGCATCCTTTAGGTATATACCCAGAAGTGGTATTGCTGAATCTTGAGGTAGTTTGTTTCCTAATCTTCTGAGAAATTGCCATAATGAAATTCAAAGCAGCTGTACCAGTTCGCACTCCCACCAGCAATGGAAGAGTGTTCCCTTTACCCCACATCCTTTCCCGCATAAGTTGTCATCAGTGTTTTTGATCCCACCAAGTCATCTTTATGTGGTGTGTGTAAGTATGATATTCACTCAGGTCATACTCATGACTTATACTGTATTGGTGTGGTAGTTTGAATGTAATTGGCCCCCATAATCACATAGAAAGTGGCTCTATTGGAAGATGTAACTTTGTTGGAGTGGTTAAGGCCTAGTTGGAGGAAGTATTACACTGTGGGGGTGGACTCTGAGGTTTCCTATGCTCCGGATACCACCTAGTGTCTCAGTTGACATCTTGATGCCGCAAGATGTAGCAATCTCAGCTCCAGCACCATGTCTGACTGTAAGGGGGGGGCAATTCTCCTCACCATGATGATAATGAAACTGAGTGTGAGCCCCCTTCATTAAATGTCTCCCTTATAAGAGTCGCCATGTTCATGGTGTTTCTTCACAGCAACAAAATAGCCTAACTAAGATACTGGGCAAGTATGCTACCAACTGAGATATCTCACTAGCATATAAGTTAAGTTTTACAATCTATTCACAAATCTTATAATTTTAGTATAATAAATTAGAAGCATGGCTAAGAAAGGTGTGTTTTTTTTAGACTAATGTGATTTTATAGGAATGATAAGGAATTTAAATTAGTTGGGGGTGGTTCCACATTAATACGAATTTGCTAGTATGGACCTTGCAAGTTAAGACATCAATTTTCAGCCTCGAAAAAAAAATCATTTATTAGCTGAAATCGAACTCATATCACAAAAGAATTTCAGAAAGAAAAGATCAAGGCATTGGGAGCAAATGATGCATGGGGACATCCTCAGTAGATTCTTTGCAAAGGTAGAGAAGAAGGAACTAAATCTCTATGTTTGAAAAATGTCAAGAACTGATAAGATGGGTAACTGGGTAAAGACATTTGCTGTCAATCCTCATGTCCTGAGTTTGTTATTACATTTTATTTATTTTTGTGTGTCTGTTTGTGTGTGTGTTCATACATGTGCCGGTGTAGCCACAGAAACAAGTGGGGATCATAGAACAATTTACCTGAATGAATTCTTTCCACATGGATCAAATTCAAGTCTCAGGCTTCATGGCAAACACCTACACTTGCTGGTCTTTTTTTCCCATATCAGACTTTTGATTTCAGATTTGAGAGTTAATGCTGAAATAATTAAAGCATGCACTTTGGAGTCCCCAAGCAGAACATTATCAACTGAATTGCTATACATCCCTAAATTAATTTCTTGGAATTAATCTCTAGGGTGATCCTATCTGGAGACGGAGGCATGGGAATTAATTAAGGCAGCAGAGTGAAATTTCATCAAGGGATTGGTGCTTCTATAGAAAACTACAAGATAAACTTTACATAATTTTCTCTAATTTCAGCCATGCTATACCATTCTGCAGGGTCATGATCTGTAAAACAGGAAGAGACCTCCTCGGACATCAGACCTGTCAATGACTTCACCTTGGGAATTACAACTTAAAGAATTGTAAGTAATACAGTAAATCAGGCTACAATCTTTGTTATAGTAATACAGTCTATATAGGCATGATGCTCTCCTCTGTTATCTTAACAAATGAAAAGGTATTTTGTACAAACTCAAAATTTAGCCAAAACTAATAAAGACATTATGAAACCAAAAATTAATTTTGAACTCAATGAGGAATAGTGAATGCCAACTCTTCTGGGAAATGCTGTAGTACTGAACAAGACTGAGTTATAGTTAAATGGACTGTTACTTTGGCTAATATATAAGATCATTTTTATGTAGCTCTTCATTTATTTCAGGTATATTATAGGCATTTTTTTCTAAAGTAGGTCTATATATTAAAAAATGTGAGACATTATTTTTGAAATTGCATGTTACAATTGTTTGTTGAAATTATTTTTGATGTTAAGAAATATTCAAAAGTGTTGTATTTCAAAATTCAGAGAAAATGGTTTTCTATGTGACTGAACTATAGCAACAACTTGAAACTAAAATAGTTTATAAATTGGAGTGAATAATTTTAGAGGGATTAAAATTGTCTAATATTTCATGCTGTGTTTCATAAGCATTTTTAAATGTCCTTAATTTCTAGTTGGGACAAAAGATTTTACAATTAAAAACTGAAATATTTCTATTTTTTCTCTAGTTTACTTCATGTAAAATAATCAATAATTTTAGTAAGTATTCTTTCATTTAGTGCTCTTATACCTTTTATATTCTAATTTCCCCATTCCAAATTCAAGCATATATGCCTATGTGTATATATATATATATATATATATATATATATATATATATATAATATCAAAACATCTAACTTTATTTTCTAGAATTCATAATGTTCAATGTGTAATATGGAATATCTGTTTATATTCATAATATAATTAATAGATGCCAAAATGCCAAAATGATATTATACAGTGAAATAAAATACCTGAAAAATGGGAAAATGTTAATGAAAAGTATAAAAGGAACTTAGGTTTTTCTCTTCATACTTAAGCTTTTAAAAAGGCCTTTAAGTTCTTGAATGCTGATTTTGCCATCATGGTCTTTCTTTCTGTCCTCTTTTTATATAAATTTGAACCTTAGGCTCATGTTTGATATAACCAGTGAATGAAGTGGCCATCAAGCAGACTTAGAAATAGATTTTTTTTTTTTTAGAAATAGATTTGATGCTGTCAGTGTGTCTCTAATCAGATGAAAATGTTCGATTGGTTAATTCTGTGAAAGATTTGAAAGGAAGATTTTTTTTTCCTTCACGGAAGAAAAAAAAAAGCATGTCAGGATTTGAAATGCAAACTGGCCTTATTTTCCACTCTGTGTCCCATACTGATGACCTCATCAGTCATACCTGGAGGAAAGTTCGAGCAAGCAGGAGAAGGCTGGAAGTACATAAGCCTCCCTGTATCAGTGAAGGCGCTGATTAGAAAATATGTTACAGCATCAGCAGGAAATCCTGGGAGTGTTAGTATAGAGTTGAGAAGAAAAATAATTTGGATTAGGAGGATTAGAAATCCCCAGGTCCTAGTTAAAAGTAATTCAAACACACAGTAAAGTAAACAAAGCCAGTAATATTTGAGTTTTATGAACAAAGATAGCGAGAAAAGAAGGGATAAAGACGTGCTGATACAAGCAAAGCTTTGTTCTTGGAGCTTTTGAAGGAAAGAGAATCTGTGGACTGTATCACATGAGGGAGCAGGGTAAAGCTTGCGGCTGATCCCTCGCATCTCATGAACCACCTTCATTGGCATTTATGTTTCCCTTTTATTAGGAATGCACATGATACATGAAAACTTGACATCATAATAATTGACATTTTGTTGACATATCCTTGAAGTAAAAATTTTCAAGAACTGTGATTGTCTTCATTTGTTTTTACTGTTTTTATAAGGATTATTTATTCATAATATTAGTGGTTTCACTGACTGTATTCCCATTTGTTCTTTGGAAAGCATGTTGATGCTTCACCAGTAGACAACAAATCAATAAAGAGTAAAAAATTATTTTTGTTTCTTCCTAGCGGTGGCCTAGCCTCTCCCTGTTTCTCCAGATGAAAAGAAAACACATTTTATTCCTTTTAAGAAAGTTTTTCCTCCAGAAAATTGAATGATTTGAAAGTAATTCCAGAGAGGAGTATTTGATGTTATAAAATATTTTATAAATGGAACTACACATTGTTATTCACTTGACACTCATGAATAGTCATGCCTTTGAGGGCAGATATAAATGACATGGGCAATTATAATTAATTCTGAGAAGTCTTGGGGCAAGGGCTGATTCAATTATAAAAAAAAGTAACTTAAACCTGTGTAAAATTTTAATCATGAAAATTAAGACTATGAACCTTAGTTAGAAAGTCTGTTCCTATACCTCTGTCAATGTAAGAATCTTTTGCACAACTGGAGAAAAAATCAATTGGCTGAAGAGGAAGGCCCCAGTATAGGACAGAGACCCTTTGTCAACTTTACAACTGACAGGGGTTTAATATCCAGACTGCACAAGGATCTCAGAAACAACAAAAGGTGAAATAAAATGGCCACTTGAAAAAATGGGCCTGGGACCTGAATAGAGAGTTCTCAAATGAAGAAAAACAATGGCTAAGAAATATCCCAAAAAAACAGCTGAGTAATACTCCACCGAGTAAATACATCAGATATTCTTTATTTGTTAGTCCCTTGTCGGACACCTTGTTTCTTTCTATTTTCTGGCTCTTATGGATAAAGGAACAATGTTGTTGTTGGTGAGCTGAAAGGAGTGGAGGGAGGAGGAACTGTGGTCTGGATGTATTGTATGACAGAAGACTCTATTTTTAATTTTAAAAAAGAAAAAAACTGCAAATAAAAATAACCGAGATTTCATTTTATTCTAGCAAGAATGGCAAAGATCAATGAAACAACTTACAACAAATGCTGAACTGGGGATGGAGAAAAGTAATCTCATTCACTATTGGTGAGACTGGAAACTAGTCCAGCCACTATGGAAATCAGTATGGAGAATTCTTAGAAAGCTAAAAATAAATCTACTATAAGGCTTAGCAATACCACTCCTTAGCATATGGCCAAAGGACTCAACATCAAATTCCAGAGATACTTGCCCAATGGCATTTATAGAGGCCATATTCATAATAGGTAGGGAATGGAGTTAAGCTATATGTCCTACGACCAAGAATGTATAGTGAACATGTGATACATATTCACTATGTAACACTATCCATTTGTGAAGAAAAAGGAAACCATGAACAAATCAAGTAAATAGCTAGACATAGAACAGATCATATTGAGTGACATAACCCAGCCCTAGAAAGCCAAATATTGTATGTTCTCCGTTTATTGAAGCTCTAAGTTCTCAGATGTGAGTCCCTACATATCCTGTAGTAACTACAGAAACCAGGAGAATAAAAATAAATTTCTAGGACTGGGGTGTTGTGGAGCAATAGAGTAGATATAGCAGAGTACAAATAATCTGATCAGGGTAATGGGAAAAGATGGGCTCCTTAGGGAGGGATGGATGGTAAATATAGAAGAAGATGGTTGGGGGTAAAACAGCAATGGGGATGTCTGGGAAAAAAAGCCATAAAGAATCTTATTATTAATTATTTACTTGCAAAGTATCATGTAATGAGTACAATGCAGTTATAAAATACATATACAGTTTTAGTTAACTTTTCTTATTCAGACTGATGGTGCTCCCTCCAAGAGAAAACACCACATATTAAAAACCCCAATACCAGTTATTGGTCATGGCTGTCTAAAAGACTCCCAATACATATAGCCTACTTATTGCTGTTGCTCTTAGTTACTGCCAAGAAATGGAGGGTAATCCCTAACTGGTAAAAACATTGTGCACTTCAGAAAAGGTACCAGAGACCACTTAAGCATGAATTGAACTTAACACTCCCAACCTGAGGGCTTTCTTTCGTGGTACTGATAGGCACCATGCAAACTTTAAAGGAGGAGAGAACCCACAGTTCTATACAACTATGATGCTTACGAACCTCAGTAATGGCCAGGGTGGCATGATAACTCTGTATGCAGTATTAACACACATGCCTTGGAAATAACAAACAGCTCTTTATTTGGATTTAAGACTTGTTCAACAAGAGGTATAAAATGCCTGGTACTGAAAAACCAGTTAAAAAATTAGGCATTTTTTAGTAAAGTCATGATTTTTGAAGGTGATTCAACAACATCAAATTACTAAGCCAGGATAACTCCTAATAACAATTGATAAACATTTATCCATCTACCCATGAGTAAGATTGGATTTTACTTATCAAAGAAACTTTTCTTTAACAAGCAGAGGAGACCATTATAAAAAAAATCACAACAAATCAAAACGCAGAGTTGTGGAGTCAAGTGCCAGTGGTTACATCTATGAAAATCTCCTACATCTAAGGCTCAGGTAATATTGCTGAAGATATATGAAAGAATGTTAAAAGCCAGAAAATTGAGGAAATTTCTGTGGGATTGTGCCTTTTAGTAACACCAGGCATTACATCCATAAAGTTTTATCAACATGACTAACTAAACATGAACTAAACAAGAAGGACACCAAGGGATATGCCAAATTGGACAATAAAAATCTTACTAAACTTCCACCAAACACGAAGAGCTAGCTACAGAGTAATACAACAAACTAATCTAGGAACAGAAGAAAAGGGCCTCCTCAGGTTACAGCATATCACTAGGCTGTCCACTGTCAAATGATCAGCCTTGAAAACTTATATGTAACATCATATGGATTTAACAGATTATATATAGTTGATTATAATAAATTAGTCTCACACTAGCTCAGAATGGAGTATAATAAAGGTATCTTTATTTAGGGGTAGACTCACAGATCAGCAGTCCTCTGCATGACAGGGGAACAAGAACACAATCCAGCAGCCAAGGGGCTGTGTATATTTCTACATCTGAACTTATAGTACACATGGCCACTCCCAGATTGAGCCAGTATATTAAATGGTATTGGATGAAGGAGTTCCCACTCACCTTCCCTTTTGTCTAAATAAAAAGAGTTCTAAGCATAATACAAAACTATATACATAAGAACAATTATCAAGCATAAAAATTAGAATTATACCCAGCATAAACAAGATCAAGCAAGAATCATATGCTAAATGTTTTTTAATAGTTATCCTATCCTAAGGATTCTATGTCTTGTATTAGAAATAACTTGGTTAAGTCATGAGAGGAAAGTAACTACAACTATTAAGCTTCAAGTCCATCAAACACCTGAGAATGAAAATGATATTATTTGAATAAACAGGACAAACTTTTTTCGGAGAGGGGATGCCGTCTTCTAGAATTACTTCCAGCTGTCATGGGAGTAGCCTGAAACAAACAAGCAGTCTAATGGTGCGGGAAATGCTTCTGTAAATATATTGCTTTTATTGGTTAGTGAATAAAGAAGCTGTTTGTGTCTATGGCAGGGCAAAATAGAGAAAGGTGGGAATTACAAGCAGAGATAGAAGAGAAAAGAAGTCAGAGTCAGAGAGAGCCTCCACATAGCTGCCAAAGGAGACAGAGGCCCAGAAACCTTACTAGTAAACCACGAGCCTCACGGTAAAATATAAAATAACAGTAATGAGTTAATTTAGATATGAGTTAGTTAATAAGAAGCCTAAGCTATTGGCCAAGCAGTGTTGTAATTAATATAGTTTCAGCTCTGGGTGGCTGGGAAAGGAACAAGCAGTCTCCACCACCAGTTATATTTAGGAATGATACACAAATCGTGATAAAAGAGGCATGTGTTTTAGAGTGAGCATGTGGGAAAATGGGAGAGTTTGGAGACAGGGCAAAAGGGAAAAACAACGCAATTAAATTGCGATCTCAGCCTTTAATCTTAGGAGGCAGACGCAGGTGGATCTCTGTGAGTTTGAGTGCAACCTGGTCTACAGAGCGAGTTCCAGGATAGCCATGGTGGTTACACAGAGAAATCCTGTCTTGAGAAACAAACAAAACAAAAACAAAGACAAAGAAAAGAAAAGAAAAAAGAACAAAAAACCTTATGAAATAAATAGTTTTTCCCCTTATGGGTCACTCCTACCTCCTAACACCTAAGTATCAACCAGAAGGAGAAAGGCTGATGGCTCAGTGGATAATGGTACTTGTATCCAAGTACCATGATCTGGGTTCATGCATAGTTATTTATTTTCATTGTTTCCAATTGTGTGTGTGTGTGTGTGTGTGTGTGTGTGCAAATGCTTATGGATATGGACTCATGGGTAGAGCAATGCATAGAGGCTTAAGACACATAATTACTTTTCTCAAAATGCAATAGAGAATAGTAAAAGCTTAGCTATCATGCCAATAAATTTATATTCAGACCAAGATGTTGACATGATTTCAAATACAAATTTCTTATCTTTTTGATATGTTTTTGATTGGTAGATTTGATGATATATCTTCTCAGTAGGTAAAGACTATGAAATACGTTTTGATTGAGCAAATCAAAAATCTGAATAGCATGTTATTATTTAGTTTTATTTCTGTCTGTGTTTGTGGTGTATCTGTGTGTGCATGTGTGTGTACATGTGTGTGTGTGTACATGTGTGTGTGTGTATTCCTGCCTCTGGTGCCTAATGGTGAGGTTTTTGTCTTGCCTAACTTTTTACTTGAATCTTGAGGACCTGAATTCAGGTCCTTTAGTTTTCATGACAAACGCTCTTACCCATTGAGCATTTTCGTAGTCAGTTCCTTGGTTTCATGTGTTTTATTTGTTTTTTGATTTTTTTCTTAACTTTTTTCTTTTTATTACTTTTTAAGAGTGCCAGCAGAGAAATCTTTTGGTTTTTCCATCCTTTAGGTCAATTTTCTGAATTCAACCATGTCTACAAATCCCCTACAGAGTCCCTTTAACATTTGCAAAATTTGATAGTTACTTCACTCTCTATGGTTATTGGACTGCCTTTTTGCTGAATTTAAAGTTTCTTTTGTTACTTAAAAAGCTTTTAAATTTAAATATATTTTGATCATAGTTTTACCCTCTTCCAGATCTTTTTCCGGTCCCTAACCAATAACTTTTCTTCTCAAAAAATACCAATCAACCAAACAAACAGCAAAAACCCATTGCAACAACAAAATCCCCTCAAACCAGGAAAACAAAATAAAGACACAGCCAAGACGAAAAGCAGGCTAAACAGAGCACCATACTATAACCAACTAAATGTAGAGAAAAACAAAATCTATGGCGTCCATTATATATTAGTCAGCCACTCCTGAACATGAGGCCTGTTTTGGAGCAGTTGATAGTCTCTCCATTGGAGAACCTGATTTTACTGCTCTCAGAAGGTACAAGTAGAAGTTCAGTTGTTAACCTTTACACTAGTCGTTAGGTTTGCATTCACTTCTGTAGTGTAAGAAAATAAAATAAGATAAAACAAAACCCATCACATTGAAGTGGGACAAGACAGATTAAGATGCGATTGACTGTGAGGGTCCTATGCACTCAGTTGTCACATCATTTAACGTGGAAAATCCTTCATGAACCTGCCCTGCTTCTCTTTCAACTTCCCTAACCCCATTTCTCACCTGCAAAAAGTGCCCATATACTTTTATGCCTTTATGTAAGAGAAAAACTTATATTTGCCAGAGTACAATTATCTCACTTTTTCTGAGCTAATTACCTCTGGTTCTATGACACAGCTGCTATTCTTTATGACTGAATAATAGTCTACTATGTATAGATACTATGCTTTTTTATTCATGTATCTTTTATTGGACATCCAGGCTGATTCTATAAATTAGTTATTAAAAATAGTCCCACAATAGAAATTATTTAACAATTATTTCTATTGCATGAAGACTTTTAACTCTTTCACATATATATCCAGGAATGATATAACCAAATTTTCCTCTCCCCACCCTATCTCCCTCTTCCTCTCACAAGTTTCTTGCAGAGTTCCACAGTGTCTGCACTAATACTACTTTGCATCCCTGCCAGCATTTATAAAGGTTCCCTTTTTCCCAGATGATCACCGGTTGTTGTTTGTTTTCTTGATGACAGTCATTCTCATTCAGTGTGATAAAATTTTAGTTTAGATTTGCAGCTCCCTGATGGGGCCACAGATGTTGAACAGTTTCTTCATGTGTTTATTAGCTATTTGATTTTCATCTTTTCAATACTACCTGTTTAATGCATTTACCTATTTATTAACTGGATTATATATGGATCTTGAGTTTTTTTTTCCCCTGGATATTGATGAGATAGGTGGGAGAGACCCTTCTCCCATTCAAAAGGCTGTCTGGTTACTCAGGCAACTTATCTTTTTGGTGTGTGCAGAAAATTTTTAATTTTTGATGGTTTTCCACTTGTCAATTTTTGGTGTTTCCCGAGTTATTTAGGTCTGTTCAGAGCTCATTGTTTATGAGTAGTTTTGCTTTGACTTTTTATAGCTTGTCTATTAGATATATCCTTTGCCTCAAGCTTCAAGTTATGCTCATATCATGCATTCTCTGTCCTTCCATAATTAAATGATTTTAATTGGTTATTTCCGCCCCCTCCCGCTGGAACCAAGTACAGGGTCCAGGGCCTTGAGCTTGCTAGGCAAGTGCTCTACCACAGAGATAATCCCCAACTCTTAATGGTTTTAATTAGATTGCATCTCGTTTATGATTCATTTTAATTCCATGTGTTTCATCTGTATAAACTATATTATACTTTTTCCAATAAGCAAATAGCTAACAGTCCATGTTATTTTATGAGTACCCTCTATGTTAGTTTAATATTTAGAGGACCTAAAGTGAAAATTATACCATCTTATGAAATATTGTTTACAACAAATTCGTTTAAGAGTTGAAAATTGCTTTTACCCTTTTAATTTTCCAAAATTCCTGAATGAGACCTCTTATTATATCAGCAATAATATTGCTAGCCAAACATTTCAGTTAAAATCAATTCTTCAGATAGAGAAAAACAAATATATTTTACTTTTAATTTTTCATGTGCTGTTCCTTTGATTATTTTGAGAAAGGGTCTTACTATGTAAGCCCTGGTAGGCCTGGTTCTTGTTTAAACTTTAACTTGTGAAAAATTCTCAGGAGTCACCTCAGTCTCTTTTGTTTTTTAAAGACACAGGTTGCCAACGTAGTTTACAATTTTTAATCATTTTACCAAATGATTAAAATAAACTGTTCAAGTAAATAAATTTTAATCATTATAAAAATATCCATGTATGAATGCAGTGTATTTTGATCATATACATTCCCCAATTCTCCCTCACCTTCTTCTATATAGCCCTTCTATTTCATGTTTTATCTAGTCGATGTCCAGTGTTCATGACTCACTGAGGACTGTCAGTGTGGTTCATGTATTTGTGAGTGTATGGCTGTCCCTTGCAACATGGGCAAGTTACTAGAATTCATTTCCTTGAAAAGTATGGATTTTCTATACCCCCTAAACTGCTTACATTTTAAAATTCAGACATTCTGACATAGTTGTCATAGTCTTAAAATGGATTACTATCACATACGTATTTAAGATTTTATGAGATTAAGTCTGCCATGTAAATTTTAACAGCCAAAAAGCTCAGAATTTAAACTCTCTTAATGTATTATAATGTGATAAACTAAAACTTGTAGTGAAAAAATGAGGTAAAAAAGTCATTCTCAGTTCTGCTCATGGCCTATTTTTACTTCCTCCATTATTATTTTTTAAATTTTTTTATTTTTTTATTTTTAATTTATTTATTTATTAAAGATCTCTGTCTCTTCCAGGCCGCCGCCTCCCATTTCCCTCCCCCTTCCCCAATCAAGTCCCCCTCCCTCCTCAGCCCAAAGAGTGATCAGGGTTCCCTGCCCTGTGGGAAGTCCAAGGACCACCCACCTCCATCCAGGTCTAGTAAGGTGAGCATCCAAACTGCCTAGGCTCCCACAAAGCCAGTTCATGCAGTAGGATCAAAAACCCATTGCCATTGTTAGGTAGCGTTTTTCTGGGTACTTCTAGCTATCCTAAAACTCACTCTGTAGTCCATGTTGGCCTTAAACTCAGGAGTCTGCCTGCCTCTGCCTCCCTAGTGTTGGGATTAAAGATCTTTGCCACTATCACCTGGATATCTGCTATTTCTATATAACACTTTTTTCTCCATAAAACTTGACTTTCTCACTTTTATTTTGTTTTTAGAGACAGGTTTTTCTGTAGGTTTTTGAGCCAGTCCTGGAACTAACTCTTGCATTCCAGGCTGGCCGACTGCTGGGACTACAGGCGTGTGCCAACACTACCTCGCAGCTTTGTCACCTTTGAACTGCATAAAAAATTATTTTCTGAAATCAATGGCTATTCCTAGACCTCAGATTTCTCTATATATAAATATTACATTTCAACAAAATGAAAATTTGTAGGGGAAACCTTATTAAAACTCCAAACTATGGTAAAAATATTTACTATAACAAAATTAACGTTAAATGGCAAAAGAGTATATTGGGGGAATTGATTTCTTTATTAATTAATTCACGATATTCTAAGAAACAGATAGAATATGGTTCCCTAAATACCACTGAGCTCTGCTGGCTTCCAAGTCTAAATATATCTAAAGGATCAGTCACTCACATCAAATCTACCTTCAGTGTCCTGGAGTTTCTAGACGGTTACACTGAAACAGTCATGCTCATTTTGGTAGGAATAACTATTGAGATAGAGAATGTGTTTCGGATCAGGGAAGTTGGATTGCAGCAATGCAGAGAGGTGATTGGACAAAAATAAATAAGTAAAAGAAAAACTTAGGTTGATATTTCTATTGCTTGAGTACCGAGTTGAGTATTAAGCCTTCATTGTGGTTCACGGCTGAACACAGCATGCCTCGCTGCCTGTGCAAATGAGAGATCTGCTTTAATCGGAAGCCTCATCCTCCCTCCATTACCTCCTCAGAAATCTGCAGGGCGGAGGTTCCAGTATTGTAGCTGTCTGCTCTTAGGGTCGTTGTGAGGTGGTTCTTTCGGAACCAGGTGATTCTCGTAATGACTGCGTAGACGGACCCCCAAGGCTTGTTACTATGTAAATAGAATAACGGCTTGGCTGTTTCACCCACAGACGACAGCGCAGATGTGCTTGCTATCAAGCCTTCTGTTGCTGTCATCTGGTGTCGGATGGAATAAACATAATAGGAGCGATGATTCACGTTGGCTCACGATTTCAGAGAGAGAGAGATCCATCTTGGGGCACTCCATGGCCACTTGAACTTATTTTGTGCGTCAGTCAAGGTAGTGAATTCCTAGCAAGGAGCCTGTAATACCGACAAGCAGGGGACCAAATATTAAACAAGTTGAGACAGAAAGTAGAGGGACTGGTTTTCTTTAAGGACATGTCCCCTGTGACCTATTCCTCCAACCAGCTCCTAAATCCTATCATGTTCACCACATTACAATACTGCCACTAACTGAGTGAGGAGCAAGAATTTAGCTCATGGCTTTTGGAAGACAGGGAAGATCCACACTACAGAAACAAAACCACAAAAGAATTTCAGAGCGTGCACTGTGATAGAAGGGAAATTAATGCTTCCTCATTGCTGGACCCATGGAAGAACTTAGGCAGTTTTTCATAAGAGGATCATAAATCAACTTCCAAAGTAGGAAATTCTTTATAGAAGACAGTATAAAATTTTCTTCAATTAAATATGGTCATTTACTTTATAATTTCATTTTTTAAGAAAAACCTTTAATTTCATCTACTATTTAAGTGAATATTGGGCAAACTCGATTTATAGAATAGTGATATAAGTTTAAAAACCTAAGTGTTTGTGGAATACTCTTAAGAAATTTAGCATATTAGGTTCATCAAATTCTTGCACATTTCACAATTTTAATTTATGAACAATGAATTTATATTACACCTATCAGACAATGCTATAAAATTCTTTAAAATTACTTTTAGATCCCTTAGGTAAATAAATCAATAAACAATGTAATTCATGAATCTTTATTAAATGAAAAGTAATGAAGATTTTATTCTTATATAGTTTTATTAGATATAAATTTCTCTAAGGCTAAAATATTTATTATCACACAATAGTGTTTGGGAGAAAATATAACATTTTAATGCACATAATGGGTATGCTTATGAGGAAAGCATTGTGAATTTTACATTTTAATTTTAGTGCTCATATTACATACCAACAGACAAAATATTTATATGCCAAATAGAGTATCATGTTACTTGCAAAGTGATTGACGTCACATCATACTAGAGAAACATAGAAACATACTATATATATATATATATATATATATATATATATATATATATAAAATATCATAGAAACATACTATAGAGTGGTTCTAAAATACAATGCCAGGCTACAGAAGCAAAAATCAGTATTTGAGATTTCACGCAACAGCTGATTTATCTGAAAGAGCGAGAGATAGGATTTGTTAAATGACAAAGGCTTTCCCTCAAAAACTCCATCATGAGGAAAATTAAAAGGGTTTATTGCCTTCATTAGTTTTCTTCTCTCCAAATCCCATGAACTTTCTTTGAATATCATCCATCAGTATCATCCGAGGAGAAAAGGTCATGGATTCCATCCTTCATTCAGGCACCCAGGACATTAACATCGAACATACAATGTTAGGTATCATATATAATAATTAGGGTGTAATTATGTTCATATATTTCCACATAGATGTCTTCAGGCACTAGCTATTCTTCTACTTCAAGAAATTGCAGAGGATACTGTTCCTATGGTTACCAGGGGGAATTTTGTGAAGATGGATCAGGACTATAAAAGGAATAAGGAACCAAACCTGAATCATGAGACAGGACATGAAAGTCACTCTGTCAACTGGTGTTTCTCAAATGCCTTAATACTAAAATTATATTCTTTCCTAAGTTCCAGAACATCACTGAAATACTTAACACGCAAAAACCAATTAGGTTAGTGTCTATTAAGTTTGTCAATTGGCACTGCTACAGATCTTGATAACGATTATTTTGAAAAAAACAAACAAACAAGGAAAAGACAAGGTAGAAGAGGTTCTTTAACTCAAAATAATGGGCATTGAGAAAGACCCTTTTCTGTCACCATCACTGAGACATGAAAGGCCGCAATAAACTCAACTAGAATTTAAAGTACGAGTAGAACGGAAGTACCGTAAAATCTGCACCCAATCAGTTCGGGTGCTGTCATGTCAATTTTATAGTGACTAACTTGGAATATACTATTTCCGTCTCTACAAGTTATCTGCCTACAGAGACCTGTGTGCAGAGACATAGAGAGAAAGAAGCCCTTCCATCCTTTTCTTAAAGGAGAGAATTAGTTGGTAAATGAAGAGACCACAAAACTCTGCAATTCTTCTGTAAAAATTGAGATTTTATAAGAAATCCTTGACTTAAACACTTCTCATTAATAAGACATAAATCCTTATGTACCTAAACACTTTAAGTTTGAAGTAAAAACAACACCTTCCCTGACCAAATCTTGGAAAGTGCTGATGTGTCTGAAAATATGCTTATGTTTCTACAAATATGCTTATAAACTCTTGCCTTTTTATTCTTTTTGCTGATCAAAAGGACAATATTTAATCATTTTATACAGTGTGTGCCTTTTTGTTTCTAATAATAAAATATAGATAGAATCTATAGAAACAATTAAGTGTTTTCATTCCAAATATCTTGCATGTTTTTAATATTAAATATATTACTGCAGCTTAGTTGTATCATTCCAAGAAACATGGTTTTCTAACTGTCAGACCTGAAGAACACACACAAAAAAATGCATTTTATGTAAATTTATAATTAAGCCAAGAGAATCAAAGGCATTGACTCTAACCTGCCATCCTGGGTCTTGACATATTTTCAAACTGAATAAGATATAATTATTTGTGTATGTCAGCTAATACCCAGTGGCATATGTGAGAACAACATCTATTAAAACCCAGACACCCTCGTTTTCCTTGGAAGAGCCTGAAATAATTAAGTTAGTAAATCATCACCTAGTCAGGACACTAGGATCCCACGGCTACCCCCTTGATCTTCACCTTCATTATGTGCTTGTCTTGATCCCCGACTATAAAATGCACTGATGTGCATGTGCCTTTGACTGCTCAATTTTTGCAATAACGTTGCAGCCTATTTGCAATGTGCTGTTTTCATTCTAACTCCCCTTGTCTCCTTGACGTATATAGCCAGTGAGCAGGGCACAGGGTGGGATGAAATTGCTTAAATTAATTTTCACTGTCCAATGACTACCAGTGCATTAGCATCAGGCGGGCAACAGCTAATTAATATTTATATTATGTAGAAGATTATGTCAAGTCTATATTTTAGTTTAATTATAAGTATGGAGAGGAGACAAGAATATTTGAATAGACACATGAACACAATAATCAATCTGTTGAACCATATAAGTATATTATCTTAAAGATGTATCACGGCTATAACTGTACTTTGAACAATAAATTTTAAGTGGGAGGATATATTACTATAAACCATTCAAAAAGAAATATGATAATATTGACTATATAACAATGGGAAAACGGAGATTGGATATATAAGTTAGTCTTACTGCTTCTACACGCACTTCAAATTTCTAGTTTTATTAATGTTTGTGTATTTATATGTATATGTTAATATAGTTATATGTATATGTAATGGTTTTTTGTATCAATAAAAAGAAGCTCAGTATCTTTAGAATAATCATTTATTTAATGTACTATCTAATTAGACACATTAGATGGTGAAGGTAGAACTCAATATTCTACTAGGTAATTAGTTCTTATAGTTTTTGTGGAACACCTTCAATATTATCTTTATAAAAGTAATAACCTCTACTATAGGATCAAGAATTAATATATTAAGGACAAAACTAACATCATTAAACTCCTTAAAACTAGATTTTCCTTAAGGGATCAGGTTAGCGGTTAAGAGGGAGAGTACTGAAAGAGATGACTGAAAGAAGGAAGGCATTTAAGGGTCAGGCAGAAACCTGGTGCAAAGGAAACTCCCAGGAATCTACGAGAATGATCCCAGATAAGACTTCTAGCAGGAGGGGATATGTAGCCTGAGCTGACCATCTCTTGCAATCAGGCAAGCCTTCCATTGGAGAAATTGAGAGACCAATGCAACCATACAACCTTTAACATACAATCTGTCCTGCCCATGGGATTACTGGAGTAAGGATGGTGCAAGATTGTAGTAGTGACCAACCAATGATTGGATCAGCCTGAGACTCATGCCATAAGAATGAGCACATGCCTGGCACTGCCTAGGGTGCCAGATCAAAGAGTCAAACTAGTCCAGAGGCCTAGGATAGAATGAACACAATTGGCAAAAAAAATCAATAAAATTATGCCTAGCAAAATTCTGCTATATTCATACGTTGGTGTCTAGCCCAATTGTCATCAGAGAGACTTCATATAGCAATTGATGGAAATGGATGCAGAGACCTACAGTCAGAAAATTAGGCTGAGCTGGGGAATCCTGATAAAGAGAGGAAGGAAGGATTGTAGCAGGCAGAGGGATCAAGGACATCACTAAAGGATCCACAGAACTAAATAACCTGGGCTCGTAGAAACTCACAGAGACTGAACCAACAACGAGATAGGCTGCTTGAGACTGATATAGGCACTCTGCATAGATGTGATAGTTGGATAGCTTGTGGAACTTTTAACAGTGGACCAGGGGCTGTCTCTGCCTCTTTGAGACCCTATTCCTGATACTGGGTTGCTTTGCAGAATCAGTAAAAAGAGAGGTGCTTAATATTACTACCACTTGATATATCATGTTTCATTGGTATCCATGGGAAGCCTGTCATTTTCTGAATAGAACGAATGTGTGGAAGTTTGGATGGGAGGGGGCATGGAGGATTGTCTTGCTCACCTATCATGAGAGAAGTTTCCTCCTGTTATAGATGGCAACAAAATTTTTCCCAAGAATCCTAAGTTTTTCTACCAGGAATAATCACATAATATGGACCAGTTCTAACATTTCATATTAAATTAAAAACTCAAAGATTGTCTTAATATTCATGGCAAACTTTTTCAATTTACTCTTTTGATAACTAAATATATAAGCAGTATCTATATTTTTCTACTGTCTCTTCTTACCTCAAACTCCTCACATCTTTTCTTCCAAAATCCATCCCTTCTGAATCCATTTTGATTACTCACATGTTCACAAAATTATGGCTAACCACTTGTCATTGGATATTCTATGCTTAAGCTTGTCACTGGAGGACAGGAATTCCGTTTCTTTTTAGTAACCATTGACCAACTATAGTCTTTTACCCAAAGATGGTATCACATGGAGTATGAGTTTCCCCTTTCTATTTTGCCATGTCAAATGATGTTGTCTTTATGATTGTCTATTGTTGAGATTTCAAGGGTGCTTTTTCCCTGTCATGCCTAAGGGACATGATCTAACAAATAGGCATCCTGGCATCTTCATGAATTTTTCACTTCCATTCCAAAACATAGCCATTCCACAGGGGCCCCACCATCCTGATACCTATAAATGTGAACTTTCATTCTTTTTCCATCCTAGCTACTGCTAACATAAGCTCTCCATTTGGTCACTATAGAGAACCAATCTGTCTGTCTTTGTTTCCATCTCAATGCCATCATTTGAGTGACTTCAGAGTTACTTAGGTTATACCCAGAGAAACAAAACTACTGAGATATGTGCAAATATCAATGATGTAGATATGTGATGAGATTCTTATAGGAACCAGATCATAAAGTTACGAAGAAGAGGGACTTCCCAAATCTTCCATTTGTGCATGTGGAAACCAAGAAAACGATGGTGTAATCAAGTGTGAGTATACAGCCTGAGTCCTTTAGGAGACAAATCCTCAAAGTTTGAAAGAATGCTCCGATCAGGACCTCTTAAGTCCAGACCATGATAACATGAATGCTGCAGCTAAGAAATAGAATTGCAGAGCAGGAGAGAGGAGAAGGGGTGCAGGGCAGAGGAGGAGAAGAGGTGGAAGAAAAGCAGAACTCATCATTTCTGTGATCTTCACTCAAAACAGATTAGATTATGCTGATATCGTTAGAGCACTTTTACTCTGTCAGTTAATACAAATCCTACTATCTCTGAAATCTCTTTGAAAATTTCCCTGCATTTTAATGCCAGAAATAACAGAGATAGTATCTTTTTTTTTAAGTATTCTTACTGGCTTTATGTCAACTTAACACAAGATAGAGTCATCAGAGGAGGGCGCTTCAGTTGAGAAAATGTCTCTATAGGATTGGGCTGTAGGCAAACCTGTGAGCATTTTCCTAATTAGTGACTGACATTGGGAGGGCTGTGATCATTATGGATTGAGTCACTCCTAGACTTGTGGTTCTGGGTTCTATAAGAAAGCAGGATGAGCAAGGCAGAAAGCAACACTCCTCCACGGCCTCTGCATTCACTGTGCCTCTATGTTCCTGCCCTGTTTGTATTTCTTTTCTGACTTTCTTCATTGATGAACATTGATCTTGAAGTTTAAGCCAAATAAACCCTTTTCTCTCAAACTTGCTTTTGGTCATGGCATTTCATCACAATGGTAGTAACCCTAACTAAGACAACCAGCCATTTGAAATCCTTAGTGATTTGAACCCCTCATAAAAGCTTACCACCATACATCTTGTCCACTTGCCTTTATGCTGTAGAAAATCCTACAGCCAGTAGTTACCTGCCCGCTGGGGCGTGGCCTCTTATACTATTTATGCCGAAGTAGAGCTTGCTCCAGCCTCTTTTCTGGCTGCAGGATTCGGTTTCTGTTCTCCATTCCAGCAGAGGATTCTGATTTGTGAATCTACCCCTAAATAAATAACCATATATTTTTCTCAATTCTGAGCTAATGTAGGATTTCTTTTAAGTGTACTTCTTCACCTTTATATGCATATTCTTAAACCAATTTAGTTTCCAAATATCAATAATCAAACATGATAGCAAGTCTATCTAACATGATATGACTATTCTATATAAATATATTTTTAATATTTTCTTAGAAGAATTAAGTCCTTAAATGATGATACTCTTTTCCTGATGCAGCTTAATTTTAAGTAGTATGATGTAAAATCGGGTAAATTAAGTAGGCACCATGACATATAAACAAGAGAACATAAAGCAGAGATGTTTTTGTCAATGCAGCATTGTTCAATATGTAAGGGGCTTTGTCTTCAGAGTCTGCATAGACACTAAGATCTATGGATGCTAAATCCATCATACTAACTGGTGTAGTAATATACTGCCTATGAATGTTCTTTTATACTCTCTGCCTTAGACTTATATAATAGAATCTAACAATACTAAGATAAGTGCTGAGGGCAATCTGAGACTCTAAAATGTTTCTCTTGTTATTTGTAATTATGAAATCATAATCATGAAATATTAGTCCATTTGCTTTTCAACTTCAGATCAGTTATCCCAGCTAACACTTTCTTTTTTCAGTACCATCGCCTCAAGGATTACAAAGAGCAAAAGAACTGGAAGATAGTCTTCCCTTCTCCTTCACAAAATTGTTGTTAAGTCTCTTCAGAGAAGTATTTATACAGTTGGAGAAAAGAACTGCCTGTCTGCAAAACATAAGAGTTTATAGAAAGAAACGAAGATGTCACTGAATGAGTTAGAGAAGCAATGAACAGTGACATTCTCATACACACCTGTGGACTCCAGAATGTGCTGGTCTTGTCCGTCAAAGAAACAGTAGCATACATTGGAGTTGATGTACATATGCTGCTTTCTTGAGCACATTCTCCAAAAATTCAAAGAGATTGCTATTTTTGTCACATAGTAACTGAGTCTTCAAAGGATATTCCATTGTTTAAAATGCTAACTGCTTCAGGATGTTACCCTCAGGATGTTAGGAAGGGTGAATTCCACAAATAAAGGTTCATTACACACTACTCGCGATATGAGTTAATTTTTCAGAAACAATGCTACGGGAGTACTCTTATGTTGAACAAAGAACTTTCGTACACAGATATTTACTTTGGGCAAAAGCAGTGTGTGCAGAGAAAGCAAATCTATACACATCACAGTTATCTTCGCCAGTAAAGACAAAATGCTACCCTTCTATGATGGAAGTGGTCCAGTGCAATCAATCTGTCCACGAGCCAGCTGGATAATCACTCCAGGGAATGTGACATATTGAAAGCTCAGTGTGATCTCTACTGCTGACAGATTGGACAACCAGAAGTGTACCCACGATCGCTATCAGGACTAGAGGTCCCTGTTGCTAAGTATATGCAGATCCTCACTCATGGCCGCCATAGCCATTTTGTCCTTTATCCTATTTTGTGATCACAGGGTGGCTTTAAATAGCTGACAAACATGAGATGAATATATCACCCTATTGACTTTATTTTCAAAGTCTGTTTTTGGTGAGTTCTTCTAAAAGCATATCCTTTCTCATCTACTTCTTCTCCAAAGCTATTTTGTACTCCATGTCCCCTTAGTGGTCCTTTCATGATCTAACTCACCCAGGAAACCATTGTTATAGCCTAGCAATCTGTGTATAATGACATGTTTTCTCATGTTTCTTTCAAGCAAAATGAAAAAGCAAATTCAAAGCATAGTGTGCAATCCCTTCACAACCATCACCTACGGATATGTCAACAGGAGTCAATAGTGACATAGTTGTCTACTTCCTGGAACTGGCTACTCATATTGAAGTTATAACTGTCAAATGCTGCCCAGTCAGTTCCCTGTCACGTGACTATATAAGAAAGACAGTCATTATACAAGTGAAGGTAGTATAGTAGAATTGAAAACCATGAATATTTACACAGTTTCTTCGTGTCACTTACTTGTGCCTCAGCATCTGCTAGGCAGAATTGCATTTACACCAGTTTATTTGATAAGGGTGCTATGTTGCTTATCCTCCAATTTGTGGTGTGAGAAAATTCTAACACTCAGCCTATGGTTAAAAGGTCAGTTCTTAGAGTGGGTTTTTGATATGTGGTGTAGCATTCTATTTCTACCAAAGTTTAGTAGCTGATCAATATCTATCTTTCCAAAAGAGGATAGCTACTTGCAAATGGTGGCAGGACCTCCATTAAAAACCTTAAAATGCTGATTGCATTTTACATATGAGGCTGCAGAGTTACTTGAACAACATCAACATTTTTATCCACTTGTAGCATTTAGGTATCAACAATCCCCAAACAACTAGATGTGCTGAATCAAATGGCCAAATGACAGAGACCCCTATGCAGGATGCATCTTCTGAAAGGACCCAATACACAATCAAGGCCAAGCTGTAGGACCATTGGATCTCTTTGTGTTTTGGAAGCAGTTGCTCATCTAGTTTTTTTCTGGATCACTTGCAAAGAGACTAGATTTGAGGTAATGTGGAACAAGACAAGTCTCTTTACCAGGTTCAGAGTCCTGTGTAAGAAAGAAGACCTTGAAATTCAGCTGTTTTTTTTTATGAATATAATGTCATTCTCAGATATCTGAGTATTTGTTCTATCTCACTTGCCAGTTCCAGTTAATCAAATGTCCCTCATATAATGAGCCGGTCTCTGTCAATTAAATTGGAACACAGTATTAGAAGATTGAAATGTCTATGAGGAGGCATAATGAGGTATATTTATTGGCTGACTAGCTAAAAGAAACATATTTCTGGTGGGCTTCTAGGTAAGTATTGAGTCAAAGGTATTTTCTCTAGATCAGCAGCTGCCTCACAGACACCAGGGACATGTTAATTTGCTCAACCAAGGGAAACACATCTGGAGAAACAGATGCAGGTAGAATGACCACTCAGTTCCTAATCTACTTTAATTCACCCACGTTCATATGTTTCTGCATAGGGCAAATAGTGTTGAAAGAGCCTGCGCTGGGAATCGCCACTGTTAGAGCTTTTCAAGTCATTTCTGATGACACATCTCTCCACATTCCCTCCAGGACTTTTGTGTTGCTTTTGATTTACTGCTTGCCCAGATCGAGGCAGTCTAATTGCTTCCATATTGCCTCTTCTGTCATAACAGTCCCCACTTTACAGATCCTGCAATCAATATGAGAATTCTGTCAACTGCTAACTACATTCCTTTCACTTATTCATTCTGAAACGGGGGAAATATCCACAGGATAAGGTTAGGGAAAACTCAACCCACCCTGAGTGGAACTGTGTTAACATTCATTGATCTTCCCTCACCATAAGCACCTTCTGTCATGGGGGGGGGGGCTTTGGAAGCATGTTGAGTCTCTTGGAATCAATGCTACTTCATTACCAGTGTCCAGTAATTTCTTAGCTTTTCCACTTCTTAATGCACAGTTGACTTGATAAAGGCAGTTGGTCTCTTTTGAGAAATCTAATAGAAGGACAAACAGCATACATTTTCAGCAATGCCCACATATCCGTGTGGCTACTATCCACTTCATTCAATGGGTTCTGTGAGTGTAAATTAACTTTAGCTGTGAAGCCAAACAAGTGTGCGTACTTTCTGGATTTATGATTAACATTAGAATTCTGCCCATTTGCCCCAGAGCATCTCTCAATAGATCAAGCAAGGATTTAGTAGACTTCCCATTGACTTTACTCCTATGAACACAACTGCTAATGGCATAGGGTTGTGTAGGTCAGATGATGTAGATTCGTCCTTTGATCCCGCAGTCCATTATCATGAATTATTCTCAGCTTGCCCTTGGTTGGCTGCTTCCATTTGGATGCTGCCAATCTGCTACCTAATTCTTCCATTGCCTGCAAGTTTTCTAGTTGATTGGCAGTGATTTTCATTGTTAGATCTGGTCTACCGATAACAATGTACATTTCAAACATGCTTATGTTTACCTCCCTAATTTTATTGTGATGTATTGGTGACAGGTGTATTTTATAGACCATCACAGAAAAGCTAAGCAGTCTTAAATTGTATTTAGATAGTTTTACTCGTTGTGTGTGCTTGCATGTTTTGCCTGCATATGTGTAAACATGTACAGAGTGTGTGTGCCTGGTGCTTGTGGACTTCAGAAGAAGGCATCAGATTTCTTGAAACTGTTGTTATGGATGGATGTGAGGTACTACGTAATTGCTGAGAGCTAAGTGAAGTCCTCTGCCAAAACAAGAAGTGCTCTCAAACACTAAGTCAGTTCTCAAGTGTCTGATAATAACGTTTGAAATAACCAGTGTACTTTAACATTCATATCTTTCTCTGTCTTTAAGTCTTTTCTTTCATGTAGAACACTGGACATTTTCAGCCTACTCATAGTAAGCAATCTTTTGATCTCTGTTTCACCTAATCAAGTAATCAAACTTTTAGAGCTTTGTCTTGTTCTGCAAGCTGACTAATCAATGCAGCACCTTTTCTTAATAGATCCTTAAGGGTGATGCTAATGAGGACAGAAGCAGGGATTGGGATATGCTCAATGTGCAGTGCATACTAGTGTGAAAATAAGCTTACAGTCACATGCAGTAAATACATACAATGAACATTTTAAAAACACGAACAGTATCTGGAACAACTTGGACCTCCCTTCAACCATTCCTCTGTGCCTTTACTGATGGAGAATATAAAGGCAGACAAGTAAGAGGTCATGGGAACAGTCTGGTTTATTCTGGCTAAAAGTGTCAAGAAATGTCAGACACCACTGATAGAGCAAAGTTTCTCTCGGATACTTGTTTTGCTAAAGGCATCTCACATAAGAATGTTGAAGACAATAAAACCACCTGTCCTTACTTAAAACCTAGATTCTCTGTAAATTGAGTTTCTTGGCACTTCGATTGCCTTCTTAAATAGAAGAATTGTCTATTATCAATATACCTTACCACTTTGTTTCAAGAAGAAAATTCCTTAACTTTAAAACATTGTTGTAGATTCCACTGTCTGACAATGTTAACTTAGAAAACCTTAGAATTGTACACAGCCATTGTTAAAAAGACAATGAGATGGGGATCTACTTTAAGAAGCCTATTCCTATATTTTAATGTGTCGTATGTCTCCCAAGATCATCAGGCCATGCTTACTATCCCTTGCATTTGTATTATGGTTTTCTATTTTGTGTTTTTATGCTCTTTCTGTGTATGAGACTGTGCACATCCCTGCGTCTGGATTGTTTACTGTGCTTTTTCCTTGGCTCTTTTTCTTCAGTTTGTTTGTTTTCCTATTCATGTTCTTTTAATTTTCTCTTATTTTATATTTGGTTAGATAACTCTTTGTATTCAAATAAGGGAGAAAGACATGTGTGGATTTGGATAGGTGGGAAAATTGGGTAGATCAGAGAGTAGCTGATGGAGAAAAAAAGATCATAATCAAAATATAGTGTATGAAAACAGATTTTATTTTTGTTTGTTTTTTTAAATATAACTTCTTTATTGATTCTTTGGGAATTTAACCTCAAGCACCCCAAACCTGTTCACCCCCAGTCCACCCTTATCCTCCCTCACTCCTAGAACATCACCTAAAAGAAATAAACCAAACCAAAACAAAACATAGCAAGCAAGCAATAAGTAGGTGAGGATCTAGTGATGATGGTGTACCAGAAACCAGAGGCCTTGAACCAGACCAGTGATTCATCGCAATGAACATCTGCTAGTAAAACTGATAGGACAAAATCTATTTTCAATTTTAAGAAAGGTTCCATGTGTTTTGTTAAACACCACCTTTGCTTTGTATTTGTTCCTATGCAGCGAAGTCATCAATCCTGGCACTGGATGAGCAGAAGTCCTTCCAAGCGTATAGGATTCCTCAAGCGATTGAATGCACGTGGCGATATAGAGCTGTGTCTCTATTCTTTCTCTCCTTGATCTATTTACCCACATATTACCCGGATTTGTTATCTTTCAGGGAAACACGGGGTGTTGATCTTGTCATAAGATTAGAACACGGTAGGTACAGAAGATCATTCTGAGGAGTGTAAAAACAGTCACACAGGCAGTTTTGATAGTTTCCCTGTGAAAGGGAGAATTAATCTGAAGACCGCATTTGTTAGTGGTGAAGGAGCATGCTCTGTCAGGAGAAATGAGGAGCTCACTTCTGCAGAGAGGAGGAGTCTACTTCCATTGCAGCTGGTAGGACAAGTTCTACAGGAATTAAGGAGACTTTCCTACTGGAAAACACAACTCAGAGTCTAGGAAGAACTTAATCATCCCACGTTTAGGCAGGACATTCTATCCATCTCCATCTCCATTTAGTGAACTCTTTTCTTTACCAGCTCAACAGTCCACATCCTTCGGGATAGGGATCCACCTTGCACTATATCTAAGTTCACTGTTTGGTTTTTAACATTCATTGTTTTCCTTCAGGGCTTGGTTAGAAGCTGTTAATGCTAAAGACAGCTCTGGCTGTGAGTTCTCAAATTCCTGATCTTATCTTTTTCACCACACTGCACAGCAACCAAGATATTCAGGGTAAGCTATTCTACTCTTGAGTTTCCCTAAAAATATTTTAGATGATTAAAATCAGAGTTGCTTAGTGGTTTATTTCTTGTAGCTTATTGAACAGAAAAATCCAAGGCATATTTGCTATGTATTTTTGTAAATGGTTTATACTGTGGTTTATCAGTACTTGATTTTGTAGGAAAACCATCACAAATTTTGAGTCTAATTAAAATGAGAACCGTTTTTAGTATGATAGTTCCAGAAAACATAGATCTGATTCTGAACAGTAAGCAAGAGGGAGAACCAAAGATTTATTTCAGGAATTGGCTCGTTTTTACAGGATTTCAGAGACTGAGGAACTCCATGATATACCGTCTGTCTGTGAACTAAAGAACCAGTGAAATCAGTGATTAGCAATTTGCTGAGTCCAGCGGACTGCAAAGCAAAAGATCTGATAGTGTTACTGAAACTGAAGTGTTGAGAAATGGAGGAGAAACCGATGTACCACTCTGTCCTCTAGTCTAAATTCTCAGGACCATGATCTGTGATGTTGGAGAGCAAGAGAAGATGGATTAACTCAGAAGGGGATTTTCATGCTCTTAGCTTTTTTTGCCCTGCTCAGACACTCAATGAACTGGGTGATGTCCACTCTTATTAGTGAAGGCCACCTTCTTTTCTTGGTGCACTGATCCATGTCTGAGTCTTGCAGATCGACTTTTGCCGACAAACCAAGAAATGCGGTTTCTTCTTGTTTTTATTTGTTTTGCTTTTCAAAATAAAACATTTAGCCTTCCACAACTGTGCATATCTTTTAGAAATATTTTGATACATATGGACAAAGTCTAAGAATCAAACTAAGGCAAGTCAGTTAGCATTCCTCTCCCTTTAGATGCGTCAGTTTCTTCGTGTGGAAACAGCGAACTAACTCTTCTCTCTATACAAAATACTTAAGAGTGTCATAAATTACAGTCACCTTTTCATGCTGTAGAACATTAGAGCTGGTTAGCTCTCTGTAATTGTATTTTGATCCATGTTATTCAACATTTATCTAACCTGATGCCAACACTTGTTCTACTCTCTTGAGAGCAGAATTCCACCTTTTGCTTCTATGAAATTGTTTCTTCGTTTTAATATTCAAAAGAAATATATCCATTTGCCTTTCTCATGAGTGTGCTGTCAGAAACAAAGATGAACATGTTTATGTCATTCCACATAAAATATCAGAATGTGTAATTTACAGGGTACAGTTGTTTTGAATATAATTACTTGCCACATAGTACTGATTGCCTTGATAGTTGATAGAGGAAAACAGAGGGTCTTTTATTCCAACTTAATTCATAATATTGACTTTCAGATTAAACATCCCCCCTCCCACCCTCTCACCTTATTTCTAACTACCAAAGGTTAAAGAGGCCATAGAGGAGTATGGCGTTTTAAACATGTCAAAGAGACAAAATAAAAATCTGATAGAGAAGCAAAGTGTGTCTCGGAGAGTGAGTGTCAGAGAACTAAACCTGGAAGTGATCTTCTCAAAGCACCCCAGCCAAGCCTCCTCATCCAGCTGTGCCGCTGGAGCCTAGTCACAGAGGCTCTCGAGGTAAAAGGAATGATCGGGCCCAGATGAATGGATGGATGATGGACAGTTGAGTGTGCAAACAAATGACTAGATAGATAAGTGAAAGACAATTTGAATAAGTCACATCAACATCGAGAGTTTAGCTGAAATGAAGCGCTGGTACAGATGAGTTTCTCTCTCCTTTCTGCTCCTACCATGCACACGCTGTGCTACAAGATGATAAAATGTTGGGAAGTTGTCGCTATAATGTTCGCTGTCTTTCTCATGATGGAAGAAAAAATGTTTCTCGTTCCTCTGTATTTCCTCAATAGATTAATAATGTAGAATTTTGTGATAATTTTGTTTTGGATATCCTATTCTGGCTTCTATTGTCACGATTCAAAAATTCATTGATTCTTTTTTCATTCTGGGAAATATTTGAACAAAATTAAGAGAATGAAGGTATCACAGTGTGCCCTTACTCATTTGGGAATGTTATTGCTATTGTGTTATTCTCACCTATCTTTTTATGAGAACCTCAGAAGTCATCAAAATATATGACAGTCAAAATTAAAAGAAAATGTATGAAATATTTATACATATTATTCATAGTATGAATCATACACAGAGAGTGTGTTTATTGTTTTCTCTCATATATGTGTTCAATCATGAATAACAAGATGTCCTTAGTAATAATTATAAAATTTTGAATTAAAACAGAGCATTAAAATTGAGTAAACACTTAGAATATTTGAGTACTTTATTTATTTATTCACTAATTGATGTAATCATTCAACAATGTCATGCAGATTAGGCACGGATGATATGTTGAGCTACAAATATGCAAGGGCTAAGATAACTTTCTAATAAGAATGATTGAGATTTTATGTATGCAATTGATACATTAAGTCAGGAAATGAAGTATGTGAGATAGGGAAGTAATATGATGTCAGTTCTGCTGAGACACAAGGCTTATTCCTTGAGATGTCCTAGTATTAAAGGTATTAGAGAACTGGAAGGAGAATAAGAATGACTATATATATAAGTTTGTAACAACATTAAAAATGTATGTTGGTGATTTCAAATAAAATAAGGAAAAGTTCTACTGTATTCTTTTAAATCCATAAATAGAGGAAGAGATGGAGAAGTTGTACTCTAATAATTGATTTGATAAAATGAAGATTATTATGATTTAGTTTTAGTATTATTGCCAGTGTGTGTGTGCATGTGTGTGTGTGTGGTATTCTAAGGGAAAGGAAAGAAATGATTTATTTATTAAGACTGGCAATCAAGAAATAATTAAAGCAAAAAGTGAGTTTTTATTTATATATTTTATTTTTTTTTTTGTGTGTGTATGTGTATACCATGCTATGGGGGTGGAGGTCAGAAGACAACTTTCGGAAATTTGTGATTTCTTTCCACCATCATCTATGGAGATAAAGCAGAAGTCATCACACTTATTGGGAAGAACTTTAACTTCTGAATCATCTCATTCGCCCACAATACATCTTTTTTTTTAAAGCTGTCTTTCATGAAAATTAACAGACATGTAAAGGGAGAATTGAACACACATGTAAGTCTACCGTTATTTTAAATTACATGGCTGTGAGCTTCTGCAGGATGGAAATTTTTCAGGGTGTTTGATACATTACACATCAGTAGTTGTAATCTAGAAAAGTAAAGTTCATTGATAAAGGAGAACGTTACTGGTCAAGGAATCATGAAAACTTTACAATAGTGCAAGAGTCGAATATGAGGAAATAGGAAAGAACACTGGATAGTTGGAAAGTTCCGGTAAGAGAAAATATCAGAAGCCTTGGAAAGATCAAAGTTCCCATTTACTATAATTAAAACATAAAGAGTGTGACAGACTTTAACACTTGGAAGAAGTTGAACATCTTATTTTGTATGAATAGAAATCCATACACATGCCATGATTAAAAGGAGGAGATTTTTATAGGTAATTTAGTAAATGAAAGAGGATCAATATACACATATATGTAATATATATATGTGTGTTATTATATATGCATATATATGTATATATATAATATTTCCTACACAATAGTTTAACTGGTGAAATAAAAAATCAGAACCAGGAAATAGAAGCAAGGATAAGTAAAACTAACCTAATAACATTTTGGTAATTATCATTTTCTTGAGGTAGTCTCTACAGTGTTCTGTCTGATGTTGAACTCAGGATCCTCTTACCTTAACCTCCCAAGTACTAGGGTTGCCAACATGTTAAATAAGATTATTCAGATTTCAGTGGACTATTTTGGGAAGTTTATTAGTAGTGGAAAAAATGAAAAATAATAGCCAAAACTGATCAGTAAAGAAGCATAAACACATACTTTAAAACATCACAGAGTTGAATAGGAGCAAAACAACTAATTGTGGAATAAGTTGTCTAGAAATAAGTAAGTGGAGGGAACAGTGAGAGAAAGAGCGGAGAGAGGAAGAGATACAGACAGACACACACAGAGAAAGAGACAGAGAGGAGAGAGAAACAGAGAGAATGGTTTTAATTAAGATTTTATATTGCTTCTCTTTTTCTCATTTTCCTTTGCTCTTTAAAAGAAGAATAAGCTTTGGCTTCATTACTCTAAGATTGTAAGACAGCTCTCTATGTGGTGACAGATTCAAGCCCGTGTATGTACCGCAATCAATGTCTAATATCCTTATACATCTGATTTTGAAATCTCAAAGTACGTGAACATTTATGAAATAGTATTCTCCCCAGTGGAATAGGTCTGTGGTACACACAATTCCACTTTAGGTTCTACAAAGCTTGATTTTCTTTCCCTATAGATTTCATTTGTACCTTCAAGAGATGAAAATAGGCCAGGTGCACTGATCGCTACTGAACTTTCCTTTGAAGTCCATCTTCTATAATTTACCGTGGCATCTCTGATCTAAGGTTTCTTCTAGTCTGGAGAGATTTTCAGTTTAACTGGATGTGTAAACTTTGAGAAGACCTGTACTTATTTCAGAGTGATTCCTGTCCCAGAATAAATAAATAAACACAAGGTGATGATTATTTTCTAGTTTTGAATTCCTTGTGTTCTGTATTCCTTGGCTGGAAGTTTTCACACAAAAGTAGCATGCAGTTTTTATGTTTTTCACTTATACTTACATGTAAATATGTAAATAATAAATTAATCCTCGTTTGATCCCCATTGAGTTTATCTTTCATTAAACTTAAAGGTTTCACATTGACAGCCTGGGACTACATCATGGCTCACATGGTTAAGAACACATCTATAATGCTTCCATTCCTAAAAACCTAATCTTTCTCATTAGTGATATTTGAGACCTAATTAAACAGTTCTGAAATTTCTAATTAACTTTATATAAGTACCCATGTCTACTCTAAATTTTTCATTTGTGGAATTTATAGTAAAACTCATTTTAAAACTATTTAAAGAAATTGTTTGCTGTTGAGCACTGCCCTGAAACCTTATTGGTAAGTTATTCTAAAACAGTCCTGAATATTCTAGAAATACAGTATCAGTTCAATATTATAACCTCTGTTTACTTAAAAAGAGAGTAATGTAACCCTGTCCATGAAATTATTGATATGACTGCTCTACAATACTCTCTATGTTATGAAAACATCACAAAGGAAGAATGAAATAGTAACAACATGTATTATTTATTTATTTTCTCTTTTACTTGTTTCAGTAGTGTTGGGGATAGAACTTGGAGTCTATCTAGCTAAAACTCTACCACAAACTTACAGTTCAGCCTTCAAGTGAGACCCTTTTATCGTGTTTATGCTTGTGGGAGTTTATGCCACACGTGAGGACTTACCAAAAGGAGCCAAAGAGGGTACTACATCCCATGCAGCTGGACCTTCGGGCATTTGTGAGCTGCAGCTGTGAACTGCCTGGTTTGAGTATTGGCCACTGAGCTCTGGTCTTCTGTAAGAACAGAAAGTCCTCTTAAGCACTGAATTTTCTCACTAGCCTTAAGTTCAAATTCAAATCCTTTACTTAGGTACCAGAAACTATAGGACAATATATTTTGCACCTGCTAATAATTATTCAAGTACTTCTTGAACATTCTTTAATTATGCAAAGATATAAACTCTACTTTTAATTAAAATGTAGTTAAATCACTTTTCGTACCCCCTTTCCTCAAACCGGCTCTTCTTAAGTCTCCTCCATCTGAATCCTTATATACCCATCTCAAACTAATAAACTCTTCTCAAATAAACAATCCTACTTGTATATAATCACTAATATTTTAACAGTCTCCTTAATCCATTTTTGTTGTTTGTGTGTAAATGGTTTCAGTGCTGGTCACTCAACATTTGAGAATCAGTTAATAGTCCCATTCCGGGTAGTTACGACCTCTCCCTCTCTCAGCAGGCATTAAGTCCCTGTGGGTCCCTATGCAGGGGCCTGACCCTGAAGAATTTCTCCCTCCCAAGTTAGCATGTCTATCAATATTGCCATCATTCATATATTATGCTGCCATTTTTATGAGAGATGGTCTCACACCAAATTTCCTGGTATTCTGGATATTACAATTACCAAACCTTCTTCCATATGTTCCCTGAGTGGGACAGAATAATAGTCCAGTGGTTGAGAGCACTTGTTATTACATAAAAGTCACAACTGTTTGTAACTCTAGTCTTTGGTTATCTATGATCCCCTTCTTGACACAGCAGGCATGAGTCATGCATGTGTTACAAAGGTATACATGTACGCAAAACACTTAAGTGCATGAAATAACAAATTCCAACAACAACACCAATACTAATAATTTTAAAATATTCATAGTAGTATGTGCCTCATTCAAGGTTAGGGTGTTCAAGCTGAATTTTAAATTTGGAGGTATGTTATTATGATTTATTTATATTATTAAGATAAAAGTTGGTTGCACACGAAGTAACAATCTACACAAAAGTATTGGCCAACGCTAATGGGATTTCTTTTGACTTTGGAAGTTCCACATCTCTGCTAGGTGACTTTTGTGCAACAGAAAACTTTCAAAAAAAGTTCCACATCTAAACTGCATAAATATAACTACTGCTATCAGCAGTTTGCCAAGAACTGAATCATTAAATCATCTGTGAAACACAGTGTGATAATGGTTATTTATCATGTGTGAATCTCATCTCTCATATCAACAATGAGAGATGAGATATAATTTACAGCATCAGTTAAATGAATTATCAATAGGAACACCAAAAATTAAAGAAATTTAAAAATAGACTAAAGGCAGAAGAATAATTAAAGTGTGAGTCGGGCTTGTATCTCTCAGAAGTCTTTCCTTTGTTGGCTGATATTTTTCATGTTTCCCATTTGACATTCTTCATGTCCCATATATCTTAAATGATTTGCCACAGCGGTCAATGGCATGGCATGAAATCATTATTTTTGCTTTTGAATGGAAAATTTGAAATACTAATCTTCCAGCTGTTTACCTTATTTATTCAAAAACACCAGACAGCTGCATCTTGGCATTTTCTTGAATGTCGGGATTAGTTCTGAAGACCTTTCAGATCGACCACTCCAATTTTTAGTTTCTTGCTCTTTAAATGCATGAAAAAATTATTCTCAAATCTGATAAACTCACACATTCTGTCTTGCAGGTAAAATAAAGAAAGATCATGAGAAATAAAGAGCCTCAGGATGAGCTGTTCATTTTGACAATTGCCTTTGCCTATTACTGCCTTGTTCACTAGTGACATAAAGCATAAAAGTCAAAGAGAGTGTAATTGAAATGCATTGAAAAATATGTGTTAACTGTAAATCAGATAATCAGGGAACGCTGAATATAACTTTTATTTCTTAACATTTTTATAAAATATAGGTTCATTTATATGGTAGGCTAACTAATAACAATTAAAATATTGACATTTTAGTGTCAGCAAGCTAAAGAATATCTGCCAAAAAGTGTGGAATCTTTTTTTTTTCACTCAAGAGCAATGTGGGCATGAAGGAAAGCCTTGAAAGACTCAGGATGACAGTGAAATCTAGAGAGGGTTGGGGAGACATGAAACTTATCTATCTCCTTGCTAGCATCTATCAACTGGACGACTGTTCATTACAAGTCGAACCTACATTTTATATTATCATACTTGCTATAGGGATAAATCCTGTGCCTCTGTCAGTGACCCCACAGGCTGCCCAGCCATGCAAGTGTCACCCATATTCAGAGGAATGAGTTTGGACCTATGATGGCTGTTTCCCTGTCCAGCTGGACCTGGTGAGCTTCCATTAACTCAGATAAACTGGTTCAGTGGGTGTCCCTATCGTGGTCTTGACCTCTTTGTTTATATTCTCACTCCTCCCACTCATCACCTGGATTTTGGGAGCTCATTCCATTGTTCTGCTACTGGTCTCTGCCTCTGTTTCCATCAGTTGCTGGATGAAGATTCTATGGTGATATTTAAGGTATTCATCAGTCTGACTACAAGGCAAGGCACCCTCTCCTCTATTGCTTAGGGTCTTAGCTGGAGTCATCCTTGTGGATTCCTAGGAATTTCTCTAGTGCCAGGTTTCTTGCTAGCCCCATAATGGCTCCATCAATCAAAATATCTCTTTCTTTGTTCTCATCCCTGTCCTTTGTCCGTCTTGACTCCCCCTTCCCTCTAGTTCTCTTACCCCCTCTCCTTCTTCCTTCCTCTTCTCCTTCTGCCATCCTTTCTCCTCCCCCCCCATATTTGTCAGGCAATCTAGTCTATTTCGACTTTCCAGGTAGATCTATGTATGTTTTTCTCAGGGTTCACCTTGTTTCTAAGCATCCCTAGGATCATGAACTATATATAGGTTCAATATCCTTTGCTTTACAACTAATATCCACTTACGAGTGAGTATATACCATGTTCATCTTTCTGGGTCTGGGTTACTTCTCATATTGTTTTTTTTTTCTAGCTCCATCCATTTAAATGAAAATTTCAAAATGCCATTGTTTTTTTACGGCTGAGTGTATAAATGTGCCACATTTTCTTTAACCATTCTTCAATTGAGGGGCATCTAAGTTGTTTCCAGGTTCTGACTATTGCAGATAATGCTGTTATGAACATAATTGAACAAATGTTCTTTTAGTATGATTGAGCATCTTTTGGGTATATACCCAAGAGTGGTATTGCTGGGTCCTGAGGTAAGTTGGTTCCCAATTTCCTAAGAAACTACCATACTGATTTCCAAAGTTCTTGCAGGCATAATCCTCTTGCTCCATATCCTCTCCATTATAAGCTATCGTTGGTGTTTTGGATCTTAGCCATTCTGACTGGTGTAAAATGGTATCTCAGAGTTATTTTGATTTGCAGTCCACTGATGGCCAAGGATGCTGAACATTTTCTCAAGTGTCTTTCAGTCATTTGAGATTCTTCTGTTTAGAATTCTCTGTTTAGTTCTGTTCCCCATTTTTCAATTGGGTTATTTGAAATTTTGCTGTCTAACTTCTTGAGTTCTTTATATATTTTGGAGCAGTCCTCTGTCGTGTAGGGTTGGTGAAGATCTTTTTACATTCAGTAGGCCTTGGACCTTCCCCAATGCAATGGTGCCTTAACCTCTCTGAGGAGAGTTTGGGGGATGGGCGGTGAAGTATTTTGAGGGAATGGAAGGAGTGGAGTGAGTAGGAACTAGGATTACTATGTAAAATAAAAAAAGATAGTTTATTTCCTTTAAAAATAAAACTAAAAGAAAAGAAATAAAAAATAAATTATTAAACTAGGTGTAAGTATTATTTTATTGAACATCTAACTTTAATCAACCAATTTTAGCTACCAGACAACAAGAGAACATTTTAATTTTAAAGTGGGAGTTTTTAATCACAAGAGCTGGCAAATATACTGTATTATATGAGGAAAGAAAGAAGAATACAGAAAAATTAAATTATTAAATGATCAAGATTATAAACATAATTTTCCAATATAACAATAATGTCCATTAAAATGTAACTATAAAACATTAAATACAACTCAAAACTAAAGAAACTATATAAATAAGGTGAATTCTAAAAAGCTCATGGATTCAGAAGGTATGAAAAAATTCAAAAGTGTTCCAATTTGATCAAGAAATGATATTTTAATGAGAGGATTATTTTTTTAAAAAACAAATATTTTGCAAAGTAATGTTTTGTTGCAATTTAGAGACATTTTTTTTCCAGATTTATAGTGCTGTATCTGGATACTTGAATGTAAATACTTTTATAAATTTCAGGGGCTGGATCCATGGCTTAGTAGATAACATGTTTGCTGTGCAAGCCAGAGGAATGAATATTGGATTCCTCAGACTTGTGTAAATACCAGACAGGTTTTGCAGGCCTTCTGCAATAGCCAGGCTCAAAAGGTAGAGACAGTGATTCCCATGGAAGCTGGTTAGATAGACTAGCAGGAACATCAAATGTTAGTTTCAGGTGAGAGACTCTGCTGTCATTAATAAAGTGGAGAACAATCGAGAAAGACTCCTTGTATCAATTATAGGTTTCCATATGCACACACACACACACACACACACACACATGAACATATATATGTATCCTTATGCATGTACTCCCACACAAGTGAGGACATACATGCTTTCAATACATATATCACCATTAAAAATGATTTCATTCCATGCTTGTATTAACACTAATTGAACATTTTTAAAATCACAAAATAGGAAGAAAAACAGAATTTAAAATTGGATTTAATGATGCTATCTATCACCTATTATTCTTTTTTCTCTATCAAACATCTATTACCTATCCATAAATAGGTAATATATATGTATATACACATATATATTTCTATCTAAATATCTATGTATCTATGAATCTATCTTTCTATCTCTCTCTCTGTCTATCTATCTCTCTATACATCTATTTACCTAGTCTAATATATCATCTATTTACCTATATATTTATCTATCCACCGTCTATATATTATCCTTTTTCCTGCCATGTATCCAATTTTTGCCTCTTTCTTGTAGCTAGTTTTCATGAGTCGTCTATATCTCAAGGTAGTCAGATCATCCTTTCTGTATTTTCTATCATTTTATTGATTTTTATAACAATACTATAGACTCTGTAAGTTCATAAATCTATAAGGAATTCAAGACAAATTAAGGTAAATATTTTATACAAAACCAATGCATAAAAAGATAATTTACATTACCCTTTCCTATCCTATAACTGTCTATACCTAAAATAGTTTGAGTTTTGTCTGTCTGCCTTTACATCCTAATAGAACAGAGGTACAATAGTGTGGACCTACAATAAACACTTGACTAAATGAGTTGAGTTGGGTTTTGTATCTTTGCATGTTCCATTAATCTGATAGAGATGCCTCCCATTGCATGATATCAATAAAATCAACAAAAGGCACTTACTCACAGTTCTAGGGACTAGAGGAATATTTTCAAGTTTCCATCCAATTAGGTTTACATGAGGCATCTCTTTTTGACTTTTAGGTGGTTGCTTTCTGATTATACCCTTCTTATGTCTGTCCAGGATGAATGTGTGGTGGGTGTAGGATGAGGGAGGGTGGCCAAATCATTTTTATGCATCCTCTTATAAAAACATCCAAGAATCTATCATTGCTAAACTTAGATCTTCATTGAAACTTAATTAATTACACAGAGTAGTCATCTCCACGCAAAACCACACTGCAGAGGGGAGGTCACACTAATGAAGTTAGAAGAACAGTTAGTCCATAATAAATTTCAGTCTTTCAATCTAGACTGAGAGTTTTTAGGTGTAAGATATATACAAATCTTTATTATTTCCATTCACAGTAAATGACATATGTCATCAAGGTTGAAAATATCTACATAAAATCTATAAAAACATTGCTATCATAAATACAGAGAAAATAGTTAAAGTTTTGAGCAATGTTATTTTTTAAGAGTCCATAGCTGCCATTCTGTATATAACATATAATTATTTCAGAAATGATTTTAAAATTTGTATGTTGAAAGTCTGGTTTATAATTATGATAATAATATGGGATTCTATGCACTGATGCTGCTAAGATGTAATGAACAGAATTACAAGAATAATATGTCCTTTGGTGTTGAAAATTCATTCCTATAATTTAAGCACATTTCTTTATTTCAACTATACAAAATACACAGTTCCTCATTTCCCTAAATACATTTCTCTATTTTATCGTAAACTACATTTGAATTTTTTTCTCTAAATCTTTAAGGCTCTAGCCAGTCTATTTTGATTTCTTATTTGCCAAACACTCATATGGTTGTTTCAGTAGTAGTGAGCACTTGTCTTTTTGACAAGGGGTTCAGGTTCAATTCCCAGCACCTACATGGTGATTCACAACTATTTTTTAGCTCCAGTCTCAGGGCATTTCATATCATTTTCTGACTTCCAGCGGCAGAAGAAATGTATAAGGTGGATATAAATTCCTAAAGTCAAAACTCTCATACATACAATAAAATAATAAAATAAATAAACTTTGAAGAAACAAAACTTCCTCACTTAAGAAAAATGTTTGTTTAATACATGAATAGCAAAATAAAACAAAAACAGAATGGGATGGTCTTCTTTAATGTATCAAAATTAATTGTAACCTGTATAAAGTTATTCTTGAATAAAATGCTTACATCAAAATGTTCTCTACCTTTAAGTCTCAACATATTCCTCCAAATAATACCTGAATAATTCCCAATATATTATCATAAGCTATGCATTTATTCTAAAACTAATTTTCTAAACTGTATCCATTAGTGTACAAAATAAAATATTTCAAATTATTAAATAGATTAAATTAGATTCTGGGAACCAATTCTTTCTCAAGTATCTTTATTTCTGAAAACAAAATTATATAATAAGTTAAGCCATGTGTATTATTAGATTTTTTTAATTAGTTAGACTGGTTTTTAATAATGATCTGAGGCTGTGGAAACTGAATAGAAAATAATAACAAAACTACATAGTGATTTTCATTTTGTCATTTTTTATATTAAACTTTCAAAAATAAAAATTTTAAATTATACAATGGATAAATGAAAGCAAATGGTGCTTGCATAACTGGATATCAACACGTAGAAGAATAAAAATAGATCCATATCTATCGCCATGCTCAAAACTCAAGTTCAAATGGATCAAATACGTCAACATAAATCCAACCATACTAACCACCTCCTAGAAGAGAAGGTGGGAAGTACCCTTGAACACATTGGCACAAGAGACCACTTCCTAAATATAACACCAGTAGCACAGACACTGAGAGCAACAATAAATACATGGGACCGCTTGAGACTGAGAAGTATCTCTAAGGCAAAAAACACAGTCAGTAAGACAAAACAGCAGCCAACTGACTGGGAAAAGATATTTACTAACCACAATGTACAGAGGATTGTTCTCCAAATATATAAAGAACTCAAGAAATTAGATATCAAAATACAAAATAATCCAATAAAAATAGGGTACTGATCTAAACAGAATTCTCAACAGAATAATCTCAAATGGCCGAGAGACACTTACAGAAATGTTCAATATCCCTAGCCATCAGGGAATGCAAATAAAAATGACTCTGAGATACCATATTATACTAGTAAAAATTATTAAATTGAAAATTACCAATGATAGCTTATGATGGAGAAGATGCAGATTATGGGAAACACACTTTCACTGTTAGTTGACAAACTTGTACAACCACTTCAGAAATCAGTATAATGGTGGTTTCTCAGAGAATTAGGAATCAATCTACCTCAAGATGCAGCAATACCACCTTTGGGCATATACCCAAAATAGCAACACTCATACTACAAGGACATTTGTTAAACTAGGTTCATAGAAACATTATTCATAATAGACAGAACATGGAAGCAACCTAGATGCCTCTCAACTGAAGAATGAATAAAGAAAATATGGCACATTTACACAATGGAGTACATAAAAAAATCAATGACATCTTGAAATTTGAAAACAAATGTATATTACTAAAAAAAATCCTTAATGAGGTAACCCAGACCCATAAAGAAAATCATGGTATGTACTCACTCATAAATGGATATTAGATATAAAGCAAAGGATGATCATTCTATAGTCTATGACCCTAGAGAAACTAGGTAGAAAGGAGATATAAATGTCTCCCCCACCCCGGAATGTGGAAACAAATAAGAACTCCTGAGAAAATTTGGGAGGGGAAGGAAGGACTGAAGAGGATGATGAGGGAAAAAGGGAAGTTAAGAGGAGAACAAGAGGGACTGGGATGGCCTAGATGGGGAAGGACACAGGAGGAGAGCAAGGAAAGAGATATCTTGATGGAGGGAGCCATTATGGGATAGCTGGAAACCTAGCACTCAAGAAATTCTCAGGAATCAACAAGTATGACCCCACCTAAGACCCTAAGCAATAGTGGAGAGGGTACCTGAACTGGCATTCCCACTGTAATCGGATTGATGACTACTTTAATTGTCATCATACAACTTCCATCCAGTAACTGATGGCAGTAAAAGCAGAAATTGACAGCTAAGCGCTGGGGTGAGTTTCCAGAGTCCAGTAGAAGAGAGGGAGGAGTGATAATATGAGCAAAGGGGTCAAAACCATCACCCCTGCTCAGATTATTTCAATGGGAATGGAAGGATAGTGCTGACAATCTGCCTTTAGCATCCTTGCTATCTGGAGGTATTGGAGGTTTTTCTCCTGTCCAAATTTCCTAAATAACCACTCTGAGGTTTAATATAACTCGCACACTGTTTGGCCTACTAGCTCAGGCTTATTATTAACTAGCTTTTACAGCTTAAAGTAACCCCTTTCTCTTAGCTTATATTTTACCATGAACTTTGTGGTTTGTTAACTGACATATAGCTTCTCTGGTGACTGCTTGTGTCTTCCAGACTCCAATTTCTTTTTCCCTGTGTCTTTACTTAGATTTACTGCTTGACTCTATTCTGCTTGGCTATTGGCCACATTAGCTTCTTTTATTAACTAATGAAAATAAAACACATTAACAGCTTTATGGAGGGCATTCCGCATCATTTCTATCAATGTTTCTTGACCCACCCAGCAGGTCCTAAGTTATTCCAGGGTCTGAAGAGGCACTATCTGAAAGACATGGGAGAGAAAAAGAGACGGACGCCAGTGTGACAGTGGATCTGATCTATTGGGAGCTCATCAAGGCCAGAGGGACTGGGACTGAATAAGCATGGGATGAAATCGGACTCCCTAAACGTGGCGGACAATGAAGGCTGATGAGAAGCCAAGGACAATGGCACTAGTTTTCGATCCTAATACATGAACTGGCTGTGTGGGAGCCTAGCCTGTTTGGATGCTCGCCTTCCTGGTCCTGGATAGAAGTGGAAGGACCTTGGACTTCCCGCAAAGCAGGGAATCTGGACTGCTCATCATTCTCGAGAGGGAGGGTGAATGGAGTGGGGGGAGGGGGAGAGGGGTAGGGGAGTGCGGAGAGGGGGAGATGTGTGGGAGGAGGGGGAGGGAAATGGGAAACGGGGAGGAGGCGGTAATTTTTCAAAAAAAAAAGTTTATGTGCGACTTTCAGTGACATCTGCTTAACCTAACAATGTAAATACTTGGGCCTGCTTTTCTCACTCTTTCACTTTTGCTAGTCTTTAACAATCTTCAGAACAATCCTCCTAGCATGCACACACACACACACACACACAACCACAAATGACTAAGTGAGATCATATGTCAGTTTCTCAAAACTCTCTCAACAATGAAGTGGGGACCGAAAGTAATAGTTGAGTGATGAATACTTTACCAAGTCAACTAACTTCCTCATTGTCTTTAAAAAGAACAGACCCATTTGCCATTGTGCTATCACTTTGAAACTCTCTTCACACAACTGATACTTAATATAATACATAAGCCATGGGGTGGGGGCTGTGGAGCTCAAACTGTACATAAATTTGAAAATGCAAAACAGTCTATCTTACATTTATAAACATTTTCCTTCTATGAAGGTGTAATCCCATAATGGTTGTACTGTAAATATAAAATTGAAGATGGGTTCTGTGTAATCAGATAAACATTAGATTTTAATGTTCATTATATTAGTTTAAAATGCAACCTCTCTACTCTTGCGTTTTAAGATTGCATTTATGAATGCCTCACCTCACTTATTCTATGGTGCATATGGGGATATTTGTTAGCATATATTCCAGTGAACATGGCACTCTACATTCGTTTATCTTTAATTTCATTCAGTTCAACCCTTTGTGCATTCTTTGGAGACTTTAAACAAAAGCTATTACATGCCCAGGTGATTTATCTAGAGTTTAATGTGGCAGAATAAGCTGTTGAAAAATTAATTCTGTAGTTCTTTTATTATAGAAAATGTATAAAACATTATTGTCATTTACTTTCCCTTTGAACCTGGGCAGTTCTGATTTTGTATCTTTGCATACTGGGGCTCCTTTATGCATTGGGGTAGAAGCGGGCAGAGATATTTTTGGAAGTGTTTTAGACAACGTAGTCATTGGTAATTGTTATAGGAAAGCAACCAACATTTCAAAGTAAAGTTGCCTATGCTTTCCTCATTCTAATATTGTGAATAGTCTTGACTCTCTAAGACAATGAGCTGATTCTAAAGTACACATTTCAAGACATTCACACAGTTGTATTCTTTTCATGACAGCCTGGGGATTTCTGGAGATATTGACCTAATATTATTACCTTAGGAAGAGGTCAGAAGGATAGCAGATATGGTTTTATTTTAGTTTCAGTGTGTCACACAGCTAATGATAGCCATGAGCCAAATAATATGTGCTTGGATCAACAGGGTTTAAAGTTTCATATAATTTCCTTTGTATTTGTAATTTAACTGAAGACAACAGTTTTATAGGAAAAGCATGATTTATTTTGTGAAGTGCCACTACTATAAAAATATATAGAATTAAAAGAATACACAAGTTCTCTTTTTTCTTTTGTTAATTTCATTTTATATTCCATTCACAGTTCTTCCCCTACTCCTCCTTCTACAACCCTCTACTACCATCCCCCCAGCCCACCCCCATCCACTTTTCTCAATGGGTAACATTTTTAAAGCAATCAAAAAAAAATAAAAACCATTGTTTTGATTCATAAGATTACAGGAACAAATCAAAGGCGAAAGATGGCAGTGGCTAAGATCAACATGAAGAGCTAAAAGAATGCATTGATTTCTTAGAAAATTAAACATCCTTGCCTGGAAAATTTCCTGAAGCAAAAAAGAGTGAAGAAAGTCAGCAGACTTTGTAACATGTGGATGCTGAATAGTTCAACAACATCAGTATGTATGCAAACGTTATAAAATGCTCCATAGCCGCTTATACCCTTAGATCTGAGAATTCAAAAGATGCAAGTCCATAAAATGTGATATTTTCAATAGCTTATAAAGTGAAATATAGTGTATTATCACCTCGAATTTTCTATGGAAAGCTTTGATACACAAAGCTGAAACTGAAAATTTAAGAAAAAAAGAACTGTTTCTCAATTAGCATGTAGAATGAATGTTGTGGGATTCCCCTCTGTATTCTGTGAATACCATTGGTGAATAAAGAAACTGCCTTGGCCACTTGATAGGGGAGAACTTAGGTAGGCAGGGAAAACTAAACTGAATGCTGGGAGAAGGAAGGCAGAATCAGAGAGAAGCCATAGAGCTGTCACTGGAGACAGACATGTGGGAACATTGCCGGTAGGCCACAAGCCACATGGTAAAACCTAAAATAATGAAAATGAGTTAAATTAAAAATAAAAGCTGGCCAATAAGAAGTTAGAGCTAAAAGGCTAAGCAGTGATTGATTAATAAAGTTTCTATGTGATTATTTTGAGGGCTGTGTAGCCGGGAACAGACAGCAGTCTCCTATTACAAACGAAGGCTAATGTTCAGACTTAGTATTTTGAATATTGTAATTGTATTGCTCTTCCAGATCACAAACTTAATAAAGTGTTTATGTGGGTAATGAAACCTAATATAGCCTATAGTTTACTATATTTCCTTGAGGACATTATAAAAAGTTAAACTGAAACGAAATTTCTTGATTTCTACATGTCGTAACATTTTAAGATGAAGCTATATTGACAACTAGTTTTATTTCTTATTCAAATGATGACAAAAATAAGATAGGGTCAGGATTTATCAAGAACCCAGAGTGTTCTTATTTAGAATTATGATCATCAATATTATCCTCATGAATTATTCTTCTACTTACTGTTCTGTATTTACTTTAATGTAAGTTAATAAAGTTTTAGTAATGAGATTTGTAAGTTTGCCAAAAGACATAATAGTATGCATAATACTTTTGCTAAGCTTTAATGTTTACTTAATTTTACCATTTGGAAAAGGCCCATTCAGTGTTGGACTAATATATACTTTTACTGCATTCCTTATTTGTCTCAAAGTAATTCCTAAGAGTTATTCAGTGAACACACTTGAAAGTAGTTCATTAATTCATTTACACCTACAGCCTAACAGCTTTTCTTCTATTATGTCTACATAGTGGTGCCATTTGTTTGTGTGTTTTTCAGGACAACAAATTAGCTTGTAGAGTCGATATAGGAAATGGTATTGATTCACTTTTTAATTGAATCTACTCAATTCAGATTTCAAAACTAAACATTCATGGATAAAGGGAGAAAGATATTATAGGTAATATCATTTAAGCATTAGACATACATTAAAAATTAAATTCTATGTTATATTACAGAGTGTACACAGATCTTCTTCACCATGAGATAACCTATCTCAATATAATCATAAATAAGCCTAAATAAATAAATAATCATAAATAATATAAATAAGCAACATTATGGAAATAGCACTGCTTTTATCATTTGTCTGCAGTAGTCAGAGAATTCTGAGAGCAAATTTGCAATAACTTTTTGTTTAATCTAAAAAATTCCAAATTGATAAAATAGACAGAAATGGTTAGAAATTGCTTTGCAGTGTATATATATGCATATATATATTATTATTATTATTATTGGAACAAGAATGCAATTTCATCAATGAGCCGTCACCAGAGCATTGATAATATATTGCCCTTGTTATCCAGTCATTCCTTTCCACCTTCCTCCTCCTCATATGTAGTTTCTCTCCTAAATGTTGTGACTACATGTTTGCTCTTAATTTAAAATTTTTGAGAACTTTATATATGATTGTTCTTCTTGGATCAATTACACTCATCCCTCTTCCCTATGTAGATCCTCCAATGTCCCTTCATCTATTCTCAAATTCATGACATTTGTTTCTTTAATTACTTTTTTGTGTATTTTATTGTTTATTCATTGTGTGTGTGTGTGTGTGTGTGTGTGTATGTCTATACAAGGTTTGATGTGTCCTTTTAGGGTTTTTCCTATAAATATTTAGTAGAACTGCCTTCTTAAGATAGGATCAGGGTTTAGTCCCTAGAGAAATATCGTTCTCTATCTCTTAGTAGCCATTAACTACCTGTAGCTCTTCTTCTAGAACTAGGGCCTGGTGATATTTCTTGATTCAGGTCATCCAGGGCTTGTTTGGGGATCATTATGATGATGATGATGATGATGATGATGATGGTGGTGGTGGTGGTGGTGGTGAAGTTGTACTAGTAGTAGTATTTTATCTTCATTATTTAGATTTTGTGGATAAAGCTTCCCTGTTAGAGTTAGAAGACAGCTTCTCATAGCAGACATTCTGACCTTCTGATAATCTTTCTGCTCCACTTCATTGTCCACTGAGCTGTAGTTGTAGATATTTTGCCTTAGATGTATCAATTGGGGCTGGCAACTCATTATGAATTGTTTTCTGCATTTTGACTGATTATGTATTACTGTGATGGTCTCTATCTACTCTTTGGATAAAGCTTCATTAATGAGGGTTGAAGACTGGATACATTTATCTGTGAGTATAAGGACAGACCATCAGAATGTGGCTAGAAATTACACTGACTCAGGAAAGTGAAGAGACAGGTCGTTCTTTGAGGTCCATGGCCTCACTAGCTAGCGATAGTTGTCTAGATTTACAGAAGTGGGCATGAGTTCTATGACTTTGAACTGACCCTGATTTTAAGTCAGTGACGTAATTGGTGATGTTGAGCTTTTTATGATCTTCCTTCAGTTTCAAAAACACGACCTAGCCTAAATTCCTATTTTCCTTACCTTTGTGAAAAAGTAGAAATGAAGGCACATTTTTCCCATCAAACTGTTTCCAGAGAATACACTTGCAGTGTATAAACCAGAGAATTCAAGTCATTTAGCTGTACACATTATTTAAGTATAGACCCACAACATGTAGTTGCTAATTGTATGACCAATAGCTTAGTGTATATTAAATAGCCTTATTGAATTACTTTGGCATTCTATGTACATGCTGACTTTTAAAACATAATTTTTTTGGGGAAAAATTAATACTGTTAGAGTTTTTGCCAAGAAGTTACTTAGTATTGCTCAGGTCATCACTTCTTTTATCCATGTGTGAAATTTTAGGAAAGAGAACACATAAAGTAACTTTGAAGAATTTAACTTCTACAATTCTACTACAATATTAGCATGATATTCAAAAGCTATTGTTCACACATTTTTAGTAAAACAGTGTGTAAATTTGTCCCTATAATTTTCTTCAATCTTTTTGCTTTTATTAGATAATAATATCTAATTGGGTAATTAAATTTTCTGTGAAATCTGTATACATGTATATAATTTCAAATTAGTGAAACTACAAATATGCATAGTGAAGATGATTTTCTAATGATATCAAAAGGCCCAGGGTGATATTAGCTGTGTTATAGAAATATGTTGATAAAGGCAATTAGGAATAAAATATTTACAGCCAAACAATTGACTGAATATAAACTCCAGGAGAGACATTCCAAGTTAGTATGTCAATAAATTTTCAGCTTCAAATATTTCATATTTTGCATGGAAGAAAACAGCATATAAAACCATCCACTGTGACCAAAACATCAAATAATGTTTATACCATTTAACAGAAATTTGTCAAGGAAAATAACATGATAATAAACAAAAATACTCTTTCGATCAAAGAAAAGGAGAATAATTATTATAAAACTAGATGAGACCAAAAAAGTGAGGTGTTTTTTGACTTGTAATCTTTATTTTTTTAAAATTCCATTTTATATTTCAACTACAGTTCTCTGTCCCAACCTCCCTCCTATCTCTACACCTGCAGCCCACTCCCCCTTCCACTCCTCCCAAAGAGTAAGGTCTTCCAGGGAAAGTTAACAAAGTCTGGCCCTTTAAGTTGATGCAGAACAAAGCCCTTCCCCCCTGCTTTAAGGCTGAGTTTGCCATCCCACCATAGGGAAAGGGATCCTACAAGTTAGCTCATGAAGTAGGGATAGATCCTGGTTCCACCTTCGGGGGCTCCTCTGATAGACCAAAGTACACAACTGTCTCCCACACTAACTTGTATGTTTTAAAGAAAGTTCTGCCATAGGCATTGCTAGCCTAAAATTTACTAGCTAGCTCAAGCAGCATTCATCTTCATGAGTGCTGGGATTATAGATAGTAGCCCAAAATCCTGATTAAGTTATACAAGCATTTTGTTTTCATCTTAAATTCACCAATATTGTCCTGAAGAGAAGGTACATATTTGGGGATCTCAAGATATCTGTGCACATTTTTTTTGTGGATATTTCTTAAAAGTAGGAGGAACATTTAAACTATTATCACTTAACAAAATATTTGTCTGCATGAGGGTATGCATTGCCCATGCAAATGCTTTCATGGGCTCCTTTCAGGTCTGTCTTTAGTAGAGGCTTTTTTTTTTCTTGAATTTCTCTGGAACTGTTCCATTTCTGCTATTAATTAACCTTTCTTTCTCAGAATTGGTTACACATTCAATGTGAATGCTTGTCTCTCCGTGTGTACTGTCCATGAATTTAGGAGACTAGCTGACGCTCTCAGGAAAAGGGCACCAAATCTTTTCTCAGTCAACCCTTTGGTTAGTGGATTCTCAGTGGTCAGTCAGAGGCAATAATTGTGGTCATGTGTCACCATAGACTACGCTCAAGGGCCTGATCTCTATTTCTTACTCCCTTATAGAACCCTTAAATGCTATCTGCAGCCCTTTTTCCTCTTAAGGTTTCAATTAAACAGCTGCAAAATGTGATTGCTGGGGGAGAGCGGTTATAGAAAATGCAGAGAAAAAGTAGCATGGCTGGCTATGGGTCTGGTGATTCAGTATACAAGCTGTAGAGATATCCATCCCTGTTCCTCCCTCATACACTCCAGATAGAAGAAGGAATAATGCAGCCGCCCAGAGAGTCTCATCAATGAAAATATTGCAGGGTTTAGTTGCTATTTTTTCAATCAAAGCACCTGTAATTTGACACTCACTACGTGCCTGGAATAACTTAACATGATGGTGTTTCTTTGTCTAAACATTACAGCTGTGCCCTGCTTAATTTGTTTCAATCATCAAGTATATTGTTTAAATACAGAGGTGTCTTAAATGTTAATTCATTTTGAGAAGAGTAGGGGAACACATCTTTCAAGAGCCTGTTGACTAGCAGACACAAAAGTCAAAGAGTTCATTGACTTTAGGTCAACTTAACAGTGTGGCAGAGCAAGTGGGCCAAATTCTCAGTCTGCAAACCAGTCACTTCTGACACAGGCACTTAGCATGGTGACCTTGAGAGAAGCACTAGGAGTCACAGGATTTATATGCATACTTCAATGGCAGCTTAAGAAGAAGGGGTGAGGTGAACATGTTACGACAAACGTATGATAGCAGACTGCTCACCAGTCATCCAAATAGGAGACCGACAACAGCCACCAACAACGGCAAAGTTTTAGCATGAGTTTTGCCATTTGAGGATCACTCTTTCCCATGAGATCTCACAGGGATATCAATTTTTATCAAAGAAAATTTATCAGAGTGTGTCATTTCACTCTCAATATTCAGTTTTAAGCAGAACAAAAGGATCTGCTACCACAAGCTGAGTTAAGGATGAAGGCCATTTTACTTCAGAATGAAAGATATACCCCAATTTATTTAATTGTTCTGGACTGAATCAATTCTTCATGGTTAGTATAGTAGCTATGTTTCTATTTCGGTGATCAAATATACTGGCAAAATAGTTAATTTTGTCTCATATTTCATGCGGACGCTGTTATTCATACAAAAGAAGTCCCAGCATCTCAAACAGAAGGCTGCTTCTCAGATTGTTTTCTAGGCCAGGAAGATGACAGTAATGCCAACAATGTGTGTTTGCACATCTCTTTTTATTTTCTTATCTTTAAATTGATTTTTCATAATTTCTCCCTTTCCTTTTCTCTTTGCATATACTTTTCCTTGCTCTTATTTTCTAATTCAGGGCAAGGCTGCTTCATTCATTTATTGTTGTTACATGAATATGTATGTATGTACATATATATGAACATATATAAAACACATTTAGATAAATATAAATGCATACATATACATAAATACTTACATATACTTATATACCCAATGATATATATATATACATTTATATATATATATATATATATATGCATGTATGGATTCATATATATTCCTAAAAGTACTTGTCTCCAGGCCTGGATATTTGAGTTCTGTCTTTGGAGCTGGAACCACATGATAGAAAGTGAGAAGTGTCCTCTGATGCACACACCCACAAAGGCACACTGACACAACCACACACGCATGTGCATGCATGAGCACAGTAAATATACAAATTAAAAATAAGTAATAGAAAAATTATACAAAACTAAGTTACCTAAAAAGTTTTTTTTTTTTTTTTTTTTTTTTTTTTTTTTTTTTTTTTTTTTTTTTTTTTTTTTTTTTTTTTTTTTCCCCCTTCTTTTTCAGGGTAGAGACCAGCAGACACCAAAAGAAGGACTGCTTTAAAAACCCTGTCAGTGAGAAGAACTCATTTTTTTTTTTTTGGGGGGGGGGAGTTTTTTTTTTTTCCCCTTCCCTTGTGCCTTTTTTTGGGGGGGTTTTAATTGTTTTTTTTACTGCTAGCCTTTTACTTTTTCCATTTCTATAGAAGGAACCGAGAAAAATCCTTCTTCCAATTCTAAATCAAATCTAACATTTATGAATAGAGGTGACAGAAGTTCCCGGATTTTTGTTCTGAAAAATAATAAGGGTGTCCAAATATTTTCTCATGCCATTGGTAAGGTCAAACAGTTGAATTCACAAAAACTATCTTCATCAGTGGGAAGTTATTCTGACAGTGTCTTCCACATGAACTGTGACTGCTCCTGGTTTGACTCAGTGGACTCCTGGAAGAGAACAGAAGTAACCAAGGAGACGAAGCTATACTGAATTTGGTGCTGTATGTATTTGGTCAAGGGAAACTTTACCTTTCCACATGTTTTTATATTAACTGAACAGATGAAAGTGCTATCAAACCAATGGAGCAACGAGAACTTCCGTCTGAACAACGTGCATCCACTGACACAGGATTTATGCAGATCTTAGTAGTGTAATTGATTTTAAAGGTCCAGAAGCAATGTGTTTTACTTATATGGTGAATAAATGTATATTAGGGAAAAGCCAATATAAAATGTTTCCCTTTTAATATATCGCTTCCCCTAACAATATGTCAGCAACTGTGACCTTCCCATGACTACCAATTCTTCAGACAACATAGTCGAGCATCACTGAACAGGGGACTGTCAAGCACCTCAGTCAGGTTTGTGACGATGAAGACATCAAGAGATTATGTTTTAGGGTTGTCAGAAAAAGGTGAACAAGAATTTTTCACTGATTTGATAGCAATACAACCTGTGAGTGATGTGGACCTTTAAATCATAACCTTTGACAGTGAAAGGAATGCTGGGCCTCATCAATGTGTATATAATCATGTACAAAGAAACAATGGGGACACATGACTACTGTGCCATGCATAAATATAAGTATACCTATACATACATACGTGTGTATTTATTTATATACATTATATTATGGAATTATGTAGCATTTATTAATATATATGGATTTTAATTGGTTATGTAACACCACATAGTCAGCATTGGGATCACTTATATTTAAAACAACACTAAATAGATTCAAAAGATTATATTTAGATATTTATTTCTTATAAATAAATCTAAAATATAATAAAAATAACAATAATAATAATTGAAGAAAATAGGGCCATACTTTTTATGTGGGATAGGGATGTGGGAGGAATTAGATGAAGGAAAAGGAGTGGGAGATGATTTAATTGTATTTTTATTTTAAAAGATTATCAAAATATTTTTACCTTAAAAAATAATTATCTGTACATGAGTATATAAGACTAGTCATGTCTTCTAAGAATTTTATTGGCAAAATGAGCATTTGACCAGGTATTAATAAGAGTTATAGAAATAATTTCAATGGTAAAACACATTTTAAAAAATAACTACATATTTTTTGAATGTAAACATTGAATGTATAAATTTATTGTAGAATCTGATAATGTATGGGAACTTCCCACATTTGCTTACATATTTAACTTTTAAATGAGCTATCCCAAGATAAATATTTTGCAAAATTAATTATATATAAAACAGATTTTGAAAAATACTATCACTGACTGAACATAATTATATTTATATGCAATTATGCCATTCCAATATTTCTCCTCTTTTTAAGAATGCAATTTCCTGTTTTAGTGTACTTCATTTTATTTTATGTCTGTTGGTACTTGGACTGAAAGTATGTTGGTACACATGAGTGCCTGATGCCCATAGAAACCAGGATAAGGTATAGGATCTCCTGAATGTGGCGTTCCAGATCATTGTAAGCTGCTCTGTGGGGGCTGGGATCCTCAAGAAGATCAGCAAGTATTATTAATCATAGAGCCAGCTACCCAGCTCTTTGTAAAGATTGTTCATGTGTATTTCAATTTCTGAGCTTACTAAGCATTCACTGAACCTAACATACCAGAAGACAGAAGCTAATTGTTGAAGTGGCAAAGCATATAAGCTAAGAGGGGTATAGCATAAGAAGAAATAAAAAGAAGTTATTCTTTAAAAATCATTTTTTTCCTATGATCTTCTTGGTCCTTTATAGACCCATTTCATTATAATATAAATGACTACAAGAATGTCAACCTAAAGTACATCTTGGCCCCAGTACTCTGATTCTTAGATGTATTAACTATTTGGAAATTTCATACACCAATGAACTGTCATATTCCACATACTAGCCCTCAGATACTTGACTTTTAGTAAAATTTAAAACATTTCAGAAAAGCACAAAGGAATTTCTAAGCACCATGACACTTCTGAATAGGCTTCCATAAATGGATTCTCTCATCAAAGTCTTTCTAGCCTCCTTTTTTGAGATACTATGTTGGATAATTAATTCAATGGTTGTATTGGCAGCTGGTCTCCTTACATTTAATGGAAAGTTCACCAGTCAGTTTTAATTGATACCATCCTGGGATGGATTTGTTTAAATATTCAGCCTGATATTCTGTATGACTAATTTATTGTCATAAACTGAGTAAGTGGCATTTCTAAAATTCAGCATTTATCATAAATTAAAATTTCTAGTATAAAACAATATCCCATGGGCAGGTTAGTTGCTTAAACTGAAGCATCACCCCTTTCTACCATAAACTTCTCTAAGCATAAATTAGGTTCTATTATGCCATATTATACTAGAAATTCATCTGTGAAGAAATGGTATGTCACTTACAACTATTTTCTGCCCTAGACAAAGATCACAGGGTGGGTAAAAAAAAAGGGGCACAGACTAGGGAATCAGACAATGCTTCATTTCCAAAGTCCCATTTAGAATATATAGATGATGTAATATCGTCAAAATGTTTGTATGTCAATTGCAACATTGATAGTGAAATCCGCAAGGCAAGCACACATGTCGTCTGCCAGAAGGGAAGAACACCAAACCCAGGCATCATACACACACTAGTGAGAGAGAAAGATAAATTGAGAGAAAGACTCACACAGAGACACACAGAGAGATATAGGCACACACACACACAGAGAAAGAGAGACAGAGAGAGAGAGAGACAGAGAGACAAAGAGAGACAGAGAAAGAGAAAAAGATAATGAGAGATGAAGACAGACACAGTGTGTGTGGCTACAACTTTGACTACATTTTGAATTAAATAAAATTCCAAAATGGAAGTAGTACAAATTAGAGATGTTTTGCTTAATTTAAAGTAGGAAGATCAACTTTTTTTTGATATGTGCAAATTCCTTTTACTCATAAAATAATTTCCTTGTCCCTCTTGACTCTTTTGACAGGTCTTTTGTTCTTTTTTAAAAATTTATTTATTTTTTATTGAAAATTTCCACCTCCTTCCCTCCTCCCACTTCCTTCCCCTCTCCCCATTCTCCCTCCCCCTCCCTCTCCAGTCCAAGGAGCAGTCAGGGTTTCCTACCCTATAGGAAGTCCAAGGTCCTCCCTGTTTCCCCCAGGTCCAAGAAGGTGAGCATCCAAACAGACTAGGCTCCCACAAAGCCCGTCTATGCAGTAAAATCAAAACCCAGCGCCATTGTCCTTGGCTTCTCCATCAGCCTCCACTGTCAGCCACATTCAGAGAGTTTGGTTTGATCACATGCTTCATCAGTTCCGGTCCAACTGGCCTTGGTGATCTCCCATTAAATCCTGACTTCCTTGTTCATATTCTTCCTCCTTCTGCTCTTCATATGGACCTTGGGAGCTCAGTCCATTGCTCCAATGTGGGTCTCTGTCTCTATCTCCATCTATGGCCAGATGAAGGTTCTAGGGTGATATGCAAGATATTCATCAGTGTGGCTATAGGATAAGGCCAGTTCAGGCACCCTCTCCTCTGCTGCCCAAGGAACAAGCTGGGGACATCTCCTTGGACACCTGGGAACCCCTCCAGAGTCACGTCTCTCAGTGGGTTCATTGCCTGATTGCCCTTCCTTCCTTCCAGAGGTCCCAAGTTTGATTCCCACTAAACGCACGGAGGCTCATGGCCATTCTTCCTGAGGTCTGGTGCCCTCTTGTGGGAAGATCAACTTCTAATCCCACACTTGAGGCAGAATTTCACTTATAATCTGGGCCATACATTCTGTTGGAAGTCTATTATACAAGTCATGGAAGAAGGAAGCTTTGTGCTTTGCCTGCTTGTTCTTGCTTTGCTAGCAATCCATTCCTTCACTGGCATTAGAGCCTATTCTTTGGATTCCAGCATATGCTGAAGATGGGCTGAGTCATCCAGCCTCGTGGACTAGGAAACTACTGGGTTCTTGGATTTTCTGTTCACTTTCATTCTTGAATTAACCATACCATAGCCTACTATTCATTCTCATAAATCTGTGTATATGTATATATACACACACACATATATAATATGTATCCTATGCACACGTACACACACACACATACACATATATAAAGAGGCATTATATAAGTTCTTTTACTCTAAAGAACCCTGACTAATACACAGATAAAACAAAATAAAGTAAAATAATAAAATAAAAATAATAACACACCCACAACAAGATCAGCAGAATCAGCATTTCTTCTGGTTTATGCCTGCTTGACTTGTTCTTCTTCTGTGAAATCTGGATCTGTTCAGATTAGAATATTTTCATGGCTTAGTTTCCAAGTAACTTTCTGTTTATTGCCAATCAGATGTTAGTATTCTACAGCTGTGAATTAAACCAGTTTTGAAACAAGATTTTCAGTTTCTCTCATGCAAGGCATATGGGTATTTAGCAAACTTGGAAATATCGTCATTTTTAGGAAATGTGAGAATTTTTATGTCAGCAATCTGATTTCAGAAATTACAGTAATTATCTGAATTAGTAATTCAGAAATTACTAATGATTCTCCTTTTTTTTTAGTTTTGTTTTGTTACTTTATAAGTTTCCAATGTTGTAGGGAGGCCGTTAGTTCGTTTGCAGGCCACCCGGCAGCTCAGACCCAAAATCATCACACAGAAATTGTATTAATTAAAACAGTGCTTGGCCTGTTAGCTTTAGCTTCTTATTGGCTAACACTTATATCTTAATTTAACCCATTTCTAGTAATCTGTGTATTACAACGTGGCTGTGGCTTACCAGCTAAAGTTCCAGTGTCTGTCTCCAGCAGAGCTAAGTAACTTCTCCCTGACTCCGCCTCCTTTCTTCCAGCATTGTGTTTAGTTTTCCCTGCTTACCTAAGTTCTGCCCTAACCAATTCATCACATACAGAGGGGAATCCCACATCGTCTTCCCTTTTCTGTTTAAATATAAAAGAAGGCTTAATCTTTAACACAGTAAAATTACATATAACAAAACAGGTATCAAGCAAGAATTACAGTTAAAATATTTATATCTACTTTGTCTTTTATCATATCTAAGGAAAACTATAATTATAACTATAAATTCTTCAACTCCATCAAAGACTTCAGAAGGATATAATGTTACCTAAGTAAACAGGAAGTACATTGTAAGCAAATTCCCAAACTCTAGAAATGACAGAGACATTTTGCTGTCTGGACAGACAACCAAAGTTCTTCTGTATTGCTGGAGCCTCCATCTTCAGCCTATAGGCCTATAGTATCCTACAGATATTTCAAAGACTGTTCAGCCTATATTGGCAGTTTGTCAATCACATTTTTCTGTGTCCTGCAGATTGTCTAGCAGTTTCTTTCATGAAGCAGGAACCCTAAAGAAAGGTTTCACCTTTAGGCAAGTTCAACAGTCATTTCTTTGCAGGTCCTGCTTGTCCAGCTCGATAAACAGTCCAGGCAAGAGCAATTTCTTGCCCAAATGACTAGCAAACTCCATAAGGAGTCTCTTTGATGCCCATCTTTCTCTTGAAGGAGATTGGAGCTGCCAGGAACAAATGTGTCTCACTGTCATGAAGTCTTAAGTTATTAAAATATTTTAATGCCATATTCTGAAGGACTCTGAAAGATTTGAAGAATACCTATCTAACTGTAATATCTCTTTATATATCTAGAAAACCTAACTAACATGTATCTATAAATCAAGATCAATACCAATGAAAATGTCTATAGCATATGCCCCTTTAATTAAATGTAAAGAAACATTTATAAACAATATGTGGGAATATGATGATGTAACTAAGAACGAAAAACAAATAGAAGGAAACGGAAACATTAGAATAGACATTATCTTGAAATTAAATAGCCACATTACTAAACAGTTCCATAATGTGATAATGCAAGAGGTTCTTTTCATTACCAAATCTAACAATGGGTCTTGTGCATATCAGCATGATGGCAAGTGTTTCTACATGTTATTACAGTGAATCATAGTGCTTAACTGAGTTTGCATACTATTTCCTAATTTAATCAATCCTTATCCTATAGTCTTCTTCCCATAATTTATGTATTACAGAATAAATTTATTTATTATCCTGCAGGATAGGAACTAGTTTAATAATTTCTTATTCTTCTAGTCTCAGAAAGCAATTTGGAAGCTGTATCAAACAATTTAGAGGTAAACACAGTTGACACAGAAAAACAAATGAAAGGAGATACAATAAAGAATTCTTTCTTAAGTCCAAGATTATGTTTCCATTAGAAATACTATTAGATAATGGTATTTTTCAGTAAAGTTGTTCCTGGCTGGTATTTTGGACACAAAGACAAACAAGTAGCTCACACATGACTGCATACATATTCATGTTTAGCCCTGGAAGCTAAAATAATTGAATTCATAGCAAAATAAAGTAGTTTATAAAATGATATTCATATCAAAGTTTAACTATTTTCTCCTTCTAATCTTGCCAATGATCTCCAAAAAGCATCAGCTACATCAGCTAAAGCATTTCATTTTTTTATTCAAAAACATTCAGTAAGTGCCCATTTCAATCAGAGCAGTGAATACACCTAGAAATAATTGTACGGGTATATTTAGAATTTTGGTTTCACTTCTACTCTTTGATGTGACAAGGACCAAATAAGTATAATACATACTAACACCACTTTTCGTGTAATTTTGTACCTCTCTCTCAACTCTTCAGTATTTTTTCATTTAATATTTACTTAGATGCGAATATAATGATGAACGCTTTGGTCTTTCTAAAGCACTATAAAGAGGCATCATTATCATCGCCAACTCACATTAATGCAAAAGCAGCAATAACAGAAAGTAACTTTTCAGTATATCATGTAGAACATGATCTTGGAACCTTAGCTTCAGAGATTTCCATTTCAATCTTTACATCATATTGCTCCTCACATCAAAAATAGCCGAGCTAGGGATTGAGTAAAACATGCTTTTTCACACTCTTATACATAGACCCATAAATACAAGTACATTGTGAATATTTTGTCATTTGATTTTAATTCATGGGAGATTACAAAACTTAATGACACATTGCAATGTCTTGAATAACAATTAGGCCAGTGTTTCTCTCAAATCCTGTGAGATGTTTTAATTTCTAGAAGGATCTAATTCATTTGATTAAGGACATTCCAAATAGGAAGCCAGCAACAAACACTACCAAAGTTTTGAAGTGGGAAAGTATGCACTTTTGGATACATGGTATGTGTGAGTGAACCAACAAATGCTAAGTCCTAGTAAACAGACTGAATTGATTAATTGATCCTGCAAAGATTTAGTAAGTTTCTACCAATATCTTGTGTTTGTATAGTGGTAAACAGGCATCAGTCCTGAAAGCAATTTCTCTGCCTTCATGGAGATTACAGATTAGCAACTAGAAATACATTCATGTATATGGAATAGCAAAACAAAAACCATGATAAACATAAATTATAAAGTAGTAATAACTATAGAAAATATAATTAAGGCATACTAAGAGAGGATTTGAAATCCCAAGTGGATCGTGGTGATGGACCAATGTTGTTTTTTAAATCAATTGTTCATGTAAGAATTCTTATTTGAAGGGAAAAAGCAAGAAATTTACAGGTAGAAAATACTCAAAAAAGAAAGTCAAGCCAAACAAAAATCAAGAAAATCAGAAAAAAACTCAGATTCTAAAAGAACTGAGATTCTAATATAGTAGCTCACTCCTATATCCCATCACTTGGGATGCTGAGGGAAGAAGATCAGGAGTTCAAGGCTAGTAGTACGGATTGCACAGTAAATTCTAGACCAGCCTAAGCTGCATGGAAAGTTTGCTCAAAAAACAATAAAACCAAAACAACAACAAAGCATTCTCCAAGATCAGGAAGGACTGATATGGTCAATTTATATAAATAAATTCATCAGGAGAGGTTGTATAATCTATATAAATAAATACACTGTTTTGAAAAATGATGACAAAAAAATGAAACGTGTACAGAATATCCATTAGCACCAGACATGAACTGCAGAAGTCCTGTGAAACTGGCTCTTGTGCCAGAGTAAATGAGTAGGAAAAGGAATGAAAGCTAGAGAGATGTGAGGTGGCAGAAATTTGTGCTTTAATTTGAACAGTAAAGAGGATTTTTGCTCTGAGTGAAATGGGCGCTTACTGAATGATTTTAAACAAAAGGCTAGAATGCTTTAGCTGTTTTGAGAACATTGGCAAGAGTAAAACGAGAAAATAAAAAGCATTAATCACCAGTAGTTCTTTGAGTTGGATAACAGGTTTTACAAAAAAGAAACTATAGCATTGTGCCATGAATTAAACCATTTTGGCTTACATGGTTAAGCATGAATATGTATGCAGTCATGTGTTAGCTACTTGTTTGTCTCTGTGACAAAAACACTCGCCAGAAACAACTTCACTGAACAATGATTTATTTTGGCTCCAAGTCCTAGAAAATCCTCCACAGTGAGGAAGGCTTTCTAGCATTCCCAAGAAGATAAGCATATAGTCGGGATCCTCACATGGGAGCAGATCAAGAAGAAGTGAACCCAGAATTAAGTCAACACCGAGTACAATCCTCAAAGGCCCTGTGCACAGTGACCTTCTTCAGTCCATCATGATCCTCTTGCTAAAGGCTGGAAAACCTCCCTGAGCCATGCTACAAACTGGAAACCAGGATTCTAACCCATGAACCTCTAGGCACATTATACATTCAAATCCAAACTGTTGATGAGAATATATATTAAGAGGAACTTCTCAAAATGAGATCATTATTTAACTTTATGTAAGTTGATTATAAAAGATGAGGACAAAGTTTTCTGCTGTAAAATATGGACCTGTACTGTAATAAGTGATATTATACTTATTATAAATTTGCATAATGGAAATTCCTTGCATAGTTGTGGAGTTTAAACTGTAGTCAGTATTAATTGCAAACATTTGATGAACAAGAACATGTGAGTGGTCCTTTAAAACCATCACAAGTCAAAGATAAACACTTATAAATAATCCTGGAGATTCCATCACTTTAAATAAATGGAATCACAAACTGTGGGAAGAGATTCATGAGAACAGCAAGCAGGTACTTGAGCTTGGAATTAGTAAATCCCACGTGTGAGAATATCTTCCAGGTTTCACAGCTCCAGCTGAGAAAATAACCTCAAACTGAGAGGCACTGTCTAGCAGCCATGAATAAATGAAGACTAGAAGACTATTAGAATAAAGGGTGATTTGTCTAGACTTTAGTAAATTTCGAACAAAAGAGTTTCGAAAGTTTATATATGGAATGCCATTTTCGAGAGCACAGAACAGAGAGAGAGAGAGAGAGAGAGAGAGAGAGAGAGAGAGAGAGAGAGAGAGAGAGAGAGAGAGAGAGAGAGAGAGAGAGAGAGAGAATGAGAGACAGAGAGAGGGAGGGAGGATGAGAGAGAAAAAGAGACAGAGACTGTATCAGGGATTGTTTTTTGAAGCCCCAAAACTCACCCCGAGTTATACACCTCCTCCAACAAAGTCACATCTCTTAATACAGTTTTACCCACTGGGGACCAAGCATATGTACCTTAGGGGGCAATCTTCAGGCCACCACAATTGGCCAATAATTATCTCCTAAAACAACAGAAACAGTAATATCCCTTATGAATGGCTGAGGTTAAATTTCATAGGAATAATTACCAAGAAGTCATGGTCCTTAATGTTATATGAAAAGGGAATATCTATTTAAATTGCTTAGGCAAAGAAAATGAAGCCAATATGTTATATTTAGTCAAACTATGCCAAGATATTAATGAGTGCCATATAATAGTGGAAGATCTTTTCCCAATGGTGTTTCTTTAACACTGCAGTAGGACTAATATTCCCAATTATAAATGCTGGAGTTGGGCATATATTTAAAGAGATACTGATTTAACCATGTAACATTTTCTCTTTGTACATATTATAGCTTTAAGAATTATTAGAATGAGTTAAATGTTGCAATACTTCACTGCTGTTTTTAGAAATTTCTGTTGGTGTCCTCAGTCACCTAAAATCTGTTTTGATCATATTCAACCCCTCCCTCAATCCTTTCCAGATGTAGCTCCCTTCTCTACCTTCCTAGCTTAGTGTCTTTTTTTTTCTAATTTGCCTTTGTTTTTTGTGTTTAACCCAAGTAGACCAATTTCTGTTGTTCATATATTCGTGGATATGTAGTCTTCCACTTAAGTATTGTTAAGTACTAGGCTCTCCCTCTTTTTGTAGCTAACAGTTACCAATAACATCAAGGTTAGAGTGCAAATGCTTGTCCAACTCCCATCTCCAACCCGAGTTTAGTCCTATGTGGGCTTTTACAGATTTTGTACATGATAACACAAGATATGATATGGGATATGGGTGTGTGTGTGTGTCTTGCCTCCAAACTTCTGGGGATGATCCTGTCTCTTCTTGTCATCTCAACCACGAAAGGAGAACTAGAATTACAGGTGAAGAGCTAAATTCTGATCTCCATGCTTGCACAGCCAGAACTTAACCCGCTTATTCAAATCTCGAACCCCAAAGTGGATGTTTCTTCAATGATTATTTAAATCATCAAAGAATTTTATTTTTTTGAAATTTGTTGCTTTGCTCTGATAACTCAAAATAGCTACATATATCTTTGACTACATTAGAACACAATTAAAATAAATGAGAAGAAATAAATTTTAGCCTGCTGTGATGAAGTAGAAGGAATTGGTATTCATACCTCTGGTAGGCATGGAGACAAATCAAATTTCAACTTATTTGAAAAAGTATTAAAATGACTCAGTGACATAAATAACATTAAATAAATGGATGTATCTAATGGAAGTAACAGTATTAGAGACAGGGACTCCAGAAAGTCATCTAGAAAAAGCTTAGTGACAGAATTGGGTTAGCTAGAAGTGAGTGCACTCTGGGCAATGATGTGGAGAATTTCAATTTTGCATATTCCGAGTCTGAGATGACAAGCAAAGCCTCTAAGTGATGACAATTTCTGCATATGCCAGTTGCACTTTTGTTGTCAGGACTAGGAATATGAAAGTGGAAGTTCTCCTAAAGAAACAAAAGACTCTAAGGATGAACTTACAGGATGGGGCTAAGGACATGAAAACCAAATGGAGCCTATTTCTAAGATTAAACACCTTCCCATGATTTATCAGAAGCTATAATCTTTTTCTAGGTGTGAAGAATTGATGGGGGAAATCTCTATATTTCAGGACATTGATGCAATGTGTCTTCATCTCAGGCGACTACGTGTTTGTGTAAGTCATTCTTAACAAATGAAATTTTCATGAAGATTGCTGCAGGCCTGCCTTATAAAGGCCCAGCTCTCAATTATATTTTATCTTTTCAGCTCGTAATAAAATTATTGTGGGGTGGATGGTAGGACTCTGTGTGTTCTGCAGGAACAAAATGCATTCAACTGTGCAAAGTAATTTATCTTTATACATGGAACTGAAAAAACTCAGTTATATCCTTTTCTGGCAGCGTTGTATCCAACTTATAAGAAAAATGAGGAAACAGCCTAAGGCTGTGCCAACCCAATGTCAAAACAGATTGATAAATTCACTATGAAAACATTCGAGTCCTGTACTTCCTTGAAATAATTTTAGATAAATTTTAATATTTTTATCTCATTTTAGGAAGATTTATGAGTCAAAATATACAGGCTAATAACCAATTCATCCTATTAATTTGATGAAATATGAAATATGAGACCAACAAAACATTATGATGAATTGATACCATGCCTAAATTTTTATGACTTTAAATATACAGAAAATATATGATAATGCATTTTTGAATCTTTAAGCTACTCTAGTATAGTTATGACAATAACTTCCTAAGTGGAAATGTTATAAGATTTTGAACAGAAGACAACTTGCAAAATGACAGTGTGAAGGAAGACGGTCCATGAACTTTTACAGGATAAGAGCCATTAGGTAGACTTTCTTTAGTTATTGATATATTATAAAGGTCTTACTTTCTTACTCTAACTGATCTTAACTCATAATGTAAGTCAGTCTATTATCAAACTTGCTTTGTAGCTGAGGCTAACTCAGATTTTTTTCATTCTCTCCCAAGCATCTATAATACTAGGATAGGCATAAGTCGCCACGTAGAGTATATGTAGCTTCTTAAACCTCCATTCAGAGTTAAAGATCAATTTAACCATTATTAAATTTTAGCATGTTTGTTTGTAAATAATATTATATCAGGTTAAATTGTAGAAATAAGAGAAAGAAGCTAAATTATTCTTAACCTCTACATATTCCACTAGGTTTATTTTATTATTTATTACATGAAAACATAAGTCAAGATATTCAAATAATGTGAAAGAACATTTGTTATACTATTAGAGAATTTAAGAAAAAATAATTAACTTTTCTTCAAAATGTAATATACTTTTATTGCTTATTATGTCCTCTCTCTCTTTTTGCTTCTTTCTCCATCCAGGAAACTAGATATTTCATAAAGTAGAATCCGAAAAACGTGGTTCTTTGTAAACATCTCTAGTACAAGTCATCTCTAAAGTTCACAGACATTGAAGACTGCATAAGATTTCATTAGTTTTCGGTCTACATTATACTCCATTGTTTGGTATAATTCCACTAGGAAGATAAAGGCACTGTAGTATTTTTACCTGTAAGCTATGCACATCCAGGCACAGTTCTTTCTGAAAATATGCGTGTTTGTTTCTTTTTGAAAATTTCTAGACTTGAAATCACCAGGTCAAGTGAAACCTCTGTTGCTTAACATTTAGAGAATCTAGCATGCTATTTTCCAATATGGTTTTATCATTTGACATTGTAAGTCATATGACAGAAAATTTTAACCTTCCAATAGTTCTAAAGTTTTGAAATCAGAAACCACTTAGGTACGGACTAAGATAAAACATTATATTTAAATACATCAGGGAACTCTCAACAGAGGAATCTAAAATAGCTGAAAGACACTTAAGGAAATATTCAACATCCTTAGTCATAAGAGAAATGCAAATCAAAACAACTCTGAGATTCCATCTTACACCTGAAAGAATGACCAAGATCAAAAACACTGATGACTACTTATGGTAGAGAGGATGTGGGGTAAAGGGAGCACTCCTGCATTGCTGGTGGGAATGCAAGCTGGTACAACCCCTTTGGATGTCAGTGTGGCAATTTCTCAGAAAATTAGGAAATAAACTTCCTTAAGAAACAGTATTACCACTTTTGTGTATATATCCAAAGGATGCTCAATCATGCCACAAGGACATGTATTCACCTATATTTTCATAGCATTATTGTTTGTCATAGCCAGAACCTGGAAACAACCTAAATGCCCCTCAGCCAAAGAATGGATAAGGAAAAAGGAAAATGTGGTACATTTACACAATGGAGTACTACATAGCAGAAAAAATGACATATTGAATTTTGCAGGTAAATGGATCAAGCTAGAAAACATCATTTTGAGTGAGGTAACCCAGACCCAGAAATACAAGTATCACATGTATTCACTTATAGGAGGTTTTTAAACATAAAGCAAAGAAAACCAGCTCACAAATCACAATCCCAGAGAATTTAGACAACAGTGAGGATATTAAGAGAGACATACATAGATCTAATCTACATGGAGAAATAGAAAAAAAAGTCACTTTATTTTAAGAGCATTATAGAGGAAAAATATATTAGCAAAAGAGATGATCACTTACCATAACAGAAACTATTATTGAAAGAATGAAAAGTTAAAATGTTTAATTCATGAAAAGATTAATTTACCTACTCCATAAATACTTAGTAAACAGTGATTATTTAACCATGAAGTAAAATATTAATTTAAATCACCACTTTGATTTAAAATAACTATTTTTATGCATGTTCAGACTTCACCTAATAAGAATGTGTTTTAGACAAAATCCAGTAGCATAATGAAAATTGGAAGGTTTCTCATGATAGAAACTTTTTGGAAGTGACAATTCTTATTCTCAGTTCATTTTGTAAATGGGTGTATAATAGGAGACCCGTTGGCTTGAACCAAAGGAACAAGTTTATTCATGCACTAAAAATTATTTCTGAACTATTGCATGCTTCTTCTCCTACCATTCCTATTACAGATAATTACTGTAATTCATGTGTTACTGGGAATCCTATGAGCCTGCAAACAACATTGCAATTATCAGCTCAATTTTCAGAAAAAAAAGTGCTTTATGAAATGTGACAGGATCCTACAATTTGGTATGTGGTTCCAACTCAAGGTTGATTGTTTTCTACCGCAGCCACAATGGAAAGTACAATTATTCATAGGGATATAATTAGCTCATTAATTACTGACATCTTTTCTCAGGTTAAAGTTTCATACACATGGTCACAGGATTACTATTTAAGACATCACAGTTGTATCTGCTGAGATTGAGATGAATCTACAGATTTCTGTATATAGCATAATCACTTTCTTACATTTGACTTTGATCTTTGATGGGGAGAAGCCTTTCTACCATCTATTGTCCTCTTTTTTCTTTTTCGGTGTTAAAAATATTTATTGTGGAGATTTTGCACCATCTTGAATAGCAAGATATTTTAATTTTTTGATTCTGTTGTTAGTGAGATTATTTTCCACTATTATTCGAACCAATAATTTTGTAGGCATGTTAGAAAGGTTCTACATGTTTAGTTTGAATTCTACAACTATGTTTAAAAGGTCAGATGTAAGAATGTGTGTGTGTGTGTGTGTGTGTGTGTTGTGTGTCACTCTTTTGTGTCTTTTATATACAGGATCATATCGCCTGAAAATAGAAATATTTTGACTCATTTTCCAATTTATGTTGTTTTTATCTTTTATAGTGTTGTCATGGTTAACACTTTGAGGACTGCAATGATGAAATGAAGGAGTGGACACCTTTATCTTATTCTTCAGTTTAGAGTAGAGGAAGTACTACGAGTTTTTCACATGTAATATGATGTTTAATATGAGTTTGTCATTTACAGCCTTGATTATACAAATGTGTATCTATTCTACTTCAAATTTTCAGGGTTTTAGAATGAAAGGATGTTGAACTTTGTCATATATGTCTTATTTAAAATATATCATAGAGTTTTTAATGTAATGCCTTGCATTTATTAATTTTTTTCATATCTTTCTATTGATGGAATAAAGCACACTTGAACAGGGTTCATGATATGTTTGGTGTATTGCTGAATTATGGTTGCAAGTCGTGAACTGTTGTGCATACATGTTCTTCAAGGAGATTGAATTGCAGTTTTGTGTAGTGTCTGGTTTTAGTATCAGGGAAATGTCTTTCTTCAGATAATGGACCTGGTGTATTCCTTTACTTTCTAACTTTAAAGTAAGTCTTAGTGCTTTAAATCTAAGATTATCATTTTCTTTAGCATCTTGACTTGATGTAGATCAATTGTCTGTGTTTATAGACTTTTGATTAAATTTTGGTTCATCCTGTGATAGCTTTTCATGGTATTTTCATCTATTGGAATATAGGATTCAAGATTTCAGACTTTTAGTATGCCGTTTGGTTGCTGAATTGAGATCATTAACATTCAGAGATATAATTCCAAGTATGAGTTCATTGCTGTCAGTTTTAAATCTGTATATACTGTTTAGTACTTTCCTGTTCTTCATTTGGTTATTTCCTATTGTAGGAGTTTCTACATAATAAATATTTAGTGAAGTTATGCCACTTGAGTAAAATGTTCCACACAGGAGTTATAAAAAAACCCCAGTATCAAGCATGAAGAACTTTTGACTGAGTGGTGGTTGATTAGAGTAGATCCCTCTTGCCCTTGGTTTTCTCTGAGAGACTGAAGGTAAGCTTTTTTCTAAGTCACTGCTTTCTTGCTCTTAAGAGACACCTAGACAAAGGCAACTCTTATAGAGAAAAAAAATATTTAATTGGTGGCATGATCACAGTTTCAGAGTTTTAGTCCATTATCATCGTGACAGGGAGCATTATGGCATTGAATCAGGTGTTGGAATCGTAACTGAGAGCCACGTCCCACTCCACAGGCAAAGAGAGAATTCCTAGGTCTGACATGGGCTTCTGAAACCTCAAAATCCACCCTCAGTGGCATACTTCCAACAAGGCTCCATCTAATTCAACAAGACCACACCACCCACTTCTTTCAAATGATGCCTCTCTGTAGTGACTAAACATTGAAATATATGAGCACGGTTGGTAATTCTCATTCAAAGAACCACAGCCCCTGCTGCTGAAGAGAAGACAAATTTCAGACTCACAATGCAAAGTCTGTAACTGCTTGTAAGCTGAAAACCTTTTTGTCCTCTAGTTTGTATAATACCAGAAGATGATATTCAAACTACCAAGGAAGGAAGGTAATCAAGAAGCTCATTCAGGTGTGACATCTATAAGTACAACTATAACCTGAACAGCAAGTGTGGCACTCATATCGGAAGAGGGGGAATAACAAGAGCTGTCTGATTAGATTTAAGGCCACCTCAAGAGGAGAAAAGTCATGCCCCATACTTCAAACCTAGCCACCTTCCCAGAGATGGTGAGGACTTAGATTTTAGAGAAGAAGAAGCTACTACTGACACATTATTAGACTAGTTACTGTATTATGGAACTTGTATTTACATGCAAATGAATGGTGTCTTTACCATCCATCAAACAAGATTCCCTTTGTATCAGACAAAGATTGTTACAAAAAAAACCACAACTGGCAATAATGTAAAAATCATCTGAAATTCAGTTGTAGTGAATACATTTACAACACACTACTTCACCTCAGACTCAGGGAACATTGAGAAAGAGAGCATAGAGATACTGTAAGATACAGAGGACTAGGGAGACTGTAGTGAGATTGTACCTTCCAGGAGGGATGGGAAGTTATGACACCTCAGTCATATGTCTGGTTCCACAAGACCTAAAGAATTAAAATATCAATAGACATGTGAACATGGGAGTGGGAAATCTCACATATAGACAAAGATGGACAGGCATCTAAGGAGTTCTGGAAGTGGGAGAAATATTTCTCCCCAGGGATGAGTCCCCTAATTGGTTATCCAGTTACACGTAACTAGCCCTGAAATCATGTACACACCAGCAACACTGTCTTACGTACTATGACTGTGATAAAACACCACGACCAAGGAAATTTACAGAAGGGAGTATTCCTTTAGAACGTGTTTTATAGATAAATAAGCAATGGTGTAATGAAAGTTACACAAGACAGGTTTCCAGAGTCACAGCAGCGACTTCAGCCCTCAAGCACCAACCTGGATGCAGAGAGATTCAGCTGGGAGGGCTGGAGGTAGAGCTAGAAATAGCGAAGCATTAAACAAAGGAGTCTTGAAACCGAAAAGGGACTTGAACCAGTGTTGGTTTCTACTTGTTACCTTAACTGAGAACACCTGCAGATTTATGAATGTATCCACTTGCTTGAGAACACAGATGTAGTACCTCTGTGTTATCCTTGCCTGAATGAACACATCAGTCCTGTGTCTGTTTGGTCTTGCTTTTCTTTCTCATGCAATTTATCTTCCTATGTGAGGAGAACCCTATAATTCTTCCTCTGTTGATATTCAGGTTTTCCCAGCAACCAGAGAGAATTGTTCATGGTCTATGTGTTGGTTGTTGCAGACAGAATTGCTTTGTAGGCTTAGGTATGCCTTAGTTCTAAATACTTGCTACTGGTCAATCCTGTAGTGTGTCACACTCCAATCTATATCTCTGATTAAACTTCTACCACGGAACGGTTCTGACTAAGGGATTTATTTCTCTATGAATAGACACATAAGGCAGTTCAAGCTGGTACATGTGCCCAGAGTAGGTCAAACTGCAGCCCAATATAAAATGGTAAGGCTGTTTGGTTTAAAGTTTTAGGAGATTGTTTGGTGATTTGTTATTGTTATTATTATTGTTGATTATTATTATTTACAACTCGATTATGTTGTTTCAATGTTGTGACACAGTGTGAAAACGTCAAGAAATCAGAAAATCCTCATAGATAGTCTATGCCATGACTCAGAGGTAGTCTACGAATACTCGGGCTGGGCTTTCTGAGTAGGTTGAGTATGGATGAATGTTCACCATTTGAAGGTGAAACATAAGAGATATTTTTAAATGTCTCTTTGCTGATGACCTGGTCAAATGCCAGGAACGAATGATTTTTCTAGTCTTATATGGAATATCAGCATCTGCACAGTGATGGAATCACGGATGGTTGTGGTTTAGACTCTTTTTTCTTGAGTTTCCTTCTTTATTTTGGTGTCCAACCCTCTGTGTGCTGATCCATACACTCGCCGAAAGAACATTTCTTCCCTTTCTTCTTCCCTCCCAGTCTCTGCCTAAGAATTTATTCTATCCATATTAAGGGTATAGTTTCCATATTTGGAGGCCCTTTTCTCATCCCAGGCATTGGCTCCAACCCTCTGCAGTTGCACTGAGAATGGACTTGGGAGCTCTGGGTTGGAATTTGGACTCTTTTCCTCTCTGTTTTTCTGTTCCAAACTTCTAGTTCATTTTTTGTTGCTGAAGCTAGTGTTTCCCTGGCATCACTATCACCTGTCTCATGGGAGAACTACTCTCCAGTTTCCCCAGTTGATTCCATGGAGTGTTTAGCAGCTTGCGCATTGCACTGTCTGCCATCCGGGGGCTATGCTTCCCTGATTTTAATCTATTTGTTGATTTATTTTTCTCAAAATATTTATAACATAGCTCTATTTGTGTTTCTACTTGATTTACCAGATTTTAGGGGAGTTTTTTGTTTGTTATTCTGCTTTGTTTTGTTTTGTTTTATGATCAGATATTAGCCTCCCAAAATAGCCTCATATAATCATAGATTTCTGTTTGCTTTCTTGGCTTCAGAGATTGTAGCTTTAGATATTGTGTTATTACTGCTGTTGGAACATATCCTTTCTTTTACCACCATATTTATGAACTTTGTGCATTATTAAAGGTTTCATCCAAAATCTGATTTGCTGAACATTGCACTAACCGCTTGATTCGTCTATGTCAATGCTTGTTGTAAACTTTCTACTTTTAAATTTTAAGTGTATTATAATATATTGCATGTTTTTCTGGATAAAAATATTCTTTTAATTTAATAATATTAAATTCAAATAGACAAAGTATTTACACTTGATAGCAATGCATTTGATATATGTACGATCTTCTTATGAATTCACTTTCTGTACCTTCTCCTTATTAAATATTTTTGCCTTATTTTTTTGAGGTTTTTATTTATTTATTTATTTATTTATTTTTTCCATTAACAGCTTTAATTGGGTGTGGGGCAATAGAACTATTCTTAGCACAATTATGGGTGTGGGGTTCCCTGCAGACTAAGGAATATTGTTACTTTGTTCACTGTTTCTCCTCCAACTTGAATGAAAGACACATTTGAGATCTTATTTTGTTTGTCTCTATTATCATTAACTTGCTAACAAGTATATTTAATCTTCTATCTTTCTAATTATAATTTTTAAAAATGATAGATCTTCATTTTTGATTCATTTCTACATAATCTTTTAAACAGTGACACAAGCTAGGTAAAGAATAAGTTTGCAGGCTTTTTTTTTAATCAAGTAAATTAACAGGAAGACTTGAGAAGTACTTATGTGCTGGAGCATGAGGCAAGGTCTAGACCCGTGAAGGAAAAAGACTGCCTACTTATATCCTAGTGAAACTCACCTAGACAACACCTGCTCAGTATATTCTATGAGTCACAAGACATAGTAGAGATGTATTGTTTTAAGCCACAGTGTTGAGGTGATAGGTTTTAGACATTAAGCAAATTTAGAGAAAAATGTTTGTCTCCTTGCCACATCCAACTGTTTCTCTGACAAAATAAAGGAGGACGTAGAACACTTTTAGAACATTCACTTCCAGTTGAACCCTTCCCTTCTGTCTTCCTGACTATTACTGTTGAGAAAACTAGGTCCATCTTGTTTGGTAGGGTAAAAACCCGCAATTAATTGGCAACTTGTTTAGCCAGACTATTTTGCTAAAATGTCATTCAACATCTGTTCTAAAATATCAAATCTTCTCTGTGAAATATTTTACTTCTATTTTTACACATGTATGTGTATGTAGTATGTCTGGACATAAGTGTGTGCGTGTGTGTGCATGCATGTGTCTGTGTGTGTGTCTGAAGACTTGCTAGTGTGAGTGTGAGTGCATGTGTCTTTTTTTCACAGTCACATTCCACTGTATATTTTGAGCTGGGAGCCAAGTGGTGGTGGCTCATGCTTTTAATCCCAGTTCTCAGGAGGCAGAGGCAGATGGATCTCTGTGAGTTCGAGGCCAGCCTGGTCTACAGAGCAAGTTCTAGGACAGGCTTCAAAGCTACAGAGAAATCTTGTCTTGAAAAATAAACAAACATCAAACAACAACAATCATTTTGAGCTGGGTGTTTCACGTGCACCTAGAATCTAGTCTAACTAATCATGCTGGTCTAATCATAGCCATTCACTTTCCTCATTGGATCTCAGATGGCAGACTCTGTAAAGGTATAATTATAGGTGGTGTATGCACTCAACATTCATGGCATTTGTGTGAGTACTGAGGACTGAAACTTGAGTCCTTGTGCTTACGCACTCAGCTCTCACTCCAGTCTACCTATCTCCTCCTGAGGAAAAATTTAAGATTTGGTTTCATTTTCCAGCCCCATCTACGAACATAAAACCCAGTTGCTCTCTTTTTTTAGTAGAGAGGGTCAACAGGGATTCATTCAAGTTTCCGTTTCATAGATCCCACTAAATAAATGGACATTCTCAAGCAACGAAAAGAAGCAAGGGACTTCTGTGTCTCACTTCCCTGGTAACTTTATTACATAATTTATCTTCACTCTTATATGAGAAAATGGTCACCTTAGCCCTCGATGCACCTTTCTGTTTGAAGGCAAACTGTCTTTTTATGAATTATTCTTTCTGTAAAATAAATGTATGTTGACTTAATTATTCCTGCTTCTCAGTCTTTGATCATGATCTGTGAGCGAAAGCAACACATGAAATTGGTGTTATATTGTGGGTAAAACTCTTTTTAAAAATTAGAGTACTCTTCCCTTAGACTGAACACAGAGTTCTTTTTCTATTTTAAGTTACCAGGAAGTGCTTGGCTGCTTTCATTCATCACTGCAGGCTTCATTCTTTTCTGTAATTTTAATGTGGGACAGGTGAGGCCGTGGAGATAGAAAGTGCCAGCCACAGGAACGAACAGATATCCAAAAAATCTCAGCCCCATTATGAAAAATTTAAGCAATACAGAGATGAGTTGGAAATAAAAAAAATACACAGACTATAACTTGGCACAGCACTCTTTTGGGTCTGACAGTGGTTGGTAGGATTCTTGCGAGTTACCTGGCGCTAAACTTGGAAGGCACACGCGTGTGCAAACTAACATAGGGAAAGACTGTACACACAAGTCAGATTACATCCATGCTTGTTTCCTACCTTGTCTGTCTCTTATTCAAAGAACTTAGAAAATACTGTAACCGTTTGAAAGTATTTTTAAGATATAGATCTCAACCGTGAACATTGTTTCATATGGTGAAACATATCCCTCACTTAGAAAAAAATTCTGAATTGATATTCTCACGTTAGTGAACTTCTTGTCTCTTTTTCTTAGTAACCACCAAACAAATGCTAAGCCTCAAAATATCCCCACAGTCTTAATGAGTTATAATTCTTTGGATAGTATTTAATTTTCATTAAAATTATCCACCCTTTAGTGCCTTTTCATTCAGATGTGAATAATTCCCTACAGAAAGGCTCACGGTAAGTGAAGCATGCAGGTTTATCACAGTCCACACCACGCAGAGTTAGAGGAAAGATTATCTGTCTCACGATTAGACGTAAGTGATATGTATTAGCCATGGTTAAGTCCTAATTTCTGAAGAGTTTTCCAGTTTTAACAGGAAGGAAATGAAAAAGATGCGTGGGAAGACTAGGTTATGTTATGATCAACCTTGACTGTCTACCATGCAGAATCAAAAATTATCTAGGAAGTGGTTTGGGCATGTTTCTGAGGATGTTTCCAGAGTGGATTAACTGAGTGAGAAAAATCAGTCCTCAAAACAGTAGGGACCAGGTATCAATAGGTCCACAGAAAAGGCTTTTCACCTCCCCATTTTCACAGTTTTTTAAGTGGTAGTGTGTATTCTTGCCTGTTGCTACCCTTCTCCACTGATCTGTGACTCTGACTTCAACTTTCACCTATAAACAATACACCAGCTATTCATGAGATATCATCTAGGACCTTGGTGAATTATTTGGATCCCAAGGCATCTGCCATTGTAGACCATGTCTTTACTGGGTTGTTAGTCTGTCTGGTGTATAGACATACATTGCTTACCTATTTATCAACTATTCTGTTGTCAGTCCAATGAATCACAACCACACACGGTCTACCAGCTCAGTTCTTCTGGAAAACCTTGCTTAGAGTTTAATATCTATTGTTCAAAACAAATATGCCATGTTGATATTCAGTATCTCTTCAAATCATTGTTATTCCTTCAGGAAAATTTTATAAATTGTTTGTTTGATTAAAAAAAAGAGTAAAAACAAACAAAACAATATTCAAATTAACAAACTATACTTAAGCCAAGAAGGCTGACAAAGAAACAAAAATTGATTCTCAGGGAACTAAGCAGAGATAGGAAAGTATAAATATGCATATTGTATTGTGCAAATGTTGAAAAATAATAAGAAAACGGGATGGAAGGTGGAGGAGAGCTCAACCTTAGTAAAGTCTGAATCATTACAGAGCCTGCTACAACACACAGCAGTATCATGAAGTATAGTTTTTTGGTTTGGAAAACTTGTACTTACTTTAGGGCTAAAAATTTTAATTTAAGGGTAAAAAAAATGAATTAAGATACTATCTTTGTTGCTTCTTTTTCATTTGATTTCATATTTTCTGCTCCCGAGGCCTTCAGGGATATGCAAATTAGACTAGCAGTCTCACAAGACATGAAAACAGTACATAAAAACTTATTTTTCTGTGCTCCCAGTGAATCTATTCTGTACGTGGCGCGTAAATATTTGCAATATCTGGTATCAGTAGACTGTTCCTTCGGAAAGAAAGAATGATGACTAATTCATTATTTCCACTTTGTTTTCCTCCTCAGTGAAACAGAAAGTTTGAGACTATAACCAAGTTAGTTAAAGTGTGCGGTACATAGAATGGGCATGGGAGATGCAATCTCCAATAAAACTGCATTAATAAACCAACACATACATGAACATCTTAAAGGTAGATTCTCAGCATGTATTATTTTCTAGTGAGGCTAATTAAATTCCAATAGCTCTCTTAAACCGGTTATGTTATAAATCTTAGTGTCAGTATTGCTGAATAACTTTTATGAATACATTTTCCAGAAAGTAATTGAAACAATGGATATATTTTTGACTCTATCCTCCTTTCCATGAATATATGTTTAAAATATATTACTTATCAAAGTCATGACTATTAAAAGGTAATAGAAAAAGCAGCATAGATGTTACTGTTATATACAAGGACATATCAAGCTGCATCTAACTTTTTCAAATTAGGTCAATAAAGGTTATTGCCTTCCTAGTATAGCAAATTCTGTTTTGGAACATTAATGATTATTTTATTTAATAGATATTCACAACCCAAAAAGAAAACATTTTCAGAAAAATGATTATTGAACTGTGGTTATCTGTTTTAGCACTCATTGAATGCTGTTGTAATAGAATTGTGGAACAGTTGATAATTTATTTTAAACAGAAATTTATTCTTTTACTCAAAGATCCGTAGTGTGAGATGCTGAGGGGCATGAAACGGGTACCTAACAATGACCAGGAATGTGTGTCTCTCACAGAGACCAAGAGCAAGAAAGGCTTAACTCACTTTTACCAAAGCACACACTCCAAAACCTAACCCGCTCTAGTGATAATGGAAGGATTCTATTCGTGAGAAAGCAGGAGGATGATTCTAGATGAGACTTGCAAGCATTGAAATACCAGATACCAAGAAAAAAATCCTTTAGCAAAGAAAACTTGGTTTTTAGTGGTGTAGTTATTCTTGAGTTTCCTGCTTACTGCTTCAGAAAGTTTCCGAAGGGCATGACAATATTAATTTACTTCAAATGCACCAACTCTTCCTTCCTTCCTTAGTACAGCAGGTAGGGCTTGGGTTCCCCACTGCCACATCATCTCTCCTGATTTAGTCACTGATGATTAGGCTCTACCTACCAACATTGTTTCTTCAGGCATGAAGTTCCTAACACATGAAATTTGGGGTATGGATTCAAATTATAACAGCTGTCAATTGGGTAATAAGAAATTGAAGGGATATTGACGTTGGTTCTGAGACACTCGTAGAAACTGGGTGGAGGGTATGTACACAACGCAATTAAACAGATACCAGTAATTTATTACATGAAAAAAAATAATTAATGGATAAATAATTAATTCACCATGTTGTTGAACTACTGATGTAAGATGGGAGCCCACAGAAGATAGGTTAATTCCACAGTTTCAGAGGACTCTTGAGGCTTCTTTTCCTGTGTGCATGCTTGTCCTGCTCCTCCAGAGCCAGAGTTCTGTATAAATTACAAATGCTTGGCCCAATTATATCATCAGTAGAAAAAGAAACTCACCTACTGCATTAAACGACAGCTAAATTATGTAGTTGTTCTTTATCTGCACATTTTTTTCTCTTTCTCTTCTCATATTAAATCTTAACTGGTTCTCTATCTAAAAGGAGAGATAAAACTGGAGAGGAAAATGCCTTGAAATTCCATGTTCGTCGTGACGTTATCTAACTGCCACTTACCAAGGTCGGTGCATGCTGGGAGTTCTTAAACTTTATTGTGCATGAGCATCTCCTGGGAGCTGTTACAAATGCCTGACTCGGGTTCCTCACCCATAATTACTGTCAGCCATCACAGAGGTAGAGGGCTCTGCTTGGGGTTCACAGGGAATTCTTATTCAGGTTATTAGGAAACGGATGCACTGGCTGGTTAATAAGATTACTCCGAATTGTGTATTTAGCTGAATCCACTCATTTAGTAGTCTCACAAGAATCAAAAAAATAAAATAAAATAAAACTTTAAGTATGAATCATTTTTTGAGTTCATTTAAAGATTTTTTTTTTGCTTTAAAACTTTATCCTCTGCTGTTGTGAGCCCAGTAAGTCGCAATCACTTTCCCCATGTATTTTCCAGCTAACATCTGCGTGAAAATCTTCTTCCCACACCAACAGCCTGTATGCCAGCCAGTCACAGAACGACCACGTTTGGAATGCTATTCTTATATAATTGCTGCCTGTGGAAGAGGCTACCGCTGTGCGTGATGCTAGTTCGTTAGCTCCGAGTTAGACTGGAGCTTGAGGCTTCAACCAAGAAACTCCTCGTTTCATTCCGTTTAGCCAGATCCTCCGCTGCTCCCTGTAAGCGGGAGGCAGATTTCAATCTCCTAATCAGAAAATCAGGTGAGCACACCCACCCCAGGCACATCCATTCAGGACCAGCAGGTCACCTCCTCCCATCCCTGCATCTCAGCTCCAAGGGACAGGCAGCTGCACAGCAAATGGAGTGCAGGCCCCTTGCCTAGAAGGACCGATTTCTACCAAGTGGGAAATTGATGAAGATTGTGTGATTCCAGTCAATTTCACTCACCGTGGGCAAGAAGTGCTTGTGCGCATGCTGTTGTGGTTGTGGCCCATCCGGAGCAGCTGCAGCCATTTACCGGAGTCTAGGCTAGGTGGGGGAGAAGAAACAGACCACGGGAAAGAGGATAACTTATGCCCAAGGGAGAGCATGTCCTGTCTCTTTACAACACAAATAATGGGCTTTTCACAGATTAAGGTATTTCAAAAGAACATGTGGGTTTAGTTTTATGTAAGTGTTGCAATTCCCAAGTGTATCATATTGTTCAAAAGGATACAGGAATTATTTTCAATAGACTACACATGAGAAGACACGTTTATTTTTGTTGTTTTGGATTTGTTTTCTGGGCTGGGGATACGGCACAGTGTATAAAGTACCTGTCTAGTATGCATGAAGCCAGGGGGATGCATCCTTACAACTACAAAATCTGGGAACAGTAGCACAACCCTCTAATCTTAGAACTTGAGGGTGAAAGTAAGAGAGAAATCAGAAGGTCAAAGGCATCCTTGCTATATGGGTAAGATTGAGACCACCCTAGCAAAATGAAATCCTGTCTCAAAACAAATGAAACAATGTATGTCATAGATGGATACTAGCAACTCAAGACCTTAGGTAGAAGATGGAGACCAATGCTACTCTAACAAACATGTCTATTTGCAGATGAAAATGAAGAACCTGGAAACTCTACTTTTAATTTAGGACAACAAAAATATGAAATTACGGAGTGTGCAGTCTGAAATTCAATTAACCTTCTGTAGTACCTGTGTACACAGAGCTAACCAGTTAGCCAAGTCTGTAGAAGTGTCTTGGTACTTAGCACTTTCTTCACCTCTTCTACCTCGGGTTTGAAAACTTCTCTTTATTATGTGTGTGTGTAGTGATATATGTATATATTATATATCATATACCATACCTTCACAATGATTTCCATAGCACTTGTCTGAGTTGGCATCCTAAAGATGAGCAAATGTTTTTCTTTCCCCACATCTTGCAGGACGTTGTAGTTGTTTTCTTATTTATAGCCATCTAACTGACATGACATCTTAAGACATGCTTTTGGCTCCATTTCCTCAAAAATCTAAGGATATTAAACACATTCAAAAATGTTTATTCGCTGGGACTGGAAAGATGGCTCAGTGGTTAAGAGCACTGGCTGCTCATCCAGAGGTCCTGAGTTCAATTCCCAGCAAGCGTATAGTGGCTCACAACCATCTGTAATGAGATCTGGTGCCCTCCTATGGCATGTGGGCATACATGGAAGCAGAATGTTGTATACATAATAAATAAATCTTTAGAAAACAAACAAAAATGTTTATTTGTATTTGTACTACATATCTTTTTTTGCAGAGATGTCTACTCAATTTAGTGACTCATTTAAAGCAAAATAAGATATATTTAGAAAGACAATAACATTTCTCCCAATATGCAGAATCAAGACTTCTCTCTCTCTCTCTCTCTCTCTCTCTCTCTCTCTCTCTCTCTCTCTCTCTCTCTCTGTACATTTGTATGCTTATGTTTGTTAACTAAAATAAGGAAAAAAAGATACTGACAGTACCTTTACCATTTAGCATAAATTTTATGGCTTACCATTTTTTTCTGTGCTCCTCCCCTTGCATTAAGATTGTGCAGCAGTACATTACTTATATCTACATTAAGCAGATTAGTAACTTCCATAATTGTCATCGGAGGAACTCTATCCAGTAACTGATGGAAGCAGAGGTAGAGATTCACAGGCCAGATTTCACTGAACTCCAAGAGTCTTGCAGAATAGAGGGAGGAGGGATTGTACCAGCCATGGCAGGGGTCATGATGGGTAAACCCACAAAGACAGCTGACCTGAGCTCCTCTGCATGTGTGGCAGTGTGTAGTTGGTAGGTTTGTAAGGCTCCTAGCAGTGAGACCAGGGCCTGTCCCTGGAGCTTAGCTGGCCTTGGGAAACCTGTGGCCCTGGTCTCATTAACCCTCTTCCTTTGTAACATCATCAACTTGGGATGGCTGATTTTGCCGTTTCTTGCCATACCTCTGTGTTGTCATAAGCAGACACCTCTCATCATAGTTAAAGAACATCATGTGTCAACTTGCTTTACTAAAACATTTCATCTTCCTTATTACGTGCATTTCCAAATGAACATTATTTCCTTCTTAACTTTGTTCACTACTGACCTCTAAGAGACCTGCTATTGAATCTTAACCTAGGCAGAATCTTGTTTTATGTCTGAGCTAATAACACCAATAGCATCATGAAAAATTTCACAAGGAACTCAAAGTGTTCTGCAAAAAATATCATATTTATCACTAAGTATGTCTGTAGGAGAGAAGCAAATGTCACCATTAGCATTTGGAAGGAAAAGCAACTGTAAAATCTGTCTTGCTTTCTCTAGCCCCTCAAAAGGATAAAAAAATATCTAGGCATTTATAAGACATTTTCTGTAGCAGAAATGGGAAGTATAGGCCAATGATTTCATCATATGTGTTTTAATTTTTTAGACAGAGTCTCCCAGTATAGCTTCGGTTGGTCTCAAACTTACTATGAGGACCAGATTCATTTTGCACATCATCCTTTTGTTTGTGCTCCAGAATGTGGGAGTTAAGAAGACAAGCAGCTACACATTACCTTCTAATAATTTTAAGTATCTAGAAGACTTGCAGAACCTCGAAGTGTTTCCATTTTTGTTGTTGTTTTGTGTTTGTTTGTCAGAGATGGAGTGAACAGCCTTAGTCTGTGTTCTCCAATGACTTCAGCCACTCAGGAGCAGACACAAAACACAGGTTCATTCACTTGAGGACCACAGAAGGATAGTCAGGATTGAGAATACATTTATAGCTGCTAAGCTAAGAATATAATTTTATTAAATATATTTCAAAGTGATATATAAATGTTTGTACATAAAATAATATATTAATGGATTAAGTTTGGTAATTGGGATTTTTTCACTGTAATCAACAAATACATCTTGTGCTGAGATGCAAACATTTAAAGGATCCTAAGAAATCTTTCCAGATTCAGACCTGACATGGAAGCGATGGTATAACTTGTATTTTATAATTACAAGAAAAAAGTGCGGGCTTGTGAGACAGCTCAGCAATCGACAGCCCTGGCACCTGGACACCCAGGAGTCCAGGATGTGATTTCCAGCACCCATATGAAGGCTAACAACCATTTGTAACTCCAGTTCTGGGGCATCCAATGTTTTTTTTTTTCTTTGTGAGCACCAAGCATTCAAGGGCGCACAGACATACATGCAGTCCAAACACCCTTATGTATAAAATGAAATTAAAAATAAAATTACAAAAATTGAAAAATAAAGATAGAATGCTTAAATCATTAAGTCTATTAAGACTTAAGTCTAAGTTAGAAAGATAAAGCACCTGTAGGTAAGTCATATTTTAAGTGAATCCTACATCTAGGTAAAGTAGCAGATATTTATAATAAGGGTCTTATTATAAAGTATTCGACTATAGACAAAAATAAAGTGTGTGTCCATATGCATGCGCACATAAATGTGTGTGTGTGCATGCATGTGTGTGTGAGTGTGTATGCATGTGTGCATAAACTGACACTAGCAGAAATGGATGTATATGATTGACAAGAGACAAATCTATGATGAATAATAAATATTTCATAGATATATTGCCTAAAAGTGTGAGAGAGGAACAGACAATTTTGACCTCTGAGTAGTAAACCATCCATGCATTAATTAAAGAAAGATGGGAGACAGCATCACCATTTGCATTTGCATTTAAAGCTGTGTGTTTAAATGAAATAGCATAGGATTTTCATGTAACTCATAGGCATCTGGTTTCAAATTGTAAATCATACCTGTAACCCTTACACATGTAATACAGTGTAGGTGAAACTGTTGTTAGTTGTTTAGGGTATAAATTATTGCATCAATGTATAGTGTAGATGAACTTGTTAATCAAATATTTTATGACCTATTCTTTATTAACTCTATTACTGTGGAAGGCTATTCATTAACAATATGATTACAAAATACAAATTTTGGATAATACATTTTCCTTTTTCCCAGAAATTTCACAGCTGAGCTTGCACATATGTGGCATTTGTGAATATAGAGAGAATATGATTTTGAACTTGAGTGAAATGTATGTTCATCACTTACACATGGACCAGCCTCTACAATAGATCAAAGGACAGCCACAAGCAAGTCTTGCTTTACTTTCGTATTCTCCTCTTCATTTATTTATTCTTTTTTATAATTTATTTCAATTTTTTTAAAAAAGAAAACAAACTATCTTTCTTCATTTTACATACCAATCCCGGTTCTCACTCCCCTTCTCCCATTCCCATCTATCCCCTCCCCTCCCCACCCCCACCCATTCCTCAGATAGGGTAAGGCACATTGCTTTGGGGAAGGACAATGGCCCTCCCTACTTTATCTATGCTGAGCAAGGTGTCCATCTAACAGAATAAGTTCCCAAAAAGCCAGTACAAGCACTAGGGACAAATCCTGTGACATTGGCAGTAGCTGCAGTCTGCTCCAGCCATACAACTGTCACCCACATTCAGAGGGTCGAGTTTGGTTCCATGCTGGTTCCTTCCCTGTCCAGCTGGAGTTGGTTAGCTTCCTTTAGTTCACGTCAACTGTTTAAGCTGGTGTGCCCATCATGATCTTGACCTTTTTGCTCACATTCTTACTCCTCCCACTCTTCATCTGAACTTTGGGAGCTCAGTCCAGTGTTCCACTGTAGATCTCTGCCTCTGTTTCCATAAGTTGCTGGATGAAGGTTCTATGATGTTTAAGATATTTATCAGTTTGACTACAAGGCAAGACTAGTTCAGGCACCCTCTTCTCTATTGCTTAGGGTCTTAGCTGGGGTCATCCTTGTGGATTCCTGGAAATTTCTCTAGTGTCAGGTTTCTTTCTAGCCCCATAATGGCTTGCTCAATCTAGATAACTCTTTCCTTGCTCTCATCTCTGTCCTTCTTCCATCTCGACTATCCTGTTTTCTCAAGTTCTCCTCCAAGCAAGTTTTAACTCACTTAAAAGTTTTCACGGACTCCAAGTATTTCTATGACTATAGATGTATGAAATTAAAAATAAGTACAACAAAAACTGAAAAATAATTATACCCACACAAACACATACATATACGTATCAAACAATATTTGCCTTGACAACTGATGAGCTATATAAATCTTGAAAGAACATATGAAAATATAATATTAAAAATCGCATGGGGTTAATAAAACCAGTTGTAAATGGGATGCTACTATAGATGTATGTATACCCCCCAAATAAAAGAGAATATTTGAAAGGATAAATGGGTAATGGCTAAGAGTATGCACTGATCTTGAAAAATACTTATATTGAGTTCCAAACACTAGTTTTGGAAAGTTAACAACGGCCTGGATCTCCAGCTCCAAGGAATTCAATGTCATCTTCAGAATGCTAAAGGAACCTGTACTCAAGTACATATTCCAACTCTCTTCTCTGCTTCATTAGCAGAGAATAATTAGCAGCGGAAAGAAAAACAGTAAATTAAACTGAAAATAAGTCATAGAAAATAACAGCTTTCTAGGAGAAATAAGTGAGACTGATGAGAAAACAAAAATGAACAATAAAAATGGTTTTCTTTAGAGTTAATTTCTCCACCTTTAGCTATTTAATTCAATAATAATAATAATATAAATCAAAAAAATAAAATTAGAGTGTAGATTTGCAATAAATATAACAGAAATGCAAAGGATTATAAAAGATTACTATAAACAGCAACACAACACCAAATCAAACAACCTAGAAAAAATAGATAAATTCTTGGAAACAGCCTACAATATCTTACATATATCTTAGATTATGAAGATATAAGGAATATGGACATGCTTAAAGGAGAAGTAAGACTGCAGCAGAAATCAGTAATTGCCAATACTCCACTAAACAGACAAAATTTGAATATATGACATCAAAAGTAAATTCTACCAAATATTTAAAGAAAGTCACCATCTGTACTTAACAAATTGTTTCAAACAAATGAAAAAGAAGTAATGCTTCTTTCCAATTCATTCTATGAGTCCAATAGTAACATAATATGAAAATCAAAGATCTTAGGGCTGGAGAGATGGCTCAGAGGTTAAGAGCACTGGCTGCTCTTTCCAGAGGTCCTGAGTTCAATTCCCAGCAACCACATGGTGGCTCACAACCATCTGTACTGAGATCTGGCGCCCTGTTCTTACGTGCGGGCATACATCGAGGCAGAATGTTGTATAAATAAATAAATCTTTAAAAAAAAAGAAAAGAAAATCAAAAATCTTCCAAAAGACAAATAAGTAAGACCAATATCCTTTGACCACTGATTCAAATATCACCAGCAACAACGTATCACAAAGTGAACATTAGTATGAAAAAACAATCATTCATCATTTTCAAATTGGCTCTCTCTTGGCATGCAAGATGGTTTAACCTATACAATTAATCAATGTATCATATTGTTATAACAGAAATGAGAAAATTATGATAATTTCAGTAGAGGCATGAAAATAATTTTACAAATTCCTATATCCCTCAGGACCAACATAACTCTGAGGAAATTGCTTTTAGAATTATGTCAAGTACAAGGCTAACATCTAAATAATACCGGGAACTTCTAAGTCTGTCATGTATATTAAGAAAGATCCAGAATGTCCACTTTACATATTCTATTAAACATAGATCAATTAGCTAGGAAAGATCCAAGAATACAATGAAGTAAAGTTTAATTTAATTTTTAAAATTATGTGTGTGGGTATTTTTACTCCATACAGTCCTATACAGTATATGAACGCTTGTTCTCTCTGAATTTAGAAGAGGGTTTCAGACCCCCTGGTGCTAGAGTTACACGTGGCTGTTATCTGTCACTTGGGTGATACATATTGAACCTAGGACTCTGGAAGAGTAGCCAGGGCTTTTCACTGCTATGCCATCTCTTCAACTCCTGTAAAGTAGTTTTTTAAAGGAAACATATGTTGATATTCCAAATGTCTTCACCAAAAACACTACCCAAAGTGATCCATGAATGTATTACGCTTACTGGGTAAAACAAACAAATAACAAATCCCAAGTAAAAAACAAAGCTAAAACCCTGACTTTGTCTGTGGTTTATCCAAACTTAAATCAATTAAATTACATCATTTTTATAGCACCCATAAAAAGAAATACTTAGGAGTGATTCTTGCCAAGGTACAGAAAGGATTCTATAGAGAGAAATGAATTTATTTCCTCAAGGAGAGAAACTGAAGAAAACACAGCTCCTATGTAATAGAAAACAACATTGGCATTATCCTTACCCTTATACTCAGTCAATAGACTTTTTGAAATATCCATCAAATTCCCCTGTCTTTTACAGAAAAAGAGAAAATAAATTCAAGTATCATATAGAACGATGAAGGATTTGCCTAATTAAGCCAGCTTAATCAAGGAAAAATTTTGTTGCATCGTATTCTCTGGCATCAAATTTGATCATCTGCTACAGTGATCAAAACATCATGTTGCTAGCATGACAAAAGACGTAGACCACAGAATTCATTAATCTATATCAAAGACAAACAGGAAGGAAGTTCTGTAATACTGAAGTGATTGTTCAGATACAATGTCAAAGCACAGGTAATTGAAAATAAACGTAAGGTGCTACATCTAGTTTAATTTTTCTGTACAGCTAAATTCTTTAAAACATTCAAAGAAAGGGGGAAAGGTTACATGGAATGGCATAAGATATTTGTAAGTCATAAATCCTGTAAACAGATAAAATCCAAAACAAGTAATGAACACATATATTCAGTAACTGATGTTAATAAAAAGTAACAGGATTAAAATGCACAAAAGGCCTAAATAGCATTCCCTGAGAAGACATACATGTGGAGAACAGATATAAAAGACTATGTTCTGCCTTTTTACTCATCAAGGAGATGGAAGACAGAACCACAACAACTGGCCCTTTCCGGGTATGAGCATCACTTCTAGAATCAAGAGATAAACGCTGGCGAGGAATAGGGAAGAAACTACAGGCTGAAATGGAAGATATTACACCCATTACAGGGAACACTACGCTGGCTCCCTGAAATACTTAAAATAGAATTAACTTATGAACCTAATGGCTATGCATCTCAAAAATAGAATCAAAACCTAGAAGACATCTCTGCACTCCTAGTTTCATTACAGCATTACACATAATGCTTCATATAACTAGAATATGAAAACAACTTGATAATAAAATAAAAACATATTGAAAATGTTACATGCACATACATACATGTGTATATGTATATATAAGCATTTTATATAAACTATATATATTATTACATGTCATATACATGTGTCAAAAGTTAAGGGGATGATGTGATTTCCAAAATAAGTTTGAACCTAAAGGGTGTGATGTATAAAATAATTCATAGAGATGAAAACCAACACTGAATATAAAAAGTTGAGCTCTTAGAAACAGAGTGGAGGGTAATTGCTAGAAGGTTCCAGGTAGAAGCGGACAGATGTTGATTGGAAACCATACGTTTTTCTTTAGGAAATAAATAGGCAGTTCTATGAGCCATGTACTTTATAGCTGTACTTTATAGCAAACTGAAACAAAAATTGTGAAAATAAGACAAAGAGATATCTCAGAGCTTAAGAGCTCTTGCTGCTCTTCCTGAGGAGCTGAGGAGCTATTTCTTAAATTCACATCAGGAGGTTATGACTGCCCCTTACTCCATTTACAGGAGAGCTGGTGATGTCTACTCTCAATTGGCGCCTGTATTCCTGTGGCATATGTACACACAAACACACACACACATTCACGCACAGAGAGAACTCTTATGTGCACACCTATATAAATCAAATGAATCAAAAATAAAGAGTAGTTTTTAAGTGTTCTCAGCTAAACAAAAAAGTTAAATTTAGAAAAGGCGATGACATTAGAAAAGGCATTGACGAAGGCATACTTCTTTTACAGTGTATAATGAAAGCACGGTGATTTATATCTTATATATATACGATCGTGTTGTCTGTTTCACATGATGTTGAAAAAGAAGACTAAAAGGAGAGAAAAGGCAAAAAAAAAACCCCTGCAACTTGTCATGTTTTACAGAAAATAAAAAAAAATGGAACACATTAATCTGTGAATATTTAAAGGGCATTTTGTAGCAATAGTATTATGTAGAAACCATAGTCAAGCATCTGTGAGGCTGATATTTTTCCTTCATAGTAGCAGATGCCAACACAGGCAAACAATGATTAAATAGTGCGAGCTCCAACTTGACTTTATCGACTAAGACTCTAATACATCACTGTATAATATATCCATCCCATCCACAGCGATTTAAATTATTTCTGGCTTCTTTTGTTTGCTGTGATGAATAAAAAATTTCTGAATTTCCTTAGTACCACATTCAGTCCACATAAGCACTTTACAACAAATAGGACGTTGTCTTTCATAATATGCAAAACTCTCTTCTTTACCATGTAGCATTGAAATCACCTACAAATAGAAACACGCCTACTCACACCCCATTATTGCAGACCTCTGGATTGCGAAAACTGAAAAAAAAATGCAGAGAAGCCATAGATAATGCAGAGCAGCATAGTTGTGTGCAAAAGCAAACAACAGAATAAAACAAAAAAATTACAGATGTTTCTAGATTAGGATTTGTTCATATTCCAAGCCACTGTAACTTCGAAGGCAGACAGCTTTGCAATTCAATGATCATAAACAACATTGCCAACTGGATGTGGACATCGAGCCACTCCAGTTCACATCAACACAGGGAGCCAATGTGAATTTGTCCCTTGTTGGTAGTTCAGGGGCAGGTAAATTTTAAATTAATGATAGTTAAACTTAAAGAGAACTGCCCTTTCTTCTCATTTCAATTAATGAATAAATGTCAAGAATTTGCAGTCATGAAAAATACAGTAGATGGATCAGTTCTGTGCTCAAACCCAGGGCTTTGTACATGCGAGCTAAGTGCTCTACTAGAGAGTTATATCATGAGTCCTGCTATAATCTCAAAATAAGCACTTCGTTCAAAAGAAACAAGTTAGAAAGAGGCCAAGATCACCCTCTTTAGTATATAAATAGGTTAATATCTCTTGGGATGAAAGTGTTATTAAAGAAAATCAATGTAATTACAATATTTTGCCATTTAAAATCACTTATCTCCTAAAACTAAAGCACATATTTTTTACATATTCTGATCGGATAATTGGAATATTTTATCTTATCTTTTATGTAAATTTTATAGTATTTTAACAAGGGCTATCCATTGACTCTGATCTAATTATATGATGTTTTGTATCCTATTAATTTGCTTTCCTTTGGGTTCTTTTTGAAATATTTGAGTAAGGTATAAAGACTGATGTGCGTGCGCGCACACGTGCACGTGTACCTGATGTATATAAACATATAAATGCAACAGATGCCTGCAGTTTCAGTGGAGATCAGAACTGGGTGTCAGATCCTCTGAACTACCATGTGAATGCTAAGAACCAAGGCCAGGCTCTCTACAGGAGCAGTAGTTGTCCTTAACTGTTTAGCCATCTCTACAGTCATAAAAATTTATTTTTTTTTTGCAAAATTGAAAATAGCTTTAGTTTGTCTACTTGAATGATTTATCAAAACTATAAACAAAAATATTGTGTGTATGGCTTTTGCTTAAAAAATTAGAAAATAATCAGGACCAAAATGTCTTTAGAAAAATTTCATTATTTTCTCATTTTGAAAAGTGGGATAAATAGATGCCTCAGTGTCTCCAGATCACACAAGAAAACAATAGGTGGCTTTTTAGTTCCTTAAATTAGAAACAGCAGGACTGTTTTTATAATATTCTAGAAACTCATAATGTTCTGTTCATATGTCATGGCTTTGAAATCATCTTTATTAATTCTAAAGTCAATCAGATAGCACTATTAAGTATAAACAGTTAGTTAAGTTATACAGGAGTTCAACAACCAGTTGTTCAAGTTCTCAGAACATCACTGATCTAATATATATTACATATCTTATGGTAATAGCTTTAATTTGGATTATGAGTATAGGAAATGATTTGATATTGATGATATAAGTATAGGAAGTAATGAGCAATATATTTCCAAGCCTCAGGACATAATTTGACTCATTTTATTTCATATTATTATCATAATATATGTTTATAAATCTGCCTATTCTTTCCTTTTTTCCAAAAGACAAAACAAACTAAAACAAAAGTTTACTATCTTTCTAGAGCATAAATAATCCAATGTCAGAGATTATGCTATTTGAATAGAAATCAAAATCTTATTGAGATTTTTTTGCAATAATTTTAAACTAATACCAGTTATGTATAGACAATTCCAAACATATTTTGTATTCCTGACACATAGCAATTAAGTATTAAATCATACTGATCATTTAAAATATGCAATACACTTCTTTCAGAATCAGAAATGGTAAAAAAAAAAAAAAACTTTTGGAGATAGAAATCATGATGTCACTGGTTAAGAGCACTGCCTGAGTTTAATTCCCAGCAACCACATGGTGGCTCACAACTATCTGTAATGAGATCTGGTGCCCTTTTCTAGCCTGCAGAAATAAAGGCAGGCAGAACACTGTATAAATAATGAATAAATAAACTTTTTTTTAAAAAAAAAAAAGGGCGGCGGTGTTGCACGTCTTTAATCCCAGCACTCGAGAGGCAGAGGCAGGCAGATCTCTGTGAGTTCGAGGCCAGCCTGGTATATAAGAGCTAGTTCCAGGACAGGCTCCAAAAAGCTACAGAGAGACCCTGCCTTGAAAATCAAAAAAAAAAAAAAAAGAGAGAGAGAGCGAGAAAGAAAGAAAGAAAGAAAAAAAAAGAAAGAAAGAAAGAAAGAAAGAAAGAAAGAAAGAAAGAAAGAAAGAAAGAAATCATGATGTCAACTAAACTTTATTTTTGGGTTTTTTTTCATTGCTCTCGGTTCATATTTGCACAGTGCAACTACCTTCAAGTTTTAGTACAATGTTAGTTGAGAGGCATTGAGCAAGGGTGAGTTGGTATCTTACATTCTACAATCACTATCTCATTTAATACAATTCATTCATCTGGTTATATGTTGTGAAAGGGCCTGGAGCATGAATCCTGTAACTGTATTATGTACCAGGTCATTCACAAGATATTCTATTACTAAGATGATGAAAGTAAGATATTCAGACATAACACTACCTTTGTCATAAGTGAACTTTTTAATGATTCTAGGCATAATCTGACTTTGATTTTGTCTTGTTGATCCATAAAACTTTCATGACATCCATGTTCATGCTTATTAGTTTTTATTATGTAGTATATTAAATTTATGTTTGTGGACTCTGAGTATTTTCAATTCTTGGAAATTCTGTGCACATGTATATAGCTATGCATATTTATACATGCATACATACATATATTATTGCCTTGACAACAGGACAACAAACGATTCTTTCAATATGCTAATATTTTCCATAAATTTTCAATTCATATAAATCAAACTTTTAAAGCTATTAGACCAGTTTCAGTAAAGTAGAGGGAAATTCATTCTGATTCATTACAGTGTTATCCGTCATCAAAAAGCCTGAGCCTTGGAAATGGTAAGTGGTATAGTGGAGGAACTAACATGGTTATGATCTCAAAGCAGAGGTGGGGCTAAAGTAAGAAAGAAAGGTAAAGCCTTGTGGATAAATCCAAGAAAACCACCTATATTTTCACAGACCTGTTGGGTGCCAGATCTAAACATCTCATTGCATCTAGGTATCAGTCAAGACTGTGATCATATATGCATATATATTTATATGAACACATATAATCATATATTGTTTATATTTATAAAAGCAAACTTGTATGATTATATACTACTTATACTTATTAACTACTATCAATTACAAAATATACCTTAAATATATGAAGGGCAGTCCATGCTTCAGGTATTTATTTTAAACGCATTCAACAGACTTATGCTCTCTAGTTACAAGGTTTTTCTTTATTTCCTTGATGTTTACACCTGTAAGATCTTACTGCTAATAGACCACTCAAAATTAAGGAATTATATTTTCCAAACACAATTGCATTCAGATTATAGCTCAGCGTTCAGATGAAAGGATGCCAATCTTTTTTTCCTGTGTTCTTGCAAATAATAGAAAGAAATGAATGAATCTTCCAAGGTGAGTGAATGGAAACCAAAGGGTTGGCTGATGATGGCTCAATATGCAAAGCATGACAGAGCCGGTAATCACCAGCATAAGGTAAGAAATCACAACTACCAATAACCTTTTCCATCCCCAGAGCATACTTCTCTAAAACAAGCAGTGGCTGAAAGACTACTCCTCCTCAATTATATTTTCTGAAGAGTTCTCAGACAAGTGACTTCTCTGACGGACTGTGTGTCCTGGTGTAATTTTTTTTCTTTCTCAGTAAAATGTACAATGGGCGTCTTTATGGATGCTGTGTAAATAAACGGTTGTCTCTTGCCAATAGCTTCTAGACCATTTAAACTTTGGAATTGACAGATTAAATGAAAAATATTTCCACGCTTATGTACTTGGTATTATTTTTTGTGTAAATAATCAAAGCATTCTTTAAGTTAATGAAAATAAAATGCACAAATCAGCTTAATGGAGAGTGAATACATTTCAAAGGAAAGTGTCAATTTTTCATATCATAAAATATATTTTAAGCATAATTTAGTTGAATAAAGAAGGAATTAAAAGCATGGGGAACAGATATGATGCATTTTTTCTTATTGTCTCTATTTACAAAGTTACTGTGATATGAACTGCAGTGGTCTTGCCCCTTCCTTAGTGGTTGGAGTAATTGTACACAGGCTGCATTAAATTGTCTCAAGCAAAAGTTTCTAATTGTTCCATAAAGGTAGGAATATCACACTAGATTGAATATTGTCAGAAAATCAATTGCAGATGATGCAATATTTATATGCTATTTCCACCGTACCACAAATTTCGTTTCCAATTTACAGCTAACCATGGTCCATGACAGGCCGAAAACATTACGTGGATAATTTCATACATGAGACACAAGATCTTCAATCTTAGATCTGCAGAAGAAAATTCAAAAAGAGTTTTCCTTTAAATGAAATGTTTAAAAACTCATAGCTTTGTATATGAAATAAATGCTATATGCCGAGGGTCCTGAGATCCTGATTAGTATAAAACATTTCATCTGTGAAGTCCTAATTAATGGGAATGTAAGCAAGGATGCTTTTGTATCCTACAGTGCAAAATTTGCAGATTCAGGACAAAATAAATACTTAGCTATGATGAAAATACATTAAATTTGTGGATAAATAGACTGATTGCCAAGTACCAGTACTGGAGAAACTGCTTCTACCATATGAAGAAGCTACTGCGCCATGCTTTGCAGAATTGCCAAAGTCTACTAATAAGACCCTGACATCAGCAAGTCACAAGGGGATGGATGATTCACTTTTGTATATATTATTAGAAGTACATTGTTGCAATTGTTTCTATTTATTTTTATTATTGGTAATCTGTTACAAATAATTTATAATGTAAACCTTAATGTGTATGTATGTGTGTGTGTGTGTGTGTGTTTATGTATTATAAAGGTTTCAAGAACCCAATGGGAGTTTTATAGGTAACTGCATATGAATAATGGTATATAGACTCTCTGACTTTCAAAACATTAAATATATACAATATTTTTAACACTCTGATTCTAAAAACTAATTTCTCCCCACTGTGACTTAAATTCGGAATATCATATCAAGCTGTTAACTGAAATAAATTACAAGATAATTACAGCAGGCTGAAACTGGCGCATAGATGGATCAGCAGTGGATGTTTATCTCATAAAGCAATTCCTATTTACATTACGTAGTGGGTTTAAATGGTGTTGCCCCATAAACTGCACAGGAGAATATAGTGTTGCAGGAATTTCATTGGTAACCTAGAAACACGATGATATCAAGATTGATGAGATTGTTGAACTGTTTGCTGAGCTTCCTAGCTGCTGATGGACGGCTGCCATGGTGAGTAGCTCTCACCTAACCTCCTGTTCCTTGGCTCCTTGACTACATTAGCCTTTCATTAGTCATCAGAAGAATGATTTGACTGATTTCTGTTCCCCTGCATCTGTTCCAAGGGATGTAATTCACAGCAAATTAAGGATCTAAAGCACCAATTTTGCACAGGTGTTTGGGTTACAAGTCTTCCTTTTAAACCAGTCATTGAAAAACCATCTATGTGGCTACTCAAATGGATGAAAATGTTCGATTCCATATTTGTTTATTTCCAGGATGGATTCTGTGATTAGTACTGTTTGTTTTCTGCACATTTTCTTATAAAATAATTGCATGAACAATTTTACCTTTAACTTTTACATGTATAAACAAAATCACAGAAGAAATACAGTAGATTTTCCAAGATGAACATGTAGTTTAAGGATGTCCCCATTCCTTCATTTCTCCATCAGAAACTGGGAAGGTAAAGCAGGCATGCAATGCTCACTACATCATTACCTTTAAGTATAAAACATTCAAATTAGAAAGTTTCACATTTCTGTCTTACAGATTCTCTTTATACTGATGACATGGAAATTGGAAGAGCATAACCATGAAAAAATAAAATCACAGACTAACTTTTGCTTTTTTTGCTAGACGAAATTCTCAAGATTCGTTTCTATACCAAGTATCACTTTAGCAACACACCTTTTACTTTTTCAAACAGGTTATTGATTTTTCATGGTTTCATCTCTCAATCAAAGCCCAACATAAAAATGTGTTTGTTGACTTGAGCCTTGATGTAAAATTTAGTTTAACTCTTTTTTTTTTCTAGCAATATGTTTGTCAGGACCATAGCAATTTTCCTGTCACTGAAACCAATGGACTCCTTAAATGCTTTGCTCACCAGAGTACAAAATTATTGTTTACTTCATCTTGATTGTTGGAGTCAACAAATGTTAATTTAAGGAGTCAGAGAGAGAAATAGAGAAAGAGAGAGAGAGAAAGAAAAAATGAATGAGAAAGAGAGAATACTGCCTCAAGCAAACACTACTTTCTGCAGAGTTGCAACAGATTTTTCTGCCTTAATAGTTGTTGAACAACTTTTGAAACTCAGACTCTGAAGCAGTCACTGGGAAACAAAGGTCCCATGGACTGCTTTGCTGTGTATATACCACAAGAATCTAAAGTTCTTGGTGTATTTTTTGGACAGTTTTTCATTTTCTGTAATTTGTATTTATCTAATAGGAATAGTAACATGTGTTTGGAATTTAGAAGGGATGATTTTGACCTGTGAGGTACTTTGTTGAAAGGAGCAGGCTGCTTGTTTGTCCTGGCATCCCGGCTAGCTTAGCCCCGAAAGAACTGCACAGAAACTGCATTAAATCACTGTTTGGTGCATTAGCTCTAGTTTCTTATTGGCGAATTATTACATTTTAATTTAACTCATTTCTATTGATCTGTGTATTGCCATGTGACAGTGGTTTACCGGGTAAAATTCCCAACATCTGTCTCAGGATCCATGGTCTGCCTCTTTCTTCCCAGCATTCCTTTTAATTTTCCGCACCTAACTAAGTTCTGCCCTACCAACAGGCCCAAAGCAGTTTCTTCATTAACCAATGAATGCAACACAAAGACAGAAGGACTTCCTACACCAGTACTTGAATATGGTATTCTCATCCCATTATTTATAGTTCAGATGCTGTGGGCCTTAGATGACACTGTTAGCTAACTGAAAAAGAATTAGCTGAAGTGATTGATCCGTTCCCTAGATATCTCAGTAAACTTGGACTTTACTAATTCACTAAATTCCAAAGACATTTGTACAAGGATGGCTATGATGCCAAATGTAACTTCACGAAAAGTTTGTTTGTGTTTTGTAAATATTTTCAAGAGCTCCAGCAGCCAATTTACCAATTTTAAAATAATAGGCAGGTTGTAAGATTGGCCAGTTTTATGGAATACTTATTCTTTTATTTTTATTTTTATATTCTATCTACCATCATAGCCACTAAAGATCAGAGATTAGTTGTCAAACAGAAAACAAAATTTGAGAAATGCCTTTTCTGCTCCTTTGTTCAGCTTTTGTTTCTTCAGGTTCATGTTGTTCAATGAGATAAAGATGTCTCCTGGTCCACCTGTAATTCTCTTCTGCCAGATCTTTTGATGTTATTTATTACCCCTTAAAGAGACTTGTTTTGAAATCCTTTGAACTTTCATTCCAGAACCTTAGTTATAGGAAAGAATTATTCATCATCCTCAGAGTTCTAATGGGTTTTATGTTTAGCCGGCTGCTAGCAAGCTTTTGATTGGGCTACCAAAATTTAACAGTTGGTAATCCCACTCATTTCTAGCCAGCGGGAGCCATTAGCCTTAATGAAACAGCCATTCTTACATGCTTGAATCAGATTGGCAATCAGCTTCCTGGTAATTGGATTAGTAGAATAGTGGGAGTTTCAAGTTTCTTTGTCAATTTGCATATTCATACAAGTTCTGCTTCGCTCTGATTTATAACTCTTTATGTATATTTACATGGCTGGTCTTTCATTTTACAAGTGAATGGCTATCCCAAAGAGAATTTGATTGATTCACACCAGCTCACATTTATATGAATGTTTAAAATTCATAATTTAAAGATATGGATAAATATGATTCCTTGTGCTCACGCATTTATGAAAATAAGCTATATTTTGTATGCAAATACAACTTATTATATCTACATTTAATTCTGCGATAAATCAGTAAGTTCTTTCACAGCATAATTTCTGAATATGCATATTCTATAACATCTTGTTCCTGGGTATAGCTCTGGATATTGAAAAGCATTTTATAAGTTCTCCTGTAATACATGATCAATACAGTGATTTAGAATTTAGAGTTCTCACAGCTACTTAACTTGGAGAGCTGCTAACACTTTATTGATTGATGCGGTAGTTTGGTTAAGAATGGCCCCCATAGGCTCATATATTTGGATGCTTGACTCCTAGTTAGTGGAACTGTTTGGGAAGGATTAGAAATTGTGACCCGGTTAGAGTAGGTTATGTTCCTGGGGGTGGACTCTCAGGTTTGTATATCCCAGGCCAGGCCCAATGTCTTTTTCCCTGAATTCTCCCAATGAATCAGAGCATAAAGCTCTCAGCTGCTACTCTAATGCCCTCTAAAGAAGCAGCCAATCCCCAATTAAATATTTTCTTTTATAAAAGCTGTTTTGTTCAATGTGTCTCTTCACAGCAACAGAATGGTGACTAAGATAATTTTTCTAACAAATAACCTAAAGATGTCTCAACTGTTTTTCATCTTTTAACTTCCTGAATTCTTCTCAGTTGTCATTGCTTTAACTTGACTGGAGATACAGCAATTAAATTAAATTAGAGCATTCTAAATGGGACATACCTTAACCTCATTTGAAAACTAAGTTCTTTCTCAGAAAGAGAGGCATGATAAATCTCTGCATGTTACTGTGTAATTAACTAGTATATGAGACTATTTTATGTTGGGATTTGTATATATTTGCTATATATATTAAATATCAAATTATCTTTAAAGTCAAATTATTAAAGGAGAAAGTACTCATCATTTTAGAAGATTTTGTTTTTATTTTAGGATATGAAACTTCTGGGCATCAAAACTCCATGGTTCTGGTTTAGTATTTTTCTCAAGGGTACAGACAATATGTAAATCCTCTGTCACATGAAAATTTAGCCACTCAACAGACCATGCTCATGCCCACTTGTTTGGCTTAATACATCCCTCCATCTCTTCAGTGATGTCTAGAGTGTAGCAGTTAGCTACCCTCTTAGTGAACAATCTGCAAGAGGATCCTGAAAAGAAAAACTGACATTTTTGAACAGTTCCCATGATAAATTTATTATTTCTATATTATTGTTTTCTTTAGAAACTGGAAGCTAAGTACACTCCAAATTTAAGAGTAAAGGACCATCCAAGAAGAGGAACACTTGGATACAGAATCATTGAGAGCCATAGTGGGGTATGGTTATCCCACCTATTTAATGCCTTGTCACTAAATTGAAGTGTGCTACATTTAAAGAAAAGAGAGGACTACAAGTAAATAATTATAATTTCATTGTCATTGAAAGTCAATGTATATAACTCCATCATCAAATATTCTTTCCATTAACATGCTTCTTTTTTGCAGGGGAGAAAGATGGAGAATTTAAAGATGAAAAATAAAAGTAATAAAATGAAAATTGTAAAGTAGACACAAGAACAAAGTATCAGATCATAGTGTGGTAGTTGTCACATGATTGATGAGAAACCTTGGTTAAAAGCATGGCATTATGTATTAAAATCAGATAAGTAATAAATGTTGAAAAACACTGCATGCCTTTTGAGAACAGGTATCGATGCTATATTAACTTGGGAATTGAAGGCAACCGAGGTAAATAGGATGCTAAGAGCCTGCATAAGAAAGAGAACAGAAGGGAACCCTGATTGCTCTTTGGGCTGTTGAAGAAGGGGGTCTTGATTGGGGGAGGGGGAGGGAAATGGGAGGCAGAGGTGGGGAAGAGACAGAAATCTTTAATAAATGAATAAAAAATAAATAAAAAATAAAGTGAACAGAAAAGATATTAGATCCCTAATCTCTATATTGCCCATGTCACGAGCTTCAAAGAAATGAAAGCAAAACAGAAGAATTATGATGAACTTTGAGCAGCATTTTAAGCGAAAGAAAAAAAAATCAATACTCTGTGTTTCTGCCAAGCAGAGGAGCCCTGGTGAACACCTATCAGCAGGGCAAAGAAGATCTGTAAATGTTTGTGTAAGTGCAAAGGAGCACGGTGATCCAATGTAGAATAAAAACTTCCTTCTTCCTTCCTTCCCTACCTCTCTCCCTCCCTTCCTCTCCCCCTCCTTCCCTCCCTCCCTTCCTCCCTTCCTTCTTTTTCTTCTTTCTTTCCCTTTGTTTCCAACAGGTGCTTTGCACGTCTGTTATGGCTTTGGTTTGGAATTTTATGGGATTCCTGTATATGTGGTTGTGTGTGTCTCTGCATCTATATGTGCTTTGTATGTGTGTATGTGAATTTTTGGCTCATTTTCTTATAACAGTTTCTTGGGTTTTTATTTATCTTCTTTTGTTATTATTCACTAAATGCTTGTTCATTTTTTAACTAAAGCCAGAAAGAACTTCGATCTAATTGGAAAAGGAGGTGGCAGAGTTAGAAAGAGAAACAGAAAATATAAGGAGAATATCTTGTATGAAAAAAAATCCATTTTTAATAAAAATAGCAAATGTAGTTCTCTGACTACACTATTACTTTAATAACACATGATTGGTTAACAGCTCTAGCAAGAGAATAATAAAACTGATCACCATATATTTTCAGAAAGCTTGATAATACTGCACATGCTATTTTATCTGCTTCACACGCAATTTTTCACTGTGCATCTCAGTAGATTCTGTATCAGATTTTCAAGTTTTACTGAACTATTTTCTGTGTTCCTTTTACACTACTTTTTGTAGTTGTTAAATGAAGATTATTATATAGTGCGATCATGCTACATTCTGAAAATATGTCTTACATTCTAAGAAATTGCAACTTATGTTGGAAATCATAGCCAAAGTTAATAAAGCAACCTGTGGTCACTGATGACTTAAGACTTCTATCCTACTGTGTACTCAAATCATTTGTTTAAATTGTCTTCAAAAGAACAATTAGCAATCAGCCTTACTTGCCTTGGATTCTCTATGCAATCAGCTTTTATAACATAAGCTAATGCCTGGGCAAAATATTAAAGAATGTACTGTTACGTGCCCCTGACCCAGAGTAATGCTTGTGTATAGTTTGCTGAATGCAGCAAATACAGAAGTGGAAAGGAACATCTGGAACTCTACTACAAAGGTTGAAAGCAGTCATTTATGGATGCTGATTGATAAACAATGATGTTTCTTATCTAAGTTATTTGGGATCAGTTGGAGCCAACATTTAATCCCTTGAAAAACAAGTTAAAGAGGTTCGTGAATTATCCCACTCTTTCCCCGTGTGATGCTTTCTGTGCTGCTCAGTAAATGCCAAGCAAAGTCTTCTGTTAGGGCTTTGGGTTTGCCCTTTTGTATTAGATGATCAATTGGTGTGCTATCCCCTGGGGAAGGATATTTCTCCCACTCTCAGCATGCTATAGTTCTTTGGGTAGGGTTGAGGCCCTCTGGGATTTCTTTGAAGGACACATACACATGTTTCTCAGTGTTGTGCTTGTTCAACCCATGTTTAGGCAGTGATGTTGGTGAAATATTATGGATATAGATTCTTATGTTACTAGGAAACACAATCTAGAACAAACTTCCTGTTCCTTTGGCTCTTAAAATTCTTCTTCCTTCTTTTCTGCAATGTTCTCTAGATTTCAAGTGTATGAGTTGTGTCATAGATATGTCTGTTTAAACTGAGCTCCACAACTCTGCATTTTGATCAGCTGTCATTTTCTGCAATGGTCCTCATTGGGTATAAAGAGAAGTTTCCTCGATGAAGGGTGAGGACTACATAAACTTACCTGTAGGTATAAGGACAAATCTGAGATTCAACATTTTTATTGTCAATTCAATAAAGTTCGGTGGAATACAGAAGCTAGATCATCAACAGTGTGCTCAAGCAGACCATTACCTATTAGTGTCTAATGTATCCAAGAGTCTTGTACAGAAATAAGAGAGATTGAACCTTTAATGCAAGCTTCATTTTGGTTATAATAAATTAATTTTTATTGAGTTATCTATTCAGGTATCTATCACTATGCAATAGTTTAATTTTTTTCCCAATAATAATGCATATATATATATGTATATATATATATATATACATATTCAGTGAGATAGTTAAGCTATATACACTTGAACTGTTAGAGAAAGAGAGGTTATTGGGAATATCAGAAAGGTAAAATAGACCCAGGATTGGAATGATAACTGTAAACAGGACAAAGAAGAAGGAGGGAGAAGAGGAGGAGCTAGATGAAGAGGAGGAACAGCAGGAGGAGGTAGAGGAGGAGAAGGAAGAAGGGGAAAGAAGGGAGAAATAACAAATAGTATCATTTGCAATTTGTCAGATGTTTAATAATTGATTTGCTAACCCTGTGATCCCATGTTTAATAAATTACAAAATTAGAAATCCCCAATGTTAAGGAAACATTTTAGGATCACTCATTCAATAAGAGCCAGACCTCATTTTAATAGCAAAAGGTTTTCATGTAACTCCATATTCTAGCCATTATACTACACTGTCATTCAGGAGACACTACTCACACACCAAGCTGAAGGAATGCACAATATGTTTTTGATTCAAAAAAAGCAGGAATAACACGATTCAGTGACAAACAGATCCACAATCAATCAAAGAGTTGGAAATTGGGGAAGAAAGTTGTGAATCTGTGGGTGCTAGAGAAAGTCTTTGGGAATAATGTTAGTGCAAGTACAATTGGATTACATACTCTGGATACTCTGTAGATGAAGAAAAACCCTTGAATTTGAGTCAACACTGGCTTCCCAGGAGAGCAGAAGAAACTGTGTAAGTAGACAGAGTCTGCGATCCTGCCTTCTCCCATCACCAATGTTTTCCCAGTTGCCCCACTTTCTGAGATCACCAGGCTCTTTAAAGCTATTACCATTTTGAAGTAGACTTAAAATTGCCTTACTGGAATTATTTAAGCTCACCAACACTTATAAGAATCAAATCATTTTATACTTGCTGTGTGAGTAAAGTGACTTGAGAAATTAATTTTCTTCTCCAAATGAATTGCATGAGTGCTGGTATTCACGAACAAGTCATGTGACACCCTTCAGTAAGAAAGCACTACTGAAAAGCAATTTCAAATTTGGCATTTGTTTACCTGTTGAATAGACTCTAATATATAAGTTTCTTCTGTGCACGTTTATAAAGCAAATATATTAGCGTTCTCCACATACATTTCAACTTTAATTTACAATCATAATGTTATAAACGCAAAGCTGATTTTCTAAACCACCCACAAATGATGATCTATAACTCATTTATTGGAATATCTAAAAGAGATAGGAAAAAATAATGTGTCAGACTATTAAAATATATTAGAGCCAAAACAACTGAATGGATTATATACAAGCTGAGTTTTTGGTAAGGAAGCAACACTGAGAGTATTGAAGTGTACAACCTTTTGAGAGAAGAAAATGTTGATAGAAAATATTAACTAGAAAAAGAAGTTGCAAAATAATAGCACACTATAGAACAAATATTTAAGTTATTTTTAACTTCTTATTCTAGATCTGATAATTTAATTTTCTGCTAGAAATGCATTTATTTTACAAATGATGGAGGAGGATCTCACAGAATAGGTTTTTATAATTCTATGAATCACAAAAGTATTATATCATCTCATTACGTTATTTACAGTGCACAGAAAAATGTAGGAAAAGGTGTGTATGTTTAAGAAGGATTCGCACTAATTCATTCTCAAAGAGACAATGCATTTCATGTGTATTATCTTCTTTCTTTTATTTAAATTATTTTTCTAACATGGTATGTCCTGATTATGATTCCTCCCCCTATAATCTCCCCAGGACCACTCCACTTCCACTCCCAACTTGATCCACTGCAATTCTGTCTCTCATCAGAAAACAATCAGTCTTCTAAGGGACAATATTGTAAAATACAATATAATAAATTATAATAATATGAAACAAAACTAACACATTGGAAATGGGCAAGATCAACAGACAAACAGAGCCCAAAAGAAGGCACAAGAATCAGAGACCTATTTGTTTTGACACTAAGAATCCCATAAAAACAGATAACTGGAAGCCAATATATACTCAGAGGACCTGGTGCAGACTATGCAGACCCCATGTGTGATGTCTTAGTTTCTGTGACTTCATATGAACTTTGACCATTTTGATTTAGAGGGCTTTATTTCCTCGGTGTCCTCCAATCCCTCTGTCTCTTATCTTCTTTCTACCTCCTCTTTCACAGTGTTTCCTGATCCCTGAGGAGAGGGATTTAATGGAGACACACTGATTAGATTCCGGGAAATTTCTCTAGTGCCAGGTTTCTTGCTGGACCCACAATGGCTCCCTCAATCAAAATAATTCCTTTCTTGATCTCATCTGTGTCCTACCCCCATCTTGATTTTCCCGTTCTCTCTAATTCTCCTCCCGATCCTCCGCCCCCTGACTTCTCTCCTTCTCTTCTCTTTTTGCCATGCTTTCTCCCTGAACCCAGATGCTCCCAATTTTGTCAGGCGATTTTGTCTATTTCCCCTTTCCAGGTGGATCTATGTAAGCAATAGAGAAGACGGTGCCTGAACTGTCCTTGCCCTGTAGTCAGACTGATGAATATCTTAAATATCACCATAGAACCTTCATCCAGCAACTGATGGAAACAGAAGCAGAGATCCCAGTAGCAAAATGAACTGAGCTCCCAAAGACCAATTGAAAAGTGAGAGAAGTGATAATATGAGCAAAGAGGTCAAAACCATGATGGGAACACCCAATGAAACAGTTTGCCTGAACTAATGGAAGCTCATCAACTCCAGCCAGACAGAGAAGGAACCAGCATAGGAACAAACTAGTTCCTCTGAATGTGGTTGATAGTTGCATGGCTGTGACAGACTGAGAGGTCACTGGCCATGGCACCAGGATTTATCTCTACTACTTGTACTGACTTTTTGGGAAGTTACTCTCTTTGAATGAATACCTTGCTCAGCCTAGATATGGTAGGGAGGGCCTTGGACCTTCCCCAAAGCAATGTGCCTTACCTTTCTGAGGAGTGGATGGAGAGTGGGGTGGTGGGAGGAAGGTGGAGGAGATGGGAGGAGAGGAGGAAATGGGAACTGGGATTGGTATGTAAAATGAATAAAGATAATTTTTTTAATAAAAGAAATGAAATAAAAAAAGAAAATAACCATTCCGTTATCTTCCATTGCCTAGAGAGAAATATTAAGAAATAAATGCATATAAATACATTTATTTTAAAGAATGAACTGAGTGATTCAAGGTTTCTCATTCTCTGCTTAATATCTGGCTGTATTTGTATTCATTCCCTGTCTGCTTCAAACGGAGGAAGATTCTCTGATGATGTCTGAGCAAGGCACTGAAGTATGAGTGTATCAGAATGTCATTAGGAGTCATTGATACTACTTTTCGTTAAGCAGTAGTATTTCATTTTCCCTGGGTTCCATGGGCTATCTAGTCTCAAGTTGTTCACTTAAGCAATGTCAGATGTGGGTGCCATTTTGTGAAGTGGGTCTTATACCAAAGCAGATTGGTTAGTTACTTCCACAGGTTTGTGCCATCTTTGCCCTTGAACATCTCTCAGTATGGACAGCATTGTATGTTGTAGGAGGGCTGTGAGTTAGTTCCCCGCTGCTCAGCCCTGAAATAATCACACAGAAACAATATGATTTGCAACACTGGTTGGCCATTAGCTTAAGTGTATTTCTAGCCAACCCATATCTTAAATTAACTCATCTCCACTAATCTGTGTAGCACCATGAGGCTGTGGCTTACAGGGTAAAGTTTCAAGCATCTGTCTCCCACAGGGCTACATGGCTTCTCCCTGACTCTGCCTTCTTTCTTCTAGCATTTAATTTAGCTTTCCCCACCTACCTCTATTCTGCCTTGCCAGGCCCAAGACAGTTTCTTTATTAACCAATAAGAATTCACAGCATTCAGGGGGTAATCTCACATCAATTGTAAATTGAGACAATTTTACCCATATTGTCTCAATATTTGTTATCTAAATATTATCTTACAGAATTTTATCTGCAATTGTATCTTTCTTCATGTATTTGTTGGTGCATTTGGTGTCTATTTTATATTAATGACCAAGAGTATAATCTTGAGAACAAGATGATAATTTATATATTTTACAAAATGATGGTCCAGGAAGTGTGAGGGATGCATAAAGAGCATGTGAATTTCCTCTGACTGTCATATGAGCAAGGTAGTGCTCATGACTTCCAGGAAAGGGAATCCAGGTGCTGAGTCTGTCCTTTCCACTGTAATGTTCACCTCCAAACATTTGCTCTGCCAGTTAGAGCCACTCATTCTCTGCAGCCAAATTTCTTCAGTGGGTTTTGCAAACTTCTTATTTCACATAAACAACTGGGACCCATTCTTAGTACCTTGCTCTGTTGGAGGGTGGTTCATTCATCCTATGGAAATACTCAAGACTGATTTGTAATTCTCTAACTTGTTTTAGTTAAATTTTTCAATGGTTTGTATTTTTCTGTTTGTTTTCTAAGTCTGCATACTTTTAAATTTCAGTTTTAGAAATTGTCTGCTGAGATGAGGTCATTTCTCATGAGCATCCTTGATATGAGATGTGAGCAAAGTTTTAAGACAACATCTTTACAGAGTTTTGGGTCGTCCACTTTTTTTTTTAAATCTTTTTCTTCTAGCCTCGTCCTTTGGTTATTCTGGCTGGGGTTAGTATAAAGCAACATTTGCTTATTTTATTTCAGTAATTGTGAATCATACTCAGCCACCATTAATGCTATGTATATTGTCTTATCTGGTACACACTATCTACTGACTAATGACTATATAGGTAATAGACAAACTGGTAGCTAAACTAGCTAGAAACAATGGTTGATTAAATGCTACCTAGATTTGTTTCATGACTACCATAAAAGTAAAGCAAATACATAAAGGAAGAAAACTACAGTGAAAACCTGCAGAAGTAGATTGAAATTATAACTCACATTATATTTTTATCTATGAGTCCCTCATTCTATTAAAGCTGAATTAGTTTTACTTGTCATTAACAAAGAGCTGTGAGAAAAATTGAAACAATGACTGTAAAACTATGTTGTATAATAGAAAATGCATTACAGACATGGGTCATTAAAATTACCATAAATTTAAAAGAGAATGTAATCATTTCACGGTATTCTGGTTCTTTCTAAATCTTTCATACGTTTAAGGGAGGAAGACATTAAATGTACTACTTCGACATTCATTTTCCAAGTGCAAAATTGGGAACAACCAGGTTTGTATTCTTAGTGAAGAAGTTACAGTCCATTTCATGACTCTCCAGAAATCGTATATAAATGTCTATGAAATGTGGCTAGGTATGTATGTGTTTTGAATTGTAATGTCCTTCAAGTCTGACAGTAAATGAAAGTCTACATGAAATTGCTGTTCTCTGATAGCATTGCTAGTTAAGTTTGCAATGGTTATTAAACTAATCTTGGTGGGAGAAAGCAACTAGGAGTTCTGCTTCTTCCAGATTTTGATAAGTATCATGCATTAGCCCCAGAGAATTCATGACATTATGATTCACATGTATTACTTTTGTTTGTAAGTGTATTGCAAGAATCAAACAGCAATAACTAAGAAAGAATCATGAATCCTATTCATAAAGCATATAACTAATGCAAAACAAGAGGCTGGCTTCTGCAGAGATAACTACGAAATTTTACTGTGGAAATCATGCTTGGGTTTTCTTTTTGCAAGTCTAATTAAAGCCCGGAATCCCCGAGGTAGTCATATCTATTGGCAAAGACAATGATATCTTTACATCTCCAATAAGAATGGATTACAGTAACACTCCTGAAAGTTTCCTCCTAGAATGCCGAGTATGACTGTTATCTTTATTTTTAACTTCTATGGGAAATGACATACAAGAACAGTCTACTCGTTCAAATTTCTCTTTAATAACCAAGTTGCTGTCACCTACTCTTCATCTAGTTTTTAATTTGTCACGTTTTCTTTTTTATAACGAGATGCACACATGGCAGGATCTAGGTAGAAAATTCAGCAGCATGGCATTGAAGAAAACACATTATAAGCATTATCTAGTTACTAATTACACTCTAACACAACACTCATCTGCGATGATTAATGTACTTTTAGCAAAAGAAAAAAATTGAGTCTTCCTGCATAATGTAGATTCGACCAACACTGCAATTAATCTTTCTATTTATGTGAGAAAGGGTTTAGTAAAAGTTTTACTTACTTAACAAACATAGATGAATTATCCTAGCTGCCAGTCAAAATAAATTCAAGCTATGCTCTCCTTGTGTTTCAGTATTGATTAATGTGAGCTAATAATTTCTTGATATTTGTCTTCTTCATGCTCAGTTACCGCACACAGCTAGAGCCTTATATTATACATAAGTGGCATTTGTAAGAAAAAAATTATATATACCACTTTCCATGCTGTTACATACACTTTGCACTGCAAGTAATCTATTGTTACACAGAACAAGTTCTGAACTGAAAAGTCTTTGAACTCTAAAAAAGGAAATGATTGTTGGCTATGATAAATTTGGAGTCACTGTATGATCAATGAGGTTAAAACCAAACACCTATTTCTTCCAATATAATTTCACTTATAGTCATAGTTACTTACTTGCTGTGATCAAACACCAAGCCCTAAGCATCTTACAGAAAGAAGAGTTTACATGGCCTTACTGTTCAGGAGAGTTAAGTTAATCATGGCCATACAAAGGCACAAGTGGTAGAGGACACAGAAGGAGCTGAAGCTGAGAGATCATATTTTGAATATGAAAAGTAAGATATAACCTTCTCTTTCTTGTTAATATCCAAAATCTTATTTTAATTATGTCATATAATAAATCATAAGTAATTTAAGTACTATATAAGTAAAATAAGTACCACAGTCTTTAAAAATTCAAACACTTTAAAAGTTCAGTCTTTTTAAGACCTCCAAACACTCCATCAATCTCTGTTTTAAATATCTAACCCCTTCGAACATATCCCAGTCTCTCTACGATTTCAAGACCTCTGAACTATATGACCCTTTGCAAAATTCAAACATATGCTACATACTTCTTATTTCCAAAAAAGTCAAGCTAGGACACAGTTTCAGTTAGATCAAAGCAAAGATACTATCCACCATAGAAAGCTTAGTATCAGACTTCTGGGACTGCTAATCTTCTGGTTTCTAAATGGGCTCCTCAACCCCAACTCCACCCTCTGCAGGACACATAGCTTTTCTTCTAGGCTCAGGCCAGCACTTTTCTCTGGCTGCTGCTGTCCTATGGTACTGGCATGGTATTGGTGGCTCTGCTGTAGCTCTGTTGCCCCTTCTCCAATACCTTTTCTTGGCATCTCTTTAGGCACTGTAACCGTGAAGTTACAATAATAGTTCAAATCTTTAACTTCTTTCCATGACTTATTCAATCTTAGACTTTCTACTTCAGATGAGCCTGCACATTACTCATTGGTGTCTTCTGACATCTTAAATAAGGCTAAGGAACACTTCATATAATGTGGAAACTATATTCAAATTAAAAAGTATATTCGTGAATTAGCATAAAATATATTGTCTTTACTATAATTTTGATACATCCAAATATATTACATGTGTTTGGATATAACATGTAAAATAATGTATGAAAATGTTTGTGGTAATATAAACAGCAGTTGTGGTAAAGGTTTCCTCTGAGTAGAGACACGGAAGATGAGATATAGAAAGTCTCACCTCACCTGTTCTTCATGAGTCCTTCATATTCATTCAAAACAGTATTACCTAAGAAACCCTTACACATTTCCAGTTCTCCTGCCATCGCAAGGCAACTTTGTTGCCTCTGAACCGCATATTATTTATGCTGACCCTGAAGAAACACCTCCCAGATCTCCTCTCCAAATTGCTGGTCTCTTCTTAATCCCTGATAATTTCCCAGCTCCAGCTAACCAGCACCAATTGTCCCAGTGAAGCAAAGGTTTTAACTGTGATCCTGTTCTCTTTTTGCTCATAGCCAACTCGTCAGCTGCATCCAACCAGACATCACAGATTTTTAACACAAAACATCATGCAGGTGTCCCTAGTGGAGTTCCGTTTTCTTCTGGAACTTCACAAACCACAGCTTTATCAGCAGCACTGCTCTCAAGTTTAATTTCTTCATTCCTATAAAACAGTCCAATGAATTATGAACATTCAATGGCTTTTCTACACCCAGGTTCAAATCTAATGCCAATCATCCTAAAAATGTATGGTCAGGTCTGTCATAAAATTACCCAACTTTGGTACCAATCTCTTTCATGCCAGGCTGTCTTTTGCTGTGATAAACCACTGTGCGTAACATGATCTTGGGGAGGTAATGGTTTATTTCAGCTTCATTCTAACATTGAAGAAGTGTAGGGCAGAAACTCGTGGCAGATACTTGGGAGGAAACAATGCAGAGGACATGGAGAAGTGCTACTCACTGCCATACTTTCATCATTTTCATACTTTACACAACATTCCTAGCACACTTTCTCGTAACATCCAAGACTGCCTTTCCATGGTTGGCATATCGCTCCCATGAATTGTGTCCAGCCACATCAATCAAGAACATGCACTAGAGACTTGCCTATAAGATCTTATGGGGGGCATTTCTTCTGTTGGGAGTCACTGTTTCCCAATGGCTATAGTTTATGTCTAGTTGACTTAAAACTTGCCAGGATGATGTCAAACAGAAAGAAGTTAATTTTTGTTACCAAAGATTTAGTCCAACAGACCCTTGATGCTTGACTATAATCACTGATAGTTGAAAATAGAGGGTTTATTGCTAAGTAGTAACTATCTTATAGAGTAGTAACAACAAAACTAGGAACGAATGAATAAAAAAAATGAATTCAATCAATCCAACCAATGACATAACCCAGAAAGAAAATGCTAAATTTTATTGAGGTTAGGTTATCTAAAGCAACAGTATCTTTAAACATTCCTCAAAACTATTTTTAAATTTATTTTTATTCATTTTACATTACAACCACAGTTCTCCCTCCTACATTTCCACCTGCCCTTTCTGCCATCTCTTAAATAGACCAAGCTACATACTGTCTCCCACAGGTAAAGGGCCTAGTTAGGTCCCATACTGGCTCCACAGCTGTTCGGTCTAGAGTTCCTGAGCTCCCATAAACTTGATTCAGCTGACTCTGTAGATTTTCCCATATTGATTTTGAACCCCCTTGCTCATATAATTGCTCCTCTCTCTCTTTTCTAGAGTTCTCAAAACTCTTAAGAGAACTCTTGAATTGTCAGAAATTTCCAAGATAGTCTATCACTACCAATAGTTTGTTGTATGACCATGTACAGTCCAGAAAATTTTCAATTCTCAGTCCTTTATATCTAAATGGTTAGAGAAACAGTATCCATACATTTTTTTAGATGTGATACAAACTGATACAAGTAAAAATAGCCTGCAACTAATTAGTCTTTACTTAGATATTTTGAGAAATAATTTTAGGTTCAAGAATTTAACTGTTAACAATTATGATACGAAATTTGTGCCTTAAAAGCTTCCAACTTATACAATTATAACTATTGTTTTGTAGATTGTGTTTTTTGTAAAAAAAAAAAAGTAGAAAAAGATGATAGTAAGAAGCTCGGAAGTTAAAAAAAAAAAAAAACTAGGTGGTGATTTTAGCCATGAAATTTCGAGGGGTTAAAGTGATAATAAGCAATTTCTTACCTGCTAAATTATCCCTGGCATATGAAAATACTTAGCTATGTGATTTGTATCCACTGCATGGTTTTAAAAAAACAATACCATTCTGTTATATCTCGTGAGATCTTTCCTGTTTCTCATCTCCCTTGTCCCTACTCAGAGAACCCTTGCCACAATCTTTGTTTAGATTATCATGAACATTTTCATGCAATATTTTACCTGATACCTCCAAATGGTGAAAAATATATGTGGATGTATAAAAATTATATTAAAGAGCATATGGTTTATGGTAGTTCTATAATATCTTTGTCAATTTTTAATGTAGTTTCAACATCAATACAAAATGTTCTTTAGCCTTTATTTGAGAAAGTGTATATTCATCTACCACATATATAAGGCAATTCTTCAAATTAGTCTCCTCAACTGGGGAACACAGACTGTGTTCTTTCTGTCTTTCAACACTCTTTTCAGTCCTATTGGCAATATCTATGCACATGTCTCCCTGGTCACATGGGGCTCCTGTAGAAGTGTACTTGCCTGATTGTAATATAGGTAGGTACCTCCTTCTCTTCACAAGAGAAAATGAAATCTCTTTAAAAAGGGACTGTGCTAATTTATAAATCTGCCATCATGGAATGAGTTCCAGTTGTCCTATATCTCGGCAATAGCAGTGAGTATTTTAGAAATTACTTTAATTTGACAGATGTGAAATTGCAGTTAATTATTATTTTAATTTGTATTTGCCTAATTACTAATGGGTTGGCTAATTTTCCTTGTGACTATGGTCTTTGTGGATATCCTTGTCTGTGATTTGCTCTAATTTGCTGTCAGTACAGGAAAACTTTTAAAAGGACATTTATTTTATTCACTCAGAATTTAGGTTGCAGAGAAATCTTTTGTTTTCTTTCTTTCCTTTTCTGTTTAATTTTATACACAATCCATGCAGTTTTGAGGACACTAGTATTTAGGAGTATATGGAATCTGTTGACCTTTGATCCACAAAGAACACAAATGAAGTCAGAGGTTATATTTATGCATTTGTGCATCTATATGCAGCAATAATCAAAGCAAAAGAAGCTATCAATTTAGAGTGGAGGAGATGGTAGGAGACACAGAGAAAATAGTGAAAATGAATAATCATATTTCAACTATAATAAATTTAATTTTTTTAAATAAAAATTAAAAAGTTATCAAAAATATTTTTATACAAATGAAGGAGGCATCTGTTGTTTGTTTTCTTTTATTTTAAGGTTTTGCATCATAGTACATGTTGTGGAATGTTTTAGTAAATTAATTTGCTGTGGTGGTTTCTTTTTAAACAAGAAAAATTTCTGTCCATTAAAAAATTAGAAAAATCAACCCAAATGAAGCAAAAAGCAAACTAACAAAATATCACATAATACAATAATAATAGAAAATGCAAGTCATTCCAAGGTTTCTTTGTGTATACAGAGGAAGTATACTTGTGCATATGTATATCGTATATTTTTATATTTCCATTCTCTTCTCAACTAGATTATATTTTGAACTAAGTGATCAGTTATTTTCTATCAGTCAATTTTCCTGAAGTTTGTAGCTGTTCACTAGTTTCTGACAATATATTTTGGGTAAATATGCTATGATATAATATTCAGTCCTTGGAATTACATCAGTGTGTGATATAGCCAGTATGCTTAATGAGAAACAATGTTTCCAAAAGAATTTAAGTTACTGGCTTGAAGCTTGTTAAATGAACACTAGAAGAAATTAACCCTATGCCACTTAAAACCGCAGACAGAAAAATCATCACTTGGCACAAAGCAAGTGCCATGCAGCAGAAAACAAAACGTTAAGCAAAAATTTCCAGCTTTTTCTTGTTTTTGGAGAAATGTAAACAAGCCTAGTTGTGGACATCTCTCACATGCAAAAAAATATTCCAATTAACAATTGCATAGAATTGCCTTTCTTGTAATAACCCTTTAAAATGCATCATGTAAATTGTAATGAAAACCTACCAAAATATCTTGCAATTTTAAAATAAATTTTAGCTGGGAACAGTATAATGAGAAGTAAAATCTAATAAACATGCAGATTTTTTTACAGTAAGATCCATACTCAATTCTGAATTGTACTGTAAAGATGCATACATGGAGAAATGAGGTCATCTTCTGTATGCATTGTAAGGATGCATACATGGAGAAATGAGGTCATCTTAAGTATTCACTGTAAGAATGTATATGTGAAGAAATAGGTCATCTGTGTGCACTGTAAGCATGCATACATGGAGAAATTAGGTCATCTTCTGTATGCACTGTAAGCATGCATACATGGAGAAATTAGCTCATCTTCTGTATGCACTGTAAGCATGCATAAACAGAGAAATGAGATCATCTGTATACTCTGTAATGATGTATACATAGAGAAATGAGGTTGCATGCACTTTAAAAATGCATACATGACGAAATGAGGTGATCTTCTCTATGCACTGTAAGGATACTACGTGAGGAAATGAAGTCACCTTTTGTATGCACTGTACAGATACATACATGGAGAAATTGGGTCATTTTCTGTATGCACTGTAAAGATGCATACGTGGGGAAATGAGGTCACCTTTTGTGCTGTGGTTAAGGTTAACAGTAGTTGCAACACACAAACACAATATAAAACCCTCACTATATGTCTGTATTTAGTCCTGAATTTTTCTAACAGGTAAAAAATATTAAACTAGGAGTCATGGTTCATATTTATCCTCCCAGCATTTGAGTGGCTGAGGAAGAAGGACTGCCCTAAGTTAAAAGCCAACCTAATCTGTAGAAGGAGATAATGTCTAGAAAAAAATCCTCATAATTAAATTATTTTTTCCTATTACTAATGATTAAACCCAGAACCCTTCACATTCTAGGCAAGAACTATATCACTGAGCTACATTCCCTGTATTTAAAAATTTCAGATTTTCTTTCAATGGCAGAGTAATCTCAAGCATTACTGTAGAAACAGACTATATATTTGATTGTACTCAGTAACTATTATAAAATGTTTTTTAGTGCAAAGTTATCCTTATAGATAATACAAAGTTATCTTTCACTATTTTTGCATATCCTTTCTAGGCACTGTCTACAAGCAATGTTCTGGTAGTGACAGTCACAAACAAGGGGATAAAGCTGTAGGCTGTGTCAGCTATAATATGTCTAATAAGGCATATTCAAAAGTAACCATAGAAGTGCAAAACACGCATGCTAATAGTAGACATTGTGCAAACATAACTCAAATCTTTGCTCGTCCGGGAGAATTGTCTGTATTCTATCAATCGTGTTTTAAATAAATGTTGATTGGCCAGGCAGGAAGTATAGGCAGGTCAACCAGACAGGAAGTAGAGGTGGGGCGATGAGAACAGGAGAATTCTAATAAGGAGGAAGCCCATTCCTCACAGTTTTGCCCAGATCACCAAAGAAGCAAGATGTGACCTGCCCTGCTGAAAAAGGTACTGAGCCATGTGGCTAACATAGACTAGAATAATGGGCTAACATAAGTTATAAGAGCTACTACGAAGCCTGAGCTAATGGGCCAATTGTTTATCACTAATGCAGACTCTCTGTGTAAATTTTTTGGGGCATATTGGCTATGGGAACTGGGCAGGACAGAAACCCAAAGAGCCGGCCCTCATGTTACACTTTGGAGCAACAGATTGTCTTAGGAAACTGAGCAACAGGTAAGTCACATGTGCCCAATTCTTTTCTAAAATTTGACCTTGAAGTCATCACTGTGGAGTGAGAAACAGGGTTTGAGGCGATATGCATGAACAATATATTATTACAGGTTCCTCTCTAAATGGATGGAGAAAGTAGATATAATATTTCTCTTCTCCAAATGTACCCTAGTGAAGCACACTATGATTAGAAGAAAGACATATGGCAACCTGTAGAGGAGGTTAACTTATTTACATAGACTTCCAGCATTCTCTGAGGCTTTTTTGTTGTTGGTTTTAAATCTTAATAATTTAGAGGTAAACCACTGCTTATACTGTTATAAAAATGGCCAATAGGTAATTAAGTGATGGAACACACACACACACACACACACACACACACACGCTTTGTGGTCAGGGAGTTGTAGAAAATAAAGTTTGACAGGGAGAATTTGAGAAGGCAAGCTAGAAAGAACAGACACTCAGGGAGATGTCATCGGATTTTTAATACAAATTAGGGACTATAAGCTTATTTATATTTTTATTTTCAGTCCAGTTCTATTCTTCTTGTTACCTTTCAGCTTCTGGCTTCCTTTGAAGTTTTACAGCTTTATTCCCACTGTAGGCTCCTCATTTCTAAGCTAGAAATTTTCATTTGAAGCTTTCATCCTTTCCACAGGATCTTGAGGGCCGTTAGTGCAGCACTATTTTGTGCGTGTGTCTTTTGAATTCATCTTTCTTTGTTATTTTTTTCTTCCATAGTTATAATTTTTAAGGCATTGTGGCTAAAACTACATAAATGATACAGTGTTACGTTTTTGTCAATATATATATTATTAATGGTTTATGTCCAATTAGCTGGTTAAAATTAGGCCATTGTTTTTTTCTCTACTTGATAGTTAAGTAAATGGTTAAAGCTATTAGTGGTGTTTGGAATCCCAGATTTCTAGTACTAAAGAAGAAAATTGATAAGACAAAGATGTGTCCTGGTTTGGATTTGTCATCCAAACTGGAAAGGCTCTAGTCACCTCAGTAGCATTTCAAGTATCTAGGTAAAAATTCCAGAGTAATTTATCTCCAGAAATAAAAGACGGTTTTGAGGGATGGACAGGAAAGTGGAAGGAAAGGGATGTATAATTTAGACTGGCAAATTGAGACATGCTCAAAAATGGGAGAATACTGTAAAGACAGAGAAATCATCTAGAAGGGTCCTAATGTAACATTTAATTTAAAATAAAATAAATGACACCGCCCAAAATAAAGATAAAGAATAAAATAAAAATCTTTGAGTTCATAATGCCAACAAAATATATATATATATATATATATATATATATAAAGAAATAAGAGGATGAACAGATTTCTCTGTCAGAATTACACTGATTCTCCCTAAATGGTGTATCACAAAACCTCTGTATATCCAGAACTAAATTGCTGAGCAGGAAAACATTCAAGTATGTCAAACAATGAAACTCTTTCTCGTGTGTTTCATAGAACATTTAAATCTCTTACTACTGTGAAGTTGCCTATACAGAGCTCTTCTCATTGTTGGTTCCATTTCCAGCACAAGGATGAAAACTAAAGTCACCCAGGACCGAAACTTGTAATTGACATGTTTTATCTACCTCTCCTCTTCCTGTTTGTTTTTTTGTCTCCATACACCCCTTTCTCAACACTCTACTGTCCTATATCTTTTTTTTTCCCCTCACCACTCTGTTATACAACTTTTATTTTATTTTGGGGGCAATTGGAAGTTTAATGTATTGTTTTATTTTATTAGTTTATTGAGCCTTCCTTACGTGTTTAGATTATATTTACCTCCTTTGCCTCACTTTTTTCTATATTCACCTGCACTTCCCTACTGTGCTGTTAGACTATTACTGGAGAGATGTGAACAGTCATCTCATCCTAGATTATCAAAACAAAAACAAAAAATAACCCCGATGACAGAACAACATGCAGGTAACACTGTATTCCGACTTGGTGAAACAATGATTTTAGCGGGGCAGCTTTCAGGGATACAGGTGAGGGGTCACTCTGAGAAGCAGAAATGACTCAAAGCATTACCAAAGCTCTCCCAGTGTGGATGAACGTTCACAAAAAGGAGAAACCTGTTGTGCAATGCACAACCTTAGACTAATCAACAGGTTAAAGAGCATCCTTTCCTGGTTGTTCAGTTGATCTGAGTCTTGTCCTGGCACCTGAGCTGGTCTGTATTTTTTCTAGGTGTCCCTCTGGACTCTTTCTTTCATTGTGTTTGGTTGATCTCTACTTCTTCCAAATGCCTGGCCAGCCTGAGATTCTTCTTTGCAGCGTGGCTTACCTTAGAATGAATTTAAGGACTGCTTATACATACACTCTTGAGGCATCTAAGTTGTAGTGTATCTGGTCAGGTTAAGTAACTTCCTGAAGCTGTTTTGCATTGTTTATTTCCTGTACTAAAGGAGATTTCCTGCAATGTGGAATGCATCACCTCCCTCCAGAATATTCCATTGTTTCACCTCTTTATAAAAATCTTACTTTGAGATATATCATTGTATATAAATAAATGCACTTGAAGATTAAAGTTAGGAATGGTGTGTGCTGTGAGGAAATCTTTAATCCTTAAGCAATCAGATATCTCCTTGAGTAACTGGATAACTGACTTTGCTGTGCTCAATCTACTAAACATAGTTGGCATGTTTCTTTTCCTGGGGAGTAGACATGAAGGTTCTGAACATTCCTTTGCTTGGGTTTTGTCTTATTTTATGTTTTTGCCCATTGCTCTTTCTCTGTCTCTGATTTATTTAATTCCAATTCTGTCACGTATTTTGATAAAAGAGCACACCTCTATGTTCTTCCTTAGGTTCTCAGGAACTCAGCCACTCTGCCTCCTTTTACTGTTTCTGAGTCTGCTTGTGTGTTTATTTTCAATATGAAACGTCTAGCTTTAAATTGTGCTTGGAATGAGGAATAGGAGAGAATGTCTGTACTTGTTGTAAGCAAAACTTGAATGGAAGTCCTATTTATTATCTGTCAAGTTCAGTAGATTGATTCTTAAGTACCTTTTTATGATAAATGGAACACGCTTAATAACAGACATTTTTAAAGTAAATAAGACATGAAGTTTTCTTTGTATCTAAAAATTATAAAATATTTCAAATATCCCAGAAAAACAATATATACACTCAAAGGTGCAAATAAAAACACCACAATAGCTCATAGCGGAATGAAAGCAACCCTTGACCCAGCGCTGTTTCTAACTTCCCATGCTTCTAAACAAATACGATTTTTACCTTCCTATATTTTCTGTTTTGAAATGAAACCTGACAGTCTCAACAATTAACAAACAGGCGTATGCAAAGCAAATGGATTTATTAAATATTAATACAAACCTTCATTTTTAAATTTTGATAATTAAGTAGAGAAGTTGCATTTTCCTCCAAAATCCCAGTGAATCTTTTGGCATGCCCCAATGGAGGACTGTCCCTATGATGGAGATAGCTGTGAGGATGGAAAGAAGAACAGGTCGATAAAGGAAAAGCACAGTTAAATTAAAAAGAAGACGAAAGGAGAGTCTTTGGGAGGGGAAAGGCTGTCAACTCTTCTGCTGGGTTAGTCACTAAGTAAGTTCCAGTGTTGAGCATTTTTAGCTTGCTTTGCTGAGCAAAGTAGAGAGAAGTCAGCTCAATAGGCTGACAGCCTCAGAGACAAGCAGGGAACAATTGTCACACCTCTTTCTGATAAGTCAGCAGGTTAATTAAAGGCAATCAATTTAGTGACAAATAAAGGAAAATTGCCAGGATTGTTTCAATGCAAGAGACAAAAGGCAATCTATTCAGCAGTGAGCCATCCATGCCAATTTAAGAAAATGTGGAAGGAGTGTGTCCCTGATTAGATATACTAAGACAGAGAGGAATAACGAGTAAAATTTTAGTGACACATTTTTAATAACTTGTTTTTGTTTTATTGTTTTTTTTATTAGTGTCTTGTATGATTCTAACCAAAATTTCTTCCCCTTGAAATGTAAGAATATACCAAATACAACTATGTGTTAGTGTTCCCATCGGATCATGTGTATGACCACTTGGTCTCAGCTGTTGAATATGTTTTGGAAAATGGTGTAACCTTTAGAATATGGCACCTCACTGGAGTATATATGTTACTATGGATGGGGCTTGAGGTGCTGTAGTCTGACTTCATTTCTGGCTCTCTCTCTGATTCCTGTATGCAGATGAACCTGCTTTGTGTCTCTCCAACAATTCATCCACTAGCCACTACCATGCCTTCGCTATCATGAAAGACCATATCCACTTTATCAGTAGTCCAAATATACTTCTTTTCTCTTAAATTATTTTTGTCAGACTAATTTGTTACAGTAACAGGAGAATAATTAAGGCAGAATTTGTTATGAAAGAGAGAGGACATTGCAAAATAAACCCTACCATGTTGTTCCTATGGTTATGCAACTGATTTCTGTGAGGACTGAGGAAGAATTTGTAACTTAAGCCTAGTAAAGCCTTTGAGTTGTATAAGAACAGCGTAATGGGCAATTCTGGTTGGGTTTAGGAAGACCAGAAAGTAAAGAAAAACGTGGACTATGGAAGTTTGGTTGTGAGCTTCAAAGAGGAAGAAAGAATCTAATAATGTTTTGGAAAAACAGATAAAACAATGCAAACATTTATAGACAGATGTGACCCACTTTATTGATTCTACAGGAGGCACACAGACTGGCATTGGTCAGCAAGTAGACACATAGCTACATGAAAACCCCCTTCTAGTTTCAATGTTACCTGGAATCACACAAAGTTGGCATTTTACCAAAGATGATTTATAACCATGAATTACATAAAATGGAATTACATCATATACATAACTCATGGTTCCCTGGATATCAAGGGCTTATCATCTTATCTAATTATGATATCCTTATCAGCACCATGGCTTCTAAATTTTAATAGGACTTTACTGATTATCATTCTCTTCATAGAATAGAGATTTATATCATCTTCTGCCAAAAAAAATAAAAATACTAGTTGCATGGTGCCAATGTCACTTTAGTGAATACAAATGGGAAAAAGAATAATCCATTTGTTTGGCAAAAGAAATTTCAAGCAAGACAACATTGAAGCCATGCCATAGTTGCTGCTAACTGCTCACATTTAAATCTGCAGTCAAAAAAAATAATAGACAGTGCTAAAATAAATTAAAAATGCAAAGTTTAGAGAGAAAAGATGTATAAGTATGCTCACTTATAAACTAGAACATGCAAATGACAGAGTACCTAGAATTATTAAGTAGATCAGCACCACTAAAGAGAAACATCTGTTCTAAGAAGGAAAGACAGATTTCTTGAGTGTAATAATTTGCCCAAGAAAGTCTTCAATGTTTGCTGAGGAAAATTCCTTTGAAGAGGAGAGCCTATGCTCCAAAGGCTAAAATTTTTCTGCTCCTGGAGAGTAACAGCCTACGGAAGCATCTCCTCCATGCCAACAAAGAGGAAGTGATGTAAGTGTGGTCCAAGAGGCAGGCTCCATCTAGAGTTGGCAGGGGTACTTAACACTGGATGTGTGGATAAGAAAGATACTAGATTGAGGGAGTCATAGGTCATGTACCACAATTCAAGAGTGGTGTCAAGGCCAAGCAGCATGTGGCAAGTTGGAATCCCTCCGAAGTGGTCCTGATAGTCCAATGAGTAAAGCTGTAATGATGAAGACTTGTATGTTACAGAGGCTAGAACCACTGGATGCCCAATGAAGGTAGATGATTTGAATATTATTATCAACAATTAAATATTATCTTAAATGTTACTTTGGACACCAGTCTTCTTTTTATGACATAAAGGAAGTACCCTTTTTTGTTATCAAAGAGCTCATAATAAATAAGAGAGAAAGACACTTAAAAATGAACATATCCTCAAACACCCTGTCAATTTTCAATGGGATAATTGCATAAAATGAATTTGAAAGTCACAGCGAATTATGTACTCTCTTTAAAATATATTAGATTTTTTGTTGCAAATATTTTCAGTAGTTTAAGGCCTACTCAGTATGATTAAGTGCATTAAAACAATTGTTTTAGTTTTCATGGACTCAGGAATGATTCCTGGCTTGGTTTGCATCCCTGTTGCTGTAATAAAAACATTCTGAACAAACACAACTTGGGGAGGAAAGGTTTTCCTTCATCTTTCATATCCTAGGTCACAAGCCATTACTGAGGAAAGGCATGGAAGGAACATGAAGGAAATAATCTGGAGGCAGGGACTGAAGCAGAGAGCAGGAGCGATGCAGCCTATTGGCTTGCTGCGTCTGACTTCAGCATCTGTCCTTCTCACACAGTTCAGGCACTCCTGATAGCAAGGACCCACAGTAGCCTTTACGCTCACCCATCAATTAGCAACTAAGAGCATGCCACACAGCCATGGCCACAAGTCAATCTGACCTGGACCATTTCTCAGTTTGGGTTCTTTCTGCCCAAGTGACTCTGGTTTTGGGTCATTTTTGAGTATTTTGAGAAATACTCCATTTTGAAATGACTAAATTTCTAGAAATATTTCACGTTTGAAATCTTAATGAGAAAATAATGGAAAGCTAGTGTATGCATACATCCTTTCAAAAGACAAGTATGATATAATAGTTCATCTATGCATGTTTAAGTATTTCTTGGGAACAGTTTCTATCCAGATAGATTATTTATTTAGAAAGCACTGTACTTAAAAGCTGTAAGAAAGTCTAATTCTGCAGTAAGTTAAACATAATAAAACTCAACTGTTTACCGTGGCATGTGTCTGAAATGTCATCACTTAGGGTGGTAAGAAACAGGCACCCATTAAGCTACATCTGCATAATGAAATCCACACCTCATAATTAAATTATGAAAAATGCATTTTGGTATGTATAATGAAAAAAGAGAGTTTGTTTTCTCTTAAAATAAATATATAAAGGGAAAGGTACATCTTCAACTTTTTTTGGAAAAAAATATATATCCCCAAAAAATTTGATTTAAATTAAATTAATTAGAAAAAAACTGCTTATAAACATTTTTCAAGTAGCTCTCAAAATGCTTTAAATTTGCTTGTATTTGATAATGAAGTATCCACTGATAATTTGCATCTACTCCTCCAAATAATCTTCAATCAAGTATGCAACATCTAGCATAGATAACTAATCCATTTTTTCTCTTTAATGTAATCATAAATAAAGAGGATTTGGAACAATATCCCTTGATTCATTTCTATATTAGCCATTCTTGCAAATATATTATACAGCTTGAAGGTCTGGCCTCGATATGTGATTTGTACACATAACAACCCTTTACAAAGCAACACACGGATATTACACGAAGATTCAAATTCCCTTCTGACTAGATCCTTGACATTTTAGCATGATCTGTAAGATTCATTCTTATATCTGCAAAAGTGGATATGGTTCCAATCATAAGAAATATTTTTATTGCCATTACACCATTAGTAAAATTAATATGAAAATTGGAGACAAGCGTCAATAAGTGACATCTCCTTCTCCCTTCAAGATAAAAAAGGATCTGAGTCTACATAAAGGAATGTAAAGCAAGGGTGAGAAAAGAAAGGAAAGAAAGAAGATGAAGACAGGAAGCAAAAACTATGGCTTTGACCTAGAACTGAAAAACTATGTTCACTTTAGGTACAAAGCACCATCATATATCATTACTGACATTATTATGATTTGGACAGAGAAGTAAAATTTCAATAACAAAGATGACTGCAGAAATTGGAACAAAACTATAGTACTACTAATGTATCCTCAATTTTGTAGCACAGGAAGCTGCAGTCAGGCTGAATGGCCATTTAACATCGTTGTGATCTCAGATCCACCCAGGTGGCAGAGGCCAGAAATAAATGATGCAGAGAATTTCCCAACTGGTGATGCCTTTGCCATCTCACACTCATCTCACAAATTGTAACTCTGCTAAAATTTGGAATGTTTTAAGAGGATAATTTGTCCAATTGGCATTTTTATATATGTCGGCCTTTTTCCCTACATGTTATACTCGTTCAGAAAAATAATTATTAAGTTAACATACTGATCTGCTAGACTATACCTTCCTCTAATTTCATAAAAGATAATGCAATGTATTAACCAATTAAGTTTATGGTATGGATTTTAAAATCTAGGGAACTATGCAGTGATTTATTTGATTTATATCTGCTTTCTTTAGTCGCTAAAATCCTGCTGAGTAAACTGTGAGCATTGGAGCGAGGGAGGAGGGTAGAAGGTGAGAGGGGAGGAAGGAAGGGGGTAGTGAAAAATACATAGCCCAATTATAAACAGTAAATTGTAAAAGAAGAATAAAAGCATTTTAAATATTAAAAATCAAACTGCTTTCAATCTTTGTTAACGTGTCTTCAATTCTTTCACAGAAAGAACTACCACAGAAGCCCCTTATGGGAGGAAATCCCTTACAGGTGATGCTCATAATAGTAGAATAACAATAAAAATGTCACAGAGGAGAATCGCTCATCAGATAAGTTGGAAATCTGGGATTGAAATGACTTATTGAAAATTGGTATTTTTCCTTTCAAAATAAACGTTTCTAGGTATTGAAGACATACACTGAGGTGGCTCAACATTTTGTGCACAATTGTAGATATTGCGAAGCAGAAACAGATTGTTAACCAGACATAGAACGATAGTAGTATAGATTTATTTCATCACTTGTACAGGTTTAGAAATAGTAGAATTTTATGGAATTTAACAATTTTCAGAAGAAGCAGGTGAAAAGAATACAAGTAAATACAGGCAAGGGGATCTAGAAAGCTAGCATGGTAGTTGCTTGTCGAGGTGACAAAACACCCATCAAAAGTAACTTAAGGAAGATACAGTAAATTTTTCGTTGATGGTTTCAGTGATTTTTGGAATCCATTATCACAGTAAGGGTGTGTTGGCTAAATCCATGTTAATGCGAGGTGATACCACCTACCAGCACCCATTTCTCTCCTCTCCTCCTACCTAAATACTGAGAAAGCAAATCATTGATCTACGCCTTCTGCTTGATTATGGCTCTATTTTTTTTTCTTAAATTGTGAGTCAAAACAAGCACATTCTTCTTTAAGTTGTTTAAAAGACATTTTGTACACATGAAAAAAGAAACTAACACAGAAAGTTGGTATGAGAAGTGAAATGCTTGCCATGATCAGTCTAACCTGGTGATTCATACATAGGCCTGGATGTGTTCTGTGGGAAGAATTTGAAAGGGAAATCCCGATATGTTGTCAGGAGAGATTAAGAGGGTCCTTCTGGTGGTAATTGAAAGATCAGAAGACTTAAGATATCTAGCCCATGAATCCAGGAGCTTTCCAAGGGTAACAAAAACACTACTGGCAATTAAGTTATAAGCCAGTCATGTTCCTGTTTTTTCCTCTGTCTCAGATCTGTCTGCATTTGGTCATTTTGTCAAAATATGAATCAGATTGGCCTCAAATTAATGGGTTAATCTCTTTGGTGCATCACATCCAGGCTGCAGTATGTTTATTGTTCAATGCTCTTAGTTCTACAGTGAGAAGAGAACAGGAAAGTATGAGCATTGTGCAGAGAGGTGGAGAAAAGCGTGTGAACTCTTTTTAAAATATGTATATAAGATGGACATGGAAATGAAACTATTATTGTTAAGATAATTCAATGATTACTCACATTAAAGGAAGACGCGTGGTCTTCTTTGGTGTAAGAGAAAGGGCCTTTGGTATGATACTTCACCTATCAAAATCCACCTTGTGATAAATGCAAATATATTTGAAAGGAGAGCCTGAGGAAAGAACACCTCTGAAAAAATTCTTTGCGCCAAAGTTTCTGCCTTTGGAAGCTTTTTCCTCATTCATTCCAAAAGATACACAGAGTGGAAATGATCATATTACATTTCAATATGTTGTCAGAATTTGGAAGCAATGTCCAAATGGAAGAAACTTATAGTTATGAGAACATGGATACTTGAACCAAGTTTCTAGAAAGCTAGTAAGGGGAGGCATTGTATGGAGAGAGGCTCCCTGTAAGGAGTCATTGAAATTCAATTTTCTGAAACCGTGAAGGCAAACCTGAAATTTCTTTGGTGCCCTAGAAATTTGGAGCTGCCAGTACCCTGGAAACCCATCATCATAGAAAGTTATAAGTCTAAGGTAAAATTAACATAAAAGATACATTTTTACTGAGCCTATAATTCAGGTACTTAGAGAAGCTAAATAAGAAAGAGAACCCAAAGAAAAACAAATAGGCATCCTCCTGAATATTAACCTTCATCAGGCGATGAAAGGAGACAGAGACCCACATTGGAGCACCGGACTGAAATCTCAAGGTCCAAATCAGGAGCAGAAGGAGAGAGAGCACGAGCAAGGAACTCAGGACCGCAAGGGGTGCACCCACACACTGAGACAATGGGGATGTTCTTTTGGGAACTCACCAAGGCCAGCTGGCCTGGGTCTGAAAAAGCCTGTGTTAAAACCGGTCTCGCTGAACATAGTGGACAATGAGGACTACTGAGACCTCAAGAACAATGGCAATGGGTTTTTGATCCTACTGCACCTATTGGCTTTGTGGGTGCCTAGGCAGATTGGATGCTCACCTTACTAGACCTGGATAAAGATGAGTGGTCCTTGAACTTCCCACAGGGCAGGGAACCCTGATTGCTCTTTGGGCTGATGAGGGAGGTTGTTGAAATATTGAGCGGCGGGGCTGCGTCCCCAACACCCCGGCCGCCCACTCTGCTAGCTTTACCAGAAATAATTACACGGACACTGTATTCTTTTAAGCACTGCTTGGCCCATTAGCTTCAACCTCTTAACCCATTTCTAATCATGTGAGTAAGCACCCCAAGGTGCGCTTACCAGGAAGATTCTAGCCTACGTCCATCCTGGTTCTGAGCTTCATGCCTCTGCCTCAGAGAGCAGAGCTATCCCGTCTGCCCGCTAGACAGGAGCATGGCGTCTCTCTGAGGCGTCTGGCTCTGAGCGGAGCTGCATGCTTTCTGACCTCACTTCCTCTTCTTCTCAGAATTTTGTTCTGTTTACTCCACCCACCTATGTTCCTACCTATCAGGGCCAAGGCAGTTTATTTAACCAATGAAATCAACAGATTGATATATGACACTCCCACATCAGGAGAGGGATTTGATTGGGGGAGGGGAGGGAAGGGGAGGTGGCGGTGGGGAAGAGAAAGAAATCTTTAATAAATAAATAAATAAACAAACAAAAAAAAGGAACTGACGATGATGGCAGCCCACATCATTTAGAACCCAGATGACTGTATATTAGAAAAATCCCTGATATTATACACGGAGCTGTAGGATTTTATTTTTGTGCTATTGGAATTTTATCATGATTGTGTGATCTTTATTTGTTCTCCCTCCACAATTCCCTTTTTGAATGAGATTGTTTATTCTGACCCATTGAACGTTGGAAATATATATGTGTGTATATATGTATATATAATGTGTGTGTGTATATATATATATATATATATATATATATATATATATACATTTAGAGTTAAGCTGATTTATTTTCTTATATAGGAAGGACATGTATCTCCGAGGGCCAGGGATGTTTGGCTTAATCACAATACTCTTATGTGTCAACTTGACAAACAGCAGACTTATGGTAGTTAATCTTCATTGTCAACATGCTTAGTTTTAAAATTCTGCAGGAGATATACCTCTGGGTATGTCTTTGTAAGTGTTTCTAGTCATGTTTAAATGAGGAGAAAGGACCCACCCTGAATTTAGACAACAATAACCCATTAACTAGGATCCTAGACTGAATGAAAATGTAAAGAGGAGAAATCTATCTGAATACCAATGTATTGTTTTTCTTTTCCTGTATTGTTTTTCTTTTCCATAGTGTGGTTTTAATGAGACCAGCTATCGTGTTGTTCCTCAGTCATCATATTTCCCCTGCCATGGTACACTCTCTAACCACTATTCCTTTCTTCTCATGAAAGACCCTCTACCCCTCCAATCTGTAAACCACAATCAATATCTAATCAATTTGTTTCAAGGGTTTGGTCACTGCAATAAAATGAATCACTAATGGAGATTGTGATGTAATTTTTATTTCTTTTTTAAGACATGCTCTATGCTCATGGGCTTGCTTTGTTTCTTCTACAATCCATATGAGAATTATCTTAAAATTAATATATTTAAAGTTGTTAAGAGCATACATATCTTTTTTATTGATTTTTATTGAGCTCTACATTTTTCTCTGATCCCCTCCCTGCCTCTCCCCTTCCCTTCAACCATCTCTCATGGTCCCCATGCTCCCAATTTACTTAGGAGATCTTGACTTTTTCTACTACCCATGTAGATTAGTTCTATGTAGATACATATATCTTTATAATTGGTAGTCTATCTTTCCTCTTTCATGTATGACATAGAGTAACTGAGAATACAGTACTTGCTGCTGATTTTAAAAACCTAATTTTAATTATATTAAGTCTAACAGGGAGCTTTGCTTTTTGTGGTACATTTGAAAGGCTAAGGCAAGAGGGTTTGGTCTAGAGTTCAAAGTTAGCTTCAAAGAAAACATATCTAATATGCAGTAATTTCTGATTAAAAATAAAAAGTTCAGGAAAAACAAAATGATTTACAAAGCGAAGAAACAATAGTAAAGTCATCACAGAAAAACATATTTAGAGCAAAACACAATGAGATCTAGAATGCTGTGAAAACATAAATATGCCTCTTGTGGGATATTGATATGCTCTCAATTGAAGAATGATATATTGGGATCAGAATCAAGAAAATGTACCTTTTTCTCAGTTCTTGCTTAAATTTCCTAACTTCTGTTTATGTTTTTTTCTTTGGAATCCAGTTCCCAAAATCAGCTTATTCTACATGATTACATGAGGAAATTGATTCACATATATCAACAAATTACCTAAATCAGAAAAAAAAAATATAATGCCTCAGTAGAATTAAAACTCATGTGCTCAGATTTAGACAACAGAGGCCTATTAGAACATTCAGCACTTGCAGTTTCATCCAGATCTACACAGCTCAAAGGAATCTTTAGTACACAATCTCCAAGCAAATGTATAGATTAACTGATACATGTCATGAGACAGAAGCTTGAGTCCCCTGGACTCAAGAAACAATACAAAATTTTCAAAAAAAAACAATACAAAATAAAATAAAACAAAAAAAAAATAAAATAAGAAAAGAAAAGATTGCTTTAAAAATAAATTTTAAAAATGTACAAAAGAAAAAAAAATCAAGTGTAAAATCTGAGGGAAATTATTCCTGAAGACCCTCACCCACATAAAGCCCCATGATAAAATGACCTTAGAACCATTTAATAAAAAAACTTAGAGGTGTTTTTATTAAAGCTGCCATCCTAAACATGATCATTTTAATTTGACTGGTAATTAGTCAGCAAAGAAGAAGATGCCAAATCAGTTCTTCATTTATATGGTGTCTTGAACAGACAGGTAGGGAAGCATATTGGAAGCAGAGAGAGTAGCATTCATCTGGCACAGAAAGGCCTATTGAACAGCACTCCAGGGAATAAGTCAGCATGATTAGGAGAAAGGCTTTAAAAACAGCACTTTTGGAAGAATTTCCTGAAGAGTTCTGCCCTCCCTCTCCCCGATCCACATCTCTTCACATATTTTTCATTCCACCCTCACCATATACTCGGAGAGTAGGTTCTTAAAATACACGCTGAGAGTGCAGCCATTTTGCAGGCACAGATTCCCCTAAAGCTGACCTCAGTACGAAAAGTGATTTCAGAGCAATGTCATGGAAGCTTTCAGACTCTCCGTGGAGAGCAACTGCAGGCATACTCACAGGAAAGTCAGCTTGGCTCTTGACTAAAAGGATCCTCTGCCTCTTAGTCAAATGTGATATTGTAGATACGTGCAAAGGGCGTAAGGAGTCAAGCAAATTTATACCTAGGAGAGCAGTTACTTTCTGACCACTCTTCACATTTTAAAGAAATGATTTACGTTTGTAATGACCTGTGAGTTGTGATTCCATTCTTCTGACCCTTTCTTCTATTCCAAGTCAATGGGCATGAGAAGAGACAAAGAACAAAGAGTATATGGTACAAGGGCAACAGAAACAGCTCAGCAGTTAACAGCACTTCTTCTAGCAGAGGACCTGGCTTCAGTTCCCAGAAGCCACATGATAACTCATAATTTTCTGTTACGCCAGTTGAAACCCTCTTCCAACCTCCACAGGTACCAGGCATGCAGGGGATGAACATACATACGTGGAAGCAAAAACACTCACATGCATCGTAAAGTTAAATCAAATGAGTAAGTTTAAAATGAACAGTACAATTTTGTCTGGCACAAGGCTTCCAAGGAAAGCTGTGCTTCAAACCTTTACAACATTGGGAAAATCTGCAGCGCTCAGAAAAAAAAAAGCAAATTTGGAAATTGCATTCTTAGACATTTAAAAATATTAGTATTATATAATATACTGTTTTGGATATTCCCTCCACTATGCTATTTGTAAGTCCAATAAAAAGCAGGAACATATGATTTTAAAGCATATATATATATATATATATATATATATATATATATATATATATATATATATGTCCTAATTAAAGAGGAACACAATTTTCCTATAAAATAACAATATTCTCAAAGTTATATCCATCAAGTCTATTTTCTTGAAAAATAAGCAGAAATGGCACAGAACAAAATCAACAGTCTAGATGCCTGCCAACAAATAAGCAAGAGCTTAGTAGAAAAGTTTGGAAACATTTCAGATTAATGAAGAATCCACAGATGAACAGAATAGAATTTCTATTGGTGAATATTACTGAGCAAGTACTAGTTGTTATCAAGGAGATGTCTCACCACAGGAAGGGTGCCAAGTAGCACAAGAACATCCAGCCAAGCAAAGAAAACCCAGGAGTCAACCACTTCCATTTTTCGAAGAGTGGAAGTAGACAAAAATACATATCTCACATAGGCACTTGATGGAACTGTGTTTTACTCATATACAGAAGAGGAAAGGAAGGAAGGAAGGAAGGAAGGAAGGAAGGAAGGAAGGAAGGAAGGAAGGAAGGAAGGAAGGAAGGAAGGAAGAAGTAGGCTGTATTAATGAAACATTCCCCCCTGTCTAGTGAAAGCAGTCCCTTAGGTAGATGGAGGTGTTTCCTAGCAACCCTCTTGAGCAGTAGTGGAATGGTCCACACATCCATTCCCACATTTCCTCTCCTTGTAACATACAGAGCTGTGAATCTGGCAACTACCATATGATGCACATGCTTAAGCAGATCAAGACAGTATACATATTATGAATATATAAAAATATACCAAGCACAGGTCATAAAAGTGTCCAAACGCTTTGTTAGAAAAAGTTTCCTGCTCAAAACATATTGTTATGCAATAGAGCAGGAAGAGAAGGACCACTCACACATATGTTTGACAGTACCTAAAATGATCCACTTGAGAATCATGTTCAAAGAAGAAAGGTAAATATAAATTAACAACTGACCAGATGGAAAAACTTTTAAAATTTAAAATGTTTATGAAGAACATGTGCAATAGTCAAAATAGAATATAGATAGCATTGGCTAATAAGCAATGACAGCACACTGATTTTATCTTAGTTAAATGTTCTATCTAAAAATTTATAAGCTAAATACTTTTCTGTGTCTGTCTGTATATACATGCAGTTTAAGTAATAAAGAATTAATACTACCGTATTAACATAACAATGACAAATTAACACATTAGACAATGAATAAAAACAGATAATGTAAAAATAGAAAATAGACATGATTTTTCAGATTCCTTAATAGCGTTCAAAAATTAAAATATCCATTTGAACCCATCAATTTAAAAAACATTTAAGGAAAGGTTATGTTAAATTTTGTTAATGAGTAATTGGGCATTTGCCACATTTGATATATCTCTTATATCTCTTCTTTATACTTGACAAACGTGACTTAAATGTGTAGAGCTAAGAGTGCCACAAGGTGGTCATCTTTTACTACATCAGCACAATATTTTTCTCTGGACAATAACTTGGAGGGTGGGGCTCAAGGGAAACTCTCCAGAAGATTGTCCTTTTAGGTTGGAGATTTATTAGAGAAGACAGATTTACATCAGTAAAGGAGTCTTTAGCACCACAGTGGGTCAACTGATGTCAATTCTTGTACTCACAAGGGAAGAGGAGTGACTGCATTCCCACTGGGAGAGTGACTGGGTTTCCACAATTGCCTTCTTACCTTCCCATGCAGACACAGTGGCACAAATAAACAAATCAATAAATAAGGCAATTTTTCAATTAACTTCATTGGCTAATAATTCTTTAAGTACTGCATTAATTTAATAATTGTCAAACAAGAAGAAATTAATCTCTAGTAGGAATTTCCATTATCAGTTATTTAGCTCTAGCAATCATTTTATATGACTATTATTTAACTAGCATATACACATAGGAAAAACTATAATTTTTGTTTAATTGACTCTTGTAGAAGACAGTCCATGCCACAGATTTTATTTTGTCTGAATTCATATTGTTTCAGTGCATTAGAAAAAATATTTCTAAAACTTGGTAAATATAGGCTATATTTTTATAATGTAAGAAGTATGTTTGATCTATTTAAAAAAAACAAACTGCACATCAAAATAAATTAGAACTTATTTGCCTTCGAGCCATTGCTGGAGGGTGAAGAATAAAATGGGATTAACATTTATATCTATGAAGAACTATTGACTTTCAGTTTCTTTTATTAAATCCTTAAAAACAATTTTATACAAAGGAATGGTTCTGAAAAGATTCTTTTTAAATAGAATGTTACTAGCTAAATTAAAATGCATCTATGTGTAAAAACATAAGGTCACATGCATTTCTACTCCACATATAATCCAGAATCACGAATAAAATCATGTTTTTAAATCATAATTATTACAGTTCTCAAATCGTTAATTTATTTTGTGTCTGTGAGTCTGAAGCTCTTGTACAGTTAGTGAAGACTGTGTTGATTAAGTGTTGCAATCATCTAAGCATATACAGTTACTTAAGGATTATCTTAGACAAAGATTTTAAATTATATTTTCAAAGCTGCTTTAGAACTCCTGAGAAAATCTAGCAAAGTGTATGGAAGGATATTTTAATGTAATATTTACATAATTGTCTTAGGAGACACCCATACTGCAAACGTATGCAAATCGCATTAACAATAACATCATCAAATTTTAGAAGTGCATTACTGTTTTGATTAATTATGAATAATGAGTCCCACCACAGCAGTTTCCAAATGGGCTGCATATTGGCTATATATATGGAAAAAAATATATATATATATATACCCATATATACTTGTTATATACTGTATTGTATTATGTATATTTAAGCAAAAATATAGTATATTTATAGATTTATATATAAAATGTAAGGAACATTGAAGAAGATTGAGTAATTAGATATGTTCTTCATTTCCTCATGTGTGGCATGAAATGAAGAGTCTATTGTGGTAGTACTACAAATGTATTTTAATAACTAAAGACTGCCTGAAGATCTGAGAGTAAAACAGTCCCACTGGTCAGCCTTACAGACCAGATTATTAAAGGCAACACACACCTTTAATCCCAGTAGCCACCCAAGTTGCCATAGAAATCGGGTGGTGCCTGCCTTTAATCCCAGTGGTGTATGACTTTCATTCCAGCCCTAGAGACGTGGTGAGACGGTTCTCAAATACAGTCCCATTCAGAGATTCCTGGAGGCAGGATCACCATTTCAGACTGATTTCAAGGTAAAAGATAGAGGCTGGCTGTTTTGCTTTTCAGATCTTCAGGTGGAACCCCAATTTCTGACCCCAAGCTTCCATTTAATCATGCTTCAGGCTATGATGTCACTGAGCAGAGGAACAGGGTAGAAAGAAAGTACAAAAACTGTTGGCCCAATTTATCATTCAGAGATTGGCCATTGTTTATCCCAAAGCAATGATACTTATTGATATGTATGTTAAAACCTGAAATTAAATACAGTATTAAAATAAGTCATGAACCCTGCAAAATAAATTAACTCTTACAGAGAACAAAGTAGAGGGCATCATATTATTCCAGAAAATAGACTTCTATTCTCACATATGTCTTAATTACAGTTTCCCATCCCCATAGTTCTCCTAGTTCCCCTCCTAGGTGTTTATAATTGAAGGAAATGACATAAACTCAAGCAGGCCAGGAAACTGGACGAGTCGATAATGCAGAGTCCATAGACGAATGTTTTTTACTGGCTTGGTCCACATTTCTTGCTTAGGCTGCTTTCTTACAGAAACCCAGGACCACCAGTCCAGGGGTGGCACCACCCAAAATGAGCTGGGCCCTCCCCCATTAATCAGTAAGTAAGACAGTGCCCTACAGGTTTGACTACAGCCAGGTCTTATTGAGGCATTAATTGAGGCTCCCTCCTCTCAGGTGATTTTTTTTAAAGCTTGTATCAAGTTGAATTAAATTGTCCAGCACAATAAGCAAAATTCAAATAATTAGAGGTCTCAGAGGAAAGGAATTACTTGAACCTTTGTTCTGGATGACCGATTTATTAGCGCTGATGGCTGTTATCATCTTAATCATTATCAGCTGTGATTAGCAGGAGGTAAGCTCCTGAAAGAAGAGGCCTGTTGATAGAAGATGGTGGAGGGGCATATCAAGAGTGCGTAGTTCATCTACTCTCTCTTCCCTGTGTTTCCCTCACAATTGCATGCAATACTGTTCCATCTGTATGTGATATGGGCAAGGAAAAGGCAACGAGGCTATAGGCGCTAAGCTGACTACTGAATGACAGACTACATGTAGGGCTCTCTGACTTGATATCTGCAAGCCATATTTTCCTGGAATAAAAATGATGTGTCTCAACACAAATTTTCAAACTTACTTAACATAAAACATTACATGATTGGATTGCAATTGGACTGCAAAAATCCCTAGTATGGACATGGTGGTTGACAATGACAACCTGGATTTACAAGGGGAGGGAAATGGGAGGCGGTGGTGGGGAAGAGACAGAAATCTTTAATAAATAAATAAATAAGAAAATAAACTAAATAAAATGTCAAAAAAATAAAACATTGCACAATCTTTAATGGGGAAGTTGTCATCCATGTGGGGTGGGACTTTTCTTTTTTTTATTTTTATTAAAAATTTCCACCTCCTCCCATTTGCCTCCCCCTCCCCCCACTCCCACTCCAAAGATCAGTCAGGGTTCCCTGCCCTGTGGGAAGTCCAAGGTCCTCCCCACTCCATCCAGGTCTAGGAAGGTCAGCATCCAAACAGACTAGGCTCCCACAAAGCCAGTACATGCAGTAGAATCAAAACCCAGTGCCATTGTCCTTGGCTTCTCAGTCATCCCTCATTGTCCGCCACGTTCAGAGAGTCCGGTTTGATCACATGCTCCACCAGTCAGTCCAGCTGGCCTTGTTGAGCTCCATTAGATCAGCCCCACTGTCTCAGTTGGTGGGCGCACCCCTTGCAGTCCTGATTTCCTTGCTCATATTCTCCCTCCTTCTGCTCCTCATTTGGATCTTGGGAGCTCAGTCCGGTGCTCCAGTGTGGGTCTCTGTCTCTATATCCATCCATTGCCAGATGAAGGTTCTATGGTGATATGCAATATATTCATCAGCGTGGCTATAGGATAGGACCAGTTCAGGCGCCCTCTCCTCAGCTGCTCAAGGAACAAGCTGGGGACATCTCCTTGGACACCTGGGAACCCCTCTAGAGTCAAGTCTCTTGCCAACCCTAAAATGGCTCCCTTTCCTGCTACCATAGCCACTCTTCCTCCATCCCAAGGGTCCCATTCCCACAAGATCTCCCCATCCTCCCCTTCTCCCTTCTCTCTCCCCATCTCCCCTTACCCCCACCCCTATTCCCAAACTCCCAATTTTTGCCTGGCAATCTTGTCTACTTCCAATATCCAGGAGGACAACTACATGTTTTTCTTTGGGTTCACCTTCTTATTCAGCCTCTCTAGGATGTTGAATTACACATATACAGAAGGACTTCCTACACCAATCCTCCGCAGGCAAACATGTAAAATGTCTAGTGCCAAGAACCCAAGAATGGGTTACTCCTTTGGGATTTGTTGATCAGTAGAGTTCCATATAGGTTCATACTATATTCTCAGTTCTAAATAGATCACACATGCCGTACCACTCCTACCAGGGCTCAAAGATCATTGCTGTAGAGAAGACAGAAAATTTCTAGAAGCCAGAAGTGGTGAATGACAACTAGGAAAGTCTTTTCTGAACACAGCAGGGCAGTTTTGTAAATGAATCCACAGCACTTGTGTCAGCGTACACAAGTCCAGGGCAAGCTCATATTAGACATATTATATTACAATCACGGGAAGGGATTGTGTGCCCACCGCTCTTTAAAGAGCTATTGATAATTGCTATCTGTTGGGAAAGGAGAGTCAATTAATTTGTGGCACTTAACAGGTATACCACTCTCTGAAGGAAGGCCACATATACAAGAGTATACAGGAAGTACAAATCTTACTTGATCTATTTTCCAATATCTACAAATATTTTGATTGGCAAAGATCTGGGAGGTGTTGGGCAAGGCAGGTGAGTGTGATCAAAATTCATTGCATGAAATTCTCAAAGTGCTAATAACAATGAGAAAAAAATGAGATGGAGAAGAAAAAGTGAAACAAAAAAATTATAGTAAGCTGAAGTATTTTGAGAATGACACCATTCATGTAATTATTATTATAGTAGATTGTTACACCTTCTATACTTTATTATTAGTTAATTCATTGTTACATTTCTCTTGTGACTTGAACTTTATCAGTTATATGTACTTGTAAAAAAATCTGTATAAACCAGGTCTGGTACTGTTAGAGTTCCAGCTATCTACTTTAGAATGTGGAAGAATATTGCAAGGTAAAGAGAAGTCTAATAGTAATAATAATAATAATAATAATAATAATAATAATAATAATAGCTCTTATTATTATTGCTATATTCTTTTTAAAATAATTTATTGTACTTTATTGTGGAGGCCTTCGCCCCAACAATAGCTGCGAGAACCAGCCCATGGGGCGTGGTTTCTCTCTCAAAAAACATCGTTGCCCCCCTTCACTTCCTGCCCCGGAGACTCCTCCCCGTTGCGCAGATGGCTGTGTCCAGGACGGTGGCGCAAGAGGAAGGAGTCAGCCCAGCCTATTTCAACACTTTATTACTATAAAGTATGTGTTTCAGTGTAGATTTTTGCATAAACAAAACACCCATCCAAGGAGGTAAAAGAGGGTGCTGGATTCCCTGGAACTACTTGGTCATGAGCACTTGGAACCAATCTTGTGTTCTCTGCAGGAAGAATGCCTGCTTTAACCCCTGAGCCATCTCTACAGATCAGTACATTGGTTTGGGTGCTGAGTATCTCAGTTGTCTTACAACACATTATATAGCACAAAATCACCCTGAAATTCTGTTCCTCATGCTTCTCCCTCATCCCTGATAGAATTAAAGGTGAGCACCACCAAGCCTAGTTTATCCCTTAATAGAGAGTGAATCAAAGTCTTCCTGCATGCTAGGCAAGCAGTGTTCAAATTAATCTACACCCACTACCAATGCTTTATGTTAAGTGAAAAAATCTAAACCAATGCACATAAACTATGTATTTCTCCTTACAATAATGTCTCTGATCAAATGATTAAACTTTACTCTAAAATTGTACTGCTATATTTTCATAGTTTCAAATGTGCTTTTATAATTTATTTTATGATATGAGCCAGTAACAGGTGTTGGGGATCATGTGTTTCACCCCTCTCCTAGCTGTCTGTTTTTATTGGCAGATGTACAGCATTTGGTGCACCAGTGTAAAAAAAATTCATGCATCATAAAGGAGTGAATGCCATCCAAAATTAGCACAGCACAAGGAGAACTATTGTCCAGGAAAGGAGTTTCTTAGAATGTTTAGTGAATACTCTCAAAAAGAAAATTAGGAAAAAGTAATAGACTATTATATTGTGTAAAAAAACTAAAAGCCATGTTCTTTTTAACCAGTAAACCTATTAGCAATAATAACAATAGCATGTATATTGAAAATTGCTATGGGAGTGTATTTTGTGCTCTTTCTCTAAAAGGTAAATAGTTAAGATAATGAGTAAATTTGTGAGCATGCTTATCCATTCTGCCTTATGTATGTATATCATTCAATCATAGATGCAGTTTATTTGCCCGTTAATGGATGAGTTTACAGGCTTAAGAAATCAAAACCAAACATATTAAGTTCATTATTTAAGTTCCTAGTTTCGTGTTACCAAGTCTGCAATGATAGCTGCATTCCTTTCACTGTGTCTAAGGGAAGATATTGCAATCTTTGAGAGGATTCTTTCCCCCATTAGAGTTCTTGCCCCATTATCAATTTCTTAATACCTTAAGTTCCGTTTTCAGCGGGATTTCCCATTAGGGGGCGTGCACTGAGGGTATGTGATCAGACACTTTCCCATAGGCTGCCCTTCACTGCCAGCTTCCAGCTCAGATGGAGACGGATGCAGCTCCTCACCGCATTGATTCTTCTACCTGCTGAATGCCCCTAATTCATTTGCTGAAGCTGAATTTTTCAGAGAATCTATGACAGCCTGCTGCCTTGAGAAGCAGCAAGGATTACTTCCTTTCTTCCTGGTTACCAAAGCTGTGTGTCCAAGGCTAAATCTTACTTTAATGGCTTCTCTGGATTTTTGATCTTCACAGTGTACATTTTCACAATTCTCCTAAATTTCTTTAAATATAAGCCATATTGAAAAATGAGTCATATTCTTCTACTTTAAAACCCATGTCTAAACTGTTAAGATTTTTAACCTGGGAATTTATTTCTGGTTATATTTTAATGTTTCTAATGCATTTCTAGAACATTTTCCCATGTATAAATAAAATAAGATAGAAAACAGTAAGAATCTATGGGCACAGGCCAACTGGCATAAACTTAAAAGTAATTGAGTTTTGGTTGGCTCAGAAATTACTTCACCCATGAAACCAATGTGAGAGTATTGAGATTCTAGTTTATTAATGGGAATAAAAATTAGCCTTGAAATATAATGCTCCACTTACCTGAAGCAGATACATGATCAGTTCTGGATTATTGAGTAAAAATGAGAATTCCCCAGGGATCAGAGCATGGCCACTGAAATTTAACTGTATATGAGATAAAGGAGGATTAGAATATTATCTAAGATAGTATAGCTATCTGCTACAATGTTGAAAATAATGTCATAAATTTAAACATATACTAGCCTAAAATTTCATTTATTTATAGTTAAGGTTTGAAAGTAAATAGAACTTGAAATGTTAAATTAAAATATATTCTGAAATTTAAAATAGCTGTAATTAGAAATATTAGGGTCCTTTATCATAAGCTGTAAACTCTGAAGCAATAGAGTAATAAGTAAGGGGAATGCGATTAATAACATAAAAATTTCTTTCCTTATTATTCCTCTAAATATAAGTAATATGATTATCACATTTAAAAATAGGTATTTCAGCAAGATAAATTAATCTCAAATTCATATGAAAGAATAAACAGAAGAAAAAGAATAAAACAATGAAAAATGAAGTGTATTACCAGATATCAAAACATTATATAAAACTATAGTTATTAAATTTTTGGTATACCTGTAAAATGATGAATTGGGTACATTAATGAAGTTTAATAAAACTTACAACAATAAGTGTATTATTAAACTTTTTAAATTATATCTCTTTATCACTTCTAAGTATTTTGAAAGAGTTTTCTGTAGCTCTAGTTTTACACATAAAAAGTATTTTCTTGCCATAAAAACATAAGTCTGCTTCTAATATCAATATATGGTTCATTAAATAAACTTTTAATACAAATGTTTAGATATATTCTTTAAATTAAAAACTAATGTCAACTTTGTTTAAGTAACACATTTATTTGGAGCTATATTAACATCTAAAGCTTAGTTTTCAGGATTTGATTTTTTTCACACAATAAAAAGAGTGAAACGCATATGAAGAAGACAGGTATGATAAACAAGTTGGTACACATACAGAGATGTCGGCACAGGTATTCTTTATATCCAGGCACATATGGCCTCAGGAGTCAGTCTCAGAAATACATTTTACTACCTGTGTTTCATAAAACCAGTCAAAGCATCTTTTGTGTGTGGTAGCCTATAAACTCCACTGCTGCATTGAACTGAGTAGCACAGCTTTTGTTCTTGCTCTTTTGCCTTGCACATCACAAACATTGTCAAAACACTCTGCAAAGTAACCTCACTCTGACTGCAAGTATTCATATTTCCACGTGTAAAGCAGGCTACAGTTACCCTGCTTTCTGTCATTGTGGGCTTACAAAAATAAAATGCAAAAAATCTGTAAACCATAGGTCTAATACATCTTATCCTGAAATCTTGAAATAAGAACAATTTGACAACATTTCTCCTGCATTTTTTTTTTCTAACAAGAAAACTTAAATAAGAAAAAAAATGGTGTGGAAAATCCTTCTGTATATCTGTTGCTTTTATTGGTTAATTAATAAACAAGTTTCTTTGGTCTGTGATAGGGCAGAGTAGAGCTAGGTGGGAAACATAAACTGAATGCCAGGAAGAAGAAGATGGAGTCAATTAGAAGCCATGTAGCCACCATAGGGGCCAGATGCCTCTTTCTAAAGCCCTCCAAAACTTTGTTGGTGGGCCATGACCTTGTGCTGATGCACAGATTAATAGCTATGGGTTACTTTAATATATAAAAGCTAGCTAGAAATACATTTAAGCTATTGGCCAAACAGTATTGCAAATAATATAGTGTCTGTGTGATTATTTTGGGTCTAAGTGGCCTGGAAATGAACAAGCAGCCTCCAATAACAAGAAAATGATTGCTCAACAGATCTATGCATCAGCTTGGCAGGACCTTGAATAATCAAAGAGCCAAGCCTATCTGCAGGACTGTGAGGCTCTGCATATTAAATTCACAGAGGAGGAAGAGTCTGAAGTTTTCCTAAACTTGGAATGTAACTTCAGGTTTCCATACTGATGTTAGCGTGATTCTTCCAGAAAAAATCCTGAATTCTCCTTGACTTAATATGCATTGTATCTGTTTAGTATTAAGACAGGACAAAAGTTAACTCTACAGTGACTCACACGGGACCGAAGTTTATCTTACATTCATATGTCTACATATAGGGTCCCAGTCTGAGATCAGTTTTCACTGTCAAGAGAGCCAGGTTCCATGCTCTCAGGCTACTGAAAATGACACCAGTTTCAATGACTTTGGGTGATTCTGCTTCCACACTTTGCAGTTCAGCAGATAAAGCAAAACATCAGATTTGCTAAGACAATGCTTCTTATAATCTAGTTATTAGGTTGTTTCCAGGTTCTGGGGTACACTTATAAAATAGAGTACTAATCAAAGGTTAAAAAAAATGACATCTTCAAATTTGCATGCAAATGAATGGAACTAGAACAAACCATCCTGAGTGAGGTAATCTAGACCTAGACAGAGATAGATAAGCATGGTATGTACCCACTCATAGGTGGATACTAGCTGTAAAGCAAAAAATAAGGAGCCTATAGTCCATGACCCCAGAACAGCTAAAAACAAGGAGATTCCTAAGAGAAACATGCATAGACCGCCTGGGAAGGAGACACAGACAAGATCATTTGAGAAAATTAGAAGCATGGTAGTAAGGGTAAAAGGAAGGCAGAAGGGGAGAGGGAGGGATGAAGCGGAGAGGGGAGAACTTGAGGGAACAGGATGGTCGAGATGAGGGAAGGACAGAGATGGAGAACAAAGAAAGAGATATTTTGATTGAGTGAACACAGAGATATTTTGATAGGGCTAACAAGAAACCTTGTACTAGAGAAATTCCCAGGAATCCACAAGGATGACACCAGCTAAGACCATAAGCAATTGCTGAGAGGATGCTTGAACTGGCCTTGCCCTGTAGTCAGATTGATGACTAACTTAAATGTCATCACAAAGCCTATGTCCAGCAATCAATGGAAGAAATGCAAAGATCCACATTCACCACCACTTCCCGGTGGCGACCTGTTATTTTTAATTAGTAACAATATATAACATATATCCATATAGGTAGATGATAGGTGGATAGACAGACAGGTAGACTGATTGATAGAAACACATAAACATGCGTGTGCGCGCACACCCCCCCACACACACACACTCACACACACATACACACACCTCGTTTTATTTTTCTGGAGATCTACACAAAGCATATCCATGGGTTACAGGATTACAGTTTCTTTAGTAAGCCTGTCCTAGACTAAATTAGTATATATACTCATGGAAATTCAGATAAATTTACCATCTTCTCTGTGAGAGTCAGTCATGAGAAGCTAAGTATGGGCATGTCACCCAAAGGAAGTTCTTTACTTCCAACCATTATCACCTGCCAGAGTAGGACTCAGCCATGATAAACTTAATGAGAGACCTGAGTCTCAGTAGTTTACCTCGAAACAGTGGCTAGTTGTAGGAAGAACCACAAACTGAGATTACCTGAGCACCACCCAAAAACAGACCATCCAAAGGAAATGCCTAACATTCCAACCGCTATAGATAGGATCAACTGCCAGCACACAATTACCTGGACACCCTAGACAAATGTCAGCTAGCCAGGGGTCCTGAACCTCAGAAACCCCTCACCCCCAACTTTACTACTATAAAAACCCAATTCTAACTGATCTCAGGCTCTCTGTTTATTCTAATATGTTAGACATTCAGAGAGACTGAGTTTGTAAACTTGCATAAAATAAAGGCTCTTTGCTTTTACATATGGAACTTGATCTCCTTGTTGGCTTTTGCAGGAACTTAGTGGATTTCGGCATAACAATCTCCATCTTAGATATCGGGCTGTAATATTACATAATAAACTGGTACCAATAGCTAGACCTCTTCCTAATGGAAGATCACTATGATTCATTATTTATGCTTCAGAAAATCCCAGTTAAGCAGTGCTACTCTCAGAGGCACCAAGCTTTGTCCCTGCTGCTTGTACTGGCATTTTGGAACCAATTCTCTTTGGGTGGATACCTTGTTCAGCCTGGATATAGTGGGGAGGGCCTTAGTCCTACTTTGAAGCAATGCACTTTACCCTCTGGGGAGTGTGTGGGGGTTGGGGTAGGGAGAGTAGGTGGAGGGAACGGTGTGGGAACTGGGATTGGTATGTAAAATGAAAACAAGATAGTTTATTTTCTTTTTTTAAAAAAAATAAAATATAAAGCCTAGCGATGGTGGCGCATGCCTTTAATCCCAGCACTCGGGAGGCAGAGGCAGGCGGATCTCTCTGAGTTCGAGGCCAGCCTGGCCTACAAGAGCTAGTTTCAGAACACACTCCAAAGCTACAGAGAAACACTGTCTTGAGAAAAAACAATAAATAAATAAATAATTGACAAACAAATAAATAAAAAAATATAATATAAAAAAATCCCAGTTAAATTGCATTAAAATTGTTTTTCAACTGAAACTAAATGATATTTCTTAGTTTTACTTGTTTTGATTAATCTCTTTATTGTTGCTATTCAAAGAGAATACCTTTAATGAGTAATTGAAATATAACAACTTCCTCAGACTTTGTTTCTAAGAATTTGAGGGGAGCTACTACAGAGTTGTACATATTACCACTTAAATGCCAATAAGGACATCATCATTTGTGATGGATATAGTAGTGAAGTTCCCTAAGCCCCATGAGATACTGAGAATGCTAATTTTCTTTCCTGTGTTGATTTGAGGTGGCCCTAGCAGAACGAAATGTGTTCTGTGGTAGTCGTAGGTTCCTTTCTGCTAATGTTAAAAACATAATCACCAAAAGCAATTTGGGAGGAAGGCTTATTTCATCTAACATTTCTTTGCCAATATCCATCACTGAATGAATTCAGAACCAGAACCTAAGTGAGATCGTGGAGAAGAAACCATGTGGAAACACGATATTTACTAACTCTCTTATTCTCTCTCTCTCCCTCTTCCTCCTAGCTTTCTTACATACCACCTGCCTAGAGATAGGTACCACAGTGGACTGGTCCTTCCCATATCAATCAGAAATATATATGTCTCACAGATATGCCCACAGGCTAATGTGACCTATATAATCCTTCACTTGTGTTCCCTCCTCCCAGGTGACACTAGGTTGTGTTGATTTAACAATAAAAACTAATGAGATAAGTAGGATTAATCTAGATCAATCAACAAGCCTGAAGAAAACATTACAAGGACTGTGGTATTATAGCTGCTTTCCCTTGCAGAGGGAAAATTACAGCCTCTTTTCCTGCAGAATAGTCATCATATTTAGTTTAATATTTTCTTTGTTAATTTCAATATGTACACATTTCAATTTTTGTTTACTTGAATAATTAAATACTTTGCATCATGTATGAAAACAATAGCAAGAGTGTTAATGTTTCTGTTCTCTTTGTTCTGAGAGGTGATACTCTTGTTTCTAGAAAGCTGTTTGCCTACAGGCAGTGTTTATTCCCACAAGACATAGTCAACCTCAGTAGAAAATACCAAAATCTGTGATAAATTAGAAAACAATAAAGAACAAAATCAATTTTAGGTATTCACAATATTCATACAGGAAACAGTATTGTTCTGTAAAGAAACTATCAGCTATACACTACCCATGTTAAGAATGGAGCCTATTAACAAATTTGAAATAATACATAAGTTAATTGAAATGGAACATAAATCTATTGTGGCTATTTTGCAGTTAAATTTGATAATGAACACTGCAGTAACTAAAGAGTAGAGTCCAGATCCCAGGGGATGAAGTGCATGCTAGGAAAAATTGAAGATAGACATGTCATCCTAACTTTGTTGCACTGCCTTTGATCGATAGATCAAGAGGAAGAGCTAACAAAGCCATGAAATACCCTTTATGAAAACCACATTAAACAGGCTTTTGTAAAGATATTCCTTCTAACAAAGAACAAATAACTCTGGCTGTAGACAAAGTGAATGTTGGGGTCTAAAGAAAATTACCAAATATCCAAACTACTCATTGAAGGGTCTGAAAAGACGATTGAGAGTGGATGATTGCGCTTTAAAAAAAAATAGTAATTTGTGGTTTGTGATGGCAGTGAATAGCTGTTGACTGCAATTCCATGAAGACTTTGTGGAACAGCCACACACCGTAAACACAATCAAAAGCTGTACAGGAAGTGACATGATGAATTTTATCTCAACAATGCAAGCAGGTTCTAAGTATAGGGTTTGCTGTTTGTCACAGCAGGGGAATGAAGTTGAAGATAGCTCTGCCAAGCCTCACTCATTACAGTGATGGCCACTCTGTTGGGATTAATCTAAACGCCATTTTTCACAGATCCTATTCTTAGAGTAAAAGGGTTTGCCATTTATTTTCTGGATTCAAGTACTGCTTTTTTTTTTTTTTGTTTTTCTTCTAACTGCAATATTTGACAAGCTGTGGGTAATCAGATTCAAAGTAGCATTTTATTACCATATACATATAATGTATATTATAACTATAAAAGTAATTTTTGAGTATTTTCACAGAAAAAAGAATATGTACATATAAGCCTGTTGCAGGTTATTTGTGTAACTATTTGTACATGTGTCCTGGTTTCCTAAGAGAAGTAATATCTCATGCCATTTTCGATTATGACACTTCCTATTTTCCCACTATACCATTCAAAACCAGGGCAACCCAAACCCAGGAGATCCAGCATGGCTGGTACCCACAAAAGAAAATGTAGGCATGCAGCCCAATGATGTTCTGCCATAAATTACCTGTTACTTGATGTATTTGAAACATAAAGTATAAAGGAAAGTCATAGAAAATAATGTCCAAATGATGCCTGTTGTGAAAAGCTTGACTATAGTTTTTGACAGCAGTGTGGTAAGGGAGTGTGTAGTAATTGTGGTAATATTAGAAGAAACTAATAATAACTTTATTTTGTAACCTAACAGAACAAGTCAGCCTTCATAAGTATAGTGATAAAAAATACTTGGGTCAAGCAGGAACACTCTGCTGGATACCTCTGTCCACACTGTTCCTCCCTGACTAAGGTACTTAGCTCTTTTGAGGCACAATGTCTTCATCTATAATTTAAGGAAGATGGTAAAATTTAAGGTGGATGGTTTCCAGATGGTTTGAAATCTTAGAATCTATGCAGTAAGACTGACACATATTACCCGCTTTTACTCTCAGACATGCATGTGTGTTATTCTATCCTCTACTGGCTACTCAAAGAGTTAAGAAAGAGAGACTAATTTGTCTTTTTCCTTTGGCACGATGTCACTTGTTGTTTCTTCAGCAGTGTATAAAAGTGTATTGGGTCAATTTTCTCCTCTTACAAAAAGGAAACCAGGTAACAGTAGGACAACTGCTAACACAAAGGTTAAAAAAAAACTGAAGAGTTTTCTATATGCTTGTGATTTAAATATGGCTCCCATAGGCTCATGTGTCTGAATGCTTGGTCATCAGGGCATGGCACTTCTTGAAAGGGATTAGTCTGTGTGGCCTTGTTGGTGTAGGTGTGTCCCTTTTAGGAGGTGTTACTAAGGTTTGTGGTTTGATATTTCCAAATTCCATGTTGGGCACAGTGTCTCTCTCTTCCTGTTGTCTCTGGATCCGGGTGTAGAATTCTCAGTTCCTTCTCCAGCATCATGTCTTCCTGTTTGCAACCATGCTTCCCACGGTTTTGATAATGGTTTAAACCTCTGAAACTGTAAGCAAACCCAAATTGGTTTTCTTTATGAGAGTTTGTCATGGTCATGGTGTCTCTTCAGAGCAATAACACACCAACTAAGACACATGTGCTCAATGAGGGACATTGAACTAGCTTATTTATTCCTCAAGAATATCTAAAAAAAACTTTTCAGCTTCCTGATGATCACTTAAGAAGGAAAATGAAGCTTATAGTTTTATATCCCTTGAGGCAAATATAGAGGGGCAAAGAGCTTCTCAGTAATGGAAAATTTAAATGTTTTTATAAAGCAGTAATTACGTGCAGTTATCTCTCTAGTGAATACATCCATGGACTTTCAATTTACAGATGTGTTCATCCCAGGGGGCTTTACAGTCCTTTAACTTGCCCTGGAATGCAATTTAGTTACTTACTAGATATGATACTATGGACACACTAATTATAAGCTTTACAAAATATATAATATGTCTAAGATTCCAAAATTGTTTAAGCTTGAGTGAGATTTTATGGATAAATTGCTGAGTGAATTGCTTAACATACTGACTGCCCAATAAATATTTGCTTGAACTATGATTAATATGAAACACAAAGCAGTCTTGGGGGGTTCAGAATAAATTAGTGAGCAGTCACTTGGTACTAGTGAGCAGTTTTAACATCTAATCCAGCTTTGCCTATTATTCCATGCCTCTATGTGTGTGTGTGTGTGTGTGTGTGTGTGTGTGTGTACTGACAACTTCATATTGACAAATTAGTTGGGTCTGTGATCAAATATTTCATATTGTAACTCTTGAAAATATTATATATTTCATATTTTAACTCTTGCAAATATTATATATATGTGTAAATATTTTAGTTGAAGATACATATTGAACTACCATTTAATATGCCCAAGAGCCATGACATATATCACTAGTACTGGCAAATTTAACATCATTAGATGAAATAACAAGTAGGATATGACTTTTATAATTAAAAATATTGAGACTCTCATAGGATAAGATACAAATTATTCCTTTAATTTCTATTATTTTGTTTTAATTGTGCCAGCAAAAATCATTTCCATATTTCTAGATAGCAAGTTATATGTAACAGTGATAATTAATTGAAGGGGAAGAGGTCATGAAATTGAGAGGAAATGGGGAGGGTAAAAGGAGTTTGAGTGAGTAAAGAGAGAAGTGGAAATCATAAAAATACAGCACTCATGTATGAAATTCTAAAAAAAATATTAAATTAAAGATACATTTGTCTGTCATTTAGAGAAAACTTATTAAAATGTCTTAGAGTATAAATACAGGGCTAGGTATAATATCATAGTGGGGACATATGTGCTGTACAACCATATGTTAGGTCAACAGCACCTCAGAAATCTCAGGTTCTTCTATATGTAAATATGTGCAAAAGTTCTTAGTGTGTAAATACATATCTGCAAACATACATGCATGCATGCATAAATTTAAGAGATGGAAAGGATATAACATGGAAATATACAAACCAATGGAAAATACGTTCTATGAAATAGTGATAAATTTTCAAGTGTATCAAGGTCAAGAACAACAGCAATAATAATAAAATGGAATGCACATGAGAGGAGGACAGTACATTAGAAGTAAGACTTGACTTGATCCTTAAAGAGGAAAATGTCATGAGTAAAAATTGTAAAAGTCCAAACAGAGTTGTATTTTTATTCATAATGTCAAACTGAAATGATTCCTTACGTGGTGTCATTTTGGGGGTGGAAGGGAGGTCAATACAGAAGATGAAAAAGGGAGGAGGAACAAATAATATCAAGGATAATTTATAAATCTTTTATGAAGCTATTCATATTCAAAAGTGTGTCTACATATGTATATATATATGAATTTGTTTATAAACACACATATACATACATGTACCTGTGTCTATACCTTGGATGAGATTATGTCCCTTGAGATGATAATATTCCCCAAAACAATCTAACAAAAACACAATTATCATGCATGAGAAATGTCTTTTAAATGAGTTGCTAGTTAGGGTACTCCAAGGTACTTTGCAAAGTAGATTCAACTGTGATTGTCCTTGGTAGCTTCTCAGTGCTTGACAGTTAATTCCCTAATGCTAGAGACACAGCACTCCTTATACACAGCACTCACAGATTTAAGCTGGATGTAACCTGAAATCGTCCTTCCTGTGCTCTAGCTCTCATAGTACCAGAAAATACGATGAAAGCTGCCAAGTGAGGGGATCAATCAATAGTCCTCTCCAACTGTGACACCAATGAACTATAACAGTGAGCCACATGGCAAGTTATTCCTCAAGGTGCAATAGCAGCACACATATCAGGACAGAAGTGCTCAGAAGAAAGGAGGCCAACATCAAATGTTTCATTTATGGTTGAGGACCTGAACTGTGCTCCTGAAAAATGTCTGTTGCCCTGAAAAGTGAAAAACAATAATAATAGAAATTGATCTATAAGAAGACAAACAGGGCCTCTTACCTAGACATAATAAAAAAAAAATTCGAAACTCCATGTGGTTCCATATGTGAGCTAATCTCAGGACAGAGAGGTGCAGGTAAAAAGTTAACATATTTTCTGTATCAATCACTTTGCCCCAGATGAAGCAATCAACTTCATAATTCAAAATATGGGCATAGTTAAAACATGGTAATATGTTTTTATAATATGTTACTATGATATGCTGTTTTCAACAACAAAATTCCAATACATATATAAAATTACATATGGTTTATATAAAGGAATGGAATATGTTGAGAAAAACAATGTGAACTCGCTGAAGATTTTGAAATAACATGTCATGTGCAGTCAAGTTTGTAATGAAAATCAGAGGTGAAGGCCAAGAAGAAGCTATAAATACATATAAACAAAAGAAAATAACCAAATGAAACAATGACAAAAGAGGAATTCAACAATTTAGAGCTTTAAAGCATAATGAAAATGAAATTTTCACAGTAGGGTTTCAACATCAGATTTTTCACAGTACAAACATGGGAACTGGTACAATGACTCAGCTTGTTACTCGACCATTTAGCCTGAACTCCATATCCAGAACCAATATGGTGGAAGGAGAGGACCAAATCTCACAAGGCTCCTCCTGAACTCCACACATATTCTCTGATACTTCCTAAGAACATATGTATATGTGCAAACATGCATGCACACACAAAATAAGCAATGGTTAAAAATATTTTATAATTATGAAAATTGAATGGTTTCAGGTAAGGAAAAAAAATGAAACAAAAAAAATAAAACACAACAGAATCTATGCTATATCCTGAAGTTTACTGAGCTGTGACTAGAAGTTTCTTGAACGAAGCCTGAAGGAAGATAGGAATTATGCTAGTTTAGTCAAGAGGATGCAGTAGAGTCTTTTCTAAGGTCCACAGTCTCTGTAATCACAGGATGCTGGCTAGGTTTCCATAACAAGCATGCTTTCCCTCCTGTTGAGTGGACCTCAAGCTCAAGTAGTCAGCTGTTGGTTACCAACAGTTGAGTGCCAGTTATTGCACTTTTAGGGATGGATATTTGCCATTCCAGCTGGTAATAACCAAGAGAAAAGAGGCTTTTGTGAGTGTGGCATGGGGAGAGTATATTAGAGGGTGTGGACAGAGGGTTCCTAAGAGAGGGCAGGCTGGAGGGAGAAAATTGAGGGAGGAAAGCAATTATTTTTAAAAAATAGAAAAAGAACAGAGAGAATATTGTGAGAAATGCTGGCTGAGTCCTCCCACACAAAAGTATGTGCAACATAAAACTAACAATGCAAGATGCTCAATCAACTCTATTAACAGTAGAAATTCAGCGACTGTGTCATTTCCCAATCATTAAACAGGAAGACAATAGAAATTTAAAACTGCGATCTGACTAATACACACTATGCACATGAAACTCCCTAGGGAAGCTCATGGGTGATATCTCACCAGATGTTTGATGGTCGGGGAAGGCACATAAACATAAGGGTTAAGTAATCAAAGAAATACCATCAACCAAGAATTTTATGCATGAGTAAATTCTTCTTCAAAACTGAGGCACTAATTATGTTATTTTTAAATAAACATATATGAAGAGAAGTCACTGCTACTGTGATTTCCTAGAAGAAGTACAATAACCCACATTCGGATTGAAACGATAATCCCAGACAACAACTCAAGAATATCAAAAACCAACAGCAGAGACACTAGATTTCCCTCAACTTTGATAGAGTCTGATGCCAACTACTGAAAACTAATAAAACTAACAAAAGCCAAGAACCCTCATCTCCTGGGTAGATATAATTTTATCGGCCCCAATGTTTGCACGAAAAATAAGTTTTGTTTCAAAAAACATTACAAGTTTCTGAGGACCATTTACCTGGAAAAGACATAGAAAGTCTCAAAATAAGAAGTCTAAATCACAGTATTCAGGTTCGTAAGAAAGCCAATATCTCTAGGAAGGATGCAGAAAACACATGAGCCTCCCTGTGAAGACATTAGGCGTTGTTTGCTGATCAACAAACGCCCAACTGATAGTTCAGATGAGGCCCATCTCCAAGAAATTTTATTTCTACCAGAACTCGTTATTTTCTATTTTTTTAAAATGCTGAAATTGTGAGAAACATCATCTCCATGAGTCAAAAAACAATGCAAAAAGATGAAGTACTAACATTTAGATATGCAATATGTTTCAATAACAGCAGTGTTTAAAAGTCATATATCCTGCTTAGTAATTATAAATATTTCCTGGTTAATAAAATCAATGTAAATGAAAGTTGCAAACGATCTTGGAGTAAGTGACAATGGATGGATGCATTATATTTATAATTTATGGGGACGTGTCCTCTACAGAGTTGCTGGTCACATTGCATCACTTCCTGTGCTGCACAGGAAGCCAGTGGAGACCACAGGTGAGAAGCCCCGCCCATCACAACCCCAAAGTCTCTGCTCTTCATGCTGTCCTTGGCTCCATGCCGCAGGATCGGGAGAGTGTGTTCTGATGCCGCCATGCACACAAATACACACACACACACACACACACACACACACACACACACCTGATTTCCCCCATCAAGAGCTCCCGAAAGGTCTGGATGCAATCAACAAACACAGAGAGTCACATGACTCCCTCTGCACTCAAGGCCTGTCCTCCACCCCTACCTCAAGGCAGGAAACTGTGAACTCGGAGGGTCACGACTGCCTCTGACCCTGAACCAGTGATGTGAGTGGTGAATGCTCAGGGAAGATCTGACTGCAGTCAGCAAACACCAACTGTGTCACATGGCACAGTCCCAATGCAAGGCCCCGCCAAACACCCCTGAACTACTGAAGGTCATGACCTTTGACCCTGAACCTCTCACGCCCATGTCCACTATGGTCTTGGGCAACTGAGCAGCAAGTACTCACTGTACTGTGTTTTGAGCACTTTAGCACTGAGCACCAAGCACTTCACCCAGGGCGGCTGCAGAGCTTTCCCTCCGGGTCTGGATAACAATGGTTCTCAGCTGCAGAGGATCAACTGTGGGAGTACAGAGTAGACACTGAGACCTGGGAAGCTGAGGCAGGGGAGTGCTGAGAGCTTAGTCTGTTTCCTACAAGAATCTGAGGCAAGGGCATTGTGGTACCTCAGTGACTGACGTCACCAAGCCTGCCCTCTGGTGGCTGTGCAGCACTGACATGGCCGAGTGACATCACACCCTGCCTATTTCTGGCCCATGTATCTCATTGTTCCTTCTTACACCAGCAGGGCCCTAGGCTCAGGGTTTCATGGCTCAATAAGAGTTCAGTGTCTCAAGAGCAGCAGGGACTGTGTAAATGTCATTCTGCACGAATCACGTGTTGTCCCATCTCCCAGAAACCTCTCTGTCCACATAAAAAGGAAATTATAGAATGACAGCTAAATCAGGCAGAAGGGAATCTCCAGACCGAGGGTCCAGACTTGCCCAGGGTCCTGGGAAAGTGAGCTGAGCTATGAGCAACCCGGCTGGATCAAAGAAAACAGAATCAACAGACACGGGAGTAGCCAGAGAATCTTAACTGTAGCTGATAAAGTCCGGTATTTCAAACCTGTATCCATTTTATGATCTTTCTTTTTTTTATTGATTTATTGAGCTGTACATTTTCCTCTCTGCTTGCCTCCCTTCCTCTCCCCTCCTCCCTTCAATCCTCCCCCAAGGTCCCCATGCTCCCAATTTACTCAGGAGATCTTGTCTTTTTCTACTTCCTATGTAATTTGGATCTGTGTACGTCTCTCTTAGCGTCCTCATTGTTGTCTAAGTTCTTTTGGGTTGTGATTTGTAGGCTGTTTTTCTTTGCTATATGTTAAAAAAAACCACTTATGTGTGAGGACATGTGATAATTGTCTTTCTGTGTCTGGGTTGCCTCACTCAAAATAATGTTTTCTATCATCAAGCTCACACTGTAAAAATACTTTGACATTTATGATAACAACCAAATGCAATACAAAGCATCTTGTGCACAATCTCTACCATGTACAGAATTACTCAGGATTCAGCAGTGATTTTGCAAGTGAGCACCAAGCTATGGTGGGAACACACACGAGCTTTGTCACAGAGATCCTAAACTGAGCTGGGAAGCTCCTGTTGCAATCACTGTGGTCCTGCAGACAAAATTTAGGTGATGTGAAATAGTGTTTACCCCCAGCCACCCTGTACATTTGCTGCAGACTAGAAAGGTCCACCTGACATCTGTCTTGGACCAATGGGTGCACTGAGCTCAACAAGAGAAGAGCATCCGCTTCTGTGAGAGCAGGAAAACAAGACTAAGGACGCAAATTAGAAATGAGTTACTTTGCACTTGACATAAGGAGAGGGTCAAGACAGTCAAGAGCTCTCACTTAAGTCATGGCTGAGTAGGATAGAAAAAACATCCCTGAAATATATCCAAGAAGTAAACAGTGTCTGGAGATTTCCCTGGGTAGGTAGCTAGGCTTTTTACTTGTGGGCAAAGTTCAACAGCTTGACAGTTTGGAGAACACCCTGAGACCTGGAAGTGGCAAGACTTGATTCTTTACAGGTTCACTTAGTCTGAACCAGGATTTAAGAGGTGGTCAGCTCAACAACAGGCAATGTTGCTGCCAAGTTTTCAGTCACTGATGATATAAAGTCTCCAGGCTCGGATGAACAGGAGAAGTGGGTTATGTACTATCAGGCCCTTTGCATCTATTACTTACCTCCTTCCATTGCCTTCTGCGTCTGTAAAAATGAAGAAATTCTGAGGTCATTAGGAAGTTCCCTGCGGCCTGTTGGAGCTCTGAGGTAGCTGTTGAGCATTTCAAAGATGGCCATTCAAAACTGAAGATTATTGAACATATATAAAATGAAACCTTTCTTGGGCTTAAATCAAAAGAATGGAAATAATATTTAGGCTATCACAATGCTAAAATAGTTACCAGTAGTTGAGGAGAGATGGCTCAATAGTCAAAGCGCATAGTCCTCGTGCAGAGGATCTGAATTCAACTTCCAGCACTCCATAGTGGCTAACAACAGGCAGCAACTTCAGCTCCCTGACCCATTCTGCTCCATGACCCATTCTCAGGGTAATCAATACCCCTTTCTAGGTTCTGAGCACCCCTTCTCTCTCTCTACCTTTTCACCCCCTCCTCTCTCCACTATCTGTCTATCTATCTATCTATCTATCTATCTATCTATCTATCTATCTATCTATCTATGTATACGAAATAGATAAACAAAAATATACTAAATAAATATATATGTATGTATACTAAAATAAAATTAACCTTTAAAAAAGACATAAAATCATGACCTGTAATTAAATGGATAGATGTATTAAGCACATGTTTGTAATCCTAGCTCTAAGAAGACAGATTGAAGAAAATCAGGTCCAGACCAGCCTTCACTACATAACAAAACCCCATATCTAAAAAGAAGAAAGGGTTATTTTTGTGTATTATACTGGATTTATTGTTTTAAATAGACCATGTCATCAAAACTGATGACACTTTTTAAATCAGTCCTCTAGAGAAACACAATAGTAAATATTCTGTTGGTTGTTGTTATACATAGAATTTCGCTTAGTGTTGATGTGCACGAATATCAGAAAACAGATTTTTCTATTGAAAGTAAAGTAATCAATATTTTAGTGTTGTATAATGTAGTTTTTTCTTCTTATTTTTTTCTCCTTAGTACTTATCTACTTCTTTAACCTCAGCAATATTGTAAACAGTCTTATCCTAGAGTTACATACAAGAAAGTAAGTCCTGTGAGCTGGACTGTCTTCTCCAGCTTTATTCTACAATGTGCTGTATAAAAGAGTAAGCCAATGTGGGAGTGATACATTGCTCACTCCTGACCATACACATGAATTGTGTTGGGGATAGGCCTGAAATCCAAGTGCTCGTCCTGATTTACGGTAAAGTTCTTTCTAACCTGTAGTGGATTCTTTATTACTAAAGATGATGAGCCCTTTTGTATTTCTTCATATCTACTATGATAAAAGACTTTATACCATTTAGAGAATGGCAAAGTGCATGCATATTTTAGTTAATTGTTCAACACATTACCAATCTTCCTTTTCGTCAGTGTCTTGTGAAATGATTTTTAACATCAATTTAATCAGCTACCTCAAAGGACTATTGCTCATTTAAATTCCTTACATTGTACTATCCATTTGGTTTTCTTTGCAAAATTAATTCCTCCCTGGAGTGTTGCCATTGACGCAAGCTTCTTCTATTGTGTTCTTCAGACACATTCTCTCTGAAACTCTTTAAATGTTCTTTTGCGTACATCACTAGTAAATGATGAGAATTCCCTTTAATCTCAGAGAACGTTAAAGAGTCTAAACCACATTACAACCGCATATGACAGTAGTGTTTTAAAACCATAGCTGGAACCACCAGTCTCCCTCACAGATCTCCACTGCAGAGAACCTTGACCTCATCTGCACTTTCAGCACACAGGATAACTGAGACAGTTTCCTTTCCCTGGGGTTCCTCAGCCATTAGAATGTCCGCTTGTGAGAATAAACTGTGTAGATTAAATATGAAGATTTGAACTAGAGAGAGTACACTTTAAGGTTTATTTTCCCTTATGTGTGTGAGTATGCCTATAAGAGTTCATGTGTAGCACTTGCAATCAACTGTCCACAGAGGCCAGAGGGCATCAGATTCCCTGGAGGTGCCCGCACAGTCATTGTGTGCTAATTGGCATGAGTTCTGGGAACTGGACCCACATCTCTGCAAGGGCAGCAAGTGCTCATAACCACGAGGCCATCTCTCCAGTTCAGAAAAAGAGAAATTTCTAAACATCTGTCATCTAAAAACTGAAGTGTTTTTTTTTACTGTGCACTAATGTGGATATGAAAATATGAAAGCTTTAACTAAAGCTTTCAAAAGTACTGGTATTAACAAACACACAATTGTCAGTCTTGTGAAAGTGTACTAAATGTGTTATTTTTCTATGAACTTTTAGGACTTTTGCTCATTTGTACATGGCTGCAAAGGACAAATTCTGACAGAGCTAGAATTAACAAGGCAGAGGACACTGCCTGAAAACCTTGTTAATCTGCGTTTTTTTTATTTTATTGTATTTAAGTCCAAAAAATAGACAGATATCTCTTATGAAACTATTCTAGTGAAATAATAGAAAAAATAGATTATTTTACCTCATCCTTTATGTGTGTGTTGATGTGTGTTTGTGTTTGTGCATATATGTATGTGGTTACACTCCCCTGTTCAGGTACACACAATGACCAGAGTTCAATATCAAGTGTCTGTTTCATTACCCTTCACCTAGTCTTCAGAGACAAGTTCTCTCACTGTAACTGGAACTCACCCCTTGACTAGGACTGGCCTGTAAGCCCCTGGTATCTTCCTATCTCCTCCAGGTATAGGCACATACCACCACACAAGCCATTTTACGTTGATGCTAGATGGCTGAACCCTCTGGGCGGTGGTGGCGCAAGCCTTTAATCCCAGCACTCTGGAGGCAGAGGCAGGCATATCTCTGTGAGTTCGAGACCAGCATGGTCTACAGAGCTAGTTCCAGGACAGGCTCCAACGCCACAGAGAAACCCTGTCTCGAAAACCAAATAAATAAATAGATGGCTGAACCCATGTCTTCTTCCTTGAACAGCAAGTTCTTTACCTACTGAGTTGTCTCCTCAGCCCTCAACATGGCATGGATACATTTGTTCATTTGTAGGTGTGTGTGCATATGGAAGTCTGAGGTCAATGATGAGCATTATTCTTCAGTGTTAATTTGAGACCAGGTCTCATTGAACTTGGAGCTACGTGGCTACCCTGAATGGCCAGTAAGCTTTAGGCATCCTCCTGTCTCTACTTTTCCAGTGTTGGAATGGCAGGCATACTCCTTAGTGACAGTCTTGGAATGAGAATTTGAGAGGATCGAACTCAACTCCTTCTCTGGCAGTCACTTCCTGGCTGAGTCATTTCTTCCACCTCTCTCTTGCTTCATATAGATCTCTTAATGCAGTTTCTGGGCCAGCCATTCAGGAATGTGTATTTAATACACACACACACACACACACACACACATATATATATATATATATATTGTATTTAATATATATATATTATACATTGACATTTTACTCATAAATTATTGCTTTAATTTAAATGGTTTAATATTGTTTTTTTTTCAATTCAATTACTAGTAGTGTAAGTGTTAATGAAGGGTAATGTAAGGGAAACAATACATGGGGCTTACTTGTTAGGGGAGAGGATCATAGCAGATGTAGGACAGGGATGGGCTGTTAGTGGATGGCTAAGTCCGAGCAAGGTAAAATAATGTATACGAAATGTCACTATGAATCTCATTACCTTACATGCTAAATAAGCTCTGGCTTTTCAAAGGCTGTAAAAAAGTAGATGACTGTTTTTAAATCGCATGTCAACTTTTAATTCCTTATGTTTGCAATGTATAAGAGGACGGACATTATTTTTAAGTTCTAAAATGAAGAAAACAAGAATAATGGTGACTGATAGTATTATTTCCTCTATCACTAATTAAGTTATACTGTCACATTATTTTTTTCCAATGTTGTTCTATTACCAATAAAGACTAGGGAGTCAGATATTGGGATGAAAACTTGATAGATCAAAGAAGCAGAAGAGGAGTGACCAGCAGATCTTCTCGCCACACTTCGCAGACCAAAAATGGAAACAAAATGTCTGTTATTCTCCAAGTCCATATCTATTCCTTCCTGTGCCTCTCTAGTCTTATCCTGGGTCTTCCATATTCTCTATGGTTAATTTTTGTCAGTTTGTCACTGGCTCTGCTCCCTGAGTCAAGGTTAACTTTATTAACACAGTCTCAGGATGTCACAGGGGCATCAAATAGCCCACAACATATGAAAATGTCACAATGAATTTCATTATCTTGTGTCCTAAACAAGAACTGCTTTTTAAAAGGCTGGAGTACAAAAGATGACATTTCTTCAAATACCATATCAAGTTTTAATTCCTAATCTTGATAAAAGAATGGACATTAATGTTATGTTCTAAAATTAAAATAAGCAAGAATAAATGGTCACTGATAGCATTATTTCCTCTATTGCTAACTAAGTTATATTGGTATGATGTGGTATCTTCAGTGCTAACAATGAATAACATGTATATTAAATGGGAATGGTCCACAGACTGATCTGCTAGCCAAGTCGGTGTGATCAGAATGTAGTTACAATGAGAAGATGGCTTTTGTAATCAAAGTCCAGCCACAATTATAAGCTTCAATGAGTTGCCACTGACTTGTTAATTTTAGTTTTGATAGTTTAACAATATCAGCTGTGTATCATTATAACACATGCCATGTTCATTGTATATCGAATTATTTGTAGAGATAACAAAGATAGTTGATGTCTGAAAGTTTAGACTTAAAATTATTTTACTTTTAGCTGATATGGTTAAGAATTTAACATTATTCTTATTGTATTCTCCTGCAGGGCTAAATAGTAACCATACCAGTACAACACATGCCATGTTGTAACTGAAATTTCTTATATTACCCTTTATTTGAAAATTTGAAGACTATTGTTCTTATAAAAGATTATGATGTTTTTTGGACAAACACAGTGTAGTAAAAAGCAGTTCAACGTGTTAGAATATATTTTCTGTGGGGTTGTCATCACAGTGACACATTATAGAATATTAGGATTTTATAACGTAGAAATTTCTTAGTAGCATGAAAGTGTATTTAAGTTTCAATAAAATCAAGTTTCACCTTTACACTTCAAGACTATTGAAGAAAGATGGTTAAGACTTTAAAATATTTTTTGAAAAACTTTACTTGCTAATAATTCCTGTAACAGCTAATTTTACATAGTCCATCAAGTTTTATGGTAGTCATCATTTCAGTAAGCTACTTAAACATTCTATGGATGTTCACATGCAGTCTGCCTTCACAGAAGCATACAGCTAGACATCACCATTGCTGTCAATCTTAAAATAAATGTACTTAATCTTGCAATCAATAGATTTGGGTACACATTTCATTTTCTCACCCCAAACTATTGTGAGATGAAAAATTTTTTAATCAATTTAAGACTCATTTTTTTCCACTAAAACATAGTAAGATGATACTTAATATAATTATCTACAACAATGAACACTTATACTATACTTAAAAATGGGTACTGCATGATTCAAGAGTAAATTCTGATTAAGTGAGTACTCTTGTCATTACTTGACAAAGCATTTGTGTCTATCTGATGTCTTAACATGAACTGCTATTTAAGCATCTATTATGCACAGGTGTTAGATAACGAGAGGGTAGGAAAGGGAGTGAAAAGAGAGAGTAAGAGTCTGAGTCATCAATGCTATAAAAAGTCGAGACACAGAAAAAAAAACAACCTGATTATACTTAGTACTTGACAAATGGTCCTATTCATTTACTTTGGATCTAATTTTCTAGATTAATTTAAATTTATAGAAAATTTGAGCATTTGCCTAACAAAGTCTCCTAGCTTTAGTGCCCTCAAATGATGAGACCAATAAGACACACAAAAAAAAAAATGCCTTAAGAAGTCAAATGCTGGATGTGGAGAAAAGCTAATGAAAAAGTAACCATTGAAAACCACTGTGTACCAGAACAAACAAGGAACAAACTCCTATGGAAAAAGAAAAGGATTTTCTTACCACCATGTAGTGGGACTCGTAGGCTTTGAAAGCTTTAGGATAACATGTAATTAATGACCCTGAAACAGACGATTGCAGTGTGCAAGGATTTTCATACTTTAATGTCAGAGAAGCCAGTGATGGGGAAAGGAAAACTAAGGCAGAATGGTCCCAGGGCTTAAAACCATTGAGCATAGGGTTGAGGCAGGTCATCTGGGTACGATGGAGGGCACCAACATTTGACTATAAAGAACAGGGGCAGTGCTGACAGAAAGTTCGTTGAAATAAAGTTGTCTATTGGGTATCAGTTTATTTTCTATGCCATAAGAAAAATAAAATAAACAGTTGTGTTTATGAAAGGAGCAATTGCAGTGGAGAGATGGAAGGTAATGGAAAAGAACAGTGTAGGGAAATTATGCAGGTTAAGGATAGCCCGGCTGTTTTTAAGGTTTCAATACATTTTATTCCATTTATTTATTTTTCTTTTTGTGGAAGTGCATGACACAGTTTAAGGATACAGGTCAAGGGGTAACTTGTGTGAGTCCATTCTATCTTTCCACTATGTTGGTCCCTCAGGGTCGAACTCATACTATGAGGCTTGGCAGCATGTGGCCTTAACTGGTGAGCCTTCTCACCAGAACATAAAATCCCTTTCATTTTAAAATCTCTCACAGGTTTCTCTCCATTTCTGAAAACCTCTATTTATTACATTATTTTTCTTGATTAAAATGGTTCTGGCTTTAAGATTTGTCTGATCTATTTAAGTCTTACCAGATATATTAGGGTTTCCTATGAGAAAAAAAACATAAATTAGATGAACCCAAATATTTAAAAGGGAGACTTACTGGAAATGTTTACAAATGATAGCACCTGGATAGTCTAACAATGGTTATCTCTCTCCTGAAAGAGTCATAGCCAGGTAGCTGCACTCAGTCCACAGTACAGGATGCTTCAGCTGTCCGAATGTGCTACTACGTCTGGAAGATTGTTGGATAGCACCTGGTCCTCATCTTGTAAGACTGAAAGGCTAGATGCTGTTATCAGTGAAGGATGATCACAGCCCACAGCGGCAACCTGATAGATAGTTTGACCAGTAAGAAGATAACGCAGGAAGGCCAGCAAGACTGATTGTTTAGGTAGGAACTCTTTATATCTGAGGTGCCCCAAGGAAGGTGATACTCACTCTGGGGAACGTTTTTTCCAATCAGTGTCTCTTGGAAATGATCTTACCCATTGTTTCAGAGTTGATTTCAGATCCTACCAAGTTGGCAATGAAAACTAACAGTTATGCAAGCTATAACCTCTCCCTCCCTGAGAGTCAAAATAATTTATATTGCACAAAAGCTTGGAACTGCTTTCTTGATAGCTTGGTAACATAGTAAAAATACTAGAATAGTCATGTAGTTATGTCACAATGTAGGAGATAGGTTCCAGAAAATCACCCTTAGCTGATTTTGTGCTTGTGTGAATGAACTTAGCATAAAATAAGGCTGCCATGATATTACTAGGTAATATAAGCCCTCTAATCCCTTTTGAATACAAAGGCTATTATTGACTAAATCATAACCATGCAATGCCTGACTCAATATATTTTTATATGTTGACTCTGGCAATGGAGGAGAGGCAATTTTATATTGCCAAAATTGCCTGTCACATTAAAAGACATAATTTAAGGTACTTTCTTAGTTAGGGTTCCTACTGTTGTGAAGAGACAACCACACCAAGGCAACTCTTAATTAAAAAAAGAATTTACATCGGAACTTCTTTACACTTTCAGAGGCTTAGTCGGCTATCATGGCAAGGAGTGTTGCAGCACGAATCCAGGTAGGCATAGTGCTGGAGAAGTAACGGAGAGATACATTCTGATCTGCAGGAGGCAAGAGACAGACAATCAGGAAAGGAGAGAGAGAAACAGTAGGGGGACAGGGCTTAGAGTAAGCATTTGAAACCTCAAAACTCACCCTCAGTGAACACCTCTTCCAACAAGGACTCACCTACTCCAACAAGTCCATGCCTTTTAATCCTTCTGATTTGAACAGACTTGGTATGCAAGTAAGTGAGCCTATGGAGGCCAGTCTCATTGGAAACCAACACAGACATATAAGTAATAGTTGGTGGATTCACAATGTCTCCATTCTGAACTTCTTCCTTACTTCATAGACTAATGAATTAATCTAGGAGCTAGACATCCCCACTTTAGATTTAATGGAAAGCCAAGGCCTATCATGCTAAGGGTGAAATTCTAATACTCTTTCCAAAGCTCATCTGATGATAGCACTGGGCATCTTGTTAATTTAAACTGAAATATTTCATCCTGTTGTTCAGATCATAAATTTTTGGGTTCCACTATTGTTGGATCTTTCTATATTTAGTCTCTCCATCATTTTTCTACCCAGAATCCCTTTATCCCTTCCTGCCTCCATCACTGTCTTTATGGCTGCATCTCTAGTCTAAGTTATACAGAAGGTATGTTGAATTTCCTAATAATGTGTTTAATATTTCTTGTACTTTTAATTTACATATATTCCACATATTTCCAACAAGAAATTCACTCTTCTCACAGCAGAAGGCTCTTGTTGCTTCCCGGTCCACTTCACTAGTTTCATATCGGAATCGTATAAAATGACAGTCTTCAAAATGACCTACAGGACTCTGAAGAAAGTGGATCCAGCCATTCTCCTGTGTCAACCAGCTTTATTGCTGGTCATTTTGCTGTAATCACTTGGATGCATGACTCTTTCAGCACATTCTAGGTATTCTGAGGAAGTAGCCTCTATAGCCTTTGTTCTTCCCTCTGTCTGAAATGTTCTTTGTCAGATGATTCATGACTCGCTGACTTACCAGCTTCTTGTCTCAGTTAAATCTCACATTTTCAGTGAATTCAATCTAGAAAATCCTATCCCAAACTGCAGTTCTCTTGTCACTCAAAATCATTTATTTAGAGAGCTTCACGCTATCAGATATTAGTTATATCAATGTGTTTTTGCTCCCAACCTTAGAAGATGATCTCCAGAGGACAAAAATATAGTGCATTTGTCTACCTTAAAAATTTTCCTGGCACTTAATCAACAAAATATTATTTATTGAATTAAAAAAACTGAAATGTTATTGAATTGAAAATCATTATTTAATGAAATCAGTAATCAAAGCAAAAGTCCCAGTTAAATGAAACCATATGTACACATATCCTAACATAGCTTATTTCATTAATGTTACCCATTAGATTGTGGTGGTTATCACTGTAATAAATCCTTTTTAAGATTAGTAAGTGCGTTAGATTTGTTTGGGAGCAAAAAAAAGAAAATAACATGAAGAACAACAGCTCTACAAATCTAAGCAGCTCCAGGTTTTAAAATGACAGGATGTATCTTTTTGTGTGTGAACAAGAGTACTAAAATGATCTCAGCAGGAGGAAGAATTAGTGTGGATAAAGAAAAAAAGCTGAGCCACATGACAGGCAATCGCTGATTTCAGTTTTATTGTTGAAGCCAACAAGGCAGAACCACTTTTCTCACTTCCCCCTCCTCCCGAACTTCCCTAATTTGCTGAAATCTCCCCATTTAGAGATGGCTCCCAGCTAAAATGACAAGCTGACCCCCTGCCTGGAGAGTCTTCACTGTTCACAACACACTTTCCTCTTTCTCTACCTCCCGTTAATTTTCTCTTGAGTCTACTTTCTCTTCAGCCAGTTGCATGACAGGTGACATATTCTTTGTTGGAACTGAACACTCACACCATGCTGTCTTCCAATCAAAGATAATACCTCATGTCTAAATCCTGATACCTCTTATTATAGGTCACATTTATTTTTTTCTGTACCCTAACTGTATAGAAATATTTTTGGAAGAGGTACACAAGTCATTTGAAGTGGTGAATTATATCACTGAGCTTTAAATTAACATAGAACATAAAAAACTATACTTTATACAAGGTACCATATTATATTTATATATATACATATATTATGAAAGTGATATATATGTGTGCATATATATGCAAAAATAAACTTAAAAGCAATCATTTAATACTGAGTACAATTTTATTATAATTCAAATACAGAGATTTATATGGATTATACATAATAAAATCTATAATACATATAAAATACATATAATAACATACCACTTCCTTATTCTCTGTACTGTGGTGCTTTGAAGAAAAAAATGGCCCATAAAAGAAGTGTCATTGTCAGTAGGTATGGCTTTGTTGGAGAAAGCATGTCATTGTGCAGGCAGGCTTTGAGTTCTCATATATACCGAAGCCATGTCCAGTGCTTCAGACCTTTTCCTGTTACTTGCAAGATATAGAACTCTCAGCTACTTCTCCAACACCACGTCTTGCCTGCTGGTCACCATGCCCCACCATGATGCTAATGGAATAAACCTCTGAAATTGTAAGTCACCACCTCAATTTCATGTGTTCCTGTATAAGACTTGCTGTGGTCATGGTATCTCTTCACAGCACTAGAAACCCTAAGACATATACATATAAAAGGGATGTAGGAAGAAAGAAAAAAGGTAGGTGAGAAAGAAGAGAGGCAGAAGGCAGTGAGGAGGGAGAGAAGGTGGAGGGAGGGAGGGAAGTGAAAAGGAAGGAAATGAAAGAGAGTCATGTATAAACCAATATTAAATTTGCCAAGACAAAGACTTGCAAAATATTAATATTTTATGCAGTTGTTTTTTCTCCTAAGAGCAACTCATCCATTTCGCTTTTGCATCACGTCTTTAATGGCTTCTTTTCTTTCTTTCTTTTTTTATAATTCCTTCCTTAACCATGTAAGTTTGAAATGATAGGAGAACAGTAGTTCTCAGAGCAAAACTGAGAAAATCAACTAGAAGTAAGCATGAATATATTATTAACCCCAAAAATCTCACACATAAATCTACCTCTGTATTTGACCAACATATCAATGGTATAATAAAAATAATATTCAATTACATTACAATATTTTTTCTTTTTTTCCAAGTCAACTTTTAGGAAATACATTACAATATTTTTTGTAATAACTACACTGGATTATAACTTACCCAAGGATCATTAGGGTAGGGAATAGAGCACACTGGTTAGGAAGAACAAAGATGTGCTCCATGTCAGAAACAGATTGTTCATATCTTTAAGAATTCTACTAGTAAAGGGAATAATATTGATGTGGTCAATCTTATTAATACAGCATAAGACATTTCCTTTGAAAAGTAGAAAGAGTGCTGAAAGAGGGAAGTTGTCATGAGCTTCTATGCCTATCTATCCCCAGTTGGCACCCTCTTACAAAGGAAAATATATAATTTTATTGAATATAGTTTTTTTTTTTTTTGGTTTTTCGAGACAGGGTTTCACTGTGGTTTTGGAGCCTGTCCTGGAACTAGCTCTTGTAGACCAGGCTGGTCTCGAACTCACAGAGATCCGCCTGCCTCTGCCTCCCGAGTGCTGGGATTAAAGGCGTGTGCCACCACCGCCCGGCTTTGAATATAGTTTTACTGGGTATCTCAATCACACTTAAGAGTAGACCCCATGCCCAGCAGTAGATCAGTGGTTGGCCAAAATGAAATGAAATAAATGGCATTTTTGTAGACATTTTTAAATCATTTGGCTTTACTGGCTTTTGGGTGGTGTGGTATAGTATCTGATTTTGTGTTTGTCTGGCTCTCTCTGTGTGTATCTCTTGTGATTTTCTAGTTTTAAAAGATTATGCTTTTTTAGTTTGTATGTTCTCATATGTCTGCATGCTTTCTAAAGAAAGAAAGTTGGTACATGAAGCTGAGTATGTATGGATGTGGGGAGTATCTGGCTGAAGTTGGGGAGGGGAACCATGGTTCCCTGTATGCTGAATAAATATGCTGTATAGAATTATTCTTTTTCAAATAAATAGATTTAGATCAATATGATCTGTATGGACAAAAATAAATTATTATTATTACTTACAAAAATTAGTTAATGTTGAAAGTTAAATGGAAATTGCCTGAGTGGGACATTTATCTAAATACCGAAAAGTCTTTAGCTAAATCTCTTAGGTTCATACACAGGGACATATTTCTTTCAAATATACATTACTAATTTTGTTTTTGTTTTGTTTTTGGTTTTTCGAGACAGGGTTTCTCTGTAGCTTTTTTGGTTCCTGTCCTGGAACTAGCTCTTGTAGACCAGGCTGGTCTCGAACTCACAGAGATCCTCCTGCCTCTGCCTCCCGAGTGCTGGGATTAAAGGCGTGCGCCACCACCACCCAGCTTACATTACTAATTTATAAGTCACATTACTGAGCCTAAGTTTTGCGTGACCTCATTGGAAATTTATGATATTTAATTGTTCTCACTTCACAGTGTTTGATGAAAATTACAGTACATTTCTTTATTATCATTTACTTATCTGGTTGATACATCATCTTATATATTAAGTTTCTGACTAAAAATAAACACGGCTATGAGAAAGAGAGAGAGGATGAAGTCAAATTTAAAAGCATCCTAATTTCAAATCACAAATGTCAGTATTTTCCTATAATTCTACATCACATTTGCTATCTCTGCCTATTTCACAGTTAACAACAATAACTACCCACAGACACCACTTCTGTTTGTTTCTCCACCGTGGCTGCAAGCCAGATATTACTTCTGCAGTACAGAGCCAACCTACCCAGGGGGAATTTTGACCCTCTTCCAGCTGCCGACTGGTGGATGCTGCACGGACTGAGTGCCCAACCATTCTGAGAAATTGGAAAGTCTCCTGTGGGATACTGAGAAGTTTCGAGAAGAGGTGGCAAGTGAACAGATTGTCTTTTGAATTCTCCTCATTTCATTTCCATACCGAAACATAAATTCTAAGAAGGTTCCCCCTCCCCGTTCTTTAATGAAAAAAAATGTTTTTGATCTTTTTTCCCATATTTCAAAGTGGCCCAGAATCGATCTAGGGACTTGCGGGTCTGGTATTCATTCTTGTTGAGAATAAAGAAGGTACAGTGCTATTGGCATTGCTTTAAATCTGTTTTGGCTGTATAGGCGTCTCCTGCAGAGGAACAAGAAGATCTGCTCTTGATGATTTCCAGGTAGGGCCTGGTGGGACGCCATTACTTGGGAAGCATGACGTCCAGTGCCAAATATTGAGATCTCAGGAAAGTGTCTATCACTTGAGAACAGCAAGTTAATTTTACCTTTCACTTCTCCTTTTGACTAAACCTTTTGGTGTACAGAAGGAGAAGTGACTTTTCTGTAACAAGATCATACATTCAAGAACAGCCTCCACTAGAGCTAGGAACACCAGGAGAGATTCTTTCATCTGCCCCCTCCTACATGTGTAGACAGGCCCACATTTTTAGTCTTAGCTGCTTTTATGATAGAGATAGAATTATTACAGTGTTTACATAAGGAAGGAACAGGGTATTTACCCATCTAGGTTTCAGACTTAGTAAAAGTTTGTCAGTAAGCTCATTTGAGAGTTGTCAGTTCCTCAAAGAGCCCCTATATCAATGGCAGGTCTAGCAACACATAAATAAAATAAATAAATATAATAAAATGATTACCTCCTGTAGCAGCAGCTTATTCTGTATTTATTCAGTGCCACAATGGTAAAAGCAAAATAAGAAAATCAACACTATCCATAACTTCACTCTTGTGACTATAGTTAAGGAAGCTGTCCTAAGTGTTTGGAGGTTTAGGTTCCACATACTGTGCTCATATTATTATTATTATTATTATTATTATTATTATTATTATTGCTTGAGTATTCCCATCTATGAAATCAGTATCTTGTTTACTGCATCTGAAGCATCAGAATAAACAAAAGTGTTGAGTGCTGGCTGAGAGATTTGCTCCCTTAGAATTGGCATCAAGAAGTTGGTCTAATATAGAGGCATGAAAAACTGAACTTAACATTCCAAATTTAGAGAATTTGCCAACTTCTTTTCCTTTCACGGTGAGGGCCATTAAGGAGAAAATGATCATGAAAATACTCTCCTCTCCTCCAAAAACTCAGTTCAAGTCAGTAGAAGATATTCTCTAGGTTTGATCAATTATCATTCTGTCCCTGCAGGAGAATTAGGGGGAAAACTGTAGATAATTAGACCAGTAAATGAATACGTCAGAATTTTTTCTTATTCCCTTTATGTCTCTCTTTGTCTCTATTGATATGGCAGTTAACTCTAGAAATGAAATCTGAACAGGGAATTTAACTTGCTAGTTAGGTGCCTTTGAATTTGAAAGATTATTTTGGATTACCAATATATTTGTACTGAGATCACAGAATCCCACTAATAAAAAAAGAGGAAGACATAAAAAGGAATAAGATGTGACAAAACTGGGAAAAGTGGCTTGAATTCTGAGACAACTAGAAAGTTCGGGTAGTATGTTGCTGTGTAGGACCAAGGATTTCTCACAATAGCCAAAAAAGTCAAAAGCTCCTCAAATTTATAAGCAAGTAGAGTTGAATTCTGACTGAACTGAGTAGTGAAGTAGAATCTGTAAATAATGCAGCCTGTTTGATCTGATTGACAGATAATATAAGATAATAAATTATGCTGTGATAAGGTCCTTGATCTATGGTAACTCATGTTGCAACAAGAGGAAAAAAATAATGCAGTCATATCCTCTTGTCTGGTGTAATCAGTTATCTTTCTGTCCTCAGGAAAAATAAAGGAGAAATTGTAGATAGCTACAACAGTAAATAATGAATACGAATGTTTTCTTTTCTTCATGTCTACTTTCAACATTATTGATATGATGGTGGTATGCGTAAATATAAAGCCTTTGATATCCCATAGTGTTTAATATATGTATGTCTCTATGATTGCATATGAGGGAGACAGAGATTTGCATTAATGATTCCTCAAGTATTTGTGACGACCTGCAGCACGTTAACTGTTTCAGTTGAATCTCATTAAAACGCCACCAATTGAACATTGTGCTATGTGAAGTACATATAAAGGAATAGAAGCCCATAAATTCCGTGTAATTTGTCCAGTGTCAATTAAACAAAATTCTCCCGGTACAAATGCAGAAATCTCTAGTAGAATGAAATATTTAACAGTGGGAAACCTTAAAAAGACTCTTGGCGGACATTAGTACCTAAAGCAGCTGCAGTGGAGAGCCTGGCCAATGCTGGAACAGCAGAAGACCAACACTGATTATTACATCAAGGTTACAGGAGTTTCCCATTCAGTAAAAGAACACCATGTTTGATGTCTGAAACGTATCATGTCTTGGAGCTATATTCAAAAGACCGGACAAAGGAACAGGCAACCAAAGTATCTATTCTGAGTGTTGAGGATGAGACCAAATACTGAACACTTGAGTAGCTTGTTTGCATTTGCCATTTGATCTTTAATTATAAATCTTTCAATCATTAGAGTAGGTGGAATCAAAAGATGAAGATAAGAGGACCAGCTTGAGGTAGATCTCTCAAGCAAAGAAATTATCCTAGTGTCCTCCTCTAATATCGACACATGTTTCTCTTATGGGATATGATACTTAAGCACAATGAGCAAAAATTAGAATCACAGGGGAAGTAGAGGCATTCCGTAAGGCAGAGGTTACAGGCTTGTAGCTCCAGTGTGAAGGTCTTACCTCTCCTTCCCCTATTAAAGAGAGATATTTAAAAGAAAGGACAAGGAATGAAGAGGTGTTGAAGACGCAGGAAAGATAGCTGAGCAAGGTAGTTGTTTTTTTGTTTGTTTGTTTTCTTTTGTTTCTAATTAATTTGCTTTTGGGAGGAGGGGCAATGCTGAGAGGTAAGACCCAGATATGGAGGGACCAGGAAGTGAGTGGGATTAGGGTGCCTAATACATAAATTTTAAAGAATCACTAAAGAATTATACTTAAAAAAAAGAAGGAGGGGGGCAAAGCAGAGCTATGTCTCCACCCACAGCAAGCTGGTGAAAAGAATGGCAAAAATGATCTGAATCTGAGGAGAAACCTTCAGAATCAGACATGATTGGAAACATTAACGTGATTGAAATTCATAGGCTCAAATTAGAAACAGCTGCAGTAATCAACTACACAGTAGGAACAGAGGTTTCAAAGTCCATAGGAAGTTAAGAAAAAATAAGCAGAAATATTTTTCACTGATAAGCTTTAATGTTTTCAATTCAGTGGCCAAAATGACTTCCTATTACATTGTTCATAAAATAAGCTGTGTGTATCTAGCACAAGATAATACTTTTTTTTTGGTCTTACTAGATAATCACAAGAAAAATAGAAAGCATTGAATTATTTCAAAGGTTTATTGAGAGCTTCTATGAATAAAAGCTAATTTATAGTTTCACATGTAAAATGTGCAAGCTATCAGGGTTGAATTATGATAATCTTGGTAGCACAAGGAAACTGTCACAGTGAGCATCATGCTATATATAACATACATGAAAAAGATTTGGTCAAAGGCAGGATTTGAACATCTAACAATGGACTCTTTACCTCTTTTTTTGTACTTGCTGTTCATGAAGAAAGCATGGAAATTTTATTTCAGAAATTCAAAATATTCTTAAAATTGTTGACTTAAATACAGAAAGACCAATCAGTTAATAAAAGAATGCTCTTCTTCCAACATATTACAATGTCTCTTTTGTATTTTCTTCACGGCCAGATAACTGCTGCAATGTTTATTTTATTCCATAAAGCTCTTGAAATTGTATAAATAATTCAGCCTTGTAGATCTTCATGCCTTTTTCTGCCTGAAAAATAAAATCTGTTTCAAAATCTCTTTGATACTTCTTGAGTTTCATCTCCCAATCCTGGATTGCCTTTATTTTCCATTCTATCTTATTATTTTGCCTCATTAAGGGCCTGCAATGACAGATGAATAGATAGAAATAATGGATTGAGTTTATATGAGTTACCTGTTATTCTACTTAACATTTTCAGGCTTGCACATTTTTCTGCAGGCCAGTAGTAACATATAATATATAATTTTATTGTATGTGTATATTTGCTGATCCTAACGGGAAGCTGAATAGTCAAAGACAGTCAGTCTGCCCATAGGATCTGTAGTGCTAGCTCTCGCATAGTCTTCTCGTTTCAATTCATTAACTTATTCTTAGCAAAAATAGTGGTCTTTTTTAATGTTCTTGTTAAAAACTTTAAAGCATCATTTCAATGATTGCATTTTTCAGTTAATTTGGAAATTACTCTTGTAGCTTGCTGTTCTCACCCCCAAAAAGAGAGCAGCACAAGACCTTTATGAATCTTAAGTTTTTATTGAGCCATACAGACATGACTTAGGACACACATTTTTGTGACTACAAATCTAGAGATATCCCTACACTTAGTGAAAGGGGCTTGCTTGGGAGGTGTGGAAGTAAAAAGGTAAGAAAACCACAAGTTTGGTACATCTTGATTACTGGGATGTGACAGTCATTAGTAAGCGTGACTAAATAAGAGCTTTTAAATAAGAACAGTTATTTTTGTTTGATCAGGCAACAGATATCCTTGAGGTTCCAGAAGCAGAAAAATGCAAATTGGTAAAAGTTCCTCTAAGTACGATACATGCCTGAGGGTCATGCTGACCCCAGTTTCAGATTGAAGTTGGGTCAGAATTTAGCAAATTAGTTTTTCTCACTTCACATAAGGATTTGATCTTTTATTTATTATAAAATGTTATATGAATTTCTCCCTTATACATAAAATTTTTGCCAGTCAGATTTCCAAGGTGCTGAAAATTGCCCTATGCATTTCTTCACCACGTGCTCTTTATCAAATCAAGACTTTTTTCATCTTCCTTGACTGGAGGTTATTACAAGTGTTAACAGTTTTAGCACTGCCCCACTGTGATGGGCAGGTTTCATTTAGTTCCTGCACATGAAACAGATCAAACAATAGTCATGCTGATTAGGTTGTCACTGCCTGTCAGTTCAAAAAGCACACTAGGGTCTCACAGCATGCTGATTAACACATACAACTCAGGTAAATTAATTTGTGGTCGCTGCTGTTTTCCTGGGTTCTTGATATCTCATAGGACATTTTTGTCCCCCCAAACTATCTTTTATTTGGAAAGAATATCAGTTCCAGGCTCAATGTGAATTATTTTTTTCATTGAACAGAAATTTTAAATTTTATATCAATCCAATACATTATTTTTCCAAGTGTCCTCATGATGTTGTGAAATGTACAAAATTCAAATTGGTAATCTTTTGGTTGTTCTAAGCAAGAACCAAGGAAATTGCTGTAGAACTAATATATTTTATGACAATATTTTTAGATTTAAGACTTGCCCAACAAGATAGGAAATAAATTTTGTTTATTTACTCTTCTTTCCTCTTTACAGTATTTCAAGTATAATTTTTAACGTTCTTTTTAGAGTCATAGAAGATAAACTTTTTTCTAGGTTTTTTTTTTTTTTGAGACTTTGATTCAATGTATAGCCCTGAGAGTCCTGGAACACATCCTGTAGATCAGGCTGGGCTTGAATTCAAAAATCTACCTGGCTCTGCCTCCTGAGTGCTCAGATTAAAGAAATGTGTCACCATTGCCCAGCTAGAAAATGTATTCTCAAGCAATAATAGCTAAATCACTATCTTAATAATCTATATGTTTATGTGTATATTGGCATCCTTTATCTATCTATCTATCTATCTATCTATCTATCTATCTATCTATCTATCATCTATCATCTATCTATCTATCTATCTATCTATCTATATATGACAAATTATTTACAAAAGCATTACTTTATTTTGTATTTAGTCATATATTAAGAACGTGATATATAGGAGTGATTGGATTTACACTGAAGGCTACTCTCCTCTTTCCCCTATTAGATTACAAAAAAAGTGGTGGAACACTATCACTGATAGTTTTTTTTTTTTGCCTCATTATCAAATTAATGTCAACAAGAATATTTCCTTTTTTAAAAATATACTTTTTATTTAAAAAACGTTCTTCAGTTAAAACAAAGAGTTCAAAGAATTTGATCTCTCGACACCATTTAGAACTATACAATCATTTTTAGCTAAAACTAAAATAATAATGAGCTCACCGAAAATAACTTGCTTTCATATTTGACAACATTCATCACTTTTACATTATAGGAAAATGTTTTACTTTGTAGTTAATTCTTACTATTAAAATTTTCATAAGGTATTTATTCATATTTAATATAACATTAAACTGTTGGGCAGAAATGTTTCCAAATATTTTTATCAGTGGATTTATCTGTTAAGCATATAGAACTATCTGAATTTATGACTAATTTTTCATGATGATGATGCTATCTTTGGCCAGTGTGTTCAGTAAAACAAAATATTTCAGTTTGAAAACGTTAAAAACTTTCAGCATTTATAACAGATTTTTCTGAGTTGAAAAGTGTGACCTTGAGACACTAGCAAAGTTTCTGCTTTGAAGTTGTGCCTTCAAACCTAGGTGCTCATAAAGTAAAAATGTTGACAAATTTCACTTAAGTGTCTCACTAAGGACATTCATCCCATTTATGATTATGAGCTCATGATCACCTTGTAACGGACTCCATCTTAGCCAATGTATGGAGGGAAAGAGACTTCACTTTATGGATTTTTGATGAACCCCAAAATTCAAACTTTGTTATTCTGTCCGTGGTTTTCCAAATTTATATCTATATCACCTGCAACATAATGTCTTCCCTTATCCCTTTCCTCTAAGGACTTAAATTACTCTCCAGCTAAATCAGAATTATGAAATCTGAAGACTGGTAAATTTCATCTAAATCAGTTGTGGGTAAGACTCAAGAATACTAAGTCTTAGGTAGTCATCTTATGCTTAGAACTGATGAAACCAAACAAGTTCTATGCTTACAAAGCAAGTGCTGAGACAGAATTAAGATAGACACTGACATTCAAAAGAATTTTGAATTAGACAGAGGTCAGTATAATAGGTTCCATTGAAGTCCAAAACTCAACAGAGAACACACATTCTATCTTAAGAGTTGAGAATGTTTGATCGGATGAACTGCCTTCTAAGTACACTAGGAAGGGAATTGACATTCAAAACTAAATATTTTCAGATTTTCCTAATTTATACATATATTTTTAAACACACTGTAAACCTTTTAGAGGTTTTCTTCATCTTTGAATATATCTCTTTTTTTCTGATGACTTAAATCTTTAATTTGCTAAACAATGTGGCTAGGATTAAAGCCGTGACTTTGATGGCTGGATCCAACCCATTCCTTAGCTTTCTGTGAGCCTAGCTTCATGGCAGAGGTACTGGCAGAAGCTACATTTATTGTCACAAATCTATGGCATTTCATGGTCCCTGCCATCACTAAGAAGCATGCTGTCCGAAATTCATAAACACCATGTATGTGTTTTGTGTCAGGGCCTCTTAAAAGAGCTGCAAAGTTTCACAGCTAAAGCTAAGTCAGCAAGCCGCTCTTAAATAAGATGTGCTTGCCTCTAGCAAGGAAAGCAAACCTGAGAAATTGATGCTACCAAGAGGCCATGGTTAATGCCACTATTTTTTGTCTAGAATTACTTCCCAAGATCTCTCAGGTTTTCCGTGGATACAGTTGTCCACATGTTGAACACCATTTGTTGATAGAGATTTCTGTCCCACCAGGTCCAACAGTTGTTCAGTTCCAAAGAAATAAACACAGAGGTCTAAATTAATCATAAACTTGTTGGCCTAGTAGCTCAGCCTTCTTGTTAACTCTTATAACTTATATTATCCTATTCCCAAAAAATGGACTATGGATATTTTCCTTTGTTTAGAATGTTGATTACAAGTTGTTATGGATAATGGTCAGAAGAAAAGCTAAAAAACGGAGATTAGATTGAATGTTCTTTTTTTTTAAAGGGGGGTGCTGTGGAACAAGGGTCTTTTATCCTGTCACTTATATTATTTTTAATAAAATGTTGACAGGCCAGTAGCCAGGCAGGAAGTGTAGGCAGGGTGACGTTGACCAGGAAGGAAGTAGAGGCATGGCAACAAGAATTTTGGGAAGAGGAAAGATCAAGTCTACAGTTATCACCAAGTCACAGAGGAAGCCAGACACAGAACAAGCAAGATGTGACTGCCTTGCCAAAAATGGTACCAAGCCACATGGCTGAGACAGACGAGAATTATGGGACAATATAAGTCATAAGAGTTAATAAGAAGCTTGAGCTACTAGACCAACCAGTTTATGATTTATGTAGACCACTATGTATTTCTTTGGATCTGAACGACTGCAGAACCTGATGGGACAGAAAACTCAGTCAAGAAGATCTTACTGTGAGTAGCTGATAGACACTAAAATGAATACTAAAGATAGCTTGATAATTTCCCTTGCTAAATATCAATTCTTCTGTTCTGTTGACCCTCCCTCTACATTGCTAGAACACAAATTCAGTTAAGTCCCTTTCACGATGTAAGAAGCATCCTGCTTCTCCAAGTTGCTGATAGCTCATGATAAATTTCTTTTTGATACTTTATCAGACTGAATTTTATTGCACACATTTCTGACAACACTTAGTTATGTCCACTTGGCAAATGATGCTCATAGAGCAGACTTCCTCTACAGCTCCTCTCTTTTTCTGAACACAACTCAAATGAGCTGAAAACATAGACATCTGAAATGGATTAGTTCATTATTTTTTTCAGTTTGAACTTTTGCTAATTTTTTGAATTTATTTTTGAAAATTGCATTTATGTGTACAATGTATCCTGGTCATTTCAACCCCTACTACCTTGCTCCAAAGACATTTGTCAACATCATGGTTTTATAATTTCCAACAGTTCCCTGAGTCCAGTTACTGTTTCCCATATGTGCATGGATGTGGAGTTGTCACAACGTAAATTTCAAGATACTTGAAATTTCAAAATATTTGGTACATTAAAATCCCTTTTGTATTTTTATTTAACTCTTGAGATCTTACACTTAAACTTTTAATTTGTTACCAATGATACTAATATTATACTTCTAGGAGTTGAAGTTTCCCAAACTGCCTTACCTAACACAAATGTTATTAATTACTGCTTCTCTTTAAGCTTACTATATTAAGTAAACCCTAAACCTGCTTTGATTTGTAGCAATTATCATAAAGTTAAGAAATTATTGTTAGAATATTATACAATTAATCAGTTCTGTGTTTTATGCTATCATATTCATGCCTTGGTATATTGCTGGAAGCAATACAACAGCTGTTCTTTAATGCATTTTTTATGTTTTCAAATAATTCTTTCATAATAAGTTATGATACTTTCAGCCAGAGTTAATAATGTACACAAAACATGTGTTAAGAATTAAATAAAACCTTAACTGAAGATTTAATTTAATTTGGGAGATTTGAAGTATAAACACAATATATAAATATATTTAAGGTGTATACCTTAATTTGAGATGGTCAGGAGTCTCTCTGTAAATATTTAAATAGCCAGAAATGATGTATTACTCATTTGATTGACAAGTGAATGTTAAGGTAGAAAAGAAACAGAAGACCCTCATCACACACACACACACACACACACACACACACACATTTTTATATACCAGTGGTCTATGGTTTGACTTTCTACTCTTTTCACAAGAGGAACTTAACAGCAATTTTATTTTTCTTATTCTCAGAAAGCAATGACTCTGAGCACAATCTTCAGTAAGTTATTTACACTGCATTTTGAATATCGTGAAATAGGTTCAGTTGGCAAATATTCTTAGAACGTTGATGGTTAATACATTGTAATAATTTGACATAGGAGCTGAGAATTTTCTTAGAAGTTTAATAAGGGAGATGCAATCTGAAAGATGCCAGGCATACCTGTGAAAACTCTACTGAAAAACCATATGAAGAGAGGATGTGGTAAAATCCGCTGTGCCATGAATGCTGCGGTTTTTCTGTTCACACTCTCTGATCTGGAGAAGCTACAAGAATCACAGGAGACATGGATTCTGAGGACACCGTAAACACAGCAGAAGGCAGCTAAGGGGAGATTGGAATCAGGAAGTAAAGCCTTCTGTCCTGCAAACTGTAGTATGAATCTCAGTCGTATAACAGCTGCTGACGATGCGCAAAGGCTGTTTTCAGTTCTACAAAGTGAAGGAACATTTATAAGATACGTGAGTCAGAAAATTCACAACCACAGGAGTGACATAAATACATGAGAAAATGTGCTATGAACCCCAACAAGGGTACACATGAATATGTGATAATTGCCACATTAGGTGTTAACATAGTTGGCTAAAACTTTGGCCAGAGTAGCTGACGCATGGGGGGAGAAATTCAGAGAATTTGCATGTCACAAGTAGCTGTTAAATATATCAGCGAGGTAGCAGAATGATCCAGGGACAGAGAAGGAAATGAGTGAAAAGTCCCCAAGTTTTTTTCAGGCCTGTCGATAAGGGATAGGGCTTTTTGATAAAAAAAAAAGTGAAATAATTTAGACATCGAGCTAAATAATTAAACGATACTGGAGGCAAGAGAGATAGACGGCTCAGGAGTTAAGACCTCTTCTTGCTCTTCCAGAGAACCTGAGTTCTGATCCCATCACCCACATGCAGTAGGTCATAACCACCTGTGCTTCAAGCTCTATGGGGTCTGACACACTTTTATGACGTACACAGGTCCCTGCACACATGTGTTACACTCACAGCCATAGTAAACAAGTAATAAATAAAATATAAATAATTAGAACATTCCTTAAGAACTTATTCTTATGAATTCAGAAGATAAATAGTATGTCCAGTGTTGAGAAATATTTGGTGTATCTGTTATTATAAGATTAATTGGCGTGGGAAGTCCTTCTGTAAATGTGTTGTTTTTATCTGATAATGAATAAAGCTGTGTCAGCTAGTGGCTTAGCAGAATAGGGCTAAACAGGAATTCCAAAAAGGTAGAGGAGGAAAGAATCCGGAAGACCCCCATAGATCCTCTGCGGAAAAAAACAGACACCCAGGAACATTCCTAGTAAACCACAAATCTTGTAATAAAATATAAAATAATGGAAATGTGTTAATTTAAGATATAAGACCTAGCTAGTAATGTGCTTAAGCTATTGGCTAAGCAGTGTATAAAATAATATAGTTTCTATGCAATTATATCAGGTCTGGGCAATCAGGAACGAATGAGCAGCCTCCGACTACAATTAATAGATCAAGTCAGGTTGAAAAATAGGGTACATGCAATTACAAGACAGGGTGACTATGTAAAGTGTGTCTGAAAAATGTTACACTCCTTCAATTCACCATATAATTTCATATGCCTTGTTCTGCCCTCATCCTCGGTACAGAATCAACTACATAAGACACAACATATGGAAATTACCATAAAGTGTTCACACAGGTGGTACAGAGAAGAAAGCTGTCCATAGTAAATTCTAAAACCTTACACATAAAGTGTGAAGTCATGCCTGCATATGCTCTACCCTGAAACTGTATCTGCGTTTATTCTTTTTAGCTCTAAGCTAGCTGGAAGAAAGCGGAATGTAAGCTAGACAAAAATTAAAATATGTGAACTCACCTCTAGACTGTGTTCTCTATCTCTTGTGGCGTAAATATTTAAAGATTTTTAAATTCTCTACTGATATAGTTTCAGAAAAATTGAGAGTTCATCATAAACATTTTATAGAAAACTATTTACCATTGGTCACATAATTTAAGTAATAGAAGTTACAACACATAAATACTTCCATTAATTAATTGATAACATATATGTGCAGCCCTCAAGTCATGTTAGTTTTAAGCAGCAAGTCAAGGTTGCTGCTTAGATTATGTTATACTAAAAGGAAATAAGCCTCAGAGTGAAGCTTCTGGAAAATACATTAGTCCTGAAGCTTGAACTTCGAAACTTTCATACACTGTGCCCCTCTGCAGAAACACATAAGAAATGCAACCTTGAGGTGTGACGTCATTCAAGACCACTGGCAAAATGTAAACCGGAGGCTGAAACAAAATGCAAAATCTCTATATTTTTCAGAGAGAGCAACCCATTCCATAGTGAATCTGACCTTATCTGAAAGGGTCTTAAGTGTGCATGCATAGTGGAAGGTGACACTGAGAAAAATCTAGTCAAATATTATGAAAACAAATAATAAAACACCAAAACATTATTAATGCAGGATGACTTGCAAATATCAGTATTTTGTGGCATTTCGAAAATATCTGGCTTGACCACATCAAAATGGTAATTAGCTTAGAAATAAAATGAGGTCACTGAAATCATTGAACTAGTAAATAGATTTAGAAATTTAAAAACTATTGATTTATTCAGATGGTGTGTCTTTTCTTCATTACACATCGTAATGATTTTCCCTATCTTGCAGAATATAGGCCTTATTGTTAATTACAGAATGACGTGTGCCACAAATGATTTAGCTTCTATTTTGCTGAAACCCTGAAAAGTTATTCTTACGTTCTACAATGTGAAAAGAAATGATTTACTTAAAAAAATTAAATGTCATTGTTGATTATCCCCATACACTTAAAAGTCTGGATTGAAAGCTAACTCCAGTGATTTCATTTTCCGGCCATTGTAGAAGAGCATACACCAGAGAGCATCTTTCCAAAAGGGTAAGTATGAAGTTTGGGTTAGATATGCACAATGCTTCATGGAAATACTGGAAAACAGCTGAGTAGGCAGGGCTGCAGGGCTCCAAATTCTCCAGAGAGTAGAGAGCAGTGCAAGCACTTTTGTGCTCTTTATCTCTTCCCTCCTAGAAGCAAGGGAAACACCATGCCCATAGCCCAAGTTACAAGTCCAGCCTCAGAAGTCCTTCCAGTGGTACCCAACTACAAAAACTAAAGCTAAAAATGTTAGGTCATTTCCATATTTTAGATTGTAAAGACAAATGTTTCAGAAACAAAGCCAGCAAATATATTTGGACTGTGTATCCCATGATTCTTCAGTCTTTTCCCATGCTCTAGTCCAGGAGATGTGAGGGATAGGACAAGGAATCTGGAAACGAGAGCTTAGTTACAAGGCAACACTGGGTTCTTCATTCTAAAGACTTAAATCTACACCTGAGTAGAAGGAATAGTACTAAAAAGTAGAAAATATTTTAAAACTGTGATTCATCAGGGATTATTACTAGACATAGTGAAAAGAAACAGTAGAAAACGAGTCTGTACAGTATATGTGTAAAGTGTACATGGATAAAGACTTAGGACGGAATGAAATGGGCCCTGAAGACATCATGCGAGAGAGGGGTGCACCTCTGGTTAGATTCATAAAAGAACAAAGAACGGAGGCAGGTAAATTCAAATTGAAAATATGTTTTTAGGACTCCCCTAAAATCAATGTAAGAATACAGCGATGGAATAGAAATGAAAAGGACAAATTGTAAAAAGTTCAAGTTAGGAAAATTACAGTAAAATTATGAACATTTACACACAGAAAAAAAAGCAATTAGAGAAACATTGATGTATTTTTCTTGTAGTTTTGTTCAAATGAACAGCAATGAAAATGGCATTTGAATTTTAAATTGCAATGATGAAAACTAGGAGGCAAAACGCAGTAATACATCTGAAATATTTAGAAACGTGTTGATACATGATTCCAGGTCCAGTTAAAATACAGTTGAAAGAGAATGAAAACTAAAAAAAAATGTGGTCAGCCTATTTGCATGAAGAGCTACGGTAGGAAGAAATTTGATGTGGAAGGGAAGCTTCCCAACTGGCATTTCAGTGATGAAGGAGAGAATAAGGAACAACAAATGGATAAGGGTACCTACCTCAATGTAAGTGAAGTAAGTTGTATGAAACAGCCATGTGAATAGTTCCTAAAAGTCCCAAAGCCTAAGAAAAGAATAACAAACTTGAGTGTGGGTAACATAACAGGTACTTGGCTGAAAATGCCAAATACTATGGAAAACAAACAATAAACAACAAAGGAATACTTTAAATCAATTTCCAGTGAATTTGCTGGTATTCCACTATGATATTACTGTTTCAAAATGCACTTATTTTTCAAGTTTCTTGCAACCGTCGTTGCATACCCACTGATGGACATATACCCTGCCCTCTAGTATATTAAATCTAGGTTAAAACACATTCAGTATTATATTATATTTGTATATTATAATATATTATAAATTCAGCATTGCTTTAATTTATATAAAAAAGACAGAAGAACTCCAGTGGTAAATATGAAATATTAGGAAAATTTTAAACCATAATTTGCTTGATTAAGCATTTACACATTCATTTAATTCTCTACTCAAATTAAAATTGGAATTTAAAATTTCTGCACCTTTACAGAGTATCTTTTCTGATTTCATTAAGCTGTTATAACTTATGAAACCCTTGCACTCTGCTGGTAAGATGAACTATTTTCCTTGGTTTACTTTACAGTTTGTGGTTGATAGCATCATACTATGCCTACATTTTCTTGTTTTTTGGTTGTGTTCAGACAAATATACAAGTTACATGGCACAGTAGTTTATCATCATTGTTCGCTTGACTTAGTTCAGAATAATTCTGAAAACACTCTGCTGGGTGTCTATGTGGAGAGGACAGCAGAAAGAGGTAACCAAGGGTGGAAGAGACACTGAGAATGTGGATAGCACCATCCCATTGACTAGGTGAATAACAGGGTGAAAACCAGTTGAATGCTGATCTTCATCTCTCTGCTGCCTGGCTGTGGAGGTAATGTGACTTTATTCTCCTGCTTTCACACCTCCCCAACCAACTATCACAGTCTCACCATATGTCCTCAAACTGCAAATCAAAATAAATTATTTCTCTTCAACTTGCTTTTTGTCACAAAATAAAAAAGTGGCTAATAAGGGTAACATTTTCCTTGATTCAGATAAAGGTTTGTCCCTTGACTCTATTCCTTCTGATATGTTAATTGTTAATTTTTTCCATTGTCTTATTTGAAGAGAATTAGCCATTTATTTTTCCAATAAATAGATTCCTTAAGAACCAGTTATCAGAGCTGGGCAGTGGTGGCTCACATCTTTAATCCCAGCACTAGGGAGGCAGAGGAAGATGAATCTCTGTGAGTTCAAGACCAGCCTTATCTACAGAGATGGTGCCAGGACACCTAGAACTGTTACACAGAGAAGCCCTGTCTCAAACAACCAACCAACCAACCAACCAACCAACCCAACAGACAAACAAATAAATAAATAAAAATAAAAATAAGAACCAGTTAACAAAGAAGATATAATATCTAATTTCAATGCTAAGACAACGTTTATAAAACTATCAGATATGGTTAGTTCGGTGCTATAGAAGAAAACACCTTAAGGAGGTAATATTTGGTTGGTAGAAATCTCTATCATTGGTGAACCAAGTGAGACAATCCCAATTATCACAGCATTCTAGATCACCTTCTATTTACTGTTATAAAATATAATTACTAATTTGGATGGTATGATATATTTCAATGACTCCGTTTTAAAACATGGAAAATGTGTAACTAAGTGCTGCAAACTATCAAGAATGCAATTTCAATGATAATAATAATGAGGAGAGCAACAGAGAATAATGTAAAAGGAGCGAGGCATCAAGATGCCTGAAAAAGAGATAATCTTCCTTAATTAAAAAAAATTACCTTGTGTGAAAACATTTTCTTTGTTATTTTTCTAGATTCTTCTGTAGCCTTGAACCCATGACCTTCCTGGCTCTATCTCCCAAGTGCTAGGATTTGGACGTGTGCCCCTTTGCCCAGTAAGTGTGGTGCAGTAGATCAAGCCTGAACTCTTGCATGCTAAACTAGAATGTGACCAACAGAGCAACCTTTCAAATCCATCTTTATATTCTTTGGATAACATTTTAGTGACTAATACAAAACATTCAATCACATATAACAGTGGTGAAAAAAAGTTATGTAAAATGTTCCCCTTTGAGAACAACACTTGAAGAGAATTTTCAACCTTCCATTGTCATTCCATATTAATGATCATTGTTGTTATCATTTTGCTATGAAGTGACTCACCAGATTCTTGTTTATTGAAGGTATTTTTTGCAATTTGGTTTAAACATGGGACTTCAATGAAGTGATTGGGCCATAAGGACTCTGTCCTAATCAAATGGTTAGTCTATTGACCTATGCATTTTACTGTATTAATGTAAATTAACTATAAATACAAGGTGGGACATGAAAAGGGGAGTAGGAGAACACAAACCTGAAGGGCATATCTTGTCCCTGGGCCCTCCCATTACCTCTCTGTGATACCTGGCTCCCATGGGAAACACAGATCATTATATCATAACTTTAGACCATCTCATCCTTTCTCATATTAGACAGTAGTGTTAAAGATAGCCATGTAGAGAAACCTCTGAAGTCACAAGACAAAAATTGTATCTTTCCTCCTTCGAGTTCCCTTTTTAGAATATTTTATCAGAGGTGACAAAATGTGATTATCACAAGCATGTATTATAATTATTCCATCAAGGAAAAAAATGGAAGGTTTGGTCGTGTACATTGCTTTCCTTACAGTAGAGCTGCAGCGATTTACTTTATGCCTACAAAGGCTTTTAGACTTTGCATGGCATCCTCAAATTCAACGTTGCTGAATTGGAGAGACGGAAAGTGGAGCAAGGTCTTTGTTGAAGATATTTCAGCTCACAATCTATTTACAGCATGCTTTTAGTGTCTATTAAGCCCATTTCTTAGATGTCAGTACACTCTCTATGAAAGGCTAATAAGTTTGAAGGATATTTAAGTCAATTAGTCAGGTTTCTCAGCCTTATCAAATGAGACATACAGATGTACCTAATGTTTTTAAGTGTTTTAGAAAAGGCTAGAGTCACAAATATTTTAAAGACTAAGCAATTTGTAATAACAAACTGAGAAAAAAAAACTTGTAAGATATCACACATCTTTAAACTGCTGAGTCGACAAAAATAGATAAATAATGAAGTTGTTAAGTCTTAGGAAGTCTAGGGTCACTAGTGTTTTGAGGTCCAGGTAAAGAGAGAGTGGGAAAAGGGAGGAAACCCCTCACAGTATTGTGGGTTCACATGATCTTTCACAAAGGACATTTCCCCAAAAAACGTCTCTTTTTGTTTGTTGCTTTCTTCAAAATATATAAAAATCTCTACATTGATCTAATGGGAGCTCACCAAGGCCAGCTGGACTGGGACTGAACGAGCATGTGATGAAACTGGACTCTGAACGTGCCTGACAAGGAGGGCTGACTGAGAAGCCAATGATAATGACACGGGGTTTGACTCTACTGCATATACTGGCTTTTAGGGAGCCTAGACTGTTTGGAAGCTCACCTTCCTAGACCTGGGTGGAGGGGGGAGGACCTTGGACTTCCCACAGGGCTGGGCACCCTGACTTCTCTTAGGACTGGAGAAGGAGGGGGAGGGGGAGTGGGGGGAGTGGGAAGGAAATGGGGGCATGGGAGGAGGCAGAAATTTTTAATAAATAAAAAAATAAATAAAATACATTAAGTAAGAAACAAAAAAACTCTACATTAGTGATTTTAGGTTTTGTTGTTGAAGAAATGAAATTAAGTGACCACTGACAGATACATATGTCATACACTTACAGACAGTAGAATTTCATGAAATACTCATCTAAGACAGCGTTTAATTAGGTCAACAAGACTCTGCTAGTAGTTACAGTAGTGCTGTTGCTGGATCCTAACATCTTACTCGAGGGAGGAGGTGGAAAGGCATGACTTCAGCAAACACAGACACCAGGAGTAAGGTGAAGAAAGACTTACAGCAGACTTGTTTGTTTAACAACTGGATGGGGGGCTTAGATACCCTCCCAGCACCAAGGCTTTCTGTTCTGTTGACATTGACATGGCATGCTTATCAGTGATTGGCTAGGTACCATCAAGAGCTCTGACAGCACCTGTTTCTAGGTACTCAGGAAACAGAGCTTGGTCGTTCCTTATTGGTTAAAAACACACAGGAGCAGAGACCATTGCAGGACCAGCTCCAGGTAGACTAGACACACCGTGGCTCTACTTTGGTTCTGTTGCCCCACACCCAGTTGAAGCTGTTAATGGAGAAAAATAAAATAAATAAAAAAAAAACACAGGACGTTTACAGCTCCAGGTAGACTACAGCGTGGCTCCTTTTGGCCTGGTAGCCCTAACATCCTTCAGAATACAACAGTTAAAGACTACTTGTTTCCCCGAAAAAAAACTCAGACTGTCTTTCCAAACAGCATTGTATTTTGCTCCACAGAGAGGAAGATCAGGCAGACTACAACTGATCAAGCTGCCAAGCATCTTCACCATCAATCATCCATCCTTTAACCAGTGTGTTTCATATTTCAGAATCCAATATTATATATGTAACAGGGTAAAGGAACAGGACTCGGTTAAGGATTTGATTCAAGACTTTTTTTTTTCTGGGAAATAAACTTGGAATTTCAACAGGACAGATAACTAACCAAGCATTCTTTTTAAGTCCAATTGTGGGACCTCTGTCAGTAAGGGCAGGTGTTTTAATATAGTATTTTAATTTAGCGTATGGGCATCCTTAACAAATGGATGTTGTAGTAGTAAGAAAGGAAGAGAGTGGATGATGAATAAACTTGCAAGGATGTCTATATTTTCTGATTGTTTGAAATATTTGATTCTACATCAATTTTTTGTAACTTGGTAAGTCTGTGAGACTATGATGATACAGAAGTTTAAATGAACTTATGTAGTGTAAGTACTCAACAGCAACATTTCTTCTCATAACTATATTATATAAACAAGAGCCTGCCCGTAATGGCACAACCCATGGGATGCATTTATCATTATGACAGCAGAATCTTTCATTACAGCAAACTTTTATTTTTTTAAATCAGAATTAACAGTATATGGCAATAACAAGTAAGTTAATGTTATAAATAAGTTAATTGGGCTTTTTTACTTCATATAGTGTTTATGTTAGATGCAAAGGACTGACACATCTCAAAAGAGCAGAAACTCAATTTCATGGTCTTCTGCCTAAGTGACTTAGAGACATATACCAACTGCTGCAAGTTTGATTATTTTAATGATTTGAAGTCTCCCGAAACTCAAAGACAGACTTGTGATTTTCTAAACAATGCATTTGTTCCAGGGTGAGGACTCTAATCTATGTCTTAAACTCTAAATTTCATCCTCAAAACTCATGTGCAGACCACAGACAAGATGTCCTCAGTGAGAGAAGTAAAAGACTATCAAAGTCACATATCCAGTTTATGACTAGTAAATTGGCAAAGAATAAAGAATCACAGAACTTAGACATAATCATCAGATAACTTCAAGTCAGAGCTAAAGCTAATCTACCTTTTTATTCAAATACTTGCTGAAATAGGTTTAGCTCATTGATGCAATAATTACTTGATTACATGTTCTACTTTGTTGGTTGCCTGTCATCACTAATTAAACTATTTTGAGCACCTAGTAGATTTTCAAATTTAAGAAACGTATATTATTTATTTCTAAAGATTATTTTTTAGTACTGAATGATATACAAAGCAAAACTTAAAAACATTCTGCTTTATGTTCTTTTCTTAGCATTTGTTCATCAGGGAAATAAGAATATTCTTCTACATATGGGCTATCATATTATCTACTTCCTAAATTATATTATGGAACTATGATGTGGGAGTGTCATATATCAATTTTTTGATTTCATTGGCTAAGCAATAAATAAACTGCTTGGTCCCGATTGGTTAGAACATAGGTGGGTGGAGTAAACAGAAGAAAATGCTGAGAGGAAGAGGAAGTGAGGTCAGAAAGCATGCAGCTCTGCTCAGAGCCAGATGCCTCAGAGAGAGACGCCATGCTCCTGTCTAGTGGGCAGACAGGATAGCTCTGCTCTCCGAGGCAGAGGCATGAAGCTCAGAACCAGGATGGACGTAGGCTAGAATCTTCTCAGTAAGCGCACCTTGGGGTACTTACTCACGTGATTAGAAATGGGTTAAGAGGTTGAAGCTAATGGGCCAAACAGTGCTTAAAAGAATACAGTGTCCATGTAATTATTTCGAGTAAAGCTAGCAGTGTGGGCGGCCAGGGTGCTTGGGGATGCAACCCCGCCACTCCTTATTTCAACAGAACTAATATAATTTAAACGTTAATATGTACATACAAGACCTATAAACTCTTTGCAACTGATGATAATGATGCTGATTAATTCGCTTGACTGAATAGTTGAGCATACCCAAAATACATTACTGAAAATATACCTATACTTTGATTTAACTTTCATGTAGAATTTGATAAAGATTTACTTGAGCTGTATATACATATATGTATATACATATATATAATATATATATATATATATTATATATATATATATATATATTCATCAGGGCCTGTGTAAGTATGTCTATATCCTACTTAAGAAATCATAAAATAAATGGAGACTAAGGACTGATTCTGACCTTTCACTTCTGTAATGAACAACAAATAATTCATACAGGCTTCCTGCTGAAAATAATTAGAAGATCGACAAAGATATAATGAATTGGTCATCATATGAGAAACTGAAGAAATCATGTGATACTAATAATGACTAGCCAAGGCCAAGGGAACAGAGCTTGGGGCATTTTTGCCTCTCCAGGGTGTTTGATTTTTTAGTGAGGATACTGCAGATGCTGAACTGTAGGACTAAAGATCAAATAATTGACCTCAATGGTCTGCTGAGAGAGGTTAGGTACTGAAAAATCTTAGTTTTTACACTGGGATCCGGAAGCTACTTAGAGCGGTAGTGAAGGCACACTGAAAGTACATAGGTGAATACAGAAATGAGCGGTCTGTAAAGATCTCAGTTTCTAAAATTAAAGTGGTTTCACAGCATAGAATTAGTGAAATAAATTTATGTCAGTCTAACAAAATCCTCTCAGAAGGGGATTGCATCAGTGTAAGGACTCAACAGTGTCCCTAAGTGTTGCTCCCACTCTGAATAGTCAGCCAAAGGTAACGTACATCGTTAGAGATAAATCCACTTGAATAAATTTATATCGATGAACTATGTAATAGAAATAAAATTGAAGATTACTCAAATGCTCTCAGTAGCATGAGGCATCTTCCATGATTATCTCAAGAAGTTAAAAACAAAAGGAGGGAAAGCAAATAATGCAAAAATTAACAAATTAGTGCTAAATAAAAGTCAAAAGTATCAGCTCAGTAGAAGAGATAAGAATACATGGGACACAGTTGAAGAAAAACTTCATGAGGTATGGATAATTCCAAACACAAGATTTAAATCTAAAAACAGAAGCTGCGGCAGCAGTTCCAGACTGCATATGAATCACCGAAGAGGAGATGGGGGAAAGAAACAGCTGAGGGTCTGCAAAGACCCCCACAAACAGAATATGCAGCAGTTATATTCTTATGCAGGCTGCTAAAACACGCAACAGAAAGCAATAGTACAGATGAATTCTGGCAGAATTTACAAGGACAGCTTTTTATTTATGCATTTTAACCTTTACCCCAGTTTTCCTTATATGCTTTATAGTTTAGCAACACTATTTTTCCAAACTTTGCATTTATGCTAAGGTTTCTTTACTTTACAGAAAGCAAGTAAATAACATTAGCCTAAACAATTACCAACTATCATAAGTTAACAGATACAATTAAATAAGTAGGTTTAATATCGTGATTTGTCACATAAAATTAACTTATGCTACTATAATTTTTACAATTTATACTGTGTGCAAAGAGAAGTTACTCATTTTTAAATTAATATTTTTCTATTATGCTATAATGATTACACCATTTAAAGATTAAATCAGAACATTGCTATCATAATTTCACCCACAAAATTATTTTGAATCAAAATTTTTTTGAAATTGTCATAATCAAGTAAAATTATTTATTCAGTTATACAGACAACTTGGGAATGTGCTTAATATAATAACATAAGGTTATCTGAAAGTTCAACTTAGAAAACCATCTTCATGTCTGTATAGCAACCTTCAAACATCACTCTACTTGAGATCAATTTAAGTAAACACAATGGTTTATCTATAGCAGATTAACACTCAAAAGACCACATGTCCTTTTTAGGTTAGAAAATTTTTCCTTTTTTTTCTGTAACCTGACTATAACTTCTACCCTATTGTGGTATTTATTTATTCATATTTTTCTGTGGATAATAACAGAGTAGCAGCTGGGCGGTGGTGGCGCACGCCTTTAATCCCAGCACTCGGGAGGCAGAGGCAGGTGGATCTCTGTGAGTTCGAGACCAGCCTGGTCTACAAGAGCTAGTTCCAGGACAGGCTCCAAAACCACAGAGAAACCCTGTCTCAAAAAAACTAAAAAGTAGCACAGAAAACCTAATTTTGTGTACAGTGTAGGTAGAGCTAAGGTCAAGGGACCCCATGTGTTAATGGTCTTGTTGGCACAGTCCTGTGCTGGTTCAGTATAGCATATGGCAGGAGCCAGTGTTTTTCTCTTACACTTACAAAACTGTCAGTATACAGCCATGAAACCCCCACCTTCTTTCAATTGCCATCCCAAAGTCACACCTCCAAACAATACAGATGAGATTTACACCGTCTTCATGCATGATCATGGTGGGACCATAAAATTATAACATAAAAATTGGAGATACACTTGAAACATATTCAAATCACAGCCTGGCAGATCCTACTCAAAACTTCCACTAAGAAGAAAAGTAGAGAAGAGAGGGGGATGTTGAAAACTATTCCTTCGGCCTTTGGTAAAAACTGTAATTAGAGTCTAAGAAACTGTGAGATCCTACGAAGTTACCGTGCACAAAGCAAGTTACAATCCAGAGACTAAACCCCCATGAAATGTAAAGTTAAAGCCATGCTTGGATGTTCTCAACTAACAGTGTAGACAGGTTCCTTTTCTTTCAGCCCCAGCTCACAAGATTTACAGTTGGAAGTACAGGAAATATACACACGACTCCTAAGTGCATGGAATGGAAAGGAAGACACTAAAGAACCATTTGCTAGTTCTCAGCATCTAATCTCTGCTCCCAGTACAAAGCAAACGCCTTTCAAGGTTTCCATTAATTGAAAAAAAATTCAACAATTTTGAATGTAAGTAGATAGAGAATGTATCTGAATGAATTCAGGGTTATCGGAAATTATAGGTGGTTTAGTGCAGTGCAAATTTCAAACATTTACAGTTTGGAAATTCTGTCATTTAGTCACAGGTTTTTCTATTTTTCATGTGTATGATTGCTTAATTTGATTTTGTTTGCTTGTTTGTTTTAAACAATCTTTTAAGTTTTATATACCAATCCCAGTTCCCTCTCCCTCCCCTCCTCCAGGTCCCCCTATTTTCCCCACATCCTACTCCTCATCCTGCCATGGGGAGTCAACAAAGTCTGTCCCATCACTTGAGTCAGGACCAAAGCCATTCTCCGTGTATATAGGCTGAGCAATGTTCCCGGCAGTAGACAATGAGCTCCAAATAGCCAATTCGTAAGCTAGGGGTAGATGCTGGTTCCAAGGCAAATAAGCCCACAAATTTGCCAAGCCACACAGCTTTCATCCATATTAAGAGGGCCTAGTTCATTCCTATGTTAGTTTCCCAGCTGTCAGTTCATAGTCAGTGAGCTCCCACTAGCTCAGGTCGGTTATTTTTGTGGATTTTTTTTACCCATCGTGGTCTTGACCCCTTTGCTCATATTATTGTTCCTCTCTCTCTATGACTGGACTCCAGGAGTTTGACCCAGTGCTTAGCTTTATCATTCTTCTATCTGGTTTCTGTCTTGATGGTCAAGGAATGTATAACATACAATGTCTAAACTGTAATATTTCACTATTCTAAATTATTAAAACAAAAAATATGTGTGTGTGTGTGTGTGTACCATTGCTAGGTCTTTATTTTTAAATAATGATATACAAAAGTATTTTGTAGTATATCATCCACTTTGCATAATGGTGTAATACTGTGATATAGAACTAAAATAATGAACTGATTATATAGACAAAAATAAATATTAGAAAGAATAAGGAATTTGGCTGATTTTGTCCTATGGATGTTTGCTAATGAATTTGAGTTACCTTGTATCTAAACAATGTTTTCTATTCCCCATGATTGTGAAAATTATGGTTGCTTCCAAGTGGCTGTGGTAGGAATATTTACACTAATGACAAATTTTACCCTAGGGGCATTTATTTATTTATTTAATTATTTCACTTATGTAAACTTCTCTATCAACTAGCTAGTATATGTTATCTTTGACTTCATATTCTCATGTATTTTATTAAAGAGTCCATACTTTTCATCTCATTATAAGATTTTCACCGTGGCACTTCTGTTTAAAAAATTATTATTGCATATTAATATGGCATAATAAGGTTAATAAAACTTAAATCATACTTTGTGGGGCTTTGTGATAAATCACTCTTACTTTCCTTGATGAAATTAATAATCTTTGAATGTCAAACTGGGAAATGTGTCCTTTATTTTATAGCCAATGGAGAATTCTCATGCTGAGCAGGACCGTTATTGGAATTATAATTTGCTTTTTTTTTTCCCTTTGGCATTTGGGTGCACAGCATCTCTCTTTTCAGAAGAGGCAGGATCGAAGGAGTCAGAAGGCTGTCATGTTGTCTCCTGTAAGGCAACGATGTCTTTATGTAGTAGTGGCAGTGCTGCTTCTGCATTATATTTCTCTACTAGAGGACATCTGTGCAACACAGTAGGTTGCCATATGGGAGGCTGGCTTTGGTGGCTCGGTGCAAAATTTGCTATTAGAGAATAATTTGCATGACTTGAAACTATTGAACCCAAGTGTCTTCCGTTTATTTCCATTCTCCTCTAAAGAGCACAGCACCATCCCAAATTAGTTGATGGGAGTAATGATGTGAACTCATCTTTAAATTTTTAGAGGCTTATGAATTTTTGCCCACATGAAGGCAATATTTGTCCCAGAAATATCTAGTCCCTTCATGTTCATGTTTCTTCCATCTGTCCAAATATTGAAAACATGAAGAATGTCTTTGATCACATTTAAACTGTCCTGTTTTCTTTTTTTTTCTTATTTTGCTAAATGGATTGGTCTAAGAGAAGATTTTTCTACAGATTCTCAGATTTTAATTTGTCTTTTAAATATCAAGATGACAAGTCTCAACATGAAAGATTTTAGCCTTCAAATCTCAATACCTCAAAATTGCCTTAAATTGTTGTTTATAAGGAGAAAAAAATATCATTTCCAAAGTTATTGTAGACAGAGGAATGACTATGTGCTTAATCTTATGGTATGAAATACTAGGCATTTATGTAAATTTTGTGAAGTTTATAATTAAAATAATAAATCATTTAGCATATGTCCCTCAGCTGATGAATTATATGCGGCAGTCACTAATCTCAGTTTTTAAAGCTATTTTACAGAAGAATTGCCATGCCTATCTGTTTGGCACAAATACCAATTACCAGTTTAATTAAAATTGCTTTGGTGTTTTCATAGATCCTCCATTTCTTTGAGCTGGCATTACCTTCCAAACTTCATGCATGTCACACCTTTTTGTACTTGTTCCCAGATTCTATTTGGGTCCCCTTGGGAAAGGGTTTCTGATCTTCAATTTTCTGTCAATCCAGATTGCCAAATGGCCTACAAAATGCATGACCCTCAGATATGGTGGCTCCATATGCTTTTGGTAATGTTTTTTGTCCCTAGAAGTTGCTGTTAAAATTTGAAATCCTGTGCCCGAAGACAGAACTTTCTTATAATAATACATTTTTAAAACCTTCACGCTTGTATCCCCAGTATATTCCTCCAGTTTGATTTTGAAGCCGACCTGGTTGTCTATTGTCTCTAAATACAAGAACCTCTCCCTCCATTCCCTCCTTTTGTTTCTTTGGGCAAGAACGACTCCATTATCTAGGGTCACTTCTTTTCTTATCATATAGTTTGGGGACATGACTGAACTTTAGAGGGAGGAAAGTATGTCGTAGGAAGCCTGTCTTTGAAAATCATTTTGTCAACCTTATTTTCTTCTAATTTCTGTTTTCTTCTGGACCACCATAAGATGAACAACCTTGCTCCTCCACATCCTTCTGCTGTGATGTTCTATCGACCAGACACAACTGAGTCAGAAGTGCTGTGGGAGAGAGACCTCCTATGTGGGAGCTAAGATGACACTGCCTTCCTTTAAAGTTGTGTCCTCCCTTGTTGGTCACAGTGATGGGTAGTGTTGGGAGCAGTGAGACCCCAGATCCTGAATTTCTTGTTATCCCCTGATCTGAGTGCCTACAGCTGCTCTGAGCATGAGACCTTCAGGAGTTCCTGATGGCAGGAGAGTGGTTTCTGGTGGGTTTGACTGGGGCGTGGCTGTCTCTATATAATCTGCCCTTGAACACAATAAAGGGGGCATTCTTGGGAAATTCAAGGATGACCTGTTTCGCTGTCTCTCTGTCTGTGTGTGTTTGTGTATTTTAACCTCCAGCTCCCTTGCCCGAAGCTCGCGAACTGAGTAATAGCGCACCTAGTGCAGACACGGGGGCGCGGTGCGGGCAGCGTAGTCCAACTAACTCAGAATCTCAGTTTGCTCACTTCTTTTACTACAGGTTGGTAGGGAGTTTCACCTTTGTCTACTTTTTGTTTTGTTTTTATTTGATTCCTTTTACAGGCAGGTGTAGCCACCCACCCATGCCAGTGATGCTGCTGTTTACACAGTACCGCGAACCTTGGGTCTGGATTGGTCTTGAAAGAACAAAAGTAGGGAAAGGAACAGCTGAGGATAAGAAAGCTTGAAAAATCCAGAAGGTTTTCATGAGTAAATGCTGCTTTGTTCATCCTTACACATGCTCAGTTCAGAACTCAAAATTCCTTATTATCAATAATGTATTGTTTTATAGTGGCTTCTTGAGGAAATTCTCTGGCATTCCTCTACAACCATAAATGAGCATCTAATCAATGTTCCTCTCCTCACTCTCTAAGGTCTCTCACTTTATCAGTGAAAGTCTGTGAAGACCGCTCGGCCTCCATACTATGAGCTCATCCATATTATCCAAGGCTGTGACACTTCTGACGTATACAACTCTTCATAATCACATCTGAATACTTGAGCATCTTCTCTTTCCAATTTCCTTACCCCGAATTTCCTTCCATTGAAAGTCCTACATCCTTCATATTGTTACACAGTAAATATTTTATTAAGTGTAATAAATGCATCTGAAACGGAAAAGGAAGGGAAGATTCCAAAGAAAAAGAAGCAGCAGCATATTTATGCGGTCCGTAGCAAAAACAGAACCCCTCCTAGGAATGGCGGTTTTAAAAACACAGCATAAAGGTGATGAACGATTTCGGCTTTGAACAATCACTTTAATTATGCTTTCCAATTCTATCACTGAGGTTGGGAACATTTTCATAAAATGCTTCCCACAGGTATATTCAGTCTCACATAAAGCACTTAGCATTATAATAAAAACATAGTTTATTTTATATGTGGAAATTCTGGGTAGCTCAAACAGTAGGCTCTATAAATGCTGACAGGGAATGTAAATGCTATCATGAGATATTGTAAAAACAAACAGTTCGAAATTCCAATCACCATTTCAGTTTTGTTGAAAGATAAATACACGAGCTCTATTTTAATTTCTACTTCCAAATTCAGTTTTATAGAGTATATGATGCAATTTCACAGCTCAAAACAAGCTTAGAAGGCTGTTTTATTCATTTATGCTGACATAAGGATATTATAAATTTGATGGGCAAAACATAGAAAATTATTTCTTATAGTTATGGAGAATGGAATTCCAAACTACATCCTATTTCTCTCTCTCTCTCTCTCTCTCTCTCTCTCTCTCTCTCTCTCTCTCTCTCTCTGTGTGTGTGTGTCAGAGAGAAAGAGAGAGAGAGAGAGAATGGGAAAGAAAGAGGGAGAGAAATAAAAATCTAGCCTTCTCCATGATATCCTAAGATTACTTTTTCAAGAGGACTAGCCTTTTTTATTGAAGATATGGTATAACCACTGGTAGGTTTGCCATGATTCTGTGGGTGGCATTTTATGACCAGCTCATTGTTTTACCTCATTTCATCTCCAGTATCATCTCAAAACTGAATATGAAGACAACTTTTTTAAGTAATTTCAAGTCAGGTGAAAGAAAGTACAACAATACAAATATCACTTCATTTTTTACTCTCAACATTGCATTCTCATTCTTATTCCCAAGGGTCTTATGATTTTATTTGATTAATATATAAAAGATGTTGCTTTATTTACCTTGAAGATTTTTTTGATTTTCTGGCTTTGGTCAGCTCTCTGGGAAGTGGTGTAATATCTGAACTTCAGTAGTCATATGTAGACATTAGTCTCAAGAAGAAAGTCAGGGAGCTGGAGAGATGGCTCAGAGGTTAAGAGAGCTGAATGCTGTTCCAGAGGTCCTGAGTTCAATTCCCAGCAACCACATGATGGCTCACACCCATCTATAATGAGATCTGGTGCCCAGAACACTATATACATAATAAATAAAAATTTAAAAAAAGAAGAAAGTCAGTTGCCTACTCATAAGTTGAAGCTTGCAAATATACAGATAAAAATGACACTGAATCAAAATCTTAGTTATCAAGTTGTTTAGGGATTGTGATTAGTGGGTGTAGATTAAAACTTTGTTTTTAGCAGAAAATGATAAACACTGCCCCCTCAAAAAAAGTAACTTCTAAAACAGAATTGCCAAGACATTTTAGTGGGTAAGAATGAGAAAAGTGCTGAGGAATGGCTTGTAAGAATGAGATATGGGACAACCCTGTCATTTTATGTAGCAGCAGAGGTAAGTGCTCATTCATCCCAAATTCAACACACGTGCTTGGCTCTGGTTCTGAATCAGGTATTGCTAAAGTGTTTAGATATCAACACATAATAAACAAAAGCCCTGCTTCTGTAAGCCTCACATCTCTGAGTTAACCAATAAAGATTAAAGAAAGCCGGGTGGTGGTGGCGCACGCCTTTAATCCCAGCACTTGGGAGGCAGAGGCAGGCTGATCTCTGGGAGTTCGAGGCCAGCCTCGTCTACAAGAGCTAGTTCCAGGACAAGAACCAAAAGCTACGGAGAAAACTTGTCTCCAAAAATTAAAAAAAAATAAAGATTAAAGAAAACCATGATCAAAACATGTAATCAAAAAGTTTGAATTAGAAAAAAAAACAATTAAGGATGAAACACTCATTGGCAATACCAGCTTACATCTATGATCCCAAAAACTCAAGAGGCTGAGGCAAGAGCATCGTAGTATAAGGCCAGTCTGGGCTGCATGGTAAATTTCATAGAAGCCTAGGCTGCATAGCAAGACTCTTCCTAGCTAAATAAATAAATAAAAAATCCACTTACATCATGTCAGGCAGTGATAACAGCCAAGAAGAAAAATAAATCAGGGTAAGGGAAAGGAACGCTAAATTAGATAAGGTAAATGACAAAGACCTTTCAAATTAGGTGAAATATTATCTGGGAGCTGAATAAAGTGATGAAGGGAGCCATCCGTAATATTGAATGATGTGCCTTTCCAGGCAGAGAAAATAGAAAACGCCGTGTCTCTGAAGAAGGTACAAACTGAGAAGGAGGAGCACAATGATGGACAAGGTGGCTGGAAACGAAATGTTGGATGCAGGAGAGTGGTACCCATGAGCCTCAGCAACTCTGCTTACTGTGTGAGCATCAGGAAAATCCACTGTAGTTCCTTCTCGTTCATAACCAACATGGCTCTAATATTCATCTTGAAAACACCTTTCCTTTGGAAAATATATTGAATTCTTTTTATTTTATTTTAGTTTTTTTTTTAAAATAAACTAACTTTTTTGTTTTACATGTCAATCCCAGTTATCACTCGCTCTTCTCCTCCCATTTCTCCCACCGACCCTCCATCCCCCATCCACTCCTCTGAGAGGGTAAGGCACATTGCTTTCCATCCCCCATCCACTCCTCTGAGAGGGTAAGGCACATTGCTTTGGGAAATAGTCTACCACTATTGGCAAGGAGAAAGCACTTAAACTTAGCATCCAGGAGCCAATAAAAGATTCCCTTAAGAAAGTGTGAAATAACAACACAATTCCTAGTTCAACACAGGAGTAGCTTAACAGTGCAAGATAAGAAAAGCAAGAGAAAAAAATTGAGAGTGGCAGTCTTCATTGAACAAGGTACTCGGTCACATAGCCATTTTCACCCATCTTCTACAAAATTATACTATATAAGCTCTCTTCCATTATGGCGTGTTCCTCTTCCATTATCTCCTCTTTCACTCACTTCTGCCTAATTGTTTCTGTTTTGAGCAGTTGATGTACGAGATGATGTTCTTTTCATTAAGCAACTTTCTGCTTCTGTATACATTTGTGATTTCAACAATGATAACAAGAGAACCACATTTCACATGAAATGATCTTCCAACAATTCAAGCAGAGTTCTCCCACAAAATTAATGTCTGACTTACTATTTACCTCTTAGGCATCATTTCATGTCATTCTTTCTTTTCTATATTTATGTTATATTAGACAGTCAATTATCACTTTGCATTTTTAAGAATTTAACAATCTTGGGCTGGATGGTGATGGTGCACACCTTTAATCCCAGTACTTGGAAGATAGAGGGAGGTAGATAGCTCTCCATGAGTTTGAGGCCCGCCTGGTCTACAAGAGCTAGTTCCAGGATAGCTAGTGGTGTTACACAGAGAAACCGTGTCTTAAAACAAAAGCAAAAACAAACAAACAAACAAAAAACAAACAAAAATAAAAAAAAACAGTCTGTACTAGAGGAGACAACTTTCAGGAGAAAAGGAGGGAAACAGGCAAGAAAGACTAATGGAAGAATCCCACCCCAACATAATAGATGTAAGTAGAACAATGTAGCTAGCAAAGGAAAAATAAAGAGAATTATATAATTGAATTTGGGAAGATAATATAACATAACTCATATACATATGTTGCATGCATATCACACACGCACATTCACACACACATACACACATAAACCTAGAACAACTGTGCCTTCATCCATTTAATGATCCATTAATACATCTCTCACGAGTCAGCTAAATTTCTTTCAGCTATGCTTCCCTAGTAGCTTAGATTTTTCTATGTAAAAGCAATAATAGTTAATATTACAGTGATGTTTTCTGAGTTCCCATTTCAAAAGAAATAGACAACTTTTAAGCCCATACTTATCATGTTTTCAGTAGAGAACATCAAGGAAATACTATTAATATAAAATGCATTTTTGCCTTAAAATGCCTGTAATAATTCATAGAACTGATGACAATTTAAGTAAGGAGTTTTGATTTATATATTTAGGGAGATTCAGTGTGACAAGAAAATTCACTGATTCTAAAAGCATTTGCAAAATGGCATCCACCGTAGCTACTCTCCCAGGTTATAGGATAGATATATCAAGATGTCCTTAATAACAGGAACAAAGAATGATTCTGAATGGTGGGAGGGGGTGTGTCTCAGCCTCTTTAGCCTGCTCTTGGAAAGCTTCTTCCTATTGGGTTGCCTTGCCACCATGGACCCTTCTGTGTGCAACTCCAATGGACTCATTGATTTACTACGTTGGACTTTGGTGGTACTGTTACTTTTGTCTATTTTTTTTTTTTTTTGGTTTTTCGAGACAGGGTTTCTCTGTGGTTTTGGAGCCTGTCCTGGAACTAGCTCTGTAGACCAGGCTGGTCTTGAACTCACAGAGATCCGCCTGCCTCTGCCTCCCGATTGCTGGGATTAAAGGCGTGTGCCACCATCGCCCGGCATTTTTGTCTATTTTTGATTCTCTATCTGAGTTGAGTAGATATTTCTTTTTAATTTCCACAGGAATGTCACACAGTTGCTACTCATAGCTTTTTAAAGTTACTTAACAATGCACCCCATTTTTGCCTAAAAAATGCTAAACTACTGAAATATATAAAAATTATCATTTATAAAAAAACATATTGAATCACATGAAAATTCAATGAAATATAATTGAGAAGCATTTTAGAATCATTGCAAATGAAAGAGAATGTTGTCTATGGACTAGTTAGCCCCTGTTAATATTTATAATGGAGTCCCTGGAAGATACATTAGTAACAAAGCTTGGGCATTTGAAACAATGTTTCCTGTGGGGCCATAATGCCTGTGGCTGGTTTTAAATTTTCGGCCAGTATTCCCTTAAGTAATTCACTTTCAACCTGAGCATTGTTTATCTCTCTAGCTTCATGAGCATGTCTCCTCTATTGTGTCAAGCTAAAACCCAAATATTTCTTCTATTTTATCTCATAGATCACTTTCAAATTTAATAAGCAAGAGGGTAATCAGGAATATTAGAACCCAGTGTGTGCCTGCCGGTCCTGTGGAGTTGATAATTTAAATTTTCAGTAAGTACTGAGGGGGAACGGCTATTGTTGCCATGTGAACCACTCTTTCAGCAACACTATCTAAGGGGCTTAGAGGATCAATCCAAAATAAATAGGCATTCCAAATTTGGCAAAAGCACATAACTGTTGCCCACATTCAGAGGACCTAGTTCAGGTCCCCAGTTATCAGCCCAGAGTCCATGAGTTCCCACAGCTGTGTCTCTGTGATTATCCTAGTCATGATCCTGAAACCAGTACTTATCCAGGGTGCATGAACTGACTTGTTGGAGTTCATTCCCTGTGGTGGGATACTATGTTCATCTTTGATGCAGTCCGGGAGGGACTTAGTTCTGCCTCAACTTTGTATGCAGACTTCGCTTACTCCCCAAAGGAGGACCTATCCTCTCCAAGGAGTGGATGGAAGGATGGGATGGGGGAGAGGATATGGAAAAAGGGAAAGAAGCAGGAATTGGAGTTGGTCTATAAAATGAAAACAAAAACATTATTTTTTAAAAAAAATTACTCAAACCAATTTCCTCTAGTTTTAATACGCTATCTATTCTTTGTAAACACAAAATCCTATTATTATTACTATTTTTTGTAGTCATGAGTGAAACTGATAATTCACTAGGAAGATGTACCTAGCTGTTCCTTAATACCAAGAACTATTAAAAGCCAATGTAGCTGAAAGCTGCGATTAAAAAATTTCAGTTAGATAAAGAGTCAATTGTGGGTTGTGGGACTTTTTATTCTTACCAGAATTTAATTTTATTAATTTTGGGTGATTTTATTTTCTGAAAAGCAAAAAAAAATCTTTACAAGAAAATGTCTCTTTGATGTTATTGAGTATAATTGAGTTAATAATCTTTTATATTTTAATCTTGATAAATTTGTCCATGAGTCCTAAACTGTTGAAACATTACAAAACCAAGCTTCCTTCTGATATAAGAAACACACTCAACCTATACCTTTTGCTTGGGAACGGGTATTACTGGTTTTAAAACACAAGTTAGCTTTGCAAGACAGCCACATCCATCACACTTAGGAATGAGAGACCAAAGGGGTGTGCAAGAGCTCGATTTTGTTGGAACTTCTCAAACAAATCTTCTATGGACAGCACATTCTTGAAATCTGTGCGTCCCCATCTCTTAAGAGCCATCAGGGAGTTCTGGACTTTGGCACTCCAGAGTTAATGGAAGTCAGCAGCATTTGTCATCCAGGCTGACATTTTCTTGCATGAGGGACACAGAGTACAAAACAAAGCCTCTATTGGAAGTTAGCGCACAGAAACGTGGAGAAAGCTAACTTCAATTAAACGTTGCTATCACAAAGGTAATGCTTAATTACACAATAAGATACTTTATTTTACAACAATATACAGTCAATAGACTATCTGTTTTTATAAAATTATTGAGCCTTGGGCCCACAGCTGTCCACTGCATAACTTAAGGCAGCCTGGAAGCTAAGCACCTCTGTTTCCACAGGTACATCACTTCCCTTTTTTTCTATTTTACACTTTGGGTCAGGTTCCTGCTCAACCCTGCACATAGACATTTAAGATATGGGATTCCTTGAAGAATTACACATTTCTATTATTCATTTGCTTATTCTCTCCTCAAGGATGTAGATACTAATATAAGAGAAATTAAAATATTTTCAATATTTTAAGGAACATCATACTTAACAGGTAGTCAGTTCCCTGTTTTTATACCATCCTGTTCCAAGTCACAAGTGCATTGCTAAGAATTCTTCAGTCATCAGTCTAGAATTGAGTGAGGGTCTAGTCCTTGAGATCAAACTTTTTATTGTCTTTGTGACATGTACTTTCACATAGTCATTTTCTCCCCAAATCACATAAGGTGCCAGAAGCAATGGATCAGATCTACAAATGCCTTGTGACAATTTAAAATACTCACACACCCATACATACAGAAGAATATTTCTGGTTTCTTGCAGAACTCCATAAGTATATAGCAAATTTTTCATTTCATAAAATTGTATAATCATACAGAATATGATAGAAATTGCTTTTATTCATAAAACAACACATTTGAGACCTGGTAGATTTAGGGGGCTGGAGGGATGATTCAACACTTAAGACATTGGACTGCTCTCACAGAGAGTCTTGGTTCAGTTCCCAGCATCAACATGGAGGATCCTAACTATCTGTCACTCAGGTTCCAGGGGATTTGATGTTTCTTCTGTCCTTTCAGCTTTCCAGTTGTGTGTGGTGCCCATAGATGCATTCAGATATACACATCCATACACATTACAATAAATAAATAAATAAATGCATTTATAAATTAAGATGCTTAGGTCCAAATTTCTATGTTTTTTAAACAAAATATAAAATTTGGATAGTTGGTTAAAATGTTATTTAATTAAATAACATTTTCCAGATAGTTTTTTTATTTCAAAAATCAAAGCATTTCCTTAACAGATTACACAAAAGACATGTGAAATATGCATGAAACATTTTTTGTGTGTCTAGATTATTTTTGGTGATTAGCAACAAGTATGTTACTATTCTTTATGTCATTTACTATATAAACATCATTGCACAATGTGATATATGATCTGTTTTAATTTTATAAACACTTGTAAATTATTATCATGCACATACATGTTTCTTTGAAATACTATAGACAATAATTTGAGTATGTGAATTTCGGGCTTTATAGATATTGTATTTAAGAAGAATATTAGAAAACGATTGCCTAGACAGGACATAAAAGAAATTTTTAAAAAAAATGAATATCTCTTACATCTACCTTGGCTCATAGGAGCTCACAGAGTCTGAATCAACAATCAGGGAACCTCTATGGGACTGACCTGGGCCTGGTGCTCATGTGTGGTAGTCACACAACTTGGTCTAATTATGAGATTCCTTAGAGTGGAAATAGGGACTTGATGTGGGATTCCCTTCTTTATGCTGTGATTATCATTGGTTAATTGCTGCGGGAGTTCCTTCTGCTCCTGCAGCCAATACACTTTAAGATACCAGCCCACTTGGGCGTGGTCTCTTTGGCTTTTAAAAGCAGGGGCCTCCCTCTCTTGCTTTGGAATCAGCTTTCAGCCACCAGACTATTTTTTCTGGTCTTGCAGAGGGCTGTTGTCTAGGACGGTGATCTGAAAGTTTTTCCCTTTAAATAAATAACCCTTTTATTAATCATAATTCCAAACTGGTGTAGGATTGTTTTGTGACTTACTCCATTACCCGGTGCTCAAGATGGGTTTGGTCCTCACATAGAAGGCCAGGAAAAGAGTCTGGTAGCTGGAAGTGGTGTCTGAAGCAAGTTAGGTAGTGCATGGCTACAGCTGCTTCTTCAAACCAAAGAGACCATGCCCAAGTGGACTGGTATCTTAAAGGCTATTGGCTGAAAAAAACGGAAGGAACTCCTATAGCAGTTAATAAAGGAATTGCTTTGGGCCTATAGCAGAGCTATAAGGGAACAGAGCTAGGCAAGGAAAACTAAGCTGAATGCTGGGAGAAAAGAGGGTGGAATAGAGAGAAGCCATGGAGCTGCCACCAGAGAAAGATGCCAAACCTTGCTTGTAAGCCACAACCACATGGCGTTACACAGTTTAATGGAAATAGGTTAAATTAAGATATAAACACTAGTCAATAAGATGTTAGAGCTAATAGGCTAAGCAGTGATTTAAATAATATAATTTCTATGTGATTATTTTGGGTCTGAGCAGCCAGAAACAAACAAGCAGCCTCCTTAAAACAGGGCCTGTCATTAATGCTTTGGTTGGCTTTTTGGAACCTATTTCTCATACTGGATCACCTTGCTCAGTCTTAATATAAGAGGGAGTGCTTAGTCCTATTGCAACTTGATATGTCATGTTTTGTTGATACCCTTGGGAGGCCTGCCCTTTTGCCCTTTTTCTGAACAGAAACGAAGGAAGAGTGAATGGGAAGTGGGCAGAAGGGAGGTGTGGGAAGGGAATGGGAGGAGAGAAGGGAGGGGAGACTGTGGTCAGGATGTAAAATAAATAAATTTAATTAAAAATAAGATCTCTTACATCCTTACTTCATATGATGACCAAACCTTGCCAAGTTATTGCCTTCAAAAGCTCTTAAGATATTAGGGAAGCCCACACTTATGAGGCCCTCTCTGTCGTGTATATAGAGAGAACTAACTTGAAAGTAAAATTCTAGGAGTAACTTGCATTAAATGTGAGCCTCATAAATCTGTGCCTGGGGTTCCAAGAAATCAATGAGGGCTAAGAGAAAGGAAGTTTCCATTGACTCTCTGGTACTTTCTGTGTCTATGTCTCTCTCTGAACTTCTGTATCTGTTTCTGTTTCTCTCTGTCTCTCTGTCTCTCTCTCTCTCTCTCCTACAGTGATTTTACTCAAAGTTTGAGGGTTCAGTGCATTAGACACGAATTCCTGAGAGTTTCATATATTATGGTGGGGAAGTCATAGATGCAGGACTTTTAAGACAGTTGGTCACACTGCAGGTGATGTGATTAAGTAGAAGATAATTACTTTAGGTAATTTACTCCTTTGTATAAATATAATATTCAAGCCACAGACCAGTGTCGATCATCTTTAGGGTAGATTGTCCCACTTGAGTTAATGCAACCTATGTACTTTCTCACACTCATGACTAGCGGTAAAGTTAAGATAAATTCTTCCAGATGTACCTAGAGGCTGTTATTGTGTGAAAGTGACAATCAATACTAACCATCCTATTAAGAATGCCACTGGCTTACTACACTTCAAAAACAATAATATATATCCTGAGCCATTCTGTGCCCTTTGAAAGGCAATAAAAACTGTGGCATGAGAAGAAATGAAAAATAACCACAACAAAATAAATACTATTCACCAAGCTACCTACTGTCAGTGAGAAGTTTTTATTTCATAACGCTTTAGCTTCTGATGCAGCAAACACCTCAACTTTCTTATAATTTTATCTTTTTCTGTTAACTGATTTATGTTACACTAAAAATTTCATTTATTTTCATTTGGCTTGTTCTGGTTTGTCTGACTCTAGGGTTAAAAATTGAAAAAAGAAACACAAGGAGCTACAGATTGAGAAAGCACACAAAATGTGTTATTAAGAAAAAAATAGGGGCTGGAGAGATGGCTCAGTGGTTAAGAGCACTGTCTGCTCTTCCAGAGGTCCTGAGTTCAATTCCCAGCAACCACATGGTGGTTCTCAACCATCTGTAATGAGATCTAGCGCCCTCCTCTGGTGTGTGGGCATACATGGAGACAGAATGTTGTATACATAATAAATAAATTAATCTTTAAAAAAAAAAAATATGTTGGTTGCCAAGATTACATACACAGTCTTTAATAACTTCAATATGCTTATTTGAGGATGTTCTTAATGAAGACTGGTGGTTCTTGAGAGTGAGAAGAAGGGGAAACATTTCACTTGGTTTGTGATCAGTCACAGGTATCTCATGTTTCTTTAGAAATGCATTTAGGTGTCTTCATACATGCAAGTGGTCTGTATAAAGAAGCAAAAGACAAAGTACACACCCCAACAAATCTGACATGAAAACACTTTCTTGAAAAGCTAATGCAATGAATGAAACTTTAAAAAGTTGCTATTTCATTTATAATTCTTGAATTTCCTGAGAAAAAACAGTGTTAGATATAATTCACAAATATCAAACACATTTTTCTATGAAGGAAGGAGAGATGTTTCACATTGGTGAACATGTGTTTCTCTAAAATAGTTATTCATATATATATATTTATATGCATATTATTCATATGTAGAGAAAATAGCAATTTTATTTCTACACCTTTAAATGTCACTTGAAGTATGTTTTTTAAACATTTCATGCTTAATGAAAGAAAAATAAAATGATTCAAAATCATTCACAATGTTCAGATAACTATTTTAGCTGCTAGGGAAAGAAATACATATCTGTGAGTTTAAATGATTGTGTGTCTTGGAAATAGTATTTTGTTTAATTTTGCTTGACTCTAAACATTAATTTTGATTTAATATTTATATAATTTAGATTTGGATATTAGTGTAGACAATATAGTTTGACATTGACTGAATTCTTTATGAATTTCAAGGCGCACAGATCATTTTCTGCTCAGATTATCAAGATATTTAAGTGCTCTTTTACTCAAGGTTATAGTTTGCCTTGGGGCTGAAAATTAGGAAGAAACAATAAACATGTGAATGAATAAATTACTAGTGGGAGTTGGGGATCTGGCAAGCTGACTGAGCTACAATGATCAAAACAAACCTTTCGGAGGAGAATTTCCCCTGAGAGCACAGTAACAAGAGAAAGGCAGTCATGTGAGTAATTTAGGGAAGCACTTCCAAAACAGGGGCTAAAAGCAGTGCACCGATCTTTAAAAATACCATCACATAATTCTGAATTTAAGAATTGAAAACAAGAGGGCTCTTATGATAGGAATACTGTGTACAGGTTTCAGAAAACAATAAGGTATGTTTTGCGATTATGACAAAACCTGTCTGGCCAGCTTCACCCATGATGGTATGACCCTAGAAAAGAAAACAAAATTTAGACACTAGATAAGGAACTTCTTCTTTTCTTTTTATTGAATATAGAGTCTTCTCAACAATGCATCCTAGTTATAGCTTCCCCTCCTTCCATTCCTTCTAGTTCCTCACCTCCCTCCACTCCTTTTTTTGTCTCCAATAGTAAAGAATAGGCATCAAAGAGATAACAACCAATCATTACAAAATGGCATACAATAGTGTAAAACAAAAGTCATCATATCAAAGCTGGACAAAACAATCCTAAAAGAGTGAAAGAGCCCTAGGAAAAGGCACAAGACTCAGAGACCCATCCACTCACACACTCAGGATTCCTGATAAAATTCCAAGCTAAAAGCTGTAATATATATGCAAGCACCTGATGAACACCCCAGTAGGCCTTGTGCTTGTTCATTCTTTGTCGTTCATATGAGCCTTATCCAATTGATGCAAAGCGCCTGGTTCTCCTGGTATCCTCCACTCCCTCTGACAAAATCTTTCTTCCTCCTCTTCATGACTCCCTGTGCCCTGAGGGAAGGTATTTGATGGGGACCTCCAATTTAGACGTTCCATGTTTGGAGTTTAGTAAGACTAAAACTCTTTGGTATAATAAATTGCAACCTTTGACTGACTGGGGGAGTAAATTTTAAGTAGATCATGTTTCAGATGCTATGAGAGAAGCAGAAAGACTGTAAACAAGAGCAGCATCTGTGAGGAACCGAGTTGTCATCACGCCTCCAGAAAGGCAGGCATTTACCAAATCACTGAATTTGGGACTTTGGCGGGATGTTTCTACTTGGCAATGCAAAACCCTGTGACCTTGAAGGAGCTATGGTTGGAGAAGAAAGATGCTAAATCTGAAAAGACGAGGGAGCAAAGACGGAGACGCCTCTTCCTTTTCCTACAGATTACTGCTGCACTATTCTTGGAAGGAATGGTATGAATCTTGAGTATCTGGAAGATGAGTAGTGTTCTCAAGGAGTTATAATGCAATTGCAAATAGAAAAAAATGGCATTCCTGATTTTAAGATTCACCATAACAGTGAATTACAGAATATATCCATCTGAGTATGGCTTTTACCATGCCCTTGACAGTGACCATTCTCTGTAAGCTTCTGTGATTGACAACACATCAGTAACTATTATAATCTTTCTCCTCCCACCACTCCTGGTGCATTGATGAGCACCTTCCTTCAGAGTGTCCCCCCTTATATTTCTACATGTTTCCTCATTGTGGATTAGTTGTCAATCTGTATTTCAACACAGTCGTTCAAATAAAGATAGAAAAATCTATCAATCAAGGTTGGTCTCATGTGGGGTATCGTGCGTGATAATGGGTGCATTGTTGGTAGTGGTTGTAGGATGGGGCTGGTGAAGTTTTTACACTAAAATCAGGTTTGCCTCTGAAATACATATGATGACTTAAATGGATTCGAAAGGTAAAGTGTCTTCTTTAAAAAGACAATTCCTGATATCATGAAGCAGTTAAATGTTCTCCTTCAGTTCAAAATTCTAAATGCTAATCCTCCCAAACTTAACGAATAATCAAAAACTCAAAGGCTTTCAAAAAGCAAGCCCATAAAAACAATTAATTTGTCTCCATCTTAATTAAATGATGAAGCAATTCAACCAACTCAGCTTTTTAAATTTAATCATAATTAATCTAACTAGGTGTAGAATGCTTTATTACAGAAACTCAATAAGAAAAGACTGTGGGCATCTGGCAGAAACTTTCCAACTCTATGGGTTGCTTCATTTGTTCAGAAAGTGATAACATGGCAGAAAATCGTTAAGAAGTTTGCGTTTGTTTGTTTTTGTTTTCTATGAGGCAGTGCAGTTTTTAAATTCTGTCTTTGAATACATTCTAAACAACCAAACCAAACAAATTTTCTTTTCAAACTTATTTAACAGAGTTCTTCTGATATCATGTATCAAAAATGAGAATCACAAAAATACTCTTAATTACATTATTAAATTAAAATTTTGATCTTCAAAATCCCACTAAATCAACACCATTTGATTTAATTCTTACATATATGCTAACCACGGATATTATTTGACACAGACTATATAACATTTCATCAGCACAGGCATATTACAAGTACAATAATTGGTGATTTTCCTTGAGAATTATAAGTTCTTCATCATCTAATACCAGTTCTGATGCATTCAGTGTACAGTTTATTACTGAAAAAAATGTTTGTGTTAAGCTTCATAAAATAATTCAATCCTCTACCTTAAAGTAAGCAATCACTTATCTGGAAAATACATATTGATGTAGAGTTCATAAAGGTTTCTTGTATACTTATAATCCAATAATAATTCTCTAAAGAAAATACTGACAAAAGTAAAGGACAAGAAAAGAAAGAGAAGGGAAGATTGTCACACAGAGCAAAAAAGGAGAGAGCAGACATTCAAGGAGACTATTAACTGAGCAATTAATGTTTGATCTGATACTTACACGGTGACTCAAAATAGTTATAGAAAATAATGGTTTGTGAGAAATATTAATCCTTTTTCTCCTTCATTTGTTATTTTGTTACAAAGTAAAATAGCGTGAATGAAAATTCTTTTACAATATCTTGTCAACTTATAAGACAAATTTTAAAAAGAACCCAAGTTAAAGTATAATAGCAGAAGGTTATGTTTATACATTTGAGCACAATCAACTAGAAGGAAAATTATCCATGCAATGCTATTCTCTCTGACTATATGTTTGAAAGTGAAAAGGAAATTATGCCTAATGAATATTTCAAATTACTACACGTATTTCTGAAGTTGTGGATGAGTTAACGCTGAGATCACTAGGATAGCTTTTCAAATGTGTATGTCTGCATTTTAAATATAAGCAAAAATAAAAGAACTCATGATGTGTCGTTAAATTTACTTTAACTATCCAATGAAATGAACTAAAATAAGACTAGATTTCAGCCACTTTTTCTGAAAGTTTTACACACACACACACACACACACACACACACATACACAAATATGAGAGAATCCTAAACTATAATTTTCAAAATGGTCTACCTGATATAACATAGTTATATTTTATGAGATTATAAAATAATTACAAAGCAGAGAAGACAATCACTAAAAATCAAAGTAAGAATCAAACAGTTAAAAAAGAAAGAATAAAATATACCTGATTATTACTAAAATTATTATCCAAAGACATGGTGAAAATCACAAGATATATATGGTCTTGGCCTTCAAAAAGAATGATTAAAAACCTTATATTCACTATGGAATTTGTAATTAAGGTTATTTTAAATTCCTAAATATTGATAAAAGAATACACTAAGAAAATTGTCAGAAGAAATGAGTTTATATAAAAGCTTTAATGAAAGGCATTTATACTTCTTTCTATAAAGTAACTGCTATGGCATTTTTCTGCACTGATAGCCTTATATCTAAAATTGATTGATCTGACTTTTACTAAAGTCATAATGGGTGTCTTTGCATTGGGAAAGAAGATACTGCTAGTTCCTATCGACAATGGTTTGTATTGTCTTGCCAAGTATTCATTGAAGACCGCCATTGTTTGACTTCACATCACAGAGTAAAAGTGAATACATAGATGGGCATGGTGGCGAGGGCCTTTATTCTCAGCACTTATGAGGCTGAGGCAGGAGGACTGTCATAAGATTAAAGTCAATCAGCTGGGGATAAATAATGATAAGAGTCTAGCTTGGGATATTTATCCGAGGTGTGTATGTTTGTGTGTGTGTGTGTGTGTGTGTGTGTGCATTTGTATGAGTTTTCTCTGTTTATATGAGTGTGTGAGTGTAAGAGGGACAGAGACAGCAAAACACCTGTATCTGTCTATAATCCTACAGATAGATAGACTGATAGCTAGATAAATAGATAGATAGATGGTAGCTAGATGGATGATAAATGATAGTTACCTTCTTGGTCGGTAGATAGATAGATAGATAGATAGATAGATAGATAGATAGATAGATAGATAGATAGATAGATAGATATAGATAGACAGTGCCTATTATTGTGGAACTAATTGACTGCTTTTAAATACTCTCAAGATGTTGAGGAGAGAAAGATAAATACTTAGGACTTTGCGACCTTAACATTGAGTTAAATGAGAGACAAGACAGCTTATTGTCCCAGAGGAACATGTCTTCTTCAGTTGTGGAACTGAGATACTGTGATTTGTACAACTCAAAATAAAAGTGTAATGGTGCAGCTGCCTTAATATAAATGCAAATTTCATCCTCCACTTCCCAGCACACTTTAGATAAAATCAGTGCTTTCGTTGGGAACTCAAAAGATCTTGAATACTGAAATATGGGACAAACTGATATTTTCATAGACCTAAGAAACTCACTTTGTAAATAGAAACAGCTTAGTTTCCTATTTACAGCCATGAGTCTCACTCATCAGGGGCAGTGTCTGAAAATGTAACAATGATCCTATATAAGTTCTTTCACTGTTACGTTTTTTTTTTTGTAAATGTAGGCCTGTGTCAGATTGCCAGATTCACATCCCAGCAGGCCCCAGAAGGAAGATTCAAATCCAGAGCCATTAAGAAGTGTTGGTACTCAAAAAAGACATATCCATTTCTCTACTTTAGCTAGACAAGAACTGGTAAGGATGTACAAAGATACTTCTAAGAATAAAGTTGTAATTAAATGAAGTCACAATGACCGAAAAGAATTCCAAAATACAATCTCTTCCCCAAGTCTATGAAAAACAAATTCATAAGAAGAATGTGTATGTTTAGTGAATTCTATTGAATTCCTTCTCTGTAGTTCAATAATCACACTGAAAACATATTTCTTCCAGATGGAATATTTATGCATTTTTCACTAGAGCAGGAACTGTGATATTGAAGACAACGTGGAGTAATTATTGCATTAATCAGTGGAGTCATCTGATATGAAAAAATATTATATAATGTGGCTTCTAGATATTTTTTCCTCTCAGTTCTGGATGCAGAAAGCATGATATCTGAGTGGCAGCTTGATCAAGTTGATGTAATATTCTCAGAAACAGACCACCATGTGCTTGCTATATCAACTGATAGGTGTCCAGTAAAACCTTTGGCATCTCTTACAAGGACCTTAAGCCATTGATGATGGCCCTTACGTCAAGTTTTATCTATTATTCAAGTGTTCTGCTTCCTAAGATCATAATATTGAGAATAAAGGCTTCAACATTTGAATTTGGGTGATGAAAACATTCACTGCATAATAATGTATAGAAAAATAGTTACAGATGAAATTATCATCACATGATCCTCATCAGAATGAGAAATCTATTTTTCATTTAACTTACAGATTTTGTGTTATTTTTTACCAATTCAAATTTCTTTCTTCCATTCTTCTACCACCATTTAGTATTTTAGTAATTTATCCTTTGTACATCCATATGGATATTTTAAGTTATCTGATGAAATCTGACATGTTAATAGAAACTAATGAGTAAACTGGCCATTACCTAGACCTCAGTCTGAAATGGCGATCCTGTCTTCTGGAATCTCAGAATGAGATTGTGTGTTGAGAGCTGTTCCCTCCCGTTTTACAATCTTCTTTAGGGCTGGGATTAAAGACATGCACCACCTGGTATCTATGGTAACTGATGTGGCTACTGGGATTAAAGGTGTGTGTTACCATAATTTGGTCTGTAGGGCTGAATATTGGGACTGTTTTCCTTTCAAATCTTCAGGTAGTCTTTTTTATTAAAATATAGTTGAAATGTTACTACAAATTGGTTTATATTTGTTAATTTCCTTCAAAGAATTTCATAGAGGAAATGCTATTTTTATCTCAGTTTAAAAATGGGAAAAGCCAAGTCCATGAAGATTTCATTGCTTAAGGAAAAATGTCTAGTAAATACAAACCAGAAGTTAGTTAGGTAATGTGAGTTTGGAGGGTGTATATCTTGGCAACCATTTATTAACATTTTATGAAGTTGTTGAAAAATATCAAAACATGAACCAACTACAAAAATGTTATAATTACTCTTCTGACTTGTATAATTATTTTTATTTTTTGGCTACTTGGGATATGCCCAAAAAGAGGAACCATATGACCAGAAGGAGCTACACACTTGCCAATATATACACAGATTAGTATGTGCATTTATTTTGTTTATTTACATATATTTATATAATAAGCAAAATATAAGAAACTGACAAGGAATCATGGGAATACACTAATTAGCAATAGATGCTTTGCTTTCCCTCTCTCCCTGAATGCACAATTTTCCTAATGTAAATTTGTGTTTCAACCATAAATGCTGTCTACCAACTATAGAAAATAAAGCTATAGACTACATAGTTTCTGACAAAAATATTTTCTAAGACTAGAAAGATGGCTCAAAGGAAAAGCTTTTGCCGTGAAAAGAAAAAAAAAAGACAATGCAAGTTACATCAGTGGAAAGCCACTGAAGGTGGAAGGAGAGGACCTACTCTTGATATTTGTTCTCTGATCTCTATACACATGTCCTGACATGTACAACTCCTCTCTGTCTCTGTCTTTTTCTGCCTCTCTTAGACACACACACACACACCATAAACAAATGTACATTCAGAAATAAAACAAATGGAAAATGAATGAAAACTGTCCTTACTACATTATCTTGGTTTATGTTAAATAAGTTTTATTTATAGTCATGTATTGTTATGAGAGTGCAAATGTCATAGTCTCTCATTGCCAGTATATTCTAAAATAGCATGATTTGAGAGGAATCAAATATCAATATTACTTGGAAAGAAGAAATACTATTTTCCTTTTTTTGTGTTCCTGGAATTTCTTCTTCAAATGTCATCATAAATATGAGCGTCCTCATCATTTTTCTCATTGGCCCACAATGTAGTTGTTTCTCATCTCATTAGTAATGTTAGTTTAGATATGTGTGGATCCTAGTACAGAATAGAAGAATTCCACAAAGCATTGTATATTTATGATTGTTTGGATTACTTTAATATCCACTGCAGACCTTCTGTTTATTTTGTTTGCTCGTTATTTCTTATCAATCTCCCACTGTCCCAAAGAGTCTGATAGTCTCATCTTCACAGGCAATGAGGATTTTAATATCATGCATTGATCGCAAAAATAGAACATTCACAAATTTCCCTTTCCTACTTGACATAAAGACTATTTTTAATAAATACAACAAACTAGAGATACACAACTTAAAAAAAAACTTCTACAAAATAAATGAGAGGCCTCGAGGATATGCAATTAGAATAATTTCTAAGACAGTCCTAGTGGGGCAACCAGACACCATAGGGGCACTATGGTCATTAGACAAACAGACAGCTCACGGTCAGGGGTTAATGGTAAAGCTTAGACTCAGAGCTCAGTGGGTGTGATGAAGACAATCCTATTCCAAGGGTGCTTGTTGTTGTAATGGAAAAAAAGCCAGTCTCCTCTTAGGAATGCAGACTGAATATGATGGAGCACGATACAGGATTGCATGGAATTCACCATAAAGGAGAGATGCAGATGACCCACATAGAAGGAAAAACAGTATTTCCTAAATTGTTTAAGGTCAGATATGTCTGTCCACATATCTCAGTGAATAAAGGCTTTTATCGCCAAGCCTGGTGATGACCTGATTTCAATACCTTGACCTCACATGGTGGAAGGAGAGAAGAAACTCTGCAAAATTATCCTATGAAGAAAGACTTGCTATACAAAGGCTCCACTGTATATAGGAGGTCCTATATACATATGTGTAAATATGCCACATTTTCTTCATTCATTCTTTGGTTGAGGAGCATCTAGGTTGTTTCCATGTTCTGGATAATATATAAATAATTTTGCTATGAACATAGTTGAACAAATGTCCTTGTAGTATGATTGAGCATCTTTTGGGTATATGCCCAAGAGTGGTATCGTTGCATCCTGTGGTATGTTGATTCTCAGTTTTCTGAGAAACTGCCAAACAGATTTCAAGAGTAGTTATACAAGTTTGTTATACTTCTCAGGTGCAGGAGGTCCTATATACATATGTGTAAATTTCTAATAAAAGAAGGAACTAGGACATAAAGCTGCTGCATCCTAAGTCTGTTGACAATCAGGAACCTCAGTTCTGAAAGTCTCTGAATTGTGTCTTGCAAAAGAGGAAGGCTAGTGTTGCCCAGTTCCAACAACTTATGTAATCCTAAACTGCGCACAAAGGCTGTGAATAATTAAAAGTCAGGTGCTGAAAATGAAATCTCCAGATAAATCCTATTTAGAAGAAACATAAGCAGAAGCAAAACTCAATGTTATAAAGTTTCCTTGGATAACTAGCAGATGGCATTTGGTACCTGGTCTGGGTTCACATAGAACAATGGTAATCAGCATCTCCTTGGACAAACACAGCAGAATGACTAAGTCAGTCTTCAACAAAATCACTCTTAATTACAGTGATATTCATGTAGTGACAACTGAGAGCTAAAAGTAAGAACAAATGTGCAAAAAGTCTTCTGACATTTCAAAGAATGTATTCAATCAGGAAGTTAAAGCTTTTTGTTGTTTGTTTTTAATCTTCCCTTTTCACAGAATAGAATCTCACAGAGAAGCACACATTTGATCTTTGACTCCTTGAACTTTAATTCTTCCTCTAAAATCCTTTGGATTCAAGGCTCTAATGGATTTACTTACTTCTGATCCTCAGCTGTCTTTGGTCTAACATACACACTTCATGAGCTCCCACCGAGGCTGCTGTGACATCATCACCCTGTACTGTAGCTGTAAGTGTGGGTGATATAGAAGTGTTTAAATGAAACACTTGGATTTATATCACAATTGAAGGTGAGTCTTTGTCCTCAAAGAGACTCTTTGACTGTTTCTCTGAAAAATCAGAAAAAAGTATGTGGGTGATATCACATATATTGTGAAGGGATATTGGCAAAATCCATCCCCACATATCAAAGCGAGCCCAAGTTTGACCATCTGGTCCAGGCCAGAGGAGAAACGAAAAAATCCAAGTGCAAGGCTGAGACCTTTAATACTGCTTTATGATTTAGAAAGCTTATTAACTTAACATTTAACTTCAAAATGGCTCCATGTCAAGTATTGCACATTATTATTAGAATTTTCATTAAAATATTGATCACATCTTTTCAAATCCTAATAAGGCACTGATTTTTGAACCCAGAGATAATGCAAGAAAATAATCATGAAGCAACAAATTCAACTACAAATTGACAGTGAGTCTTTTCATGATATTGTTGTTTTTTCTTTTCTTTCTTTTTTTGTTGATTTTATTGAGCTATACATTTTTCTCTGCTTCCCTTCCCTCCTCTCCCCTCCCCTTCAATTCTCCATCATGGTCCTCATGCTCCCAATTTACTCAGGACATCTTGGCTTTTTCTACTCCCCAAGTAGATTAGATCTATCTATTTCTTACTTAGGGTACTCATTGTCGTTTATGTTCTCTGGGATTGTGAATTGTAGGTTGTTTGGGTTTTTTTTTTTGCTTTATGTCTAAAAACAACTTATGAGTGAGTAAATATGATTATTATCTTTATGGGTCTCGGTTACCTCACTCAATATGATGTTTTCTAAATCCACCCATTTGCCTGCAAATTTCAATATGTCATTATTTTTTTCTGCTGTGTAGTATTCCACAAGTAGGGTTTTTCTATGTGCATTTTATGGGAGAATATAGCATGTTAATAACACATCATATCCTCTCCAGCACAAGAAATCATTGTTTTTTTTTTTATCTTAACCATTTTGAATGGTGTAAGATGGAATCTCAGAGTCATTTGATTTGAATTTCCCTGATGGCTAAAGATGTTGATTTTATTTTTTTTTAAAAAATATTTATTTATTTATTTTTAACAAGTCGCTGACACGAAGAGGAACCTTAGAAGGAGCCACCATGGGTGCGGAAAACAGGACTGAACAGGCAATCCACCCACGAGCCATCTCCCAGCACATTTTCTTAAATGGGTTAGAACATTTCAGATTCATCAATTGAGAATTCTTTGTTTACTTCTGTACCCATTTTTTAATTGGGTTATTTGGAATTTTGATGTCTAATTTCTTGAGTTCTTTATATATTTTGGAAAACGGTCCTCTGTCTAATGTGGGGCTGTTGAAGATCTTTTTGTCTTATTGACTGTGTTATTTGCTTTACAGAAGTTCCTCATGTTCAGGGGGTCCTATTTATTTATTGTTGCTCTCAATGTCTTTGCTACTCATGTTATATTTAGGAAGTGGTCTCCTGTGCCCCTGCATTGAAGGCTACTTCTTCCTACTTTCTCTTCTATCAGGTTCAGGGTGGTTGAATTTAGATTGAGGTCTTTAATCCATTTGTACTTGAGTTTTGTATATAGGGAATGTGGAGTCCGAGGAACACTTCTCCATTGCTGATGGAAGTGCAAGCTTGTATAACCACTCTGGAAATCAGTTTGTAGGTTTCTCAGAAAACTGGGAAGCAACCTACCTTAGGATGCAGCCATACAACTCGGGCATATACCGAAAATTTTCTCAATCATACTACAAGGACATTTGTTCAACTATGTTTATAGCAGTATTATTTATATTACCTAGAACCTGGAAACAACCTAGATGTTCCTCAGCCAAAGAATGGATAAAGAAAATGTGGCACATTTACACATTTGAATACTATTCAGTAGTTAAAAACAATGACATCTTGAAATTTACATATAAATGGATGGAAATGAAAAAATGCTGAGTGCGGTTACTCATACCATGAAGATGAAAATGGTATGTACTCACTCATAAGTGGATACTAGCTGTAAAGCAAAGGCTATTGAGCCTATAGTTCATGGTCCTAGAGAAGCTAAGTTAACAAGGTAAACCCCAAGAAAAACATACATAGATTTACCTGGAAAGGGAAAACAGACAAGATCACCTGACAAAATTGGGAACATGGAGGTGAGAGGAGAAGGGAGAGCAGAAGGGGAAGAGGAGGGGAGAAGGGGAGGGGGGAGGAGAAATTGAGGGAATAGGATAGTCGAAATGGTGAAAGGACATAGATGAGAGCAAGGAAAGAGAAATTTTGATTGAGGGAGCCATTATGGAGCTACCAAGAAACCTGAAACTAGAAAAATTCCCAGGAATCCACTAGGATGACCCCAGATAAGACCCTAAGCAATAGAGGAGAGCGTGCCTGAACTGGCCTTGTTCTGTAATCAGATTGATGAATATATTAAATATAACCCTAGAACCTTCATCTAGTAACTGATGGAAACAAAGGCAGAGACCCACAGTAGAGAACTGGGCTGAGTTCCCAAAGTTAAGTTGAAAAAATGGGAGAAGTGAGAATATGAGCAAACAGGTAGGACCATGATAGGTACACCCACTGAAACAGTTTTCTTGAGATAATAGGAGCTCACCAACTCCAGCTAACAGGCAAAAAAACAGCCAGCATATGTCTAGACTAGTCCCTCTGAATGTGGGTGACAGTTGTGTGGCTGGAGCAGACTGAGGGCCCACTGGTTGTGGCATCAGAATATAGTCCTACTGCTTGTCCTGGCTTTTTGGGAACTTCTCTTCCAATGGATACCTTGCTCAGCCTGAATATAGTAGGGAGAGCCTTGGACCTTCCTCAAAGCAATGAGCCTGACTATCTCTAAGGAGTGGATGGGAGGACAGGGTCTGGGGATAAGTGGTGGGGATAGGAGGAGGGAAGGGAGTGGGAACTGGGATTGGTATGTAAAATTAAAAAAAAAATAAATTAAAAATAACCTATCATAATATCATGAAATAAAATAAATATCAATCTATTTCCATGTGTCTGCAATTTCAAAGGGTCAAAATAATTACATAATATAATTATTTAACCCCATAATTGTTAATAATTTTCCTGTTTATCAGTAATGTGGTCTATTATATCCAAGCTTAAAGTCATGTTTCCCAAAATTTTAAGGATTTAGTATTGTTTAAAAATGTTTTAAACATATCAATGGAAGAAGAAATAAAATCCTCATTTTGCAACATTAGCAGGTAAGTGTCGCTCTACGGGCTTTAGGCTTCCTCCCGAAATGCATTATACAGTAAAAATACACTTGACAATACATTCTGATCCTTCATTTTATTTCCAGGCAAATAGTAACTGCTCTCATCATTTTCCTGATAGCAATAATAAGCTACAGCTTCTAGATCCTTGCCACAAACTATTAGAAATCACTTTGAACAGCAGCCTGTTCAGCTGAGTCGGTAAGCCACAGCAGGCTTTAGGGAGAGTGGCCAATAATCAGCAGGTTTATTGGATCTGCCAGCAGGTAAATTATTTTAAAACTTTATCCTGCTGGGATTTTGTTCTCTGAAGAGTCTGTTTGTGTTTTGACTTTGCTGCATCTTTTGTAGCAGTGAATTTCGCATTAGCACACACCAGTCAGAAATTCTGACACCAAGATCAGAGGGAGTTAATCACTCACCAGTAGGGGTCATTACCAGTGAGCTCGCACTTAACACTGGAGAAATAGGAATTGACAGTTGTAATTATGCGGTTGCAAGGAAACCAATCTTGGGAGGGTATTTTCAGAATTTGGACTTGCATGCATTTACTTATTGTATAAAAGTTAGTTGACTTAAGGAAAAACATCTTCACATGCAGCAAAGTGGCAAATTAGGCTGTTGACACTGGAGACTAACAGAGAGAAGGAATAATTAACGGAATGTTTCTGTTTCTAACTCATATAATTTCTTAAGCAATATTGAGCCTGGCTTCCTAATAGTGTTTTCTAATTGTAATTGCTGATAGTTTGAATTTACTGTGGTTTGCTTTGTCCTGGGCACTGCAGTGTAGTATATATTGCATCTACTTATTATAAGATCTCATTCAAGACATTACATTTTCCACAATTTAGTACTGGAAAATAATGACTTGTGTAAGTAACTTTCCAGTAGCACAGCTAGTCAGTTGGCACTGAACCTGTCCTAAATATATGGTGACCGAAAACATTAGATGATTTTAAATATTCCCAAAGTATCACAATATTGTACCTCCATTTGATAACAATAATTGCATCACTGTCTTATAATCAATATCAGATGGCTTTATGATAATAAGAACTCAACCATATTAACTCAAATTATAAGTTATTTATTAGCTAAAAAACAAAGTAAACTAAGTCAATGCTGAAGAACTTATCATTATCAAACTATTGGCTAAATTTTATAACTTTCTGGCTAGTCATATTCAAAAATGTTGCTAAATAAGTTTAAAAATGATATCAATAATCCAAGTGCACTGAACTCCAGATCATGTTCAGCAAATATGAAGAACACTGGGACCACTATCAGTTATGAACTTTGCACTAAATAGGAGTTTCTCTAAACAAAAGAGCAGATGATCAGGACTTTCTCTTATCCAGAATATTCTGAATATGTGTGTGTGTGTGTGTGTGTGTGTGTGTGTGGGATACCATGGCCAAGGGAATGAAACTGAGCTGCATAGTTTGGATCCAAAAATGAGAAAGCCTTAATTAATTTTGGAAAACTGCCAAATGGTTTCTGCAAAAGGCAAGAGTAGCAACCGCAAAAATCCTGTGCGGAAGTTGCAGACTATGTTTACACTTAAGTTTTATTGTATAATTAACACATAACTGGACAATTAATTGTTAATTATTGTATAATTAACACATAATCTTGGACAAAAGAGGTAACATTACACAACTCAATTTTAAGTCATTAATCTGGGAGTATGAGTTTTGAAAATAAGAACAAAGAGTCGGTTAATCATAGGAAAAGTCTAAATAGTCACCAGAATTTTGTCAGCGGAGAGACAGAGAGGACAAGACTAGAAAGAGTATTGAGATAACATGTAGAGAAAATCAATAAGATGTTTGATACATTTACTATGTAGATGTCTTTTTTATAGACCATTTTGAACAAATGATAGTGATAAGACATTGTGTCTAATAAATTACTTAGTGAGAGTTTCCAGGAGTTTTGGAAGAAGGGATGAAGATATCATTGAAAGTATTTGGGAGAAAGCTCAAATGGAAGATAAACTACCGGCCTATTGAGAAGTACTTCCCCACACTAAGCTAAGTAACAGAGATCTAGCTTAAGTGCAGAGAAGAATATATTGAACTTTGAAGAAAACAACTACTTCTCACTAGCTAGATAAAATCCTGGCTCCAGCTACAATTTCTGATAGGACTTCCATAGTTGGTAGCAGTAGGACTACTCAGTATCTTGTACTTGTGTCTATGGCAGTGTTTACCAAAATGTTGTTAGATGATGGTCCTTTGCTAAGAGACATCGAGAAAGTCAATCAGCAAAATTGGTTAGACTTACATTGGTGTTCCATCCACAAGAGACCTGTTACTTAGGAAACACAGAATAAGAGTTAAAGAGTATTTAAGGCATTCTGTAAAGAAATGAGCATATTGGCATTTAAACATTAAATTATTTTAATATTACTTGAATGGATATTGGCTGAGTATGCATCAAAGAATGGCTGCTGATGGCTAATGTCAGTTACCAGGTCTACAGAATTGAAAATCACCCAAGAAATGGGGCCACTGAGTCTAAGACTGTGGAGTTTTCTTGAATATAATACTGAAGACAGAGAGCCTCAACCTTTGTGTCCATTACCATTCACCATCAGAAATCTTGAATGGTAGTCATGGAGACAGGGAACCAGAGAGTTGCACATATTTATCCATCTAGCCTGTTTTTCCTGACAGTAGTTGTCATGTGCCAGCTGCTTCAAGTTCTAGATGTCTTGACTTTTCCACTGTGATAAAATATGTCTTGAAATGAACTGTGAGCTAAAATAAATATTTTCACTATTAAGATTTTTTTCATAGTATTTTATCACAGCAAAAATTAAGTCATAAAAGTTCAGTATTTAAGAGATTTATAGATAAATAGGATATGGACAAAAGGGTAATTAGATTATTTTTCCCTATTGGGAAAAAAATAGCATTATTTCTCCAAAAGAAATTGGCCTTGTGGTTCTGTAATCACAAATACAGTCTCTCCAATGTGAAAATTCACTAAAATTATTGAGTGACCATTCAGAAGATGTCTATTAACATTTCATTAAAACTAGTTGACCTAAGGGCCAATTGCACAGGCACAGTGAATTTGATTTATACTGTACTTGTCACAAATTGCAAACTATTCTAGAAACTTTTGGTTTATGCTTTATCCTTTCCTTAATATTTTAAAAATCACCACAAAAATATTCCATTTGATAGATGTAGTGATAGAGCTAATGAAAAACGAATCATTTGCTTCACTAGTTTACAAATGAAATGAGTCCTTTTTGAAAAAAAATACTACAAAGCAAATCTTAAGTATAAAAGTTTATCCTTAACTTAAGTTAAAAAATACTGACTTGGAGCTCACTTCCCATCACCTGTAGTCCACTTATCTTTTTTCAGACTCAATGAAATGATCACTTATATGTAGTATAGGATAAAGCTCACATGTTGACTTACTCATAAATCAAGGGACTAAGAAATCTTGTCTTCCCAGCAGGCTAATTTTCTTACAAGTCTAAAATGATTTACATCCTTCTTCATGTGATTCTATAGGTATCACCACCGGAGTGACTTTTTAAGAATATAGAGAAATATACTCTCTTACAAGTCTCAAGAATTACAGTAGTTTGAGTGAGAACGGTACCCATACACTAAGGTATTGGATACTTGGTCCTCACTTGTAGAACTGTTTGGGAAGGGCTAGAGAGGCCTTGTTGGAGGAGGTTTGTCACTGGGATTGGTTTTGAAAGTTCAAAAAGCATGAGCCGTTTCCAGTATCTCTCTCTCTCTCTCTCTCTCTCTCTCTCTCTCTCTCTCTCTCTCTCTCTCTCTCTGTGTGGTGTGTGTGTGTGTGTGTGTGTGTGTGTGTGTAAGCTTTGCCACTGCTTTTCTGATCCTATCTGCTGGTTATGGACTCTAACCTTCTGAGATTGTACACCCTTCACAAACACTTTCTTTCACGTTGATTTCATCCTGGTTGCTTACCACATCAATAGCAAAATAAGTACAACAAAGACTTTTTTGAAAAACTCACTGCACTGGAAAATAATTTAATAGCAGTTAAGCATTTTATTTTTTTCGAGACGGGTTTTCTCTGTAATTTTGGAACCTGTCCTGGAACTCTTTCTGTAGACCAGGCTGGCCTCAAAGTCACAGAGATCCACCTGCCTCTGCCTCCTGTATGTTGGGATTAAAGGAGTGCTCCACCACCGTCAGCTTCAGTTAAGCATTCTTAAGAGAAACAATAGCCAAATAAAATAAAAAATGTCATCTCTTGAGATTTGTTTACTTAAAAATATGGAGTTATTGGTGCCAAAATTATATCATTATATCTTTTGTTTGAGGAGCTCCTCACAGTCTTTTCATTAATGATAGACTCAGGGGCCCAATGACGGGAGTTAGTGTGGATCCTCGCCTGAATAGCACACCATACAGAGGTTGTAGAAACCGGCTCAACATGGCATGGTACAGGTATGAGGGTGCTCTCCACATGGCCTAAGACAGGGTGCCCTGTGATCTGCTTACTTTAATCCTGCTAGATGCCTTTTATTTGAGGAGCTCCAAGGACGGGCGCAGGATAATCCCCCAACCTAAGGCAGGGCCCTGGGAACCCTAGGACAGGTAAGGGGGAAAGAAAAAAAGGCCTGGTCCCCACTCGACCTAGGAGTCATCGGGAACCCCTCTGTTCCCAGGAGAGGTGGATTGCTTCACCACCAAGGAGAGAGGAGGGTCTCTCCTTGTCTCACTCAGTCCCTTCTCCTTTGGTCTGACACCATGGTTGACTCTGACTGGTGCTCTCCACGTGATAGCTGCCTGCCTTTGTATGGGAGGGGGGAGGGGATCTGTTGGGAGCTGTTTCCCCCTAGAGATCATTGCAGGAACCATCCCCCTGGGGAGACTGCGAGGAACCCCACACCCATGGTTGTGCTGGGAATGGTTCTGTTGCCCCACACCCGGTTGAAGCTGTTAATGGAGAAAAATAAAATAAATAAAATAAAAAAAATATATCAAAGTATATTGAATTATTCTCAAATGTACAAAACAATCCTGATAAAGGAGTGTGTCTAGTATTACACTGAACTAAATTATTTTACATTAGATTTTATGTAAGATTTATTGTATTTCTCTAGTTTCTATAACTAATATTTAATATTTCTCCATAAAATTTGAATGTTTTATATAAGAGTGCATTGTTAAATATCATCAAGATATAAGAAAAGCAAAGTCATGGCTTATTAAAAAAGATAAAATGCCAATCTGTTTCTCAATAATGAATCATCAAACTGTCCCTACTGTGATAGTGTTCTCTGTTTCAAGAAAAATGAAGTCATGTGTATTTAATTGAAAATAACAAAGAAATATCTCTATTCAATAACATGACAATTTTAATCATAGCTTGAATTCAAAGAAATATCATAAACTTGTAAAGTAATTCATGGATATGAAATAGACTTTATTTAAAATAGATTTTTAAATCTTTGCCTTTCATTTTAAATATTTGTCTTTCATTTAAAATGCTATTCATTTCATTTAACATTATTTTCTGTGAGTTGTATGACTAAAATATAGAATACTAAAAGTAATATACAAAAGAAATGGTGTGCAAGGGAGTGAATTTTTAACAGTAAACTGTTAGTGACATGAAAACAATGTTCTTACTAAATTCTTCACATCTAGAGAAAAAAATGTGTCATGGGTAGGGATGCAGAAGGAGGAGATCTATTAGGAACTGATTAATAAAGAGTATACAGTCATTGGAACAAGAATATGAGGGGACAGACATGATTTTCCCCACATTTTCTTCTCTTAGATGTTTATAATTGATATGATTTAAAAACAAATGAGAAAATTCAATTGTGTGGAAACATGAGAAAAGATGAGACACATTTTACCATAATGAGAGAATAGATGAGTTAAAATTCAAAGCAGAGGCAAAATATCCTTAAATTGAATAGCAAAGTTTCATATGTGAAGACTAAGAACAGAAACAGATAAATATCAATAATAATCAAAGTAATGCCATTTAAAATACAAGATATTATTTAGGTACTAGAAACAAAGTAGTTCTGATTTTCTTAAACAATGAAGAGCGATGTGGAAGTATAAGCCAAATAAACCCTTTCCTCTTTATGGCTTTGCCCATGGTGTTTGATGACAACAATAGTAACCCAAACTGGAGCAGATAGGAAATGTGAGATCAGTGTGAGATGAAAAAGATTGCTATGGAATTGTCAGATAAATGCAGTTTAACTGATTTTTATTAAATTTTTTATTGGATATCATCAAGCTATTTTTGTCTTGAAGATAAAAAAGCAAAAAGTAGTTAAAATAAAAATAGACATAAAATATGTCATTAAAAGTTTACATTATCACTTAGAATATTGCTAAAATAATACACACATTTACCACTTTACTAGGTTGATGCTTCTACTTTTGGTTATCAAAATTAAGTACCCAAAATGTGAGTTATATATATTGAAATCGAATATGTATATTCTACATTTTTAAATTAATTATTTTTAAAAAATTATCTTTTCTTATTTTATACCAATTCCAGTTTCTACTCCCTCCCTTCCTCCACACCCACATCCACTCCTCAGAGAGGCTAAGGTTTTACATGGGAATTCAGCAAAGTCTAACACATTGCTTTGAGGCAGGGCCAAGACCCTCCCCACTATATCTAGGCTGAGCAAGGTATCCATCCAAAGGAATGGGCTCCAAAAAGTCAGTACAAGTAGTAGGGATAAATTGTGGTCTCACTGCCAGTGGCCCCAGAGTCTGCCCCAGCTATAAAACTGTCACCAACAGTCAGAAGACCAAGTTTGGTCCTATGCTGGTTCTTTAGCTGTCAGACCAGAGACAGTAAGCTCCTAAAAGCACAGATAAGCTCTTTCAGTGGGTATCCCCATCATAGTCTTGACCCTTTTGCTCATATTATTGCTCCCCATTCTCTTCGACTGGACATTGGGTGCTCACCCTAGTACTATGATGTGGATCTCTGCATCTGCTTCCTTCAGTTGCTGGATGAAGTTTCTATGATGACAATTAAGATAGTCATCACTCTGACTACAGGGCAAGGGCAGTTTGCCATTGGTGACTGAAGACAATGCATAATAATCAATGACACATTAGAAACTGATAATGTACCTCCTTTAGACTCTCATTAGGATAAAGAAAGTGTAATTAAAACATATCCCTCAGTTAATTAGTACTTACAGTCTGAGTTCCTTCCTGGGAATAGAAATTATACTTCTTTCAATCCTGATGTATTTTTCTTGTGATTCCCAGCAACTTGGTAATATAATGTATTCCAGCCTCCACTGACTTTGAATTTTTTATGTTATACATTGACCGAAAAGAAAATCTAAAAGGACATGATGACAGGCCTCTTCGTGTCTGCGAATTTTAAAGATTTTCTAAGTTTCTGTTTGATCCTAACCGCTTTACCCTTTCCCTGATAATAATTCAAATAGTACATTCTTTCAAATTGAGTCTTTCAATAGAGAGTTGTGAATCAGATGTGCTGTGTGACCTACAGTCTACAAGCAGGCTCAACAGAACCAAACCCATCTAAGGTTACCAGGGTTCAGCTTAGTGTAGGAAGAAGCTTGCAGAATCACAGTGAATAAAAATGTGTTTGTAGGGGTAAATCACAGAAGTGAGTGCCCTTATGAAGCAGTGTAGTAATAAAAGCTGGGCATTTGCTCCTTGACTTTACCTTTTCATAGAAATGGAAAAATAGACACACATGCACTATATATCCATATTATGAGTTGTTTAGATAGTTGTGTATGTGTTTATACTCACATATTTTGAACCCATAGGCACTGAGAGAACCAGATGTAGCATAGATTGTCAAAATGTTCAAATTTACCATGAAACATATATATATATATATATATATATATATATATATAAATATAAAATAGATATTAAACATTTTGAATTTTGAGATTTTACTGGGCTAGCAATAAGCAGTTACCGTACTTTTGTGGCATGGCAGAAAAGAGTGTTGAGTAACTTCCCATCATTCAGATGACCGTGGAAGCCAGCACCAACCTCTACAGTCTGCATGGTGCTTAACTTAGGATGCTTTCTAGGCAAGGTATATTGACTACACTGTTGACTGACCATATTTTCAACTTCTGAGTTGCTGTCATATGCAGTACAATTGCTTTTGTCGGGGAGATGCATCATAAAAGAAGACCACTAGAAACCATGACCAGAGATGTCAGTGTGATTAGACAATCTAAAAAGGTCTGTTAAGCATTGTTGTGAAGACTAATTTCATATTACTTCTCTGATGTAATTAGAGTTCCCAAAGGAACCACTTATATTAATTATAAAAGTTTGACTGTTGTTTTAGCTATTACTAGCTAGCTCTTACATTTAAATTAACCTATATTATTATCTATGCTTTGCCATGTGGTCCATGGATTGTTACATCATTTTCTACACATCTTCACTGGCTGGCATCTCCAAGACTCCACCCTTTTCTCCTTTATTTCTTCTTGGATTTCCCTCCAGTCTCTATTCTGCCTTGCCACAGGCAAATGAAGCTTTATTTATCAACCAATGCGAACAACACATATTCACAATATACAGTATCCCACAGCAACTCCACACCTTTCCCCAATAATGTAATGTGCCTTGCTTCATCAAGGAGATAGCTACAACCACATTTCAAGTAACCATAGCTGTTTTACATCAACTACTATTGCTGTGAGAACAACTACAACCAGACTACAAAAGAACTAAAAATGAAGCTGCCATGACTTCTGGAGAAGGCCTCAGTCCAGACAAAACTGTTCTAAATAATCTGCTTTGAAGTTGCTTAATGTTAATATAGGTCAAAGCTGGGTGAGCTACCTGGGTAAACTCTATGTCACAACTCACAATGCAGATTATTTTTTCTTCAGAAAGCTTGTGATTTGTTAACTAAGACTTTGTTCCTTATGTAGGACATATGCTTGATAAAACTGTTCTAAGATAAATTCAAATTATGATATCTGATTTGTATACCATTTCCATGCAATGAACTCTGTTTTTCTCCATAAAAATACTATTTGAGTAACTTTCCTTTTTTATTTGAAAAGGTATTTTTTCATACAATATATTCTCATTACTAATTAACTGCATTAATTTTATGTGCCTTGTTCATATATGTGTCCCTCCTATTGTGCTTAAAAAACTGTTTCCTTGGTGTCCTCCATCCATTCTGAGTCTTGCAATCTATTTTTCCATCTCCTTTTCATCAGGGTTTCCAAAGCCCCAAGGGGAGATATTTTATGTAGAAATCCCATTTAGAACTGTGTGTCCCAAGGGTTCTCACTCCAGTTGTAGATTCTGTGTTTGTTCCCATCTACTGAGAAAGGAGCTTGAGAATGACTGAATGAAACCTTGATCTATGAGTATAGCAGTGTATCATTTTTTTAATTCAACTGGGAAATATACTCAGGTGTTGTTACATGGTGTTGCAAAATTAAGACAATTAAAAAATTTATAAGTGATCTTTTATCAACTTATCACTCTTATGGAGAGATCATTTTGGGTGGGTGTGAAGCCAGCAGTTACAATTTTTATAGAGAAAGATTTATTAGTGTGATGGGGGTCAGAGATGAAGAAAGGCAAGGGCATCATAGATGATGGATGATAATGGAATTACAGAGAGGAAAGTGTTGTGGGGGAACAAACATGGAAAAATCAGAAAGCTATGATGACTGAACTCTCCAGTTACTGTAATAATTACAGGGAGCTATGTAGACTGAGACTGTGCTTTCATTTCCTGTGCTGCCCAAACCCAAATAATTATACAGAAACTATATTAATTATAACACTGTTTGGCCAATGGCTCAGACATATTTCTAGCTAGCTCTTATATGTCAAATTAAGTTATTTCTTTTAATCTACGTATTACCACAAGGCTGTGGCTTACTGCTATGGTTCTGGCATCTTTCTATTTAGGCAGCTACATGGTGTCTCTTACTCTGCCTAATCTCTATATATAACTCTGTTTGGATTTCCAACCTGGCTTTATTCTTCTAAGCCAATGGCCAAAACACCTTTATTCATCAACCAATAAAAGCAACACATATACAGAAGGCATCCACATCAGAGCTACCAAACTGCCCAAGTTGAGATTCTCATATCCAAGTTCTTAATAGCCATATCACAAATCCCAACTAGGAGCTAAGTCTCTATACCTAGGCTTGAGAGCAGTAGAAGGAGTCAGCATCTGCTGATGCAAATAATTGCTTCTTTTATGTAATTTGGATTGTCGGGCACAGAATGCAGAACTATGGACAATCAAGGTTCAAGACACTATGCCACTGATAACTAGGAGTCTATACTCTCAGTCTCTGGCATCCTTTGCTTCTTTGAGATTATATTTAATTACAAATATTTTCCATTCTTTTTCTTTCCTCCAAACTCTTATAACTCTCCCTGATTTCCTTCTAATTTATCTATAATTCTCTACCATTCAGTAAACAGAGCTGTAACTTCCTTGTCTAACCTATAATTCACAGCATTCAAACCATGGGACTACCAAAACTAAGGAATCACCTTCTGCTTATTCATAATTTCCATCTGGATAATGTAGAAGAACCCCAGTCATATAGACTGACCAGATAGACAAGATAGATAGATGATAGATAGATAGATAGATAGATAGATAGATAGATAGATAGATAGATAGATAGATATAGATAGACAGACAGACAGAAAAATAGATGGATAGATGGATGGATGGATGGATGCATACATAAATACATATATATATGATAGATAGTTGATAGATATAATATGACAGAGATAGATGGATGGAAAGACATAACAACCAAAATTCCATTTCTACTGTATGTATAGATAAATTTTAGAAATCTATACTAAATATGAAACATTAGATTACTTTACTGTATAATTTAAAATCTTGTGAAAATTGATATATTCTCATTACCCAGGGAACCCCTGGGGTTCCTTTCGTTGAGAATAATCTTAAACTACAGATCCGACTTTCTATATTGCTTAACATATTGAATTATCTGTGAGCATGATTATTCATGTGTATTTTGGTTAATATTAAAATCTGTTATATTTAGTAAAGTTTAATTTAAAACTTTTAAAATATCAGTTCCCCCAAATATAAATTATTCTTGATCCCTCATAACTCCAGGATGAATCAATTCTTTTTGAAATGTAACTTTTCAATGTCTGTTCAGTGTTGACATTCTACGTTGGACAATAGTTGATTATTATTAGACACTCATATTAAGAATGATTTATCTCTAAGATAAGTCAGGACTTATCTACAAAAAAATCATCATGCTCTGTTTCCATGACAAGTATAATTTTTTTCAGACCGAAGTAATCTAAAAATGGTACCCTGTAAGAGTCAGCTTTGACTTCCTAACTTATTAAAGTACAAATACATTGTACATATTTTTGTCATTTTCTTAAACATTTGAGAAAAGTTTCTTAGGAACTTTTAAGTTTAGAAAATAAACATGATCAACCCTGCTTTCATAGAAAAGCTATGACTTCTTGTGAGTTGCACAACTAGATGGTGTTCTTCTATTTGAATTTTATTAGGTAACCAAATTCAGTTATTCCTGCTAAGCATTCCAAAGTCAAACTATTGAACCACTCATGTCTTCTAGCATATGAGTGACTGAAATAGATTAAAGACAAGCTTTAGACTTTAAGAAATGCCTCACGACTGCTTCTTCTGACCTGTAGACACTGATGTATGACTTCTTAGATGAAAGGAATTTTCTGTTCGCTCTGCTCATGAACTGGATACTTTTTTAGCTGAAAATATGAGTGGTGGTTAATGTTAGCCTTCCATGACTTTGACACCTGTATGAGACTAGCGATGACCAAAACTTCAGATACTTTTATCTATACTTCCAATTAGCTAAAAGTTTTCTAAAATCTACTGTGTATCTGTGTGTATGAAGTCAATAGGCCTTGATAAAGTAGAAAAATATTAACTATTTATTATAATAATCATAGGCAAAAGCCATTAATAAAAGACCTATGGAATTGGGTCATGATAAATAGTTGATTTATTTTTGTATTATTTGAGAATTTTATATATTCATATAATTGATCAAATCAAGCTCTGCTTTCTTTCCCCCAATCTCTTCCTTATCATTTCTATCACTTTGTTTTCCTAACACCATGTGCTCTTTCGCTGCTATCCCACTGAGTCCACTTAGTGTTGCTAGTCCAGCCATGGGTGTAGAGCTATCTATTTCTATATATGAAGCTATTTAGGGTCTGTATCCCAATCAACCACTGTAGCAATTAAGGAGTGGCTGATGAAATCCTACCCTTCTGTAGCAGAAGACCTACTGGTGATTTGTAGCTGGTTTATTTTAAGTAATCATTGACATATCTTAGCATGGTATTCCCTTAATTGATCAGGTGGCACTGACAGAAAGATCAAGTTTCCAGGCAATAAAATATTACCTCAGCCACAATTTCTAGACTTTCAAACATAGAATATATTAAAAACTCTTCTTCATTAATATATATGACAATAACAATTTTAAAAATAGATCATGGATTTTAGAATTAGAGGAAGCAAGGGGAATTATTAGAGGTTGGAAGGAGGAGATAGAAGCAAAAGATGATGTAATTATACTTTAATTTTAATAACTTGTAAGCAATTAGCAATAATTTGGATGAGAAAAAAGTAAATATTTGACAGAACAAGAGCAAAGATGAAATGATCCAAGAATATCTACATGAATTTTAATAGTCTATAATTATAATAATCTATAAATTTGCTTATAACTAACTACTGAGAAACAGAAGCAACCTCAAGTATGTTCACAATGATCATTGTTAGGAACCATGTTGATTTAAACACAATGTTGAAATATCTTCAAATATTAATTATATGCATGGCAGCTAGTGATGCCAAAGATATAGAACACTCATCCACTACTGGTGGGATTGCAAACTTGCACAGCCACTATGGAAATCAGTGTTGTGGTACACAGAAGGATGCAAATCAATCTAACTCAAGATTCAGGTCAGACACTCTTGGTCATATTACAAAGAACACTTCATCTTAGCACTTGCTCAATATGTTGCTGCTCTATTCATAATAACTAGAAATCAAAAACTAGACCTCCCTCAGTAGAAAAATGGGTAAAGAAAACATGGTATATTTATTCAATGGAGTATTAATCATTTCATTAAAAACATAATTAGAAAACTTGGAGGCAAACTGATGAAATGAGAATAATCACCCCAAGTGAGGTAAGCCAGGTCCATAAGAAATAAATATGGTACACATTTTCTTATGTGTGGATATTACCCATTAAATAAGTGCTAACCAAGCTACAATCTGAAGACCCAGACAGATTGCGTATAAAGGAATGGGCTAGAGTTAGACACATACGTCCCCCTGGGAGGATAAAAGGAATAGATTTTCTGGGGAGACTCAGGTGGGGTGAAGAATGAGATAGTCAGGTGGAAAGAGGAAGCAGAGATGGGCTTGAAGGAGGGAAAGTGAGAGAAACAGCTAAAACTGAGAGGGAATTTAAAGCATGGTCAGGAAGCACAGTACAACTGAAAGTTTCCAAAGTTTTTGAAGATGATTTCAATAAAGTCTCCAAATAACAAGGGAGGGAAACAAAGTCACATTTGGCCCTCTCTTGTCACAAAACAAATCTTACTGCACTGGAACTGAGTTATATCCAATTCAGTTGTTGGCCAAAGGGATTCCATGGAAATTCCTAAACAATCCAGGCTCCTGCCAAGTGAAGAGGTTGCTCTCAACAAATTGACAGCAAGGTCTTACTGCTGAAGATAATATCCACACAACTCTTGGGTCTTGGCTGAGGTGGTGCCTACATAGAACATTCTCTTCTGGCATGGAAAGATACTCTGAAGGCTAACAAAGGGAATTGTAAACACCAAACCATGTACCAAACCGTTGATCTACACTCTGTCCTCTCTGCAAAATATGCTACGGTAATAGTGGCATGAAACTTACAAGAATACAACCAATATTCAGTTGGACCTCAGGCACACTCCATGCGATGGAACCCATAACTGGCAATGCTTGCATTTTCAAGAACCAGAGACTGGATATCCCAGAGAACTAAGATAAACCCAAATAATACTGGCCTAAAAAGAGAAAAGTAACAATAAATTCACTCCTTATAATATTTTTCCTTACTCAGGGGTTAGTACCTTATTCAACCATCATCAGATTACCTTATTCCTGTTTGCTAATGAGAACCACATACATTCAGCAGAGAGAGAGAGAGAGAGAGAGAGAGAGAGAGAGAGAGAGAGAGAGAGAGAGAGAGAGAGAGAGAGAGAGAGAGTTCTTGGAAAATGCAAATCTAAATGGGATGTCTCCATCAAATCCCACCTCTCAGAGCTCTGGGAATCCTGTAGAAGAAGAGGAGAAAAAAGTTTAAGAAACAGAGGGGATGTAGGACCCCAGGAGAACAAGGATTTCTTAACCAACTGAGAAAAGGTCCTTTGGAATCACAGATACTGAAGGATCAAGCACAGGGCCTACATGAGTCTGCACCAGGTCATCCGATTATATATTTGGGCTTCCTGTTTTGTATTTTTCTGGGACTCCTGAGTATAAAAATGAGCGGGCCTCTTGGCTACTGCCTTCTCTTGGCTTTTCTTTCTGATGGCCTGTCTTGTTTAACTTCAAAGTTTTGTTTTTTTCTTTTATCTTATTCTATTTTATTTTGTGATATTTGGTTGCTGTCTTAGAAGGTTTATTTTTCTAATGAGAGATGAATTGGGAGTGGATCAGGATGGGAGGTTAGGTGAGGAGGAATTAGGGGGAGTAGAGGGAGAGAAACTGTTATCAGGCTATCGTATATGAGAAAAGGATCTACTTTTAATAAAAAAGGCAAAAGGAAATAAATACATATGCAGATACCACTTCTGAAGCTGAGAGACGGCAGCACACACCTGTAATCCCAGCACGTGGTAGGCAGAGGCGGGCAGATCTCTGTGAGTTTGAAACCACCCTGGTCTACAGAGTGAGTTCTAGGACAACCAAGAGTACACAGAGAGAAACATTGTCTCAGAAAAAAAAAAGTAACACTTCTGAAAACTGTTGCATAATCTCCTAATGTGGAAATTATTTTTAAACCTGTGACTAAAAAGGTCACGTGACAAGAATAAATCTTTATCCATCACGTTTCTAAGCACACAGATTATTAATAAGACGAAAATTATGCTTTGTTTAATTCAATTGCCTCCATGTATACTTTATTAACTGATAAATTTAATATAAAATAAAGACTGCAATGTTAAAAAAATGTACGAACATTTTGTATTTAAATGTCTATTTTTCTAACAAAATATTAAAGCTCTGTTTTTATATACTCTTTTCATCCCTTAATAATTGGGAGCGATGAATACTTTCTGTGCAAAATTATATGAATATATTAGAAATATCAAAAATACAATTCGATAACTTGAAAGAATATAATTTCTAAATGAGGCATAAAGTCTATATAAAAGACAGAATTGTTTATTACTCCTTAATTGCACCATAGAAATAAATCTTATTAAAAAAGTCACAGTTACTACTATTATGAATGATAAGAATAATAATTAGAACAATACCAATTTTAAAAGAAAACTCCATATTGCTTTTTATCAGTATGATGTATAATAATTTGCTAAATACAGCAGAGACTTGAGCCTAAATAATATAGCTAGCCTGTTCATGTGAGAATGGGGGTGGTCATTAATGCTTCATGCCTCTGCTCCATCTATCAGGAAAAAGATTCTAAATCATTTAATAATGATGCAAAAACCATCTAGTTTAAAATCTGTCAAGTAGTTAGAACAATGCTTCCCACAGAGTAAGTAGTTTACAACAGTGTGTCTAAAAAATGTACAAGGTAATATTTTTAAATACTTTCATAATCTGTGTCCTCTTTTGTGTTGATTCCTGAATCCATAATAAATTGTGCAACATAAACTGAATGTATTATTTCTACATTGTATATAGTATCTTATTTTGGAAACATTTAATAAAATAAACATTCAATAAAATAAAATAAAGATCTATATGTAGTAGCTCTACATATTGAAGAAATATGAAGTAGCTTCTATTTTTTCCATATTTGATATCTGACCCTAGTTAATTTACTACTGATGCCTTCACAAGTTTTTTTTCCTGCATATATTAATGGTACTCGTCTGTTTTTCAATATTTCTGCCAAGAATGATAATGACTAGGTAGTTTTATGTAATAATCACGTCATGAATAGTTAATAAGGATGAGTGCTCAATATTAATTACTGAAATATGCAAACAAATCTGTGACAAAGAAGCTGATGCCCAGGACAATATGGTTAATTGCAGTAATGAGCAAACATCTGAGATTATGTACAACTCGATGTTGAAGGAATTGTTGAAATTAGCAACAATAGTACCATACACCAAGGCAAATGTTTGAGAAAGCTCAGTGTTGTGAACAAGGGACCTTAAAGTTCTCTATTCCTGTGGAACGAAAATCCATCAACATGGGAACCAGTTTTCAGGGTACTGAATGAAGGTCTAAACTTGAATATGATTCAGCAAGGGAATGCGTCAGTGGCAGGCTTTATAGGACTTAATGAAAATATACATTGAGTTTCACCTTTGTTTTTCTTTGTTTTATGAAGAATTTCCAAGAAGTTTATTGAATTTAAACACCATTTGGCTAAGTCCAGATATGACCTATTAGAAAATTACTCAGACTAACTTAAAATATTTGTACTAGTTTATATTTTGAACTGAAATGATAAAAGTTATATAACCAAGTCTTCTAAGTAAGTGATATCCAGTAGAATTTTGTATTGAGGAATGTGTTATCAATGAAATTTCACATATAATTGCAGTTTGAATGAGAGAGCATATTGAGTAACAACACATGTCTTTCTGAGCAAGGGTGAGGAATGAAGGGATTACTCAATTCTCATAGGTGCATTAATTTGTCTTAATGCTGCACAACAGATATTTAATCATGAAGAAGTAAAAATATTGACATTCTTCTCAGAGCACAGTATATAGATTAAGCAAAAGTAAAAGTTGGGAAAATGATTTTCTCCTACTCTTTAGCAGGCATTGTAACTTGTTATAGTATTTCTGGTCAAATCATAATTCCCTTTGTAGAATCTGTACAGAGATTTAATATAAAACTTATTTGGTGCTAAACTATATATAAGGTTGAACTGTTAAGATTTTCCTACAAAAATTCTTGTTAAGAATAAATATTTTTAGATAAAACAATTTGTATATTATAATAAAGTAAAATGTACATCTTACAAAGAAAGCATGACTTAGAATTCATTTATTTAGCTTGAAAATATTCCTAAAATTATCAGTAAATATTAAGTAATGTTTAACTGAAACCTATGACAGCATACGCTTATTATATCATGTAACCAGATAAAATAATCCTTTATTTTCTTAGAGCTTTGGTAATATTATCCCTCCTTCATTTTAACGACCCCACGATTATTTTTGCCCCTTTTGTTGTTGCTCATTTTATTTTGCTTTCTCATTTTATTTTTAATTCTACCTGTCATGCTATGGACAGATTTATGAGCAAAGGTTTTCATTTTTCTTGACATTTTCTGGGTCCCTATATCCTGCTCTACATTCATTCTCTCTTGCAAATATCATTCAGTCTGAAGACCAGGATATTCTAAAGGAATTATTAAGGTCACTAGGAGGATGGCGAGCTAGGTGCATTCTTCAATTTGTTCCCTGCAGCCCTTGCCAGTATTTGTCAAGGTCCCCAGTTTCCCATACATACATTATACCTTTCCATCTTCCTTGTTCTGTTCACAATCCCTTTCTTACTCACCATTGTTTCTAGTAATGCTCATTTCTTCTGGGTAGTAGCCCGGGGTAGCTAATGTATCTAAGTCGACATTGCCAAGCAGCAAAACCATTTTGTACTCACTTTCTTTACCAGATGTTATGAATTTCAGATATAGATGGGAAACAGCCTTGCTTTGCAATGACACAGGAAACTGTTTTACTGAGTAGCAACTCTTCTCCTGAAGGCTTACCTTGTTATTACATGCTTGCTAATAAAATCTGGCCCTCAGAATCCTCTATATTATACTATTTCATTGTCAAGACTCTGTTAACTTGAATCTTTGTTTCTCTGTGTGTTCCGTTTCTTACAAAATTAAATGATTTTGATTCTATTTAACTTATCCTATTTTGATTTTCCTTGGTAATGAAAAGTGAGAAATGAGGCATAGAAGTATCTGGGTAATGAGGTGAATATTAGTTTAGGACTTCAATGGGCAGGGAAATAATAAGAGGATCCTTATTATGTACCCTAGGTTATATTTTAAAGTGCTCATTATTATGCCCTTCCAACTAAATAGTCCATTTATTAAAAAGCTGCACAGTTTATTAAATCCCAGGTCCTATGTCACAATTAGCATTCTGCTTCCCATTAAGCAAATTGTTTGTTTTAACAGAAATTGTGGTTCATTATGGCTTCGGATTCTGTTAGTTAGCACGTCCATAGAAGAATTTGAATAGGATCGCTTTAAGTGTAGGAAAGTGATAGGTAGCAATATGGTGAAGGTATCAAATCTATTTTAAATACAAATTTGGTGACTAAAACTAGATCTCTGAAATAATGAAAGACTACTCGACTCTCAAATTAAGCAAATGGCTTCCCTGAAAAACAATACTATGTAGATCATGGCTTTGAAGCAATAAAGAATGACTGAGTCAGGTGTTAATTTTAAAAGGCTTCTATATTATTGGGCTAATATGTCTCTGTCTTAGGTATATTTTTTGATGACACAGATATCAAAAGCAGATTTAAAAAGTAAAATTGTCAATGTCTGGGTGTCCATGTTAAGATGTAACTGCGAACAGTGAAATAATACAGCATGTATCCAAAACATTCAGTTTCAAAAACGTTTGCAGAAACAGGAAAAAACAACTTCTCCTGACTCTGTTACAACCGCCTTTACTCCAGAAGTATTTGTATGCTATCATAGAAAAAATATATTATAAAATTAATAGGAAAGGTAAGTATAAAATTGATGATTGTTTCTCAAATTGGATGCATACAAATCTAATAACCAAACTACTTTCAGAAAGTTAAAGCCATAAACTGAGGATCATTCATGAAACAACGTGAAAGGTAACTTACCAGAGCCATACTATTAAAGAATATTGACCATCCCTTCCCCTGAATTCAACTCTCCTCAAGACCCAGGAACCATCAGTTTGAAAGGAAGCATGAAGACCAAAAGAACCAGAGATAAGGGAGGACTAGAGGAAAACAGTGCCTTCTGTACATGGTAGAACCTCTGTACTCAGAAACTCACAGAAGCCAGTTGGCCTCACAGACCTATAGAAGATCAACCAGGCAACACTGTAGCCTAGAGCTGTGTGTGTGTGTGTGCACATGTGCATGTGCATATGTGATCATCCCTGATTCTTACCAGGCACTATCAAATTTAAAAATTTATATAAAAATAGTTATGTGTAATATGAAGGCATGACATTGTTTGAGATGTTTATACTGTACAAACTAAATCTCCAGACCCCTCACCCTCATCTCTAGTGGATCACACAGCTCTTCATTTTTAGACTACCTTCTCGAACGAAATCTATTGCTTTCTTCTGGACCTTGATCCCAAACTATTTGCTTACACTGGGGACCCACATTCTATTCCAGTCAATAATGCTGGTAGGATAACTTAATATCATAGCCTCTAGAACATGAAACTCTCCAACAGTTTGTAAAACATGGAAGAGAAAAATCTCAGGCACTGAGGATGTGATAGAAGAAATGTATATGAAGTCAAATAAAATATTAAACTTAAAAAGATCCTGGCACAAAATATGCAGGAAATCTAGGAAACAATGATAAGACCAAATCTACGAATAAAGCAATAGCAGAATGAGAAAAATTTTAGCTGAAAGGCACAGTAAATAGTTTTATTTATTAGGATCATAGAAGAAAAATCCCCCAAACCTAAAGAAGGAGATGTCAATCAAGGTACAAGAAGGATACAGAACCCAAAATTGACTGAACCAGAAAAGAAATCCCCCTGGGTATATAACAATCAAATAACTAAATGTACAGAAAGACAACATATTAAAAGTTGCAAAGAAAAAAGACCAAGTAACATATAAAAGCAGATCTGTTAGAATAATACTTGACTTCTCGATGGAGTCTCTAAAAGACAAAAGGGGCTGGACAGTTCTAAAAACTTTAAGAGACCACAGGTTCTTAATACTGTACCATTCTTATTATCAACCCATATAATATGATATCCAACAAAACTTACAATCACAATAGACAGAGAAAAACATTCTGCCATAAAATTCAAATTTAGACAATCTCTGTCTACAAATCCAGGCATGAGTAAGGCACTAGAAGGAAAACAGGCAGCCTTCCATGGAACAAAATGATTCCAAGGAGACATGCAAATGGCAAATCAAAACATGAGTGTCACCGTAGTATTCTGGGTAAAATAAAGCAGCACCTTTTAATAAGGATTAAAAGTATAGATAACTGGTAATAGCCATCTTTTTTTCACACTCCCAATTCAAACCTGTGTACTTAAAATAAAATGCATATTTCAAGCATTCCAATGGCCCAAAGTCAGCTGGGTGGTGGTGGCACATGCATTTATTCCCAGCACTTGGGAGGCAGAGGCAGGCAGACCTCTGCAAGTTCTAGACAAACCTGGTCTACAAGAGCTAGTTTCAGGACAGCGAGGGCTGTTACAGAAAAACCAAAACAAAGAAAAAAAATGACCCAGCGTCAGAGTATTCACGGTTATACTCTTAAGTGCATAAAATAATTAGAGAATTCTCCCTCACTACTCAAAACTTAGGAACTGAATTCAAGAATGACTCCAGACACTACAGTCCTCCGTTCAACCAGCCTAGCTATAGAAGGGGTCACAGGAGAGGGTAGAAGTCATGATCTTTCAGTTAGTGAAAAGCAAGAAACTCTGAAAGAAAGAAAAGAAGGAAAGAAGGAAGGAAGGAAGAAAGGAAGGAAGGAAGGAAGGAAAAAAGGAAGGAGGGAAGGAAGAAAAGAAGGAAGGAAGGGTAAGCAAAAACTTTTATCATTCAAGCATTTAATTAGAACTTCAGAAATAGATTAATTGTAATTGAAAAAGTAATAAAATATAGTTTGGTATTTTATAGATGTCTAAATTAGTATGGTTAATGAAGTTGCTTTGTTTTCTGCTTTGTCAGTAAACTTACTCCTTTCTCATATCCTTAAAATTGAAAAACAAATGGTTCTAAAACTAGATCTATTTTTTAGCCTCCTTAAATTTCAAGGTCTATTAAAGCGACTTTGTTTGTAATAACTGCAGTTGGAAGTGAACTTTTGACTCTTCATTCATTCATTTCCTTTTCTACCAAAAATGTTTTGTATACCATTATACTATGCAACATTTCCTTCTGCTGGTAAAATGTTTAAAATGATTTGGGTTAGCTCGTTTTACTCTATAACTAAATACAAAAATTGAATAATAAAATATATAGAAACCAAACTGATTTCAAATTATATTTTAATTTTACTAATGACCAAATAAACAAGTATCCTTATTTTTTAATGCATCCAATAACATTGTATTCGTTATCTACTATGCTATATTCTCAGTGTAGGGTACAGTTCATTTATAAACTTAATAATTCACATTTTGAGATATAAGTGAACTTAGAACAGGGACAAATGATAAAAATAACAGGGAAAAAAGAAAGAAAGCCCTCCTGTCATCATCTCTACCTATCTGGAAACTTGTTTGTGTGTTCCCCTGGCTGATAGTAGAAGGAATTTCAACATAAAAAGGAAAAAAAAATGTGGTCAAGCTTGCCTACAGAGAGGCATTTCCTTTACTGAGTGATTGCTTATGCCAAACTTTTAAAATAGGTAATGAATCTTGCTTAATGCAAAAATGTGCATGACATGATAGACATCAGTCAAAAAATCAAGCATTTGTATTTAGACATCAGTCACAATAAGTATGCCTAGTTTTAGGTTACTTAAGACTCTCTTTGTGTGTCCCCCTGTTTCTCTGTCTCCCTGCCACCAGTCCTTTCATCTTTTATCTTTCTCTTTAATTGATTAGCCCAATATTATGTCATGCATATACTTGCCACAGCTTCAATTAAGATATCAGTTCTGCCTGATAGGAATTCTGCAGACCACATCTCCAGTTACTTCTGTCAAGGAGACTGTAAAGGGCTGTTTGGGGAAATGCAACCTCCCCCCCCAGAGCTTAAGGATCCCCATGGAAGAGGATCAGAATGAGTGTAGGGGCCAAGGGGATGGAGAACAGCAGGATGCAAGGCCCTCTGAATCAATGGAGCAATGATAATATGAACTTACAGAGACTGAAGCAAGCAATGACACGGCCAGCGCAGGTTTGATCAAGTCATCTGCGTATATATTATAGCATTCTGTTTAGTATTTTTATAGGACTTCTGAGAGTGTGAAAGAGTAGGTTCTGATTTTTGATTCTTCTTTGGGCTCTTTAACTTTTACTGGTTTGTCTCATCTGAATTTGATGTGATGGTTTTTATTTTATAATATTATATTTTATTTTGGTAGGTTTTGTGGTTATTGGTTAGAAGCCTGGTCTTTTCATTGAAAGAGAGAAAGAGGGTGGATTTGGATGAAAGGAGAGTTGGGGAAGTATTGCAAGGAGTAGAGGGATTGGAAACTGTAGTATGTATATATTTTTTTGAGAAAATAATCTAGTTTCAATAAAAGGGCTGAACAGTAAAAAATGAAAATTCATATAGAATGAATATTCCTTATTTATTACCAAATGATGGATTATTCATGTATTCTCTCTGACTGATGCTTGAAGAATTGAAAAACACTTGCATTAGAAACAGAGGGAAGACAACCGGCATAGTGGGGCTTAGATATATTGACACTCCGAGCAAGGGGATAGCAGCTTTGATTGACATGTCTCATGACTTTGGTTTAAGCAGGAGGATTACTTCTATTAGGTTTGACTACATTTGACACTTCTGCAAAAGAGGGACAGACAGTTAGGTAATGGCAAGAATGCAGTGATGAAGTCATGGGAAATATATAGAAATAGGGCTATGTTAGGGAGTTTTGATGACAAAATGGATGTCTCTGATAGCACAATGAAAGAGTACGAAATGATGGAGAAGGGTGCCAGATGGCCTTAGATTAAATAATGTACTGGCCAATTTTAAGTTTAAAAAAAAAAGGAAAAAACTTAAGTAATGATGAATGACCTGATAGGCCCAGACATAGGTATTGATTGAAGCTAACAGAAAACTCCAGCATGATGGAATACTTTTGAATTTCTCTCAGATGTTTCTCTCCAAATTATCCACGGTATAAGATTATTTCCCTGCTGAGCTTCTCAGAGGTAATTGTGCTAAAAATATTTCATGAGGAAAGGTTAAACAAATTTGAATGTTTTTTAATAAATGTTTGGGATAATTTTTAATTTTCCTCTTTATATAGCAATAATTTATACACCACTGCAAAAATTTTCAACAATACTGTCAGGAACACTATTTTAGCCAAGTGTCTGAGAAATAAACAATAAAGTTTAGCTAAAAATGCAGCACATAACAGATTGTGTATTATCTTAAATTTATTAACTTATTTTAGCAAAATATCTTAACTTTTTTAGCCAGGACTTCCTGTGAAATGGAAAAATAAAGAAATTAAAACTATGGAAATAATAAAATGTAATAAAAAATAATTTTTACTAATGATAAAGCAGATGAATTTACTGAAGATGTATTAGCAAATACACAACTATCATTCATAAAAGTCCACTGTAATAATAATGATTATGCTTCAAAATGTTTTTAATAGCTAATGTAAGTCAGTACATTGGGATTCTAGGAGCAGAAGAATTAATATTACTTCCTCAGTCATTAATGATATGTTTACTATTCTGATGTACAGACATTTGTAGATAAGGTTGATAACCTGGAGAAGAGCTAACCATAGAGGGGTTAAAATCATATGAGAAACCTGTGATATTAAGGAGGAAGTGGAATGTGATGGTATGAAGTAATACATTCCAGAATGGAACCCTGATGAAAGCAATTCTATTAAGAGAAAAATATAGTTAGATACAAATGAATCCTACTTAACATAGAGAACTTTTTTCCATAACTATAGTTATTCACAAACACATAAAACAAACCAAAACAGAAGAAAAGGAAGGAAAATAGCACCTCATTCTCCATGTATATCCATGTGTGTGTTACTAAAAGTAAAATTATATGTTACAAGAGGAGAAACATTCTGAAGTTTATTTAAACAATCAGAAATGTATATATGGTGGCACCATCTTGGCCATCTGAACAGTTGATGGTGCTGTCTGGGAAGGTGTAACACACATTTCTGGAGGAATTACTTCATTGTGTGGTGAGATTTAGATTATAAGGCCTCCATGAATTTTAATTGACTCTCTCTCTCTTTTGTTTTTGCAGCTCAAAATGTGAGCTCTGAGCATCCTATTCTTGTTGCCCATGCTTGTTTCCTGCCTCAAATAGCTACCATGACAGACTCTTAGCTATCTATAAGTTACCTCGGCCATGCTAGGTGTTTTAACACAACAGCGTGATACTAATACCTTTTGCATAGTATTTTGTTCTCCACCTGTGTAGCTAAAAGTGAGAGTTTCATTTACCTAGATATATAAATCCTTACTACGTGGTACTCTATGAAGAATGCTGAAAAAGATAATAATTCTTCTTATTCAATATAATTTTAAGACTTCATCATGCTAACCAGGCGGTGGTGGCATACGCCTTCAATCCCAGTACTCCAGAGGCAGAGGCAGATGAATCTCTGTGAGTTCAAGGCCAGCCTGGTCTACAAGAGCTAGTTCTAGGAGAAGTTCCAAATGTACAAAGAAGCACTGTCTCAAAAAAGAAATGACTTCATCATGCTAATGTCTAATGAGCTTAAAGGTTACAATTGAATAGGAGCAGTTATCTATTGTTTGATATTACTTGGTGGCATACAGTATTTAGTCTATTCTTAAAGAATGAGACATCATCTTCCCATTACAAGGAAACGAAGAGTAGAGCAATGGGAAAGTGTGTACATGTATGAAAATAATGGTATGGCCAGTGAGCTTAAAGGAGGCAATATTGCTAATTAGCATTTATGTCTAATGACACTTCCTGAGTCCATATCATCCCAGTCTATTAATTGACAGAAATTTTCTTTCTTCCTTTGGGATTATCTCAGAACTTACTACTAATCAAAATCTTTTCACTTCTTGAACACAATAAAGTTCTCATCTTGAGGATTTTACATATCTAACACCATATTACAGGTAAAAAATTTCATCCCAGAATTGTTTAACAACCTATCTATGAACACAGTTGTGTGTCAGAGCACACATCCATAGGATTGTGCATGTAATCTTATGATATTAAATGCTAATGCTAACTATAGAGAGTTAAATTTTAAAAAAGGCTCTACTTCATGGGTTATTCACAGGGGCGAGTGCCCTTCTCATAACTGTTCCTTCCATCCTGACACTTCATCCTATACTAGACTTTTATGACCATATTTGAAGTTCAAACATTCTCTACTAGTTAATGGGTACATTCTTGAACAAGGATTGTGAAAATCCAGAGAGCATCTCATGATTTTGGTAGTTTTCCACTCCTTCTCTACTTACCAACTGTTTAATCAGATTCATTCCCAATTAGAACTGGTAATCCAATTTCCCTAAAGAAATTATTAATATAGTACTAATCCAATCATGTATACCCTGCTTGTATTAGAAATTACTGGAAAACTTCCATAATCACCTGTATGGCTGCATGTTTCCTAATCAGATACTATGTGTTTCTATGCTGCAAACCTTTGTACTCTTGTTAGAGACTCCTTTTGCTCTGACCATTTTTCTTGGGGCTTCAGTTTAATTTGTAGCCTTTCAACTTCCCTATGGTTTCTGCTTTCCCTGCTCTATTCTCATGCAGACACTGAAGCCACTTCTGTCTTTTGGATTCTTCCATTGTTTTGCTTCCTCAGGCTCAGGTTTTGTGTTTGGACAAAGGAGCAGAATTTGCCTCCTTCCTATGATATCTCGCTGTTAGCTGCCTGCCCAAGCGTTTTCACATAAGGCATCGTCTACACACATTCTTCTTTTATTTCCCTCTGTCTTTCCCATGGTGAGAATGTACTGCGTCTGCATATATGATCGTTCAAACCTGCCTGCTGCTCAGCCCAGTAAATTACTCACTTCCAATGACATTTCCTTCTGAGCTGCCCAAGGGACCCATTCCCACTGGTAACAACTGCCATTGATAAGGAGTGCTATTTGAAACAAGTGCCAAAATGTGTTTCTCCGTGCTCGTCTTTGACTTGAACTTCCAGGTTTCCATTTCATTCAAGTCTACTGACCTGTTTAAGAAAACTTTGTAGAGATTGGGAAGTGAACCTCGTAGAACATCTTGACATTCATGATCCACAGATTCCTGTCTCTCTTCCTTTTGCATTCCATGCTTTTGTGACTGGGATGAAATATTACTATATCATAAAATATAGACATATCCTCTAAACTGTTTCATTTTCTCTCAATCGTACTCATTTAATGTACTAGCCACAGTGTACTAGACCCTAACCATCACCAATAATTCTAGCCTCCTTACATCCATGGCCAGCCTGAGCTCTATGACTTTTTTAAAAAAAATGTTTCATTTTTTTATTCTTCTTTCATACAATGCATCCCAATCACAGCCTTCTCTCCCTTCCCTCCCACATCCTCACCTCACCTCTCCCCAAAAGCTTCTGTTCCTCTGTTTCTCTTCAGAAAAAGCCAGTCTCCCAGTGATATCTAACCAAACCTGGCGTTATACAATATAATAAGTCTAGGCATATACCCTTGTATCAAAGATGCATGAGAAAACTATGTAAGAGGAGATAGGTCCCACAAACAGGCAAAGTGTCAAAGACATTCCTACTCTCATTGTTAGGACTCCAACAAAAACCCCAATCTAAAGAATCACAGGATGTATGCAGAGGGCCTTTGTCAGACCCATGTAGCCTTTGTGGTTTTTGCAACAGTCTCTGTGAGCCCCTGTTAGCAGTGCTTAGATGTTACTATGGTCCATGTTCACCTGGTGTTCTCAACCCCTCAGGTTCCTACATATCTTCTTTCTTCTCTTCTGTGGTTTCCCAAGGTTTTCATCAGGTTTGGCTATGTTTCTCTGTATCTGGTCCCATCAGCTGCTGGAAGAAGTCTCTCTGATGACAACTGGGCTAAGCAATGTCTCTATGAGTATAGCAGAATATCTCCAGGAATCATTTTATTGTTTTTTTTATTATTTGGTCAGTCATGTTTGGTTTTACCTTTGGACGGAGTCATTCAGCTTATAGATTCTGGTCATTTAGGCACTATGGGCCTGAACTCCCACTTGTGATGTGGGCCTCAGCTTAGACCAGTCATTGGTTGGACATTCTCATAAGCTCTGAGTCACTGTTCCCCTGCTATAGCGTATAGACCTAAACTAAGAATTCTCATAGAGAAATTTGAAATGTGTGAGAAACAAAGAAATGTTCAATGTCCTTCATCACCGGGTAAATGTATATCAAAACTACTTTGGCATTTCGTCTTATACCTGTTTTAATGGCTAAGCTCACCAACACAAATGATAGCTCATGTTGGCAAGGAAGTAGAGCATGGGGAACACTCCTCATTGTTGGTGGAGTGAAAACACTTACAGCTACTCTGGAAATTAATACCTTGCTTTCTCAGAAAGTTGAAAATTGATCTACCTCAAGATCCAGTTATACAACTCTTCAGCATATTCCAAAAATACTTTATTCACAATAGCCAGAAACTGGACACTGAAAATTACCTAGATGTCCCTCAACCTAAGAATGCATAAAGAAAATGTGGTATATTTACACAATGGATTATCACTCAGCTATTAGAAAATATGGCATAATTATATTTGCACACAAATGCATGAACACATTTTCATTTTATTGAATATTTACAATGAGTTTACAAACCGGATACAACATATCCTATGAGAATTATACATGCCGGTTCCTGATTAATATCTCATATTCAATGTATAGAAGCTAGTGTGGAAAACAAAATTCAGCCCACATTTTCTGATGATTAAACATTTCCATAAATGCAGTACCTGCATAACAAATAACTTAGACAAAAAATCTAAAAACAGAAAACTCAGTTTTTTCATCCCCCGTATACTAACTTGTAAGTCAATATCTTTTCTTTCTATGACTATAATAATGGTGGAGGAATAAGAGTAGAAACACGTGATGCTTCTTCAGTGTGTTATATGATACTCTTTTGTGGGAAATATGAACAAACATCTATTCATCCCAGACAGGGAATCAGTAAGAGATCAGATTAAGCTTATCAATAAAGTTCTAACTCATGGATTAACAATTTTTATTGGAGCACTGTATATGTTGGTAAAAGGTCAGTTACAGAAGGAAAAATGGTGCAATGATATGAAGGTCACCAAATGTCCACCACAACATTATGAAAGCTGGAAATTTAGAGTGCATGGTGTTGTCCACAGAGCAACATCTCAACAGGGAGGAGGGTCTGTCTCCTTTACAATTCCTTCAAACCTGTTCTAGAGAGCTCATTAAGACTGAGAGTCTACTAAATGCTTGTTGCCTTTGTTTCCCTCCCTCCCTCCCCCTCTCTCTCTCTCTCTCTCTCTCTCTCTCTCTCTCTCTCTCTCTCTCTACCCCCTCTCTCTCTCTCTCTTTGTGTGTGTGGCTTGGCTGGTCTGAGCCTGCCTTTCAGCTATCCTTATAGTTTTTATATACTTCAGAAGAAAGAGGTCTAGGCTATCAAGGACTCCCTAAAGCTTTTGGATTGTTGACTTCCTTAGTTTATCAAGTTGCAAGATGAAATGTTTCAGATCTCTGTAGAGCATCCTACATCCTAGTGAACTTTCTTCCAAGATGGGTGGTTTTATCTTGGTGGAAGTTGTGGCACAACAAGGTGTCATTTTGGCAACCTGGAGCTGATATGTCATTGAAGTAACCTATATAGTATATTTCCCAAAGTGTGTAATCACACAAACAAGTTGTTTGGTAAAAATTATGCAACAAATTTTAACTACCTCAAAATCTACTTACAATTGCTAAAACAATTCAAATTAAAATATTCTCAAACTTCTAACATAACAATTAATGCTAGTTTAATAGCAATAATTAAATTATATACACTAAGGTCACATGCATTATATAATTATCTATTTTTTTCCATTTGGTCTTACAGAATTACTGAATTAAACACATTTCCTTGTCTTATACATCAACAAATTAAGAATTGAGAAATATAACATTTCCTCTCAATTAAGTTCTACTTGAAAAATATTTAAATTCATTATTCTTATTTAGATTCAAATCGGCTACCCACCCCTTCTTCGGGTAATCACATAGTGTCTCTAACTTATTAAACAAAACAAACAAAGGAGTATGATATATGTAAAGTCAATAGTTGCACACTTAGTGACAAAATATCTATTCACATGACGAAAATTCTTAACGTGCAAACTTCATAGTGATTCTCAGAGTCAGCCCTGATGGATGACACTATTACTACTGCGTTCAAATCCTCTGACAAGATCACTGACAATCAATATCCCTTCCAGTGTCTCAGCGAAGAAATCTGAATGAATGCAAATTGAAAGCACTTTCACACGTTCAGACCATTATCATAAGAATTTGCACGTTTCAAAGTTAAATAGCAAAATAGATACTATCTTCTTTTCATTCAAAACAATATATCAAACATTAGATTGTGGACTACACATTAAAATTCTGTTTTGTTTCTGGTCCCTATGAAAATAACTCTTTAGCAAAATATACTGAGTTCCTTTTAGCTTCCTTTTAATATAAATGTTTTCTCTCTGCAGAAAATCTAAAATATTTCAATAAAGGACCTCTCCCTCTCTCTGTTGCTCTCAGAATCTCTCTCTCTCTCTCTCTCTCTCTCTCTCTCTCTCTCTCTCTCTCTCTCTCTCTCTCTCTCTCTCTCTCTCTCTCTCTCTCTCTCTAACAAGTTTGCTAGACTGAGTAGTACAAGACTGTATTAACAGTTGTTTCAGAAGCAGAGGCAAAAATATCTGATCTCAGTACAAAGACGACCTCGCTTGCAAGCTGAGTTCAAGGCCTGCTTGGGAAACCTAGTGAGAGCCCAACTTGAAGTAAAAATGTGAAAAATAGAAAAATAATGCACTAGATATGTCAGCATTAGAGCATTCATAAGACCCTACTACAATTCCTTCTGTTTCACTCTCTCTCTTTTCTGTTTCTTTTTCTTTCTCTCCCTGTCTCCCTCTCTCTGTTTCACTCTCTCTCTCTCTCTCTCTCTCTCTCTCTCTCTCTCTCTCTCTCACACACACACAGAGAGAGAGAGAGAGAGAGAGAGAGAGAGAGAGAGAGAGAGAGAGAGAGAGAGAGAGAGAGAGGAAGAAAAAGAGAGACACTAGAAACAAAATGAAACAAACGTCTGAGGTTTATAATGCTTTAACCATTAAGGGATAGCTTTATATATCACTGAATCCTCAGGGCTTTGAAGAAGAAAGGATTCCTTCTCAGGCACATGGATGATATGCCCTATCATCTTCCTCCTCTCCTCTTTCCCAGAGCTTTTCATCTCTGTGCAGCCACAGTTGCTACGAAGTGAGGCAAAGAGGTCTCAGGAGTACCTTAGAAATGTATGCAGAGAGAATGATAAGACACATAATGTTTTAAGCAATTTAGTTTCTCATTTAAAAGTCCTGATTTCTAGTACTTTAGGCAGAATGTGTTTCATCGTGACACAGGAATACCTCTGATTCAGACTGTAAGGCACACATACGAGTTGTCTGGAAGCATGTTCTCACTGCCATCCCATCTGCAACTGGAGCGATCAGATACGTTCTTTGCCATTATTTTCACACTACCTAGCAAGCGTAACCTGGTAAGAAATCATTAATATTTAATGACTTATCTCAATTGACTTCTCTAGAGTTTGCATAATGATTAAGGAATGATTGCATATTTTATGGAAAATTATTAGTTTCTATTTGTATAAAAATAGAGGAAAATGATATTTAAATTAACGTAAAATTTTAATGTAACTATTTTTATACCCATTCACCCTATTATAACAAATAGGCCTAAGGTGGTTTCTTATATGTATTGTTATACAACAGTAATTCATTTATCATGGTTCTGAAATTGGGAAGTCTCACATCAAAGCATCGGCACATATGATATCTATTAAGGCCTAGATTCCTAGTTCATGCAAGACACCAGCATGCTGTGTCCTCATATGCGAAATAGAAGCAGACTCCCTCAGGCTTCTGTAATAAAAGCACAAATACCCTTTCTGTGCACTGCCTTTGTGACCCAGTTATTCTCCAAATGCCACTTCTTGGGGTGCCATTGTTTACAGAATCAGAATTTTCATGTATATATTCTGGAAAGAAATAAACATTTCGACTATAGGAGATAACATTTATTACAGAAAAAAACACTGCAACAATACAATGAAAACAAAAATCACCAGAAAAGAAGGAAAGAGGAAGAAGAGAAGAAATGGAAGAAGGAAGTTGGAGAGGGGAGAAAGAAGGAGAAAAGGAGAGGCAGGAGACAGGTGTGTGTGTGTGTGTGTGTGTGTGTGTGTGTGTGTGTGTGTGCGTGGTTAGTTGTTACACTTGAAAACCTTAAAACATAGAGCTCAGGAAATATTAATGTAACAAATAAATACCAGAAGAACTAGAAATGCCAGAATAAAAGAAATCAAATATTCTTTACTACTACATCAATAATAAAATAAATTTGTGCCAACCCAAGAGAACCATTTTTAAAAGTCACCACATAAAATGTGGGAAAGTGTTAAAATGTGACAAAGCCAGGCGGTGGTGGCGCACGCCTTTAATCCCTGCACTCGGGAGGCAGAAGCAGGTGGATCTCTGTGAGTTCGAGACCAGCCTGGTCTACAAGAGCTAGTTCCAGGACAGGCTCCAAAACCGCAGAGAAACCCTGTCTCGGAAAACCAAAAAAAAAAAAAAAAAAAAGTGACACAACTTTTCACATAATGATACACTTGAGTACTGACTGTTCTTATCTTACATGGATGAAATATGTACTTGTTATGAAGAGCTAAACATAATATTTAGTTCCTGAAAGCCCAGGGTGGAATCCCATGTGTATCAACATCTAATTCAATAATTTAAGGTATTCAGTGGATGGAGGATGATCTGGAGCCTTCACAGAGATAATCAACTGAATTAGTATGACTTAAACAAGATAAAAGCATTAGAACTCCTTACCCTGGAATACAGAAAGTTTAAAATCTTTTGCCTCATTTTGAATCACATATATTCTATCTGTAAGTAGAAAACATATTTTTAAAGAGCAGCCATCATTTTTTTTTACTAAATTAAATGTATGCTTCACCCTTTGCATAGAAGAGGTTATAGTAAATCTTGGGAATAAGAAGAAAGTTTCTAGTAGTTTCTATTTGTACTTTGAAAAATACTCGCTTCCAGATTCTTTGTTCACTTGTGTCTAACTTTCCCTGCCTTCCTCTTTATAATATTTTTCCAATAATATGTGATGTAGAAAATAGTCTTTTTCATCAAATTAATTTCTATCTGTTAAATCTCTTGTAAACTTTGTTTTTTGTTGTTGTTTGTTTGTTTTTTTTTTTTTCTTTTTTTTTTTTTTGAGACAGGCTTTCTCTGTCTCCTTGGAGCCTATCCTGGAACTAGCTTTTGTAGTCCAGGCTGCCTCTGCTTCCCAAGTGCTGGGATTAAAGGTGTGTGTCACCACCTCCTGTCTCCTCGCTTGTTTTTGAATGGCTGATTCCTAGTCATTTTGATCTACAGCTTTACCACTAAACCTGCTATAGTCAACCAATGACTATCAAATGATCTTTCTTTAATCATTTGTAGTAAAGTTATCTTTCTGAGAGTTACGCTGTATCTCTATTTTATTCTCCTATATATATACCTTTATCCCCTTCCTCCTGTAGTGAATTTCTGAATGCAGAAATCTTGCCTTTTTTATCTGTCTTTATATTCTCATCTGCTAGAATTGAGTGTGGTAGAATGCTGATACTCAACCTATGTTCCTTTAATAAGCATAAAATATCCAAGCTAAACCATTATGTTGGTATTGGCTACTACTTCATAGACATTCACTATTTATCTGAGAAATCGTAGCTAGTTTCTTGGATTGGAGTTGCCTTCTTGATATTATTTACCATTCTATTCAGCATTAACTAATCTTACAAATGGCTTAATTACTTAAATACATCTAAGTCCAAAGAGAATAAATCTAGAATTTTATAAGAATTGAGGCATGTTTCCAGTGTTCTAGAAAAGCAAGCACCCTACCAAACAAATCAAAAGATATTTCAGCAAGTTGTTAAGGATCAACATCCCCTTAAGTAACAAAACCAAAAGTGTAGTGTAAGTATGAAAAAGGAAAGAAATGCTGTCACTGAGAACAATCTTAAAGTCTTCTACAGATCCAAGTGGGAAACCGATATCGTAAAGATTCAGATCAAATGTTTTATTGATTTTTATGATTCCACACTGCTGTATCCAGTACTTCCAATATAAGCTTTAAAAGTGAGTAAACATTTCTCATGGTTTCTGATAGATATTGGCAGGCAAGGCGAAAGTCTAGAATAAAAAAATATATCTTAAAAAGATTAAAGAAAACAATCATTTCTCAAGTCTGAAAACACCAAACATATATTTGATAGACTTATGTTTTGTAAAAAATAGGAAAAGTGGGAAAACTGCAGTTAAAATATCACTATTGTGTCTAATACATGTATTCAACATTTATGCCACATTTCAGTCCATTGAAAATTTTCACTATCAGAATCAAAAGTTTCTCAGTATTTTGCAAAATATAGATTGCTTGTTTGCTTTTTAATATGACTTCAATGGCAACATATAAAGAAATTGGAAAAGCTACTCCTTTACTCAAAAGAAAATATGTACTAATAAAACAATAATTTTTCTACACTCATAACTGAGTCCACAGGGCCACAGGGCAAATGCTACTCTGATAGCTGGAGAGATAGGCTGATAAACCCTATATAAACCCAAAAATGAAACCAAACCAAAAATCTGATACGCCCAAATCTGCTTTCTGGGATCAAAGTCCTACAGGTTCTGAAAAACCGAAAGAAATGATGGACAATGTTCAATTAAGCATTTAACTCCTTTGAGATTGGTAGCAGACATGAAAACAGATCCTGGGGCCACATTCTTTATCGGGTTCTTATTGCCAGGATTCAACTTGTGTCCCTGTCCTTGGGGAAGGAGAACTGTCTGTTGGAGAGCCATTCACGTCCTTCTCTGTCAAAAAAACATGTTTTCGAGGGAGGAAGCAGTCATTGACAATACAAACACCAAGTGAAAGCTAAGGTAAGAAATCTGTGCACTATAGCATGCACCTGCCTTCCTTTCTACTCAGAGATGGGCGTGGGATCAGATCCATTAAGTAGATTGAGAATGTCAGTGCCAAAATGAGTAGTAGTAGGACTTGGGTTAAGTACACACCTCTAGGAGACAGAAACAGCTGCAGAGGACTTTTAATTGTAACATAGGCCCACAAGAGCCTTGGTGTATCACAAAACCAAAACATCCTTTTCTTCACCACATCATACCATCACATTGTCATAACAGCAGTGGATTACAGCAGAAACATCTACAAACACCGAATTACAGAGTAAAGGTCCAAAGGGAAGAAGGGAAACAAAAACAGGGACAATAGGAATTTGAAGTCTATGGAACACACACACACACACACACACACACACACACACATCATATGTACACCATGAATATTAGACCCATTTCTAGCTCCTAGTTAAATTAAGCCCACTTAGAAGTCTATTAATAAGAGGAAAACTATGTTCTTGGATCTGTGCATACCCTCCAACTGACATCATCACTCACATTTGTAGATGGGGCTGTAGAACAAGCATTAACATGTCTAGGAGTAACACTGACACATACAGAGAAAATCCTAATGTTCAACTACCAATAGGAGATAGAGATTGGCAAACATTATGGACACATTATATAGTTTTTGGTATGTTTCTGTTTTAAGAGGGTCCTCTACATACTTCTTCCTCCTGCATCCAATGGCCACTACTGTTCCTCTATAGTTACTTTGAAATCTTTAAACATAAAGGCAAAGGTACTAGACATTTATCATAAAGTAAAGTGGATTCTGGGTTCATGATTATAGACATCTCTCAAATGGGGAATTCTGTCTGTGATATGCTGTCTTAACAGAGCAGCAGTCTGGTATAACACCCATGATGCCATATGTATGAAATGCAGAGTGCAAAGAAAGAGAATACCCCAAAAGAAAACTAATCCCCTTGCTGACATAGCTTATTTTTGTTTAGACTTACTTTAGCTGAATCCTTTAAAAACTGGGTTTATATGATAAAATACATACATACATACATAATACATATTTACAAACCTAAATTTATATTTTAAAGGGACCAGTAATATCAATTAAGAATATATAATCACTTGACAATATGATATGGTATTTTCATCTACAAATGGACTGAGCCACATTTATAGCTAACCTGAAATATATGCGACTCATGAGCACAGATTGGTCATGCCTGATTCTTGGCCTTAAGAAGACACTTTTTAAATATAATTTACTAATTTTTGTTTTATATGGTATGGATGTGTTTGAATCAATGTATGTGTATTGCCATATGAGTGCCCAATGAAACCCTTGGAACTGGAATTGCAAATTATTTGGAATTTGAACACATGTCCTTTGCAAAGCTAACAAATACTCTTATGTACCAATGTGCAACTATTTTTGAATGGCAGCTTATGAACTGATGGCATTCAGTATCTGCTAGTGGTTCAAGGGTGATGGAAGAAAGTTTCCAGAAGTAGAATGATTATCACCAATAGAGTGTATGAACTAAGTGACACTAGATCCTTCCATATATGAACTTTTTAGATAAGAAAGTTAGATGTACATTTTTATAATATTCTACTTAGATACAACTAAGAGAAGATTGGTCTAGAATGTCATAAGTTCAGGCAAAAGACCAACATAGACTGTTTTTTTTAATAATTCGATGGTTTTTAACCTGTGGATTGTAGCTCCTTTGGGGGCTGCATATCAGTTATCTTAATTATTAGATATTTACATTTCATTAGAGTAGAAAATATATTTAAGAAGTAGCAACAAAATTATTTTATAGTTGGGAGTTACGACCACATGAGGAACTACAGTAAAGAGTCTCAGCACTGGGAACATTGCGAACCAATGGTATGAAAGTGGGCTTGGTGATAAGGTAGAAATGGGAGCTCTAGTTTATCGGGAGACAAATTTAGTACAGTAGCTTGTAATCTAAGAACTCAATCCCGCTTCTCCCACCCGTGGAATACAATATTTCTGCTTTATTCTCGTGGTTGGAACAAATGCTCACTTAGCCACACTCTACCTCTTCTGTCTTGTCATCTGCTTCAGGCTGTGTATTTTTTTTTTTTTCTTCACTTCTGGGTTTACTGCTACCTGTTGTGCGTCTTAACTTTGCGGGCTACAGATGTTTTTGAGATACTGGTGCTAAGGCTGAGAGACAGAGCTCGAATTCTTCTATGAAGGATGAACAGAAGACCCTTAAATGTAAAGACAAAAAGGAAAACAAACATCATGAAGGCAGAGTAAATTAGTAGCTAAAAATGGTCTTTGACACCAAACCAATTCACATGATAAATCAGAAAGATCACAAGTACACAGTATTTGTTACCAATTAATTTCGATCTACTTCATTATACATTTTTAAAATATCTCGATACTGAATTTAAAATTTCAAAATTATTCATGATCATCAAGATATCATGGAATAGTTTTAAATACATATTTTTAAATTAGAACAAAAGGTAATAGTTTACAAGAATGCTATTATAATAGCCAAAGAACACACATTGCAAGATTCATAATGTCACTAATAGGGAGAAGTGGGTGACATTTTTATATATCATCTATTTGAATAACATTAATGTACATACATTATAGAGAAAACCAGAAATTAGATTCTATGATGAAATTATAGCCAGACAAAGGATATAATTCCCATCCTTTGTAGTTACATTCATGGAATATTATAATCTCTTACTTTCTAATCATACATTTACCTTCTAGAGGTAGGTATTATTAATATCTACATTTCAAAGGAAGAAGCATGAACAGAGTGTATAAGAAATGTGTCAGGTCTGAGTAGGAGTGTTTATTAAAGTATAAAGTGCTTGCTGTACAAGTGTAAGGATTTGAGTTTGGATAACCAACACACTTATATTCAGGGGGTTGTATGGCTGCAAACCAACCTCTAGACATGGGGAGAAAATGAGGTTCTGAGCCTTGCTGACTGCCAGTCTAGCTGACTTAGTGAGCTCCAGGTTTACCAAGAGACTGTCTCTCATAATAATAATAAATAGATAATAGCAATAACAATAGAAAGAGTTAAGGAAGTCAACCTCAGCCTTAGAATACATTCACACCCACATATTCACATGCACATGCATGCACATATCTATATACAACACACACAGGTAGCCAAAATAAAACATACAAATCATAACACATAACAAGGAGGTAGTGAAAATGTGGAGGTTAGTCTGTTTAAACTCACCACAGTTGTTGGGTTTTAAGCACTTATGACAAGTTAGGGAGTTGTGAAGATTCACTTAAGTAACTAAAAGAATTGGAAATTCCAAAGTAAGAAAATGTTTGGCTTTTTTCTTACTCATTACTGCTTTATAATTTAGGCTAAGAGAAATTAAAACCACAGTATAAAATGGATTACTGACAAGTTATACGGAAATGTTCGAGTAGAAATGCTTCGTCTTTCCAGTCAAACACAGTTTTTTTCCCTTCATATGGATTGAAATGCTGTTGCTTAGGTAAACTGAAACTGTTTTATACTTAACCTGTTTTTTTTTTCTTTTCCAGAGACAAAAAAAGCAAAAATATTGACATGCACATTAGGTATTAATTCATTTTTTATTTTCCATCTTTTTGCCATGATATTATTATGTGACAGGTCAACGCTGTAGGTTAAAGACTAAGTTTCAAAGCAGATGGAAAAATGCAGTAGACACAATTTCAGCAGCTTCCTAAGGCTCTGCAGAAAGAAGGTCAACCCCCCAATCCAATCTGTAATGATTGCTTCCCTCACCTGCTGTGAAAGCAAGCCCAAATATGTCTTTTTCTCCATTTCTCTACCTGGACAAACGACCACCCCTGTACATTTTCTTCTCTGTGTTCTTGAATCCTTATGATAGAATTCAAGAAAGGAGATGATCCATCTCCATTAACATCCAAGGAAACACCAGGAGTATCTACTGTTGGAGCTAGTCCCAAAGTTCCAAGTTCCATCATTTATTCGACTTGGTATTTCTACATGATAACCAGGTGTAACTAGTAGATTCTGAGCCATAGATGTAGTAATTGATGCAGAAAAGTATCTTGAGAAAAAATAGCATTGCGCTCATATATTTGTATATTTATTGGTGAGATTATTTATAAGCTGAGCAAATAAAATTGTGTAGAAACACAAGAGGGGAAGTTAGTAAAATAATGTGTGATGTTTTGGTAGGAAGGGAAGACTTGTGCCATAAAATTAGAATACCTGATTTATGTTGTTAATATGATTCTTCCTTTAAACACATTTGTTTCATCCTGTACATCAGCACTCGGTTATTCTATATGTTTTAAATATTTGAAGCAAGTCATAAAGCATATTCATGATTTCAAAGGTATGTCTTTCATATGTGGTTGATTTTAAAGACTATTTTTACATAACATTCATATCCTTTGATACTTTGTGAGGTTCATGACCATGCATTCAGAGACTCACAAATTAATTTGTGATTTTTTAAATTGCATATTGATAATGATAAAACAGCTGAGAATTCACACATTTACCCTGAAGCATTGAAACAGTAACAACTGTTTATTGATTATCCCAAGAATAAAAAAAATGTGATACTAGTTCATAAAGCATATCAGTTGCTGAATTTTTTTTCTCTATAAAATAACCTCTGATGATTCTTTTCTTTTTTAAAAAAAGCGCTACAATATGTAGAGGAGAAAGTACACACGATTGATGCAGAAAAAGAACTGTTTCTTTGATTTTCTTGAGGTAGTTTATTTGCTAAAATTAAGATTGTATTTAATGGTTTCCAAATAGCTACACATATTCCATAGTTCCCTGTGGGTTGTTTAATTTCTAAGAATTAACATTAATCTGTTGACTTTTGAGTTCTTCATAAACATCCATGTGGTACACAAACATGAATGTAAACAAAACACCCATAGACATAAAATAAATCTGAAAGATTAAAAATTAAAACATTGAAATCCTTATTTAGAACAGAGCATCAGGAAATCAGTAGGTTGGGTGCTTTAAAGAGAATACAATCGTTAGATTAAGTGGGAGCTAACCTAGTGTTGATTACATTCTGTTTCCAAGTTCATGTTGTTATGAGTAGAGGGGATAGAACTCAAATCCTAAACCATGCATGGCCAAACTTTCCAATAGATCCAACACCCTAGCCCTAGCTTTATGACTTTCAGGTTTGCACTGTACTGCTTTCCAAGACAAAAAGAAATTATATATATATATATATATATATATATATATATATATATATATATATATACTCATTGAGTTAGGATATTAGAAACAATGCCTTAATAGAAATCAGTAATAAAAGATATAATTACTAGGAACATTTGCTACAAATGTCATTGATTAAATCTGTGAGAATAAGATGCTATAGAAGGATAGTTCCTCTTGAATTTGAAGGATAGTAGATTTAGGAAGTAGAATCTTAGAGATAAAGAATGAAGGTAGAGGCCTACTGTAAAACTTGCTGTAGGATGGTGTGTGGTTTCCTATACTCTTAAACTTTCAAATTTGAGATATTCTATTGCTCATTTCCCATTTTCCTAGGTTCATCTTGTCTATGCTTGAGTGAGCTTCGGCATAGGAGCCCTGTCAAGTTGACTCATTCACCTCTGGGGCTTTCTTTAATATACATTCTACTTCAGCATTTTATATAGATAGAGAATGACCTGACATGGAATATAAACACAGAAAATAAACATGAGGCCTTTCTTCATAGAAGGCATTGCAGTCTTTATGTTGACTAACCTCTAGGCGGTGTATTTGATTGGGAATTGCAGGGTATATTACAAAATAAGGTGTTTCTAACTTGAATTCCTCACTGTGATTAGGGCAAAAGGATTTTGAAATGTTCAAGAAATACCCACAGTGTCGTAGAAGAAGAAAACATTGGTTGACGTAGAAAGGTCTGAGGCAGTCATGAATATTTTTTCAGGCTTTGAGTCATCAAAAATGCGCCAGATCATGTAAGCTTTTACTGACTACTGACTTTACTGTAGAAGTAAAACACTGAATTATGCATATATTGTCAATGATACCACTTTTCCCTCATTGTTCCCTTGTCCTTTATATTTCTATTAGTCATTTACCTAACCAAAGATGTTTATACATTCATTTACTTATGAAATTATTTTCCTAACACATGTATAACACAAATTGGCTGTTTTTCCATTCTATCAGAGCTTAGAATTTACAACACAGCAAAAATATCTACTCATATTTTATCTTATAGCTCTGTGAAGTCCTCACAGATATTCCTATAGAAACATATGGGTGTTAGGAATTGATTTGAGATTCTCTGCAAGATCAAGGTATGTTTCTAACTGCTGAGCTATTTTTCCATCCCTCTAAATACTTTAATTTTTAATTAATCTATGGTTATAATAAAAATTATATCAATAACATAGCTCATTTATGTGCTCAGACAACATTTGGGGACACAGTGCTGCAGCATTTAGTGATTTTTTTTGTAACAGATTTTTACTAAATATATTATTTCATAAAACCTTGCTAGCAAATATTTGATGAGTTTTAGAGAGGCAACTACTTAAGATAGTATCCTGTAATAAATAAATTAAAATTACGTTCTTTTCGCTAGTGTGGTTTGCTGGTTAGAAGGACCTTGGTTTGATTATTATTAGAGCATGAATCTTGTGTCACATGTGTAGTAGTCGATATCATTCATATAGAAGTGAAATGCTTAGCTAATAATGGACTTAGTAGTACTCTGAAAACATTTTTAATTATTTTACTACAATTTTTTATAATTGTCCTAGGCAAAACTATGGTACTTATTTCTATGAAATATTATTTTGTTTTTCTTTTCAGGGCATGGATGCTGAAAGACATTGCAAAATTATACCTTTGGCTTATAAATGTAGCTCCTTAATGTTTGCTATTAGAATATATAATTATAATATATACTATTATAATTAATATTATTCATATGTTAAATTGAAGAAAACTATGTATGGTCTTATATGTAGCACCATGAAAGCTTGTTTTAATGCTGTCCTTGTGGGTAAAAATGAAATAAATGGGAAACTTCTGGTTTATTCATAAGGACTCATTGTGTTTGTAAATTTGAACTTGCACAATATAGAGGAGTAGAAACTGCTGAGTGTTATGTTTATAACGGACTATTTCTCTGAGTTTTCTTCCTTTGATCCACACAATTATTTATGACTCGATTATGAAGACATATTAGATTTTATTAGAATTAGTTATTAATTTATAGCTTAGAAACATGGAAAATTTTAAGAAAAAATACAATATAAATTTTACAATGAAGGGGACTCTCATTAATGAGCAAGTTGTATAGGATACAAACTATATAAAACCTGTAAAGGCTCCAATTACCAAATGGACAAGTATACAAGTCATTAAATAAAATTTAGTGTGACAGAAATCCCTATTCTATTAATCGTTAAATGACTTAGTGTCGTATACTTGGATCTCTAGTTCAAAGTAGAGCTCCTGAAATCTGGAAGTACAACTCTGCATAATAATATTTGACTATGATAAATGTAGTGATACCAATTTTAACAGTCGGTTTGTGGGAGTAATCACTGGGATGAAGTAGTTTATCTCTACTATTATTACCTCAGTGATTTATATTTTTGAAAAAAAGCTGGTGTATTCACAACCATTTCTATCAGTCTTCCTTTTCCCTTCAATGCAGTCATCAAATAGATTATATGTCCTGTCATTCCAATTTTATTAGGTTCATTTTGTGTGACTCTGAAGTTTTTGTTCGTATTCTTTCTAGTGAAATCAGCAGGCACATCATTTCATTTCATTCAACAATAGAAAGACCATCATTTTCCAGAGTTGGCAGCTTTTCTGCTTCAAATATTCTGTAATTTAGTTGGCTACTCTAATAGGGTTATATTTCATGTATGCTGAATACACCCTTTATGCTTGTGTTACTCCTTAGAGAACTCGCAGGCAAAATACAGTAGTTTATTACATAAGAGATGGCAATTGCATTGACCATTAACCTCAATAACTTGCAAAGGCTATAGAGAAGCTTTTGAAATACTTTGGAGTCGGGTTTAAAGTGGGACAAGATGTTTGTTCTGGCTGTAGCACTGGCATATAAAGTGAGTCTCATAATCGCTCTGCTCACAAGCAGACATATCATTTCAAACTCAAGACTACTTTATTTGTCTTTCTAAGAAAGGAAGAATCTTTGCCTTGGGTTGCCTTGCTAAGGGATTTATGCTCACATATAAAGCTACAGTGTACATGGAAAATATTTATTCAGAGACCACAGTGTTATATCAGATTTTCCTAGAGTTCTAATTAAGATGTGAATAAATATTATATAAATAGCAAATTGCCTCAGTTAAGTTTTAATGCAACTTTATTAAAAATGTACAGATAGATGCATTCTTTGTGCAAATGGAAAAAAATTCAGATAATTATCATAAGATAAATAGGTTGTTTATACTTGTTCAGCATAAAATAAGAAACCATTTAAAGTATAATTTTCTTTAAACCACTAATGTCCATTTAATTTCTGCTTTGTAAGCAAAGGTACTTATTATTTTCCAACTATTTTATAGTAACAATTGAATTTATTATATTTACTTGTGTTTTAAATTACACCATTTTCTACGGGCAGCACATATGAGTATTTATTTGTTATTTACCTGTAGAACTACATTCTAAGGGTATTTAATTTTACATAACCCAAGTAAACAATTAGGAAAAGCTAATTAATAAGAATTGTCATTTGGTATTTAATTCTACTGCAACTTGATATGGCATGGAGATCAGCCCTTCCCTGAACAGAAATAGAGGAGGGGTGGTTTCTGAGTGGGAACAGAGGGTGGTTTAAGGGCAGAGGAATGGGAAGAGAAAGGGAAGGAAAACTGTAGGTGGTATGTAAAATAGATAAAGAAATAAATTTTTTAAATGCCATTAAAGATAAAGAATATTAAGGACAAGAAACTTCATTCTAATTTGTATCACCTCCATTTCCTTTCATTGTCTTACTGCTCTAGCTGGAAATTGGAGTACTATAATGAATAGATATGGAGAAAATACACAGTCTTGTCTTGTTCCTGGTTTTAGTAGAATTGCTTTGAGTTTCTTTCCATCTAAATTAATAAGGCTATTGGCTTGTTGTATATTGCTTTTACTGTGTTTAGATATGTTCCCTGTATCCCTAGTTTCTCCAAGACCTTTATCATCAAGGGGTGTTAGATTTAGTCAAAGTCTTTTTCAGCTTCTAAGGAGAAGAGCATATGTTTTCTTTTCCTTTAAGTTTATTTATATGGTACATTACATAGAAAGATTTTCATATATTGAACCATCCCTTCATCTCTGGGATGAAGTCAACTTGATCAGAATCCAATTAAGACCAAAAGCACCAACAGTAGCATATACTGGATAGAATGCAGAATACGGAGAATACTCCTCCCTTGCTGGTGGGAATGCAAACTCATATAGTCACTTTCACAATCATTTAGATGGTTTCTCAGAAAATTGGGAATCAATCTATTTCATGATGCAGCAATACCACTCTTGGACATATAGCCAAAGGATGCACACTTATAGCACAAAGGCATTTGCTCAACTGTGTTCATGGCAGCATTGTTTATAATAGCTAGAACCTGGAAACAAGAGATGCCACTCAAAAAAGAGTAGATAAAGAAAATGTGGTCCATTAACCCAATGGAGTATGACTCAGCAGAAAAAAATAAAACAATGACATCTTGAAATTTATAGGCAGATGTATGAAACTAGAAAATACACCATAAGTAAGATAACCTGGACCCGGAAAGACAAATACAGTGTGTACTCAGTTATAAATGGATATTAGATGTAATGCAAAGGATAACCAACTTATAGTCTGTGATTCCAGAAAACTTAGGTAACAAAGAAAACGCTAAGAATGAAATGCATGGATCCCCCTGGAAAGCGGAAATAGGCAATATCTCCTAAAAAAAAGTTGAGAGCATGGGGAGGAGGAAGGGAGGGAAAAAAAGAGGAGATGGAGGGTAAAGTAGACAAGGAGGGAATGGAATGGAGGAGATGGGAGAAGGACAGAAAGGATGAGCAATTAAAGAGCTATTAAAGAGTTGAGGGAGCCATTATGAAGTTAGTGAGAAACTTGACACTAGGGAAATTCCCTGGAGTCCACAAGGATGACCAAAACTAAGACACTAAGCGATAGTGGAGAGAGTACCTGAACTGACCTTGCCCTGTAATCAGATTAACGACTAACATAATTGCCACCAGAGAACCTCCATTCAGCAACTGATGGAAGCAGATGCAGAGAACCACAGTGAAACACTAAGCTGAGTTACCAGAGACCAATCCAAGAGAGGGAGGAGTGATAATATGACCAAAGGGGTCAAGACCCTGATGGGGATACCTACAGAAACAGCTGGTCTGAACTAGTCAGAGCTCACTGAGTCTGGGCTGACAGCAGGAAAACAAGCATAAGACCAAATTAGGTCCTCTGAAAGCGGGTGGCAAATGTGTGGCTGGGACAGTCTGTGGACCCCTGGCAGTGGGACCAGGATTTATACCTAGTGCATGAACTGCCTTTTTGGAGTCTATTCTCTTTGGAGGAAGCATACCTTACTCAGCTTAGCTATAGGGTGATGTGGATGGGGAGGTGATACGGGGGAACAGATAGGAGAAACGGGAAGAGGGGAGGGAGTGTGAACTGGGATTGGTATGTAAAAATGAGAAATGATTTTTTAAAAAAATAAAATAAGAATAAAAAATTAAAAGTAGATATATTGTTAATACCACTTATGTGAACCTTGCATATAGTAAATTTCTTGGATCAACTTTACAATTTAGTACGTTCTATTACATTGGCTTTTACCTTTGAGTTTAGTACAAGGTTTTTCTGCAGAGCTACAGCACAGGATTGAATGAAATAGCAGTTAGATAAGCAAACTTATCACCATGAGTTTACCTTGTAGCTTTGGGGCAACTGTAAAATTTCCTGTTGTTGGCTTATATTGCACTGAATGTTTATCTGCCACTGACTTACTTTTAAATTGCAAGACAATGTGATGAGTACCTTGAGGTTTCTTTTTTCCTCTCTTTCTCTCTCTTCCTCACCCTTTCTCCCTGTCTGTCTCCATCTCTCTGTGTCTCTCTGCCTCTGTCTCTGTGTGTGTGTGTGTCGATGTGTGTGTAGATACTTGCATTTTGCCTTTTTTCATGATCTCCAATATCCTTGATTGAGAAATGAATTTAGTCTGTCTCAAATTGGGTGATATCACTGACACTAACTTGATCCTGGTTAGCTGTTCCATAAATAATACTTTTTTATATTAGAATGTGAAAACCCTACTCTTAGAGCAGGTTATTGTTCCTTCATCTGAACTGCAGCATATGTCCTATAAAAACTACCAGGTCTTGCTACGGCATGTGCACAGCCCAGTGTCTTCATTTTGCTTTCCATCAGCTTTTCTTACACATGGGCAGTCCTGTTTTCTTAACCTGTAAAGACATCCAGATCCTACTGTCAGATTGTAAATCTGAGAGCATTTCTTCTATCTTCAGAAGGCTTAGGACATCACTTCAAACTCTTCATTGTTTGAAATTTTAATTAGTTAAGTGAATGATATGCTTGGTGGTGGGTAAAAATTATCTTCTTTGGTGTCACCAATACCAGTAGGAACACTTTAGAGAGTGGTAATTCCTATTTACGGATGATGAGCTATATACAAGATATTGCTAAGCAACACAATAAAACCCCTAGAAATGATAATGTTAGCAACGTGGCATGATATAACATGGACAAATCAAGAGTCTTTTTATGCACCAACAAAAGCACACAGAGTAAAAGATCATGAACACACTCCCATTCAAAAGAGTCTCAAAGAAAATAAAATATCCATCAAGGAACCCAATAAAAGAGATGAAAGACCTCTAAAATGATACCTGTAACATCTGAAGAAAGATACAGGGGAAGACAGTAGAAAATGGGAAGGTATCACATGTTTATGAATTGATGAAATCCACTTTCTGATGATGACCATTCTATGAAAAGCAATTCACAGGTTAAATCCTATGTCCTCCACCAAAATACCCATCTTTTTCTTCACAAAATTAGAGAAAACTATCCTGATCATTAAGAACAATATTGGAGGAATTAGCATTCCAGATCTCAAAATATATTACAGAGATGTAGTAACAAATCTATTTGGCACTAGGACAAAAACAGATATGTAAGCAAACAAAATTAGAACCAAAGTCCCAAGCATGAGTACACATAACTAGTCATTAAAATTTGACAAAGAAGCTAAAACATAAACTGGCACAAAGATGGCATCTTCAATAAATCATGCTTGGAAAACTAGATGTCCATATGCATAAGGCTATAATTTGATCCATATCTATAACCTTCCAAAAAAACCTAACTCTGAATGAGTCAAAGATCAAAATGTGAAATTTAAAACAGGGAAACATTTCGAGAAAAACGTAGGCAGTATGCTATAGGATAAAGGTATAAGAAAAAAGTTCCTGAGAAGGACTCCATTTGTTCAAGAATTAAGGACAACTGAGAAGTAGTACTTTATAAAAACTTCTATACAGAATAAAGTCAAGTAAAAGAGAAGTCCATAGAATTGGAAAGAATTAAGTGTCAGCTATACATCTAACAGAAGGTTAACATCCAAAACACACACACAAAAAAAAACCTCAAAGAACAAACTAACAAAAAATAATGACCCATTCAAAAAATGGGGTCAGGATCTGAACAGAAAGGTTTCAAAAGAAGAAATAGAAATGACTAAAGAAACATTTGAAAAACTCATTCAATGATAGAGGGTTTGCACACTGCTCCAGACACTCTGGAATGTATTATTGTGAATCCTCCAAAACCTAAAAGTAAGTCTACATATAACCCAGCTATCCTACTCCTCAATGTGTGCTTAAAGGATTGGACTTCCTACCCCACAAACACTTGCTGTGTTCATTACTGCTGTATTAGCCATAGCTAGTAAGTAGAAGCAAACTAAATGTCCTTCAACAGATGAATAGCTAAGGAAAACTTGGTACATATACACTATGTAATCCCAATTTTGGACACTATAAAAATAAGTCATAAAATTTTCAGGCAAATAGATGGATCAGAAAAGATCATATTCAGTGAGGTAATCCATCTGTAACATCTGAAGAAAGATACAGAGGAAGAAAGTGGAAAACGGGAAGGTATCACATGTTTATCCAGAAAGCCAAACATTGCATGTTCTCTCACATGGAGTCCCTAACTCCAAATCTTCAGATGTGAGTACATAATCTGGAGTATCTGTAGAGCCCAGGAAGATAAAGTGTCACAGCAGATTATAAGTGATCTGATAAAGGAAATAAATGGAGTTGTTTTAATTTACAGAGTGAGTGAGAAATAAATATAGATATATGTAGGAGGGCACCATAACATGTAGGTATGTCTAAAAAGGAATAATAAAACATACTACTAGAACTATACCTAAAATACAGCACATTAAGCATATATATGCATATATTATTTAAATTAAAATATACTATCTAGTATGATAATGTGCAAGAGCCATAGATAAACTAACAGAACCCAAAACAACATATAAGAAATTATCCTTTGACTTGTTCCCTAGAAATGACAAGAGACTCCACAAACAGTTCAGGCAATTTCTATTGCTCTTTGTTGACTCAGACATAGAAGAAAAGTTCCTATTGAGGAAGACAACATGTGATTTGGACACGACACAGGACAGTGAGTACATTATCTGGACCTTGCATGAGAACCTGCTTTCAGAGAACCACCTTTCATGGTGTGAAAATATGCCACTCAAGCTTCTAAAGGAAAGAAGAACCAATAGTTTTACCCAGCCAAGATAACCATGACCAGAGTGGCAAGCATGGTCTGATAACCCCAAGGTTACAATAGTGCCACACGTATTTTGGAAGTAGGCAAATGCTCTTTACTTGGACTTATGACATGATCAATCTGAGGGAAACCATGCCTGGTGACAGAAACCTAGTGAAGTCTTGAAAGAGAGCATGTAACTGCTACTTTAAGAAACTAGCAAAATCCCTAGTGACATTCTAAATGTTTGTCCTTAAACATACAGATAAGAGTAACCCTCACCTCTCAGAAAGGAAAGTTCTCTGCAATAGACAGAGACCATTACAGAAACCCATAACCAATCAATCTGAAATGTTATGGAGACCAGTCCCACCTAACAGAGCTGCAATTCAACTCCTCCATTGTAGAAAAGTTGGGGTGTGCAAAAAGATTGAGAAAAAAGTAAGAGGAACAAGAAGTTTGCTGTGAGATTAAATCTCTTAGAAAAGCCAGAGAAGCTACACTGATTAAGTCACACTCACATGGCTGCTTAAACATGACCCGAGCATGGATGGCACAGTATGCATAATAACAGAGAAAGGAGAAAGCTCTAGAGGCCTCAGACTAGACAAAGAGCAACAAGCAGGTAAGGAAGGATGAGGAGCGGAAACAATAGTCCTCCCCAAGAAAGAGCAAATCAAAAGGTGATCCCTAAAACATACCAATATATAAGTATCATTATAAAGAGTGAATATGTGGTATTTACAGATTTAGGAATATGTATATAAGAGTAAGTTAAAAGAAATGGGCTATAACTTGAAGGGAAAGGAAGGAAACAGTCCTGTGGGAACATTTGGAGAGAGGAGGTCAGAATGGGGATATTAAACAATTATACAATTATCTCAAAAAAATTAAAGTAAAATTTATTAATCTTACCAGTAAGCTTTTCCTTTTAGTTTAAAATGACCTCAGCAGAAGTAAGAGTTAGCAAAATTAATTTAACAAATTTTTCAAATGGATTTTGAAGCAAAACTAAATGCCAAGAATAGAAAGGGTGTTATAAATACTGCACACCTTAAATCATAAACCAGTTATTGCTTATGGTGAATGTTGAACGCAATTTTAAAACCTATCGTTTTCAAATTAAGATTTAAAATATATTTCTTATATGTAAGAAACCTATTTATTTTTTATTAATTAATTAACTTATTTATTTATTAAAGATTTCTGCCTCCTCCCCACCACCGCCTCCCATTTCCTTCCCCCTCCCCCGATCAAGTCCCCCTCCCTCATCAGTCCAAAGAGCAATCAGGTTTCCCTGCCCTGTGGGAAGTCCAAGGACCACCCACCTCAGTCCAGGTCTAGTAAGGTGAGCATTCAAAGTGCCTAGGTTCCCACAAAGCCAGTACGTGCAGTAGGATCAAAAACCCATTGCCATTGTTCTTGAGTTCTTAGTAGTCCTTATTGTCCGCTATGATCAGCGAATCCGGTTTTATCCCATGTTTTTTCAGACCCGGGCCAGCTGGCCTTGGTGAGTTCCTGATAGAACATCCCCATTGCTTGTTGACTTTTTTGTTCTGTGTACCACAAGTTCACTCTGTAGCCGAGGATGACTTTGAACTTATATTATTCCTGCCTCCACTACACAAGTACTGAGGTTTCAGGCTTGCACCATCACAGGGTTATGCATAATATTTTTTGATGTTAAATTTTCTCATTTTATTAATTTTTTCTATTTTAGGGCAGATTTCTCCTCTGCTGTTTCTGCATGGATGTGTTGACTATTAACAAACTCATAAATTCATGTGTTAATAAATACTGTATTAAAATACATTCAATAATAAAAATGTTTTGTTTTCAACTAAAAGTGCATGGTAAAAAAGACAGAATTTTGGACTTCTATAGTAAAACAATATCTGTAAATCAGATCAAACCAATTGTCTGAGTTATCTAGAAATCCACTAAGTTTTTTACAATTTTTCTGATATGCAATCAGACAAAATCATTGTTAATTTTATATATTTTCTTTAATAATAAGATAATTACATAATAGCCTCCTCCCTTTTAAAAATGACTTAATACAAATGAGAATTGTTAATAATCTAAACTTTAATTCCTTTTACTAAAATTGCACTCTGGACATCAAATTATATAGCACTCAAGATAAATTCCTTTTACAGTAATGCTGTTTTAAATTAATAAAAATTAAGTGTAATGGCAGGCACAAACTCACTGTATTTCTAGTAGTGACTGGAAGCTGAGGAGTGTGCTCTCATTGCATACATAACAGATGAGCTTAATCTGATTGTGAGAGTCTTAGGAGCTCTTAAGCAGAGATACATTATACATTGGTACCTCCACAATTGCTACATCTTAAAATATTAAATGAGAATTGTCTTCACCCAACTCTTTAGAGAATATTTGCCTCAATTCTGAATTATTTTTTCTCCAGAATCTGTGAAATTGAACTATGCTTGGTAATTGAGTTTAAAAGGCTGGAGTTGAAATCTAATTTGCATTCATCTAACAATGGAGACACTCTCCACCAGCTATATTACATAGATTAACACGATGTAAAATGGTATGTTCTCAATAAGTGTGTGCCCCGCTATTGAATATGTGGTTTCAAATGAGATATGACTGGGTAATTGCTTTGAGAGTTGTAAAACCAAAGAATGAGGCAATTTTCTCCTTACATGTTTCCAGAATGTACATTCATTATGTCCACACAGATTGCCAGTTTATTCTTTTCCTATATAGACATAAAGGGACCTTTTCCATGTCTTGAATGTGCCTCTTATTTTATACACTGTGGTATATATGTAGTTTCCCCAGTTGCCTTTGGCCTGTGTTTTCTTATTATTCACATAAAATTTGGATATTATTTTCCAGAAAAACTTCCATTTGACTCTGCTCTCTTTCTACCTTGCTTTCTGTACATACTCACCCACCCGACGGTTTTACTAATTATAACTTTATGAGAAGGAAATCTATTTTAGAAGTTAAGTATTCAATTTACATAAATAATACTGATATGTATTCCATAGGTGAAGTCAGAATAAAGATCTAATAACTAAATTAATTTAAAGACTGCTCAAACACACCGCAAATCAGTACTGTCACAAAAACGAATGAAACTGGTGGAGAGAAATGAAGAAGAAAACTCACTTTCTGATACCTACTTCTTTGCTAACTCCTTTTTCATTGTTTGACAAAAATAGTTGTATAATAAGGGTTTAATTTAGTTTACAGGTCCAGAGAGCTAGACATCCTTGCTGGAGGGGAAGACATGCTGCAGGGGGCAAGGTAGGAAGCTGAGAGATCACACATCAAGTGCACGCAGGAAGCAGAATGAGTGCTGGTAGCAGGGCAGGGTTATAAACTCACTAATCCTGGTCTATTGACATACTTCCTCCAGCATGCCTGATTTCTTAAAATTATCTAACCTCCCAATTAATGATACCAACAAATGCATGTGTCTAGGGTGGATATTTCTCATTCAAACTAATAGATAACAAAAGCAGATATTGCATATATGTATTATTTATCTCATGGTAAATACCTTATGCTTCTTTGTGTAGACATGTATTTAAACATGAATGTGTATAAATATATGTAACATATAGCATGAGGATTAGGAGGTTATTGTAATAACCTATCAGTCTTTTCAAACTTTTTCATTATTAATATATCAAAAACTTTATGCGGGTGAGAGGGATGGGCAGTTATGAGTGCTTTCACCATACCAGATAACATTAAATATCATGGTGGGAGGAAAGAATCAACTCACATAGATTGGCATTAGCCTCCACATGCATGTGATGGCACATACAAACACACACACACACACACACACACACACACACGATCACAAAAAGAATAAATAAAAAACATAAAACTGGTTGATTGAAAGCATCATTCTAGTCCCTGGCATCCATTTCACGTCCCCTCCCTTGGGAATTTTCTTGGTCCAGACTCCACCTCCAGGAAAGCCCTCCAAGGGCTGATCCCAACCCAAAAAAGGGTCAGGACCACTTCCACCGGCTATTTAGGCTGATGTTCTCCAAGGACTAAGGAGAAATTTGGGATATCCTGCATAGCTAAAATAGCTGTCACATTTTTGATCATTTCTCCCTCCCAGATCTGTCCAGTGACTTTCGATGACTAATGGTACTGGTGACTCATTACTTTATTTGTTAAGTTTCCTGATAAAAAACAGAGAGGTGTGACTCTTTCACAAGCTTCATACTCCAGGACTAACAGGTTTCAGGTGTATCTTAAAAATCCAGAGTTTCCAATTTCCTTTATATTGTCTTGTAAAAAAAATTCTACTACTATAAAATCAGGTCTGGTAAAAAACTAAAGGTCTCCAGAGACTATTTTAATCCCTGCCAGTTTCAAGCATGTTTCACAGGTCACTCCTGCTGCCTGGGCCAAGACCAACTTACAAAGCGCTCTCCAGAAAATGCTAAACACCTGCACCAACTTCTGGGCCTTCACCATTGGTACCAACTTTCCTGGATCAAGGACACCTACCAACTAAAACATCTTATTATAAAATATCAATAATTTTGAATAAATTAAAAGAAGACAAATCTGAGGTTAGCTAAAAGTTTGTTGTTTTAAATTGCAGTACTTAATTCTTAAAGTTTAAATGAATTATGAAGGGTAGAGATGGCACTGAAACAAAATTTACTTCTTTTAATTAAACATGTTAGGACTTATTTTTATTAACTATAGCACCTAAACAATGGTAAGCTTTTAAGTAAGTTTTTAAGTGCCAATGAAGGCATGAAATAGCTCTCTATGCACAGTTCCACTATATATCAAACAAAAATGAAATGTTTAAAATAGACTTGATAAACTTATTGAATCAAAACAATAATTAGAAATAGGAAGCCATACTTTAATGATTCAAAAAGAATTGTAATATTATTTTCAAAGAATAGTCTATACCATCAAAAACTGAGCCAAGAATTCTCTACAGTTTCAAATCACTTAAACAGAGTATGAATTTTTAGCATAACTTCATAGGCTAATGTGATATACATTAAAAATAAAGATTTTGTACATTGTATCTTTTAATCAACTGTGTCATTAAGGGTACATAAAATTAACAAGGGCTGAATAGAATTGAACCTTTTGTAGTAAACTTGGTATATTGATTTCATCAATGTTTTTACTTATGAGTTCTGCACAATTAGAATGTAAATAATTCTCTCCTTAAATGACTTGTTGTATGGACTGCCTACCACCGCATCTAGTCTCACTATATCTATATTACAAAGCAAAGTTTTCTTAAAAATACATGTTTCAGCTTTTATGTCTTCATCTGATATTCAGCTATCTGCCATACTCAATGCAACTAAACTACCCCATTCTTTTTATTTATTTATTTATTTATTTATTTATTTATTTATTTTATTTTTCTCCATTAACAGCTTCAACTGGGTGTGGGGCAACAGAACCATTCCCAGTACAACCATGGGTGTGGGGTTCCCCACAGTCTCCCCAGGGCGATGGTTCCTGCAATGATCTCTAGGGGGAAACAGCTCCCAACAGATCCCCTCCCCACTCCCATACAAAGGCAGGCAGCTATCACATGGAGAGCACCAGTCAGAGTCAACCATGGTGTCAGAGCAAAGGAGAAGGGACTGAGACAAGGAGAGACCCTCCTCTCGAGTGGTGAAGCAATCCCTCTCTCCTGGGAACAGAGGGGTGTCCGATGACTCCTAGGTCGAGAGGGGACCAGGCCTTTTTTTTCCCCTTACCCTTCCTAGGGTTCCCAGGGCCCTGCCTTAGGTTGGGGGATTATCCTGCCATAAATCGCCCGTCCTTGGAGCTCCTCAAATAAAAGGCATCTAGCAGGATTAAAGTAAGCAGATCACAGGGCACCCTGTCTTAGGCCATGTGGAGAGCGCCCTCATACCTGAACCATGCCATGTTGAGCCGGTTTCTACAACCTCTGTATGGTGTGCTCTTCAGGCGAGGATCCACACTAACTCCCGTCATTGGGCCCCTGCGTCTATCATTAATGAAAAGACTGTGAGGAGCTCCTCAAACAAAAGATATAATGATATAATTTTGGCACCAATAACTCCATCTCCAGATAAGAAGAAAGGGCTTTTTCCCAACCCAGTATTCACCTTTTAGTCTGGCCTATGGTATGACCGCCTTCCTAAGTGCCTACTCGACATAAAGTTACGTGTGCTGCCTGCCAAAAAGGGATCAAAATCCAAAATTTTTAACATATGCATTAAAACCAAACACTTTACAACATGTGTCAAACTTTACCCATTATCTATAAGCAGTTACAAATATCATTAGCTCAAATTCAGTAGGAGTACAATGACATACATTGTTGTTATCAAATACCACCAGTTCCAGCCTCTGGGCAACAGTAACAGGAACCCCCAATTTTCCCCCTTCTTAAGTGAAGAGAGGTTAATATTTTAAGACAAAGTGAAAAAGCCCTCGCAATGCATCATGAAAAAACCCGACGTATATATATTTGGGGTCGAGGATGTGTTTGTGCTTTTTTCACAGAAAGAAAATGAAATCTGAACGTGATGTCAAGGCTGCGGACACAGAGGAGTTCCAGACTTCCAGAGGTGATTGAGGAGAGATCCTTGGTCCGGTCTTCCCTACCCCCAAGGAAAGGAGTGCCTGCTGACAAAACCAGCTACACCACTCTGCATGGTGTCATCCAGCCCCCAGAGTCCAGGGAGACCCGGCTGACATAAGGACCAGGATGTGCTTCATGTACCTGAATCCAGCTCGCCTCACCCTGGCTACCCCACCTGTCCTGGAGCACAAATACTAAACTGCTTCTGCAGCTTGAACTCTGGTCTGCTTTGGAGCGGAGTTGCAGACTAAACATCAGACTGCTTTAAACTTTGGGACACAGAACTCATTTTAATCAACTACCCCATTCTTGATGCAATCGACAGCCAAGACTGTTCAACCCACAACTAACTTAGTTGTTTCATTTTGCATTGTTCCCTTTAGCTTGCCCAAATAGCTTTCTAGAAACATCCATGCTGTCTTTTGCTTCTCCCAATGCTCTATGCATTTAGATATAGGAGGTCTTCGTATACTATACACTTAAATGCTCTAGTCTGAGTTCCATTTTTTATATGAATCATTTAGAAGAGACATAACTGGTTTCTCGTCTCTAAACTCAAATGTATAAAAATATTTGTAGCAAAAAATTAAAAATAAAACCAGAGGGTCTTTATTTCTGTAAAATCCATAAGTTTTCAGTCTTTGTTCCCCCTTCATAATAGATAGATATTAGACATATTATAAAATAAAAATCTGTGCAGTGATGATGTGGAATACTTCAGGCAGTGAAGCAGCAGTGTTAGAGATCCTTCCTGGTCTTGCAGCATAAGGCTCTTGATTTTAAAGGCTTGCCAGTTCTTTAGAGTTTCTCACTGAACAAAACCTACAGTTTCACTGTTGTTACTCTTTATGGCTTGTTATTGTCCTTATCATTTTTATTTATACTATCCTTGCTCTAGCTCAGTCAGATGCCTTCTTTTCAGTATTGCACCAGCCACACTTGTGTAACCAGCTCTGCCCACACTATTAAATTAGCCAAAGACCTAATTTTGGCACACCAAGGGAGGCAGCATGGAAGAGCTCCCAGGCAGCTCTTTCAGTGAGCTTCAACAGAAAACCAGAGTGGCTCCCCAGCAGACAGTGAGCTGTCCTCTTAGAAATCACAGCACAGCACTCACGCAAATCAAAGTTTATATTCGCGCCAATCACATCATTGCTCCTAACACCGACCACAGTGGTTCGTCTGCCAGGCTGCCACTGTAAATGCATGCCCAGCCCCAGGCCTATTTGTAAAAGGCTTCATGATCATCAGTAGGTTACAAAGGCTGTAACAGCAAACATCCGGATATAAACAGTATGGAGTACTTGTGGATAAGCCTTACTCTTTGTGTGCCAGAGTAATCAGCTGTGACCACTATATAGCTTTAGAGAGATATCCAAGGAATTTCCAAAAGGCTTTGTCTTACAATGCGAATGGTTTAGTTGTCTATTTCCCTAGTCAGTCTGGCTTGAAGAGAAATCCAGTAGTTTCAAAATAGGAGATAGAATTATCCCACCTTTCAAGGTCTTTTTGTTTTTACAGGAGTTCTTAAAATGAGAACTTGGACTTATCATTAACAGTGTTTTCAGCAGTGCGTTCAGACATGTAAACACATGGCCAGGGAAGTGAGGGTTGGGGTTTCCCTTGTCAGCAGTAGTCATCTTATATTTTATTTTAAAAATAAAAAAATATAGTACTGGAAGTTGTTAAATATTGAAAATTGTTTGCTTTAAAAAAACAGAGCAACAAAAGAAATGTTAACTTGGACTGGGCAAAGTCCAAGAAGCCTCATCTATACAGGCAGCTAAGAAATGCAGAGAGAGCAGAAGAAATTGTCTTCATAGGGAAGAGTGTGCCAAATGTTTAATAAATATCAAATGTTCGACTCTAAAAACATACATGCAAGTAACATTATATAGACTGAGTATGTTGTATTTATGTGTTTGCAAATATACACACACACATAAATATATATGTGCAAATACATATATGTATGTATATATATAGCAAGGGACTGCTTGTTCTTCCCGAACACCCAGCTAGCTTACACCCGAAATAATCACACAAAAACTGTATTAATTAAATCACTGTTTGGCCCATTAGCTCTAGCATCTTATTGGCTAACTCTTACATCTTAATTTAACCCATTTCTAGTAATCTGTGTATCACCACGTGGCCGTGGCTTACCGAGTAAAATTCTCAGTGTCTGTCTTCAGCGGGTCCATGGCATTCCTCTAATGCCACCCTTCTTATGCCTAGCATTTAGTTCATTCCTCCTCACCTATAATCTATATATATAACACATATGTATGCTATAATAATTAATGAAAACAGATGTAATGGAATTGAGATAACATGGAGGAGTATATGGGAAGGTTTTCAGGGAAGATAATGAAGGGTGAATGCTAGAATTATTCTATAATTCCCAAACTGAATTAACTTAAGAAACAAGAAGATGATGGCAAAACAGTCGGTTTGGGTGATGTCTTGAGATAGTCATTAGAAGAGTTTTTTACCTATATGATTTTAGGGTTCTTAAATTTGACAAAGTACTTTAAATTCCATTTTACTTTTAGAGCCATGGAAGCTAATGTTTGTGTAACCACTTCAACAGTTAAATAAATGGTGTTATAAAAGATATGTGAAATTAGATTGAACTAAAGAATACAGTGTTGACAACTATTATTAGCAGTTATAGTAACTGGGACAAGGCGTTAATCTTTATGCTATGATTATCCTAATTATGTACTAGAAAGTGTGCCAAAAAAACAAAAACTTAGATATTACTGAACTTTTGTTTTCACTTAATTCTTCCATAACAACCTTACAAAATTTTTATGTGAGCAATCCACAAGCTAAGAAACAGTGACAAAGAGTTTAACCCAAAACCTTTCCAGTGGCAGAATTAAACTTGGAATTTCAAAATGGTTTTATAAAAATTTCCCAACACTCATATATATTTTAAAAATAATTCATGCCAAGTGGTAGTGGCACACATCTTTAATCCAAGCACTTTGGAAGAAGGTGGGTGTCTGTGAGTTAGAAGCCAGCCTGGTCTACAGAGCTGGTTCCAGGACAGCCATGGCAACTAAGAGAAACGGTGTCATAAAAGCCCCCATTCCTACTGTTAGTAGTCTCATAAGAGGATCAAGCTACAGAACTGTAACATATATGCAGATTGCCTAGGTCAGTCTCATGCAGGTTCCTTGGATGTTGGTTTGCTCTCTGTGAGGCCCTGTGAGCCCAAGTTAGTTGGAAAGGCAGGATAGCCCACTGACATAGAAAAGAACCAAATAAGATTGGAAAAAGGAAACTCAATGGAAATGATTCCTAATGATATTGGTGCCTAGCCCAACTGTTGTCAGAACACAGATTTAGAGACTCACTGCTACAACGTTAGGTGGAGCCCAGGGAAAGCTGAGGAAGAGGGGGAGGAATGGTAAGATGGAAGGGAGCCTCATTCATACATATATATAAAATTTTGCTTTGGGGGCTGGAGAGATGGCTCAGAGGTAAAGAGCACTGTCTGCTCTTGCAGAGGTCCTGAGCTCAATTTCCAGGAACCGCCTGGTGGCTCTCAGCCATCTAATATGTAATCTAATGCCCTTTTCTGGTGTTCAGGCAAAACATGCAGACAGAATACTGTATACATGATAAATAGATAATAGTTTTAAAAATTACTTTGTTTTTTGTAAGAGAAAGTATTGACAAGGTAAAGAGTAGCCTAATTTGAAAAAATAAGTTATTATTTGCTGAGCAGTTGACTACCTTTGACTCAAGTTGCAACTCTTCTGTTGAATCTAGCATATTTTGTGGCTTAGACGTAACCACCCTTCATAGTCATATAAACCAATTTTTAAAAAATAAGTTAAATTCTCTCTATGGAAAAAGACATTCTATTGTGTCTTGGAGAAATTACACTAATATGGGCCTATACGATCTGTGCCTTACTCTGCCTCTGTCTTTTAGTTTTACAATCTTTAAAGATTCATATTATGAGTTAGTTATGGGCATGTCGGGGAAGATCTGTGCATGGGTGTGAGGACTGTTAGTGGACAGGAAAGAGCATGGGTCTCCTGGATCCTTTAGTTAGAGATGGCTGTGTGCTGCCTAATGTGAGTGTTGACAGCAGATAATGGGTTCTTTGCAAAAAGACAAAATTCTCTGAACTGTTGAGCCGTCTCCCGAGCAATACTTCTCACATTTTTAATTGTGTAGCTGGATGAACAAAATCCTAAAATTGTGGTTAAGTTCATTCATTTAAAAAGAAAAGTCTTTTATTATTTATGCTTTTATTGTTACAACCCCAAAATATTTCCAATTCCACCAGATTTCCCTTGTGTGTTCTTTTGAGCTACATTTTAGCTCTTGCATTAGGTCTCATGAAGCTATTTTGAGTGTTCGGTGTATAAGATTTGTTTAATTTTGCATGTTTATGTGTGAATATTTGGTCAGCAGAAATAGTGTTGAACTTATTATTCCGAAAACGTATTATGTCTTACCATTCCTGAAAAGGTCCTAAACCATCTCTCTCTCTCTCTCTCTCTCTCTCTCTCTCTCTCTCTCTCTCTCTCTCTCTCTCTCTCTCTCTCTCTCTCTCTCTTGTCTCTCTCTCTCTCTCCTCTCTCTCTCTCTCTCTCTCTCTCTCTCTCTCTGTGTGTCTCTGTGTGTGTGTGTGTGTGTGTAACTCAGGTAATTCACAGAGTAACTTAAAAAAATAACCTTTTAACTCTGTTTATTGACAACTTCATGCATGTGGAATGAATTTTGTTGACTCTCCTCTCCACCCTCTCCCATCCCACACCACCCTCATCACCTGCTGCTGCTGCTCCCAAGTCTCCACATTCATGTCTTCCTGCTTTGTTTTGGAACACATTTTGTTTAAACAGGGCCATTTCTATTGCTGTGCTTGAAATGACACATTGGAAGCTGTGGTTTTATCCATAGGTACAGAACTGATGACAAACCTGTCTCCTCCTTAGGATCTCTGTACTAATAGATCAAGAAGGTTGAGTGTGGTCCTGCAGGTCTTTCAGACAGCAATGACTGATTGATAACATGCTCGGTCTTGTGCAGGTATAGATCAGGGAACTTCAGTTTCTGTGAAAGTCCTTATTGCAAAGACCGTGTCATGCCAAGAAAATGGTATTTTACAGCTCTCTTTCTGATCATCCAGCTCTTATATACCTAACTCTCTTCTACAATGTTCCCTGCACCTCAGAGAGGATAGTATAAAAATCCTTTTCGCTCTGGGGACTTAGCTGTCATTTATTCTCAGTATCTTGAGCTGCCATGAATCTCTGCAATCACCTCCATTCATTACAAAGAGAAGCTTCTCTGATTGAAGCTAAGAGCAACATTTGTCTCGGAGCATAAACATAAATATTTAGAAGACAGTTTGGCACCTTGTCAATTTAGTTAAATAACAATAGTAAATTTTCTGCCTAGGGCCCAAGACCTGATTATTTTGAAGACAGCATCCCTACATGTCTCCCTAGATGTTCGCAGACCTGCTACATAGGTCTGCTTAACCTCAAACACAAAATCTTCCTTTGGCTACATACAGAATGTTTGATTATAGTTCCACTAAGCCTAAAACTAAAATGTGTATTGCTTTTTTTTTTAAATCTAGGAATGATCTATTCTGTCAGTATTTTCTGCCCTAGAACAAAGTCTTCAAAAACTTAACTAAAGTATTGATCAGAGACTGAATATCTTAAAATAATTCAAAATTCAAGAAGCACAGTGAGACAGACTAGGGAGGAGATAAGATCTCTTAATGTGCCTTCTTTCAAGAGAAATAAAGCTAAAAATTTTGATCAGCAAGCAAGTCTTATCACTGTGATTCAAAAACATTTTCTGAGATAAGGGTTTAGGGAAAGTTGGATTGCATAGGAACCTCAAGGCTTTAGACTCTTGTGTTTCTTTTCCTATGCCTACTGATTACAAAGATATTTGCATGTAAATAGGAATTTTCTTCTGTGTAATCAGCAGGCTGTTCCTTCAGTTCACTCTGCACCATTTCTCCATGGTTACTCATGATCTGTTCAGTAATCAATTCAGATATCACAGACACTGGCGTGTGACATCATCAAACAGCCCCAAATTAGAGACAGCTGAGAGAGCAAAAGAAGGAAAACATTTTTTTTCTTTTTGCAGAAATGCCTCCACCACCTGCAAAAGTTGGTAACTTAAGTATAGGAAATTCTTTTTTATGACTCATTCTGTCACAAGATGCCCAATGAGTGTAGCTTTTTGAATACTGATCTTAACAAATCGGTCTAGTAGTCTAGCAGAAAGGAATGCACAAAACATGTGGAAACCTATTATTGAATACTCTTCTTGTAGTTTAATTTAATTTCATAGGAGCTATATTTACCCTAGAAGATCCATCGGTTGCCAAATAGAATTTCCAATGCCGGATTGAGGATACCTTGCCTCAAGAACAAAGGTCAAGGATGTTCTGAAGCCATAAAACAATGAAGGGCATTGTCATTGTTCTTGTTTGCTCACAAGAACTTGACAAGACTTCTTTAACTACTGAAGACTGCACACACTTTAGTCATAGGTCATAGGACATGGGGAACTTGAATCGAATGCTTTTTCCTGATGTCAAGTTTTCACAATACTAGAAGGTGATATGCAGGGTGGTGAGGGAGAAAAGTTATCAACAATCTCAACCAGATATGAATTTTGTGAGCTACAATAGCACCTAGTATGAAAAGATATGCCCAAAGGTACAAGAATGGCATAAATGTTATGAGGGCAACCAACTGCTTTCTGATTGGATTTAAGACCTCACAGAGGAAGCACACAATTGGTACTATATATAAATCAGGTCAAGAAATCATGGTTGGCCAGATGATGGTGTCAATGACTAATACTTTTTTTTACTATTATATCTTTCTAAATTTGTATTTTTAGATTTGTGTTCCGCTTCGACATCATCTCTGTGCAGTAGATGGAACTTAATTAAAAAATTTCCAACTGGCCAAGCACAAAGGATAAGTACAGGGCATATACAGATGAATATTCAGCCATTAATGAACATATCTACTCTGAGACACCGAGGCTATTGCACGGAACAGTGTCAGAAAGAATACAATATCCGGAGATCAAGGAATCTAGAGCCAAACAGTTTCTTCTGGGCTAGAACGAATTACTCATATATTCACAGAAGACAAAGGACACACATAATAAGCAGACAGTCAACATTCTAGCTTGGAGGGGATGTGTTCAATGAATGACCTAAACCCCACCCTAGCAGAAGAGCAATTGATAGTTGATGACTTCTGGAGGGAAAAGTGTTAGTTTTCTTTAAGGGTATGCATCAAGTCTGCTTCATTGGGTGTTTATAAACATATGAGCATATGAACAATACAAATCAAATTCTCTGAATTATTAAAAATAAATAAATAAGCAAGGTAAGAAGATATAGGGACAAGAGATGAACCTTGGAAGTAGTATGTAGGTAAATAACAAATTATAATTATGTAACATGTAAAAAGTATAAATTAAAAAGCATGCCATATTTCAAACAGCATTATTGTTCTCAAAAAGTACCTCATTATTTAAACCTATCATCTGTCTTCATATTTCTTACAACATTTAACTGTACTCTTCCTATATATTTATTATTAGAATAACATATATTTCAGTATGCTGGGTAATTTTTTATCAACTTGGCATAAAACCTAGATATACCTGGGATGTGGAATATTTTTTTTAGTTGAAAATATTTTTTTCATGCAATATATTCTGATTATGGTTTCCCCTCCCTTATCTTCTTTGTGGTTATGTGGATTGTAGCATGGCAACTAATTGGAAAAATATCCCCAAGAGATTAGACTGTAAGCAAGATTGTAGGATGCTGTCTTGATTAATGATTGATGTAGGAGTACCCAGAACATTGTGAGCTGTGATCCCTTTAGGTGGGCTTGTATTTCTGGACATTATAAGAAATCAGAATAATCAAGCCACCAGGAGCAAACTTGTAAGCCACATACCAAATTAGCCTCTGCATCTGTTCTTGTCCCCACATTCCTGACTAGACTTCTTTCCCTTTCTCAGTGCCCAGCAACAGTGTGAAGCCGTAAGCTGAAATGAACTCTTTATTCCCCATGTTTTTGGTCATGGTGTTTATTGTAGCAATAGAAATCCAACTAAGACAGTCCCTCTCCTTAGTAAAGGTAGAGCAAGCCAATAACATTCAAGTTGTTACTTTTTATTTCTCTAAGGCATCTTAGTGTTCCCTAACATATGGTAAAGTTTTACATACAGAGTGAGTTACAGAACTGTATAGATATTATTTATCTCAGTGACTGAATAAAGTTTAACATAATTCCTGTTCTTATGCTAAGCCATATATAATATGTAAAAATGAATTATTACATGAATGCACAGTTTACTTTTAATAGTCAATAAGAAAATGATTGTTCTAGAAAATGATCTCCACGTGTTTCTTTTTAAGGTATGAATTATTCTGTTCATATGTAAGCTAGAGTTTTCAGAATTACTATATTAGCATAAAAGCGAATATAATTTGTTGAAAAAAGTATGTGGGTAATTGATGATTCCCTCTGTTTTTCAAGATTTAAAATGCTAAAATGTAAATAAACTCAAATAAATGAAAATATTGTTTCAAGTAAGCTCATATCAGTTTTTCATAAGGAGCTGTGTCTTTGTCACTGTAGAGTATCAACTAACATTTCAAACTACTATCTTGAGATACTAGCATAAAAATCTAAGTGGTACATGAAACTTTTTCCACAGAAAGGACACACATACACACCCAGTATATAGACTGAATCTAGAACCTCATTCATGTTGAAAAATTGGTCTATGACTGAGCTACATCTCCAACCTTGATGCCTTATTTGTTTACTTCTTATATTGTGAGACAGGCTCTCTTCAAATCACCCAGGCCTTGACTTGAACTTATGATTTTCCTGCCTTGATCCTCTGAGCACCTGACATTATAGGCTAAACAAGAAAGTACATGAGAGATGGCCACAAATCTATTTCTAATATTAAAAAGAAATGATGACAATAAACTCAACTGGTCAAACCCAAAAGAAAAACATAATCTTCTAAAATTCACATATTTAAGACCAGAGTCCCTAATGATACAACATTTGGAGTTTATTTTTCGTTTGATGGGGAGTATCATTATGTTTGAATAAAATCAAGTGACTAGGATTCCTGTAAAGACATGAAGGGAAGACAGCATAGATGTGTTTTGCCATGTTAGCACAATATGAAGGAAACCATTTTCAAAGAAGCAGGCTCTCTTAAGTAACCGAGTCTTCCTGTGTCTTTCTTTTGGGATTCCCAGAACTCAAAATCATGAAAAGTGTGTGACTACAGTTTAAGTTCTCCAGACTACGGTGATTGATGTTATTATAGATGTTCATGAGACTAAACATACCAAAATTGATTCTCATCCTAATATTTGTTTCAAATATGTTATGAATTGCTGTCAGTATATGAAAAATACAGGGTCATGTACATCAAATTTTTTTTCTCTATGTTCCTACAGGCAATACTTTTATAGTATGTATAATAGAGTCCCAAGTGAGGGTATTTTGAGTTAAGTTGCATTTTCTGTTTTTAATTTCCTTTTGTTCCTAGACATGTTCTAGAGTTTATAAACTAGGAATTCGTGAGTGTTAATAGAATGCTATAATAAGGTAAAATAAACCTTGCCACTAGAAAAGAGAACATCCACACATAATAAAAGCATATAGAATTTTGCCAAGTCATTTGTGGCTAGGTCATTGTGACTACCTAGGATGTATCACTTGCTAAAAGAGAAGTAAATGTTCTCAGTTTTAAATAAAGTCCTCTGAGTGGTATATGTGTCAGAGTAGTGGGAAAAGAAGCCTTCCGAAATTTTTAGTGCTACTTCTTCATACTTCTTTTATTAAACCCATTTATGCTGATTGCTACACAGCCAACATGTTAAAGGAAATGATTCAGAGACATTAAGAGTGCTTGAGTTCATTTTCTTTTCCTTCCTGAGTCTTAAATGTTTACAAAATTGGGTATTCTCTACAGCTGAGCCTTGGGCCCGTGGTAGGTGATACTGCTTTCGGCAAAATAGGATCGTGGTGTTGGAATGGAATCATATAAAGGTTAGGTTTTTGTTGTAGGTGCCTGCTTGTTGGTTCCTGGCTGTTTACCCTCAAAATGACCACACAAAAGCTATATAATTAAATCAGTGCTTGGCCTATTAGCTCTAGCTTCTTATTTTATTTATTTTTTTAAACCTTATTTATTTATTTATTTATTTATTATGTATACAATATTCTGTCTGTGAATGCCTACAGGCCAGAAGAGGGCACCTGACCCCATTACAGATGGTTGTGAGCCACCATTATCTATCTTTATTTGTGTAGGTATACACATGATGGTCATAACTTCTAATAAATGTGTAATTACTGAATCAGCCTTTTCTGAGCTTAAAGCAGTTGCACACCTGAATAAGTGTCAATAGTGTGGTGTATATATTTTAATTTTCCAAATTCTGCTAGATTTTATTCCTCTGAGTACCCTTTGGGTTGGTCCCTGCAGGCAATGGTGTTTGGTTAAAGAAAGAGCAAGTAGGGCATCCCTTTATAATCGCCTTAGCTTATTGGTCTTCCCAGGAGGTGTGGAATCCGAATCCATATGGGCACCAGATAAAGAAGTATGATTAAAGGAAATCTCACACTAGCCCAGAACTAAGAATAATAGGGGGTTATTTATTTAGGGATAGACTCACAAAACACAATCCTCTGCTGGAATGGAGAACAGCAAGCGAATCTGCAGCTGGAAAAGTGGCCAGATGTGTACTTTACATGGGCATAAATAGTATAAGAGGCCACACCCAAGTGGGTGGGTAACTTAAGTCTACTGGCTGTAGGAACTCCTACACAACAATCATGGAAATTTTCCTTCAAATAAAACTGGGTTCCACTCTAAATTACTAGGTGTACTTTGGCGATAAATATGCATCATCTAAAACAAGAGCAGCAACAAACTTGTCTGAATTCTATTTCATGTTGAATACGGTGACATACATGAGCAGAACATGAATATATTTCTCATTCTGGAGGGCATTGGAAACAGCAGGAGGCAGAGTCTGGAAGAGTTTTTTCAGATATTTATGAAAATGGAAGAGTTTTTTTCAGATATTTATGCTTATTTGAAGCTTGGATTCCTGACTGAAATTACAGAAAAGGATGTCAGCATGAGTTGATGATGCGGGATTTCCCTCTGTATGTAGTGATTACCATTAATGAATGAAGAAGCTGCTTTGGCCTGTTGATAGGGCAGAACTTAGGTAGGCGGGGGAAACTACAGAGCATGCTGGGAGAAACAAGGACAGAGTCAGGAAGAAGACAAGTAGCCCCACCTACAGATGGATGCCAGAACTTTTCTGGTAAGCCATCGCCTCGTGGTGATACATAGATTACTTTAATTAATTAAATTAAGATATAAAAGTTGGTCTATAAGAAACTAGAGCTAATGGGCCAAGCAGTGATTTAATTATTACAGTTTCTATGTCATTATTTCATGGCTAAGTGGCCAGGAACCAACAAGTAGCTCTCTACTTCAAGATAGGAGGAAGAATATTCAGAATTCAATATTGTTTAATTATGCACATTAAGAGAGGAGGAGAGAGGCAAGTAAAAGAACTATCATGGTATGTGACCAAAAGAAGCAGGAGGGCTTCTTCAGAGGCAGGTTCTCATTTAAGTGTCTTCTCAAAAACAATCTATACTGTTTCTTTGGTTTATGATCTTGAAACCTAAATGTGACAAAGCAACATTTCCAGTAACAGGTATGTGCCTTTGCTAGGCTATTTCAGAAGCTTCTCTGGAAAGAATTGGTGCTCATCATTTTAAGACATTATGTAAACAACTTTTACCATCCATCTTGCTATGATACTAACAACCGGTTTTCCTGGTCTTCTGTCTACTTGGGACACTGAAACCCCCTTTTCCTTCCCTTGCAACTTTCCACTTTGGGGATAATTATGGAGCCTAAAAGGTATATACAGTGCCTCTCTTTTCTTTGGCTTTCTCTCTGTACCCTGTGGCTGAGGCAATGTGCTCAGAGCTAAATAAAAATTTCTATGTTTTCCCTTTGTGTATAGTATTCTCTGTCTTTCCTGGTAAGTCATTGTTGCCTCAGAAAAACGGGAGGAACTCAGAAAGTTATTTTGGGAGATGGAATACCAAATCAAGAAGCTCGCTATAACTAATCTATAGACCCCCAGCCATAATGGTGGCCACACATAGTATCTTTTTTTTTTTTTTTTGGATTTTTGAGACTGGGTTTCTCTGTAGCTTTTGGTTCCTGTCCTGGAACTAGCTCTCCTAGACCAGGCTGGCCTTGAACTCACCGAGATCTGCCTGCCTCCGCCTCCCGAGTCCTGGGATTAAAGGCGTGTGCCACCGCCCGGCTCCACACAAAGTATCTTAAGCCATGTGGACCAAAAGCAGTTGCTATTTTAACTGGGTAAAACTGCCACCCATAGTTGCTAAAGTTTTAAATCAGGATCAATCTGTTATAAGTCTACGTTATTTGAATTAATGTAAACACCAAGGCCTATCTTATCACATGTCACATCATGTTGGGTAGACAAATCGTGCCAAGGTGATTTTCTCACATGATTCTCAAACATCAGCAGTATCCCTGGGCCTTGTGCACACTATCCTATTACTTCAGCTTCATTCATGAGTTAGACAATGGAAATGTTTCCTCTGTTTCTTTGTTTTGCTATTTTCAGACTACAACCAGGCCAATTTTTAATCTCCTATCTCAATTATAACCTAATCTAAAGTTGTGTTTTTAAAGGTGGGTGTGCATCCATAATTAGTCTTTTTTAAACTGATTTTTATTGAGCTCTACATTTTTCTCTGTTCCCCTCCCTGCCTCTCCCCTTACCGTCAACACTTTATTAAGGTCCCCATAAATATTCTTTTTTTTATTTATTTTATTTCCCATAAATATTCTTTAAGATATACCATGGGTATTCATTTCCTGAGAGTGAATGGCCAGCTTCATCTTGGAGATAAGTTCATACATACAGTGCATAACCATACAATATTGTCACTGTCTTGGCCAATAACCTCACCAAGATAGAGACAACCATGTCACATGGTCACTATCTTGATTAGTGACATTAACAACATGACAGCTGTGACGATATACTTAGTCACCAACTTGGTTAATGAAACCACATAGAATTGTTTAAAATGTAGTCAATTATAAAACGTTCCAGAACTATTGAGCCCCCAGCCATGAGGAATGGCTTGCTGCATCAAGGAGTAACCTTGCTGCAAGAAATCCCTTTGCCATAGGCATTCAGTAACATAAGCCAATAGTCTACCTATCTCTTTTATTTTAAGTTTTTTTCACATTCTGGAAGCAAATCATGGGATCATAAAAAGCAAGAGACTCGAGAACAATTCTATGAGATAAAGTTATACACTTTCTCTAAGCAGCTAGGAAGTGATGCTAGATCTTCATAGTAAGTTTTTTTATGTGACACACTATTTTATATTATGTATGTACTATGAATACTAATTTACATTATGTATGTGCTGAGGGTACTATTTTTACATGATGTACATGCTGTGGGTACGAGGCATTTCCCTTTGTCTTCACCTCCAACTTTGGCTCTGTATGTGAAGGAAATGACTCTTCAGGATGGCTACAGCTCGAATGCTCATGCAACTGCCTAGGGCCTGGTCTTAAGAAATCACGGATTTCTCACTTGGACCCAAAGGATAGATTGCCATGTGCTAGACAAGCTATTGCAGATGGCCAGCAGCTGTAACAGCCAAGACATGATCTGTTTGCTTGAGTGAGAGGTTGAAGATGTAGGCTCCTGTAACCACAAGTTTCTCTACCTCTCACCAGTTCCCAAATAACCACTTTGAGGCTTAATACTAATTATGAACTGTTTGGCTTATTAGCTCATGCTTATTATTAACTATCTCTTACAACTTAAATTTACCCATTTCAACTATTCTATATTTTACCACAAAGCTCATCACTTGTTATCCCACATCTTGCCTCTCCATGGGATACTGGCCTCCTAAACTCCACTGTTGGAAGCAGTGAGAGCCCAAATCCTGAATTTCTTGTACTCCCCTGATCTGAGTGCCTACAGCTGCTCTGAGCACGAGACCTTCAGGAGTTCCTGATGGCAGGAGAGTGGTTTCTGGGGGGTTTGGCCGGGGCGTGGCTATCTCTATATAATCTGCCCCTGAACACAATAAAGGGGGCATTCTTGGGGAATTCAAGGATGGCCCGTGTCGCTGTCTCTCTGTCTGTGTGTGTTTGTGTATTTTAACCTCCAGCTCGTTTTTCCGAAGCTCGTGAACTGGGTGCCAGCGCACAGAGTGCAGACACGGGGGCGCGGTGCACAGCACTCAACCCTCTTTTCCCCTTCATCCTTGCTTGGATTTCCCACCTAACTCTATTCTTCCTGTTTATTGGTCAAATAAGTTTCCTTATTAACCAATGGCATTAAGATATATTCATAGCATAGAGAAGGGCATTCTACATTAGGCTCCACTGGGTTTTAAGCCTTGCTCTTTCTTTTTCATATCTGCAAAACTGTTTTTCTCTGAGATAGAATTCCTTTCTTGGATATTCCTTTTCTTTTTATTGATTTTTTCCCCATTTTATTTTATTTATTATATTTTTCTCCATTAACAGCTTCAACTGGGTGTGGGGCAACAGAACCATTCCCAGCACAACCATGGGTGTGGGGTTCCCCGCAGTCTCCCCAGGGCGATAATTCCTGCAATGATCTCTAGGGGGAAACAGCTCCCAACAGATCCCCTCCCCCCCTCCCATACAAAGGCAGGCAGCTATCACGTGGAGAGCACCAGTCAGAGTCAACCATGGTGTCAGACCAAAGGAGAAGGGACTGAGACAAGGAGAGACCCTCCTCTCGAGTGGTGAAGCAATCCACCTCTCCCGGGAACAGAGGGGTGCCCAATGACTCCTAGGTCGAGTGGGGACCAGGCCTTTTTTTCTTTCCCCCTTACCCGTCCTAGGGCCCAGGGCCCTGCCTTAAGTTGGGGGATTATCCTGCCATAAGTCTCTCGTCCTTGGAGCTCCTCAAATAAAAGGCATCTAGCAGGATTAAAGTAAGCACATCACAGGGCACCCTGTCTTAGGCCATGTGGAGAGCGCCCTCATACCTGTACCATGCCATGTTGAGCCAGTTTCTACAACCTCTGTATGGTATGCTATTCAGGCGAGGATCCACACTAACTCCCGTCATTGGGCCCCTGCGTCTATCATTAATGAAAAGACTGTGAGGAGCTCCTCAAACAAAAGATATAATGATATAATTTTGGCACCAATAACTCCATCTCCAGACAAGAAGAAAGGGCTTTTTCCCAACCCAGTATTCACCTTTTAGTCTGGCCTATGGTATGTCCTCCTTCCTAAGTGCCTACTCCACATAAAGTTACGTGTGCTGCCTGCCAAAAATTGGGGCAGTGTAAAAGCGATCAAAATCTAAAATTTTTAACATATGCATTAAACCCAAACACTTTACAGCATGTGTCAAACTTTTCCCAACATCTATAAGCAGTTACAAATATCATTAGAACAATTTCAGTAGGAGTACAATGACAAACATTGATGTTATCAAATAACACCAGTTCCAGTCTCTGAGCAACAGTGACAGGAACCCCCAATTTTCCCCCTTCTTAAGTGAAGAGAGGTTAATATTTTAATTAAAATGAGTTCTGTGTCCCAAAGTTTAAAGCAGTCTGATGTTTAGTCTGCAACTCAGCTCCAAAGCAGACCAGAGTTCAAGCTGCAGAAGCAGTTTACCATTTGTGCTCCAGGACAGATGGGGGAACCTGGGTGAGGCGAGCTGGATTCAGCTACATGAGGCATATCCTGGCACTTATGTCCGCCGGGTCTCCCTGGACTCTGGAGGCAGGATGACACCCTGCAGAGTGGTGTAGCTGGTTTTGTTAGCAGGTACTTCTTTCCTTGGGGGCAGGGAAGACCGGACCAAGGACCTCTCCTCAATCATCTCTGGAAGTCTGGAACTCCTCTGTTTCCGCAGCCTCGACATCACGTCCAGAATTTATTTTCTTTCTGTGAAAAAAGCACAAACACATCCTCGACCCCAAATATATATACAGGTCGGGTTTTTTCATAATGCATTGCAAGGGCTTTTTTACCTTGTCTTATCAAAGGTAAGCTTGGTGTCATCAAGCCAGATCCGTTTGCATCAGGATCTGCTGGCAACTTTTATGAGTTGCTTTGAAGGAGCCTTGTTATGCTCCATAATTTTTATTATTGTTAGCAATATATGCAGTCCCTCCATTGGAAGAGCCATTTGTAAAATTTAGCATAAAATCCTTTAAGGGATTTTTTGCTATAACATTAGCAAGATACAGGTGCATAAATAGTAGCAGTGATCTGGGAAAAGACCATTGTTTTTGGCCTTTGAATTTAGCAAAGGCAATTGTCCAGGAATCAATCTTAAAATTATCAATGAATCTACTGTTTAGTATAAGAAAGATTGATCATAGTCAATAATTTGTTAAACCATTGTCCGGATTCTATCCTGTCCTTTTATATCAGACAGGCTACTGGTTTAAATTAAGAGTTTAATATCTTAACTAGCAAAACTGAGAAGATTTAACCATAAGCAGCATGTTTTATAAAGCTGTTGTATAATAAGTTTTACATGTTAAGAGCATACATATCTTTTTTATTGATTTTTATTGAGCTCTATATTTTTCTCTGCTCTCTCCCTGCCTTTCCCCTCCCCTTTCAACCCTCTCCCAAGCTCCCCATGCTCCCAATTTGCTCAAGAGATCTTGTCTTTCTCTACTAACCATGTAGATTAGATTTATGCATGTCTCTCTCAAGGTCCTCATTGTTGTCGAGATTCTCTTTATTTCCTTAATACCTTTTTCCTATGCCTCACTGTGCTGTGGGTACCTTTCCTTTTCTGGTGTATGTGTGGGGGGTGTTTGTGTGTGTGTGTGTGTGTGTGGTGAATTGTGTGTTTCAGTTTTCAGTTGTGGTGATATATAGACAGGCAAAGAGGTAAAAAGAGCATTCTGATATCATCTGTTTTCAAGTTCTTAAAGATGTTATTGTATTATTGTTTTCTATGTATCATATTATTGTTGTTATAGAGTCATAATTCCAAAGTATATGTGTTGAATTTCAAAGAGGCTTTCCTAACACAGACTGGCCATTTAAAAAGACACGTTCATTCCACGTGGAGTTTTGTGTGTGTGTCTGTGTTTGTGTGTGTGAGTGTGTGTGTGTGCTTGTTTCAAACATAGATTGAGAAATGTAATAGGGATTGCCAGATTATAAACTTTGGAGAAACAGTCAAATGGGGCATTAATAGGGAGTATTGGAGGTTGAAACCACAATGAAACTCAGACTTTCCCTGACTTGTACATTATTAGAAGTGGGCTAAAACTGTTCACCATGGCAGAAAAATCATGATGGCAATAGCTTAAAAGACTTGTTTCTACCTTATGTACAATCAGACTGAGAGAAAGATAAATGGATGCTATTGCTCAGTACCCTCTTTTCATTTCGTCATACCTGGAATCTCATCCAAGGAGTAGTGACACCCACAGTGTGCTAGTCTTCCTAGTGTAAGATCCAGAAGCCAGCTTCACAAGTGGTACCTGATCTCATCAAACAGTAACTAACATGATTAACTAACACAGGGTTTTTGTGATAGTTGACCATTATCAAGCATGGTGGGTAGCATGCATATGACTTTTGTGTGATTAGTGCCTTGCCAAGCATCAGGGAAGCCATAGGACAATTGGCAGGATGTAAGTATGATGCAGTTGAGTCGTAAGAAATTCTTTCAGTGTGTGTTCATAAGTAAAAACTTTCATTTGAAAGTTTCTAAAAACACACTGACTATTTATACAGGATATTTTAGTTCATTTATCCCTCAAAGTATAAAACAATGTCAAATTAAAATAATACATCTGGACATTAAAATGAAGAAGTAGTTTTGATGCTAAAATATTGTTTTAAAATAAAATCTCATAATCACATGTTCAGGGCAGCTAAAGTACTTGTCTTGACAAGCAAACAGCAAAGAGAAATGATAATTGAAATCTGATCTAGGAGTTAGTTTGAAGGAATATATATTAACACCTCTGTAGCTTCGCCTTTGCATATGGATAGGAAAAATTCTCAAGGACAGTATAAAACAAAATGAGCATTACATGCCATCTAAAGTGAGTTCCATTTCAGTGCTTGAATGGATCAAATGCTGCAAATGGAACACAGCTGGAAAAGACCTAAAGAAAGATTTGAAAGAATATTAAAAGGGGCCTTTAATGCCACCGAGGTAATTAGTTTTCTCATGAAATAAGTGCTGTACTTTCTTGTAAAAGGAAAGGATGGCACTGCTTTTCCCTTCCATGGTAGACACATGATTTATCACAGTTCGTTTGTGAGAGCCTCATATTTTCTTGTCATGTTTTGACCATGATTAATTCAGAAAAAAGTCACTTTTCAATTTAAGAGTCCCGTGTGATCACACTGGTCTGTACAATTGTTGAAGTTCATAATAATACACTTGAAAATAACTAAAGCCATTTGCCTTTTTTCTTTCTGTGAAAAGCAAATCCCAGTCGGAGAAAAAGGATTTAGCAGGAAGCAAATTCACATTTTCTGCAAATTGTTACTCATGTTTTGACAAAGTAAGGGCTCCATTTTAATCATATCTTAGCTCATTATCCTTAGAATTTTTATTACCATATATCTTATAATACCATTTTAATATCATGTGAAAAATTAGATTCATTTTTCCTGAAACTGTATAATGTTTTAATATACATTAATGACTATGTGAAGCTTTTGTTCCTCAAATATATAAGAAAAAAACAATTTGAATTAGTTCAAAAGCTGTAGGTAGGCATATTACTCCACAGTCTACTGGACGTCACTTCTTTTCTGCATTGAAAGTCAGTATTCATTCCTAGTGTGTATATTCGGATTAGCATTATGTTTTGAGAAGTAAACACACATTATAAAATTAATACAAGTAAAGATTTTCATAAAATATTTTAAGGTTAAATTTGGACAAGTAAGGTTGAATTAAAAATTTCCAGAGATCTAGAAGTACTTCTGTTCATTTACCACTAAACTACACATTAACTCATTTTCTAATGAATCATACTCTGACAGTGAATATGTGCTTTTTTATCTTATTCTTATGTCTCCGAATCAAATCCAAGTCCAAGGCAATGGTTGCAAATATTTGATAATTATGTGTTCATGACTATTCATCCCTACTTTAGTTTTGCTTGGTTTGGGACATGATTCCACCCATAGCTCAGGCAGTTCTCAGATTCACTGGCTGAAACTTTCAGAAACTTTCCTGCCTTGGGAGCTTAGGTGCTGAGATTAGAGGAATGAAGCACGGCATCCAGCTCTTCCACCTTTTTGAAGATAGCATTCTATTGAAGACATTTAAATGTTAATGTTAATTAGTTTTCCAAACTTGGCATCATGGAAACAAATAATACAATAAGTGTTTTTTTCTAAAATACATGAGAATCAAATATGTAAAAGCATCTTATCAATATTCTAACTAAACAATGAGTGAAGGACTTCACTAAATAACCCCTTACAAGAATGTATATGTGGGAAGGAATTTAACAGAATTAGAAAATGAAGATCAGAATCATGATGAACGTTTTCCTCACATAAATATTAATAACTACTATCAAAATAACAAAAATGATGGCCAAAAGGTGGAGGATAAAAACCTTTACACACTGATGGTTAGACTGTAAATTGGAATAAAATTACAGAAACAATAAGGGGATTCATTAAAAAATAATAATAGAAACTCTATATCATCCAGTAGCTTCAATATTGGCTATAAGCTAAAAGATAATGAAATCTGTACCTTGATGCTCTATTTATACTTTACTGATGGTCTTTATTGCATGTCTATATTACTCAAGATTGTGAATAAAGATTTAAGTATTGATGGTTAATGCATTATAAATGCATGTTCTTTGGTATTTTTGTGTTATTTGCCTTTAAAATTGAAGGCAAGTAGAGGTTTTGAGGATTCAGCTTAGTGCTAGACAGATAGCAAATGCAAGGCTCTCAGTCTTAATTTCAGCCCAAGGAAAAGTAGAAAAAAATGGATGCTCAAACCTAGCCAATTTACAGTAACATTCAGTGGTGTCCAAGTAGCAAGAACTTTCATATCTGAGGGACATGAAGCATCGTATGTTCCAGAGAGATAGAGAAAAATAGACAAACAGATAGACAGATGGACAGGCAGTTGATAGACAGACAGATAGATGCACAGATACATAATAGATAGAGAACCTTCTTCTGCCTTTTTGCTCATCTGTCTCTTACCCCCTGTACTTCAGTTGTTTGGATTGTGGCTGTTTACTATAGTGGGGTAGATCGGTTTTATTTGTCTATTGACTCAAATGTTGGTCTCTTTCAGAACCATCCTCAAACACACGAAAAAGCAATTTTATGCCTAAATAATATTTTATTTAGTCTTTGAAAGTTTCATGCATGTATATAATTGTATCTTGAGCCTATCCATCATTTGCCACCCTCTCTAGCTTCCTCCACCATTCCCACTGCATCTTCCTCACAATTTCAAGTATTTCATATTTATAAATATTGATTTAGTTATGTTTTGATATACTGAGGCCCACTAGTCCTATCCAAATTGATGGTCAAGGAATTATCTACAGAAGCAAGGGGAACTTATCAGTAGCCAAGATCCTAAAGAAATGTGATTTTCCCTCCCCATAGCAGACTATCTGGGTTTCACTAAACTCAGGCAAGTTAGCAAACCAAGCCAACAATCTTGTAGTAAAACCCAAATGAAATAAATAAATAAATGAAATAAAACAAATAAAATGCTCTTCAAATCAATTTGGGCGAGAATGACTAGATCAAAATATGCAATAAATAAAGATAATGCTTTGTATTTTCACTCAGAAGAGCAAACAATTATCATTGCTGCTTCTGACAATGCCTTCTATTTAAAAGTGTAAGGATATATTTCACTATAAAATTTTAAAATGAAAGGAAATAATTAATATAAAAGAAGTGGAGAAATCATTTAAAATGTCAATATTTCATATACAAAAAACACAGATAATTAAAAACATTATATTATCTACATTTTAGTGACTCCAAGAAAATTAAATCTGTGAAATAATATAGTGTGTGAGGCAAAATATGCAAAAATAGGTCTTGCAATAGAAGTAAAGACCTCAAGAAATGAAAATGAAACTAAAATGAAGGATAGAATTCCTGCTAATATATCTAACGATTGGTATTTGATCATGTACCATTAGAATAACATAATATTAGGTACAAAAAAAGTAAAATTTTAAGCAAATTATCATGATGTAATATAATACAGTGTTTAAATATAATAATTATGTTAGACTGGTTTATGTATTTTAAGGAATTTTAACATTGTATTAAAACTATTGTGGTATCATCTCTGGGAGGAAAAAAAGGAAAACCAGGGAAGAATTGTGAGGACATATCAAGAAAATGTAATAATGGAAGTACCTTAAACAAATAGAGAGTAAATTGCATTATAATCCTAAGGTTCTTTCAAAAGCGTGGTATCAGTGCATGAGTGAATTGCTATATGAATCAAGAAAATATAGAGAGATTCAATTAAAATGGAAACAAGGAATATAATAATGTTAACACTTTAAATCACTGGAGAGATGATGGATTATTCAGTAAATGCTGATGGGATGGTAGTTTTAAAGATAAAAAGTTAATTACTTCATATATTATATCACAATAAATTTCAAATAGATATAGAGTACAATTAAAAATGAAACCAAAGGGCTGGAGAAAAGTCTCAGAGAGAATAGTGCTTGTTGCTCATGTGTGTGGATTTGAGATTCAGTTTTCAGACTCCTCCTCCTCAAAATACATGTGGTGGTCAGTTTGTAATCTCCATGTACAGGAGGTGGAAACATGGAATGCCAAAGCAGCATGGCTACCTATGCTAGCAGACAGGCAAGCTCATATCAATGCATAAAATGGAGAAAAAGGAAGAACTTACTCTACATGACTTCAGGCTTCCATACCTTGTATACATATGTGCCTCCTGCATATATGAGGTCAAACACATGCAAACATGCATAATATTCTCCCACCCCACATACAAACACTTGCAAAAAGGAAATCAAAACAATACAGGAAAACTATGAATGTTCTACATACTATTGAAAGGGGAGTAAAAGGAGTTTGTGTATACAACAAAATAGAAAGAAGTAATTAAGATAATAATTAAAATATCTAAATTAATTTTTTTTTTACTATAGGAAGGTGCAAAGTTGTACCTGGGTTGTTAGAGTATTTGCTTAGCATGGTCCATACCTGAGTTAAATATCCAACATTGCAGAAATCATATGTGTTGAAGCGTACATTAATCAAAGCTGAGAAGGAGATGGCAAGAGAATAAATAAATGAAAGCAGAAAACAAATTAAAATAGAAAAAAGATATAATGTATGAAATTCTCAAAGAATTAATAAAATCTAATATCACTAAAAATGGGAAGATTTTTTTAAAGACTATGCAAATTTTGACCCTCTAGTTCTCCTCCCTGCTCCCCTTCTCCCCTCTTCCTCTGCTTCTGTCTTCTCTTTCCCCCCCAACCCCATGCTCCCAATTTCCTCAGGAGATCTTGTCTATTTCCCCATTTGAATGGGATCTATGTACATTTCTCTTGGGGTTTTCCTTGTTACTTAGCTTCCCTTGTGTCTTGGACTATAGGCTCCTTATCCTTTACTTTACAGTGAGTATCCACCTATGAGTGGGTGCATACCATGCTCATCTCTCTGGGTTTGGGTTCTTCCATCCATTTGCATGCATATTTCAAGCTGTCATTGCTTATTAAAAAAATATTTAGCCTGCATGCCTACACACACACCAAAAGATGGCACCAGAACTCATTATAGACAGTTATGAGCCATCATGTGGTTGCTGGGAACTGAGCTCAGGACCTCTGGAAGAGCAGCCAGTACTCTTAACCTCTCCAGCCCACTGTCATTGCTTTTAACCACAGAGTAGGACTCCATTGTGACAATATACCACATTTTCTTTATCTATTTTTTAGTTGAGAGACATCTAGGTTGTTCCAGGTTCTGGCTGCTGAAGGGACATCCAGCATCTGAAGGAAGCAGATGCAGAGAACCACAGTGGAGCATCGGGCTGAAGTTCCAAAGTCCAGTCGAAGAAATGGAGGATTTAGAATACAAGTAAAGAGGTCAAGAACATGATGGGATTGATACCTACTGAAATAGATTACATGAACAAATAAAAGCCTTCCAACGCTGGCTGACAGTGAAGGAACTAGCATGGGACCAAACAAGGCCCTCTGAATGTGGGTGGCAGTTGCATGGCTGGAACAGACTGTGGGGTCACTGAGAGTGAGACCAGGATTTATCCCTACTGCTTGTTCTGGCTTTTTAGAGCCCATTATCTCTGGAGGGGTACCTTGCTCAGTCTAGATGGCCTTGGTCTTGCCTCAAGGCAATGTGCTAGACTTTGTTGGCCTCCCTTCTCTGAGGAGTGGGTGGAGGGTGGGATGGGAGGTGGAAAGGGGCAGAGGAGGTGGAGGTGATAGGAGGAAGGGAGGGAACGGGAAATGGATTTGACATATGAAACGAGTGAAGATAGGTTTTTTTTAAAAAAATAAATTAAAACAAAATAGAAAAAGAGGACAAAAAAAGAAATGCGTAGCTACTTCAAATGTAACATGTTAATTTTTGAATGATGGGGTTTAGTAAGAAGAGGTCATTCAGGCAGGAGGATGGAATGACTGTAAATACACATCAAGTTCAATGATAAGTATCTGTGGAAAAGTCATAATGAAATCCATTATTTCATATGCAAACTAAAACATTTTTAATTCTGTGTAATAATGCCTTTGTCTAAAACAAAAGCATAAAGTTCAAAGGAGTACTTACTTATACCTACTTCGCTTTATAGTTTTAAAACATTTTATTATTTTCCCATTTATCTAAAACAATCTACTTGTACTGCAATTAAATGTGAATTTAATCAGCAAAAATTTAATGTACATCAGCAGTTTCACAAGTGGTAGAACAAAAAAAGTGGTGTAGCTAAAGTGGTGTGTGAAGGACAAATACGGAGCAAATGAAAAGAATTCTTTTATCCAAATATTCATTAAGGTATGAATGTGTAGAGGCAGTGTCCACTGGCTGAACCAAACCAGTTCCTGGATTAAAACGAATCAAATCTCTTTGCGTAGTTGAGAATGGGCCTGGGGTAACTTCTTTGCAATTCAAAGAGACTTTCCTTTGAATATTTTATGAAATAGATATTTTGGATGCTGTTTAATTCATAAGGGGAAAAAGACATGTTTTGAACATAGCATGGGGCATTTTGTTCATTTTCCAACTCATTTTTTTATATGCAGAAACACCAGTTAGCCACAGTTTTATTTAATATGAATTTTCTATTCTATTTTCTTTCCCCTTGAGTTGTGAAGCTACTTAGAATTAGGAAGAGGTTGTTCATGATTAGGAGGCAGAAAGACTGCTGTAAGAACCGGAGATGACGGCAGACTCTAAGAAGGTTTCATTGCAGACATAACAGGGCTGAGGCGCATACGAGCGCACAGGCTGTGAAAGCAAACAGAGCACTTGCACAAGTTCAAGTTCAAACTCCCAGAAATGAGAAGGGAATAGAGGAATAAAGTCTCTCACTTAACCAATAGCTATTTGCAAGTGACAACTTCTAGGAGCAAGAAAGCAGTTATTTTTTGGTGAGGTGAGTGTACCAACCACATTCCAACATACAGCAAATACTCATAGTTGGCCAACACAAAAGGAACTGTATCTTTCTTAGGTATTGTTGTTCTGAGATTTTTTTGGGTGCTTTTTTATTCCGGAAAAAGAAAGAATATGAATTAGGATGAGAAGGAAAAAGGGAAACCTGGAAGAGGGAAGCAGAACAAATATGACCAAATGTTATAGAATGAAAAAATTTTCAACCATAAATAACAGTTCTACAAAAATCACAGCTGAAAAATTTTAAATATATTTCAATCTCAAAATGAAATGAAGAAACTTTCTTCTCTAATATGTGGTATCAGAGACATTAATCACTCCAAAGATTAGTTATGAGGCTAAGATTATAATAAAATTCAGTTCTATCCCTGTAATACACCCAGTTCCTCCTCCCCTCTCCTTCCCTTCCCTCTAATACAGAGTCACACCCTCTTTTAATCTCTTTAGAAATCAAAAGGCTTCTAAGAGATAACAAAAAAGCCTAAAAAATAAAATGAAGCAAGCTAAAACAAAAAAAGTTGAACAAGGCAAACAAAGAAAAACAAAGAAACAGACCCCCCACACTCAAAAGCTAAAAAAAAAAAAACCAAATCATATATCAGGCAGAGGACAAAAACCGGACCACCGATTCGGTCCGAATTCATGGGAGAATTTCTCAGTTGATTTAGAGGGCCTTGTTTTCCTGTGTCCTCCATCTACTCTAGCTCTTATTTCCCAGTGGATTCCCTGAGCTCTTACGGATGGAATTGATAAAGACAATTCATTCAGAGCTGTTTGTTCCAATGTCTCTCTCTTTGTGTGTAATGTTTGGGTGTGGATCTCTGCATGTGTACCCATCTGCTACAAGAGGAAGCTTCTCTGATAAAGCACGGATATACAAGTATAGGAGAATATTAGTAGTCATTTTATTTTTACTCTTCTCTCTTTTGACTAGTAGTATTAAGTTTTACCATAGATTTTTGGGGTATCCACTGGTTCTTGGTCACCCAAGCAGTGTTGGAGATGGGTTTTATCTTTTGGAGTAGGACTTAAATCAAATCAAATATTAGCTGTTTATTTCTTAGTTGAGTTCCACTATTGTCATAACATATTTAGCTGGCCGGGCATACTGTACATAAAATGTTGTGCGTCTGGGTTGGTGTTTTTGTATTTCTTTTGATAGCCAGATGAGTACCTTTCCATACCAAAGGCTAGAATGTAGGGCAAAGTCTATGTATGTTCCAGCTTGAACTAGTGATGTTCAATTAGTTATATGGGTGTAGTACTCTGCAGTAAGGCCTTGCTATCAGTTCATGGAGGGCAACATGTTGTCTTGGCAACAGTTTGATTTATTTGGGGATTTCCATAGGATCGTTTTGTACAACAACTCAACTGGATGTAACCCAGTCCCAGTCCTGGAAGCTTTGTGTGGTGACAAGAGATGGCCATGGGAACCAACTCCCTGACTAATTGGAGAATTTCCCTTCACTGGGTTTGTATATCACCTCTCAAATCTTCTTAATTCTAGGTGTCTCTCCCTGAATTCTCTTTTTCTGAACCATATCACCTCTGCCGCACCACCTGATCCTCTTGGTCTCATCCCCACCCACATCAGTCCTTCATAAAGTCTATTTATTCTATTTCCTCCCTCCAACAGAGATCTATGGCCCCCTAACCCAGCCCCTTCATTTACAGCTCCCTTCTTTTTGAAAAAAACACCATACTGATTTCCAAAGCATCTGTATAAGATTGCATGCTCACTAGCAAGGGAAACATGTTTCCATTGCTTCATACGTTCACCAGAATAAATTGTCACTTGTGTTATTGACCTCAGCCATTCTGAGTGGTTTAAGATGGAATCTCATATTTTTGATTTGCATTTCAATGATGGCTAAGGATCTTGAACATTTCTTTAAGTGATTCTCAGCTATTCGAGTGTTCTCAATAAAGAATTCTCTATTTAGATCTGTGTCCACTCTTTCTTTTTTTTTTTTTTTTTTTATTTTTTTTTTTTTTTTTTTTCTCTTTCTTTCATCTACTGTTTTTTTTAAATCTCCCATGATCGCCATGCTCCTAATTTACTCAGAAGATCTTGTGTTTTTCTACTTAGATAGACAAATCTTTATCTAAACTAACCTAAAGGCAGAGACACAATATCCAAATTAACAAAATCAGACATGAAAAGGTGGCATAACAACAGACATGGAGGAAATCCAGAGAATCATCAGGTCATACTTTGAAAATTCGTACTCCACAAAATTGGAAAACTTAAAGAAAATTTTCTGGTTAATATTACTTACCAAAATTAAATCAAGAACACATAATCAAAATAAATAGAACACTAACTGCTGTATAAATAGAAGCAGTCATCAAAAGTCTCCCAACAAAAAAAGCCCAGGACTGGATAGTTTCATTGTGGAATTCTACAAAATTTCAAAGAAATAATACCAATACTTCTCAAATTGTTCCACACAATAGAAAAGGTGGAAACATTGCCAAATTCTTTTTTACAAGGCTATAGTTTTTTCCTGATTCTCAAACCACACAAAGACATTACTATTAAAGAAAATTACAGACCAGGTCAGCATTATTTGTAATAGCCAGAACCTGTAAACAACCTAAATGCCCCTCAACCAAGAATGAATACAAACATAGTCATACATTTACACAATATAGTAATACACAGGGGAAAATACAATAACATCTTGAAATTTGCAGGCAAATGGATGGATCTAGAAAACACCATATTGAGTGATGTAGCCCAGACTCAGAAAGACAAATGTAGTATGTATGTACCCATAAGTGGTTTGTAGACATAAAGCATAGAAAATAAACAGCCTAAAATTTACAATCCCAGAGATCCTAGACAACAAAGCGGACCCTAAGAGAGACATACATGGATCAAATCAATATAGGAAGCAGAAAAAGACAAGATATCCTGAGTAAATTGTGAGTTGGGGATCAGGAACGAGTGTCAATAGGGAGGAAGGAGTAAGAAAGAAGAATGGAGAAAGATATATAACTCAATAAAAACATTAAAAAATAAAAAATAATGTCTACCTAGTCGTGATTTCACTTAGATATGCTAAATATGTCACACATGACTTATACAGATCCAAATTCCCTTTATTCTTCTTACATTTCCTGCTTCCAACACGCACAGCATTCTTAACTTCTGGTGATTTCTACTCTCAATAATTACTTTAACCTTCAAAGACACATAAAATATCAGTGTTTCTCAAAACGGTAAGAACACACCTCATCCTGAATCTCTAACTTAAGTGATGTCCTCATTATCTAACAAAGAGATCATAGTTTATTAAAGCAAAATTTGATCTGTTCTTGCTCTAGGTATCTTTTAACATCATCTGTTGTTATACTTACTGGCTGCATGATTATCTTAATAAAAAAAGTATATTCAAAGTAATTTTGTATTGTGCCCATAATTACAAAAACCTATCATTTTATTTATCTAGTTACTGTGAAACTCATAAATTTTCAGTGTTATACATTCCTCAATATTTCATAAAAATACTTAATTTCTTTGTGTTTTGCAAACACACACACACAAACACATATACAAACTTGCATTCAGTCTGCCTTTTGCAGGGTTTTGATTTCTTCTTTTTATTGAGCTATTCATTTATCTCTGCTCCCCTCCTTTCCTCTCCTTCACCCTCTACCCTGTCTTGTGTCCCCCAGGCTCCTAATTTACTCAGGAGGTTTTGTCTTTTTCTCTTTCCTATGTAGATCCATGTATGTGTCTCTTAGGGTCCTCTTTGTCACTCTATCTTTGGCTTATTTTTCATTTTTTAATTTTTCCATAGAGGTTTTATTCTTTTTTCTTTTTTTTTTCTAGACAGGATTTCTCTGAAAAATAGGCGTGGCTGTCTTGTAACTCACTCTATAGAGCAGGCTGGCCTCTAACTCACAGTGGTCCACCTGCATCTGCCTCCCAATTTCTGGGGGAAAGGCGTGAGCTACCACCACCTGGTGCTATTTCATCTTTATACAGGAAATGGTGTTGTTTCCTATACTTTTATTTGTTGGATAAGCATAAATGACCATATTTCTCTATATAGCATGAAAGAAAATCCACTTCTAAGGCCCATTAAAATTTATAATTCTTTTAAAAACCATATCTAACCAGTGTGAAGTTTTTTTCTTTTAGATAATTATTAAAATGTATGAATGTTAGCACATCTTATTTACTAGTTATTGATGGGAGGATATATCAATCTGATTTCATTGGCTAAAAAAAACACTGCTGGCCTGGTTGGTTAGAACAAGGTGGGTGGAGAAACAGAAAAACGAGCGGAAGAGGAAGAGAAGTCAGAAAGCATGCAGCCTGCTCAGAGCCAGATGCCTCAGAGAGAACACCATGCCCTGTCTCGCGGGCAGACAGGATAGCCTGCCTCGAGGCACTCCGATGAAGCTCAGAACCGAAGATGGACGTAGGCTAGAATCTTCCCGGTAAGCGCACCTCATGGTGCTACTCACATGATTAGAAATGGGTTAAGAGGTTGAAGCTAATGGCCAAGCAGTGCTTAAAAGAATACAGTGTCCATGAAATTATTTTGGGTAAAGCTAGCCGTGCAACGGCTGGGGTGTTGGGGCGCAGCCCCGCCGCCCCTATTTCAACAGATGGCTGCCCAACGTGGGGACAACTGTACCACATAAAGCCTGAGACAGCTTGGGAAGTAATTCTAGAACAAAACGACAGCTTTGTGCATGATTTCTTGGTAGCAGCAGTTTCTGGTTCTACTTGCTTACTAGAGTCAAGCAAGCGCCTCATCTGAGAGGGCTTCCTGACTCAGCTTCAGCTCAAAACCCTGCAGCTCATTAAGAGGTCCTGCCACGAAACACTTAAACGGTGTTGACGAAAAGCTGAACAGGTTTTCGGTTTTCAGCCGAGCAGGAAAAAAGCTGTGCCGCTTAAAAATGCCGGCTTTCTGGGCTGTCCTGCAAGGGAAAACTCTGACTCTTTTACGCGGCGGGTCATGAGGTTTACAAGCCCAGGCTCTGAAGCTGTCAAGGACCTTGAAACACTGTAGAGTTGTGGCACTGAAGGCGGCTCTGGCTACCCAGCCACAAGGTTGGAATGGCGGAAAGCTAAGGAATGGACTGGATCTAGCCGCAAAGCCACGGCTTTAGTCCTACTGATTTTGCTTGGTAAATTAAAGGCTCGTGTGGTCAGAAAAGAGAATACAGTAAAGAGAGATTCAAAGATAAAGAAAATTTCTAAATGATTTACAGTGTGTTGAAAATAATATGCAGACTAAAAGTTAAAATTCTTAAAGTAAAAAAAAGTAAAAAAAGAGAAGTTGGTGATGTAGTACACGCCTTTAATCCCAAGGCTTGGGAGACAGAGGGAGATTGACCTCTGTGACTTCAAGGTGTGGTAGCACACGCCTTAATCCCAGTGCCTAGAAGGCAGAGACAAACAGATCTCGGAGTTTAAGGTGTTGTAGGAACACCTTAATCCCAATGCCTAGGAGGCAGAGACAGGCGGATCTCTGAGAGTTCAAAGACAGCCTGGTCTACAGAGTTATTCCAGGACAAAGATACAGAGAATATAAAATAAAAGTAAAAATAAATGAAATAGAGGTTAAAATAAAGCGTACAAAGATGGAAAATACACAGAGAATCTTGATACTGTATGCTATTATGCTCTCTTTGAATTGTTTGAATGCTGAGGAAGGAGTAAAAGCTACTAAAAGATATTTGTTTATAAATGCTGTTGAACTAATCCTACATAGATATTTTGAAAATTCCTTGACTTTGCAATTTGGATCTAAGGACATGATACTTTGGAAAGGAGTTTCTTGTTTTGTTTTCACAGAGGAAGAGACCCTGTTCATTTCTTCTATCCGAATATGGTATGATGGACCACGCCCTCCTGAAGGGTTGCTGTGAACATCTTCAGAAAATTGCTTCGCTCAACTGCCAACTGAGATGAAACTAGCACACAGGTTATACCATGAAAGACCCAATTAACGACGCCCCCATTCAGCAGGAAGCAGTTTGAGAGAAAAACTGCGCCCATGTTCCCAAATATGGTTTATAAACGTTCTTTTACATTTAAAGGGGATATGATATATGTATGAATAATTTGCATTGATATGGATTTTGCTTTAGTGATTTAAATTTAAGGTCAATTTTGTTATATGTATAGGAATTTCTGATATTGATTAAGGTATTGTGATTGTGTAGTTCATTTAAAAAAGTAATGTATATAGGTTGTTAATAGATAATCATAATAGTCAAGTTTGTAGTCATGTTAGTTAAGATTTTCTAGATGTGCATAGATAAATTTTAGATAGACATTCTTCATATCTTTCAAAGATTATAGAATACGGCATTTTAAATGTTTTAATAACTTAGGACTTTTCATGACAATGAGACACTCTGCTCCTGGCAGCACCAATCTGCTTTGAGAGGAAGATGGGCATCGAAGAGGATTCTAATGGAGTTTGATAGCCATTTGGGCAAGAAACTGCTCTTGCCTGAACTATTGCATAAACTGGACACAGAGAACCCGCAGAGAGAGGACTACTGAACTTGCCTAAAGGTGAGATGATCTTTCGGGGTTCCTGATTCATGAAGGAGTCTGCAAGACATTCTTCAGGACAAGCAGATAGTGACTGCCTTTGAAATTCCCTGCTTTGTGGAATGTCTGCTAAAAACTATGGGCCTGTAGGCCAAGATGGATGCCCCAACGGTACAGAGGAACTTTGGGTGACTGTCCAGGCAGCGAGATGTCTCTGTCATTTCTAGAGTTTTGAAAATTGTTCACTTTTTATTTGCTATGTTACAGTTAAAGCCTTTCCTTTTGTTTAAACAGAAAAAGGAAGTGATGTGGGAGTGTCATATATCAATCTCTTGATTTCATTGGCTAAGCAATAAATACACTGCTTGGTCCTGGTTGGTTAGAACATAGGTGGGTGGAGTAAACAGAAGAAAATGCTGAGCGGAAGAGGAAGAGAAGTCAGAAAGCATGCAGCTCTGCTCAGAGCCAGATGCCCAGAGAGAACACCATGCCCTGTCTCGCGGGCAGACAGGATAGCTCTGCTCTCTGAGGCACTCTCGATGAAGCTCAGAACCAAGATGGACGTAGGCTAGAATCTTCCTGGTAAGCGCACCTCATGGTGCTACTCACATGATTAGAAATGGGTTAAGAGGTTGAAGCTAATGGGCCAAGCAGTGCTTAAAAGAATACAGTGTCCATGAAATTATTTTGGGTAAAGCTAGCCGTGCAAGCCTGGGGTGTTGGGGACGCAGCCCCGCCGCCCCTATTTCAACAAGTTATTATCAGTTTGGCACCACGTTTAATTCAATTTCATTTGCACTATCATAATCTTGAAATATCATAGGTGTGAAAATAAATATAAAGTTACTTGCATTTTGCTAGTTTTATATTGCTATTTACACGTTGCTCTTTTTATTTTCCTATTGCCTTTATATCAAATAAAAGTAATCACTTTGTTAAAAGTGTTATATTTGAAAATGAATAGGCACTAAACTTGTTGCAGTTATTATTTTACACTTTCAGCTACTATTTAATAAGTAAGTATCATACCTTTGAAATTATTATTAAAATTCCTGATTGTGTAAAATCAATCTATTGAAACAGTTCAAGCTTTTGCTATCAAATCTTGTGACCAGAGTGACCAATGCTCCTCATTTATTTAAAATGAATGTCTCTTAACAATTTAATTGTTCTGATAATCTTATTGCATTTTTAGATTTTTGTAAATATAAATGTGATTTTATTAACATTATATTCAGTTCATTTTAAATATTCTTAATTTTTCACTTTGAATATTTTAGCCATTTATAAATGTGCACAGATTTACTTGGGGAGTTCTTAATTTTCACATATTGTGAGTCAGGTCCTACCCTAATGCTAAGAATATGGAGGGACATGTGACAAATTCCCAGCTTCTTGGAAGCTGACATCACACTCAAGACAGAGGAAAGAAACAGTGAGTGATCATCACACCATTGGAGAATAACAGTGTGAGAGAGGGTTGAAGGCAGAAACCTGAAAATAAAAGATATCAACCTGGGAGCAATCAGTTTACAATCATAAAGGACAGTGAGAATTTCTTACTCTTATTTTATATCTTTATTTTTACTGATTTATTGAAGTTTCAAATTAATATTTTATGAGTATATTGTGTGACTATGATACATAAAGCTGCAGAACTCAGAAGTGGACATTGGATTCCCTGTAACTGCAGTTACAGATACTTATTTTGTTGAATGGGTGGTGTAAACCAAGTCTGGGTCTTCTATGATAGCATTAAGCAATTCTAACCACTGAGCAATCTCTCTCTTTACTTTACTTAAATTAAAAATAATTAAAAATTATTTTTTGTCAATCATCTACTATTTACATATTTAAGATACATTTTATGTCATCCTAATCCAAAGGTCACATTCTTACAAATTTCTATTTTTTTCTAGCATCACACTTTCCTGTTTAATGTTGTACTTTTACAAAAAATATCCATCCCAGTCTGATGATGTCCAGCTCATTAATGGGATCTGATAATTTGGGATTCAGGGTGTGAAGCACGATTTGAATGCAATATATTCTCTAAGTGAGACACAGCACAGATAAACATAGTTTAAGGTCATAAGAATAAAGATCAATCACTAATGACAACTTGCACGATCTCTTGATATTCTTCAGGTTTCATATCCTATTCTCCTTGGCAAACTAGTAGATGGCATCATGACATCTCTCTATAGATGAGAATTCCACAGTATAAAATGAAAAAAATAAATGACCAAACCCATTCAAATGTGTAAGCTACAACAGTAGATATCTCAGACTAGCAGATATATTGGACTTAGAAAACACAATTTAATTTATTTTATATACTTAAAAATATAGATGGTGTACATTTTTGGTGTTTTGTATATTTTCTCTTTTGATCCTAGTTTTGTTTTGCCTTGGTATTTTTGTTTTATTGGAGGAAGTATCAATGGGCATCATATTACGAAATTCATTTCCTTCAGGAGAATTAAGGAATCATACGTGACACATAATTCTCAACTCAGAAACTTCAGTTCTCAAGCGACTAGTATGATAGCTCTTCTCTATTGTGCAGCTACAACTTTTATCTATTAAAAGTCTCTTTTCCTTTATACATCTCCCCACTTCCATTTAATTCATCATTCTCGGGGGATACTGGTGAGCAATGGAAGTATGTGGTATAATTGCCATTAACATAGACATTTGGCAAGTCTTTCTTAGAATAATTGCAAGGTCTAGAATTCAGAAATATTATGTGCCTTACTAATAAATCATTGTTAATTAGCACACTAGTGGAAATGATTAATTTAAATTAGAGAACCTGGTAGAAGCATCAGAGTCATGGATTTTTCCTACATAATATAGACAATGACATTTTAAATATTTCTAAGGAATATTTATGGAAATTATAAGATGAAGCAGTAATAGAAAGCTAGACACAAGTAGATAAAAAGAGAAAAGTGATCTGAGAATTTTATATCCAAAACGTCTACATTTGGATCTGAGAACCAATTCTAGTCTCCCCTTATCCACTCGATTCTTTTTCTCTCGATTTATTATAAATAGATATTTTCTCACTCAGCACACCCTGGTTATGATTTACTCACCCTCTACTCTTTCCAGTTCTTCCCCACCTCCCCTCCACTCTGCATCCACTCCTTGTCTGTTTCTCATGAGAAAAGAACCGGTTTCTAAGAAGTAACGACAAAACAAAATAAGAAAAAAAAAGATATAATAAGATAAAACAAAACTATCCCATTGGAGCTGGACAAAGCAAACCAACAGAAGGAAAAGAACCCAAAAGAAAGCAAAAAATTCAGAGACCCACTCATGCATACACTCACGATCTCCATAAAACAGTAAACCGAAAGTTATAATAAATAATGAAGAGAACCTGGTGCAGAACCATGTAGGCTCTGTGCTTGTGGTTTCAGTGTCTGTGAGTTCATATGAGCCTCACTCAGATTATTTCAATGGCCTTGTTTTCTTGGTGTCCTCCATTCCCTCTGGCTCTTACTTTCTTTCTGCCTCCCCTTAGGCATGGTTTCCTGAGCTGTGGTGGGAAGGTTTTGGTGGAGATATCCTACTTATAGCTGTTTATTTAAAAAGTCTCTCCCTATCTGTGTAACGTCTGTCTGTGGGTCTCTACTTGGGCTCATCTCCTGAAGGAAACATTCTTCACATTAATTCATGTATGAATAGAAATTAAATATTCTGATTAACTCATTTTTTAATGACAATAATAAAAGGAGGGAGAAGTTGCATGGGTTGCATTAAAAAAGGAAGAGCAACAAAATATAAAAAAATACTGATTCAGAAGAATGTGTATCTTGATGACTATGGATTAAAAGAAGCATTTGCACATTTTCAAAATGATAAAAGGGTATTCACAATCTATAAACATGGGAACCTTGTAAGAATTCAAACAATAGTAGGAAACTAACAATGTCTTCATGAGCTTAAAGGTCTCTTTAATAAAGGATAAGCACAGAATTGACAGGTTGACAAATCGGCCTGGTGAAAATAAATATGAACTTACAAGCACCTATGAAAACTTCAAAACATAAAAGAACAATATAACAGGCCTGGATGAAATTACTGAAAGTACGCTTTCTTCTTTCAAAAAATCATTTATGCGTGTTTCTATTTAAGAAGCTTATTGTCATATATTGAACTTGTTGACTCACGTTAGGTTATTTTCTAATGATTAGAAGCTTTTATTAGTTTCATTATAGCATGGTCAATTGCATGGATATACATGTGGGTATATGCTGCCCTTGGGAGTTCCCACTTGCAAATAGAGGTCTGAATATATTATGTGCTTGTTATAGTGGATTTTTAAATTAATTATTTGACCCACAAAGAACAATAATGAGAAACGTTCTTTATGCCTCCAGCACCCATCTTTCCAGAGCTTAGTCCCAGAGTCAATGAGTGGCATTCATTGAATTCTCAAATCACAGACTCATTTTTCAATGTGTCAAAACAACATGCATTTTTATGTATAATCATTAGGAAATGATAAATGCTGTTGTATATTTTAACTTTTACTTGTTATTAGTAGTAACAGTAGCATTGCACGTGTTTGTGCATGGTCAAAATGTGTGAGTGTGGGCACACGTGTGTGCCAATGTGTGAATGTGGAGGCCAGAAGATAACTTTGAGGAACTGGTTTTGTCCTTCCATTGTGGAATCTCTGAACTGCATTGAAGTAGTCAGGATTTTGAAGCACAAATATTTACCTACATGACAGGTTTTATGCCCCAAGAAATGCTATTTTTAAATAGACTAATATTCTGTTTTATATGTTGGAAATGTATATAATGAAGAAATAGCTATCCTTATGGTTTTACTATGACATATATATATATATATATATATTATTCATTTATGTTTCTTTTTTCAATAATTTCAATAAACTTTATTTAATAAATAAAAAGTTAGCATTTGAGTACTTTTTTCAGGGATCACCAGAGGACAGAACTAACAGAATATGTGGATGTATGGTCACCATAGATTGAGGGTGGCACGATCACATGAAGCCCAGGCATATAGCAGCTTGTCTTTATTTGGTTTGTGTAAACATAGTTTGTGATGCTTTGCTAAAAGACCAAATTGCAAAGGATGGATTTCCCAGAACATAATCCTTTTGTTAAATGACACATTTATAACCACCTTCTTGTCTCCTTCTCTGGTGGAACACAAGCAAGTTCTGTTATAATTTATAATTTTATAATTATACGAGACCTTTAAATTCCTTCCCCCTCACACACACATATGGTTTGAAACTTCTGAATAAAACTCCCTAACTACAATAATCGTAGGCGGGATGGGGACTAAGTTTTTACACATATAACTTTTAACAAGACAAAATCCTACCACAGTATTATTACACCTTTGGTTTCAAATTCATGCTTTTACCACACATTAAACTTGTTTATAACATTTCAACAATCCCAATTCCTAATTTTTTTATGTTTTCATTTCTAAGCTGTGAAGTTAATCTCATGTGGCATTACCCCCTCAGTTATATATGAGGCTCAACGTAAAACAGATATCCTGATCTATAAAAAAAGTTCTCCAGTTGATGTGTAGTCAAACAGGCTATCCACTTCAGCAATGCAATGTGGGGAAAGGCTCTGAGCACAATCTGACTCCCCAAACTGGGGAGACAGATGGAGAAGAAAGGAGAGAGTGAGAAAAAGAGAGATCAAGGAAGGGAGGGGGAACGGAGAAAGGAAGAGTATAGAAGGAAGGACCTTAAAGGAATCAAAAAAAGTCCAAAACCTAGTAAGACAAATCTCATTTTATGCTTCAAAAATAATTGCAATTTTCTTGATATCTTGCCTTCTAGACCTCTGGACTCTCCAGAGGAGGTACTCTGGCCGTTTGGTCTCTGGTATTAGTCACAGTCCTAAAATACCCTATGATAAAGGGATGTAACTGCACAGCAGAAACACTCACTTTTATAACTGTTGAGTCATAATGACTGCCTTGAAGCCAAAATAATCTATGATTTTGTCATATGTGACCTATGAAGTCTCACGTGCTACCTAATTTTGTTTGAAATGTTTTTTATTTTTTTTAATCTTTCCCCATTGCCAAAAGACAGCATTTCTACAGTGTGATCTCATGGCTACTCCTGGGTTTCGCTGAAATGGCTAATCAAGTCCCTGTTGTAAGCTTGTGGTATCCACTCAACAGCTGTGCAGTCTCACTTTTATGTTCTAGAACATATTTTTCATTTATTTTATAATATAACCTCAAAAATATAACTCAAAATTTTCGAGTTCTGTTTCTCATTCATCTAACAATCGCTGTCTTCACTCATTTTCTCCCTGTCATATTTTACTGTGGAAAGAAAGGGCTTGTGTTTCTAATTCTGCGACTTTTTTTTTTTTAGAAATTTCTACTAGATATTTCAGTTCTTTCAAGTTCTGTGTTTCACAAAAGCAACAACATGTAATTGCAAATGGGGTTTCTATTTTCTTTTACCTTATATATACTTGATAGGTAACCAGAAATTCCTGCAGTGTCCATGATTCTGGAATGAAACCGAAACCTGCTCTAGTCCTTCTGACTGCACAGTCCAAGCTACAGTATATCTGAGTTGTCTTGTCAAAAATAATGAAGAGAAACCATTTTAGAATTAATTTTTAATCCTAATTTATGTGCTTTATTTTCCCATTTCATTAGTAGAATTTTGAAATCATGAATGAATACCTCACAAAAGACAAAATAAAACTAATATTTATTAATAATAGATATTTATAACTTCAATATGTTAATGTAAATTCAGTAACATTAAGTTTTTAAATGGTAAAGTTGGAATTATAAAGACCTGAGTTTGGTTACTGAATAGGCAGGAGATTTTTAACCAAATAGACTGAATGTCATTTCATTACCATCAGAGGACTTGTAAGGGAAATCATTCTCTACTTGTTTCATATGGATTTTGTGAGGAAACATAATATATGCACGTTACTTGAAAGTACAGGTTATGCAAACCTTTTGACAATGTAACAAATGATCAGAGAGAAGCAACGAAAACAATCAGTAAATTCTATTGAAAAATAGAAACAAATAATTAAGTAGCATATGAGGGAATCCAAATAAACTAATTTTCTTTCCTTTGGGCTTAATTAATGTCTCATACTCATGTACTCCTAATAATCACTAACAAATTAGTTTACCTCCTCCCTAATGGCTTGGGGAACATAGACCATTTGATCAAATACCTCATTAGCAAATTTTAAATTGTTCTTATTTCCATCAGAGTTTGTTATCAACTCAGTATGAGTAACACGGAAATATATTAGTTCCTGTAAATTTAGATATGATCTGAATCACAAACATATCTTTTATAATTATTGTATTACATTAAGTGAATAGTACATATACATACACACACACACACACACACACACACACACACACACACATATATATATATATATATATATATATATATATATATATATATATATATAATGTAATGTTCAATTTGGGATAACTATAGTAAATACAACCATTGCAAAAACAGTAAAACCAAAAAGTTTTAATATTCAAAGCAGTTGAGTAGAACTGAAAACTAATTCATTCCCTGAATTTTCTCTCTTTTTTTTTCAATAAAAACACAGGTGATTCTAGTCATCTCCCTCTGGCCTCTTCTGATCAGAAATTGTTCTTTAACAACTTGTGTGCAAATGTTTGGATATTTTAATTATTGAAGAACTAAGATCAAAAGGCACAGGGACAGACAAGGAGCAAGGAAGAAAGCCTTCTAACCTTTTCCTCCTAGCCTACATTCTTTTACACTTGACCTTCGCTTTCTGGTTAGCCTTCTGAGTCCAGGCAATTCAATGCTTTTTTCAGATATCCTGAAATTACTTTGGAAAGGGATCATTTATTTTCTATATCCTGTTTCAGTCTTAATAGCCCTAATAATTTTGTGAGACTGAAGGTTCCTTTAATTTCTTCATGGTCAATCAGACACAGGCGTATGCATGGTTTATTCTCTGCATAATGGGAAGGGTCAAATTAAGATATTTAGATTAAACATTAAGAAAATATGCATCATTGTTTGGGGACTATTACAGAAAAATAAACAGCTAATGAATTTAAATATATAGTAAATGACCTCATGATTGCATTCCAATATTTTTGTAGCATGTGTTCTAATTGGTTTTAATAATAAAAACTTGATGTCAGATGTTAGAAATTGAAAGCTGAGATCAAAGAAGCATAGCAGCCACTATGCTTCTCTGTGAGTAAAGAGTTCTTACTCCTACCAAATCTCCAGACTGAAAAGGGGCTAAGTTCCTGCCTTCTCCGGCCTTATATTAGTTCCACCCTCTGATTTTCAGGCAAGCTTTATTTGTTAGAGTACAAACAAGATACTACAGCATTTTCTAGTCTTATGACAATTTTACCTAACATGCAAATTAGTGATACACATTACTGCAACAAGAATTACATGGAACTCTTTGTGTTTGTTTCTGTATAAATTGTCACACGTGTTTCACACCCTGTCAACTTAGGCATGCAATTTTGTATCTCAATGCAAGAATAATTATTTTTTTAAAAGAATTGAATAGAATATGAAGACTCTATTTGTATTGGATTAATACTTGTCCTCCTACAAATAGATCATTTAACTCACGCATTTTGATTGATTGATTCTTTGTCAAAATATTTGAAGGAGCTCATTTTACTTAGCATTAATTATACAATCAGCACTCGTTAAATGCAGTGACAAGAAAGATTTCTGAATTTGAGTTCCCAGAATTTGCCATTAAATTTATCTTATCACGTCATTAAATCTAAACTGGAAAAGTAAGAACACCTCTCTTAAGCTTTGTCTGTTTATTTCTAAGTGTTATAATGTCTAAAGAAACAATAGTTATAACTGATATTACTATATTTTGTTTAGAAAGCTCACAATCACATAACAGTATAAATAGTAAGATTCTCTGCTTTAAATCTCTATGCAATTAGACCTTAGTTTTTGGAATACACACACACACACACACACATATCCCTGGCAATTTATTTACAATCTCTGTTGTTTTGTTGGTGTCACTTTTGCATCGTATTTATCAGGTTCTGAACTGTGTAAGGGCCATGGATTTAGCAGTATATTAACATTCGGTTAGTTAGGTGAGCCTGAGAAATTTATCCCTATTTCTTTTGAAATGTAAATTTCTCAGCCAAAGAAAATAGGGAGCAGTTTCTGGGAAGTATCAGCATATCTGATAAGTAATAAATTGAGATTATACTAAGAATTAAAGCATATGCATTGTCAAATTATGTACTACATACACAGCAGAGTGTAAAATATGAACAAGAAAGTCAGACTTAGCCACTGGGAGTTTTGTTATGAATTGCATATGTAAACAATAATATTCCTTTTTGGAAAGAATAAAAAGCAAAATCCAACAGTTTACAAATCTACTTTTAAGAGCTAATTATACTTATTCAGTATCTTAAATTATTTTTATTTGGGTCCTATTGCTGGCTCTGGTTTAGTGCGCTTTATCTGTTATCATTTGCTTATTGCTCATAGCAACAAAAGAACACTTGCTTGTTGTTTAATCTTGATATTAACCTTGGCTAGACTGAGAGACACCTAGGAGATTAGAAACATGTGTGTCTGGGTGTATCCGTGATGGTGTTTATGGAGAAGATAGACTGGACTTGAACATGGCAGCACCTTCCAGTGTGTTGAGAACATGGATGAAATCAAATAACGAAGAAACAGGAAGTTCATGATCCAAGGGATATTCTATCTCTGCCTGACACCTGCCCTGCTGTGAAGAGCTTAACCTCTGGCATGCTCATTTCATCCACACTACTTCTTTAGTCCCAGAGTCCTAAAACTGAAGCCATCTGGCTATGCTCCTAATATAATATCTTGATATTGTGTGTTTTCTCTCAGGTATTATCACAATATTGATAACTTTGACTAGCTCACATTGTTACTACCAGGATCTCTGTTATACAGATGAAGTCACTGAGGCCTTGTAAGGAAAAAAAAACTGTTTTTCCAGGACTACTCAGGTCAGGAGTAGTGTGGGTTACTGTCTAATAGATCACTTTAATGTCTCTCTCCACTTTAACACATAATTTCCTAATAGTTAGAAATAGAGAGAGAAATCTATCATTGTCATAATTTTGCAAAATGTAAATTTCCAGGAAATCTTACAGAACTGTCTAGTGTGATAGGTAGTTACTAGCTTAAAACATTTACCCACATAACTAAGTACTTGAAATCGAAATTAAGTGCAAGTACAGATTGGATTTTAAATACTTTGCTGAAAAATATGAATCATACAACAGTATTTTAGAACTTATTTTATGTATTGAGCTAAAGGATCTGAGATAAGTTTTATTAAGTATAATCTTTGAATAAAATTAGCTATGTATACTAGATTAGTTTTTGATAGCTAATATGTATTATTTCGTTCTTGCATATATTATCTCTGCATAAATCTAATACTTTTCGGTACAGTTTTTCTTTATCTCAGCAATCTCAAGTTCCTTAAAAACAGTAATTATATCCTCTATTAAAATTTTAACTGTTCATTTGCTGGTGTAAAATGTTGACAGCAGGTTAGTTCTCAGCTAACCATTGCAATTGCTGGTAACTCCAACATTTTATAATCCTAATATTTGTGTGTAACCATAGGTTTTGGTGTCAGCCGTATGATTTCTTAAAGCGATTTGTCCATAAATGACCTGGTGATGCATAGTCATTTTCCAGTGGTTTTTTTTTTTTTAAAGATAACACCTGTTGAAAGAATTCAGGGAAATTTTATCATTTCTTGTGATAAAATGGGACCATGAAAGCTGTGGAAGAAGAGAATCCATTTTCACTGATTGGAATCCTTTGCTAAGAAGTTATCCCTGCAGCTGTGAGGAACCCTGCTCGGCATCACAATAAGGCTAGCTCAGCTGACACACTAAAGATGAAAGCCACCTGAGGTCTTGGTATCAGCAGTTACCAGCAGCTACCTCACGGTGCACTTACTGGTATATTAGAGAACTAATTAGTTTCAAAGTTTTGACATGTTCTTCAATCTTTAAAGCCCCAAACTGCATGCATATTTCAAGTGATATACATAACTGCTTCAAAGACAGAGGGGTTCTTAGGCTGAAGAGTTACTGGATGCCAGTGAGGGCATCATCACTGTGCCTGGAGGATATTTCTTGATAGGTAAAATACAAGAGGTCTTTATTCACTCATCAGTTAAATAATAGAGGGACGAAATGAACTTGTACTGGATAAAATCTCATAGAACCAACCACTTCTCAATGCCTTGAGCCATGTTCCCAAAGACAGAAAATAAGTACATTGCCTATGAAAAACGGGAATCGAGGTAGAGAGATGATTTGTGTGATATCCCTGGCATTTTACTGTCTGTTTTATTTCCAGTGCCAAGACCTTTAGTAACACTTAGTTCAGAAATACATTAGTAATATGTAATGTTTGCTAGCAGTCCAAATCAATGCAATAATTTTATTGATCACATTATAATTTAGAAATGCCAGAGACACATTCTTCTGAGAAGTGCATTTTAATCATTCGTTTTTACTTTTCTGTAAGATCATTGTTTATAGTTAATCATAATCATGTCATTTAGATGTCTAGTAATTTTCTCTACCGAAGAATATTTGACCACATTGTGAATCATGAGATTGTGTTATTTGCAAGAAAAACCTGTTTCTATTTGTAGTATGGCTCAGTCCTAGCACGTACCTTTAATCTAAGAGCTTTCTTTTTAAATATTGTAAATATGATTAAATAAAATCAACAGTAGGTCAAGAGGCAGAGCAAAGAACCAAGTGAGAGAAAGTGAACATAGGATGATTAAGAAAAAAGCAATAGGGAGTATGGGGAGATCTGGAAGATGACGAGAGGGGAGAGAACAAGAGGTAGAAGGAGGGGCATTCATTTTGAGGTGTTTTGTTTGTTGGTTTGACATTAAATAGGAAAGGGAGGTTTGGTGGATATGGGCCAAAAAGGAAGGCCAGTTGAATGCTTTCTCTGCCTTGCTGAGCTAGCAGGCTTTTACACCAGCATATGACTCTGGAGTCTTTATTGGAAAGATAAATGATTGAAATTTCGTTAAAAGCAATAGGTTTCTGTAACAAAATTCAGAAAGTAAAAGAAGATGCTACCATGGATTGTTAATTTGCTATGGCTTATTGAAAAGAATTGTTTGCTTCAACTCTTGTTTGTTTTATTGTGCTTTTAGAGCATCCTGACCACAGTCTCCCCTCCCTCCACTCCTCCCAATGCCTTCTTCACACCCTGGTCCCCAAGATCTCCTCCCCATTTCTTTCCCTTCAGAAATGACCAGGCCTCCGAGGAAAATTGACCAAATATGACAAAATAAAATACAATAAGACTAGGCACAGACCCTCATATCAAGACTGGTGACTTCAATTATGTTTTTGTAACTAGAAATGTGTTAACTAAGAAAAGTCTGGATACACATGAAGTTAGTCATACTACTCTATTTCCCAGTGGTTAGTTCTGCTCCTCTTAAATCCACTATATGGGTTTCTTCCTTCCATTCCCCATCTTCAAATAATTTTGTTGGTGATTATGTTCTGTTTCACATGAAAAGAATGTCCTTTCCATCCTTGTTGTTCATAAAAATATTCTTTCTCATTAAGGGAGGTTATTATATGTGTAATACATGCACAATACCAAATGCCTCAAAGAAACACAATAATTAAGGAAGAAGCAAGATAACACCCTAATTATTCTGTTCTGATGAGAAATCTTGGTATAGGTTACTAGGTGAATTTAGAAAGTTATTTGTTTGAGGCAATCAAAACCATAGAGGCATCCTGCTACCAGATCTCTTCATGTCTATTTCCAGCATCTAGTCAATCCTTTGTACCACAGAGCATCTAAGAATTCAAGAGTCTACATTTCTGTTTGAATCTTTAAAATAGTTAACTCTTGAGTTGATTTTTATAATGAAAACCAAACTCAGTATTATTGCTTGCCAAGCCTTGCATAACCTGATCAGTTTTCATAGTTTCAGGGTCGTTTTTGAACTCTCTTCTCTCACAGTTGTCTGACCCTATGGTCTCCTCCTTTGTTGTCTTTGTGCATGATATTTGTATCAATTTTCTAATTCTGGCCCTTTCCACTTTTAGCCCTATTGATCTTTGCCAATTTAAATATGACACTGAGACACCCATAAATTATTTCCACCATATATATAGAATATCTTTTCTTTCTATTTAACATTCAAAGAACATTCCATCTTTGAGTTTGAGGTGTGTTTCTTGTAAACAGCAGAATGTAGGGTCCTGATTTTATATCCGTTAACCTGTGCCTTTTTATAGGTGAATTGAGTCCACTGATATTAAGTGATATTAATGACCAATGGTTGTTAAGTCCGGTTATTTATTTATTTATTTATTTATTTTTGGTGGTAAGTTTGTGTGTTTCCCTTCTTTGAGTTGTGCTGGTGGATGGTTGTCAGACACTTGTGTTATTTTGGGTGTTATTGGCTTCCTTGGTTTGTGATTTTCCTTCTAGTTTTTCTGTAAGGCTGGGTTTGTGGCAACGTATTGTTTAAATCTGCTTTTGTCCTGGAATATCTTGTTTTCTCCATCAATGGTGAATGCAAGCTTTTGCTGGGTATATAGTAGTCTGGGCTTGCATCTACATTCTCTTAGTGTCTGCTGCACATCTATCCAAGACCTTCTGGCTTTCATGGTTTCCATTGAGAAGTCAGGTGTAATTCTGATAGGTTTCCCCTTATATGTTACTTGACCTTTTATCTTTGCAGCTCTTAATATCTGTTCTTTATTCTGTATGTTTTGTGTTTTGATTATTATATGGCGCAGGGATGTTTTCTTTTGATCCAGCCTATTTGGTGTTCTGTATGCTTCTTGTACCTTCATAGGAATATCCTTCTTTAGGTTGGGAAAGTTTTCTTCTATAATGTTTTTTAATATATTTTCTGGGCCTTTGAGCTGTAATTCTTCTCCTTCTGCTACCCCTATTATTCTTAGATTTGGTCTTTTCACGGTGTCTCAGATTTCCTGGATGTTTTGTGTTAAGAATTTGTTGGATTTGTTTTGCTCTTTAAGCAGTGAGTTTATTTCCTCTATAGTATCTTCAGTGTCTGAGATTCTTTCTTCAATCTCTTGTATTCTGTTGGTAATACTTGTCTCTGTACTTCCTGTTCGTTTGCCCAGATTTTCCATATCCAGCCTTCCCTCAGTTTGTGTTTTCTTCATTACCTCCATTTCATTTTTCAAGTCTTGAACCATTTCCCTTACCTGTTTGATTCTTTTTCTTGCTTTTCTTGGTTTTCTTGGGTATCTTTGAGAGATTTATTCATTTCTTCTACCCTTTTGTTTGTCATCTCTATTTCTTTATGGCAGTTTTTCACCTCCTGTTTAAGGTCCTCTATTAATTTCATATAGTTCTGTTTAAAGTCGATTTCTTCTATTTCTTCTGGAGTAGTGTGCCCAATTCTTGTTTCGGGATCCCTGGATTCTGGTGATGTCATGTTGCCTTTCAGGTTGTTGGAAAAATTCTTGCACCTGCCCATCTCTTCCTTCAAATGGAGCCAGGAGAGTCCTGGTGTCTTGGTTCAGTCATTGCTGTGACTGACTCTCTGAGTGGATCTCCTCAGTGCAGGAGCAGGAATTGTTCCTCTCTGGATGGAACTCCTCACCACTGAAACAGTGACGCCTGGTATCCCAAGGACACCGCAGAAAAAATGGCAAATGTGGGGAGCAGGGCGGGGTCCAGTAGGACACAGGAGACCCTGCAGCACAAGCTGAAAGTGCCCGCACCTCCTTACTCCCTTGCAGGGACCTTCAGGCCTGCGCAGCAGGCAGCCACCCACCCCTCTGGGTGGATATCCTTAGTGCAGGAGCAGGAAACTGTTCCTGAGCCAAGGACCAGGCAGACAATAGGGCAGGCTTGGGGGGTGTGCTGGGTCATGTTGAAATAAGGAGTGGCGGGGCTGCGTCCCCAACACCCCAGCCGCCTGCTAGCTCATGCCCAAAATAACAACACACAAACTGTATTCATTTAAGCACTGCTTGGCCCATTAGCTTCAACCTCTTAACCCATTTCTAATCATGTGAATAAGCACCCCAAGGTGCGCTTACCGGGAAGATTCTAGCCTACATCCATCTTGGGTCGGAGCTTCATCGCGTGTGCCTCAGAGAGCAGAGCTATCCTGTCTGCCCGCGAGACAGGAGCATGGTGTCTCTCTCTGAGGCATCTGGCTCTGAGTGGAGCTGCATGCTTTCTGACCTCACTTCCTCTTCCGCCCAGCATTTTCTTCTGTTTACTCCACCCACCTATGTCCTACCTATCAGGGCCAAGGCAGTTTATTTAACCAATGAAATCAACAGATTGATATGACACTCCCACATCAGGGTCATGTGTAACAAAGACACCCCTGAAGCAGGAGCTGGGGGAGAGAAGGTTGTCCTCTCTTCCTGGACAGGCCGCCCCAGGATAGCACACACTCATCTGTCCAGATGGAACTCCTCAGCACTGAGAAAGGGGTGCCTGGTAGCCCAAGGACACCGCAGACAAAAGGGCAAACTGGGAAGCAGGGAGGGATCCAGTAGGACACAGCAGACCCTGCAGCACAAGCTGAAGGTGCCCGCACTCCCTTGTGGGGACCTTCAGACCTGCCCAGCAGGCAGGCACTCACCCCTCTGGGTGGATATATTTAGTGCAGCATACTGATTAATATCTTGCATATCACCATAGAAACTCCATCTGGCGATGGATGAAGCTAGAGACAGGGACCCACATTGGAACACTGGACTCAGCTCCTAAGGTCCAAATAAGGAGTAGAAGGAGGGAGAACATGAGCAAGGAAGTTAGGACCGCGAGGGGTGCGCACACCCACTGAGACAGTAGTGCTGATCTAATGGGAGCTCACCAAGGCCAGCTGGATGATGGAGCATGTGATCAAACCAGACTCCCTGAACGTGGCTGACAAGGAGGGCTGACTGAGAAGCCAAGGACAATGGCACTTGGTTTTGACCCTACTGCATATACTGACTTTGTGGGAGCCTAGTCTGTTTGGATGCTCACCTTCCTAGTTCTGGATGGAGGGGGGAGGACCTTGGACTTCCCACAGGGCAGGGAATCCTGACTGATCTTTGGACTGGAAAGGGGGGAAGAGGGATGGGGGGAGCGGGAGGGAAATGGGAGGATGGGAGGAGGTGGAAATTTTTAATTAAATAATATAAAAATAAATAAAATAAAAAAGAGAGAAATAGCCAGGTGGTGGTGGTGCAGGCCTTTAATCCCAGAACTTGGGAGGCAGAGGCAGGTGGATCTCTTTAAGTTTAAGGCAAGTCTAGTCAAAAAGAAATAGTTTCATGACAGGCACCAAAGCTATTCAGAGAAACTGTTTCAAAAAAATTACATACATACATACATAAGTGTGTGGGTATGCATGTATGTATGTATGTATGCAAAATCCCTGAGTTTTACATATGCCAATAGCTTTTCAAGTTCTTGTTATTAGTTCCTTGTATGATTAATATCCAGGTTATCATCTAATTCAAATTCAACAGGAAATTTGTTCCTATTAGTGATTGCTACCAAATACTACTACTACTAACATATATTTTAAAATATTAACTCTCTTAAGGATTTTATGATAATCACTTAGCAGTTTATTTGTGAATTGTACAGGTGATCATGTTTAATGACAATAAATGAACTGTCAGGTGTTTAGTAATCCTGCATCATTTCTCTAGTGAAATATCTGCCAATATTTCCATAGGTGATATTAATTTGGAATGCTGGCTATTAGCTTTCTGTATATTTTAGAAACAGTTCTTTACCAAAAGTATACTTTCAACATATTTTCTGCTAGTTAAGTGTCGTGACCAATTGGAGTCCTGGCCTTCAGCTGCTCTCCTCTGCTAGAGCCTTCTAAGTGAAATTACTAAAAGCTGTGCCTTATCTAGAGGATCAGAGGATGGGATTTTCACCTGTTGGCCATTGACTGCTTTTAAACTCCATGATGATATTGAAGAAGGGCTTTTGTACCAGTAAAAACAAAATATTTAAGTTAAAGAGAAGGGAATTGATGTGTGAGACAGAGAAGCAAACAACCAAGAGTTTTGTAACACACCCAGAGCATGTGATCAAACTGGACTCTCTGAACATGGCTGACAAGGAGGGCTGACTGAGAAGCCAAGGACATTGGCACTGAGTTTTGATTCTACTGCATGGACTGGCTTTGTGGGAGACTAGTCTGTTTGGATGCTCACTTTCCTAGACCTGGATGGAAGGGGTGGTCCTTGGATGTCCCACAAGGCAGGAAACCCTGATCTCTTAGGAGAGGAGAGGGAGGGGGAGAGGAAGGAGGAGAGGGAGAGCGAGAGTAGCTTCCTTTGTGAGAGTTCTCTATTTAGGTATGTATCCCATTTTTTATTGGATTATTTATTCTTTCGATGCCAATTTCTTGAGTTCTTTGTATATTTTGGAGATCAGACCTCTGTCTGATGTGGGGTTATTGAAGATCTTTTCCCATTCTGTAGGCTGTCATTTTGTCTTGTTGACCATATCCTTTGCTTTACAGAACCTTCTCAATTTCAGGAGGTCCCACTTATTAATTGTTTCTCCCAGTGTCTGTGTTACTGGGTTTATATTTAGGAAGTTGTCTCCTGTGCCAATGTGTAAAAGTGTACTTCCCAATTTTTCTTCTCTGAGGTTCAGTGTGGCTGGCATTATGTTGAGATCCTTGATCCATTTGGACTTGAGTTTTGTTCATGGTGATAGATATGGATCTATTTTCATTCTTCTACATGTTGATATCCAGTTATGCTAGCACCATTTGTTGAATATGCTTTCTTTTTTTTTATTTTATATTTTTTGCTTCTTTGTCAAAAATCAGGAGTTCATTGGCTTTATCCCAGAGATGTAGGGATTATGAAAATCTGTCAATGTAATCCACCATATAGACAGACAGTAAAATAAAATCACATGATCATCTCATTAGGTGCTGAAAAAGCCTTCAACAAAATACAACATATCTTCATGATAAAAGTCTTGGATACAAGGAACATATGTAAACATAATAAAGGCAATATACAGCAAGCCAACAGCCAACATCAAACTAAATGTAGAGAAACTCACAGAGATCCCACTAAAATTAGGAATAAAGACATGGTTGTCTACTCTCTCCATATCTAATCAATATAAGTTTTGAGGTTCTAGCTAGAGCACTGAGACAACAAAAGAAGATCAAGGGAATACAAATTGGAAAAGAAGAAGTCAAACTCTCAGTATTTGCTGATGATATGATAGTTTACATGAGCAACCTCAAAAATTCTACCAAGGATCTTCTACAACTCACACTTTAAGTAATGTAGCAGGATACAAGATTAACTCAAAAAATCCTTTATACGATGATAAATGGACTGAAAAAGAAATCAGAGAAATACTACCTTTCACAGTAGCGACAAATAGCATAAAATATCTTAAGTAACTCTAACCAAACATGTGGAAGACTTTTATGATAAGAACTTTAAAAAGAAAGAAATTGAAGAGGACACCAGAAAGTAAAAGATTTCCCATGGTCTCAGGTAAACAGAATTAACATAGAAAAACGGCAATCTTATCAAAAACAATCTATAGTTTCAACATGATGCCCATCAAAATCCCAGCAAAATTCTTCACAGACCTTGAAAAAACAGTACTCAACTTCATGTCGAAGGGGAAAAAAAAAAAAACAAGGATAGCCAAAACAATCCTGTACAATAAAGTAACTTCTGGAGGCATCACAATCCTTGATTTAAACTATAATATAAAGTTATGGTACTAAAATCAGCCTGGTATTGGCATAAAAACAGACGGGAAAACTAATGGAGCTGAATTGAAGACGTAGATATTAATCCACATGCCTAGTTCTTTTCTTTAAGGAAAGGTAGGTTTTCAATTGTGAATCTCTTCTTAACATTCCATCTTTGTTCTATATTTATGTACATCTAAATATTTTTACAAGTGAAAACCAAGAAATATTATTTAAGGTATGTCCAATGAGAAAACCCACATGAATCCAATTATAATGGAATATATTTCAACTCAAAATAAATTCACATTACATAGCAAATGATAGACCTGGACAATCACAGAAACTTTCTTCACTAACAACTGTGACTTTTATATTGAATTTTTGTGAATGTGTGCCTGTGTGCCTGTGTGTGTGTGTGTGTGTGTGTGTGTGTGTGTGTGTGTTTAAGCAGGGTATTTATAAGCAAAAGCTGGGTTAGTTACCCCATTCCTCAAATAACTGTGTGCTTGCTTCCAACATGAATTTTCCATGTTATTGCATGCTATCTTTGTACATTGTATTCACCTTTCTGTCTTTCTCATCCTTCTTCTAGTTCTTCTATGATGCTCACCCTTGTTTTCCTTTCTTTCTCTCACACAACAAACACACATATACTCACTCAACTGTTGTTAGTTGAATATTTAAACAACAAAAAATACTACATATATTATATTACATGTAACTATTCCATATTGAATTATTGATAGATACTGGCTTTAGGAATTTTGATATAAGAAAAATATTACCAAAATAAAGAGAATCCAATATCTGTTTCAAGCATTAAGAAAGAATGAAGCTCAGTGCATATTACTGTTCCAGGAACAGAGAGATGGGAGACACCAGCTCACTGAAAGTTTTGTATATTCTTCAGTAATTTTCATTGACCCTCATGCTGTTCTGTGACCCACAACTCTGTCTTGAGTGAACATATTAAAGTCTCTTTCTATAGAGGAAAAGCCAGGCAAATGAAAAGACAAAATGTGTCAGTGAGGAGAACATTTGTCACACAATCTTGATAACCTGAGTTCGATTCCCAGAATGCCACACACATAAAAGTGTGAAAAGGAAAGAGTCTTCAAAGATTTCCTTTGATTACAGCATGTGAAGAATTCTACACACACAACACCTGAGCTCACATCATATACACATGCAAATCATAATAAATTTCAAATATTTAAAATAAAACAAGAAAAATATCTCCTAAGAAGATTAAAATTGAGTTTGTTCACTGCTCTGATACCTGTTATGGTTATTATTTTGGATTGAGAAAACGTAACTTTACCTTAATCCTAAAGTAGAACATTCTATAAGACTTTGTACTGCAAATTAATATGTAGATGGTATTCTGTTTAGGACAACGTAAGACATAGGCAGAAAAAATTCTGAAAACCACCTAAACTAATAAATCAATGCCCTCACTCTTAAGTAAAACCTTATCATTAAAGAGTTACAAATTATTTAGAAAAATGAGGAAAGGATAATTACCAGAATCTCCTGGAAGACACATAGATGATTCTGACAGAGGTATATAAGTTAAAACAAATTAAACCTACAAAAAAGCAACCAGAAATTTAATTAGTAAACTTGGAGAGCTATGAAATGAAGATATTTTTACTGAAGTGAAGCAATGATTACATGAAAAGAGCAATTAGAGAACAGGAAAGTAATCAAGCAAATGAAAAATGAGGAAATAAAAAGTATTGAAGGTACCTAAGAACTGAAAGCAAAATCATAAATGTCTGCAAATTATGAAATATAAGAGACATAATATAGGATATCAGTATAAGGCATAATTATTCTAGAACAAGAAAAAGGGGCAACATCAGAAGCAGACATGAAATAGTAATATGTCTTTTCAAAGCTAAAGCAAGCTATGACTTGGTTTTGTTTAATTGAAATATGTTGTTCAGCTGGTCTTGAACCACTGGGCTCAGTCTTGATGCCTCGTGTCTTTGAAATCTCTATTTCATGGGCACTATATATACTCAATTCCATTACAATCATTACTTTCTTTTAATAAAGACAATTTGGTTTCAAGTTCTAACAAACCTCTAATAAACCTCACCTATATATCATTTTTCAGGTAGAGTAAATTATTCTGTTTTATAACTTTTTCTAGCTTTGAAAGTCTACTCATATGTTGGATCTCATTTATGTTCTGAGAACACTCCTCTGCCACAGGCAGAAGACAAGCCCAGTGAATCTAATCTTCACTGAGCTAGCCTCTCAGATATCTGTAAACTGGAACCTCTGGAAGCGCTCTTTGAAGCAAAGCTTGTTTTTTAAAACAAATATTATATATTTTGCTTTATTGATGGTTTTTTTCATAAACCAAACATGCATTTAATCTGTATTAGTTCTACAATATGAAGTATAGTGGGAAAATATGTCTATCTGTAAAGAATGTACTTTTCAAAATACTGAGAAAATGAAGTGGTATGGCAAACATTCAATGCTTCCACATCCACATCCATTAATATTTACATGACTAAGGTTACACGTAACTTTGAGACTTACTCATTTATCAGAAGAGGTTGATAATCCAGAGAACAAGTATGTGAATGTATTTGCATGTATCTTATCCCATCACATATTACAACCATAGATCAATTCTTGACTTTCATACTTGCGAGGTGACTGAGGGTGTAAAAATACTTCTCCTAACTGCACCTCAATTTCTGCCTTTATAAAGCTAGGGTGACAAGGAACTCCTGAAGTTGTATTTGAATAAATTATTACACTTAAAATATGTAAGATGTAAGTCCACATCTCAATTTTATAAAGATGTTTATATATATATATATATTCAATCTTTTCTCACTTTACATACCAATACCAGTTCACACTCCCTCCCCTCCTTCTGCTACCACTGCCTGACCCTCACATACTACTCAGAGAGAGCAACGTATCCCATAGGGAGCCAACAAAATCTTGCATTTCACTCTGAGGCAAGAACAAGGACCTCCTCACTATATCTAAGCTGAGCAAGGTATCCTTCCAAAGAGAATGGGCTCCAAAAAGTGAGTTCAGGCAAAAGGGATAAACCCTAGTCCCATTACCAGTGCCCCCCCTACAAACCACCCAGCCACACAACTATCACCCACATTCAAATGACCTAATTTGACACTATGCAGATTCACCCACTGTCAGTTTGAAGTCAGTGAACTCCCACTAGCTCAGGTCAGCTGTTTCTGTGGGTATCCCTATCATGGTCTTTGCTCATATTGTTTCTCCTTCTCCATGTATGTCTCCCTTAGGGTTCACCTCTTTACCTAGCTTCTCTGGGATCATAGACTATAGGCTGGTTATCCTTTGCTTTGTGTCTAATATCCACTTATGAGTGAGTATATACCATGTTTGTTTGCTGTGTCTGGGTTACCTCATTCAGGGTAGTTTTTTTATAGTTCTATCTATTTGCCTGCAAATTTCAAGATGTCATTGTTTCTTTTACAACTGAGTAGTACTCCATTGTTTAAATGTGCTACATTTTCTTTATCCAATCTTCAGCTGAGGGGCATCTAGGTTGCTTCCAGGTTTAATGCTGTTAGGAAGCAAAAATTTCCCTATGACAAGCTTTTCTAACCCTAAAACCTACTTCTACTATGAAAACACAACTTGTATGGTTCATGTGATTGTCCGAAAAATCAAGTATTATGTAAGACACTCATTTTATAAATACAGTTACTTTGTGTAACACATAAGAAATTTAGTTTACCATTCTTGTTTTCATATCAAAATGAAATATTCTGTGTCCTCATGGCATACAGTAATATAGTAACTAACACACATACACACACACACACACACACACACGAGAAGAAGGAGGGAGGAATAGGAAGAGTAAGAGAGAGGTCAAACTACATCTAGCATATGATAAAATTAGTCAAGCATGTCATTTATTGAGTCTGATTAGATTTTAATGGAGCTGATAATACACTTTGACAACTTGCTGAATTATTGTCAGAAATATTGAACAATCTCTTCTTATTATGCATGACGGCTAGTTAAGTGGCATAAATTATGGGGTACTGTAGGAGTGGGGTGTGTTATGAAAGCACACTGAGAAGAGCGTGAAGAGAAGGAGTAACTGTGTTCCTAATGACCTCTGTAGAATAATTCAGAGAGAGTAATCAGGTCCAGGTTTGTGGTACTTCTCTTGTGTTTATTCTTCAAGTAACAGATAATCACCTGAATACAAAACACTTCAATCTATATAATGCATAAATAAATCTGTTAGACATATGTGCATATAGAATATCTACTTTTATTAAAATATGAAGACACTGTTACTATGATATACTTCAAATGTCTCAGCCCTCAGATAATTAATATGATAATCGTTTTTTAGCTAATGGACTGGTAAATTGTGGTAATTAACAAATGGAAATTGGTAACATATTTTAAAATATTTTATTGAAAACAAAGCTGTCTATGATTATTACTTTAAAGTAGTTTATTTGTTGAAACAGCTATCACTTATAATCCATTCATAGTATGTATATATACAATATTCATAATGTATACTGTGTGATAATAAATTAACAAATACTTATGTAAGGTTAGAAGATGACAATGGGAATACCACTAATCCAAAAGGACTGATATTTGACAACACTTAAATATAATGAAATATCTGGAAAAACTAGTGTTTTATATTCTTCATATGCTATGATATTTTGCTTTTTGTATAATATTATATATGGATTTTAATGTTATATATTTGTTTTAAGATATATTTGGTTTACATGTGTACATGTCTACATTGCTACATGTATGTAAGACCACTGTCTGCTTGCTGGAGCCCAGAAAAGCCAGAATAGAGTTCTAGAGTGGAAATGATTATAAGCTTTCATGTGGAATCTGTGATGAAAATCTGATTAAAAGTTTATAATCACTGGGACAACTCCTCAGTCTCTAGATTTCATAATAAAAAATTAGACATTAAGGGATGGGTGGAGCCAGGTAGTGGTGGCATATAACTTTAAACCCAGTACTCAGGAGGCAGAGGCAGAGAGATCTCTGTGAGTTTGAGATCAACCTGGTCTACAGAGCAAGTTTCTGAACAGCCAGAGCTACACAGAAAAACCCTGTCTCAAAAATCTCAACAAAGAAAGAAATAAAAGAAAGAAAGAAAGAAAGAAAGAAAGAAAGAAAGAAAGAAGGAAGGAAGGAAGGAAGGAAGGAAGGAAGGAAGGAAGGAAGGAAGAGGAAAGAAAGAAAGAAAGAAAGAAAGAAAGAAAGAAAGAAAGAAAGAAAGAAAGAGGAGAAGGAGAAGGAGAAGGAGAAGGAGAAGGAGAAGGAGAAGAAGAAGAAGAAGAAGAAGAAGAAGAAGAAGAAGAAGAAGAAGAAGAAGAAGAAGAAGAAGAAGAAGAAGAAGAAGAAGAAGAAGAAGAAGAAGAAGGCTGTGTATAGTGGATAGCTCATAAACAGACTTTAATCTAGCATGTGCAAAGCCAGGGTGTGTTTTTCAGCCACACAAAGAAAATAAAAACAGAGCAAACAAGCTGAATTCTCATCAAATATACATTTTAATTAAATAATTTTACCTCCTAATACCATATCTGGTGTGTAAGAATCTCAGGTCTCACAAAAAAGAAAAACATGACAAATTGTCATTTAGAGGTTGACATTCAGTTATGCCAGCACAATTTTTTGAAGATGCTTTCTTTTTTCCATTGTATACTTTTAGCTTCTTTGTCAAAAATCAAGGACTCATAGGTGTGTGGATTAATATCTGGGTCTTCAATTTGATGCCATTGGTCAACGTCTCTGTTTTTAATACCAATACCAAGCTGTTTACATTACTTTAGATCTGTAATAGAGCTTGATGTCAGGGATGGTAATATCTCCAGAAATTCCTTTATTGTATAGGATTGTAGAAGAAAGAAAATATATTCATATCTATCACCATGCATAAAACTCAAGTTAAAATGAATTAAAGACCTCAATATAAATCCGACCACACTGAACCTGATAGAGGAGAAAGTGGGAAGTAGACTGCAACACCTGGGCACTGGAGATTACTTCCTAAGAATAACCCCAGTAGCATAGACAATAAGGGCAACAATAAATAAATGGGATCTCCTGAAACTGAGAAGCTTCTGTAAAACAAAGGACATGGTCAATAAGACAAAAAGGGAGCCTACTGAATGGGAGAACATCTTTATCAACCCCACATTAGTCAAAGGTCTGATCTCCAAAATATATAAAGAACTCAAGAAAATAGACATTAAAATTCTAAATAACCCAATTAAAAAATGGTGTGCTGAACTAAATAGAGAATTCCCAACAGAAGAATTTCTGCTTTGGTAGTAGGAATTTGAGACAGATAGGGTACAGACCTAGGGGTAAAACAAGTACTGCTGCACTGCTAAAGGAACGTAGCACTAAAATGTCTCCTGATGACATTCTGGTCTACTCTGGGATCAGTGTACTACTCAGACAACAGCAGAGAAGCTTCCTCCTGTAGTAGATGAGAAATAAAAAATAGATGAACTCACACTTAAACAATGAACAGACAAGCAGAAAGTGAGAGATTTTGAAACATTCACTCCTAAATGGAAGTTTTCCATCAAAGATCTGCCCTCAGGGCTCAGAAAATCTTGCAGAAGAGGAAATCAAATGCCTGTGAGGGCCACATAAGATGGAGGACACTAGAAAACAAGGCCCCCGGAAACAACACTGCTGACACACATAAGAACACATAAACACATATGAACACCCAGAGCCTGCGGCAGCATAGACAGGCTTGCACAGGGTAAGGCAGACTGGGTCTCTGAATTGAGAGGGAAAATGGACCCTAAATCCTACCCTAAACCAGAACTTAATTCCAACTGTCAACTTCTTGCAAAATAAGATTAGTGTTCTCCATTGGAGTCTCACTAAGTATACAAACCACAATCCATCCAATGTCAGTAGTATTTTTGGAAGATTTTTATATGTGGCTTGATTGAGTCATTGACTGATTGATTGACTGACTTTTTTGTGTAGACAAACTTTGGGAGAACGTATGTATAAGTGAGATCTTGGAATGTTTCTCTTTCTGTTCCTAGTGTACTTCACTTAGCTGAAGCCTCAAATATCCTGACAGATTCATGTATTCTGTTCGAAGTGGTGGACTTTTCTAAGATTTTAATGTTTTAAATATGGTTCATAATATTGATAAACATGAAATAATTTCTAGAATGTTTTCTGCTGTCTTAATTTCATTAAGAAATAAGAAGATTAAATATGGTTATTTTATTATAATTTTTAAATTCCTTATCTGAATAACACATATATTTGTCTGATGCACTTTCTTTGTCATAGTGTAAGATTCCATTATGTATCTCAAGTAAGTGAATTAATATGTATGAAGTGAGCTTCATTTAGTGAAATCAGACAAGACGGATAGCATGTTATTTCTTAAAATTATGGCAAATAGATATAAACATATCAATTACATTAAATTAATTCTAAAGTGTGTAACATAAAGTACTAAATTAAATGAAATAGATTAAATTAAATTATTGGCTGAAATAGAGTTAATGAAATCATAGTAGTCACATGAAGGAGGCCCATTTCCATTTGGATTGTTGGAAGCTGAAGAATAGTACTTCAAAGATTTCAGACCGGTATTCGTTGGCATAGATTTTTATAAATGCTTCTACGTAAATATGCATTTCATTTGTTAATGAGTTGTTTCTTGGATATGAAATTTATGAGAAAAATGGAACTGCCTTTTCCTTTGATTAAATTAATGTTTTGGATAAATAGACATAGGAATTCATCGATTACATGACACTCATTTATACGTACACAAGACATGTGTATCCGTCATGCTCGCAGAAAGCTAAGAGACTACCTGCCTAAGTTTTTAAAGCCCTTATTTAAAACAGTGATAGACCAAGCACTTATATAAAAACAAAATTAATCACAGCCAAAGCTGTGACTATAAATTCCCATATCTGACAGTGACCAGCACTCATTCTTTCTTGCCTTAAGGACCTAGATGCATTCTTAATCAGTCAGAGCCAAATGAACAAATATGGTGCAGTTAGGGATATTCTATTAAATGCACATCCTCAGAAACAAGTGATTTTATGAATTAATTCTCAGCCTTGGAAACAGTGTCAGAATTATCCAATCATGTTTCCTTTAGGAAGTGGCTTCTACTCTATCTTGAGAACTTCATATACTTTACACACCCCATCTTATTTAATAGGACTATTAATGCAATACTCAGCATCAGATGCTAAATTAACTTTGATCTTTGCCATTTTCAATATATATTTAAATGATAAAAAAGCTGATTGTGAGAAAGTGTGGAAAATTCAATCGATAAATTTATAGTGAGGTTTTATATGCTCCATTATTCCATCAGGACAGGAATGATTACAGTCCCATAAGTACTTAATTCCAACTCCACTTTCATCATAAATGAATTAAGGGGAATTGTTACAAATGAATAAATAGGCAAACATAAACATTCAAAGACTTATTTTTCCATGTTATTTTACTGAACAAAATTCATCTATGAAATAGCCTTTTTTCTAGAAGCATGTCCTATCAGTTTTTGAAACATCTGCTTAGCAACCTGAACTCTGGTGTGGAAAGACAAGGTGTGATCCATATGACTGAAGATCTTAAGGAATGAATGACCAAGAGGTGAACTATCACCAGGGAATCTTAAAGTTCAAGTCTAATAAGTCAAGCAGGCAACAACTACAAAGATGGCCACCAAAGATCTTCCACTTTCCGGTTCAGCTTACAGTGACTCTATCTCTGCTGTACTGAGAAAACCTTCAGCTAACAAATTTCAAAAGTACACAGCCAGCATCAGTGTCACAATGTACTAACTAAAATCTAAAGTGCAATACCAAACAAACAAAAGCAACAAGCTAGTGGAATGTTTGATGCTTCATCTTAGGTAGGTGGCTCAATTCAGAAGGAATTCTCATTGCCTCAAATCATAAGAGTAATGTGTACATGTACCTGCAGTATTGATTCTGGAAAAACGATGCAAGTAGAAGATATTTGAATAAATCTTACTGCCTAAAACACATTCTATGATTTCTTATATTGCAAAGTAAACGTTGTACAAATTAAATGGGAAATAAGCATACAGAAACATACAATTTTATGGTGTTTTAATTTTTTTTTTTTTTTTTTTTTTTTTTTTTTTTTTTTTTTTTTTTTTTTTTTTTTTTAAATTTTTTTTTTTTTTTAATATAAATTTTTTTTTTTTTTTTTTTTTTTTTTTTTTTTTTTTTTTTTTTTTTTTTTTTTTTTTTTTTTTTTTTTTTTTTTTTTTTTTTTTTTTTTTTTTTTTTTTTTTTTTTTTTTTTTTTTTTTTTTTTTTTTTTTTTTTTTTTTTTTTTTTAAATTTTAAAATTTTTTTTATTTTTTTTGTTTTTTTTTAAATCTAAGTATGATGTTTTTGTTTTTTATTCAAATTATTAGGTACTATAATTTACACAAATAAATAGCAGCCAATAATTGTGTTGTTTAATAGCAAATCTTTCTGGTTGATAAGAGTGGGTAGACCCAGGCTAGCAATATCTCTACAGATGCAAAAACTTCTGTTGCAATCCCTTAGATTTCCATGAGAGTTTTGAATAAATTAATCAAATTATAGCATATTTTGTTTGATTGATAACCATAATTATAGTGTCCACAACACATGAAGAGTCTTTTTAAATAGCATAAGTTCATTTAGAATTGATAAACAAAAATTAACTAATAAAACAATTTAAAACACATTGTGTTTCTTTGATAATCAAAAATTATCTCTAAAGGATAGGTAAAGTTTGCAATTAAATATACTTTCAATACAACATTAATTATTGTTTATAATTTCCTTTTACTTAAAAAGTTAAAACTTTGTTTAAATATAGGAAATGTCATACAATAACACATAGTTTGTTATCTTAAAATTAGGGAAATGGTAGTTTTATATAAGCTGTTCTTATAAAAATAAGTCTTTTGTAAATTTCAATAAGAATGTACATAAAAGAGATTATCATTCTTTCATTTGTAATGTAAAAAAATCACTACACACAAATAATTCCATTCTGATCCTGATAACTAGCCAGCAGAACTAAATTTTCAGACAGTTTTTGCATATATAAATAAATACATAATTCAATAATCTCAAGTAATTAAAGTTGAGAAAGAGTCTATTTTAAGAAAGATGATGTTTTAAAGTAGTGTTCATTCCTGAAAGAAGTTAGGGCTAAAAGATTTGTCACATATACCCAATCAAATCTGACTAGCCAAATAAATTTAATGTCATTTTTAGTACTAATAGTGTAAAAATTATAAATCTGATTTCATAGTTCATTGTCAGTCATGGAGATCACCAACTTTGATCCATGTAAACTTTCCCATAAGGTTAAACTACTACATGTCAATGGTACACAGATTCGTGGGGTCTCAAGTGAAGCTTAAGCCTCTTGTGCACTCTACGAAAACAACCTTCCAATGACAATTTTATCAGCAAAGCCTACCACTGACAATATGACCGTTCCTTTCAAAGCCAAGGATCAATGCCAGTAATTCCTCTTACATCTCCTATTCTACATTTTCCAGAAGCGCTACCTAGTCCAATAAGACTAACAAAATTAATGATTGGTACAGCAGTAAGTCGTTAGGAGTCTGATGCTTTTAGTGTGGCAATTTGTATTGTTAGAAATAATGCTATCTTTAAAAGAGTTATGAAGAAAAATACAGGATATCTGATTAAATTTAACTAATTTTCAAATGCCTATAGGTTTGTTTAGCCTAAGTATCTACAAAAACATTGTATTTTACATTTGATCAGTCATCTCCAGAGAAGATACATACCTAATGGACTGGGAGAGAGCTTGAAAAAGGAATTTAAGAATTTTGTTTTTGTTGTTGTTGCCTTTCATGGGGAGTGGGGGCTCAGGGCGACGCTACATATATAGTCACTTTGTAAGGATTTAGTGATCTTCAGCTTATAGCCATGAATTTTTAAATTGTTCACAACAATATATGTGATGACATACTTCTGTATTATATATCATTACAAGGAATGTATGTTTTTCTAAGACATTGAATTTATTTGAAGTATTCAAAGACAGAATAGAATTGTTAAGTAAATAAAAGGTGGGTAAATATTGAGATATAATAAAAATCTTGGAAATAGAGCAAGAATCTATTTAGTGCAAAGAATGTATGTTACTCAATTTTAACGAATTTTTGTAATAAAAATTTCTAATGTCATTTTTATCCTCATTTTATAAAACTTATCAGAGACATATGAAATAATGCTTTCAGTAGCTTAATTCCAACTCAGTATTTAATTTTTTTTTGCAAAAGAGATTTTAAATTTATCTGTAAAAATAAACATGTGCTGTTTTTACAGTTAGTACTGCTCTTTAGCAAACGTTAGTGAACTTGGACTCCATTCCAAGTCTCCATTCCATAGAGTAAGCTATTAGGAAAGTACCTTTGCCTGTTAAGTATAGTTGACTAGTTTCTAAAACATCTGCATCAGGCAAGAAAATAAATATTTTACTTTATGCTTTACAACTGAGAAAATGATCAAAGAGTTTGAGATGATTTCGTTAAGGATATTTAACAAATCAAGTGGAATAGTTGAACTAAAATTTTTAAATCTTTGATTAAATTTTTATTTAGCTGTGTTTTCATATGTTTTCTACACACACACACACACACACACACACACACACACACACTCACCTAAGTATAGCGTTCTTCTATGCAGAAAGGTTCTCTGTCTTCATGGTACAGAAATTAAACTTCCTGGAAAGAGAGAGACAGGTGAGACCCAAAGGTATACAAATTCAAAATTATGGGAGGCAGTATTTATCTCTTTAAAATCTTTTCTCTTTCTTTTAAATATTTCTTCTTTCCTGTTTTGTTTTTAAATATTGGCCAGAACATGGACCATGAATGAAGCTGTATGAGGATAATTCTGAGAACTTGTGAGATAACCCCAAGAACAAAGGTAAAATCCTGTTCCTCCATAATGTGGAATGTCCTTAGAATGGGCTTTTGTGTCCCTCCCAGGTGCAGTAGATAGGATTGGGTTTACTTTAGGTTTTTCCAATCATCTTACCCATTATTATTCACAATAATGTTTCCAAGCAGGCTTTGTCCTCTTGACTATATACAATGAAACCCAGGTGCCCTTGCCCTAGTGACTATATAAAGCTTGACCTTAAGTGAACTTTGCTCCCCTGGCTTTACCAAACTCTTTGTCTGATACCCTGAGTAATGTTGGCTATTGCATGAGACTTTGGATCACACCATTTTCAGGCCCACTTTGTCAGTTCATGCCACCAAATAAAACATTAACAATAATATTTTTACGGAACATACAAGATAATAGAAATGCTATGTTCCTTTCATAAAGGCAGCATTGTACCTTGCTCACAGTCTCTGCCTTCCCACAATGCCTTATCCTTTCTCTTCATTGATCCCCTTCCTCATTGATCCCATTTATTGACATAAATGGCACCCTTCTACTTCTACATATGTGAGTATGAAATTATTGTCAGTTTTATATGTTTGAATGAATGTTCATTATCCTATATAATTTTAGAGTAAAGAGAAATGGAGATGCAGACAAATGTTGCAGGTGCTGAAAGTCATACCTCAGCACTTTATTGAAAAATTAATTTTGGCAAAATGCATTCTGGAACCCCTTCTGCTTCTAGGGACCTCAATTTGGGAAATATTTAATAATGAGATTTTAATTTTATCATTTGTTAAAAATTTGAAAGAGATCAAGCAGTTTATTTAATTTGTCTGATATTGTAAAGATTTAACCAGGCAGTATTTGTATTTTTATTTAGGAACTATAAAATGGATAGCTTGTCCCTTAGAATTTTTTAATAAGACCTATGAAAAAGGAAACATTGCCTTAGTTACACAGATGAATGTAAATTTCTGCAGTCACTCTGCTCTGTGAACTTCAGCAATATTAAATATATAGTAAATCTACTTTAAAATATATTTGGGCAAAGCCAACACACTTTTAAGTGGTCACTAATAGTATATAATAATAAGGAAAAGGCATATTTTCTTCAGAATAAATCTAGAAAACTGGAAAAAATATATAGGTAATAGTAACACTTAAACAATATTAAGAAGAAATTATTTTCTGAACTGTTTTCCTCTCTAACTTTTAAGAATTTAATGCATGAAGGTCTGATAAAATCTTAAATCTTGTGAAGACTCTTGTAAGAATGCTGCTTGGTCATTCCAGTCACTCAGCCCCGAAATAATCACACAGAAACTATATTATTTAAATCATTGCTTGGCTCATTAGCTCTAGCTTCTTATTGGCTAACTCTTATATCTTAATTTAACCCATCTCCATTAATCTGTGCATCACCACGAGGTCATGACCTACCAGCAAAGTTTCAGCTCATCTCTCTTTGGTGGCAGCCCCATGGCTTCTCCCTGATTCTGCCTTCTTCCTCCCAGCATTCAGTTTAGTTTTCCTCACCTACCTCTGTTCTGTCCTGCTCTGCTATAGTATAGGCTCAAAAAAGTTTTTTTTGTTATTCAACAATGGCATTCACAAAAAAAAAAAACAATGGCATTCACATCATACAGAGGGGAATCCTACATCAGAGGAATCAGTACCAGGAAAATTAAACAATGTAGTAGACAAAACAATCGTATTTTTATGATAAATATTTTATATAAACCTAATCTACGAGCTCTGTGAAGTTAGGCATTATTTTCATGTTACTGAGTTGTTTATACAATAGTATCAGTTTCCCTTTCTTTCTTAGTATGGGAATATCCATCTGTGTGATGCAACCATATTCTCCTAAAACTAATGCCATTTTCTGATCCTCTGAAAACTAGGCAGTCACCTGACACACTTGACTAATGAAATTAATTAGTATATTTGAAAAGCATTCCCCTTCTTTGTACGTGTAATAGACAAGATTTAGAACATTGAGGTTGTCTGGAAAACCATGAAGCATTGTAGTCTATACATGGGCTACAGCCTACATATTAACTTTGTAGACTAAATGAATAAACCTATCTTGGATCTTGATTACACCACAGAGTGACCAGTGTCTTTTGATTTCTTTGAGGTGGCTCAAATATATCTTTATATTCTACTCTTTCTCCCTTAATGCATTAGTAACGGGCTTATAGGTTATGGTGACTGCTGCCTTACAAATCACTCAGCTAAATGATTTAATTTTTCCTTTTCCTTAATAGATCCCAACAGGTAAATATTCAGTCACATTAAAAATGATGCCTGATGATATGATTTGGGAGCTGTTCAAGTAATTAATAGATAGATTATGGTAACAGAGTTAGTAATTAAACTATTCAAGGGCCATTCTGGTCAGGAGAATTTCCCATTTGGAGGTTAGCATTGTCGTCTGTGAGAATGGAAGTATAAGATCCATTATAGTGAAGCAAGGCGGACTTTTAATTCCACACACATGCTCTATATAAATTGCATGAGTGCGTACTCACTTGACCTCTCTGCCAGATTTATAAGACAATGTTATCCTTAAAGCCCAATTCATCCATTTTAAAACTTTTAAAATTAATTCGAAGAATAGGTTTTTGAATCAGGATTGTTTAGGAAAGAGGGATCATTTCATAAGAAGCATTTATTAATTAAAATTATAGTCTTTCAGAGAAGCTGTTCTCCAATCAGAATATTAAATACTGTATGAATTATTTTCCAGAAGGTGGTAAGTACAGAGCAGTTCATCTTGCTCTCTGAAAAGTAGACGGCATCCTTATATAATTCCACTGAAATTATCTCTTTCAGATTCTCACTGCAGAAGAGTGTGCGTGAAGGTCAAAACTTCCTCTTCCTTTCCTTTCCTGTCCTTGAGGACTCTGCAAGATGTTGGCCAAACAATAGTTGTTCTTCTAAGTTAGCTTATTTAGACAAGAGGATAATGTAGCAATCACTAGATACCCAACCAGACTGAAACAAGCTGATATTTATCTATATCTATTTCCCATCTTATTTTATTAAGAACTGGACTTATTAAATGCCTATCTATAATGCTGTGTTTATTTGTATGTCTGTTAATATTATCCTAAATTCAGACATGAGGTCTCTGCATCTGAAGGTAATATCCTTTCCTACTATTTATTAGCTGTTCTGGCTTCCTTCTGTCCCCACTCTTACCTCTGGGATGACACAATAAAAAAAAAAAACATCTGCTAGCCTCCAAGTAGGAGCAATGACTACATTCAAGACAATCTAAAAAAGAAATAATGGTAACCTTATCATTTAGAGAGATGCAGACTTTGAATGATTGAACCTTACCGATAGAATTAGAATCCTGGGTCTCCATATTTGAGGAGGTAAATAACTCCCCAAGGAGGAAGATATAGACAACATATCCAGTTTTCAAACCTAAGATGTTTGTAGGGTCCAGAAACTCACCCTTTTTTTTAAACTTAGCATGTCAATGACTGATTCAGACTCTGTGTCTTTTCTGAAAAGGAAACTGAGAGAGAGCAGATCTTGGGGAGAGGAAAAGTTGTGGGAAGAATGAGGAGTGGAAGAAAAGAAACTCTGATAGGGATGTACTGTATGAGAGAGGAATCCATTTTCAATTTTAAAAAGAAGAATGTTAACACCCAACTGCTCTCTGGTGTTCTTCCAGCCCATTCAATCATAAATTTACTTCTGAGGCTTCTCTTCTATGAGAGGCTTCAGAAATTTCTGCGAGATTTTCTCAAAGATTCCTATCTTTTTCATGTTTTTCCCCCATTGGTAATTAATGACATTCTTAAAAACTCGTGTGTCTCCTTTATTATAACTTACAGAAGGCATTTGTGCAAAGAAGGGCAGTCATGAAATACCCATAAGAAGCCATGATTGGGTCCTGAGGAGAGAGACAGGAGCTTCTAGGTTCCTCAGTTTCCTTCAGAACCAGAAAACAAAGTGTTTCTGACTTTTATTCATATTCAGGATAAGGCAATTTCCAGTCAACACGACTTACCAATTGTGCTGAAAGTCACAATTCTTATGAAAATCAAGTTAAAGTTTAAGGTTCCTTGACCTTGCAATGGAAAGGGCAACTTCAAGACGACAGGACCCTTCACTTGAGAGAGAGAGAGAGAGAGAGAGAGAGAGAGAGAGAGAGAGAGAGAGAGAGAGAGAGAGAGACTACAGCAGTGTGTGTACTGATTGCTGGGAATGGTAGCTAGAACCATCTGTATTCTTATATTTTCCACTATGTGTTTTCCTTAATTTTATGGATTTAGATAACTTCTGAATAATTTCTTAACATACCATCATAATTCGCTAATAGTATAGTTACAAGTTCTTCTCAACATCTCGCGAGTAAACGGTTTACGGATTTTTCTTAGCTAGCACCTAAAAAGCTTCCCAGTAATACTTCTTGCTAAGTATTTGTAACCTAGCTACCCATTCAGTGGTACCCAATCCCAATGAATCTTACGATGATTTGAACTCCAGCTCACACCATGAGTACCATTTGCGAACATCTTGAGTTCCAGGATCCATCTATCTGCACTTGCATTTCTGACATACAATATCTTTGAAGTACTAAAACCACAGCAGGAACAAAACCAATGAATTAATGAAGGTTGCAAGTTAAAGCCACAAGGCTTGGGCAATTTGCAACCCAGCAATAAACAATGCAGTTTATTTTGTTATAAAAAAAATAGGTTGGTACCATAACAAAACCTGAACATGTAAGAACTGCCTTGGGACTAGATGGTAAGGTAGAGGAAGAAATGGTTTTGAACAACATTTTAGAAAATAGGTAAATTGCTTTGGGCTTGTTGAGAATGGAGATTTCTCAGGAACTTCTGTAGAGTTCTCTTTCACACATACGCTGTTTGCCCTTCTGTTCCCCCTTGATGTTCAGGAAGAAAAGAATGTTCTTAGGCTACTAAGAGTGGTTCTTATTCAATATTTGTGAAGAACACTACTGATCCCTTTAAAAAGCACTTTAGAAGTACAATGTAAGTTTACCGTTTTGTTAGTATCTGAACCACACTGTCATGATAATATAAAAACTACTTTAAAAAAAATACTGTGTTCTGTTTCTTTGCCTTTGTTTCTCTGTCTGTGTCTCTGTTATAGAGTCTGAATGGCACAGAGCTGGGTCCTCTGCATGTGGGCTACAATTGTGTGGTTTGATCTGTTTGAGGGTAGGGGCTGGAAGTGGGACCAAGAACTGTCCCTGGCAGACGAGCTGGTTTTGGAGCCCATACCTTATGGTAGGATGCCTTACTTGTCCTTGATGTGGTGTGGAGAAGGGCTTAGGGTTTGTTTAAGCCTCATCTTAGCTGCCAGGCTCTGTTGGCTCCCCATGGGAGGCCTCACACTTTGGGAGAGGAGGTGGAGCGTAGATTGGGGGAAGTGGGAGGAAAGGAGGAGGGGTGGGAGGGGAACCGGTGGTTTGTATGTAAGATAAGAAAATAAATATATAAATAAATGAATAAATAAATAAATAAATAAATAAATAAATAAATACAAAGATGTAGGCTCTCAGCTACTATTCCTGTGCCATCCATTCCTGCCTGCTACCACGCTCCATTCTGAAATGGTCATGGACTCTAACTCTCTAAAATTGCAAATTCAAAATAGACAGTTTTATCTATACATTGCCTAGGTCAGGATGTCCATGTTGCAGTGACAGAAAGGGACCTAAGGCTCCTATATACCTATATAGCCCGTGTTTCATGCCACTGTACCCTGCAACAGTTAAAGCTGCGGTCAGCATGTGGAATATTAGAGTTTTGTTCTAAGTTACAAAAGTCATCCTTAGCCCAATCCTTCCTTAATCCTCAGCTGATGTCGATATATATTATTTTCATCAAGCTGTGGAATTTGCAACTCGCTGATCCTTTCATTCTGGGAATGTATGATCACCTAGAGCTTCGAATTTAAGTTGTTCTCAACCTTCCTAATGCTGCAGCCCTTTCATACAGTCTCTCATGTTGTGGTGACTCTCAACTATAAAATTATTTCATTGCTATTTTATAGCTGTGGTGCTGCCACTTTTATGAATTGCCGTGTAAACATCTCTCTCTCTCTCTCTCTCTCTCTCTCTCTTTTTTCATTTTTCGAGACAGGGTTTCTCCGTGGCTTTTGGTTCCTGTCCTGGAACTAGCTCTTGTAGACAAGGCTGGCCTCGAACTCACAGAGATCCTCATGCCTCTGCCTCCCGAGTGCTGGGATTAACGGCGTGCGCCACCACCCCCTGGCACCATGTAAACATCTCATATGCACGGTGTCAGATATGTGTCTCCTAAAGGGGTCACCACCCACAGGTTAAGAACCACTGGCTTAGAGGATCACATCTTTCCATTCTTTAGTCGGAAGCATAGCGCTTCTGCAACAGGAAACATGAAAACGTCTGCCTTAAGTGAACACTATCCCATTTCTCAGATTTACCTGTCTTTGGTACATGCAATCCAATTATGCATACCTTCGTGTTAGGCACCTGGGGTTAGGTGGTGGAAATGGATCAAACCCGTCTCTGACTGCCAACCACTGTAAAAAAAGGATAAAGGGAATGAGTTCCTCTGGGCTCTGTGTCTCTGAGCCCAAATTTCTGTCAAGAGAGGTATTAACAATTAGATAATGGTAATAAATCAGATAATGCTTTGTGAATATACATGCTCTTATGGCTACAGTATCTCCCAATTAAAGGGGGGGAGGATCTCCGGGGTTGGGAATGCCTTTTTGATTTGGTCTAGAGTATTTTTGTTGTTGCTTGTTTGTTTGTTTTGTTTGTTTTTGGTTTTTCGAGACAGGGTTTCACTGTAGGAGTTTTTTTTTTTGTTGTTGTTGTTGTTGTTTTTGAGCCTGTCCTTCCTGGAGCTAGCTCTAGTAGACCAGGCTATCTTCGAAAGCTGAGAGATCCGCCTGCCTCTGCCTCCAGAGTGCTGGGATTAAAGGCGTGTGCCACCACTGCCAGTCTAGTATGTTTCTTAACAATATTCAGCAGTATCAAAATCTAAATTTGTCTTATCAAACATGTCAAACCCAAGAACTCATTGGTAATGACAAATTTCTCTTAAGACAAGTTTTAATTCTTTTCTAATCATTAGCATCTTATAGTGAACTGAAGCAGTTACAAACATTAACAGGTCAATATCATAATTCTAGTGTGGAAATTAACAACAAACACATTATTTCTTACATCACAATTCTCTTAAATCTATCTTAATCAAATGTCAAGCAAAGGTTTCTGTGGTGAGTGAGAGTCCAATTGCAATGCTGCCTGTATATATTTTCCCCAGTCTCTAACAGCAGCAAAAACCTTAGGATATCCACCTCATCTCTGTAGAGAGGCATCAGTCACTCCTTTGTCTCCATAAAAAGTTATTTTTTTCCAAGAGGGGAAAATTGAGGTATCAGTTCTCAGGTCCTTTTAACATTTTAACAGCAGACTGCATACTTCACTGGTAATCTGAGTTCTGCTGTAGGTCTGGACATTTGTGCGTCAAGTCCATCAAGAAACAAGAAATTACCAGTTGTCACTGTAATCTTCTTTACTTTCTCAGAATGCAACATGATGTTGTGAGTTAGGAACATTGGTTCAAGTACCACTTTCTACAGCATGCAGCATGGTGGTATGAAGAAATTAGGAAAACAGAATCTCTGATTCTTTTGTGGGGTCATCATTGACTGTGACGTCATGGGGACTGGCATCCTTCTGATGAACAGACATATCGAAGCAGATTTTCTGTAAGCCATCTCACTTGATCCTCATCCTCTGAAAAGGCACAGACATGCCCTCAACCCCATATTAATACAGAATTGGTTCTTTTTCATAATCCAGTGCAAGGGTCTCACTACCTTGCTTTAGCAAAGGTTGCCTTAGTGGCATCATGCTAAAATCTTTCTGGAGCAGATTGCTCATGGACATCCATATTCAAGAAGTTTAGCATTAAAAGTGCATGGCTAAAGGCATTATGTGGAATTTGAGGATATAGTTCTGCTTTTATAATTTGAAGTTGTATTTTCAAGGAGCCATAAGCATACTCCACAATATCTCATCCTTAAATATTATAAGGAATATCTGTCTTATGTTCAAAATTCCATTGGAAATAAAATTGCTGAAATTCTTTACTAACATATCTGGACCCATTATCTGTCTTTATTGTTTTGGGGGTTTCCATATATGAGAAGCATTTTAAGTAATAAGGTATTACATTCTTAGTGGCTTCCCCAGTTTGTGCAGTGCCATCAAGAATCCTGAATATGTAACCATTGTCACATACACATACCTTAATTTGCTAAACTTTGCAATGTAATATCTATTTATTAATATCATAAATTATTAGAAAGTAGTCCTCAGGGAATTACTCTCAGATGAGGTACAAGTTAACACTGTAGGCATATATCACACAGCTTAACAATTTGGCAAGCAGCTTCTCAATTAACCATGCTTCAGATTAATATAAAGATTAAATGTCTTATTTGAAAATACTGAATCACAAACCAGTGACCACATATTCAGCTCTTCCATTGGAAGAACTATCTGTAAAAATTAACATAGCATCCTTTAAGTGATCTTTTGCTGCAACTTTAAGAAAACTAAATGAATAAATTTTACAGATTGCAGCAACTCCTCAGGGTCACACCAGTGAATATTCAGTTCTTCCATTGGGAGAAATCTGTAAAATAACTAGCATCTTAAGGGATCTTTTGCTGCAACTTTAAGAAAACTAAATGAATAAATTTTACAGATTGCAGCAACTGATCAGCTGGGAAAAGATTATTAATCTGGCCTTCAAATTGAGCAAACACAATTGTTCAAGAATCACTATTTTGAAATAACCTATCAGTCTGTTGTTTAGTATGAGGAACATTGACCATAGCTGGTTCTCTGCCAAAATATCTCCTAGATTCCATCCTGCTCTTCAATGCTAAGCAAGCTACTGCTTCAAAATAAGGGGTTAATACCTTAACTGGTGCAATGGGAAGGTGTATGTCAGGGATCAGGCCCAACAAAAATACCTCTCACCAGGGTAAGGGTGTGGAGATTTAGAAATACAGTAAAGAATATGAATACGCAAACTAAAATAATGAAACAGAGAAACATATAGGATAGTACCAGGAGGGAATTTCAGTGAGTACTGAAAAATTCACCCACGTTTTTCCAACTTATTTTAATGCTTAAAATTCCCCTGACCCCAAAAGAAAGCAGTAGGACAAAAGACTGTATTAACATGTTACAAGGAAATGAACATACCAAATGAAAGTCATGGACTACATTCATAGTTAAACATTCTGTTGCTAGAACAAAACAAGTCACACTTACACCCTAGACCAAAACATTACATAGGCAAACCACTCCCTTAGTGGAATCCCAAGTTATCTCCATAAAAGGAACTGGAACTTAGTTAGATCATTAGACTCTTGTCTGAGGTAGGAACAATCTTCTCTGTTCCTGAAGTACAAGGGCTGGCTATTAGCCACACCTGCTGATAATAACCCTGAGAGAGAGGAACTCTCCAACCAGACCAGTGCCTAAGTAGTAAGTCTTTTGAGATAGAAGCACAATAACCTTAAAGAACCTAGAGGAACTCTCTGACCTTTAGTCAACATGGGACCAGGCTTACATTTAATAACACGGAATAAAACCAGCAAATATTTAATTATTTTCCTTAGCATAAAGCATTTGACACTGCTACCCTAATATATATTTTAAGAAGAGCATTTCCCAACCCAAATTCTGCACTCTTCTATAAGAGAACAAAGTCCTGAGTCACTATATTCTGACTCTAACTTATGACTCTTTTAAATCAGAAGCAAATCATTAATGTTTAAACATTTTTGGTACAAATAGCATAAATCAGACCTGAATCAATTTATTTCCCTTTGAATTTCTAAGTCATTTCTGATACCCTGAAGATATTTTTTTCTAGAACAGTCTTTGGATACTTTACCATGTCCCTTGCACACAGTTAATCAATAAAGATATTGACAGTTGTAGATTACTAGCATCTCAATGTTTTTACCCTTAAATTATGTCAATAATGTAACTGTAAACTATGAATTGTTTATTTTAAACTTTCCTGTGTTCTATAGTTACATGTTGTTAAAGATGATCATTATTGCCATCTGTGAAGAAATAGCATTTCTGTATCTCATTTCAACCAACATTATATTTTGCAATCAAGATACTCTAGAAAGAAATGGCAGTGATTTTCCCCTTGGACTATAGAAGGCAAGGTATATATAGTTGTGAGCAAGGGAACAGACTTCCTGCCATAACTAGAAAATGATTTGGGGGTCTTACATATAGCATGGTGACTACTTAATAGTAGCATATTATATACTGTAACTTTGCTGAGTAGATTTTAAATATGTGAGACTCTAAGATATAACTATGTTTATGGCTTTGATTATGGTGTACATTTAACATATACATATGAATTAACTCATCAAGTACTGTATAGTTATAAGCAATTTTATATTTTATCTATACCTTGATAAAGTTCTGAAAACTATCCTTTTTTCACTTAAAAGTTCTTAATAGTGTATAATTTAACATCACATTATTAAGAAAAATCTTAATAAAAGCCTCTGTACCAACACAAAGAATGCCAATGAAACCAGATTAGACCAAATTAAATGTCTGTGATTAATAAACAGCACACTCCTGGATGGCCAGGAGCATAGCAGGGGGGAGACAGAGGGAAAACACACACAAAGCCAAAGCCATGTTTCTTTTTAATGTACAACCCTAAATACCCTTGTGGGAGGGGTCCTGACCTTCCCCGGGGAGAAGCCAGCACTTGGCAGTCTAGGAGTTGAATTCCAAGAGTTGGGTGACACTTCCAACTCAATATTATGCACATAATATACTCTATTTATCAAAGTAGTTCCTGAAATAATTACAATGTGTGTTATTATATGTTAAAGAAAGTACTGCATTTTACTGATTAATGTCACCAAAGTTTTTTTTTCTTATATTCTAGAGCAGTGGTTCTCAACCTTCTTTATGCTGTGACCCTACAAACAGTTCATCATGCTGCATGATCTCCAACCATAAAATTATTTTTGCCCTTACTTCATAACTGGAAATTTACTACTATTATGAAATTTTTGGTAAATATTTTGAATAATGGTTTGCCAATAGAGTTGTGAACCACTGATTGAGAACCAGTAATCTCGAGCAAGCTTTCTACAAACTAAAATTGGGATTGAATTTGTTCCTTCACAAATTCATGCTTACATATAACATATTTTGTTTATCGTCACACCATTATCTTATTTGCCTTTCTTACCTGAAATTTCCTCTTAAACATTCATGGAATTTTTTTTCTGTTTGTTGATCCCCTGGTTTAAGTGAGGTTGTTTATGTGAGCATGATTTTGGAACTGTCCAAGAAATGGTAGGATTACCTGTGTGTACACAACTGAGAACAATTACTTCATATCTCTAAGAATTCACCAATAACAAATATCTCATCTGGGATGGTTAGTGTCCAAGAGCCCCTGATCTATGGTTGACTAATGACAAGCACAGTCATGGACAGTCCCAGTAAAGACAAATCCATTATCGCCATTTAGAGAAAAACCCTGCACATTAGATATGGACACACACACACACACACACACACACACACACAACATTCAGACACCAAATAACACAATGGGTATAAGTGACAGTTCAGGTGTTAACCTTTGCCCTAGTGGCTAAGTTTTCATTCTTTAAATTTTCTTTTTTGAAAAAAAAAACAAATGTAAAAAAATAAAATATAATAAAATAAAACAAATATTATCATATTAATTTTGGACAAGACAAACCAACAAAAGAAAAGGAGAAAGCACAAAAATCAGAGACCTCCTCATTCCCACACTAAAACTTCCTATGAAAATAGTAAACTGCAAGGCATAAGATATAAACAAGGACCTGGTGGAGACCCTTGTCGGATCTGTGCATACTACTTTATTTTCTGTGAGTTGATTTTAGTTTTGCTCATGTTGACTTAGAAGACCTTGTTTTCTTGGTGTCCTCCTTCCTTTCTCGCTCTTAAGCTATTTTTGTTGTCTTTTCCTTGTTGTTCCCTGAACTCTGAGGGGAGGGATTTGATGAAAGCATCCCATTTGGGGGTGTGTATTCAAAGAACTCTCACTCTCTGTTTGATGTCTGGAGGTGGGTATTTATAATTGTTTCTATCTGCTTCAAGGGGAAACTTTTCTAATGATAGTCACACAAGTCATTAATCTATGAGTATAGCAGAATACCATTAAGAATAATTTTATCACTACTTTTATTTTTCTTTTTAGACCAGTAGTATTTAGTTTTACCTTAGGTCTCTGGGCTATCTAATCTCAGATTCTTAGTCATCTAAGAAGATATTGGGAAGGATTCTATTTCTTGGTGTGATCCTTAAGTCAAATTAGTTATTTATTGATAGCATGTTTTAAATAATGGATTGAAATTTTGGAAGGGATTATATTGGATCTGTAGATTGTTTTTGATAGCACAGACACCTACCTTATTAATTCTTACAAACTACGAATATCATAAGTCGTTTTGATTCATAGAGTGCTTATAAGTTCAATTACACATGCCACTCAACCACAGTTTTATTTGTTCCAAAGATTTATCTATTTGTTTTTTTTTCTCTCACCTTTCACTCAGGCATATAAATATGATACTTTATCAGATTTCTTCCCTGTCATTTTTATTTTTTATGCTGCTATTCTGGGTATATGATTACATTTCTTATTACTTTCTCTTTAAATGGGACACAGGCTAATGACTTGTTTTAGGCCAAGAAAAAGTGCAAGGAAGTCACATATACTATTTTGGGTCAGCATTTTTTTTTAGCTATTGTGTAACTAACGTGCTCATTTGCCTACTGTCATCGGGTTAATAATTATGCAGCAAGAGAATATCTCTATCCACTTGAATTTCTAGGTAAATGTGATGAGAAGAGACCTTCTTTGCTTTAAATATTAGCCTATTGAGATTTTAATTTTGTACCCTCCATGCCCTGACTGATAAGACTACTGATTCTGCAGTGGCATATTTATTGTTGGAATTTATATGACTGGGAATAATAATATAATTTCCAATATAGAATTTTAGATAATATTTAAGATATTATTTTAGATAATATTTTAGGAATAAATATAAGATAAGCACACATGCACATATACGCACACACACACACACTAAATAAGTACAACACTTGAAAACTATCAGTATGGGTAACCCAAATTATACTATACAGTGAGAGTATGTAAGCCAAGAATATGCTAAACATACAAGAAAGGAAAACAGTATAATGTATATGAGTAGCTTTTTAGGATGAACTTTAACTGAAAAAATAATTCTTTTTCTATAAAATTACAAAGCATAAAAATTAAAATAATAGAAAACTAGCATGCTTTTGTTGTTGTAGTGGTGAGTGGACCATGTTATTATGCATATTAGGCAAATGCTCCTCCATTGAGTTAAATCTTTAGCCTAAGAATCACCATTGTCTTTGAAATGAGCCTAAAAGAATTAAAGTAATCTAGAATTTTGACGTTATGTAGGAAAATAAAAATAAGTATATTCATTAATATTAGAATAAAATAAACATGGGCTTTGATAAAGAAAAAATAATTGCTTATGGTTATGTTTCTATGTATTTTTGTTCAAACATGCCTTTGTTAATTTTCCTTATGTTTCTAAAAGTTATGGTCACCATTTTGTAAACCAAATTCACCATCAACAGTCTTACTTTTCCTTCACGCAAAATGTCTTAATTTTCCTATTGTTTCTAATGAATGTGTTTGCTAGACAATCATTTTTATTTAGAAAAGCGATGATATGACAATTGTAGCTGTATACAACATATAAAACAAGATCGACAAAGTTAAACATTTCAAATCATCGAAATTATATTTCTTAGTAACACAGATACAGAGAAAAATAGCTAGGAAGCATAGATGAATATCACAAATACACAATATTTATTAATTATAAATGCAGAAAATTGGTCATAGACAGGAAGTGTATGAGAGATTTATCGTGTCCCATCTCTTCACCTGTAGTGTAATACATTGACATTCACAATATGATTGCTTTTTAAATTGCATATATCTGTTTTATGTGCTTCTCTGTAAGGATTATATACTTCATAACAAAATAGGAATAAAATAAATAAACAGCACAGAAAATTTCTGTAATGAAAATTCCATTGGAAAGATTAACACCAATATAAAATAACTGTTACCTCCTACTGAAATTTCTTGAAATCTCATTACATTTGCAAGTTACATCTCAGGGAAATTGCCTCTCTCTTCTGAAGAGAATGTTAATTCCAATCAGGTTTTTCATGGATCGATGAGTAGTTGGATCCCTTTGGCTCTCACAGTATGATGTTAGAATCATCTGATTGTGATAACAGAACATCACACTTATGCAATTCACTATGAGATTAAGTGGATTGCCATGTTTGTGGCCATTTCTAAGTCATATCAAATAACTATTATTAAAGTCAATAATGCCAACTTATACTTTGTTTCACTTTGAGAGTTAAGTGCTTAATTAAAAAATTACCATGTGAAGAGTGTTGTTTTGTTCACTGGAGTGATTTGAATGAGTACTCTCATCATTTCTTTGTATCACACTGCTTTTGTATTTTCATTCCTCCACCCCATCCTTACAGCTCTATCAATTTTCTTAGAACTTTGGTTATGTCTTTTATAATCTATGATCAAATGTAGAGGAAGCTATCTATAAAAAGAATACCAAAGAGTGCTTTAGAAAAGACACTAAACAATTAACATAACCTAGGGTAATGGAGGAACTCATTAATCTAAAGCAAATGAATGCATATTCACTTGGGAAACAAGTTGCTACTTTTAGGAGCTAATGTTTTCTCTATCATATTATAAATAAAATACCTGTCAGATCTATAACAATAAATGCAAACAAAGACATTTTTAAAAGATTATCTACTACATGTAAATCATGTTATGAATTTTTGGATGGGATAAAAGTCCTAAAATGGAAAAATCAAAAATTGCTTATTTACTTATTTCTGACAAGATCATTTGCTTCATGTTGTACAGCTTCCCATAAGAATTGCTGCTGGCTGCCACATCCATTTGGATCTCTTTGCATGACAAAAAATGCTGGACCCATTAAAGTATCATTTACAATAATTTACATCCTTCCTCAGGGATAAATCTTACTATGAGACATTATGCAAAAAGATTGACTTTTATAAAAGACTACTGCTCTTTCGGGTTCCAAGTTGCATTCAAAGAATGCCAGGATAAAATAAAACATTTGACAAAGAAAGTAAGGCAAATTAACATTGATATGACCTTGTGCTGCCATTTCCAAATGACAATGAAAATGCCAGAGAATGTTTATAAAATGTAGAAAGCAATCAAAAGGCTATCATCATATAAGGATCTGTGTTAAATAGAAGAGATTTAGTATTCAGATATGAAGTAGAGTTTCATAATAATTTTAAACGTTTCGATTCAGCTGAAAGTACTTCCTTCAAGACATTACTAGTTTTAGGGAAAATGTTCCAAGAGAAACTTAAGACATGTTGGCCCTGATTTTCAAACAGAAGGCTATTGTTTAAAAATTTTTTCTGACGACATTTGAATGAACAGTATAACCTAACTATCACTCATGAAGAAAGCAAGCTATACTTATTTCAAAAGTGTAACACAGTATGATTTAATATGTTAGTCTAGTAAAGAACTGAGAGAAAAGTTACAAGAGTATGGATATATTTTAGGTCATAGAACAGCTCAAGTCTAATGATTTTGTAAAAGTTTGGAATGACATGGACATGTTCAATAAATATAAAATAATCATGAAACTTATGATAAATATATAACTGCTCACAAATAAATCATTATTACACAGTTTCTCTATTTATTTCAATCTAATTCTATGTTTCTGGAAAAGTCAAATTTCTAAGATTACAGAAGAATGGAACTAAGTGAGAGAGAACAAAGAAGTGAGATACGTGTAGCCATGCCTACCTGTGTGTACATGTATACAAATATATAATTACTTGTACATATAACATGCATTCCTTTACATATGAATATAATCTATACACCCCATTTCTATATGACATGGATTATTTTGAGTAAGCAATTCTGACAAGATAAAAAATTACTAATATTTCATTAATTATGTTAGCTATCTGAGATAATTTCAGTAAATGAAATATGTATAATGAATGTTGTTTTTATGAGGAAGTGATACGAGGAGAAGAATTTTACTCATTCGCAGATTCTCAATTTTGAGTCCTGATCATTCTGAAAAAGAAAAAAGAAAACATGTGACATAAAGTCTTGAGAGGTAAGGTGTCACAGATGTTGGATTTTGAAATATATAATAAGGATATATAATACTTTCAGAATTTTTGTTTGCTATATTGCATAGTAACTATGTCTACAACTTCTGACTACTTAGTAGAAAGAAGATAGAAACTCAAAATGTGAAGAAACAAATATCCATAAGTACTTTAAAAGGTCTTTTGTCAAAAAGATGTAAAATGAAAACTTCTGTTATTTTTTAATTGTAAAGTTTGTCTGATCGTGATTTGGGAGCAGAAGCCACAGAATGAGACATTTCGAATTGTTCTCATTAATGTGAATAGTGTGTTTTCCACAGTCCTAGACAATTTTTTATTACTTTATATTTCAAATAGATTTTTATTCAAAAGTATCTAAAATATTTGGTTTTATAAACAGTTATCTTGAGAAAATGGGGAATAAAAATCGGTATATGTGCTATTATAGAAGGTTTTCCCTAGAGATTCTAAAGTCATGACCATTCTAGAACAATCATATAGAGTCACAAAATTCTAGAATCCAAAGGACAAGAGTACATTTTAGCTGTATCTCATCTCAGCTCAGGGCTGGCCTCTTGGAATCTGAGCTAATGTACAATTTCAATTGGGCAAACTAGACTCAGAGAAAAATGGTAGCAAAGGCTGTTCGCTACATACAGTGATTAATCAGGATATGTCCTCCTTGTATCTCAAGAAATAAGAATCTTTTTGCCATAAGTTTTCTAGAGAAAATGATCAAACGATTGGATTTTGAAAACAAAAGGTCTACCTACATTAAGGAAAGGAAAAACTGAAGATATAATCCCTATTACTTATAAGAAAATGGACCATATCTAAATGTGAAATTTTGGTAATCATAGGCCCAAGTATGAATGTTATAGTATGTGTCTTTGCTGAGTAGTCAGCTTCCTGGTCTCTACTCAAGTATTCAAAAATTCTTGGAATAAATATAAGAGGTATTACATAGTTTTGAATGAAATATTTGAAAAAATGAATCAAAACAATTGGGGGGGATTATAATGAAAGGCTAAGGACTATATTTTTTAGGATTCCCATTCTTTTTTTTTAAGATTTATTTATTATGTATACAACATTCTGCCTCGATGTATGCATGGGCGCCAGAGGAGGGCGCCAGATCTCAGTACAGATGGTTGTGAGCCACCATGTGGTTGCTGGGAATCGAACTCAGGACCTCTGGAAGAGCATCCAGTGCTCTTAACCTCTTAGCCATCTCTCCAGCCCTAAGGATTCCCATTCTTGTAAGAATTGCTGTGTATCACAAAAAATATTTTTGACCAAATTGGCTACACATGAATTCAATTGATCATTTCCAAATATACTTTTATCTGCCAAGACTTAAAAATTACTATGTTATGAATCTTTGACAAATATTGTGATAAGTAGCAAAAATAGTTTAAATTATATTCATATGTCATGGTAATTTGCCTTAGAGCTATAAGTTTTGATATTCTGTATCTGCTGGTTTCTATTCTCATTCTTCCTGAGATCATTTTTTAAAGATAGAATTAATTCTATGAAGAAAAAAAAAGCAGGAACTATCATCCCAACAGCAAAATACATTTGTCTAGTCAACATTTCATTTGGGTTATTTGAAGCTGAAATCTCGCTTCTGAAATTCAGACAACTGATATGTAATTATGGAGAGGCAAGGACATCACTTACTCTGTGCATAGTACTTAATATTGCTACACATTTCTGGATAACTGATTGCTTTAAAATGCTATTAAGGGAATGAACTGAAGCTGAAAGCAGAGGCAAGTCAAGGTCTGACAGTTCCGAGGGATGAATTATGTTTCCCCAAATTTCTTTCGGGTCAAACTCAGAAGATATTTACCAAGTATCAGAAAATATTGTTAAATATTAAATTTTTCTGCCTTAATCATGTAGTTCTGATGGTAAAACCTTCTATTAATATCTTGATGTTTATATTTTCTGATTGATTCTTCATAGCCTAAAGACAGGTAATCAATGCTTAAATAATGAACTTCATTTTGCAATCTTGCTAACTAATTGTGATATTTCATATAATATTCTAAAACTGCATTATTTAATATCTGTTTCTCATAAATATCATTGTATTTTGCTTATCGAGTTATTTATCTGGCCATATAAAATGAGCTATTATTTTATTTTTTTTTTTTTTAAATATTTATTTATTTATTTGTTATGTATAAAATGTTTGTATGCCAACAAATGTTTTGATACTTGAACTCAGGACCTTTGCAACATCTCTTAACCACTGAAAATCTAAAGAGCTATTATTTTATATAAAATGTTTAGCCAACAAATGTTTTGATACTTCTTAGCTTTCTTTTACATGAAAATCTAAAGTGGAGGGTAGATTTCCATATTTTTCAAAAGGCCTTGAAAGTTACTTATTCCTTCCCATACTGGGATTTAGTGGAGTTTCCACGTAATGGGGGAGACAATACCTCAACTAGACAATATATACTATCATGTAAAACACTTACTTCCAGAAAGAAGCTGAATAAGGCGGTGTCATAGCCCCCAACAAACATTAGACGCTTTTACCACTGTTAGTTACCCTCTATAATATGACAGTAAGGTCTTATTTGCTCCTCAACAAGGATAAATCGAGCTAGTGCCCAACAAGAACTTTTACCCCTACTGACTAATATTTTCAGTGCTTGATGGCACTACACATGCTACTGGAGTAGAAATAAAATGATCAGTATCACCAAGTTATACAGCTTGTGTCTTGGGACACTGATCTGCCTGGAAGATACACTGTTGCAATATTGGCATAAAGGGAGTCACCAACCACTTTTTGATTGGGTTTAAGGCCCCCTTTATCAGCCAGAACCAACACCTGACACTGTTAATGGGGCTAAGAACTTGAGACTAACTAGGTCATGGGCTCTAGGAGAAAATCTACTACTATCCTGGTAGTTGATGACTTTGTTAGACACATAGATAACATCACTCAATCCTCAGCAGAGAAGCTTCTTTTAGGAGATATAAATTAACATAGAGATTCAGATCTAGAAAAAGAGCAAACAGTGAGAGACCATGAGAACACATCCTTAGATGGGACGTCTGTATCAAATTCATCCTCTTAATACTCAGGAATTTATGGAAACGAGGAGACAAATTATCCTAAAAGCCAGAGGTGATGGGTGACTCCGAGGAAAGAGTATGCTTCAGTCACAGGAGTTCTGATGCACATAAGAGCTCTCAGAAACTGAGAAAGAATACACAGGGCAGGCGTAAATTCAAGCCAGACAAAATCTTATCACAAGAAGGAAAAGTAGGCAAGAAGCTAAGGGCAATAAAGAACTGCCAAGAGAAAAGCTGTTTTTTTCCCATCAACTGACACTGCATATTTCAACAAAACTCCAGGAAGAATACTACTTCCTGGCTTACTCCCAGGATCATGATTAGTTAGAGGTTTTTTAGAGAGTGTATGATCAGGTGTTTAGTGAATTTTGTTGCTCTCAGCAAACCACGCATTCCTACAAAACTTAACAATCAAGATGAGGCTACCCCAGTGTTAGGTCTACAGGCCAGTCTGATCCCTTAGTTGATACCTTCTGGAAGGATTCTGGCTCTGTCATATTATCATATAGTATCAGTTAAAGTCAACGAGAACAGTGTTTTAATTTTCAAAAACAGAATAAAGAAATCAACCAAATATATTCACAGAGGCTAGCAATTAACCAAAAAGAAATGTGTGGTACATATGTGTTTAAGTATAATCGGCACACACACACACACACACACACACACACACACACACACACACACACTGTCCCTGTCATGACAGTCGTCAAATGGAAGAAATTCCCCCAACAATTTTTTTTATTTAAATTGCCTTGATCATGATGTATTTACAACATTTTGAAATTAACCAAGACATACATAATCACATGTGTACACTTTCATTTATAAGATAAATTAGTTTCTTATTTATAATAATTTTGAAAATTACATGTTTGTATTATAGTGTACAGTTATTTTACATATATATTTATAAAAATATAGAAAATATATATAAATATTACATATCTATAATCCATGTGTTTGCATACATGTGTATATGTATACATGCACACACCTATGTGTGTGTGTGTGTGATATATGTGATAGAATTTTGTCTGGCTTGAATTTATGCCTGTACTGTGGATGCTTTCAAACACACACGCGCGTGCGTGTGTGTGTGTGTGTGTGTGTGTGTGTGTGTAATAAATGAACCTAGTTTTCTTCAACTATTCATTTGTGATATGTATTCTGGGAGGCAGAATGTCTGAATGGAAGAGGAAAGAAGGTTAGTCTATCAGTGCTCTGATCAGAGGCTTCAAATTATCCCTAGAAGAGTAGAGTTCTGGAATGATGGAGATATCAGGTGGTAAGAAAAATAAACAAAACTGTAATTCCTCTTATTTTATATCCTTCAGACCAACAATTTATATTTGTTTCATTTCATGTTAGTGTAAAGTAATTTACCAAAGCCAATGAAGTATAGGCTTGGATATGTTCACAGTTGAAGGGTACAGTCCACAGCCATGGGAAAGCATGACCATAGAAGTGTGAAACAGCTGGTCACATGATATTCAGGATGGGCAAGCAGATTAATGGTGGTGCTTAGCCTATTTTCTCTAACTTACATTTATTCTAGAATACTGCCATAGCAATAGTGCCAACCACATTCAAGGGAGGTGTCCCTGCTCAGTTAAGTCTTACTGTAAAAACCCTCATTGACACTAAATGAAAGAAATTTACTAATAATTTTAAATTTTAATAAGTTGACAATGAATATTAATCACCACACATTTGTAAACAATTCTTATTAACTCTCACTTCTCTTGGATGTATGTTCAACCTTTCCTCTGTTTATGTATTTCTTGTCTCACTTAGGTTTATTTGCTGTCTTGTAGAGTTTGCTTGAAAACTGGGCATAGGAATAACTGAAAGTAACTTGTTCCACTTTTTATTTGTGTATCGTTATTGTTATAATATTAGGAAATTTTTGTGCCTAAGAAATTATTTTATGACTTACGACGATTCATATCCTCTGTCTTTACTGTATTCTTATGGTCTCTTTGCGGCTGATGCTGTGCCTTAATAAATTGGTAGACAAACATGGATTTGATCAAATATGTTCCTCAATATTTGGGATGTTTTATATGACTCCTAGGACTTATAAATTTCCACCTAATATTCCAGAATTGTCTTCAGAGATATCGAATCTGTGAACTAACAGCAGTTTTTCTGCCTGAACTCTATAAGCTCAAATAATATAAACTAATAATTTATATTTAAGCTTATATAAAAAATAATCCCCCATTAAAAATAAGAATTATGTACTTTGATCCCAAGAATATATATATATATCTTATAATGATAGGTAATGCTTTCATTTCTGAAAATTAGGGCACTACAATTTCTCATCCATATTTAATATTGAATGATCTGACATCTTCCTTGTTCTTCCTTAATTTTGTTGTTGCTGTTCCTATTCTTTAGGTTAAGGAGACTTCATGTTGGCTTTTGCTATTATCATTCTGATATTTCTGTCAAATCAGCTAGTCTGATACTTGGCTAGAGTTTTTTTCTAAAATCATAAAAATAATTACACTAGTAAAAATTTTTCACAAAAATGAAGTCACCTTGTCTTCCTGTGTGTGTTTGGATATTTTCCAGTGCCATTTCCAAAACAATTAGCCCAGATTTTATGATTATGAGTTTTAAGATGTTCATACAACCACATTTTTCAAATTCTATTCTATTCCACACTGTTTGCTTCTATTTTCTGAATAATTTGTGCCAGAATAGTCAACAATTAAGACTTTTAGCAATGCTTCACATATTTTTGTTTCATATTATTAAATTGCACAAACTCAAAACATAAACATTTGCTTTTAAATTTACTATACTAAGAAAAGTTTTGGCTTATACATTTTTACATAAATGTTTACTTGATTATAAATAAATTCTCTCTATGTATATGTTTATATATAAATAAAAATATATAAATTGATGTATCTATTATTTGTAGGTAGGTATTTCATTTTAAGGTATTATTCTTTACTTAATCTTAGTTATGGCTTGTGACTTATCATTTTCATTCCACATTATATAATATAGAAGAGACCACAATGCAATTCTCCTCTGAACCTCAATTATTCCATGAGCAGCTCACTTTCATTCATAACAAACTCTAGAGGTAGAAAGCAATTAATGTCAAATTTAATTAGACTCTAGAACTTTCCTCAGAGCAATTATTCCCAGTTCAGAATGAAAGGCTTTGCTGAGTGAGGCTTCTGATTCTGGCAAGAAAGAAAGGACAAGATGGCAAATAAAAAGCTATCACGTGAGTGAAGCTGTGGGAGGAAGAGGTCAATTCAACCTTCCGAGATCAAGGTAAAACTCTGGAAGGCAGAGCACTGTAGCTACAGAAAGAAAAAGCAGTCTTTAAAACAGAGAAAAATTTGGAAATGATAACTCACAATGTCCCTTGTAAAATAGTTGGTGTAGATTCAGTACAGGAATGAGACCAGTTTTCTCTTGTGTTAGTCACGATGATCGTCTTAGCAATTACAGAAACATGAGATGGAAGCTGAAAGACGGCAGTCTCGTAAAGGAGAGTTAGAGTCAAGAAACTGGGTATATATGAAAAAGCTTAAGACAGGGAATCGATGTATGGGGCTACAGTCAGAAGTGTATCATAAAAATAAGGCCATTTGCTCTGGGAGACTCAGATGACCTTATGTCAGTGAAATCCATCCTCAGCAAGACAAAAACTCATTTGGGACCCATGAGTAGTGAGAAACTAGAAGAGTCATTTAGCATCAATCCCTAAGGAAGGGTATTCTTTGGTTTTTGTCTCATGTCACCTATGTTTGAAATTTTTTTCATAGGTTTGAGATTAGGGAATTTCCAGTGTAGCTTACAGAAGATTTAAAAACTAAGAGTAATATACACATGAGCCCTCAAAGGGCTCAGAAGTATATTGTGTTTTAGATAACTCTGACATTCAATATATTAGGATAAATTTATTCAAAAATATTATATAAGCAGTTATTTTTGTGTTGTTTAGGTTGTTTGGTGTAGATTCAGTACAGGAATGAGACTGGTTTTCTCTTGTGCTAGTTACGATTGAATCCCATTCCACAATGTCTCTGTGGATGTTTGAATAAAAATGTCCACCACAGGTAAATATATTTGAATGTTTTGTCACCAGAGAGTAGAGCTATTTGGAAGGCTTACAAAGATTAAGAAGTGGGAACTTTTTGGAGTAAATGTGACTTTGTTAGAAGAAGTCTGTTACTGGAGGTAAACTTTGACCTTTCAAAAGAGACTAAGCTAGACCCAATTCTTTCTTTCTTTCTTTCTTTCTTTCTTTCTTTCTTTCTTTCTTTCTTTCTTTCTTTCTTTCTTCTCTTCCCTCCTTCCTTCCCTCCTTCCTTCCTCATCCTTTCTTATTCTATCTATCTATCTATCTATCTATCTATCTATCTATCTATCTATCTATCTATCTATCTATCTATCTATCTTTAGGGATCAGGCATCAGGATATAACTCTCAGCTACTTCTCCAGATCCTGCCTGCATGCTGCCATGATTCTCCTCATTGTGATGATGGCCTAAATCTCTGAAACTGTAAGCAAACCCCCAGTCAAATACTTTCTTTCATAAGTGTTGCCTTAGTTATGGTATCTCTTCAAAGCTACAGAACAGTGACTAAAACCATCTCTACATTAAACTTTATTATACTGGACACTTTATATATGGGATCACGTAACCTCATTTAACCTTCCCCAAGCTTGAGGCCAGGAGTTTATTGATGCAACAGTTTGTGTGACTGTTTGTTTAACACACACCTGAATCACACATACCTTTAAAAATATTTCTTGCACAATGTGTTATTCACCAGTATTTCTACAAAAACATGCTGATCCCATTTAGTTATTCAAATCAAAACAATGTCCCTGTTTCTGTAGCATACAGGTTGTTAAGTTCTACAATTTTATATTGAGCCTAAGATCTTTATAACCTTCCTAGTGAGACTTGAGCATTTGTCTCCTTACCTTAGACAAGGAACCAATGACCGTCCAAAGCAATGATTCCATTCAACCAAACCTGTAGTATCAATAAGGTCATTGGGCTGGCCTACAGAAATCTGGGTAAGGAGCTGTTGGGAATAGTGAGACCCCAGATCCTGAATTTCTTGTAATCCCCTGGTCTGAGTGCCTACAGCTGTTCTGAGCAGGAGACCTTCAGGAGTTCCTGATGGCAGGAGAGTGGTTTCTCGTGGGTTTGGCTGGAGTGTGGCTATCTCTATATAATCTGCCCCTGAACACAATAAAGGGGGCATTCTTGGGGAATTCAAGGAAGACCCGTGTCGCTGTCTCTCTGTGTGTGTCTGTGTATTTTAACCTCCAGCCCCCTTGCCCGAAGCTCATGAACTGGGTGCCAGCGCACAGAGCGCAGACATGGGGGTGCGGTGCACGGCAGGAGCTAATTAAAGGAGCATGAAAAAATAACTCAAAGACAACTGTATCACTAAAAATAATATGCACACCCAGGCCTCCATCCCTAGAGTTTCTGGCATGAAATGCAGACGGCAACAACAGCATACACTTTCTTTCTCCCCACCAGTTCCAACCACTAATAAAAGCTTAGTGATGAGCACTATGAGTTTTTTTAGTTCTGTGAACTTTCTTAGACTTGTAAGTTGTTTACTGTCTGCAATTTATCTTTTCATAAATTTATTTTTTAAATAAACAATCTTTCCTCATTTTACATACCAATCTCAGTCTCCATTCTCCCCTATTCCCCTTCCCTCCACCTTCCCATCTACTTCTCAGAGAGGGTAAGGATTCCTATTGGGAATAAATAAAATCTAGCACACCACTTTGAGATAGGACCAAGGCATTCTCACTATATCTAGGCTGAGCAAGGTGTCCTTCCAAAGAGAATGGGCACCAACCATCCAGTTCAAGCAGTAGGGGTAAATCCTGGTCCAACTACCAGTGGACCCACAGACTGTCCCAGCCATAAAACTATTACCCATATTCAGAGGGCCTAGTTTGGTCCTATGCTGGATCCCCCACTTTCAGTGTAGAGTCAGTGAGCTCCTATTTGCTCAGGTCAGCTGTTTTACTGGGTATCCTCATCATGATCTTGACCCCTTTGCTCATATTATTGCTCCTCTCTCGCTTTGACTGGACTTTTGGAGCTCAGCCAAGTGCTTCACTGTGTACCTCTGCATCTGCTTCCATCAGTTGTTGGATGAAGAATGTTCTATGATGATGATTAAGGTAGCCATCAATCTGATTACAGGGGAAGTCCAGTTCAGGCACCCTCTCCACTAATATTTAGGGTCTTGGGGGGCATTCTTGGGAATTCCTGAAAATTTCCCTAGTGCCAGGTTTCTTGATAGCTTCATAATGGCTCCCTCAATCAAGAAATCTCTTTCCTAGCTCTCCCTAGACTACCCCCGTCTCAACCATCCCACTCCCCCATGTTCTCCTTCTCCTACCTTTCTCCCCACTTTCTCCCCTTCTCCACTCACCGCCAAGCTCCTAATTTTCGCAGGAGACATTGTCTATTTCCCCATCCCGGGAGATACATGTATTTTTCTCTTAGGGGTCTCCTTGTTACCTAGTTTCTCTGAGGTCATGGAATATAGGCTGTTTATCTTTTGCTTTACATCTAATATCCACTTATGAGTGAATACATACTGTGTTTGTTTTTCTGGGTTTCTGTTACCTCACTCGGGATCATTTTTTTCTATTTGCATTTTCCCATTTGCACTTAAATTTCAAAATGTCTTTGTTTTAACTGCTGTGTATTATTGCATTGTGTAAATGTGTCGCATTTTCTTATCCATTATTGGTCGAGGGGCATTTAGGTTGTTTCCAGCTTCTGGCTATTATAAATAATGCTGCTATGAAAATAGTAGAGCAAATGTCTTTGTAGTATGATTGAGCATCCCTTGCATAAATGCTCAAGAGTGATATTGCTGGATCTTGAGAAAGGTTGATTTTCAATTTTCTGGGAAATTATCATACTGATTTTCAAAGTGATTGTAAAAATTTGTACTTCCATCAGCAATGGGTGAGCGTTTCCCTTACTCTGCATTCTCTCCTGCATGGGTTATCATTGTTGGTTTTGATCTTAGATTCTGACTTGTGTAAGATGGTATCTCAGAGCCATTTTGATTTACATTTCTCTGATGATTAAGTATGTTGAGCAGTTCCTTAAGTAACTTTTGATCATTTGTGATTCCTTTGTTGAGAATTATCTTTTAGATTTATTCCCCATTTTTAAAATTAGATTATTTGATATTTTGATATCTAGTTTCTTGTGTTCTTTTTATATTATGGAGATCAATCTTCTGTCTGATGTGGGATTGATGAAGATCTTTTTTCATTCAGTTGGCTGCCATTTTGTCTTATTGACTGTGTCTTGCCTTACAGAAGCTTCTCAGTTTCAGTTTTGGGAGGTCCTATATATTTATTATTGCTCTCAGTGTCTGTGCTACTGGGGTTATATTTATGAAGTGGTCTCCTGTGCCCATCCATACATTTGAGGCTATTTCCCAAATTTCTTCCTATGAGTTTCAGTGCGGCTGAACTTACATTGATGTCTTTGATGTATTTGGACTTGAGTTTTGTGGTTCAGAATAGATATGGACCGATTTGCATTCTTCTACATGTTGTTATCTAGTTATGCCCACTCCATGTGTTGAAGGTGCTTTCTTTTTTCCATTGTATGATTTTAGCTTCTTTGTAGGAAATTTGGTCTTCATAGGTGTATGGATTAATATCAGGGTCTTCAATTCAAATCCAATGGAAGACCCTACAACTTATCTTAATGAATCTCTCTGTAGGTGAGGGTCTTTTAATTTGAAACTTTTTGAGTCCTAAAGGGTCAAAAGGATGAAATGTCCCAATGCTTTAGAAATAGTTACATCATTTTGAGTGAGGTAACCCAGACACAGAAAGACAATTATCACATGCACTCACTCATAAGTGGTTTTTAAACATAAAGCAAAGAAAACAAGTCCACAAATCACACTCCCAGAAAACCTAGATAAAAATGTTCCTAAGAGAGACATACATAGATCTAATCTGCATGGATAGTAGAAAAAGACAAGATCTCCTGAGCAAATTGGGAGCATGGAGACCTTGGGAGATGGTTGAAGGGGAGGGGAGAAGCAGGGAGGGGAGCAGAGAAAAATGTCAAGCTCAGCAAAAATCAAGAAAAATATAGTTACATAACAATGTCAAATCATTCACATAACTAAAGTTTCAAAGAGCAAAAAAAGAAATATCTATGTAAGACAGTGCTAGGTTTTGGCCCATTATGTAAGTCTTTTTAAATATAAGTGAGGATTAATACATTTTAGATAGAAAATTCTTAAGATAAATGTTCTAGGCTGGTTTCGACTTTCTAGTTTGAACAAACTTTGACTACACATTTCACGAGTTTTGAAAAGTAAGCTATAAGAAACCAAGCCAGGAGCTTATGATTCCGCATTATAAATGACAGCTCCCACTTAAACTTTGGGCTCAGTTTATGCTTTCATGTATACACCTTCAGGAATTGTGCTTCAAGTGACTCTGTGACACAGGAAAATGAGAAACTTAACTGGATTTCCTAAATAAATCAACTGTTTTTTTTTAGGGACACTTCTTTGCCTTTCTATGACTCCAAAGCTCACTTGTCATATCTCCGTGTTGTAATGATACACGATAGAAGAAGATTTTAATTTATTTTACTTCACCGCAGCAGATATTTTGGGGAGGGATATTGTCTGGATGGATGTTGCAATCGTTCGCTCTCCTATTTATTATACCTAATGAGACATCTTGGGGCAGCAGTCATGTTGACAGTGAAAGTAATAGCTTTACAAAAGCAGTAACCTGTGGCTACTTATTGCTCTTCTGAAAAATGGAAGCATTGGCTCCGGGCACATCTTTTTATTGAGCATCCACCATCTATGACGGAAGAGATAGGTGAGAAAAGCACATTTCTAATCAAAGAACACTCAGATAAGGAGCACCAATTAATCCTTGTCCTTTGCAACTGAGCGGTGGGGAATTAATTCTATAAACTACGGTGATAGCTAAGTTCACATAAAACTTATATTATTAAAGGGTTTTTTTTAACTCTCCTTTTCAACTTGTACAAATTGCATCGCACCTAGGCAGGCCCTTGACTTAACACAGTTGCTAAGGCCCGTTTAAGTAGCTGTGCTAACAAACATTGAAAACTCTAAATTATCTTGGCAGTGGCTATTATCTGGGGCTGAATGACGGGGTTGCATTTAGATGAGCTCATCCTGGCTTAGTGTTATCTTGTGGGACTTTCACCTTAATGCTACTGAGTGAGAGAGCAAAGTGTAAAGTGAAATTCAAATAACTCCTGCCTTCCCTGCTGGCAGGCTCTGAATGTGCAAAGGGATTAAGGAATAACAGAGCACATTATCGGCTCTGAAGTTTGACCTAAATATATCTATGTTGATGCCAAAAGTGACCTCAGAGTATGGGAGAGTCTTTGTATATTAATGAATTCTTAAAGCACACACACACCAGGCCAATTTGGTAACTATTAGTTCACACTTCACTCTGCTTTCTTACAGAAACAATTCAATATATGCACAATAGGATTCCTGTATAAATTCTATCATTTTAATTATGATGCCAATAAATTAATCACCACATACAGTTTGTTTTCGTGCATTGATACCATACGTGGAGAAAAATCCACTGTACATTTCAGAATTATTTTCAGCATACATCCTGATTACAAAAAAAAATGATGTAAAGAATAGTTGGTATGATCAAGGGAATATTAACTTGGTCACATACAATAGGAAGTATGCCATAAAAGCAGAAGAAAGCAATTTTAGCAGAAATATTCAATCATTTGAACCAAAATGCAGCATGAAGTCATGTACGGTGATGTATAATGGTATAAGGTATAATAGCAATCCTTGAATTTGAACTAGAAAAGCAGGGGTAGGAGGATTAGCTTGTCAAAACTGGACTCATCTACATAATGGGGTTTGATGCCAGCTTGTGCTCGATGATCCTTACCAGAAACAACAAACAAAAACATAGCCTCAGATAAATACCTGTGTAACAAAACTATATAAATATGGGGTTATGCAATTTCTAATCGCTAAAACTGTGTTTTTTGAAAATGAGATTATCCTTGTAATAATAGTATTTTACTCGAAAAATATTAGAAAATGATTTAATATCTAATGAATATTGATCTAATTACTTTGGGCCTTGCAATTTTAATCAATACCTTATTTATATAATAACTTTGGGCTTGAAAAAATGAACACTGAATTCTGTATTTGCCTTTGTGAATGTTCAGGAAAGTGGAGAAGAAAGTTGAAGCTGTCAAAGAAGTCTGAGTCAAGATGACGTTGCTCTCAGAGCAAGTTTGCAAATGACCTTATCATGAAAGAGTTAATATTATTTTTCATTGAGAGGACCCAACAGGGATTCTTTCAGCATAGATTAAGCAAGATTTACTTGTTTTCTGAATTTTATTTTAGTCTTGTGATCGTTTCTTTATTTGTTGTTTGTTTTTTGTGTTTGATTTTGAGCTCATCCGTTTCTTCTCCACATCCCATACAGTCACCCGTGTGAGGCAAGGCACTCTGACAGGAAAGACAGCTGAGAAGGTTTCAGGGAACACTGGTCTGCAGCACAACAAAGAATTTATCAGAACAAAACTTGGCGATGCATATATCCTCTCTCCTGGAGGAAATCATTTTTAGTATATTTTCTCACTGTGTGTCAAAGCAATAATAGAATTCTGTAAAATTATATGTTGCTGCATTCCTGCCTAAGTGTAGCCTTGCTTCTCCAAAAGGCTTTCAAAAAAAAAAAAAAACAGCCTGTTTTATAATATGTCCCTGAAAATTTCTTATTGTTCCTGGTCAAAGAACATACGTCAGAGCTTTTGCTGAGATCAACACCCTGCATAAAATCTTAACATAATTTGTTTGCTGTTTTCTGTACTGAAAATAATTGATGGAATATACTATTTATGTGACTGAAAATATTAATGGTTAACTTGTGGCCCATAATCAATTGACTTGGCTCAAGACTCTCGGGTCTCTTATAAAAACTGTAGTAGTTTTACAATCTTGGGTCCCTCTTTACGGAAGAAAGTCTCTCCCCATATTCTCTCACTTGCTCCTCTCTTCCCTCCCCATCTTCACTTGAACTTCTGTTCCAGTACTGTCTACAACATACATCCATAACTATCTATTTTATTGTCCATGTTTATGGATACATATCTGTCCCCGTAGACCCTTACTCTATACTTAATCTCTGTGGTTCTATAGACTATAAGCTGTTTACCATTGAGTTAATAGCTAATAGCCACATATAAGCAAATATATACAATATTTGCATTTAATTTTCATTCATTTTATTGAAAGCAGATTTTTCGTCACATAACATATCCCGATTATGATTTCACATCCATTGTATCCTCCCACCTCCTCTCCACCACTTCTCCCATCCGGATCCAACTCTGTTCTATCTCATTAGAAAATAGACAGATTGATATGCTAATGCAATGGTAGTGCAAAGTTTGTTAGAGTGATTACCCGATATCTGATTTTATAGAAGGCCCACTCCATTAGATGAAGCCTATAGCCAACACTGCTTGGCTGGCCAAGAACCTGAGACTAGATAGCCCAGTGACTAGGGTCAAAGTAAATATCACTGTTCAAACAAGAAAGTAACAATAAAATGAAGCACAATTAATAAAAATGCGAGAGAGAGAGAGAGATTTGGGGTTGATCTGAAGGTTAGAAAAGCAAAACAACCAACCTCTGGCTCTTAAACTATCTCAATCCGAAATGGCCATCCTGTCTCCAAGAATCTCAGAAAGATACTGAGCCTGAGCGCTGTCTCATCCCATTTTATAATCCACTCTAATAGGGATTAAAGGCGTGCATCACTACCACCTGGTATCTATGGCAAGCTAGTGTTGCTATTGGAATTGTACGTGTTTTTGCTGTCTGGTCTATATGGCTGGCTAGTGTGGCTGTTTTACTTTTCTGATCCTCGGGCAAGTTTTATTTCTTAAAATACAAATGAAATGCCACTACAATAAAATGACTCCTAATGGTATTCTATTGCACTGGTCCATCAGTGCCTTGCTCAGCCATCATCAGAGAAGCCTCCTCCTGTAGAAGATGGGAACAAATACAAAGACCCACAGGCAGACATTATTCTGCCGTAAATGGGATGTCTCAATCTAATTCCTCCCCCGCACCCAGGGCACAATGAACCAGGTGGAAAATGAGGGAGAAAGAGTATAAGAGACAGAAGGGTAGGAGAAAACCAAAATAGTAAGGTCCTCTAAATCAACATGATTGAAGCTCAAATGAAGTCACAGAGACTGAAGCACCACATGGGGACCTTGATCTAAAAGAAGTGGACACATGGCCCCCATCCTTAACCCAGAAGCTATTTCCAATTGATAACCTCTTGCAACTAAAAATTTAGTTCTATCCAAGGAAGTGTCAGTGAGGAAACAAATTGCTCTTAGGGGGAAGCAACATGTCCAGCAGCAGATTGGACAGCAGAAAATGAACCCAGCAATGAACTTCAAGGGTTCCTTGTTTTATAATGCCATATTTGGGCTTTCCATTTTTTTCTATAAAAAATTGTTATATACAAACACACGTACTTCTTTCATTTTACCATGCAGGTTTTGGAGTATATATTATGGCTTAGAGTTTAGCAATCTTATGTGCTTTCTGAATGTTCAAATGAGTGGATCTCAGACTTTTGCTGAAAGAGGCAATTTTGTGTGAATATTTTGTTATCATTTAGGACAGTGAATGGCACTTTAATTTTATGTATACAATTCTAGGAATAAAAAAAGAGTGTCATGAATTTATTTTGCATTCTTTATTGGAGCCAATCTCATTTTACTTTCCAGGGCATATTATTCCCAAATGGAGATCATCTAATGTATATTATTCCCAAATGGATATTGTCTAATGTATTATCCAGTTATGCTGCAGAGATTGCAAAGGATAGCATCTCTCTCTTCCCTGGAGAGACTCTTAGACACTCATCACCATTAAGAAGTCATCATCATTAAGAATATTTTTTGATGACATTGTTCTAAATGCTTACCTTCTACCACCCAGAGACTAATAGTTTAAATAATGCTGTATTATACTTAGTGTTTGTAGTGCTCAACCCTGACTTTTTATTCACTTAACCATGGCTGTAAACTTGCTCTTTATACTCTACAAAGATGTTGTATTTCCTAAGGTAGAAATAAATAGTAATGAGCAAGCATTTTAAGAAACACAGATCATCCCTTTAGCAGGATAAGAGAGGCTTGAGTGTGACATTTTAGTCTAAACAAAACTTATGACAGATGAGGAAGGTGAAAAATCATATGAATATCAGGACTTAATTAACTGGTACAAAAGACTGAGGGAAGAAGAGACTATGGAAAGAAAAGTAGATCAAGGTGTTACAAACAGCATTTCCTGTTTCAACATAAATAAGGTCATAGGTCTCTATTTATAATCTTGCTTTAAAGAATAAAAATAAGTTATGATTTTTGAAAAACCACAAAACAATATAATTTTGCTATGTGAATTTTTGTATAGCTCTTTCTGGAATCCTCATCAAGATGGATTTTAAGTCATCATCATAACCATCGTCTTTTTCATCATCATCATCTGTGTGTGTGTGTGCTTCCTTGATGACTATGAGGGTGTGTGCATGCTCCACAGCTCAAGGTTGGTGGTGAGAAAGGTTTGTAGAGTGAGTTTCCTCCATCCATGCTTGCACAGGTTCCAAGGGTTAAATCCCTGTGGCTATCTTTACATGACAAGAACTTTTCCTGATAAGCCACTTTAATATCCACAAATGAGATTTTTGATATTGGCAGACAGAAATAATGTAAGTGGAAAATGAAATGAAGGTCTTACATTACTAACACATAAGTGAGTGTGATCACCTCAGACTAAGCTTCTAGTTACCTAGGATAGTTCTGAGGCATGCTTTCTAAAATGAAGAAAAAAGAAAGACAAAGTTTTAGAGATACGGTGTGAGTTACTCTGAGTTCATTATGATTAGAGGAAGGAAAATCTAATGAAACTGGATGGGACAAAATAAAAGGGTCTCTTCAGATTGTCTGATAGTTAGTTTAATATGAGGGGAAACTAATGAATATTGAAAATGTGCTGCATAAACACACAGACGCACACACACATGTGTGTGTATACAGTGTGTGTGCGTGTACACACACACACATACAGTGAGATACTATTCAACTATAAATAAAGATTAAATTTGCTGGTAAATAAATGTAACTAGAAAATTTAAAGCATGATTTAACACAGACCCAGAAATACAAACACCACTTATTTGCTCTTCTTTTAGCGTTCAAGATCCAAATACTTCATTGTCAGTACATAACTTGGAGCAACCACAGAAATCATGAAGGCAAAAAGGGACCAGGGGGATGAGACAAGTGGATAGAAGCTTTAAGGAGCAGAATACTAGGAGATGGGGGTCTATTATTAGGGACCTTGAAAAATGGGAGAATGTGACTTGGGCAAGTGGCCAAACAAGCTAAAAGTAGAGGAAGAAACGTGGGAACATTAAGAATGTTTGAAAGGGCCACAAGAAATTACATTACTTTATGTCACTATAAGATTATACATATGAGGGGGCTGGAGAGTTGGCTCAGTGGAAAAGTGATGATTAACAAACATGTTTAAATAAGATTTAATTTTTTCAGTTCTGAATTACTTACTTCTAAAGATCTTAGAACCAGGCAATGCTAGTCATTGGTTCATTTATTGAGCATTGGATAATAGAATCACTGAAAAAGATGCTACCTAATTTTCTGATAATACTGGCCATTTGCTTTCTGTGTTTTCAATCCTGTTGAGGCAACTGTTCTGTTGAAATTTTCTGGGTAAAGTCACATTGTGCTCCTAATCTCCATTATGGTCACTCAAGCAGCCATGAGATACACACACAGAGAATATAATCCTTTCCTTATTCAACTGGAGACACAAGCAGACCAGTGAAAATGCATTTTTCATTAAAGACATTTTCAAATACAATCCAATAAGCACCTTTGTCCTAATTACAGTGTTCAGGGGTTTTCAACAGCTGCAGTTACAGAAATCTAATTCTACTACTTCAGATTAATGAATGGGGTAGTTTTCAAAACTAATGGTCCACTTCCATACAGCTGAAATGTTCACAGTTACTGCTTCTATTGTCACATAGAAAATCTTGAGAGAACTATACAGAATCAAAGTGAACACTATTTTGTTCTGGCAACAAGTCCAGTGGTTAAAACACACACACACACACACACACACACACACACACACATTGTAATAAAATTAATTAAAACCTAGTTTACTTCTTTTTCTGTTCATTGTTGTTATTACCAAACAATTCTCTCTCTGTGTATATGTCCTCTCTGTCTATCTCCCCCCACTTCTGTCTCCATGTGTGTGTATGTGAGTGTGGGTATGTGTGTGTGTTGTTGTTGTTGTTGTGAAGGCCAGAGATTACTGCTAAATATCTTTCTATATTACTTTCCATTTCATTTTTGAAAGAATGTGTCTCACGATACCTGAAATTCACTCTTTCGCCTATACTGGCTAACCAGGGAATGCTGAGAATGTGTCTGTCTCTGCTCTGTCTATCATGGCCAGCTGGAATAGAGAACAATGCTGCCACGCCTGGATTCTACTAGTGTGGCAATCCAAACAGAGCTGCATGCTTGATCAGGACTTAGTTTACCTAGTGGGCCATTTTCAGAGCCTTAAATCAATAATTCAAATCAGTGTCACTGCTTTCTAGAACCAAGCTAAACACACTTATTGTCAAACTCTTTCCTTTCAAACCATTTGGAATATCAGGCTCATGCCTATAGTCAGCAGATGACAGTTGCCCATAGAAATAGTGAGGAAGCTGGACAAGAAATTTTAACCCTGAAAATAGTGGAGAACTAATGTAGGGGATCAAATCAAAAGTACTTGGAATGTTTTGGTGTCTCAATTTAGCAATATAAAGATATACTTTACATTTTCATAGCTGTCTCAAGCATCATTAATGTTAGAAACAAAGTTCATACTTCAGTTTTAAAAATTCATATACTAAATAGCCAATATTTAAGAAAGCTAATTTCACCCATGACAGGACACTCAATGACATCAATGACTGCATAAAACAGAAAATGTGTGACAAAGAGGTAGTGAGAGTTGCATTGAATTTAAAAAGGTTGACTGTCTTAAAAGATTTTGCATCTATGGGATTGGAGAAATTGTATGTACAATATCATTCCATGTAAGTCCACTTATTGATTGGCCACTCACACAAGTTCTGCACCTCCATTGCCCCAACATATCGTACAGACAGGATAGGGTGTACTTAAAGGTTTTCATACTTAGTTGGTATCGCACGCCTAGAAATGGAAATGACCTGGTTACAGAGAAGGGACAGTTGAGGTTCCATATCCTCCATCACAAGTCCTCACTAAGGTTACCTTCTTAGATTCCTGGGAGTATCTACTGCACTCAGCAGGTTTCCACATCACCCTCCAAATGCCAGTCTTCACTGCAGGTACTCTCACCCTTCATCCCCCTTCCCCACCTGATCCCTTCTGTTTTGCTATCCACCTTAGTTTTCTTTAATAGGGAGTCCCTTGTGAGTGGATCTTGCTTCAGTAAAGAATATATATTCAAGAGTGTATGGGTAATACCGATCTATTTATACAGTGTGTTAAGAAAATAGGAATGGTACCAAATTGAATCGATAGTCTTTGCTATAGAACGAATGATGTGGTGGGATGAGTGTGATTTAAAGTATATTGTTTGTGATCTACAAAGAACAATAAAAAAAGTAAAAAAAAAAAGAGATGGTTCTCAGTCAGTTGATTTTGAACTTAAAGTTGTTGCATGTATCCTAACGTGGAAGAAAAACAGCACATATGTATTTAGGCTTGAATAACATTTTATTTTTCATCTTACTAGAAAGTAGGCTTACAATATTCTGGCAGTGTTTTCTAGTTAAAACTTATATATCTGTATTGAATTTAAAACAAGACAGAGTCCTTTGTAAATATGTAAGTTTAGAGAACATCTGATTGAATTCTAAGTTCCTGTAAACAAACCAGGGGGATCTTGAATTATTCAAACACTTATGGCACATCTACATAGCATCTAACAACATATTCCCTCAAAAATGACTAACGGTGTCATCATAATGTCTTCCCATTAATATTGTGTACTAATACTCCAAAAAACAAGTGCTTTATAAATTCATTAGAGTACAGTTTATTAACTGTCATCCAATACACATACTATTAATATAATATAACTATAAAATACTTCACAGCATTTCACTGTGTCTGGTATATACATGGCTATTACTAAGATTTTTGATAATTACTTTGGAATCAAAGTCAAAGTAGACTATTGTAGGATGACTTAAAGTGATTACATTACAGGATGGCAGACACACATCAGTAATTTAAGTTGACATGGACGATTAAATCATACTACATATATGAATTCTAATGATTAAATTCATAAAACTAAGCTGGTAAATGAATGCTTGCAAAATCTTTCTCACGTGTGTATCTTAAAAGTTTCCAAAGGCTGTTAATTATGGCCTCCTGTTCCTTTTTCACTTTAATTACTCCTGGACAAGTACCTTACCAGAGATTCAATGCAATGAAAATCAGCATGTTTTGATAAATTTTTTGAAATTTGAAATTTCTCATTTTGTGTGTGAGGCAGGATGTCTGTAGTGGGTACAAGTACCACACCTTGCAACTGGAGATCAGAGAAAGAATTGATGACTTGGTTCTCTCCTTCCACTTTTAAGATATCAAAGTTCTAGATATCAAAGTCTTATATCCAGTTTTGTGAAGCAAGTGCTTTACAAATTTCATTCTTCATGGCATTATTTTTATAGATTTCAGTAGCCAAATACTGTTTGTAAGATAGAATTGAAGTAGAAATCCTTCCCAAGTGTCTATAAACACATGGCTGCAGGAAGTGTGGTGGACTTTTCAACTCTTAAAGGACTGCATTTATCATTCCCAAAAAGTCCAATCCACTTTATGCATACACCTCTTTATCTTCTCCTCCTCTTCTTCCCTGTCCTCTTCTTCCTCTTCTTCTTCTTCTCTTCTTTTTTCTGATTTTTAAAAATTTTATTGATTTTTATTGAACTCTACATTTTTCTACTCCCATAACTGCCTCTCCCCATCCCTTCAACCCTCTTCCAAGGTCTCCATGCTCCCAATTTACTCAGGAGAGCTTGTCTTTTTCTACTTCCCATGTAGATTACATTTATGTATGTCTCTCTTAGGGTACTAATTACTGTCTATGTTTCTGATGTCCACCTCAACCTCAAAGACAGACCTTATCTCAGAGTAAAGGGTTGGGAAAAGATTTTCCAATCAAATGGACATAAGAAACAAGTCGGTGTATTTATATTTATGCTAATATATAACAAAATAGACCTCAAACTAAATTCAATCAGAAGAGATGGAGAAGGACCTTTCATATTCATCACAAGAAAAAAACATCAAGATGAAGTCTCAATCCTAAACAACTATGTCTTCAATTCAATTCCATTTCAACTTGTCTGTTTTTATACCTGCTGTGGGACAATGGTTTTAAACTGTAAAGATTTGTTTCTTGTAATTGTTTAATAAAATGCAAATTGGCCAGTATCCAGATAGGAAGTATAGGCAGGGCAACCAAGCGGGGCAAGGAGAACAGGAGAACTCTGGAAAGAGGAAAGATTGAGTCTGCAGTTGGCACCCAGATTCAGAAGAAGCAAATTGGTAATGTGTTGCTGAAAAAGGTACCAAGCCATATGACTAAGAGACAAGAATAATGGGCTAATAAAGGAAGTAATAAAGAGCTAATAAGAAGCCACTAGGGAAATGCAAATCAAAATGACTCTGAGATACCATCTTACACCTGTCAGAATGGCTAAGATAATAAACACCAATGATAGCTTATACTGGAGAGGCTGCAGAGTAAAGAACGCTCCTCCTTTGCTGGTGGGAATGCAAACTTGTACAACCACTCTGGAAATCAATATGGCAGTTTGTCAGAAAATTGGGAATCAACCTATATCAAAAACCAGAAATGCCATTCTTGTGCATATACCCAAAGGATGCTCAATCAAGCTACAAGGACATTTGTTCAACTATGTTCACAGAAGCATTATTTGTAATAGCCAGAACCAGGAAGGAACCTTGATGGCCCTCAACTGAAAAATGAATAAAGAAAATGTTATTCATGTACACAGTGGAGAACTACTCAACAGTAAAAAGTAATGACATCTTGAAATTTGCATACATTTGGATAGAACTAGAAAAAAAATCATCCTGAGTGAGTTATCCCATACCTAGAAAGATAAGCTATGTACTCACTCATAAGTAAAGCAAAGGCTAACAGGCCTGTAGTCCACAACCGCAGAAAGGCTAAGTAACAATAGGAACCCTAAACAAAAAAACATATATACTGGGAAAGGGAAATAGACGAGACAGAGACCCACATTGGAGCACCGGACTGAAATCTCAAGGTCCAAATCAGAAGCAGATGGAGAGAGAGCACGAGCAAGGAACTCAGGAACGCGAGGGGTGTACCAAAACACTGAGAGAATGGGGATGATCTATCAGGAACTCACCAAGGCCAGCTGGCCCGGGTCTGAAAAATCATGGGATAAAACCGGACTCGCTGATCATAGCGGACAATGAGGACTACGGAGAACTCAAGAACAATGGCAATGGGTTTTTAATCCTACTGCACGTACTGGCTTTGTGGGAGCCTAGGCAGTTTGGATGCTCACCTTACTAGACCTGGATGGAGGTGGGTGGTCCTTAGACTTCCCACAGGGCAGGGAACCCTGTTTGCTCTTTGGCCTGACGAGGGAGGGGGACTTGATTGGGGGAGGGGAGGGAAATGGGAGGCGGTGGCGGGGAAGAGTCAGAAATCTTTAATAAATAAATAAAAATAAATAAAAATAAATAAAAATCTACTGAGAAAATTGGGAGTATGGGGGTGGGGGAGAAGGGAGGGTAGGAGGGGAGAAATAGGGAATAAGGGGAAGAGGAAGGAGAACTGGGCGGAATGGAATAGTCAATAAGGGGGAAGGACAGAGACAGAGAGCAAGGAAAGAGATATCTTGATTGAGGGAATCATTATGGAACTAGCAAAAAACCTGGCACTAGAGAAATTCCCAAAAATCTGAAAGGATGACCCCAGCTAAGACCCTAAGCAATAGTGGAGAGGGTTGCCAAACTGGCCTTGCCCTGTAGTCAGATTGATGAGTATCTTAAATGTCACCATAGAATCTTCTTCCAGCAACTGATGGAAGCAGAGGCAGACACCCACAGTGGAGCACTGGGCTGAGCTCCCAATGTCCAGTCGAACAGTGGGAAGAGTGAGAATATGAACAAAGAGATCAAGAAGACCATGATTGGGACACCCACTTTAACAGCTTACCTGAGCTAATGGGAACTTACCAAATCTGTCCAGACAGGAAAGGAACCAGCATAGGACCAAACTAGGCCATCAAAATGTGGGTGACAGTTGTATGGCTGAGGCAGACTGTGGGGCCCATGGCAAAGGGACCAGGATTTGCCCCTACTGCTTATATTGGTTTTTTGGAAACCATTGTTTTTGGAGAGATACCTAGCTCAGCCTAGATATAATAGAGAGATCCTTGGTCCTTTTTCAAAGTAATGTGCCTTCCCCTCTCTGAGGAGTGGATGGAGGTTGAGGTGGACGTGAAGGTGGAAACATTGGGAGGATGGGAGGGAGTGGTAACTGGGATTAGTATGTAAGATGAAAAAAAGTATTTTTCAATAAAAGAAATAACAACATTTAGAATAATCGTGGCTAATTTCTCAATACCATTGTTTAATAGATATTTTCTCCATAAATAATTTAAGAACACCAACAATAACAATTGTCTCTCAATGTTCATTTTAACATGAAAGCAGCCAATATCAGAACTCAACAAATACACCAAGACGCAGATTTTGAAAAGAGCTATGTGAAATTTTTATTGTGTAACTCTCCTTGGCTTGATTTCCTAAGACAAAAAAAATCATCATTTTTTCTTTCCTTGATGCTGTTTTCATATTTCAACACTGTCAGTTCATAGAATTGTGGTGTCTGTCACAATACGCTGAATAACCCATCCATGACCCTGCATTCTTAGCATTATCTATGGCTTTATTATAAGAGAACTAAAGTGATTTTGTGGTCACCATCTCTTTTATGTACTTAATTAGTATCTTGATGCTTTGAGTTCAGAGAGAATGAGATGTATTTTATTTTATTTTGGCATAGAGACAAGAGTAGAACAGCTCAAATTCAAATTACACACTAATGACGGGAAAATGTTCAGAGGCCAAAGGAACTCAAAATTTTATTTTAAAATCATAATGAAAATAATTTAAAAAGGAAGGTGAGCTAGGCAACCAGAGATAATGCAAAACCTTTGTAAATAAACAAGTATTTATTATCAGAATGTGTAGTAGGAGGCCGCTTTTTTGTTTCTGGCTACTCAGCCTGAAAATGACCACACAGAAACTGTATTAACTAAATCACTGCTTGGCCTGTTAGCTCTAGCTTCTCATTCGTTATCTCTTACATCTTAATTTAATCCATTGCTATTATTTTGTATTTACTATGAGGCTTGTGGCCTAACGGCAAGGTTCCATCCTGCATCTGTCTCTGGTGGAGCTACATGGCTTCTCCTGATTCTATCTTTTTTCTCTCAGCATTCAGTTTAGTTTTCCATGCCTAGCTCTATTTTGTTCTGTTAGAGGCTCATGGCCATTTATTTATTAACTAATGGCATTCACAGCATACAGAGGGGAATCCCACATTACCTCCCCTTGTCTGTTTAAATAAAAAAGAAGATTTAAACTTTAATATAACAAGATTGCATACAACAAAACAGGTATCAAGCAGGAATTACAGTTACAAATATAAGGACACTAAAAAAAACTATAACTATCAATTCTTCAACTCCATCAAAGACTGCAGAAGGATATAATATAACCTAAGTTAAAAGAAAGTACATTGTAAGCAATTCCAAAACTCTAGAATTGACAGAGACATCTCACTGCCTGGACAGCCACACAAAGTTCTTTTGAAACATTGGGACATCCATCTTTAGTCTAAAAACCCATAGTGTCCAGTAGACTTTTCCATGAAGTAGGAAATTTCAAAGACATTTTAGCACTTTCTTCTGTGTCCTTCAGAATGTCTGGCAGACTCTTTCATGAAGCAGGAATCCTGAAGGACTGTCTCACCTTCTTTAGGCAAGTTCAACAGTCACATCCTACATCTCCAGATCACACAGCATAACACCCAGCAGTCCAGGCAAGAGCAGTTTCTTGCCCATATGACTAGTAAACTCCATTAGGAGTCTCTTCAATGTTCATCTTCCTCTTGAAGTTATTGGTGCTACCAGGAGCAGATGTGTTTCATTATCATTAAGTCCTAAGTTATTAAAGCATTTTAAATGCCGTTTTCTGAAGGCCTCTGAAGGATTTGAAAAATATCTGTCTACCTGAAATATATCTCTAAATATCTAAAAAACCTAACTAACATGACAATAAGCTTGACTATTATAGATGACTCTCAATTAATCTATATTTTTAAATTATACATTACATTTTAAATGAGCTGCACAAACACAATACATTAATCAAGAATAGAAATATACATATAACAGAATTGATCTTAAATTTGTATCAACAAACCAAAATCCATACTAATGCAAATCTCTATAGAATAGCCCCCTTTATATGTAAAGAAACATTTATAAACAACATTTGGGAATATGGGGATAGTTCTCTCCAAACTGCTTCCAGCTTTTTGGTGGGAGAAGTATTTTTAGAGGTGTTCACAAGGACCTTACAGGTCATCTTGGTCCATCAAACCACATTAGCCTGGAATGAATTCACCGGTTCCCATCTTTGGTAGAAACAAATGAAGTACTGTTTTTCAAAGCAACATATCCTTATACTCAAATTTTGAAGTCAAGAAATCTTTAAAGCATATATATTAGTTTAGCTTAGGATTCCGCAGTATCAAATGTCTCTCTGCAGTCAAAAAAAAAAATTCAAAGATAACACAATACTATACATAATTCAGCCTCTCTGTGTATATTTCATCTTTACATGGCTTATTTTTTCTTACTCTACTATATTTTCTATCAGTTTAATATATATTATATTATATTGTATTGTATTATATTATATTATATTACATATTATACATACCCCTTAAATCTATGATTGTCTGTAATCTTTATATTACATTTACTGTCAATTTACTCTTTTACTCCTCTCTCAAGCCAATGTACATTTTTTAAACATACTGTATCTAGTTTAGAGTTCTTTTATGTCTGAATCTGTCCTATTGTGTATCTGAAGTTCTTTTCTGTCTTGGAGAGCTTCTAAAAATGCTCAGCCGCATGTGACTAGGGCCAAGGCTGCTTTGCCTTTTGGTTCCACCCAGTCCAACATGTTGGAGGCATGTTCACTGCCTCTGCAAGCAGCACATGCTACCACAGTTATAAGTATGCAGCAGGTCTATGTCACACCAGTCTGGTACCGGAATGACAAATTATAAAAATATGTCTATCCCATAAAAAGAATGCCATCCACTTGAGATTAATTTATTTTTTAATTTTTGTCTTTAGCTTCTAAAAGCATATATTAGCGCTATATATAAATGAGCTATAGTTTTATTAAAATTACTAAAAGATGTAAAAAGATTACTAAAAAACTATAAGATGTAACAAATACAAATAGAATCAAAGATAAATGAGTTCACTATTGAATTATCAACTTACAATTACTTTTATTAGACATGCATGTGTTAATTCATTTTGTATCTAGATTCTTGTTAGTCTGTTGTAGGAGTTCTCCAGTGTAATTTTTAGAGTCACAGGTGTATAGGCTAAGTAGAGTTTTAGTATGAAAGAAACACATATGTGGAAAACAGAAAACTCTTAGTGACAATTTCAATTCACTAAATCGAGATCAGTAAAAACATGTTTTAATGAGAAGGAAATGAATTAAAAATTATTATTAAGGCAGTGAGAACCTATTTATAGACTTAATTATTAAATTAACATTATTTAAAAGATGTGGGGAAGCTGTAAAAGAGCATGCTAATTCAGAACCAGCTTTCCGTGTGCTTTAATTCCATAAGGCACGTTGAAGAAACTACCCTTAGCTCCATTTCCTATCAAAGTGACTGCTAAAATATATTTGGGAACTGTGGAAAATTAACTGAGACAAAATATACAAGGCACCGAGTACAACATTGGCGTTGGTTTTATTTCAGCAAATGTTAGTTAGTTAACAGCAAGCAAAGTGGGAAACAGAGAGAGGTCTGCTGGGACTCAAAGCAGGAAACATTCTGAATAAATTATGATTATAGTTAATAAAGGTTTGATTGTGATAATTATAGTAAGCTAGGCAAAATCACATTGATGAAAGGAATAGTACAGGCTGGGGTGCTCCCTAAAAGTTACTCTATGTGAATAAAGAAAGAAGCAGCATATTATAAGTGGCTAGGATAGGTTCATTTTAGTTCAGAGCAAATGTCTGCTCAAAAATAGATACCTTAGATTATTTAAGATGTATATTTTGTTTATATCTTATTTGTTTTAAAGTTAAGTTTATGATGCCATTGAGAAGCCTGGATACTAACAATGGGACTGGAGCTGAGAAAAGACAGTAGAGATGGAGACAAAACCTAGGTGTGAAACAGCACTTCTGCAACACAGCGTTCCAGAAGCACAGGTCTGGTGTCCACAATTAGACAGGGTTTCCAACTGTGATGGAGAAGAAGTACAAGAGCTTGGTGAATCAGAAGCCAGAGCTTATACTTAGGACTGCTTTCTGATTTGATTACTCTTCTCAGAATCTTAAGCATTTCAAATTTACATTCTAAGAAGTAAATATGACATTTTTAGAATAAAGTGAAAGATAAGTGTTATGGTACAATTTTTATGATCTGACAGGTAATATACAAATATAAGCCTGATTAATAATTATCTATTAAAAGGAGACTAGCTATGTTCCAATTGTTTCAGTGCTTTGATTTATTTAATGTCAACAATGTTTTAAGAATTATTCTACTATTTCTATACTTCAATATGCACAGGTACATATATGTCCATACACCCATCTTCTCCAACAAGGCCATAACTCTTAATCCTACCCAAACTGGGACACCACCTGGAAACAAAGTATTTAAAATGATAGAGGACATTTCTCATTAAATCACCATATCACAGAAACCCTGAGTGAATGCTAAAGACTTTACATGAAGAAGTGAGAGAGATGAAATCCACACCTATCAGGTTGCAGAGGATATATATTAAATAACTCATGTTTTCTTTTCAAGGGTTAGGTTAATGATTCCTGATTTAATAGAACATATTTTATGGATGTTTTATACCTATATTCCCAGCATCTGTGGAATTTGGTCACAGTATTACAACAATCAAAGTGATCTATCTACACGATGATGAACCATCAGAAAACAAAGTACATGAAATGAGCACTTAAGAGATGAATAAAAGAGGAGAGGGGAACAAAGAGACAGGAAGTGAGTGGAGGAGGGAGGCAAAGAAAGAAACCATGATAGGTAGATAGTTGGTGGGAGGGACAACAGTTGGGATGACAGTCGTGGAATACACAAATATGAGGTTTGGAAGTGAAGAACAATGAAGTTGGAGGTGGATGCAGAAGAAGAGGAGAAAATGAGAAGAGTTCATGAAGTGCAAAAATGAGTTTCCACAGCCTGGTCTACAAGAGCTAGTTCCAGGACAAAAGCTACAGAAAAACCCTGTCTCGAAAAACTACAAAAAAAAAAAAGTTTCCAAAGGAAAAACAATCAAGGTGTCGTGAATTTCTCTAATGATGCTTTAAGTTTCACTTGAAAATTGGACTGGGATAACATGGTTTGAGTACTGCCATTCAAATTACCGAGAGAGTGGCTTTTCCCATGGTCTACATGTTGGGATCTCTGCTCAATCACATTTTGACTTTACCTCACGCTCTGCCTGTCATTAACATCTCACAGGAGACAAAAGGAAGGGTTTCCTCCTTTTGAATTTTGAAAGAAGCAAAACAAATAAAACAATAAAATCAGCCCTAACATCTCATCTGTAACCCTTTCTTACCCTGCTGTTCAGAAATAAGAGACAAGTCCGGTCCTTCGGACGAAGTGCTGAGATTGTGTACCTGCATGGCCACACGTGTTTGTTTCAGCATCAATTTGTTATCCATGCTTTGCGCCGGGCATCACCAGGAAGATAGCCATTTATCTTGGTCAAATAACACAAGTGTTCATTCTTTTGACAAAAAAAAAAAAGGAAATAGTTTTGACAGGAATCTCAGAAGGGAAAACATATCCAAACCACAACAAATAACTACAAGGGATAATTTAGAAAATTAGTGACATTAGGTCCTAATAATGTTCTATTGCATTATGTATATGGATGTATGAGTACAAAGTCTGAATATTTCCATTGTGAAGAATAGTCTTTTTTGCTTTCAAATTAACAAGGAAACCAGCTATTTAGTGGTATGAGCCAAAACTTCAGGTAATTTTTGCTTGACAGAAATCTCTCCCTATGAGTCCCATCATAATTAAAATGTTTATAACTCCGTTAATATTTTCTGCTACTTTGAAGGATATTTGATGACACATTTCATTTTACCCCTGCAGCGTTAGATTGCATCTCTTAAGAATATGGACAACCTCCTGCATATTCAAAACACATTGCTCACATCCAATAAAATCATCAATATTTTCAAAATATGGTTTAATATTAGTTTATATTAAAATAGTCACAATCAGTCCCCAAATTTCCCACAAACTTTTAACAAGTATCTTTCATTTTTGTTTAATTGAATTTTACCAGTTTCAAGTATTTTTTATTTTGTTTTTATGATATTATTGTTATTATTATACATAATTTTATTCTCCTCTGTCATTTGTTAAAATGAATTGGAAGACTAAACTTAATTACAGTGATCACTTTTTTCTTTCAGATGGAATAATTTTATTATTTCTTCTGTAGGTGAGTAATTGTGACATAAAAGCCTGATCTTATTTACTTCCATATTAAACAATATTTTAAAAGGGGAAAATTTCAAGTAAAAAAAAAATCTTCTTTGAAAGTACCTAGGAGTTGAATGTGTGAATGAGGTGGTGTTAGATTCTTGCATCTTCTCTTAGCTCTTTTCCTTATTTTGGCTTAGCCTATTCAACTTCAATGTGATAGTTTTTATCTTATAATATTTATTTTGTTATATTTTAAAAGTGAATGAATGAATGAATGAAAATGTAGCCAGTAGGGTAAAGTTTGATGAGTGAAATGTCCCTTATACATGGTGGGAGAGGAAAAATCTATATTTTTCAATATAGCAACACTGGTTATATCAGCCAGTACAGGGAATGCCTCATGTTCAGTAGTAGTTGACCAAAGCATAAGGGAGTCCATAGTAGTGTTTGCGTGTGTGTGTGTGTGTGTGTGTGTGTGTGTGTGTGTTGTATATTTGGTCACAGTTTGGTGGTGTTTATGTTGTTGGGAGTTCCAGTTCTAAATGAGAAAAAAATAGTATTTTTTTTTAAAAAATCAAGTGATCATTTGAATAGTAAATTGAGTTTGTCTTTTTAGCAATATTTCTTTTAATCTCACTTATTTGTTAAAGATAACTTTGATACTAAAGAGTTCCAATAGTGAATGCATTCCCCCAATTCAAGACCCAGAACCAACACATTTTAAGGAGTTTATGCCTAAGGGTTAGAAAATTATTGAATAACATCAACTCATATACACTTATACCTGCAAGCAACACACACCATAACACAGACACAGCCACACATATACACACACATACACATGCATCTTTACCTATTATTTGCTGTCTTATGCACCAACGCTCAGTAATTTCCAGTTATAAATTTAAATATTACATACTCCATTAATGAAAGTTTTGATTTGTAATTGTATCCATGTCCAAAGTTTATTTTTATCACACGGTGTTATGGTACAAATACTATTTTAATGTCTTACCCTAAGAACTCAAACCAAAGTACTCCATCAATAACAGAGAATGGAGAAAAGCATGATAAGGAAAGTACAGCATAGGCCGGGAGGTGGTGGTGCACGCCTTTAATCCCAGCACTCGGGAGGCAGAGGCAGGCGGATCTCTGTGAGTTCAAGACCAGCCTGGTCTACAAGAGCTAGTTCCAGGACAGGCTCCAAAACCACAGAGAAACCCTGTCTCGAAAAAACATTGTCTCAGTCCCTTCTCCTTTGCTCTGACACCATGGTTGACTCTGACTGGTGCTCTCCACTTGATAGCTGCCTGCCTTTGTATGGGAGGGGGGAGGGGATCTGTTGGGAGCTGTTTCCCCCTAGAGATCATTGCAGGAACCATCGCCCTGGGGAGACTATGGGGAACCCCACACCCATGGTTGTACTGGGATTGGTTCTGTTGCCCCACACCCAGTTGAAGCTGTTAATGAAGAAAAATAAAATAAAATAAATAAATAAAAACAAAAAAAACAAAACAAACAAACAAACAAAAGAACTGCAAAGAATAGCATTTATCATAACTTTGTAAAGACTTCCATATTCTATACCCTTATTAATTGCATCTCCTCAAGTAAGACTTTAGCCTGAGTTTCTAAAAACTAAGTTTGGACCTGAAAACAAAACAAAGTGATTTAAAGAAAAGCAATCAATACTAACACATAGTTGTATTATCTTGAGACAATTGGCATCAATGTGCTTGGAAGTTGGAATTATTTTGCAAATAATAAGAGTGCATTTTAGCTTCTTGTACTTTGAGCCCAAACATTTCCCTTGGCCAGAATGTATTATTAGTGTTTCCTCCAAACACTAATAATTAATTTAGCTTGCTCCCCATATAATTGTACAAGTCCCAGAGACTCAAACCAGAATTTATTTGCCAGGAAGTAGATTGAATGCATTAACTCTGAAACACGGTTACTAATAGCTTACAGAGTCTAATTTATAGCCAGCACAATCAATATTAAGTTATATCAACTTTAAACTTTTCCTTCCCATGTACCCTCTTTTTAAATTTTCTCCCCTGATACAATCTGCCAATGAAATTCTGTAAATTTTACTATTACGAATCCCCTACTCTAATGCAGACTTCGAAACTTTAATCTCCTAATAAACTCTTTTTATTGCCTGAATTTATGGAGCTTTTTCTCATTAGGACAGAATCACTTCCTGAAAACATCAGGAAACTTATCTAAGCTAGTTTTCTTCCCACCTAATCTAATAAACTAATAAAATAGAGATTAGCATGATCAATGTTTGACAATGATTTGAATATGCCCATACTTACTTAATTATAAAATCAAGGCTCCCAGTAGGGTTTGTTTGAGGTAGTGTAGCACTTAAGAGGTGGTACCTCATGGAAAGAAATGTCTTAAGATACCACCAATGGAATGTATCTCATGACTTATGTATCAATGACTTATCGGACAGGAGTAGTCTTCAGTAGAGTGGTATGCTCTAAGGGGTTCGGCCCCTTCACCTGAATCCCTCTTCCACATGTGTTGCTCAGCACACTCACACATGCTGACATGTATGATGCTGACTACCAGAAACTAAACAAAGCTGATCAGGTAGCAGCATCATGGTCTTTATCCATAAGAACTGTTAACAACAACAACAAAAAAAAAACCAAACAAACAAAAACAAACAAACAAAAAACACTTGTTTTGTTTTCCCTTTCCATTCTAAAATATCAGCATCATGTATGTTGTTATAGCAATACAGATTACACAATGATTTTCAGGTTTAAGAATATTTATTTGTATTTACTTCTGTATTTTGCTTTTGCATCCCTACTGCAGCTCTTCCTCCCTCTTCTTCCCTTTTTTCCCAGATTCTCCCTCTCCCCTAATTCACTCCTCCTCCATTTCTCTTCAGAAAAGGTCCAGTATCCCATAGATTTCATCAAGCTATGGTATATCAAGTTACAGTGAGACAAGGCACCTCTTTTCCTAAAGAAGGCAACCGTTAAGAAAAAAGTGTGCCCAAAGCAGTCAACAGAGTTAGAGATAGTCCCTGTTCCCACTGATAGGAATTCCACCAAAAGACTAAATTTTGCATGTGCAGAGGGGCTAGGTTAGTCCCTGTAGGATTCCAGGTTGATAATAAATAAGTTCTCTTGTCTTTCTATTTGAATTAATTATTGCTATCATGTAATGTTACATTAGATATATACTTCCTTCTATTTTTAAAACTTTAAAAAGTATTAGTTATTTGCACGTACTGGCTTTGTGGGAGCCTAGGCAGTTTGGATGCTCACCTTAATAGACCTGGATGGAGGTGGGTGGTCCTTGAACTTCCCACAGGGCAAAACCCTGATTGCTCTTTGGGCTGACAAGGGAGGAGGACTTGACTGGTGGAGGGGGAGGGAAATGGGAGGCAGCGGGGAAGAGACAGAAATCTTAAATAAATAAATAAAATAAAATTGAATTCCAGTGATTTTCTTCCTCCCCTTCTTCCTTCCAAACAATTGCAGCTATCCTTTATTTATACAACCAATTCTTGGTAGTTTTAAATGATTTCTTTTGCTTTTGAATATCCATTTATTTATATTTTGTCTGTTCAAGCATTTTTCTGGCATGTGTGTCTTTGCACCATGTATGTGCAGTGGCCATGGAGACTAGAAGTGGATGTTGAATCCCTTGGAACTGTAGCTACAGTGGATTGTAAGCAGCCATAATGATGCTGGGACTAGAATCAGGGTATTCTGAAGGAGCGGTCAGTTCCCTTCATTATTGAGCCATTCATTTTTCCAGTTCCTAATTCCTGATAGTTTTAAAATATTACTTTTCTTATATAATGTAAATATGCATTTATTTTATTTAGTCATTTCTTGTTTGTTTTATTTTTTCAGTGTTCATATTCAGAATGAGCTCAAGGCTTCATACATGATAAACAAGTACACTTTCTCTTACATGCATTTTTATCTCCTACTTTTGTTTCTTAATTGTTGTATTAGTATTCCCCTGGTGAACTTAATAGACACACACTCACATATAGAGAGATATATGCAATCTATAAATGTATAACAACTACATATATGTGTTGAGAGAGAGCACAATGGCTTGCTTCACATGGTTATGGTCGAAGAAAAGTTCAAAATCAAAGACCATACACCCAGAGAAACCAACTCCAGTTGTAATATGAAGAGAATTTCAACCTGAAAGCAGACTATTAGAGAAAAGTATGCTGCTCAGAATAAGTGGGAGTTTTCACTTAATTCAGTCAATGACTTTGATGAAGGAGAAACCATTTTATTTTGTACTTAGGCTTTAGTCACACCTGAACATGTTTAAGGTTGGTCTATTAACACTCACAAATGCAATACTGCCTTTAAGTGACTCGTATGCATTCCACATCCCTAATTCACTCCTTACAGTATTCATTCTGAGTAGGCAAACCACATGAAGGGAGCCACATGCATTTTACTACAGTCTTTTTTTTTAATTATTTATTTATTTATTAAAGATTTCTGACTCTTCCCCGCCACCACCTTCCATTTCCCTCCCCTCCCCCAATCAAGTCCCCCTTCCTCGTTAGCCCAAAGAGCAAGCAAGTTTCCCTGCCCTGTGGGAAGTCCAAGGACCACCCACCTCTATCCAGGACTAGTAAGGTGAGCATCCAATCTGCCTAGGCTCCCACAAAGCCAGTTCTTGCAGTACGATCAAAAACCCATTGCCAATTTTCTTGAGTTCTCAGTAGTCCTCATTGTCCGCTATGTTCAGCGAGTCCAGTTTTATCCCAGGCTTTTTCAGATCCAGGCCAGCTGGCCTTGGTGAGTTCCCGATAGAACATCCCCATTGTCTCAGTGTGTGGGTGCACTCCTTTTAACCAATACACATTTGTATAATTCCCTTCTCCTATATTATTATTCTACAATCTTTCAATCTTTACAAAAGTCCTTAATATTTGCTGATCACTTACAAGCATACAATCTTACATTCTATTAGTATTAAGGGTTTATTTTAAAAATTCTGCTATAATGTTCATGGGGAAAATACATTTGTCCTTAATGACGCTTTTGATGCAAACGTTGTGTATCTCTGAAGACACTTCATGCCCTTATCATTGCACGGTGTTTTGCTCCACAGTTATCTCTCAGAGATCTTTGTTCAGCTCTTTCCTTCCTCTTTGTTTCTCCTTTCATTCTTTGAATTCTAAGATTGACATTTTGCTCCCTGTGTTTAACCACTGGTCTTAGTGGAGTTGAGAGGAAGGCTTGCTATCTTTAAGAACGTTAAGAGTTCTCTGGAAAAAACTTGTTCATTTGCTTTCAAAAAGGTACTATTTTGTGGTTTTTGTCCTAGAACTTTACTCAACAATTTACCAATCTCTAAATGAATAGGGGTACTTAACCTGTTACATCACATTATTTAAAGGAAGTCCATTAATATACTGTGGCTATATAAATGGACTTTCTGTCTCATACATAGTGACAAAAACACCTGTATAGTTGACATTTATATCTTCTCTATGTGTAGGCATAGAGTAAAAGGAAAATGTTAACGTTTATGTGATATGTGTGTCACTAACTACAATGCCAATGTTATGTCCTCTCTTACCAAAAAAGATGCCTGCAGTATACTCTGCCCAAACACATCATGACTAATTTCTTTGCTGATGGGTGTATTACTTTTATGTGTCTTCAGTAGCAAGTCTTATACTTAAGAAAATGACCTGAAATTCAGGTTATTATATCTCATGATTTGCAAGATTCCTAGTCTTGCTGTGAATAGAATGCTTTTCTCTTAGATGTTTTACTTCTTCGGCATCAGGCTAAGCGCCACAAACTGTTTCTAAGTCAAATGTCAGTTTTCACTGTATTGCCTGAAGTCTGCATTAAAATGACTATAAGGTTAACTGTGTGTCACTTTGGAGTAAATGTTATAATAAACTTACTGCATAACCACAGGTGACAGGATCAAATGGAACAGTGATATACATAAATAGGATTTTTTTCTTTTACCAAAGTTACTAACTCCCAAATTGTATTATTAGTTCTTATCTAGAGCTGGTGGTCTCAAATACTTTTGATAGAAAATGAATCTGAATGTCTTTAAAATATATATAAGTTAGAACCTTAATGTTATTTACTTTGTCTCCGTAAAAATTGTGGTATAAAGCACAAGACTTTCCCTAAAGCAAAACTGATAAATTTATTCTCTCTCTTTTGGTGTTCATCATTTTACCTTTGTGATTTCTATATAATACCATGTTATTTCTAGAACAAAAGCACTAGGTTTATTATATGTTGTCTTTAGAGACTTTTATATTATAATGACTTTAAGGTGGAAAGATTTCCATTTTAACTTCTAAGAAATGTTCTGCAATTCCTAAAAACTATTTGGTTAAAATATTTTTAGTATAACATAAAAGACAAGACTGAAGCAGTTATATGTCAATCAGGGTGCAAGGTACTATGTCTGAGTTTGGACTGTGTTATCATTGCTTCTTATAATTGATTATGATGTAAAACTAGGTCCACATATATATTTCAAATCAGGATTAAAGATATGTGATTTGCATATGAAGTGTCTGTTGTATGTTGTCAAGAGCACAATAACACAGGTTAAGTTAAAGAGAAAAAATGATTTCAGATTATGACAAGATACAAGGTCTATATTGCATAATGGCATTCTTTCTGGCAGTATCCCAAAGTAGTATTAAATGTCATTGAGCAAAAGACAGGAAGCATAAGTGGGTATGTAGGGCTTCTTTACCCTTAGTTTCTTATAAAGTTATCAGAATTCAGTCTTCCAGAATCTATTCTAATGCCCTTATTTAATGTTAATCACCTCTTAAAGACCTCACCTCTGAACATCATAGATTAAATTTGCACCCCTTCAAGCATTATAATGGCACTTAAATTTAATTAAGTCTTTTTCGGAGGTGTACTTAAGTAATAGCCAAACCACAGCCATTTATCATGACACAGATATGTCATGCAATCAGTCAGGAATCAGAAGCTTTAGAATCACATCTTCAAGGTCAACTTAGGCTATACAGTGAGCTCTAGGCAAGCCCAAAGAGGATAGCTGTTTCAAAACTATAAAGTAAAACAGTTTAAAACTTATGTTTCAGTGACATTTCTTGCATACCTACATGGTTGCTGAGTTAGATTTTTATCAACAATGAAGTAAAGGCAGTTGTGTGACATGCTATGTCAAGCTCTATAGATGATTTATTTAGTTCAATTTGGTTGAAAGGCTTCTAAGAGGGATGAAAGATTTCAGAAGAATAGAAAAACTGGACAATGATGAATGACAACTTGCTTCTATTTTGTTACAATCCTTAGTAACTCTCAATTATATTTTAAAAGAAGGCAGATACAAAAGAATACAGATAACTCAAGCCTCCTCATTCAAAACATGCATTACTTCATTTTAACACACCTAGAATGAGAGCACATTCTCTGACATACACACCTTGATTTTCACCTTATCTCCAGTAACATTGCATATATCAATCAAATGAAGGACAATTTTGGGGGTTCTTTAGATTAATATATAATAAACATTAAATGAACATTTAAAATATGTGATATATATTTATATATATATGTGTGTGTGTGTGTGTGTGTGTGTGTGTGTGTGTGTTGGTTGAGTAATTATCTGCTGTGCAGTGAACTCCAAGTTTGATCCCAACACACATGCATGCACACATGTATGAATGCATGTGCTTGCATATGTGCGCATACACACACACACACACTACACACACTTAAAGAAAGAGAGTCCATGGATTTGAGAGAAAGCATGGTGGTGTATATTAGAGAATATGGAAGGAAGAAAGGGAAGGGGGGAAAGAGTTGTTAATATTAGGATGTCAATAAGTAAAAAAAAAGATTAAATACAATAACACAGAAACAAATAAACATTAAACATTAGCATGTACCTCTAATATCAGTACTATTAGGTAGATATTAGGGTTCAGGTGAAAGAAGAGTGATAACATGTTTTGCGCACAGAAGAAACTATGCAGTTTAGCAAAGATCAACTGTTAACCCCATCACTAGGTACCTTTCTGAAACTGAGATTTGTAAGAAGAAGAGGCTTGCTTAGTCCATATCTGTTTTCATTAATTTTGTTTGCTCTTGTGTTCTTGTTTATATTCAACATAAATCAATAATACCGATTTGGATACCATATTATGGAGAGTGATATATAATTTTGTCGCATTAACCTGATTCACAGTGGAAAGTATTTAAAATCTGCAATCCAGTTCATCCAGCAAAGTTGTTAGAGAACTCTTCATGTCAGCAGCTTCTTTGTCCATGCGTCAAATTTCGTGCAGAAGCTGTAATTCTGAATTTGCACGTTTCTATTGTTGTCAGGAAAAGATAGCAAGCTGTATCTAAATTGTCTCATTTTGTTTCTTCTGCATGTTCATACAATTTTAGAAATGTACGCATCGTGTGTTTTGTCTGTTATTTTTTCTTGAGAAATTTGAACAAGAAAAATTAGTTTGCATCAGAAAAGTTAGATTGTATAGCAAAAACAAAACTTTGAGAAGTATGAGATGGAGTCACATCACATAGAAAAGTTTCAAATTTTGCTTTGTTTTCATCAGGTTTTTTAAAAAGCTTTCTTTAATTGGTTCAATTGTTCATGCCTTGTTTAGGGAGCCATGTTGCTAATACTTCATTGGTACAACATCTCTGGTCCTCTGGCTATTAAAATCTTTGATCCATATTTTTTCCACCATGATCCCCAAGGAATAGATGCAGGAACTGTGATATAGATATAAAGGTGGGGCTTGGAGCTCAAGTCATTTATGCCTGCATATCGACTACTTGTGTCTTTCTTAAATCATTTCTGTTGCAAAATGGAGCTTCTTTGATAAGAGGTGAGGTATACACTTGTCTGGAAATAAAGGTTAGTATTTATAATACAGTTGAAAATTATGCTAGTTTAATGTAGTGACAGTTGTCAATTTTCCCCATCCATGGCATTACCAACCATGGGTAGTTAGACCTGCCATAATTCCTTCTTGGTGTCTTGACCTATTTATTCTCAGATTCTTGGCATCATTGCCAGTACCATCTATGATTTCCTTCTCATGGAGTGGGTCTAACTCCAATAAAAATGTGATTGGTTACTTCCTTACATTTAGCCACTATTGGACCACTGGATATACTTTATAGCCCAGTCTTTAGTATAACTCACAAAACTTCTAGGTGAATGAGGTTGAAGTTTATTATTCTGCTCCAACAGTGAGTGAACAGTGCCTTTTCAGAACACAGTCCATGAATGAAGCATTGTGAGGAGATCTCTGAGAATGTCCAAGAGAACTCCAGCTAAACAAGAGTCTCGGAACCTTTGTTCCTCCATAGTCAGGATTTATTCTTGGAACGTTCTTTCATGTCTTTTCCAGGTATAGTAGGAGTGGGTTTTGCTTTAGATTAGCTATGATTTTACCCATTATAATAGTTGTCCTCTTAACTACTCACATGTCAAAGTGACCTTACCCTTGCGAATGTATACTACTTGGACTCAGGTGAACATTGCTCACATGACCTTGGTGAGCCCTCTGAATGCCTTCAGAATGTAAATTGTTTGATGCCATGAATAAAACTGACTATCACATGAGATTTTAATCAGCCTTATTTTGGGGCTCAACTCTGCCAGCTTCATGCTGCCAAATACAGCAGTAACACTACCTAATATGGGTGAATCTTCCAGTTGAGTACAAAATAGATTTACCCATGTTATATGCCATAAGTATGTAGTATCTTCAGCAATAGGATTTTGTTATCAAGTTGTGAATGGAAACCAATATCACTAGAAAAAGCATATCTTCTTGAGGATCTGTTGCACCTCAATCATCCAGAACATATTGTTCTGCCCATGTATCAGTGTTTCTCTCAGTGTTCATCAGAGAAGTTTCGTCTTTATGAAGAAGATTATAGACATAATGATGCATAACAGGATAACAAACAGAGAGTGGGAGACTTTGGTGTGCTAGCTTTAAATGAAATGTCTTTATCACAGCCCTCCTAGCAGGGCTCAGGAATCTGTGTAGAAGAAGGGGTGGGAAGTTCTTAGAGCCAGAGATAATGAATTATTTTAAGGAAATAACATTTGCAGACATAAATAAGGCTGATGCACATATGAACTCATGGGAACTGTGATAGCATACACAAGACTTGCAAAAGCTTCCAAATTTAGACAAAATCCCATCAGAGAGGAGCAGAAGTAGCCACAAAGCCCATCCCCTAGGTAAGAAGTTGGGGAGAAGGAAATTCAATTTTCTTCAGTGGAATGACATGGAGTTCATCAACAGCAAGCACTCCTGGCTGGCCTCAGTGTCAGGAGAAGTTGGCCAAGGCGACTCAGAATCAATAGCTTTACTTTTTGTTTTGTTTTGTTTTGTCAAATTAATTTATTTTCCCTTACAATCACAGTTTCCCCTCTCTCGTCTCCTCCTTTCCCTCCCCCATCCTCCCCTCTGTCACCCACACCCCTAATCCATTCCTCTGTTTCTGCTCAGAAAGGGGCAGGCCTCCCATGTTCCTATTTTTTTCTGTTTCCTTTGTTTTTAAGAGAACATTATGGCAGGTGAGTAGGGAAGAGGGGAGAAACTTAAAGAATGTGTGTGATGAGATAGGGTATGATATAAATATACTGTATAATGCCTGAAATTCTCAAAGAGTAAATAAATCTAAAAAAATGTGCTTTGAAACCCTCAGATCCATTTATGAAAACATTCATTGATTGTTTGTCTGATAGATCACTCACTTTACCTAATTTTTTATCCAGAACAAAAAATTAAAGTACTGTTTTTTTCAAAATTATGATTATTTGAAAATTATAAGTAATAGGCCATTTCTTAAGACAAATGTGGTTGACTACATAATGCACTCTGTATTTTTTTAGCTTCTGAATTTTACCTTAGACAAAACTGATATTGAAGAACAAAATTAATTGCCCAAAATTTAGTAATATATCCAGGATTTTATTAAAACCTAAATATGTTAAGTCACTTTTTTGTTTTGCAAAATGATTTTTTAAATGATCAGTTTTGTGTTTACAGAAGGCAAATAGTATAGATTTTAGAAATGTTCTTACACACAATAGCTCATACAAAACACCACCATGGCCAGTGCAGTTCAGTAGAGCGGGAACATTACTTAACACTGATAATCTGACATGTATATATCAAAGTCATCTAATATACAAATATAACTTAAGCTTCATTTTTCTCTGTTTTGTCCCTTGGGTTTTGAGAACATATAATAATAAGAATATGCTAATACATTGAATAACACAGAGTATTTTCATGGCCTAATATCTCCACTGTTCATTGTTCATTATATCTCCACCATCCAAACCCTGAGCACTATCTTCACGATCAAAAATCTTGTCTCATTAATTCTTATCTTTTCCAAACTGTTGTACACACAGAATTCCAGAATACTTGGGGTTTTATTGTTGTTGTTGTGTGTGTGTGTGATATGTATGAGGGTGTACATTCATGACAATGTATACATGTGGAAATCAGAGGCCACATTTGTAGAGCAGGTTTTTTCTCTCTCTCTCTACTTTGACGTGGACCTCTGGGCATGAAACCCTGGTTGTTAGGCTTGTGTTTTAAGCATCTTCATCTTCTAAAACTTCATATCAGCCCGAGTTTTTTTTTTCCTTTTTTAAAAAAGATTGACTCCTCCCACCTAGCAATATATGATTCAATGTAGTCTTAGGATTTGGTGCCTCGTATTATTGCAGTTAAATGATAAATCATTGCCTGGATCTATTACACTTACCTGAAGAACCATTTTTTTTATATTCACAGGTGTGATGTTACCTATATAACTTTAATGTTTTTAGTTTTATGCTATCAAAATATATATCATAAAATATTTTGTACTTTAAATATGCATGAGAATTTAAGGCAGCAGAAAGTTTAAACTTGTCTATTATCTTAGAAGTTAGCATATTATCGTTTAAATGTTGATGCTGATGCTTTTAATATTCTTTTTATACTTGTAATAAACATATATTACAAAATTATGAAGAGTTTAGACATGCATGGGAATTTAATATACTGGAAAGAGCTCAAACTTCTGTGTAATATTTGAAGATAACCTGTTATTTTAATTTGATGCTTCTAATTACTTTATTTTGCAAAGTGAACTAGATATGGATCATTAAAATATATAGGTTAGGCATATATGGGCAGGTAATGTAGTGGAAAGAACTCAAAGTTCTGTGTAATGTGAAAATGGACCAGAATTATGCAGAAAATGAATAATAATTGTTGTCCTTTAATTTGACCGCAGAAAGAGCAATGTTTCTAGATTTCTTAAACACATTATATTATGGTTAATTGTCACATATTGTAATCACTATACAAACTTCCATAATGTCACAATTATCACATTAGAACATCAATCAGGCAGCATAAGCTTTGTTTTTTAACTTTCAAATGTGCAGTACTTATCAAATATTAAACATTAAATATATTGCTAAATAAATGTCCTATAAATAGCAGAATATCCTTGCACATGCGAGTTTGTACTGTATATATCTTTTTATATTTTGATTCTGAGACAAATGGTAAAGGACCATTGCACATATACTCCATTAATATTAGGTCCAAATGGGCTAGGATTCATCCTTAGATTAAAGAAATAACAACCAAGAGATTGCATATTCCTTACATATGTGAACCAGGCAACATTAGAAAATGTTCTTTTCCTATATTTTAGAGAAAAAGTCCTCACATCACTCATTGATCTTGAATCTTATCTTCTAGTCTGATCTCTTGGAGGAATTAACTGTTGTTTAGCTTGTTCTTGTCTAGCTTTTTCAAGATAAGGTGATAGCAACTATTACATTTTTAATGATCAGTGAAATTTGTCTTACTTATTTCCTGAGGTTTATAAAACAGTGATAGTGATTAGAAAAGGCATTCAAACTTATAAATATAAGTACAGATAAACCAATGATTGATTGATAGGTAGATAGACAGACAGTCTAGAAATATGATCATCAGGCCAGCTGCAAGTTTCACTCTGATCTTGCTCACTCATATATATTTTCTTGCAGTCTCAAAGAGGAAATGGAGATCATCTTTAGTCAATAGTTGAAAATTGAGGATTTTCAATTTCAGCCTCTGGTGTCACACAGTAGAATTCCCCAAACCAATTCTGACTAAGAACTAAGATTACAGTAGAGTAATTGCCTAATCAAGGGCTTTTTACTGGGTGTGCTTTCTTTGTCTAATGTGCTTCATTTATTTTATAGCATTTAAAAAAGTTTGACCACATTATTTTGGAGTACACAAATCTTTATTAAAAGCATGCACAGTTGCTGGACACACTGTCAGCGCTGGTCTTCTCCATGATGCTCTTGGGCATAAAGCTCTCCTCTTAGTTGCAGAGGAAGATCTCCCCTTCTTCCCTGCACTCCAGCTATACTTGTTCATCTACACCTTCAGTCATTGGTAGTCAGATCTCCAAGGATATCAGCAACAAGTAATTCAGATGAACTGGCACCTGTTATCCACAGCATGGCAAATAAATTTTCTTCTTCAAACCCATTTATGCCTCTCAGGAAGTCAATGCCTTCATACAGGGCTTGTCAGATGTCTTGAAGGTGCCATGTCTTCAGCAGGTCCCTGAGGTACAAGATCTGTTGGATGAGTCACTCTTAATGAGTCTGGTAGATCTACACATACAGAGAGGGTAGCTTATGTGGGCTAGTTTGGAGAGGTTTTCCAGGAGGGTCTTGGAAGTGACTGTGGTCTGATAGAAGGCTGGGTTGGACTGGTTCAGTTTCAGGACAGCCAGGTGGGCCTCTAGATCATAGGCATTCTCTTGGTCCCATGTCTCCACCTACCCCAGGGTAGCCGGGTTCTTAGGACTGTACCTTTTGACACCCTTGAGCAACTTGCCCATGTTCACTTCCATCTCCTCAGACACCATTTTTGCCTTCCACCGCTCCAGCTGCACTGGTAACACCAGGCCTGAGAAAAAGCAGCATGCTCTCAGTTTTTGTCTGATTATACTTCTATTCACAGTGTTTGGTAGGTTCAAGACTATCTGTCAATCAGTGTATGGCTCTCTCTAGAACCTTATGTATCATAAACATTGCCAAAACACTTTGATATAGCTTTTGTTTGTTTTTCTCTGTTTCCTCTATCATTTCAAAATTAGATAGATACCTTTGAAATGTAGTACATCTCAATAATTACACACTTGTTAATGAAGCTAGATTTCCAAAAGTTAGTTTTTTACTTGACATTTAACAAAAAAAAAAGTGCATTTCCATGGAACCTTAAAATAAGTATGTTAAGTACAGTATAAATGAAGACCTTTATTTTTCTTCTATTTCAAAGCCAATTTTATTTATCATTTCTTAACAATACAATCCTGAATGTAGTTTACAAGATTACATTAGCAATAATATGCGTGGAATTTTCTTATATGTAGAACTGCAATGATAATCCAATCTTTAGATATGCTCTAATTTGTATCTGTTAAGAGTCACAAATGAATGATTGTATTGCCCTGCTTTCAATGGTGTTTTCTTGTATTGTCTTTGTTGGAACAGAGTGAACATTTTTTAATTTTTCCAACAGAAAACTAAGAGATAATCAATTCATGTTAATTGACATTGTGTCTTGATTTTGAAAATTATTTTAGAACAATTATTAAATATATATATATCACTGCTGTCTGATAATATATGTCTTGTTTCCTCACTGAGTAGAGAAAAGGATAAGACAAGAAGATGGAGATTTGAGGCCATGATATCTATGCCATAAGAACATACCTCAAAAGGAAATAAAATAATTATGTATTACTCACTGCTGTTATTAAGATCTATTCATAATTATATGATCATAATATATTACACTAACATTTATTATAAAATTTACATGAGTAAATATTGTGAACATTTACTTGTAATTATATTATTTACTTCCTCCATCTAAAACAAAGTTTTAACTTTCAAAAAATTTTAACATTTATAATAATGTCTCTTTTCTCTAGTGGTTCTCTGTTTAGAAGTAAAAAGTTTATTTATCCTTCATAATCAAGTTTAATTGTTTGCTCTAAATGAAACATAATAGACTGCTTTTTCATTGATTTCCCATTAGGCCCTTTACATACATTTTACATTGCATATTTTGATAATGTCTTATATGTTTGTACTTTTTATCCATAACATGCTAATCATTATCAAAAAGTGTTCTGTGGGGAGGAGTAAAATTGATTGATTTGTTCAATGACAAGTAAAAATTTTCCAGTCCTCTGCCTTGTTAGTATTCTTTTCTTCAAATAAAGGCAAAACTTTCTGTGAAACTAAATTGAACAAAAAACATTGAAACCGTGTTTGTTCATTTATATGAAGAGGAAGTTATCTTAAATATTGAGTCGCTTCCATACGTGCAACTGAAATATTCTCTCATTAATATTCTAATGAAAGATCCTTTTCCTCATAGATTGATGAATAATTATTAAAATAAGACTATAAGGAGAAAACTAAATGGGTAATATACTGCATAGTATTATTATTGGAATTTTTTAAAAAGCTTATATAATAATGGAACAAAATAAATTATTAGCAGTGCATGATGGTCCATTCTTACAATCCAAGTGCTCAAGAGACTAAGGAAGATTTTATGTGTCACAGTTAGTAAGAGCTGCATTTTAGTCTTTGTTTCAAAAATTAATTAATTAAGCTATTTAAATTATTATTTTATAATGATATTATTTTCTTAAAAAGAAAATTTATTCTTATTTAACCATACAGCTTCTTCCTTGTCAAAGGTTAGGTCACACATCTATGAAGTCTGACGTTTCTTTTCATGTTGGAATTTTTGAAGAGCTACTTGCTAGATTCCCATGAGTGATGCATTATTAAGATGTAACTGACACTCTCCAAGGACAAGTACAAATGAAATGCTATAGATTATAGTTGTAAGGGATATAGCTTTAATTATTTATTATTATGATGAAACTCAGCATTTCTATCTTTAAATCACAGAGCAACTGAGCACACAGAACTTTCCCAGTGGACGTCAGTTTAATTCCCTCAAATGGTTTATAAATGTAAAGGCAATAAAGCCGTGTTGGTTATATTGTAATTTTTTTAATAAACTGGGTGTTACCAGATGTTTATTAGCGCTTGTAGTTATCATGTACTTTTGGTTTTAAAAACAAATGTAGGTTGAAGATAGAGTTTCATGGCATAGCATTTATTCAGACATACTGAAAATAGATTCCAAGACAAGAAAACACAGAATCTGAATTTTACTTATCCAATTTTTATAATATAGTTTTGTAAATGTAAGCCTGACTACAATTTTTCCTTAAGCATTACTACAATTTTTCCTAAGTACAACTCTATTCGCCATAAGATAGCCTATATTAAATCTTTAATTTCACATTTAATGTTGAGAAAATATAGATTTAGTGTTATATTTATTGATTTACATGGTCACTTAGGTAATGTAACACAATATCAGTGGTTTAGAACACGACTAAATAAGTTACACATTTTGTAATGTTGATTTGGCCATTTAGGACATTTATTCTCACTGAAAAATAACTTCCTGATTATTAATGTTGTTTTTTTTTTATTCTTACAACTTTGCTGAATTCTTTTTCAGCTCCAGGAGTTCATTTAGACCTGTCCGTCAATCTGTGTATATATATATATATATATATATATATATATATATATATATATATATATTCTATCACGTATTTATCTGTATGTTTATCTATCTGTCTATCTATCTATCTATCTATCTATCTATCTATCTATTCATCTATCTTCAAGCCATTCTGAAACAGTGATAATCGACTTCCACCTTTCCAATATGAAGACTATTTATTCCTTTCTCTGCCCTGACTACAGAACCACTGTTATGGAGCTGGAGGGAAATGGTGAAGCTAAGCATCTTTGTTTTGTAACTGATAATTGTCTCAGTTACTTCTGTATTCCTATGATAAGGTACCATGACAAAGACACCTTAGAGAAGAAGGAATTTACTTGGTAGCACACTGTTTCAAAGGTTTAAAATCTATTGCCACTGAGGCAGGAAGCATGGCAGCTGACAGTCGGGCATGTCCCTGGAGCATTAGTTGAGAGCTTACGTCTTAACCTACAGTCACCAGATACAGAGAGTTCCTAGGAGTCACATGAGATTCTGAAACCTCAGTACCCACTCACAGTGACACAACAACTCTAACAAGGCTACACCTCTTAATGCTGTCTGAACAGTTTCACCAACTGGGAATCAAACATTCAAGTATGGGGCCTTTCTCATTCAAGTTACCAAAATCATAATGAGAATATTTACTAATTCCCTCTTTCACTAAGAAATTTAAAGTTTTATTTTAATCATAACCTTTGTAGTATTGAAGAACTTTGTTTCTATAACACATCTTTCACAGTTTTTATCAAATAAAAGATATGGATTTTATTAACTACCTTTCTTGAATTGTAGAGATAATCATGTTTTGTCTCTCAATGCATCAATATTACTTAATATATTCATGGATTGTCCTTTGGATGGATACCAACTTGATTGAGGTAAATGATATTTTATGTGTACTGTTGGATTAGGTTTGCTAATACATTGTTGACCTTTTTTTTTATTTGTGTTCATCAGGATATTGTACTATGGACTTCTTACTTTTAGTCCTGGTAGTTTTTGTCAACTTGACACAGGTACAATGATGTGGGAAGAAGAATATACATTAAAAATTATTTCATCAGATTTGCTTAATTGAAGATTGATGTGGGAAAATCCAATGCACAAGGAGTGATTCCATCTGCAGTAAGAGACCTTGGGTGGTATGGGAGGGCAAGTAGAGCAAGCCTTTGAGAGCAAGGTATTTAGTAGCATTCATTTCTGACCACTTCTTCAGCTCCTTTCTTGAATCATTTGCTTGGTTTCCCTCCATAATGCTCTCTCACCTATAAGATGTGATAAACCCCTTCTCCCCAAAACTTTTTTTTTGGTCTTTACTATGGCAATCAAAACCAAGCTAGGACATTGTTATGCTCTTTTGCAGTGTTGATAATAGGATATCCTGGTCTTCCAGACAGTTCAATATAATTATGTCCCTTTAAATATATAAAATAATTATAAACAAAAGGATGTTTTAAAGGATATAATAGAGTACTGAATCCACCAGACATTGATTTTTTATGAATATTAACTTATGACTAATTCTGCATTGTTAATCATTATTATGCCCTTGAAGTTTTCTATAATTTCAATATCTATCTTGGAAAAATAGGCAATATATGTCCCCTTTTTTCTAGAAAAAATATACTAATGGTACATCTCACAGAACTATAAAAGAAATTTGGAATTTGTTTGATAAAAAGAACACAAAATATTACCAACCAAATAAATTATTTGCCCCCAAAATATAGAAGGAAATATTGGCCAACCAGACTTAAATATGCACTGAATATAATATTTTAATTTATATTATTTATTTTACATGTAGAGAGTAAATACTCAACACCCATGTGTGAATGTTCTTGCCTTCCTCATGTGAGTCCTATAAATGAAACTCAGGCTACCAAGCACCTATGTCCATGGTGCTTCACCTACAGCTAACTTTCAGTCAAAGAACTAAAACCGCACATTGAATGTGCAACATCTTGCCAGCCCTATTTCTTTTCTTCATTTTTCCCCTTCTAAAGGCCGATCTCACATTGTCCATGAATGCCCTGCAACTCACTCCATAAATCAGTTAGAAGTGGTGGCAATCCTCTCATGTCACTGTTTCAAGGGTGAGGAGCTGAAGCAAGCATATGCCATCTCTCTTAGTTAATGCTGAAAATTTATAGTCAAAGCAACACAGTGCTGGTATAAAATTAGGCACATAAACCTAGAAGTAGTCCAACACTTTTATAGCCAATATATTTTAAATGTAAGTGCTGAGATCGCACATTGAAGAATGGCAACATTTTCAATAAAGGGTACCGAGACCATTGTACACCAATATGCAGAGGAATAAACATAGATTGCAACTTCTCACAAGATTGAAATCAACTGGAAGAAATTATAAAACTATTTTGGGTCATTGGAATGGACAGCATTCGTCAGTAAACTTTAAAAAATAAATAAAATGGAACAAACAACCCCCCCAAATGAAAATCCACTTGAAGCTAAAGCAAAAATAGAAAACTGGCATTGAAGTAAGCAAATTGTTTCTTTGTTTAAAAGGTAACAATTAACACAGTAAAGGAAATATTTGAAAACCACAGATTAGACAAGGAACTGATATCCTGAATATGAAAAGTACTCGAAGAACCCAAGAGAAAAAAATATTAGAAATAAGAAATAAATGATTATGAAATAATTACTGCAGTAAATGTAAAAGGTTAATGTGAAAATATTCAGTATCACTAATTATAGTGGTGTTACTCAAAATCCCAAACATAGATTCCAGTTAGAATTTCTACAGTCAAAATTATAAATGATGGAGAGATGGCTTAACAGCTAAAAACACTGACTACTTTTGCAGACAACCCAGGTTTGTGTCTTAGCCTCCACACGGTGACTCAAAAATCATCTGTAACTTCAGTTCCAAGGTCTGTAATGGTTTCTTCTGACCTCTGTGGGAATGCATACAAAGCATACACATAATCGTTGGCAAAACACTCATAAAACAGTTCAATCTTAAAAAGACCATGAACATATTAGAGTGACCCAGACTATTGTTGGGTATATAAAGCATTGTTGCTATTATGGAAAAACAATATGTATTTTCTTTCAAAATTAGACATAGAATTGACATATGATTGAGTGATCTGAATACTCAGTATATAGTCAAAGGAAACCAAACTATTATACTGAAAAGACATTAGTACAATGAAGTTTATTACCAGCACTAATCATAGTAGACAGGTAACAAAAATGGCCCAGTGCCTAGCAACTGGTAAAAGGATAAGAGTGGTGTGTTACTTATATATTGAAATAATATTCTGTCACTAACAATAATAGAATCTTGACAATTGTGACAACATGTGTGGAACTTGAGATTAGTGTAACATAAAATATGCAGACTCATAAATATTACTGCATGATATTCACATAGTAAATCTAAAGTTTTAGAACTCTAACGTTTGAGTGTACAATAGTAGGAGGCAGAGGTGAAGAAATTGGGTGAAAGGGAGAGGGACTGTGATAGGTTGATCTTAAGTACAATGTAAGGATAAGAAAAGAGACATAGCTCCAATGTTATATTGCACATTGAAATGACCACATAATTATAATCTATTTCTTATTTCCAAGATAAAATAAAAAAAACAAGAAGAAAGAATTTTGATTATTTTGACAACAAATAAATATCATAATAGATGTCCTTTCTCTGAAATATTGTAAAATGTATAAATTTAAGAAAGCATTATTTTATACTATTCTTCAAGTATGTACAGTTTTCTTATATGACAATTAAAGAAGTTTATATTGTGGGTTTGCACTTATGTATATCTGATATATATTTAAAAACCACAAGATCAGTATATCATTCAATGACTTGCCTTTTTTTCACAGAAAGGTTGCTAATGAATAAATAAAAATCAGGTATAGATTGCCAAATTTTAAGTAGCTTTATTCTATTTTCTTGTTGCCTGGGAAAATGCTAATAGATGCATATTTTTTTCAAAGATAAGTTTCCTCTATGTTAAGACCATGCAAAAATGTTAGAAAGGTCATGAATGAAGTGGAAATTTACTATTTATCAGTCCTAATTGAGATAAAATTTTATATCAGATATACATAAGTCCAAACTCACAATATAAACTTCCCACAGAGTCAGATCTACTTCATTTTCTGTACTCAGAACATGAGTCACATCCTGTAACCTGTCTAGTAACACCTGTCTAGCAAACTTCATTACACCAAACCTTCCTATTTATTTTCTCTTCTTCCTCAACATGCTTTATCTATGTAAGAGTTAAGGACCTAGCAAAAGATGTCGACATGCTAAGATCTTATTGTAAATATATAATCTAGACTATCAAACCAGTATCTTCTCTCCAAAGCCTACTTGTCCTACAGGAATAGGAATGTTACCCAATAAGAATCACCTGGATGAACTCCAGGATATAGAATTTAAAGAGACATAAGCTTCACCAACTATCTCAAGGAGTTTGAAGAAGATATAAAGAAATAGCTCACTAAAGGTACAAGGAGAATAAACAACTCAGTGATATTAACAAAATACAAAACAAGAGCAGTAGAAATGATTAAGACTATAAAGGGCTTGAGAATGGAGCTAGAAACACTGAGGAGGACTCAACTGAAATGAAGAAGAAATCAAAACGGAAGCCCTATAATTCATCTAGAAAGTGCAAGGGAAAACCTTGCAAGGACAATGAACAAAGCAGAAAACATAGAGGATCAGGAGTCAAAGAGGAGGATCTGAATCTACTAACCAAGGGATTTAAAAACTCAAAATAAACATAGGAAACGAACACTCAGGAATGGTGGGGTGTCATGAAAGGGTGAAAACTTACAAGTATAGGCACAGATGAGGGTGAAGAATCGCAAGGCAACTGCTTAGATCAGATGTTCAAAAAGATCATAGAAGAAAAATTCTCCAAATTAATGAAAGACATACTCAAACAGGTACAAATATCAGACGTAATGTCACATAGACAAGATCACAAAAGAAAATACCTCCATCACACTCAAAGTTAATATACCAAGCATACATAACAAATGAAGTATATTGAAAGTTACAAAATAATACCCAAGTGACATATAAATTCAAAACCATTAAGCATTTGATTTCATAATGTGAACTTTGAAAGCTAGAAATACATTCTAAGTTCATGATATCAACTCCCCTGCACTCATATACCCATTACAAGTATCAGTCATACTTAAAGGAGAAAGAACAATTTCCCATGATATAAACAGCTTGAAAATGATATGCAGCCAACCAAACCTAAATGAAACTTTGAGCCAATACTTCCAGTTGTAGAAAGGAAGAAGCATAGCAGAGAGACTATGGAAGAAAATATAAAGCCTTAACTAAAAAAGCACAAAGTACTAGGGAGAGAAAATTAACAAAAACAAAACACAAGGATCACAACACACACATTCGAGCAATAACTTGAAGTAACAGTGCCCTCTCCTCCCCAATCAAAAGGCACTGACTGATTAAACAGATCAGCAATTAAAATCTGTGTACCTCTTGACTTCAAGAAACATATCTTAACTAAAAACATAAATATTGCTTTGAGTGAAAGAACTGATAACGCATGTCAATAGAATGGGATCAGGCTGTGAGCAGGCATCGTTATACCGATATTTGCCAAAACAGACTTTAAACTGAAACAAAAGCATTACTACCCTAAAGCTACATGCACAAAACTTTGAGAAGCCCAAATATATAAAATTAAACAAAATTAAGTAAAACTACTTCTAAATTTAGAGATATAGAGTATTATCATTTAATTAAAATTATGTGATATCTATATCCCATTTTCTCCAATAGACACTTTTTCTGGAAAAAAATAAACAGAAGAAGATCAGAATTAATTGCCATCATACATCAAATGGATTCAACAGATGTTGACAGATTATTTCACCAGACACCAAGGAACAAACACATTCTACTTGGCATCACAGAGAAGCTTATATAAAATAGACCAGTCCTGGGAATTAAAAACAAATGTTTACAGCATTAAAAATTGAAGTAACTACTTCTATCATATCTTACAATAAAACTTAAAATTTGCCATAAAAATTCTAGTAAATATAAAAACTTACTAGAAAAATTATTCTCTCAACAATTTCATCTCCAAAAATTACTCTCATTTTTCTGAACTGCTTCTGTTACAAACATTTCATTTCCTAATTTATATATATAAGATATACATATATAATATATATAATAGTGTAACCTTACACTATTATCACATTTATCATATTTTATATGACTGAACCATTGCCTTAATCTGTCTACTGTTTTATGTTAAGTGATTCTCCAAATGTTGTAATGATAATGGATCAGGGTCCAGGACAAAGTGATGTTGATGCTGGAGAAACCATTAAGAGGCTGGTCTCAGTGCCATTGAATCCAGTCACTCTTGCAGGGAATGTGAAAACTTCTCTCACTTCCTTTTACTCCTGAACACCATGAATTGGACAGTGTTATTATTTTGATGAGCATGATACCTCATTGTTCAGTTTTTCCAGAAGTCTAAAGTAATGGACCCAATGAACTATTATGCATACAATTTCTGAAAACATACATCATTTTTTTTCACATTTTAGGTTTATTCTCTTTAGTACTTTTTCACAGCAATGGAAGTCTGTGCAATGTATTTATCTTTAGAGGCTAATAAAATCACAGGTATGAAACACAAAAATTTTTGCTGATAATTATATTTTGAAAATCTCAAAATTGCATTTAATTTTAGTAAATTCTTCTAACAAGCTCGAGTATCTGAATGAAGAAATTAAAATTTCAGAGTCCGAGCATTTCTGAAAGTGGTTGACAACATCAATCATATATAGTAATGAGCTGATATTTCCAATCAGTGCTCCAAAATGAAGAAACCATATCCATATTAGAAATATTTACCAATTTGAATAATCAAGAACATGTGGTATTTTATTGATACATATATTTAAGTGCAATGACTTTTCTGTAGGTTTTCTTTAATTCTTTGGAGGGCCCACACCCAGAAAATAACACAGAGAACTATTCTTTCTTATGAATGTCCAAACTTAACTTAGCCTGTTTCTTAGCAGCTTTTCTTAAATTATCCAATTTATCCTTTGCCTTTGGGCTTTTATATTTTCTATTCTACATACCTTTCTTTACCTCTTACTCTGTGGCTTTCTGTGCAATTGGGTGCCTGGCCCCTGATGTTCTCCTCTTCTTTTCCTTTTCTCACTCCTCCATTTTCTCTTCCTCGATTTCTCTCTGCTCCAAGCCCCACATATCTTCTCTCCTGTCATGCTATTGGCCATTCAGCTCCTTAATAGATCAATCAATTTTTGCAGACAGGAAGAGTAACACAGCTTCACAGTTAAACAAATACAACATAAAGTAATGCAAAAACATCCTTGCATCATTAAACAAATTGTCCACAGAATAAAGAAATATAGCACATCTTCAACCAATGTTCCACATTTTCAATGTGAAAAATTACATTTCCTTAACATAAGTAAGTTAGTACTAATGAATTTCTATAAAGTTATAATTTGCACCAAGTACCTATAGTTTGCCAGATTAGTTAAATATAAAAATTAGTGAAATCATTTATTTAGATCAGAAAAATATCATAATCAAAAAGAATAATAAAGTTTGTATCTAGCTACTTAGCTCAAGCAATCAATAGTCATGCTAAAGCATGCATTCAAATGTTTGCAGACTGAAGATAAAACAGTCAAAGTAAGTTGCCAAGAAGAAAGTCAGAGAGAAAGTTAATTTTTCTTGCAGAGGAATCATACAGTATGAAGTGCATAAGGAAAACATATTAAACATGACACTCCTTTGACTCTCTTACTTTGGCACCCTAGTGGAAAACATACTTATTATAAGTAGAAATATGTAAATATTATGTAAATTTGCTTATGTATCACGTAAGTATTAAAGATTACATTGCATATTGTAGTTTAAATTGTTATGAATTGGATGCATTTTATTCTTTGAATTTTTTAAAAATATTCTCTAATATACTGTATTCTTACCATATAGGTGTGATAATGTATGCAATAGAATGTATATGTATATATTAATATATATTTATATGTTCAGCAAAATTGCTGCTTTGTGAAAAGAAAATATGATCTTGGAAGTAGGAACTGAACTTAAAATTTTGAGCTCTGTATTCTTTTAATACCACTCCATTGAATTTAATTTTATTATTGATGTTGCGGATTGTTTATTTTTCAAGATAGAGTTTCATTAGGTAGCCAAAGCTGTTGTGAAAATTTAGTGAGGATACAGATACGTTTATACCTGTAAATAATAGCAGTGTTTGTTTCTTCTACTCATTAAATGCATTACTTACGGTATTGTCCGTTATAACCTGAATATGTACTCAAATTTCTGAAGTTCTCAGGCATATTTTCTTATTTACTGTCTAATTTAATGAAAACACAGGTTTTGAGGAAGAGGAACAGAAAATAATTCAGTCTTTAATTGGCATCAATTCCTGCCCTGTGAATATGTATACTGCTATACCAAGCTTTGGTTTATAACATGTTCTTCTCTTTCTGCATGGTGCTCATCCTCACTTCTGTAGCCCTGCCTCTCAAGTCTACTTCTCAATTTGTTCAATATAGTGCTTCTGTCCCCTAGCCTGGAATTTACTTTCTTCTTTTTTATCTTACTGACCCAAGGTTCACTGTTGCAAGGAGGGGCCACTTGTTTGTACTAGCTGCCCCAAACCAAAATAACCACACAGAAACTATATTAATTAAAACACTGCTTGGCCCATTAACTCTAGCTTCTTATTGGCTAACTCTTACATACTTAACCCATTTCTATTACTCAGTGTATCACTACGAGGCCGTGGCCTACCAGCAATGTTTCAGTATTTCTACCTCTGGCTGGGGATCCATGGTGTCTCTCTGACTCCACCCTTCTTTCTCCCAGCATTCAGTCCAGTCCTTCCCGCCTACATAAGTTTTGCCCTATCAACAGGCCCACACAGTTTCATTATTCATTAATGGTAATTACAGCACACAGAGGGGACTCCCACATCAATTCACTAGAATGGACATTCTAGGGAAGATCTTCCATGATATCCCTTACATTGCCTAACGGTTCTATGGGCTCTCAATCCTATACCTACCCCCGTAGGGGCATTGCCCTAATATTTGGATTACTTACCCATTAAGGTTGATGACTCTCTCACTTATAATATCCCACTGCAAGGAAAAACAGCGTTGACTGAACTGATTACTTGAGCAGATATTTTGAGGTACTTATCTTGTGATGAAACTATGCTTTTGAAAGATAAAGATAAAACATAAAGGAGCCCTTTATTGCCACTGTCCTCAAAGTGATTAAAGGGCTCAACTCAGGTTGTTATAGTCTTGGAAGACTATACCTTGTAAATTTTACTATACCTTGTAAATTTCCTGTGCCTTGTCACAGAAGTCTAATTCTTTTATACAGCCTCTATTTTCCACTTCAGATACTTTTGTTAAGTATATATGTATCTTTGTGTGGCTAGTGCACATGACTTTTGTGCCTGTGAAGGATGAATGAGGGTGTTAGATCTACTGGAGTTAATAGAGGTAAGGCTGTCAAGCAAGAATACTGAGAATTGAAATTTGGACCTCTGTAAGATCAGTACATACTTTGCACCTCTAAGTAATCTCTCCAGTCCCTTCCAGCAAAGACTCGGAACTGATTTATTTAGACTTAACAATTCTTATCCTGCATCACTAAGCTGTAGAGTGAGAAGGGCTGGCAACTGCTGTCATTAAACAGCTGTTCAAGAATGTCTGCTCATATGTTGGATTCCAGAAGACCAATTTTATTCAGGAGTTTAACAAAAGACACAATTTGAATGAGTCATAAATCTTCCTCATATAGCAGCCTGAATAAAGAAGGATGCCACACTTCGTGAATCATCTTCACCTTATCCTATCGCAGGGTCTTATGAAAGGGTACAGTGGGTAATAGCAGAACTAGAGATCCGAGTTTAGTCTCTGGGACTCACAGGCTCTCACAAGTTAGACTCTGGCCTGTATATGCATGAGGTGATATATTCAAACACATATACACAAGCAGGCATGTGATCTCTACCTTATATACATAGAGACACAAATGAAAACACAAAATAAATAAATAAATATATAATAGACAAGTAAATACCAAATACAACTATAATAAAAGTTTTCTTTTGTTTTAGTAATTGAGAACAGAAAAAGAACACTAGCAGCTATGACGCTTTTACTAGTGGTCAGAGATTGTCTAAAAATGTTTTATTGAATGGGATGCATCTTTCTTGTATCATCTAAGTTTTCCTGATAGACATTTTTCTTCAGTGGTTTTCATCTAATGGACCATTGTTAAACTCAGACAACAACATCTTGCTTACATTGAACATCAAGTCCTTGTTGTGTACCTGTCAAGATTCTGAACAACTGCTATCATATGGGGAATCAGTACTTCACTCCTAGCCAAGGGGTACTCATGTAACATAAGATAAAGAAAATGTCTGCATATATTTTGTGATGAACTTTAAATTATTGTAATATTAAAAACCAGTATCGGGTGGTATTTCAGTTGTTTGTTTTCGTTTATGACCCATGCCTGCAAGCTAGGATGACTTTGAGAAAAATGCAAATTGTGATGGAAAACTATTATGCAGAATGAAGATCACCACACCTGTTTAACTGCAGCAATGATTCTTAGCATCATGTGCCCTATAAGCACTAGCCATGGGCAATATTCATTTCATAAGTCATTCAAACAGCTTCTGAAATCAGAAGGTCTCTCTTGCCCATTTTTTCTAACCCTGTGGTAATATTGTTATGCATGTCATCCTTTATGAGAGATATAATTAAGAAAATATTCACATTTTATAAAATCGGAAGTTCATTAGGAGTAGGTAGAGATGGTGATGTAGGACATTTTGAAAAAGAAATACAAGGTTTCAAATAGGTTTGAAAGTGAATATGAACTTATAATGAAAATGAGGGACAAAATCATTGAATGTGCTTTGAGATAACTCACAAGAAAAAGGAACACACAAAATTCCAGGCATGTGTGTCTGGAGGTGGTGGGGTTAGTAAAGCCAAGCATCTATGCCATATGGTATTGCTAAAGTAAAGATGGGTCTGCAAGTTAGGCAAAGTGGTTCTTGGAAAGCATTTTTATGAGAAGAGGCATGAGGGATGGGGAAACAGCAGAGAAAAATGAAGTGAACTGAGAAACATGCCATGTGTCCCCTAGAGCATTAGATTCCCAGGGGATTCCCATTATCCAAAACACAAAAGAGGTCATGTTTCCTGCAGTGCCACCAAGAAGATAATGGATCTTGTATAAGGACAGGAGCTTGCTTTAGCCGGCTCTATTCTCAATTTGTTTTTTTTTTTATTAAAAAGAAAAACAAACAAACAACCAATCCATATTCCCACTCCCTCCTCTCCTTCCTGTCCCCTCCCATTCCCTCCACACTCACCCACTCCACCCCCTCCAATCCTAAGAGAGGGCAATGTGGAAAGTCCAAGAGAGACTACTACATCTAGGTTGGGCAAGGTATACATCCAAAGTGAATAGGATCGCAAGAAGCCAGTACATGCAGTAGAGACAAATCCCAGTGTCTCTATCAGTGGCCCCTCAGTTTGCCCCAACTGTCAACCACATTCAGAGGGACTAGTTTGATTCCATGCTCGTTCACTCCCAGTCCAGTTGGAGTTGGTGAGCTCCCATTAGCTCAGGCACACTGTCTCAGTGGATGAACCCCTCATGGTCTTGAATTCCTTGCTCATATTCTCACTCCTTCCACTCTTCAAGTAGCTCTTGGGAGATCAGCCCAGTTCTCTGATGTAGGTCTTTGCCTCTGTTTTCATCTGTTGTTGGATAAAGGATCTATGGTGAAGTTTAAGATAATAATCAGTCTGACTACAGGGCAAGGACAGTTCAGACACCCTGTCCTCTATTACTTAGGGTCTTAGCTGGGGTCATCTTTGTGGACTCCTGGTTTTTCTAACTCGGTTTGAAACATATATAATTTTTAAAAGTGTAGTAAAGTGTGGAGTCCATTATGGAATTTTTTGTTTTCTATTTCTTCAACAGCTTTAGGTCTGTTTAATTTGCTTTTCTGTTCTTGATTTTTAAAAACACCCTCTTTCCGACAATGATATGTATCACCTTACACCAAGTTTAAAGTTTGCTTCTGTGCTCCAGGATTCTCTTTGATGATTATATCACCTTTTTGTCCTACTTATTAACAATTAAAACCCACAGCGTTTATGGCTCCTGGAGGATAGAATCCAGTCAGTAAATATTTTTGTTTATTTATAATTAACAATAAATATTTATTGTTGATTATTCCAGAAGAAATGTAAGACAAGAGAATCACAGAAAGTAAGTAAACTGGTTTAAAAAATACTATAAGTAATACTATTATCAGTGTCTCCATTTGAGATGTAATAGGAGAAATTCAGTGTTCTTCTAATTTCAGAACATAGCTTCTTTTGAGAGGATTTTTAGAAGAGAAAAATTTTAAATTGTCAATCTGCAGCTTGTTTTTAAAATATAATTCACAGTGGGGCTTGAAGCCTCCTAATTTGATTAATGTTGTATTTTGAATAATTGCTAATGTTTTCTTCTCATCAAGTTGAGAATCTCTGCAATTTTATGAATGTTATTTGGCAATATAAGAAAATAGCTCATTAAAAGGCTGTTCTCAAATGTATTATTTCATTAAAACTACATAAAATATGTTTTTATGTAAAAAAATAAAATATGAAAAAGTTGTGTTTTTATCTCTTGCACTTTTCCTTTTATAAATTAAATTTTGTACCCAGTGTAACAAGATGAACAATAATCAATCATTTTAAGCCTTCAAAATATATCTTTCAATGTATAATGTTGATTACAAGTACCATTTATTGATTATTTTTAAAGATTGGCTTAGGTATGGTTTCAAATCATAAGAATGTGCTTAAAATCTCATAAATCCCAAAATGCAAACTTGAAGCGTACTTTTTTATTTTGTTTTCTCTCTATCTCTCTTTCTTTCTGAAACATTTTTTCTCTGAATTTTATAATATTTTTTTCATCAGCTTCCTGAATGCTGTGACAATATGCATACTTCTATAAATTTAAATTAGCAAATGCTGAAAATAGCTTGTATAATTAATACCAATATACATAAATTTCAAACATTAGGATTTATTTAAAATATCCTATTCTTCTTTTCATCTGGTTCCTCATATTCCATGTCTGTGTGACATTTTTTGGGGGGGATGTGTGAATAAACATCTAATTACCACAGAAAGGGAACTGATGACAAATCAAATTAAGAATATCACTATGTTCCAACAGACAGAATCAATGAGTTTACTAGGGTCACATACAGGACTATATGTGACGGATAATTTACAGGGAGGAATAATTATAATTCAAAGTTAGTTATATCAAGGAAAATCTACTTCAGCACAAGTAACAGTACAAGGCATGGATTCTGGAGCCCTAAAGCTAGCTGTATAATTTGTAGGAAGCTCAAAAGGTAAGACAATATTAGCTCTTAGAAGTTTTTTTAATGTCAGTATCATTTGCAAGAAACTGTTTGTTTGGGGATAGTTCTCAAACAGTTCTTGTTGCTTATATAAGCTTGACTGATCAACAGGGCTGTGTATCTGGCCAGTTTCAGCGACTTCCTGAGGCTTATAGAGTGAGTGTCTACCATGTAAATAAACTGGAAAAAAAACATGTGATAATCTCATTAGATGCTGAAAAAGCATTCAACAAAATCCAACACCCCTTCTTGATAAAGATCTTGGAGAGATCAGGGATACAAGGAACACATATAAACATAATAAAAGCAGGATACAGGAAATCGACAGCCAACACGAAATTAAATGGAGAGAAACTCAAAGTGATTCCATTAAAATCAGAAAAAAAAGGCAAGGCTGTTCACTCTCTCCATATCTATTCCACATAGTTTTTGAAGTTCTAGCTTGAACAATAAGGCAACAAAAGGAGATCAAGGAAAAATAAATTGAAAAGGAAGAAGTCAAACTTTTGCTATTTGCCAATGATATGACAGGATACATAATTAATCACAAAAACTCTACCAGAAAACTCCTACAGCTGATAAATACCTTCAGTAATGTTGCAGGATACAAAATCTATTCAAAACAATTGGTAGCCCTCCTATATACAAATGATAAAGTAGTTGAGAAAAAAATCAGAGAAACATCACGCTTCACAAAACCACAACATAAAATATATTGGAAAACATTAACCAAAGAAGTGAAAGACCTGTTCAACAAGAAGTTTAAGGTTTTTTTAATTAATTTATTTTTTTAATTGAAAAAATTTCTGCTTCCTTCCCGCTTCCCATTTCCCCCCACTCCTCTCCCCTACCCCCACTCATCTCCCCCTTCCCCACTCCTTTCCCCCTCCCTCTCCAGTACAAGTTTAAGTTTTTGAAGAAAGAAATTGAAGAAGATACCAGAAAATGGAAAATTTTCCCATGTTCGTGGAGAGGTAAGATCGACATAATAAAAATGTCAGTCATACCAAAAGCAATCTATAGATTCAATGCAATTCTCATCAAAATCCCAACACAAGTCTTCATAGACCTTGAAGGAACAATACTCAACTTCATATGAAAAACAAAAATCCACTGCTTCTGGTCTCCCTCAATTCATGTAGATACACACAGACAGAAGAAAGACAGACAAACAGACATACTCTCACACACAGAGATACACAGACACAGACCCACACACACTTAAAAATAACACATATAAATTAGAAAAGGAACAATACAAATATTAGCTGGTCAAAGGCAGAAAGTCCTTAAAACTAGGTAGAAAGTCTGATTCTTCGTGCATCAAAAACGCATGCCTCCCTTTCCTAAAATATCAAAAGGCTGTTTTCTTATTTATTCTGATTGTTTTCTAAGCAGATAAAAATGATTCTCATTTTAAAACAATCATAAAAGTATGGTTTAAGACAGTATTGTACAAAAATATTCCTGGCATGCATTGTGGTCTCAACTTGTTCCATATCATAAAAAATATAGACTATCCACTGACTTTAAAGGAAGTACATGATTATATTAGCTCAGCAATGTTCACACAAGATAAGCAATGGCCCCATTCAGTTCTATAAAAAGGTTTACAAATAGCTTAGAGCATTTTATCATTTTCTTAAAAAAGTTATGTATGCAAAACAACAATATTGATATAAAGTATGCAAATATCAGTGTCATTGAAATATTTTTTCTATTCACAAGTAAGGAAAATCATGCTTATAAAGAGGATAGACTCAAATGACTTTCTCTATTAGATGTTAATTATAGATGTCAAGAAATAATTAGTGCAATAAATGGAGTAATGCCCTTAATTAAATACGTTCTTCCTTCTGAGCTAAAATAAATTTTCTTTTCAAAACAGTATGTTTTAGACTTTGATTTTCTTACTTTTGCATATTTAAGTCATCAATAGAGAGTGAGGTTTTTGCATATTTCTCAGGCAATTAGTATAAGACAAGGATGAGTATTGGGCAAAGCGCTTCGAATTTTTGCCTGACCTATTCATTGACTGATTGATTTTTGTTTCTTTGACACTGAGTCTTACTATGTAAACCAGATGGGCCTCAAACTCCTGGTAATGCTCACAAGGTTTTAATTAATAGACTATACTTAGATTTTATAATTTATTTTAATTAAATTTTATTTTAGTGCCAATTTAAAAAATAATGTTAAATGTTGACCTGTGGAGCTTTTTTTAAATCTTTCCCTGTTCAAATAAAAGTTTACAAATACACAAGGACTGTAATAAAAATAGTAATCTATGAAACTTTTGCACTTAGCAAGGGTAGTGCCAGCCTTGGCGTCACAGATTGTACATTCACACTCCAGGCACTTTCTTCTCCACCTAGCAGGTGGTGTTGCCTTTACTCACTGTTCCAAAGAAAATCTCCACTAATTGACCTGCACACACAAATTTCACTCTCAGAATCTTTGTCTGTGGCAAATCCATTACAAATAGGAGGATAAATTCCGTGTTTACTACAGAGGTGACATTACATCATGTCAATCAATATTGCCCCAGAAAATGTCAGACAATATCCAAGTGTAAATGTAAGCATTCTATTCTCTGATCAATAAGGGTTTGTGGTTTGCTCTGTGTAACCCATTCTATAGCAATATAAAGTATACAGTTACAAATAAAGTGACTATATATATATATATATGTGTGTGTGTGTGTATATATATATAACTACGTATATATATAACGAGAGACATGTCAAATTCTTCCTGTGTATTACATACTTAGACATGATCTTCATTCATTCCTCATTCCAAACTTCTTGTGATGAAAAAATCAGGTGTGTGAGTTAGACCATTTAATCAAAATAATTTGCCAAAATGAACAGTCATAAAGAGGTTACCCCATCTTCAAATATTTTAATAATAAGCACATTTTGCTTTAAGGACAAAAAATCACAGTGGATAAATAACATGGTAACTCTTTTAGAGTTATAAGAAAGCACTATGGATTAATAAAATAAAATAAATGCATCTATACTTGGAAGGTGAAAAATATGAAAAAAATCATTCTAAAAACTTCCAAAAGGAAAGTTCACATCAACAGATTGCTCTATTGAGTCACAATAGAGCACTCCATGAATATAGCACTTCACCTAGCTAATAAGGGGAACTGTGAGCAATTCTCAGAGCCCACACAAATTAATGTTATTTCTCTATAGCTTCTAAGAAGTAATTTTACCTAATTTCTTTATGTGTACCTCCTAATAGGGACATTTTGAGTAGTTAGGTAGAAAGTGGATCTTTGTTCATTTAAAGAATGATTTTAGATTATAGATAATAGATTTTAGATAATAGATAATGTTGATGTCTTCTTAACTAAGACAGCCCATAAATAGAATCATTCTTTTATTTGAACTATTTGTTTATTTCTATTTAAGGATCACTAAGCTGATGTCAGTAATCTCTAGCCCTGTTACATTTAAAATATTACTCAAGAAAAATATTTTATATTTAATTAGTAAAATCCAAACTTCATCCTTTATTTTTTTCAAAATGATTTACTATTTTAATGTGCATATGTTTCTGTGTGAGTATACGAATGTGGGTGCCCACACAGCCACAAGAGGGCACTGGATCCTCTACCTAAAGGACATGGGTATTGAGAACTGTTCTAGAAAGTGGAAGGTAGTGCCTTTAATATTTTAGCCATCTCTGCAGCCTAAACTGACACTCATCAACTATGTCTATAACTTTAGAAGGTAATAAAACATTGAACAAGAATGAAGGGGTCTATTCCCTTTGAGAATTCTCAGTATTTGGGTTGACCAATGAACCCAAGTTTTAGCCAAATATCTTACTGTTTACTATATTGTTATAAAAGTATTTCAGAGATAATTTATATGCATAATATTTAAGAAAAATGTCTTTACCGCCACAGATACTTTTCGTAATTCATATTAATGAATCTATCAAAGAAATGAATTGAGGAAGAGTATGAATATCAGATACAAGAAAGAAAGAAATGACACTTTACTTCTATACATTATATTGAAATACATTTTCAACCTTTTAAAATTAAATCCAGTACTTGTTCAGGAAAATTTTCAAGTATTATATTGCAAATAAAGCTAGGTAAAGAATTAGAATACCAAGATACATGTGTCAAAGAATAATTTTATATTCTAATATGATAAACTTGTTCTTTGCAATATTCCCCAAAATGAATACATGAAGAGTAGTTAAAGAACCAGAACTTGAAAGAACCAGGTGTAACAGAGAATGAGAGAGAGAGAGAGAGAGAGAGAGAGAGAGAGAGAGAGAGAGAGAGAGAACAAAAAGGCAGACAGAGGATATTAGAAAAGGGTCTGAAAAATTTCCATAACACTTGTGATATGCTAAGGCACGCAGCTGCATATATGCAAAAGCCTCAGAGAGTTGGTATCCTGGGATACTATTACACCAGGATAGGGAGTAGAAAAAATACCCGAGAGAACAGGGAGTTTGATAACTAGTCCTGTAGAATGAAAAAGTCTTTTAAGGGGCATGTTATGCTCTAGGCATAATCAATATTCTATTTTTGCATGTGTCTACTGCCTGTCACTCAATAAGCTTTTGTGAGATAGAGTACAGGTGGTGCTTCATAACTCCTTAATACGGAGTCTTCAATGACATGCCATTTGACAGTAGACCACAAGAAGATATAATGGCTTACCTCCATTCATGCAACTCTGTTTCTGTGTCCCAGTCGCATCACTTTAAGGATTTCAATTTCATCTATAAAATGAAAAGGAAAATGGACACTGGATGTACAGCAAAAAAATTATTAAACTGACTGAATATAGGAGTTCACTCTTCCCAGTTATAACTGTCATTGTCATATTGCCATTATCATTACCTAATAAAAATTGCTAAAGTTGGGTGGTGGTGGCACATGCCCTTAATTCTAGCACTCAGGAGGCAGAGACAGGCAGATCTCTGTGAGTACAAGGACAGCATGGTCTCCAGAATAAGTTCTAGTATAATAGGCTCCAAAGCTACAGAAAAATCCTGTCCCAAAAATAAAACAAACAAACAAAAACTAAAAAAATGCAGAGCATACAAATAGTATCCATGACTATCCAGTTATTTATTTACCATGTTATTTAGTATCATGGCATGTTTATGAATATTAAAACTAAAACCAAACTGTGGCCAAAAGGGAACTTTCATTGACTACAAAGTTTGCTTGAACATGAAAACAGACTTACCCATATCTGCTAAAGACGTGTTTCTTGCAAACTCTTACAGATTTATTAAAACAGACAGACTTCCTCCGGTTTTTGGCCTGCTATGTATGTGCTTATAAACAGACCTACAGATGGTTATGACAAGTTCTTGTTTGTGTGTATCAGAGGGCATGCTGGGTGGCAAATTGCACTTTTGCTTTTCTCTAGTAGATTTCAATGAATTTTCTTCCTGTTTCATTTTTTCCTCCATGATAAGCATTATATGGCTCTCAGTGAATTTCAAGTAGCCTGGCAAAAAATAAGGTGCCAATACCACCCCATTTCTATAGTGTCAAGTGTTAATAAGGCTTGTAATTGGTTTTGGTTGCCAAATATATCAGTCAGTGAGACTAATGTCAATAGTAGAAAAAGGCAATTCAGGGGGCTCCAATAAAAACTTGATAGGGTGAATTTTACTCTTAACTAAGAACACAGACTTGACATGACATGACAATGGTGGCAGTGCACACTGGTGTGAATTAAAATGTTAAGGTGTGTTAACAATCAATATGTAGGGATTTCTCCATGCGTCCCTGTAACTAACTGTAGCCCAGGCTGAATTCCAGCTCAGAGAATATCCCACCTCTGCCAAACTATACCAGGAAGCTTATAACTAACCGTAACTTAAGCACAGGAGGAAGTACTCTTATGTCTGATAAATTAGAAAACAAAAACTTTTATTGTATACATTGAGAACTATTTGTTCTCAACCATACATTTATTTTACAATTGTTACTAAATTAACAATACTAACAGCAATGAACAACAAACCCAGATAAAGCTAATTCATCATGAATTATTTATATGCCTGTCTTTAAAATTGTTTTATTTTACTTTCATCTCCACCCAAAGAAAGACAAAAATAAAAATATTTTACTGGCAAACTCATTTCCTGTATTGTTCATTTTCTAGAACCTGGAATTTTCATGTATATTATGCCAAAATGAACATAAAATAGATAAGCATCATGGAACATTGCAATCAACTTAAGAAAAAAACAGACTGAAGATTTTAATTTCAGGGACGATGCAGGGCATCTGAATGGAGAATAATCCTTTTCTGCAATCTCAGACCATTTTCTTAATGCACTTTATATACAAATACTAACTGAAACTCCATAACACTTACAGACATGGCAATCCTTGGCAAGCCATTACATTTTGCAATAGTGCAGGACACCTGCCTCGTCACTATTTTTTTCCTTTCTGCTTTACATAATAAACACTGGGGAGAAAAATCTGAGTTATTGACAACAGAGGTGAAGTTAAAAAGGCCTAATCTAAATTTGAGAATGTGTTTTCAGTTTACAAGTCTATTAGTGTACTCAATATACAAAAATCCACCATGTATTTCCATAAACTTGAATATATAAAACAGTGTGATTTTGAGGCCAATTGATAATTTTTTAAAATATGATCATTTTATGTATATGGATGTACTTCCAGGTATGTCAATTGTACACTTGCATGTCTGGTGTCCCCGAAACCCATAAGATGCTGTTGATGTCTTGGAACAGGAGTTACCTTGGGTTGTAAGCTGCCATATGGTTGCTGGGGATTCAACCAAAAACCTTAAGAAGAACAGCAAGTACCATTATTGCTGAGCCATCTCTGCTGCCCAAGCTTGATAATTTCATATAAATATATAAGTATTTATAATAATACTAAATTATGCAAATGTTACATAATAAATATATAATATTAAAAATTTATAATAAAATCATTTTAATCCAAACCATGATAAAAACATTAGTCCTATCAACTTTAAAACTGGTAAGCTTTAGTATGTCTTGGGAACTCACTGTAAATAATGACTGAGACATTTTGTTAGAGTGGAAAAGTTGAGCTTTTCATTCCCACATTAATACAAGTAGAAAAGACTAATTACTAATGGATGTTATTCAGGTATTGTAAAACATTCACCCTTAGAGTGAGAAAACTAATTCAGCTTATAAAGACACTACTGTTATGATATAGGCTGTGTGTGTGAGAGAATTTACTCTTCTGATCTGTGCGTTGATCATCATAAACTTTGGTATATCAGAAGAGCTTTCTATGGTTAACTAAAAAAAAATTTATTGAAGACAAATTGCTACCCTAGCAAAAAGTTAAGCTACCATCAAGTTAGTTCACATAAAACTACATAATCAAGCCATTTTCAAAATGGTTTTGGAACTCACTGGAAAATACATTTTAAAAATAAATGGTTATTTTATAATATATCCATGAAGCAAAAGGCTAAAACACTAGGCAGTTTATGCTTTATAATTCAAACTCTCTTATGTGTTAGCCACCAATTACAAAATATTGGAAGAGATGCAGAAAAAAAAATCTCTGAAGTGTAGACTACTTACTCTTGGTTAGAGCTTTGCTGAGCAAAGGCCATTAGGGATATGTATTTACAAATGAAACAAGCATCATTGCAAACTTAAATAACTATAAAGTACTATAGTCCCAAACCCATGAATAATGGAATTGTAAAAAGACTTCCAAGACACTTAAGTTCAGTGGTTCCTAACACATTTTGATGAAGCCATTCTAATCTCCTTTGTTTCATTGGTCAGAGTACTAAGGCATTATAAAGGGAGAAGAGGTTGATGAGCAATGTGGAAGTCTTTCTTGGGTAGTGGATCTAAACACTACAATGATTAGTGTGCCCATTCCTCTTAGGAAAATGCAGGAGAAGCTGCACAGCCTACAAAGACAACGACCAAAGCTTCACATCTCTAGTCCAAGTACCCTTAAAAGGGTGAATTACCCCAGGGTAGAACCATCAACTCACCTCAAAACGTGGAAAACTTATATCGCTGAAAGTTCTGTGTGATTGTTGCTGGGCCCTAATGTCTTCCTCAGAGAAGGGGGTGAAAGGCGCAACATCAGTGAACACAGGTGCCGGGAGTCAGGTAGAAGGCTCACAGCAGACTCGTTTAACAGTGGGGAAAAACTTATATACCCTTCCAGCGTCCAAGCGTTCTGATCCATGGACAGTTCATCTTTCATTGGCTAGGCACAATCAGGACCTCTGACACCACCTGTTGCTAGGCACTCAGGAAACACCACTTGGTCATTCCTTAATGGTTAGTCGTGGTCCAGACCTCTGAAAGTGCCAGGCAGAATCCAGGTTGGTTCCTTTTGACCTGGTAGTTTTTAACTTCTTACATATCCACATTTTTATTTATTATATAAGGCACTCAACGGGAACCAGATTTCTTTGCTTAGACCTCCAAGATTGGGGGGGCTAGGCAGTAGATTTTTGAATTACAAATAACCAGGCATAAATAACCTCCCGTGGAAGACTGCAAGAAGGATGCCTAAGAGCTATTAATACCTGAAAAATCACCTTAGTTGCTGGTCATTGATATTGGACCCGAAGCATTTAAGGAAAATAAGGTTTAACAATACCACATCATCAATTAATGCATATGTGAGCATCCAGGAGGGATTTGACAGCTCCTTTACATTATGCCAAACTTTAAAAAAAATGAGGAGCCAAAGGCCATAGTCTCTGCAATTAATAAATCCATTCTTAGGGAGGTAACAAAAGTGAGAAAGGGGAGCATATACTTTACCTGTTCTGGGTTATTCCCTCCTGTTTGGAAGGAGGCTGATCCATGACCGGGCATACATCTCCTACTAGAATTCATATTGTTGCTGTGAAAGTCTGAGGGAAACCACAAGCATACCCTCTCCCAAGGGATAACATGAGGGATGCCATTGAAGGGAAATAGGATCTCTCCTCCTCACTAGGGGGCAGGGGTATATTCCTTGGTAGAGATGTCCAGTGCTTTTAAGCTAACTGAACCCTTTATCATCAAAACTGAGAAAGGTCATATTGAAGGCCAAATGAGGATCTCTCCTAGCCTCTGGTGAGATAATCCTGGCCAAGAGCTGTTTAAGATCTCTGTTGGTTCCTTCCACAATGGCTTGTCTATGAGGATTGTAGGGTATTCCAGTAGTATGGAAAATATTTTAATAGCCCAGAAAGTCATTGATTTGTTGAGAGGAATAGGCAGGCCCACACATGCAGACATTCATACACTTACAAATAATGAAAAATAAGATAAATATGTTAAAAATGTAATGATATTCTAATGAATATATATTGTCACATCTATTATCATCTATCTTTCTATCTTCTATCAACTATCTTCTATGTCTCTGTTTTTTCATCTATATTCTTTCTTCTATCTATATCTATCTATCTTCTATTTATTTATCATCTATTTATTTTATCAGTCAGTCTGTCAATATATACTTAAGTTGCTCAACCAATGAAAGGTATGAAAGAGTCAAAAAAGATAAATAAAATTTGGGGCAAATAATAGAATTTTGACAACAATAGTCCAGTTTTGACAACAGTAGTTCCCAGATTTTTGTTTTCTTCTGTCCCACACCAGGTGACTCTTCTGATATGAGACAGAAACTCTGAATTTTTTTCTAGTAACATGCTTGGGCTTAGAGAAGGAGAGAGCCACACTTTAACTCTAAGGTCAGCTTTGATTTTTAATTGAATTGGGATTACAACTTTTCCTAGAATTAAAGAGGTATACATGTTTAGGTAGTGAGATCTAATATATGGCAGGTACCAGCACTCAGTCTTCTGAGTTTTTATTGGAAACTGAAAAGGTCAGGGTGACATGAGGGCTGGGAATGGAGGAGGGGACTGCATGGGGCTGTTTCTTTATTGGAAGTGTGGGGAGCCCTGATAAGATCTTGGTTTTTGCCAAGTTAATTGTCAATTAGTTTGATATTATATCCAAAATGATAGTTTTTGATAAACTTTTCCATTTGGTGATGTCCAGGAGTTTAGTCAGTCCTATCTATTTAATCCCTAAAAGTGATTTCCTAAGGAAGTAGATGGACAGTGCTCCTACTAGAAGCATGTCACCAATCAAGGGCTACATGATCACCACATTGTCCCATGAATCAGAATACTTTTCACACCAGTCATAAAGAAACAACATTTGATCTCTAAATCAATCTTATAATTCCTGCAAAACTAATCTGAATGCCCAGAACAATTTGTCTTTTGTTTACATCTTTAGTATAAACCTTAGCATGATTGACTCTAAGGGACAACTGTCCCAGATTCACTTTTGTGAAGATGAAGGTGCTGAGGTAAGCATTTGCTCCGTACATAGCTGGTTCTCTGGTTTCTCTATAAATTAACAAAGAGCCACATCTTACTTACTTACTGATAATCATACTTATCCATTCTACTCTTTCGGTGTCTGGAAGATAAAGCCAGGAAGGCAGATTGCAAGTGTGCACCGTGAGGTACACAGCTCGCTCCATGCCTTCCAACAGTGCCAGCACATGGCACAGGTAACTGGTCTTGAGCCTGCAGCTATAGCAGCACCCAGCAAGCAGCCTAAGCACCAGCAGCACCCAACTGAAGATCAGCCCCTGGTGGCCAAGGGCAACCACTGACAGCTGCAGCATGAAGCTGTGGCCACTGCTGCATCCTCCACCAACTGTAGAGAATCAAAAGGAACCAGGAACTGTGAGAACACACTGGAAAGCCAGATGCAACATCACTCTGCAGGCCAGGCCTATGCTTCCAGTGTTCATACTACCCACCTAAGTCCCAGTGGGCCCTACAGAAGCAACACGTGTCCTGATGGTTCCAGTGGGCTCAGACCTCCGGGTTGACCCAGACCTTGTGCCCCAGGACCCCAACTTTACCAGCAACATGCTGTCATTTTTAGACAGGCTGCTGAAGCCCAAGGTGGGCTCCAGTTTACCCTCCAAGTACTTCTGGGGGAGGCTTGCAGGATCAGCTGCACAGGGCCACAGACCTATCAAAATCACCTGGAAGGAGAGAAGCCCTGGGGGAAGTGGGCAGTTCAGATGATAGGCACATAGCCCAGGAGAAGTCTGAGAGGGGTCCAGAGCCCTCACAGAAGCCTACTTGTACATCAGGCTAAGGAAGCCTATTACCTCTGAGCCCACAGCTTACAGTGTCACCTACACCCAAGGCTTAAACAGCACCTGAGACATCAGTCAAGCAAGAAGCTCAAACCAGTCACAGCTAACACACCTCAGGCCTGGCAATGGCCTCTGGGCTCTTATCTTCTGTACCAAAATGCAGCTCACTTCTCCTTGCTGAGGTAAATATGGCACTCCCATAGGTGACACGTAACTCCACCTAAACTGTTAGCACCCTCCCCCCGCTGAAAGGGATAGCAGGAGATTGACAGTCAACAGGGGTAGAAAATTGTATTGAACCTTTACGTCCAGCAATTAATGGGGAAATTCTATTGTTGTTTAGGACAAAGCCCACACTGTGTCTCCTGACAAGGGATGGCATTTGGGAGCTGAGCCTTAGCTCTGCCTCCTAGGGAGTCAGCCCTTGTATGGAGATGCCAAGTGAACAAAAACAGAAAAAAAAGTACCTCCCTAAACAAATAAATGAAAGACACACAAAAGAAAGAAAGAATGGGGATCCGAATGGTTACTTGCTGAAGAGACCAATGATGTGGGATTTCCCCTCTGTATGCTAGTAATAACATTGGTTAATGAATAAAAGCTGTTTTGGGCCCATTGAAGCACAGAATAGGGCAAGGCAGGAATTCCAGACACGTAGAGGAAGAGAGAGTAGGCAGAGTCAATAACTTGCCAATTAGCTGCAGCAGGAGACAGATGTCAGATGCTGGATGGAACCTTACCACCATAGGCCACAACCACATGGTGATATGCAGATTAATAGAAATAGGTTAATTTAAATATGAGAGCTAAACAATAAGAAGCATGTAGGCCAAGCAGTGTTGTAATAATACAGGTTATGTGTGATTATTTTGGGTCTGGGCAGCCTGGAAAGGAACAAGCAAGCAGTCTCTGCCTACAGACCAAGGGGCCTTTCCAAAGAAGGAAAGGCTGGGGATCCCAGTGCTTACCCATTGAAGGGACCAAGAGTCCTCTCACCAAAAAATGCACCATTTTGGGGACATTGAAATCAAGATGAAAAATCACAAAAAAAATATAAAATACAATTTGGGACATTGTACAGCATCAAGACTGAGAAGAGGAACATGATGAGAAACTGTTCTGAGCAAAGCACAAAAATTATAGACACAATGAAAAAAGGGACTCTAGCAAGGCAAGCTCAAAACTTGATGTTCCCGTTCTAGCTGCAAGATGTTGCTGGGCCCTAATGTCTTCCACAAAGGAGGAAGTGAATCAGCATGAAATCAGCAAACACAGACACCGGGAGTCAGGTAGAAGGCTTACAGCAGCATCTTTTATTTAACAACAGAGGAAAACTGATGTACTGTCCCAGTACCCAGATGTTCCCATCCATTGACAGTTGACATTTTATGCTTGTCTCTCATTGGCTAGGCATGATTAGGACCTGTGACAGCACCTGTTGCTAGGCACTCAGAGAACACCACTTAGTCACTCTTTGTTGGCTAGGCATGATCTGGACCTCTGACAGTGGCAGGCAAACTCCAGGTTGCAGTTTCTATTTTTAGTTGGCTTGAAAGTATCCTTTTTCTTCAGTTAGATTCTTAATACATTCCTGAGAAATCAAGCTAGGAAGTTGTTCTTTGTTTATGATGATCAAGGCCCTCTAGAACAGCTGAAGAAGGCACATATGGACTCAGAGAAACTGAAGCGACAAAAACAAAGCTGACACGTGCCTACACTGTGTCTTCTGGTAAAATATTATAGGTTTCAGTTAGCATATTCACAGGACTACTGCATGTATGAAGAGTGGGTCTCTGATTCTAGTACATCCTCAGGGGTTCTTTTCTGTCTGTAGGTTTACCTTTTCCAACTTTAATGTAGTGGTTTTCATTTTATCTTATTTTAGTTTATTCATCTTTGGTTTTTATCACTTAGAAGCCTGTTCTTTTCTAATGAAAGACAGAAAGAGATTCTGGAGGTGAGGTGACTAGGAGAAATAGATAAAAGGGAAACTATAATCAGGATATAGTTTATGAAAAAACAATCTCTTTGCAATAAACAAAAATGAAAAAATCCTCTAGAGAAGAGTCACAATAATCTATCTAAACTTTCTTTCTTAAAGAAAATGGGCATAATTCCTAAGTATTAAATATGAGCATTAGAGAGTAAACTCCTTCCAAGTGTGCATAACAGGAAGAAAAACACACTGTAAATTGATTAACAGTGGTAATGTCCACTGTTTCTTTATCATTATGACCAAGACCAATGTCCACAATAATAAACAGTTGTAATAATTTCTTTCTTTGCTAGGATGTAATGAGAGTAAATTTTGTTTCTGTTGCTATTTTCTTGTTTCAAATCACCAGACAATCGTATCAGAAACATTACTGGTGAGAAAAATCTAAGAACTAATGTCAGACTTATGTAATTTTGCTTTATGTGTAAAGGACATTTCATAAAGCAAGTAAATGCCCACCATCAGTTGAAAATATTATACTAGTGTTGATTCACTGATTGTACAAAAGAATCAGAAGTAATATAAAAACATTTATTAGGAAAACATTATATGGGTTAAATGGAAAGCATTGTAATCATCTCTACTTTTGATATATCTATATCATTATAGATTGATGGTTGTTTTACTTATCTGTTTATGTTTTCTAAAGAGACAGAGAAAGGCTATAGAGTTGGAAGGGGGTTTGGAAGGAATTGGGGGGAAATTATCAGAATTTTAGAATAAAAACACTTTTTTTTCAAAAGGAGATATTTATTGATTTAAATAAAGTCTACACTCAAGTCAATAAGACCATAGTAATAGTAATATTATATTCTTTGAAATTTTACTACAGACATATGTGATGCCAGTATTAGTTGCACAGATAAAGCTGTTTTGGAAATTTTAGTTAATTTAAATTTATTTCAAAGAAAAGGTCTATATTTTTTTTATTGAAAGTGCATTCTATTCCATTGAATACTTGTTTCTAAAAGTTAACCAAATGAATATTTTATTTGTTTAAACATCTTCAGAATAATTTACAAAAGACAATCTTTTTTCAATAAAATCTTTAATCTATAGAATTGTTGAGAAAATAAGTAATAGTGGACATATGTAGTGAAATTAGTAACCTCATAAAACATTAAACCCTGAAAGCAGTTATGATGGACTAGCAAGTCAATCATAGAGAAAAAAAATCTAAGAGGCTCCAATGTCATCAAAATTTAGAAAATAATGTCTATAATTTGTCAACAACCATAAAGTAAGACAAGAATTTTCCATAATTATGGATGCAATATATTTAGAGAGGCAAGAATCCTAGAGAAAAATACCTTCCAAAATCCAATTGAAGTAAAACAAGATTGGAAAGACTCCCAAAATTACAAAAAAAGCACAAATAAGAAAATAAAGTGAAAAAATGAAAATAGGATGAACAGACATGTAATGAACTATTGATAATTTGAACACTAAACAATGTATGGCAGTTTCTCTGAAACTGTATTGTTTGTTCTATAAGGTTAAACAGAATAAACTGCTAATTTAACAGCTGAAAGATCAGGAAGGAGATGGCTCATTAACTTCCATGTATTTTGTAGTTTAGAACAAAAAAAGTAAATATTTTAATATTTAGTTTAATTATTGGTATCAGCCTAGTGATAGTTGACTTCCAAGCCCCAGTTGATAGAACTACAACAAAATTCTTGCACTTAAACCTCAGTGAACATCTTCGGATAGGAGTCAAGAATATTGTTAGAGCCAAAAGACCAAAGGATCTGATGTGACATCAGTCTGTGTAGAAATGGTAGGTAAACTTTACCCATGGCATCTCAATAATATGGCTGCCTAAGTAAGAACTAATAAAGTACAGCAATATCCAGGCTAACATGGAAGGGGAGAAATCTACACATAGATAAAGAACTAAGGGAAACTTAGGAATCCTAACAAAGGAGAAAAACCTTTCCCCAGGCATGAACCACCTAATAAGTTTTACAGTAAAAGTGGCCAATCCTGAAATCATATACATGCAAGTAACAATAAATAGACTGACAAAATTATATCTATATAATTATATATTAATAATTTAGATATAATTATAATATACATATAACGATGAAAGAAAAAGATGATTTCAAGAGGGAGCACAGTGGGAGGTATGTGAGAAACATTGGAAATAAGAAAGAGAAGGGGAGAAGTGATGTATTTATATTTCATAAAAATATAATTAAAATTTCATTTTGTTAATGGCATCATAATCCAAAATAGTTTGGGGAGGTAGTACTCTTCAGGTGAATTAGCTTTAAGATAATATTCAATATCCATTCATGTCTTTAATCTTTCCTTTACTTCAAGTTTATTTATTTGAGTGTGTGTTGCAGTGCTGCATTCAGAAGAATGCATTCACAAGTGGATTAGCCTAAGCATAACAATGCAAAGCCCAGAACAGGACTTCGGGTATGTTACTTTATCACTTTCAATATTATTGTCTTGAAGCAGAGTCTCTCAGTGAACTGGAAGCTCTCCACTTTGTAGTATGGCTGTCAAGTAAGCTCTCAGAATTCTCCAGTCTCTATGCCTCCATGCTGATGTTACTGATATGTGCAACCATCCTCGGACTTTGATTGAGATACTCATGTCTGCACAGCAAGGACCCTTGCTCACTGAGCCATCTCTTCAGCAACTTTAATAATCTCAAAAAGTGCTACATATAGTCTATTAAAGTTTGCTCACCACACATAAATAAAATTAACCACCTTTGCATTGACAAGAAGATAGATATCTAGGATTATGACTGTAATGTGAAATACAGCTATTACTGCATTTAAATTTAACATTAATCTTTGTATAATGCACCTAAAATTTTTATGATATCCGATTGAGTTTATTTTTTCAGTATTATTCCAATGCTGAGGAAGATAAGTTCTCAGTAAATAACCATGGAAAATACATTAGTTTATTTGCCTTCATTTGTGAGAATAATATTATCGGGCCTGATATTTTGCTTTCAAATAAATTATGACTTGTCAAAATTTACATACTGTTGTCCCAATACTTTAGAACATCACTACATTGGAGGATAATTCATTTAAAAAAAGCAATGAGTAAATAACACTAATTGAATCCACTGTGTACTCACAAAAAGAAACACTAGATGTTAAATATTAGAGTGAGGAAAGACTATATGTCAAAACAATGAAAATTATTCTCTGCACAAATCAAGAGATGCCAAACGCATTGTCACCTTGATCTTACACTTACCACTGATAGAACTATGGGAACATCAATTTGTTTGAACCATAATGTGTACAATACCTCAGACCAGGTACACATGAAACCCTTAAACTTATCTATATTTATGACCTATAGATAAAAATTGCCATATAGTTTGTCTATTGTATATTAATGATTATCCTCTGTATTATCTTTCAAACTCAAGTATGGGGTGAGTACAATTGAATGTCTGCATATATTTATATGGCCCACTATAAACAAATACAGACACATTTGTTTCAAAATAATAAATGAGCCAGTAAACATCTGTGAATCTTTGATGCTTAAATTATAACTAGAATTAAAATCACACATTCTCTCAAAGCGGTTTAACAGGAGCTGTAGAGCAACATACATGTGGAAACATTAGATACACATTCAATAGGACCCGTGCCTATTATAGAGGTTAGAAAATAATCTCTGGACTTGAAACACCAAAGCAGCGCTGGGAGACTCTGTGGGAGTAAGGGTTAAATATGAGCATGTGTAAAGGAATAGCATCTTTCATAAGATGTGTGCAGAGTGATGAATTAAATTTCAGATGGCTTCCTGAAGCTAAAAACATCAAAATTCCATAATTGGTGACAAAGAAAAAGTGGGTTTTTATCTGAGAGTTTGTAAAAGCCATTAGTCTGCCATAATAATCTGGCAGATAGGCTGTTGATATTAAAAGTAGCTGCATTTGATGCATTTCAATCCTGCTGAATGAAATGATGTGTGCTTTATACACAAATAATTACTTCATTGCCTGCAAGGAAATTAAAGTAGATTATACAAATTTTCTCTTCGCCACCTGTGCACATTCTTCAGGACGCATGGGTCATGGCGTGTCTGCTCTTCTCACTTGTCCACTGAAACTGTTTTGCTAAACCACCACTTGTTTAAGGATCCCCAAGACAGGAATGGGATGTTTCCTCCAGATGACAGCTCTCAAGATAAACCTACACGCCTTACACTGTATGGGCAGTTCAACTGACAGATGTAATCCTGCGAGCATCAGGTGTGAAAATTCATTTACTCGTTTTAAAGATGAATCTGCCCTCAAATTCACACCATGAATACAGATTTTCATATTTTGATTTAATTGAACAGAAGCAATAAAAGAAACCTATTTCTTTTTCATTACTCCAAAGCAAAATGAAAACTACTAAGTATGTAGAGACAAATAATCTTCTGCTATGAATATTACATTACTATTGCTTTAAAATAGACATATTAAAATGGAACCATGGGATTAAAATTGCATTGATTTTGGTATGGGAAGGGAATTTTAATATTTACTGTTTTGTCTACTTGAGACAGGGTTGCATGTATTCAATAGTAGCTAAGACTAGCCTTGAACTACTGGTTCTCCTGCCTCCACTTTCCAAGTACTTGCTTAGTGGTAAAACTGTCATGTTTCCAATTGCATTCTAATTCAGATCTGCTGGTTGGGCTCTCTAGAGACCACCACAGACCATCTTCATGAATGTTAATATTTTAAAAAGCCTCTGAACAGAGAAGTGTTGCATTCTTCGTGGCTTTAATTTAAATACTCAGGAGTTTGTGGACAAAAGATAATGAGGTCCAGGCTACCCTGGGCTACCATGATATGAGGCTTTGTTCCCAGTCTTATTATATCTTGTCATGCCATGATATTCCTGGGAGGTTTGTTCATTCTTTATTCCTCCTCTCTTCCTTGCTTTCTTTCTTCTTTCCTTTTTTCTTCTCTCTCTCTCTTTTCTCTTTTCTTCCTAATTTCATTCATTCATTTATTCTCTCTCTATCTTGTGGGAAGCGTGTGAAATTGGAGAACTGATCTGTGGGAGAAATACTATCGGGAAAAGGGTGGGAGTAGAGGGAGGGAAACTGCAGCTTCCCACGGTCATGGCTGGACCTGGCAATCAAGTAGGGGAGAAAGGGTCTCAAATTCAAACAAAAGAGTTAGAGACACCCCCTCCTGTTGTTGGAGGCCCCACAAGAACACCCAGCCATACAACCATAACATATGCAAAGGGCATAGCTCAGACTCATACAGTGTTCCTTTCGTTGCTTCAGTCTCCCTCCATTAACTCCTATGCCCCATGCTAAGTTGATTCTGTAGGCCACGTTCTCCTGGTGTCCTTGACCTCTCTGGCTTTTAAAAGACTTCCTCCCCGTCTTCTTTGGGATTCCCTGGTTCCCTGGCTCTGCCCAGTGTTTGTCTGTGGTCCTCTTCATCTGTTCCCATGAATTTTTTGCTGGATAACGTCTCTCTCGGGACATTTGGGCTAGGCACCAACCAATGAGTGCAGCAAATATCATTAGGAATCATTTCATTGACCCCCCTTTTTTTATCTTCCAGTCCTGTTTGGTATCTTGACTGTCCTGTCTCTGCATCTAGTTGTTATAAAAACCACTTAATTCCAAGATTACCTATTTCCTGCCTGTTCCTTTATGTAATATGATTATGGTCAATGTGTCTTCCTGCATTACAAGCCTTCCAACATAACTTTGTTACAAAAAATATTAGAAGCATTCCATATTTATATTTTAACTTATTTATATAATATATTTATCAATCATCTTGCCTCAGGTTATCAGATAGAATTTAAAGTAAGCCAATTGTGGAAATATCCCAGCATCAGCATCTCTCTATCTTTTAAAAGAAATGTCATAATTCTTTATATTTGTCTTTTGAGATATGCTATCTTTATGTAGTTCAAGCTTCGCTATGAATGTACATATCTATGTACTTAGCAAGTATCTCTGTCTTCATTCAGTATTCTACATTCTCTTATTGTTATTCTTCAAAACTATTACTTTCAACTGACTTACCTTCAATTTTTTCTCAATCTTCTGATTACTCGTATCTCAGATTACTTTAACAAAATGATCAAATATTTCATTATTAAATTTCTCATCCAGAAAACATCTAGATATTCTTTTTTTTTCTTTAAATGATTTGTTCATTAACTTCATCAAATAATTTCTATTGAGTGGGACACCAACCTTACATTCTCTTTTACTTGTTTGCCATGGTTTCCTTTCCTTTTTAATAATATTATAACAGCTAACTTAAATTATATTTCTATTAGATACAATTTTCTTCCTGAAGAGGGTTCTCTGGGCAGTCCGACTGCTACTGTGCACATTTACTGTGCATGTTTATGTTCTGGAATAGTGTTTTAACTAGGCAAGGGTGTGTTACTTTTGTTTATGCTGCATTTTTAATAATGCATTGATGCGCATTTAATTATGAAAAGGTGTGTTGCATCTGTTTTACCTTGCCTACCTAAGGCACATGAATGGTGTAATAAAGAACTGAATATCCAATAACTAGGCAGAGGAAGGGATAGGTGGGACTGCCAGACAGAGAGAAGAAAAGGGAAGAGATTTCTAGGCTCAGGAGGAACGAGAGAAGGAGGAGGATGAAAATGAGAGAGATACACAGGATAAGAAGCCAGACAGACGCCAGCCAGCCAAATATAAAGAAGCAGTGAAAGCAAGAAATACAAAAAGAAAGAAGGTAAAAAGCCCCAAGACAAGACATAGATGAACAGAAATAGGCTAAGTTAAAAAGAGCTCATCAGAAAATAGCTAAACTAGGCTGAGCATTCAAAACTAATAAAAATTCTCTGTATCATAATTTGGGAGCTGTTTGCTGGTCCCAAAGAAAAAAATCCTTGTACCTGTTTATGTCCTATTCCTATGTCTGATAAACTTCTGTTAGAAAATGGACTTGTTTTTATAATACAAGAAGGCCACACTGTGATTCCTTCACAGAGAACACTGTCACCAATGTGTGTTATGTGGTTACTGTCTGTTTATTGGAAGGCTTTACTGGATTGTGTCTAGCCTGTGTTTTTTGGCATCAGCAAACAGAGAAGTTTCTGTGTATTTTATGTCCAATTCCAACAAAGGCTTAGAAAAATATTCCTCCTATTTCTTCAACCAAGGTTTTTTATCCTCTGTTGTGGGACTCTATATGTGTGCTTAGACAAACCCATAATGCTCACGTTAGGTTACAACCATTCCCTAGCCTTTAGTTCATATGTTTATAAATCTTCAACATCAACAAGAAATTAGCCATGTATTCATAATTACTTCACAGGAGTGAGTAGAACTATGAAACTATGAAGGTTTTTAATGACCAAAAGTTTTTTTTTTAAGTCCCTACTAATGTTTCTCTCCATACTTTTAACACTTGTCTCCTTTGAAGATTTTTTTTTTGGTCAAAACTTTATTTTCTCCAACTCGTTTCACTATGTCAGACAGCTGACTTGCTATCAATCTTTGTTCAATAGTTTTGAGAATATAATAATGGCAAGTTTTCCTTGACTATGAGATGTTTGAGACTGAGAAAATGAAAGAAGCTGTGAGAAGGTATTTCCTCTAAGAGAGAGGTTTTTCCCAGTGACATGTTTACATAGAGATACCCATGATTCTTCAGTGCAATGAATTATATTATGATATAATTCTAAATCAAAAATTTCCCCACATGTTCTTGCTTATAAAACTCACTTGTCAAATTTTGGTACTATTTTGAAAGCTATAATGTACTGACTAATGGGTGTATGCCTTTCGTGTCAGCCTTTATCAACACTGGTTCTCTCTTAGAAGCCACTCTGCCATACTTTCCCCTGTAGGATGAACTGTTAACATGAACCAAAACTAAAATATCCTCCCTTAAATGATTTCCAAAAGAAGGTTGGTCTTAGTAATACAAATGTAGTATAAGCAAATATAATTATCTATAAATGGACATCTCTACAGGCCATCAAGATAGCTCAGTGCATATTAAATCATCTCACCATCCCTGACAAACTGAGCTTACTAATTATGACTGGCATATATATTGTGATCTCCACACAAGTGTTTGCACAGGTGTGTATACATGTAAACACACACAAATAAGGGGTAAAATGCTACTCTTGAAAACATTATCAAGTTAAGTGTATTAATGTATAATTATCATTGCCGCCTCAGAAGACAGACATGGTAAGAAAAATAAGTAGAAACTTATTTGACACATCAGGAAGGCCTGTCTTATATCAATCAATCAATTGATTAATAAGATAAAAATGTGCTCAATCAAGATACTACACAGCAGAAAATATTTCCAATTAATGGAGTTTAGGCTTTCTTGGGGGAGTGGTTAGCTCAGTGTTTTTTATTTTTTATGTTTTTTTTTTTTTTTGGCTCAGGTCTCTATATACCACTTCTGTCCTGGAACTTAATATGTAAACCAGACCAGTCTTGAACTAATAGAGATGTCCCTATCTGTATCTTCCATAATATGGGATTAAAGGCAGGCACCACCTCATGTGGCTGAGTATGTAGATGTTTAAGGTTTAAGGTCAAGAAAAAGTAAGAAACTTTTTCCATACAATGAATAAAAAAGATAGACAATCTGTTTGAAAAAAAGTAGGTGACATATTTCAATAGACATATCTTTAAAGTTGGAATATAAATGACAAATAATTACATGCACATATGTTGAATCCTTCTGTCTATTGAGTAAACGACAACCAAAATCACCAAGAACTGCCATTTAATCCCTGTTGTGCTTATAATTAAAAGGCAGAAAGTTTTAAGAAGGATGCCAAGACATGTGAAACCTCATCCACTTTTGACTGGAGTAAAATCAAATAAAGTCACAATGAAACTGTGACTCTTCACAATTAAGTACAGCACAACAATATTGAATATCTACTGCCCCAAGAGAAACATTAAAATTTATGTCCATTTTTATATGACTACATATATAATATTGTTTACAACATGCCAAAAGTGCAATTTGTATTCGAATGTTCTCATGATAAATGAACGAACAAATAATGGTGCATGTGTCCTGTATTCTTACTAAGACCAAAACCCAGTGATGTGCCACTGTATGCTCTAGTTTGTGAACCTCAAGTAAACTTTCTAACATGAATAAAGGAAGTAAAATATCTTATATTGTGTGATGTGATTCATATGAAATATCTGACATTAGCAATACAGAGAGACAGAAAGTGACTTTTTGCAAGAGTGTAATGACAGAAAAGAATAGTGAAAAAGTAATTGTCTATAATTTTTTTTGCTGCAATGATGCCATTTTGAAATCTGAGAAAGCTGATAGTTGAACCCTGTTAATATAGTAGACATCATTCAAGTAGACATGGAAACTGATAACTTTAACGTTATCAAAATTTCATTTTAATTAAAAAGATGTATGCATATCTTCTTCATATACTTGTATAATCAGTACCTATGATGTATCATATTTTATCATTACTTACTAAACATGTTTAATTCATTTTTCACAAAGTAGCTGTTAGAAGTTAAATCTAAATTGCCTGGAATTTTCCTAATTGTGTGGGGAAACTATCTCTAATGCAAAAGATCCTACTCTTTTTAATACCTAATTTATTGTTTTCAATCTAGTTTTTATTTAAAAATATTATTTGATGATATTCTTCTCCCTTCCCAAACTCCTCCTAGATCATTCCCATCTCCCTTCTTATTTGTTTTCTCTCAATATCCCATTATTAATTCAAACAATAGAAGAAAATGCCTAGATTCCTTAAAAATGTTTGCTGTAGGCTAGAATGAAACTAACCCACTTATGATGCAAGTTCCATCTCTCCACTTGTATTTTGTGTAGCGTTTTCTTAGATCAGTGGTTCTAACCTTCCTAATACTATGATGCCTTAATATACTTCCTCATATTCTAGTGACCTGCTAACCATAAAAGTATTTTCATTGAAACTTTAAAACTGTAATTTTGCACGGTTAGAGATAGTAATGTGAGTATCTGTGCTTTCTGATGGTCTTCATCAACTCAGGTGATCCAAGAGGTCATGACCCACAGGTTGAATTTGAATTCAGACCCCCAAGCTGTCCCACTAGTGTGGGAGAAGTAGCCACAGTGTGAAAAGCTTAAGTGGGTTTCTTAAATCCTCCCCACAATTACTCATATTCTGAACATCAGCTGATCATTCTCTTCCTGATGGCAAAGATGCTGCATTTTGGGGTGTGCACAGTAAAGATAACTGAAATTTCTCAGTTGTGCTATCAAAGTACATTTTAGCCAAATTTGTGTGAGTTTATGCAATGAAACGTTGTTGACATGAAACCTCAGAGGTACAATTTCTTTTCCTAAATCTTATGTGCTTTTCTTATAATTAATGAGTGGAAGAATAAAATGTAATGCTTATCCTGAATATGGGATAGAGGCAGAAGGCTATGGCATTTGTTCTAGAAACATCTGAGCTTCAGGCTTCTAGAGATATGATCTATTTTGTCACCCACATATAGGCATAATGTGTTAGTTTGGTTTCTGCTCTTGGATGAAACTACCTGAGGCTGGACACTCAAAGACCACAGTGCTGGCATCTGCCTGTCTCTGGTGAGGATTTAAAGTCTCAGTGCTACCAGAATTTTCTAGTAGACATTTAAATTATTCAATCTTAGTAATGAATTCGAATTTTAAACAGTTTTACTTAAAAATTAAAATTGATCCAGTAAATCTCGGCTTCTGTTCACAGATGGCTCTACCTCTTTGGGGCATTTTTAGAGTGATGGAGAGGGCGTTGCTGGTAATTTAAATGACAAGAGCCTATTGGCATTCTGTGCATTTGGCAGTGATGCTAAACTTTTTGTGTCTGGTAAGTCAGTCCAAAACTTTTAAGAATATTCTTTTATTAGTGTGACTTTGGAATTAAATTAAAAAGAGATATATATAAAGTTTTACTTGTAACTATCTGAGAATACTAAAATATCCATGGAGAAATTAGAATCAAAAACATTATTGAAAGGTGGAATTTATACAGAAAAAATTCTAGGAGATAAGTTACAAAACAAATTTTAAAAAGAGTTTGTTTTTTTTTATACGAAAATTAAAGAAAAGTTATTTCCATCAACACATGCCACAAATATGCATCATTTGCATCTACTATCTGGTTTGCACTTCACATGTCTTGTCCACAGATGACAGCTTTCATATCCTTCCATAGGCCTTCTCATGAAATCAGGCTCCAGGCATGGATTAAATGTATAAGCCTGTTTACAGTCACCTTATATTATTATCACTTGGTCTCCCTTTAATTATTTTGTAAATTAACAAGAGTCTTAATTCTGTACAGAAATATTATTTTAATTGCATCTATAATTATTCTATATAATGATAGAATGACTCTTTATGATGTAACTAGGATATTGTAGTTCATCACTACAGGAAAGAAGATAGTGACGCCTGCATAAGTGGCATCACCTGACCACTTTAGCAGGTGAGGCATAGATTTAGTGTCCTTAATGGGCATTTGAAATCTGTTTGTGTTCTCAATGCCCCTAACCTCAACCTTTATCATCTTAAACACTCCACGTGATTTGCCCTTCTCATTTCCGAACTGATTGATTTCTCTCATCATCCAGACCATTCCTGCAGTTTGAAGTGTCCACCCCCTCTCTCAGTTGCGTAGTTAACTTTTCTCTCTCTTGCATTACGCTGGTTGCTTTCACAATGAAGCTCTTTCAGCTATTTCTTTGGGCTCTCGTTTTAGATTTTCATTGATAATATTTTGTATTCATTCATTTCTTTAGTAATCCATCCAAAGCATATATTCCAATGACACTGTAAGTTCCTGTTTTGTCAAAGTTTATAAACTTATTTAGTTAATTATTAGTTCATTCAAATATTCCAAACTTTTCAGTGAATTATATGCAGTAGGGTTCAATAAAATCTAACTAAATGTCCTTGCAAATGAAAAATGCAAATGTCAAAATATGCCCCAAAGGAAGCATATCATTCTAGATATTTTCTTTTTGAGTAACTAAGACTAGAATTGAATTCAATTCCTACTCCTGCCTACAGACTTCTGGGATTACAGGAATATGAAACCATGCTTATTAATTTGAGACATCTATTCATTAAGTGTTAATTATATGGGTAATGTAATGTTTGAATATGGTACTTCCTCTAGTTCATGCTAAATTTAATCCCCTTTGGGAGGCATTATGAGACCAGAAGCTTAATCTTCCTCTGGTGTTTAGATGTAGGACTATTGAGAAATGATTAGAATAAAAGTTATTAGGTATAGCTTCATGATTGAATCCTTGTGCCTATATATAGCAAGGAGACAGGCCACACTTTTCAGAAAGCCAGGCAGATCTTCTCTTTTCTCTCTCTCTTCCCCCAGAGAGAATACCTCATTCTCATGCTTAACACTACAACAGAAGACCAATTGCAGCCTGCATTCTCCTATCCACAACTCCTGTGGATGCCACAGATCGTGCTTTCCTAATATCCCTATACCATTCACCACTTAATCCTAGCCTCCAACACCAGCAGGCATTCCCTGTGGACATGCCACTCAGCAAGTCAGTAACACAGGCAACACAAGGACATCACATTCTCTAAAGATCCAGAGAGGAAACAGAAACCAAGGAACAAAACACCTACCCAACAAAGTAAGACAGAAATCAGCACTTAGAGTTATAATCATCCCAAACCCAGATGCCTAGACATCAGCATCATAAAACAGTAAGAGCCTGGGCAATGTGTCTCTACTAGAGTCCAGCATTCCTGCCAAGCAGTTCCAGAACATTCCAAGATAGCTGAAGCGCAATAAAAGACCCCAAAACCAACTGTATGAAGATGATAGAGGTTTTTAAATGGTAAATGAATAATCTCTTAAAGAAACCCAGGAAAAAAAAACCTATTATACTATTTTTGGAAAATGTCTGATTTTATCTGATACAGTCATATTTTACATGCCTGTACATCAGATCAGGCCTAAGGTAATGTAGATGTGTCCTCTACTTGCACTTACATAAGAGCACATTATGAAAACTGCTTTCTTTTCCTCTCTAGAGGTTTGTTTTTTTTCCTTTATTTATTTATTTATTTTTTTTCTCCATTAACAGCTTTAATTGGGTGTGGGGCAACAGAACTATTCTTAGCACAATTATGGGTGTGGGGTTCCCTGCAGACTCGCCAGGGTGATGGTTCCTGTAATGATTTTTAGGGGGAAACGCTCTCTAGAGGTTTGGATAATTCCCTTTTGACCTCACACAGGTGGACAGACCAGGTTGCTAGGTTGGAGACAGATTCCCTTATTCTTTTCCCTTGCTGATTGTTAGTGGAATGCCTTGCCCTGCAAAAGCTACCTATATTCTATTCACTGTGTCACCTTCAGAACTAGAACTAAGCAGCTATGTCCTTACTTTTAGTATCTCTACCTTCCATCTCCATCTCACAAAATTTCTTTATTTATTAAGGACAGAGTAGAACAGAGTATCTCATCTAGATAGTCCACTGAGAATAAGCACCCAGTCCTCAGACCACTAAGTTTAAACATATGCCTAAAGATTTCTCTCCCTTAGTGGAATTTACATAATCTGACAATGGATAGATAGATATTGTTAAAATGGAAAAACAACACATTCAGTCTGCAAGCATTACTTTACCTTTCTCTTCAGACCTTGTCCTTGCATGAGAGCACCTGACAACTTTTGCCTGGGGGCCACACTCCGAGATTGTCTGAAGACTCTCTTACTTTATGGGTAGTCCTGACTGTTCTTCTGAGTATGGACTTTTAGACTTCCTCTCCTAGTCTCTCTTCTCAACTAATCCCGTTCTTTCTACCTTCACTAGCTTCAACCCGGAGCTGAGAGCAGGACCAAGATGCAGTTGCTCATGCTCTATGTGCTCAATCAGCTTCCCAGGACAGTCTATGTAAATAAGGCATTTGCTGTCCTTTGGGCCAGTCAGCAGTTCTTGTGGTACTTGGTATACTCCCTGACCCAGGAGTTAAGGTAATCATAAGGAAAGGGCCTATACCCAACCAAATTCTAGATCAGTACAACTAGGAGGTTACAGGGAGTACTGACAGACAAGCATTTACCTGATATACCATTGCCCAGCTGTAAACATTTAACTAGAGCTCGCACCGCCTGTGCTCCATTGACCCCATTGGTGCCTCTGAATAAGGCAGACGTAATCCTAGAGGATTAGTTCCCAATACACTTTGGTGGATGGATGTCACTCATTATGCCACCTTTGGCAAACTTAAATATATACATGTAATTATGGACACCCATTTTTATTTTTTGTATGCTTTGTCCCAAACAGGAGAGGTCACACAAGCCATCAAGGCATTAAAGACAGCAATGTTAGTTATGGGGGTACCCTGGGCAATAAGAACTGACAATGTTCTAGCATATGCCTCTCAAACTTTTAAGGACTTCTTACAGAGCTGAAAAATCAAACACTCAACAGGGATTCCCTATAATGTCTAAGACTGGGTTAGTATAGAAAAAATAAACTGCTCCCTAAAAGGAGAGTTGGCTAAGGTCTCCTCAGAAAATAAAAAGGATCCTCACCAAATCTTGGTAGAGGTCCTCTTCAAAAAAATTTCTTGGACTTTTATGAGAAGATCCTTAGTCCTGCTTATAAACACTGAGTTGTTTGTTCTTGGGGGAAATATTATTTATTTGCATGAATGTACCTTTGGCTAATGATTCGATAAGCCCTAACAAATTTTCCTACAGAAATCCCACTCAGGTCAGTAGGACATATGCACTAACTCAGGTTAGTAGAACATATGTAAACTGTACAACAAACCTCTGCATGCTGGCTGTCTGCTAGAATCATAAAGAAGCTTCTCGCATGGTCCTGGTATGTATTCCCACATTCTTGTGGGTGTCTGTTGCCAATGTTACCCATTATCACAAGGTAGATCTTTTAAGTCCCACTAGACTAAAGAGAGATTTTGAAATAACTACAGTCATCACTGCAGCCATATTGCTTGCAGTAGCTGGAGGAGCCATCACTGTGTCCTCTCTCATTTAAACAGGAGCCCTGGCCAATACCTTAAACACATCCATAGAATAATCAGGTACAGCCCTCAGCAAACAACAGCTAATTAATGCTCACTAATTGATGCTCACTAATTACAGCCATTATAAATTTATAACAACAAAATGAGTTATTAGATAAAGAATAAAAACCTTTTGCTATTTGGTAAGGACCAATTGTGATCCTTAATTTCAGTGTCGTTGCTAAACTCCATATTGAGTTTCTAATATGTCTTTGGCCTGTCAGAAACTAAGAGATAGCTTATTGAGACCAAAGAGTCAAAGTTTGTTAATCCTATACAATTTATACTACATTTTTGTCAAAGTATGAGATCACATAAAATCCCTGCTAGACCCCTCTAAATTTGTTGAATGGTGTCTTGTGGCAGGGGTCGTTGTGGTTATAACATTTCTGCTTAAGTGACTCCTACAGCCAAGATCCTGACTACAGTGGGTGAACAAGGCAACACTCCAGGTGTTAATGGCTGTGGAGTGTGCTGGATCACAATCTTTAAGGGAGGTGGCCCATGTTTGTCTAACACAAATACACAAGGCCATTTAAAGCCAAAGTTCTCCTAAAAGTCTCCCCTTGCTTCTGACTTCTTAGGACCTTCCAGGAACCCAACCCTTTGAGGACTAGTAGTCAAAGATGGGTATGAGCCTGTCCAACAGGCCAACCTAAAACAGGCACAGCCCAAAATGCTGGGGTCCATGAGGTGGGGTTATAAAAAGCCATAACTCCAACTAGATTGCCCAGTAAAGATAAAAATAAATAAAAAAGATAAGATGAGTCAGGGCAATAGTGCAAGCACAAGCAACTGTATGCAAACTCACTACAAGTAAGCAAAATTGACCAAGAAACCTGTCAGTGAACAAAATAATGGTAACTAATTACACACATTTCTAGATAATCACAACATGCCAGCAGTGACTACCAGCTTTGAAAAGACCAACAAGAAACTTTCCTGTGGCAGCTTAATTTCCTTAACCCCATAATAAATAGCTTCTGTATTGGAATCTCCCAGAGTCTGTGCTGTTGACTTCTCATCTTCTTACACCCAACCCCCTGGGAAATGGGGACTACACACAGGCAGCAACAAGTCAGCAAAAACTACAGACTATTGCTCAAATTGGACCCTGGGTAACATTCACGAGCAAATACAAAGTAGGTTTGAAATTGAAAACAATTATTCTTAATTCATAATAACAAACTAAAGTGAAGAAAAATCTATAATAGTCTACAAAATAATTACATTTTAATTTTTCTTATTTAATTCTTATAAATGAAGAATTCAGTGGAGCAAAAGAAATAATTTCCTAACCAGTTACTATACTAAGGAAATTATTTTAACTTTGGCAAATCTAGGAGTGAACATCTCAGCACAGCTAGCCATAACCCCATGACAGAAATGGTGGAAACAGGAGGTCCTGAGAATGGTTTTACATTTGGCAATGAGAGTGGGAATCCTGAAGCATTGTTATCTGTGAGTTCTGCAGGCAGAGTGGAGGGAGATACAGCAATAAAAAGAAAAGTAAGTGCTACAACTTGAGATCGAAAGGTCAGTGGGAGGAATTTCATTTGAAGTTCAGTATATCAGTCATTGCTCCAGCTACAAGGGAGTGAAAATGACCCCTGGGATGCTGTCTTTTCTGGTTTGCTAATTGCATCTTCCTAGCCAGCACTAGAAAAAGGAATGGGAGTAATTGGTGTGGCCTGGTAAATTCTGGGGACTCCCTGGCCCGATTTCATTTACAGCAAATAACCCATCATGAGGAAATATTCAGTGCATGAACTCAGCCTGCCAGACTTCTGCATAATGACTTCCTAAGGAAGAACAGATGGAGAAGTTATTTTCTGTGTATGTTTTGGGCATAAATATACCTGGCACCCTAACCTAAGGGGAATATCGGAAATAGCCACTCAATAAATGTTGAACCTGAATGAAAGCTGCCAATCTGCTTGTCAGGAGTTTGAGGGAAACCATCTGGTCGTATCTGCAATGAGTGCTTTCTCAAGAGAAATAGAGGTGAGAGCCACTAAGCAAAAGGAAGGGTCTGTCATCTACTATGTGATTTAGATGACATGTTGTTCTGATGACGAGCACATGCCACTGATAATGCAAAGTTAAACACATCAGTATAAAATTGGTACTGGGTAGGGGGAAAAGAAAATGCAGATGGGCTTTATTTTTTAAAAACTCCAGATGAATAGCTAATGAAGAGAGAGATGAAGTTGGAATTTAGAAATTGTTGATTAAACAGATGTTGCTCCAAACACCTCTCTACCACAGAAAACTTTCTCATTTCAACAACTTTAGAAACTCATTTGCAGAAATATAGTGTGTCATGAAAATGAGTTACTTAACATTTTAATGAGCAGTTTTTAAAACGTGGGTTTTTTTATAAAGAAAATGAATTTAGACTTGTTTTTATTTGTTTATAAATAGTATAATGATAACCATAATAATGGATATCGAACTCAAGGGGTTAGATCTCAACAATAAAGTATCTGCCGAATGATATATAAATGTATTTATATATTTCAACCAATTTATATGACTATTGAACTTTTGTGTTATGAAATGCCTCCTGACTCCCACTTACCCAGAATATAAATTGCCAAGATTCTATTCTTCATTGTAAACTCCCGGTCTTGCATTAGCCTATACTTACTGATAATCCTTGTCAAATATCTGTTACATACTCTCTGGAGGGTCACCAGAGAAGCCATGCATAATGTTTTCCCTAGAGTGTTATTCTAAGCCAATGTTGTTAAGCACATTGATAAAATATATGGATTTTCATTTACTCCTTGAGAATTTCATACATGTATACCATGTCCACCCTTCTTACTCCTATCTGACTCCCCAAACGTTTTTCTCCCTCTGAAATTTAAGTATCTTTTTATTTTATAAGTCGCACTTTAAGTCCAATTAGTTCTGGTCATATGTTCACGTGTGTGGGTGTCATCTGGAGCGTGTTTTACCTTCCAGATATCACATCCCTAATGAAAACTGTCTCTCTCTACTCTAGCAGTAATTGATTGTCAGTAAGGCATTAGCTATGGGTTTGAGTTCTGGTTCCCTGCCTTCACATACTGTAATAATTCTGTTCTAAAGAATGACTCAATAATATCAAATTAAGCCATTCCTACTTATCTGTTCCTTTGAATATTTGCATTATCTACTGTGGGTTTGGTGCATATTTTGGATACATCATGAAGCAGAAACTGCTGGTTCAAATACTGAGCCAACTACTAATTTGCTTTATAACAACTGGATCATAATAATTAAACAGAAGACGGAAGACATCAGAAACCCAACGGAGGAAATCAAAGGACAATGGATTCTGGAGGAGTGTATACATTTGCTGTTGTTTGTTTTCTGGCTTTTGTTTCAAATAATAGCAGAGACTTTTACCGGAGAATAAGAATAACTTGAGTCAAGTTGGGAACTAAGAAGAGTTGCTGTCTATTATTTTATTTGTAGTTGACTAAGAAGGGAAACATACACATGCCTGATCAGAGGACACATTCTTCAAAACAAGCATTAAATGTGATATACTTGATAGATGGAGTAAAATAAGTACAAATTCTGGGTGAGTTTAGTTCTAGAGGAAAAAAAAAACACACCGGGTGGGTGTATGGGAACATTTAGAAGGAAGGAGATGTGTGTTCTCACTTTTTTGTTTTTTATTGTAAAACAAAAATATTTCATAAGATATCATATATATATATATAGCTCTAAATTAATATTTTTTCTAGATTGTTTACAGGTTGTGGTTATTATAAATAAAGCTTTTATGAACATAGTTGAGCAACTGTCTTTGTGATATGATTTAGCATCCTTTGGGTGTATGCCCAAAAGTGGTATCATTGGGTCTTGAGGTAGATTGACTTCCAATTTTTTGGGAAACCACCATAATGATTTACAAGTTTTCACTCCCCCGAGCAATGAGGAAATGTTCCCCTTGCTTCAAATCCTCTCCATTACAAGCTGTCTTTCATGTTGTTGATCTTAGACATTCTGACATATGTAAAATGATATCTCAGTTGTTTTGAGTTGCATTTCCCTGATGATTAAGGATGCTGAAGATTTACTTAAGTATATCTCTGTCATTTGAGATTCTTCTGTTGAGAATTCTGTTTAGATCCGTACCCAGCTTTTAGAAATTGGATTATTTGGTTTGTTAATAACCTAGATTCTTGAGTTTCTTATATATCTTGGAAATCATCCTTCTGTCCAATGTGGGTTTATAAGGATCTTTTCCCATTATTTAGGTTGCCATTTTGTTCTAATGAGTGTTCTTTGCCTTACAGAAAATTTTAGCAATGGAGCAAGCAGAGCTTGAACTGGCTCTTTCCTGTGACAAGGTAAGATTTCCAGTGGAGGGACTGAGACATTGTCTCAGCCACACAACCATTGGCCTACAGTCTGTCCTGTCTACAGAAAGTATAGGAGATTGGTGCCTACCTCAACTGTCATCAGAGACCCTTCATCAAGTAACTGATGGAAACAGATGTGATAACAAATACCCAAGTATTGGATGTCACTCAGGGAAACCTCCTGAAGAGAGGGAGAAAGGAATGTATGATCCAAGAGGGCAAGGACATTCCACAGAATCAACTAATCTAGGATTTCACAGATCTTGACCAATGCACAGGGAGCCTGAATGGACCAACCTAGGGCCTCTACATATAGGTGACAGTAGTGACCTATATAGACTGATCTACTTGGATGACCCATAGCAATGGGAGCAGAGGCTGTCGCTAATGCTTTGGTTGGCTTCTGGGAACTGATTCTTCACACTGGGTTACCTTATACATATTAATAATAATGGAGCCTTAGTCCTACTTCAATTTGACACACCATGCTTTGTTGACACCCATGTGAGACCTGCCCCTACCTGGACAGAAAAAGAGGAATAGTAGAAGGGGGCTCAAGGGAGGAAAGGGGGAATGGAGGAGATGAGGGGAGAAAACTGTAGTTGAGATGTAAAAGAAAATATTATTATTATTATTATTATTATTATTATTATTATTTGGTTTTTCAAAACAGGGTTTCATTGTAGCTATCAAGTCTGTCCTGGACCTAGCTCCTGTAGACCAGGATGGCCTCACACTCACAGAGATCCCTCTGCTTCTGCCTCCTGATTGCTGGAATTAAAGGCATTTCTTACCACTGCTCAGTTTAAGATTTTTTTGGAAATTAATAAATTTAATTAATAAAAAAGAAAAATGTAATTACTAAAATTTTTTTGACCTTTAATTTAGCTTCATCATATGTATTGCCTTAAGCAATTATGAGACTACTTGTTGTTTTGTGACTGTGACTCAGAATTAGCAGCCATATCAGTAAAGTCCTTCAAACTCCAACAACTACTTCCTGCTGTCTTATGACCTCATATCTATGTGCACACATAGAAGACAGGACTATGCATTTTCAGGCAGATAATTCAGTAACTATAGAGATATCTCAGTGTAGCCTAAAATAATTTACTTTATTATGTTAAACACCATAGCTAGAAGAGTAGGAACCAGCATAAAATATTCTAAAACTTATTCCATCTTGATCAATGTATTCATATCCTCTCTCCTTTACAGATCATACAGTGGTTGTGAAAAACTTTATCAAGTGGGGATTAAGAGAACAATTGTTATCTTAGTGGGAAATTTGCATGGTTTACAACATGACAAATGCTCTCACAAAATCTTCTATCTAAACTTTGATCTTCTCCAATTTTACACTAATACAAATATCAAAAATTTTGGCACTCCCTTAGCCTTAATACATGGAGAAGTACCACTTCTTAAAAGAAATAGGATGCAGATCTTTAGAACGTTAGACTACCTTGTTATCTTTTAGCGTTTATTAGAACAATGGATTTGAGCTGTTTCTGGGAGAAACCACATCTGTAAAATGAGGTTGACATTTTCAATGCCAATTACATTCCCTGTCCCTTAGAAGTATGAAATGCAAAAATCAAACAAATTGAGCAATTTAATGATAATGATAGTTCAGATTTATAAATAATACAGGATTGTTAGAAATAGTTCCTTTTTTCTATAATTTGTATCATGTACTTAGTACAGAAATACGAGAAAAAAGTAACTTCTATAAGATAAATGAGAACTCTTGAGAACTCTAAAGGGCTACTTAAACATATTACTTATTTAAATCCCAAGAATTAATTTATTTTAGCAATATGATAATATGATAAAATGTCTATATGGAGTTCAGATAAAGCATGGGTGAAGGAGCTTTGGGGAATTCCATATGAATGAAATGGCATAGTGTCCTATGAGTCATTCACAGTCTTGTGGAAGTGAAGAAGGATGCCAAAAAAAAATCCTACACTAGCTCAGAACTGAGTATAATAAAAGGTTATTTATTTAGGGGTAGATTTACAGATCACAATTCTCTGCTCAAATGGGGAACATCAACTGAATCCAGGAGCCAGGAAAGAGGCTAGACATGGCTTTAGACCCACATATATAGTATAAGAGGCCATGCCCAAGTGGGCATGTAACTTAAAGACTACTGGTGGTAGGAATTCCTACAGCATGGAAGTATCACATAGGGTATTAAATTATGAAGAGTAGAGTTAATAAAGAACAAGTCAAAGCAGAAAATAAGAAAGAGAACAAGATGAGTTCAGGGCATGACAGGAGTGAAAGTTTTGTAGGAAGAGTCAGCCAGTTTTCTGATAGGCATCCTAGGCTCCATTAATACAGATGCACAAAGATGGATGATATATTTTAGGCATATAAGCCCCTAAGAGAAGATGCTGAACAGGATCATTGAGATGTCAATAATTTAAAGACATTGCCTTTTAAATTACTTAAAAATCTTGAGAAAGGTTGTTTCCCAATTTTCTGAGAATTTGCTGACTCCAAAGGGCCTGTACAACTTGCATTTCCACCAGAAATGCAGAAGTGTTCCCTTTCCCTCACAACCTCTCCAATATAATTTGTCATCAGTGTTTATGATGGAAAAGAAGTCAAACTCTCATAGTTTACATAAGCGATCCCAAAAATTCTACCAAGGAAATTCTACAACTCATAAACACTTTCAGTAATGTAGAAGGATATGGATTAACTTAAAAAAATCAGTAGCTCTCCTGTACAGAGATGATAAAAGGGCTTGTGAAGAAATAGAGAAACATTATCCTTCACAATAGCCACAACTAGCATGAAATACCTCGGAGTACTCTAACCAAACAAGTGGAAGACTTGTATGCAGGAACTTTAAATCTCTGAAACATAACCCAGAAGAAATAAGTGTTAAATATATCTTGATTTTAGAGTTATAACCACTATAAATGTTAGAAAATACAATGTGGGCACCAAAAAGATAACTTAGCAGGTAAGCATGTTTGATACTATAGCTTAAAACCTGAGTTCAATGTTACCCACATAGAAAAAGAGAACTGATTCCCACATTTTATCCTCTGACTTCCTCGCATGTACCAAAATACTCCTCAAGACCTCAAGGTAAGTGTAGGTTAAAATGTGTTGTTTCTATGACCTGGTCTGTAGTATGTTCTCAGGACAAATTCTGGACATTCTATAGCTATTTAGTCATTGTTCAGTAGTTTATCAAAGAGTTACGCAAGTACAGGATACACACACATGCCAAGACTTTTCTTTGACAGGCAATTGAGAAGACCTTATATCTTTCTTAGCAAGCAAGAACTACTTAAAGTACTTTTCATGTCACAAGAAGGAGGTGCTGAGAGACAAGACTGACCCAATCCTATTGAGGTAGAATGATGATGTAGAATAAAGTAGATTAACCTGGATATCTTGAATTATATGACTCAGTTATCTACAATTAGCAACTATGAAATTACTGTTATAGTGTGGCCTTTATTTTATTGAAAGAACAAACTGCTATTGATAAACTCGACATGTTACTTGATAACTGTAATTACCATTAAGAAAACTGTCTCAAGGGAATTATGGAGTCCTAAATCTTAAAGAATTTTATTTTTCCTTGACTGCTGAGTCAGATTTAATTATAGACAGATGTGGAAACATTATTAAAAGAATGTGTTGTATCATTGGAAGTCTCTGTTAAAAGACTCAAGGAAATTATGAGTTTAGATATAGAGATACAAAATCCACTGACAAACATATAAGCTATTGATATAAATTGCATTTCTCATATTCAGTGTCTGTTTGCATTTCACACAGATATTTATCAAACTTTGATCTTTTCTCATGAAGTACTGAGAAGCACATAGGTTTTAAGGAAAACCATTTAAAACTCCTGGCCAAAGATGTTTGGTTAAATGAGACGTTAGGCAAACAGTTGCATGCATATATGAACATGCAGTCTAAGCCTCTCCTCCCGATTTATTGTCCCTCTGGTACTAGGATTAAAGGCATGACTCCCTAGTACTGTAATGAAAGGTGTGAGCCACACTTACCTGGATTTGCTTCAGCATTGATCTTGTCTAGCCCAGGGTGGCCTTGAACTCATAGAGATTCATCTGCCTCTGTCTCCCAAATCCTGGGATTAAAGTGTGTGCCACCACTGTCTGGCCTTTAGCTTTGCCCTTCTGATCTTTAGGCAAGCCTTGTTTATTAAAAAAATAATTAAAATGCACTATAGAAACTATTTGGAAAAATTTTAGAAGTATGACCTAGTAGGAGCAGGTGTGTAAGTGGAGGTATACCTAGAAGATTAAGAAGATTTTTTCATTCTAAGTCATGTACTCCCTTAGTGTCGATTGCGTTTTGGGTGGGCTACTCAGTCTAGCGGTTTGTAACCCACCCTGCAATCAGTTATTCCAGGGTGTTGGAGGGGTGCTACCTGGAAGAAAGTGAGCTAGAAGAGAAGGAGAAGACCATGCTAAGTTTGTCACGGCCTCCGTTTATTAGGGTCCTGGTTACAGCTTATATAGCCCCTGGATGAGGGCTTGGGGGGCAGGGTACAGGAGCACGGAATCTGGCTGCGTGGTCAGGTAGGCCAAGAAGTCACAAGTTGCCACACCTAGTTCCCTGGATAGCTGGAATGTGGTGGGTTCCGCTAACAGATAACTCTCCATTAAGAGCTTAATTGGGTGTGGGCAGGTTTTGTCAATAGAAGGATTCTTAACACAATTATAGGTGTGGGGTTCTCTGCAGCCTCCCTAGGGTGATGGTTCCTGAAATGATTTTTAGGGGGGAAACGGCTCCTAACACCCTAGCTTTGTTGTAATGTACTAAAATGTGAGTTCTCACTGTCTGCCCTTTTGCCTCACCATCCTGGACTCTAAATATCTGAAATTATAATCCAAATTAAATGCTTTCTTTTATAAACTGCTTTTGCCATGATGTGTTATCACAACAATAGAAAATAAAGCAAAAGTACTTACCAGAGAGAGTGTTTTTGTGGTCATTGACATGATTCCATGTTTTTTATTTTGTTTTGTTTTGTTTGTTTGTTGGATGAATTACCAGGATTGTGGAACTATTGTCTAGCCAAGTGATAAAACACTGTAATAAGAACTTAATGGCTCATCCTAGTAATATCTTGAAGACAGTGGTTTTGAGAGTTTTGTGGAAATTGGACGACCAGTTCAGAGGTTTTAGAGTGGCTTGACCTGGCAACTTGGATAGAAACTATTCTTGTCATATTTTGACAATGGATGTGGCTGCATTTTATCCTTGTTCTAAGATTTTACCTGAGACTAAATTGAAAAAAAAATAATGGACTAAGTTCTGTGGGGAAAGTGATTTTAAAATAGCCTAATATTGCTTCTGTTGCATGGTTATTAGTAATCATTCTCATGCATGTCTACAATGAGACAGAGCACATGGGGCTTAGATAAATAAAAAAATGCATAGTTTAAAGATAAAAGAGAACACAGGAAGATTTAATGTTGGAGATAAGGATTGTACTAAAAGAGATAAGAAGAGGCCTGACCCAAATAAAGGAAGGGTGCCCTCATGGCAAGATTCAATCTATCTAAACCTACAACTTGTGAAAAGAAATTCCCTGATGAAAAAAGAAGGAGTGGCGTTCGATAACAGAAATGGAAAGCTTCTGTAAATTTAATTTTAGAGAGGAAGGAAAAGCAGGCAGTCAGACTTGACGGTGTAGTCACAAAAGAGACATGAGCAAAGTGGATGTGTAATCTTCTGTAATTATGGACTGACAGAGAAGCTAGATACCGAGGCAGCGAGTCCCTGCATGGAGACCCTAGGAAACCACTGAATGAAGTCTTTAAAGTGAAGCCTGAATTCTATTGGAGACCTTAAGATATTGTATTATAGATCTGTGAAGAATCTGCCAAAGAGAGCTGTGGAGCGGAAGTAAAACCAACACTACAACAACAACAACAACAAAATGTGTTTTGTAAGCTGCAAAGATAGAAGGGCATACCATCTAAGCCTTTTTCATTTGGCAGGGAGCTATAGGATTTGGAGATTGAATTGATGGCTATTGATTTTACTTTGGACCAATATTTTCTCACCATTCTCCCATTCTTTTTTTTGTGGAATATTAATGCATATTACATGCCTCTTTGTATCAGAAAAATGTAATTTACTTAGCCTGTGTTTTTTACAGGTGAGTTGAGTTTATTTATATTAAGGGATATTAATGACCAGTGATTGCTCTCTCCTGTTAGTTTAGTTTTTAGTGTTGGTGATGTTATTTTGTGTGTTTTTCCCTTCTTTAGGATTTGCTGCTGTGAGATCATCAATTTTCTGTGTTTTTGTTGATATAGCCAACTTCCTTGAGTCGGAGTTTTCCTTCTAGTACTTTGTGTAAGGGCTGGATTTGTGGCTAGGTATTGGTGAAATCTGGTTTTGTCATGGGATATCTTGTTTTGTCCTTCTATGGTGATTGAAGGTTTTGCTGGTTATAATAGTCTGAGGTGGCATCCATGGTCTCTTAATGTTTGCATAATGCCTGACCAGTACCTTCTGGCTTTCAATGTCTCCAATGAGAAGTCAGTTGTAATTCTGGTAGGTCTGCCTTTATATGTTACTTGGTCTTTTCCTTTGCATCTTTTAATATTCTTTCTTTATTCTGTATGTTTATTGTCTTGATTATTATGGGGCAAGGGGATTTTTTTTGAAGCAGTCTATTTGGTGTTCTGTAAGCTTCTTGTATCTTCATATGCATATCTTTCTTTATGTTGGGAAAGTTTTCTTCTAAGATTTTGTTAAATATGTTTCCTGTGCTTTTTACTGGTGTCATGTATCTCTTTGTGGTATTGCATGTGTTCTTACCTTTTCTATTTATCTTTTCCTCTGATTGGTGTAGTTGGGGCTGTCTGTGACTCTGGTGATTAATTTTCCAGGTACCAGGGGATCCAAGACTCTGATGGTTGCTACTTGTGTTGCAATATCAGGGCCACAGTTCCAGTCACGCTTTTGGTCACTCCATGTTCCTGGAGATTGTTCGGCGCTCCTGGGGTTTGCTCTGCAATATCAGGGGTCATTGGGCCTACACCCGCAGAGATTGCTTCTTTGGGACTCTTTCTGCTATGGGCCTGTCCTGACAGAGGTCCTGGCTTAGGCCTACTCTCTTGGTGGTTCTGGATTTGTGCTCTGGATCCACAGAAGTCTCCAGTTCCAGCCTACTTCCTCAGAGTTCCCAGATTATGCCTGGACCCACAGAGATCCTGGTTCTGCCCTATTTCGTCCTAGGTGAAGGGCTCAGCCCTGTTTCTGTAAATGACCCTGGTCTTGGTATGCTCCTGTGGAGGTCCCTGGATTGGGCAGGGTCCCACAAAGGTCTCTGTCTCAGGTCTACTCCCTTGGAGGCCCAGACACAGGTGCACCCAGACCCACAGAGTTCCTGGCTCAGGCCTGCTCCCTCAGAGGTTCAGACTCACACCCACACCTGCAGTGGTTTCTGGTTCTTGCCTTTTTCCTTGAAGGACCCAGACTCACATCAGAACCTGCAGGGTTCTCTGGTTCATGCCTACTTTTTCAGAGGTTCTAGACTCCACCCTGGACCTGCAGAGGTCCTGGTTCAGGCCTACTCCCTTGGAGGACCCAGACTCATGCCTGTACCCACAGAGGTCTCTGGTTCCGGGTCTTGCTGCCTTTTAATACCTGAAGAACAAGATGAAAAGTGAAGATGACAGCTGCCTTTTCATCATGAGGATATACTGAAGAGAGTTGCAGGATCCTATGTAACTAAAGGTAACACAGCAAAAGGCAAAGCACTATGTAACCACCAAAGAGAGATCACAAGGTTAGAGTTTATAGCCAGTCAAAGTACATGTGTATTAGCATTTTGGGTCAGCCATGCAAGCAGGAACCAAAATAATATTTCTCTGTGGGATATGTTAATCTTCTACCCAAATCCAGGCATGGGCAATGTAGAGCTTATGTTGTGACTCTGTAATATCATCAAACAAAAAGCATCTTAATTTGACTCTCCTACTGTATCAAGTAACCCCTTTATACATGATCCAGATTCCTCTCCAGTTCCTTCCAATTTACGTGGGATATATGTGAAAGAAGGATAGGTTTAGGAACAGAATAGGTACTCTGAAATTTTTACAAGCCAATTAGATATGAATCCCTTCAGTGAAAACTCAGTCACTGAAAATATAGAGCTCAAAGGAAAACTAAGAATGCATCCCTAAGTTTAGAAACTCAAAAAGGTCTCTAGCAGTATTCAAAGATGTCCTTACAGTGAGAGAAAAAGAAGCTAACTCTCCTTTACTTACAGTAAGGGAGATCCAGAAGACTATTGTCAGGTGTAAAGGTGTGGGTGACATTAATGTGGACAGATAGAACAAGAGCAAGTGAAGGCTAATCAACAGGGCAAGAGGGGCAAGAAAAAAGAGGGCGCAACACCGGCCGCTGCGCAGCTACCAAAAAACAACCGATTCTTTAAGCACCTTAGCTTCAACCATAACCCATTCAATCACTAAGTAGCACCAAAGGGCGCACAGAAATCAGCCACAACATCTGGATGGGAGCTCATCCCGCCAGGAGAGGGGCACCCGTCGCCCGCAGACAGGAGCATGGTGTCTCGGCGCTCTCTCGAGGCGTCGGCTCGAGGAGCGCATGCTTGACCCCTCCTCTTCCTCCGCATTTCTTCTGTTTACTCCACCCACCTATGTTCTAACCAACCAGGACCAAGCAGTGTATTTATTGCTTAGCCAATGAAATCAACAGATTGATATATGACACTCCCACATCAGCACAGAGTTCTGGGTAAGGTCAGGTCAGATGTTTATTAGAAGTAAAACTACTCTGGTCTTAATGTTATCCCAGATGGACATTAGCGGGAGATGGCTTTCTATGTTACAAGCAGAAATGAACAAGCCATAGATCACTGAAACATGGCCTTTAAATTGGCATGTTAACTTCCATATGATTAAAGGCTCAAGGAGTTATTTTAGAGTAATGGAATCATAGTAGTATTTGGACCATGGGTAAATAATTCTAATGTATTAATGGAGTCCCTTAAGAATGAAAATATGTCTTTATCTGGTTCTACTAGCAAATAGGCAAGGGATGTAAAAATATAAATTAATAAGATGTATATAAGCTAAGGCTTAGAAAAAGAAAGGATTTACTTATTAACCCTCATAAAAGTGAATGCTCTTATGAGAAATAAAATCAAATCAAGATTGCACGGTTATCTTTAAGAATTCCTCTTTCCCAAATAACCTTCATAATCCTCACATGTGAAAATTATGGGAGTCCAGCTACCATCTGACTCAAATGAATTCAGGACAGAAGCTTAACCTTGACAGTTTGCTATGCCTAGGTCTCAGCTGTTCATTTTCTAAGACTTTAGGAAACAGAACCCACATGAAAACAAAGTACACAAACGACATTGGGTTAGTCAAAGTACTTAAAATTAGCAGCAAAAGTACAGTAAGCTCAGCAACCTGGTTCCTGTCTCAATAGTGGCTGCATTTATACCATTTGCCTCAAAAAAACCTTCTCACGTCACGTTGTATATTCAAATGCTCGCCATCATTTAAATGCTTGAAGTGTCAAAAACCTCATCAAAAAGACAGCTGGAGGAAGAGATGATGCAAGTTTCAAAGTGAAATTTGGATAAGGATGACATGCTCAACATTTCTTAACTCATACCAAATCAGTAGGCAACAGTAGGAAAGACTGAGCCTTGTCCCTATGAGACTGTCCAGAGGAGATTTCAAAGCAGAAATCCAGAGCTATGAAAGATGGAGGACTTTGAATCCAGTAAGGAAAGATCATTCTAGATTGCCAGTCAGAGGATTCCCTGTAAAAGGTGTTCAGAAATATTTTCTTTTTAATAAAGATTTATGTTTTTTGTCTGTGTGTGTGCACACATGCACGCATGCATACACGTGTACTACAGTGGTCAGAAGAAGGTGTTTGTGAAGTACTGGACTTGGGTGCTCAAAGCCAAACTCTTGATCTGTTTGTGCACTGGCAGTGGGACCATTAGCTGTCCCTGGTACAGGAGCTGGCTTTTTGGAGATCAGTTCCTATGATGGGATGGGGTCTCTGTCTTGTTTCAACTTAATAAGCCAGATTTTTTTTGACTCCCCACAGGAGGCCTTACTGTTTCTGAAGAATGAATAGAAGGTGAATTAGGGGGATGTGGGGGGGGAGCAGGAGGAGGAGAGGGAGTTAGAGCTGTGGTTGGTATGCAAAATGAATTTTAAAAATTAAAAAAAAATTAAAAATGTAAGGAGACATTATTTAAATCCATAAGGTCAGAGGAGCATATTTAAAAGACTAATAGTCCCAAGAGCCTGTTTAGTATACAAAACTAAGAAGTCAGGACTGGAGAGATAGTTCAGCATTCAAGAAATCTGGCTACTTTTCCAGAGCACCTGGGTTTGAATCTCAACATCCACATGACAGCTCACAGTTATGTGTAATTCCGGCTGAAGGGGATCTACTACCTTCTTCTCTCCTTCTAGGTCACTAGGCACATCAACATTTATACAAACAAAACACGCATACCTATAAAATAGTAAGTTAATTCATTTATATTTTTTATTAAAAACCCTGAAATGTTGGTGAGAATCTAATTTTATGCAAACCCTGTGAGAAATAGCTTAGGAGTATATAAAAGGTGGGTTTAGTAATACGCACAGAAAACAGAAAGAAACAAAGAATGAAAGAAAGAAAGAAAAAGAAACAAAGAAAGAAAGAAAGAAAGAAAGAAAGAAAGAAAGAGAAGAAAGAAAGGAAGAAAGAAAAGCCCTCAGTTTAGCCACTGAGTCATCTCTCAGAACTTAAGAAATCTCAATTCTAATCTTAACTACTGGATTCCAATTGCGGTCTCTACCTAATGGTGGTGATCTGAAGCACACTATTTTACACTTCTAAGTACTGTTTTGTTTTCATATCCAAAATATATTTGAGGAGTAAAACTTGTAAGGTTTTTAAAAAGATTTAATGAAATCATACAGGCTAATGAACCATTCGCTAGCCATCTTCTCAGCCTTGCATGCTCAGTTGAGATATTCCTCAGAAGCTAAGAGAGCTCTCCATCCTAGATCATGTGCCAGCAGTGCTACCTGAATCAGCAACACAGGAGAGCTGCTATACTCCCCTTTCCACTCACTAGAAAGTTTCCATTTGTTCAGTAGAGTTAGCCGTGCAATGTTCTGCCCAGCTATTCTTTGTAGCTGCGTCCCTGGGTAGTAAGTTCAAGACATCTGTAATTTCAAGTGTGCCTCAGTTTCCTCTGCTCCACACATTTCAGGTAGCTGTGTGGTTGAGACTCCATCTCATTAAAAAAATCTACTATATCTATTTGAGATAAAGTGACTTTTACATACATTGTTGGATTTAAGCAAAGCTTTCCATTAAAGCTTTAGTTGTTCAAGTAGAAAAGCATTTTATTAAACAATATTTCCCTAAACTGGAACTGTGTATTTATTGCCTGAGGATATTGTCATAAATCATCACAAATTAGTGCCAGGAAGCAAGGGAAATTACTAGAAATTCTGGATAGTCTGACATCCTACAAGTCCGTGCTCCCTCTGGGACTTTCACTACATAGAACTTAGTTTCTTCTTTTTTCCCGCTTCAGGTGGATGCCCTGGCATTCTCGTGTGTGGCTTCTTCTTGACAGTCTCTTCCAGCACCTTTGTACTGCCTTCCTTAGTGAGTGTGTTGCTTCCTTTTGTCTTTTTATTTACTGCAAAGCAGTGACGTGTAGTCAATTATTTCCTTACAAAACCCTTCATTACAGTCGGTAAACGTATTTTATTCCAAGATAACATTGACAAACTCCAAAGATGAGTGACTGATCTAGTTGAAGGCTATTTGCCTCTGCAAAGTGTTATAGGAGGTCCTCTTCTTGGAGTGCTTTTCCTGGGAATGAGGAGCCCCGGTTTTTTCCTCTTAAAGAGCACAGGTTGCTTCCCAGAGTTTCCTTGTTTGTCTGCCTTAGAGAGTCAAATTATTTGAAGTAAACATACTTAGAACACTGTCACTATAAAGGTTAAAATACTTTGTTCTAACTTCACTCAGTATCACTACACTTACTTGAAAGAAGCCTTCAGCCTTACACTGCCTCTGGAGATGGCTTAAGGCTGGCACGGAGATATCCCCATGCAATATAACGCTTAAAGCAGCATAATGCTTGGCAATCTTCTGTCCACATGAGGTGAAATGTTCCTACCAGAAACTCTGAAGGGTACACTTGACCTACAAAGCTACTACTCTAAACTAAGAGAAGATTAGTATTCATAGAAAAATAGCAATGTTGATCTAGAAGTTGCTTAGAGGGCACTCTCCTCCTAAATTTACCCAGATAATGCATAAGAAAATCTGTCTACAGGGAGGATTGGTTTAAATAAGGTCCTGTACCCAGTCAGAGACAGTCCTCCTGGTAGATTCCAAATTCACTCGAGTAAGGTTAATACTTTTTTGATACTATTAAGAAAACGTGCTGTTCCTCTATTTTGAGTTCCTCACATTGACTGATATGATTTATAGGAAGAGAATTTTCAGTATTTATTGTAATGAATGCTAAATGTTTCATTTTCTTCACTGTCATAATAAAAAACAATATAATAAATAGAGAACATTCATATGTATTTCCATTCAAAAGTTGGGTAGATCACAAAGATAACAAGAACAAATGCAAAGCATTGGGATCAATAAGGGGAAATTTTTTCAGCAATGTTTCTATTATCATAATAACAATGTTTGGTTTTGCTGAAATCTTAGCAACTGTATAAATAGAGTACTCAAGTGCCCTTCCCAATATATGACTGTATAGCTGATAAGTAAAATGTAAATAGGTAAGTCAAGTACTTTCATCTGTCTTTTAACTTGTTTTGGTCATTTTTAATTGAGTTAAACAGCAATGGATGCTCAGTTTCTTGCTTTGTGTAATCCAGTGGAGGAAAAAAAAATCATGAACTCCAAGCATGTCAGAAGCCTTGTTTTTCTCAAAAAGGTATTATTCTCCATGACTCTGCAATAACAATGTCATTTATTAGGCCTGCAGATTTGTAATTAAAATGCATTTTCTGATGATGATAAGTGAAAGAGAGACAGAGTCATAATCCTGGCCTCCTTTTTGCATAATAATGATCTGAGGATTTGTTCAATGGTAGATTCTGTTTCCTAGGCAGGGCTGTAGTTTCTGACTTCTAACAAGTGCCCAGTAATGCTGAAATTCTTAGAGTATGACCCAAGTCTCGGTTACTAAAGGAGATGGAGATGTATACACAATGAAGTAAAAAAAGGTGCTTAATGAAATGAAAACTTCTAATAGTTGATGTACCAAATATATCAATATTGCTCATGACTAGAACCGTGTGATGATGCATTTACCTTTGTAGAAGTTAAGCTTTCAGTCCTGAATGAGATATTCCAGGTGTCCCCTCTCCCATTACCCTTTGTAGTATCCAGATATCTTCATGGAGCCAGATTTCTCATCTTCCTTGTCTTAAAGCATTCATTCTTGAAATTTGAGTTTGTCAAATCCCGTTTCTAACTGTTCAAAATATACTTAACTTATTACTCTGACTCTTTCCAGGTTTATAACACAGAAAATATCTTTCTGAGAGCCTTAGAATATTTCTGGAGACAGTACCAATGAAGGGATCTGAGGAAGCCAGGAGCCTAATTTCTCTGGACTGCGGTATATGAGCACAGATGATGTTACCAGGAAAGAAAAGAAATCATAAATTGTCTTTGCCAAGGAAACCAACTTCCATTTGCTCATCCCCAAATCTTTCAAAGTCCTATGCATGTCTGAGCTGCATCATCTTTATTATTTTTACTGACCTCGGAAGCATCTTCTGTGAAGTATCATCCTGACATCAGCTTTTGCCACTTTAAACATGCTCACAGCTGTCAGTTAGACTTGACGAAAGAAACCACAGGCAGACTGTCATTAGCTACTAATTTATATTTATTAGGTTTCCTTCTTAGACAGAAAATATGACCTCTCTAATTTGGAACTGATTTTATGCACAGGAGTACCTGGCATGACATTGCAATGCATGTCTACTTACAAATGACATTGGGATCCTATGTTTGTGTTATGATCCAAAGGAACTGTTATATTGAAATTTATGTCAGTTCTTTAAGTGTTGCTGTTGGTTATCAAACGACTGCTGAATGAATGAATACTAAATTAGTAAGAAATACATTAGGACATCTATGTGTAAAGCAACATAAATTTTGCATAATTTCTATATAGAAATATATATATACCTTATACAAATAAACAATACATGATATATGTCACACAAATCATATATTATAAATATACACTGTTATTGAGATTATGAGTCATTGGGATAAATGCTGTTATACACTACAAGGTATAAAGTTCACTAATTGATTTACAGTTTGCTTTGTACCTCTTTCCCCATGTTACATGAACTAGACACAAAAAACAGTCATGTCATTTCATTCAGATGTGAATCACACAATACACAATAACATTTGATTCAAAATTGTATTATGGCAAAATCATGGCAAGTATTTCATTTGTACAATTTCCCTGATAATTTATATATAGTCAAATTCCCTTAACTCCTAGTAAGGCTAAAAAAAATAATGTAATTTTCCTAAGGGAAAAACCTGCAAAAATAAAAGGTCAGCAAAGTAAAAGACAAACAATCTGAAGGTTTTTAAATAATCACAGGAAATCCATCTATGGCAAGTAAGCAGATTAAAGGGTGTATAAAATGTGAGTCGTGAGCTTCAGAATAAATCAACAGTGAAATGCTACGTCATACCTACTGACAAGAGAACAAAATCTGAGCTGAGGCAGAGTTGGATCAGGATCAGTTCACATTCCTCAGCATCAAAAAGGAAAGCACAATTCCACTCCAGTGCTTAGCATTGACTCTCGAATTGACAGGACCAGGTGTTATGGAGGAGACCTCTCTCTAGACTGTCTGTGGGGTATGATCAAGATAAAGTTCACTGATGTGGGAAGACCAGCCATGTGTGGGTGAAACCTATCCATGGGCTGGGTCCTGGATTGAATAAAGTGATGCAAAGGAGCACCAGGATTTATTCTTCTACCTCCTGACTGCAGAATTCAATGTAACCAACTACTTCAAACTATTGCTACTATGCCATCTGCATCATGATGGATGGTACCCTCTAACTGTAAGCCATCATAATCTTTTTCTTCCTTAACTTGCTTTGTATGGGTATTTTACCAGACCAACAAGACAAGTAATTAAGGCTCATTTTGGAAGGTAGCCTGGGTAATTTCTCATAAGGGTAAACACTGAATAGCCATATGATCTAGGAATCATACACTTGTTTATTTACCTAATATTTTAGAAAAAATATGTTCACAGAAAAAACTTTACACAAATTGCCTGTCAATATAAAAGTTACCTCCTCTGGGTGAATTAGCAAACAAAGGTTGTATCTATTAAATGGGATATTCTTTAGTAAAGCTTAATAACTCTCATATTACATATCCACATAAAAGTAATTTTGATGAATTTTCTTGACTAAAAGAAGAAAGTCTAAATTTGACTCCAATCTTTTGACACGCTGTAAAAGGAATAACTACAGTGGTAGTAAAACCTCCAGTGGTTGCCAGACTTCAAGATGAGGGTGTTAGGCAGGCTTAGTGAAGCAGAGAGGATTTTTAGGGCAGCGAAACTATCTTCTGTGGTACCGCAATGGTGACCACAAATAGTATATATTATAAAAAACCCATGGAGTGTAGCGACCACAACATGAACCTTAAGGGACACAGCTGTCCCAGCTTCGTTTCTGTTGCTGCAACAAATACTTTAACAAAAAGAAACAGAGGGGAGGAAAGATTACAACTGCACATTGCAATCTGTCATTTCGAAGCAGGAAACCACATCACAACTGCAAGCAAGAGAAAGTAAATGTCCCTTTGATCCACTTCTATGCAGTCCAGGTCACCCAACCAAATCACTGACAATGGGCTTGATCTTTCTACAGCAGGTAAAGGTGAAGATAATTCCCCAGAGTCTTGCCTGCAGGCCTACCTGAGCTACATAGTTCTCCATGAACACGTCTTTCTGGGTGATTCTGGATTGTGTCAAGAAGACAGCTGAAACTAACCGGCACAACAGTGGACGTTTGCTCAAGAAAATTATCAACATTTTATTTTCCTATTGAAGCAAATTTAGTAAACCGATTCGAAATATAAATGATGAGGATGGTTTTGCATACTTACAACTGTGTATAGGACTTTTCTAGTATTTCTTTTTAAGTATTCAGGAAATCTCAATTTTATTAAATAACATCAGGTCTAGAAAGTTTTCAAAACTAGTAGAATTAAATATGGCATTATTGACTATGTTGGTCTGAATGTAAAGGGCCCCAATAGTCTAAAGATATAAATACTTTGTCTCCAGTTGGTGGAACAGTTTGTGAAGGATTAAGAGCTATAACATTGTAAGAATAAGTGTGTCAGTAGGGGTGGACTTTGAGACATCAAATGCCAAGCCCTGGACCTCTGTGTCTTCTGCTTCTGTATCAGGAATTAATGCTCTCAGTTTGAGCTCCATTGATATGCTTATCTGTTGCCTATTATAATGACCATGGACTAACTGTACAAAACTGTAAACAAGTCCTCAATTAAGCTTCCTTTTATATCATTTGCTTTGGCCTCTTTCTTAACAGAAATAGAGCAGAAACGTAGACATTGCCATATATTTTCTAATTTTCTAAGAATCAAATCAAATCCCCAATGGAAACAAAAATATTTAGAATTCTATCATTTCAAGGTCATGTTCAGCTAAAAGTCCCTGGCTTGGGTAACCATAGACCCTAATAGATATACATACATGCAAAGACACATCACATACACACACACACACACACACACACACACAAACTACCCTAAAATACTTTATATAGAATGGGTAAGATGGGTTAAACTGCTCTAACATCTACTTAAGTTAGTAATTTTTTTGAAGAAATTTAAGTAACACTACTAGGATACTTAAATCTGAAATAAGAAAAAAAAGAAAAACAATGTATTCATGAACATAATCTTCACTCTCTGGTATACTTGGTCTAACACCTGAGCCTCATATGACATGTAGTTAATGTTCCACTTAATCATAACCACTATGAAATTCCTTTCTTGATAAACAAAACAGAGATAGGAATATACTTCACTTACGTGACATTTAACAGCATAAATACTTTTAAAACTAAATATACTTTCTGATATTGTGAAATTCCCCATGACTAACAATTGCACATGTTCCTGATATTTTTGACAAAATATTTATTTTTATTATTAAAGTTAAACTTAATGCCCCAGTAACTGTACTTTACCTTAAGTGGAGAGAATAAATGATTGGATTGGATATTTTCCTTTAATATATAATAACTGGGTAATTTTCAGTGCATGTCTGTTATTTATGTCTCTGTTATACAATCATGTACACTGTTCCTTGTGTACCTTGACTACAATGACTATTTTCAACTAATGCTACAATGTTATAATGCTATAATGTTTCTTTATATTTCCTAAAATGCATAAATAGGTAATTGATAGTAGATAGATTATATATTTTTTAAAAGTTATTTTCTCTTTTTTTTCCTTCCTACCTTCATGAAAGGCCAGTTTGGTAGAATGACAAAATATGAGTTTATAGGTGAAAGTTGTATAATATTTCATATTTTTCCAGTTTTCAAAAAAAGTCACTTAGAAGGTAGATATTAGATAACACTATCAACTCTCAGTGTTTTCAACAATTTAAAAGTATAATGATCAAAGCAGCAATATTTTGCAATATCATTTTTATGCTATTGCACAATTACAATAAAATGTCTTGAATGTGGTATGAAAAACATATTGTTCAATATAAAATATCATTGCATTATGAGAGGAAATAAAAGAAAACTTCTTTCTATGACATTTTTTAGATTATTAATCAGAGCCAACATATGCGCTAGCATTCATCTGGGGAAGAAGGCATGTTTCACATTCTTTTCATTTTTCTCCCATATTATGGGCTGTGTATACACTCAATTGTCATTTTAATTAAGCAAAATAGTAACAGAAAGGATATTGGCAGCATTAGTGTTTGACAGAACTGAAAAAGTAATAGTGCCCTGAGCCTATGAAATTAATGCAACCTGCACTGATAAATAAGTAAAATATATGTTTTAAAAGTACACATTTTAAATACTCTGAGCTATGTTCTGTCGATCACTGCTAACAACACAGGTCTAGCTCTAAAAAACTTCAGAATATTTTTTTTTTTTTTGTAGAAATTCTTTTTTTTTTTTTTTTTTAATTATATTTTTTAACTTGGAATGCGGCTTCTACAGTAGAAAGACACTTTACAACATGTGTCAAAATTAGAGCAATTATGTATCACTGTTACAAATATTAATAACTCAAATTCAGTGGAATGACACACAATGACCTCAGTATGATCTAGTAGATGGCTATTATGAGCACTACTGCTATAAAAAAAGGGGGGGCAGGCAATAGGTTCTGAAGTCACTAAGTGAAGTTCTTTTATTAATAGTTGTTTTGTTTTGTTTTCGTTCTTCTAGACAGGGTTTCTCTGTGTAGCCTGGGAACCTGTCCTGGCACTAGCTCTATAGATCAGGCTGGCCTGGAACTCAGAAAGATCCACAAGCCTTTTCCTCCTGAGTGTTGGGTTTAAAGCTATGAGCCACCCCTTCCTGGCCTCTTTTGCAAAAATTTGTTGTATATCTGTAACAGAATGGAGAGTTCATATTTCAGATATACGTTCCTAAAATCCATTGTCAACTTAATTTGCATATTTTATTAATCTGTGATTAAACCATGAATCTTTTGCACAACTGTAGTAAGAGGCCTGTATCACTGGCCTAAAAAATGGTAGAATAAAGAGGAAAAGAAAATGCCAATAACTGGGTCCAGAGGTAGGTTGATCCCGACTTTCCTGAGAAACCGCCACACTGATTTCCAAAGTGGTTGCACAAGATTGCATTCCCACCAACAATGGATGAGGGTACCCCTTCCTCCACAACCTCTCCAGCAAAGACTATCATTGGTGTTTTTGATTTTAGCCATTCTGACAGGCGTAAGATGATATCTCAATGTTGTTTTGATTTGCATTTCCCTGATCGCTAAGGAAGTTGAGCATGACCTTAAGTGTCTTTTGGCCATTTGGAATTCTTCTGTTGAGAATTCTCTGTTCAGCTCAGTGCCCCAATTTTTAATTGGGTTATTTAGCATTTTAAAGTTTAGTTTCTTGAGTTCTTTATATATTTTGGAGATCAGGCCCTTGTCTGTTGCTGGGTTGGTGAAGATCTTCTCCCAATCAGTAGGTTGCCTTTTTGTCTTAGTGACAGTATCCTTTGCTTTACAGAAGCTTCTCAGTTTCAGGAGGTCCCATTTGTTCAGTGTTTCCCTTAATGCCTGTGCTTCTGGGGTTAAACATAGGAAGCGATCTCCTGTGCCCAACTGTTGGCTTCTTCAGTTCAGGTATAGGGTAAAGATTGCTATTGAGGTCTTTGATCCATTTGGACTTGAGTTTTGTGCATGGTGATAGATATGGGTCTATTTTCATTTTAGAAAGACATTTCAAGTTCAAAATTAGAGCAATTATGTATCCTGATATTAATAGCAAAAGTGTGACCTCAGTATGATCTAGTAGATGGCTATTATGAGCACTACTGCTATAAAAAAGGGGGGGCAGGCAATAGGTTCTAAATTTTTTTTTTTTTTTTTTTTTTTTTTTTTTTTTTTTTTTTTTTTTTTTTTTTTTTTGGGGGGTTTTTTTTTTTGTCGGGGGGGGGTTTCTTGCCCCTAGCTCTATAGATCAGGCTGGCCTGGAACTCAGAAAGATCCACAAGCCTTTTCCTCCTGAGTGTTGGGTTTAAAGCTATGAGCCACCCCTTCCTGGCCTCTTTTGCAAAAATTTGTTGTATATCTGTAACAGAATGGAGAGTTCATATTTCAGATATACGTTCCTAAAATCCATTGTCAACTTAATTTGCATATTTTATTAATCTGTGATTAAACCATGAATCTTTTGCACAACTGTAGTAAGAGGCCTGTATCACTGGCCTAAAAAATGGTAGAATAAAGAGGAAAAGAAAATGCCAATAACTGCCGCGCACAGCGCGCCCCCGTGTCTGCGCTCTGTGCGCTGGCACCCAGTTCGAGAGCTTCGGGCAAGGGGGCTGGAGGTTAAAATACACAGAGACACACACAGAGAGAGACAGAGACACGGGTCATCCTTGAATTTCCCAAGAATGCCCCCTTTATTGTCTTCAGGGGCAGATTATATAGAGATAGCCACGCCCCAGCCAAACCCACCAGAAACCACTCTCCTGCCATCAGGAACTCCTGAAGGTCTCGTGCTCAGAGAAGCTGTAGGCACTCAGATCAGGGGATAACAAGAAATTCAGGATCTGGCGTCTCACTGCTCCCAACAAATAACTAGTACCATTCATTACAACTTAGGACAAAGAAAACTTTATAAAAATTCTTAAGTAGATGATGATCTCAGCAATAGAGTAGGGCAGTTTCTTTCCGAAGACCTTAGAAGTTACAGTGTAAAATTAATACTAACTTGCTGAGTATTTATAATATCACTTTATATTTCATAAATTCTAAATTGAGGGATTATGTCTAAGAACTTGTTTAAACTATTGTAGGGTCTAATGTCAAAGTACCTGCTGAGGGTAAAAATGATTAGCAATTAACAAACCAAAAAGTATGCCAATGTTTACACTTTAATGATCAAGCACAAAAGTTAATACGCTCGTCACGTTTATATGATCCTTTTACATGTTGCCATATGGACAAGTTGAATGAGAGAAGTCCTTGGAATATCAAGTATGAGACTTAAGAAATCAAAATGCAAAGCAAATATAAGCATAATTTAGCTTACTTTGTTCCCCCAAGACCCTCAACTGTGTTCTTTGATCATAGGCTACAAAACTAATCATAGTTAGGTAGTTAATTAAAATTATAGCACAGAAGAGACTTTTTTTACAGATTTGCCTTCACACTGAATTTATCTCCTCTTTATAACTCCTGAGCTTGTCCAGCCTCAACCTAAATTCCACACAACAAGTCTCATACATACTATGAACCAAGAGCCTACATGTCAATAAAAGCAGATTAGCAGAAAATCCTGTCAGGCTAAGGAAAATAGCAGTGCAAAAACATGTTACCGGGATGCACTTTCTTCCAGCTTTCTTTATTTACTACACAGAGTTATCTTCCTTTATGATTCTCTCCTAATTAAAGACAACTTTTCATTTTTAGGTAACTACCAGCATCCCTCCATCATCATTAGAGGCAGTGTATGCTAAATGGAGTACCTGAGTTCTGTGTCTTCTGTAACGAATCATTTAAAAATGACCAGGAAGGTTTAAGCCCAAGTAACTTTAGTCTCAGTAAATTAATTTAAAATGTACTTGGAATGAAAAAGGCGCAAAGATGTATATGTATACATACATGTAAATATATTTATGTTTATTTATTTGAATAACCTGCTATGATTGATGATGATTTATAGAAGCCAACCAATAATGTCTATGCTTTTGGTAGTAAAGATATCTTCATGTAAATTTAAAACTAATGCCCAAAGATCTATTCACTATTTTCTTTGAACTTCAGCAAAATAAAACAAGTAATAAATAACCTTCAGCTAGATGTTCAATACAAAGTGATAAATGATAGAAAACATTATAAAATATTATCCAAAATATCATTAAAACTTATTGATAGGCTAAGATATAACATATAGCCTTTGCAGTGTGATTCAAAACTTGCTATTGGCTGAATGCTATAATCTGACATTGGACAGAAAGAAATATGGAATTGGACCAGTGCAAAATGATTCATTATGAAAATAAGAACATTAAAATCCTTTCTACATTAATCTGAGTTACCATTAATTATAAACTTTTAGTAAAGATGCATTACTCTACAAACAATAAAAACATCTGAGAACATTTGCCATATAGGAAGAAGCTTACAAGATCAGCATCTCCTAAATGGACCTGGGATTTATAGAGAAAATTTTAGATCTTTCTTTGTAAGATTATATTCTGTTTTAATTGATTTTTTTGTGATTAGATGTTATTTGTTTTTTCAAGCTTTATTTTAATGACAATCATGTGAAAGCCAATAACATAAGTTATTTTTGTTGAACATTAAGTAGAATAACTAGTGCTTTGTGATATTTACTTATTTATTTTTGAGACAATAATAAAATATCCTCACTACATACTTTCCTTTCCTACTTCCAAACCCAGTGATATACCCCTCTTTCCTCTCTTTCAAATCCCTGACCTATTTCTTCATGAATTTTTGCTACATGAATATATGCATATGTATATACATATATTATTAAATCTAACCTCCTATGACTGGATAGTACTTGAATTAGTGTTTTCATTGTTGTCCATATGTCACATGTGAATCCATTATCATAGAACACACATATAATGTGTCATTTCTCCTTTTAAAGTAAAATTGAGAAGAAGTTAAAGCACAGTAAAGGTTTTCACTTGATTGCTGCATTCTCTTAAATAGCTTAAATAAGGCCAAACACTGATTGAAATAAGACACTGCATAAAATTTCTATCACCTTGTGTACTGAAAAATAGCATGAAGCAAGCTAAATGCATTATGTTGCAGTCCTGAAAAGCTGAAAGTCCTCCTCAGATTCACCAGTTGACAGGTATGTGCAGGAAAGCATGCTGGGAAGCCCTTCCAGGGCATCTGCTTACTTGCATTTTCCAGCTTGGAAAAAAAAATTTAGTATATATTAGCTCATGGTCCCTCCTCCATCTTCAGATTTTGCATGGAAGGCCATGCCCTCTCACAACAATGTTCCATGTAAATTATCTTTCTAATTGCTTTGCTTCGAAAGTTTAATTGAAAGCAAAGCAAAAATTTAAAAACAATGACAAGAATTGGGAGGTCATTTCACAATAAATACCTATATAAAGGAATTATATACCATGGAAATGCACGAGGAATGTAGGAGAAACTAGCATTATACAATCTTGTAAAATACAATTTGTTGTTATAAATCCTCATGACCTGGCTGTATTCAGAGATAGCACTGAACTGCTGGTCATTTCTGTAGCTGCTGCTCTCCACTGCCTGTGCCAATCTGGAAAGCCGAGGCTGAGGTGCTGAATAAACATGCAGTAAATGAAGAATTTTCTCACAGTGTCCTGGAGAGTAATACAATTTGCAGAAATATAATTTTTTTAAATAACATGCTGGGTCGCCGCATTTCATGTGATACCTGTTCTCCATTCAGTAATATTGTCACACGTGAATATGCAACAGAATGTTCTGGTCACTCACTTTCTCAAAGACAGTCTCGCAAATCCCATTTTGAGCCTTTGCTCAGCTGGTGAGAAGGCAAGGCTCTAGTGTTTGAACAAGGGGTATTGATAAACACAGACTCCTCCTTGACATTTTTCCATTAGTAAATATCATTTCAAGTGTCATAGCAGCCATCTTCATCGCTGATGCTTAGGTAGAATGAAATATAGTAATTTAATCCAAGTAGAAAAAAGTCCCTTGTCTAAACAGAGATGATGAACTTTCAATTTCTCGCTTCAATTAATTGTGGTATTATATGTATTAGGACAGCACAGGGTGACCGCACATGATGTCTGAGTAAGTATCAAATAGAAATGTGGAAAAAAGAATTCAGACATAGTGTGGAAATGAATGATATCGGCACTGAATATTGGCATAAAATATGTGGTTCTTTAAAAATTAAATAAAAAGATCTGTTAATACAACCATGTTGCCCCTACTCCTCAGTTCATTCTTTTGGCTGCTGGCTGTTTGCATTATCCACAACTTTAGTAAATTTTAGGCATTAACAAACTTAAATTCAATCTTTAAAAATACTATTTTACCATCAAACAGTTTATCTTCTTCATAACAATTTTTATGCTAATTCTAGACATCCACTTACATGGGCATTTGCCAGGCTAATCTAATCAGGCTGAAAATGCTGTTTTTCACTGATGTATAAATAGTACAGTATGATTCAAATTCATAAGAGGCAATATTTCTGTTCATAGAGCAGTAATAGTTGAGAACAAGATGGAGCTCCATTTATAGATTTGTTTAAATTTGACAATGAGGCAGAGTAGGGGAAATAACATTAATTGTAAGTTTTACTAATTTTGACCAAAAGTCAAATCACTGATCAAGAAAATTGAGCACAAAACTACACCAATCTGAGAGTTTTGTGCCTGTTAATGGTGAGTTTGTCTTATTTCCACACAACTAGTACTGGCCAATATCACAAGGAGGTCCAGCAAGTCTTCTCATTACCATTTCACTCATTCTCTGTTAACATTTGTGATTTGTACAGTGTGTGGGTGCACAATTCAAACAAAGTAACATTATTGTATATGAAACTGTCAATGGGTTAGCATCTTCTATTCCAAACTCAGAGATTCCTATTTAATACATTTGTCTATTTGTCTATCATTAATACCTGTCAAGCACTGTTAGAATAACAAGAAATAACAGGTATAGGAGGCAAAACCTAAGAAAAGGAAAAATAATATAAAAAAGACACATTTTCATGAGGTAAAAAGTACTGTAAGATTCAGCGTAAAGGAATAGAGATATTTTAAGTTAAATATTTTATCAGCCAAACCATCTCCAGAAGCAGACAGTTGACTGAAGTCATAAAGTATCTTGGAGAGAGTGAAAAGCAACTAAATGATGGATTAGCTCAGCAGGTAGTAGACGATCAAAGAGACCAGTATGATTATATGTATGTGTATATATATATATATATATATATATATATATATATATGTATATACACATGCACACATATATTTGTATGTAATTTAAACATACACACATAAATTACTTTGAGTTACAAAGTAATTTAAAACAAAATTAGTTGTTAAATAAATATTAGAAAATGTAAATTAAAAATATATGTTTTAAACATCATGAGAAATGGTCCTTTGGCTTTAAAAAGCAATATTTCAGTATAATCCAGCTTGATATTTGAGTCCCCTCATAAGTAAGAGAAAGTTTGTGTTTATTAAGAATGTATGTAATGGTTATTCTGCGTAATTAGCTTCATTCTCTGCATTAATCAAAACCTGCTTTATCCCACTGAATATTATTATAAACTATTTCAGGAACAACTGATATAATCAATAGGCACAGTCCTAGGTATGGATGTTGCTAGAGCTCTCATCTGGACCACAGGATAAATTCACATGTCTAATATTTTCTATCACCAACCATACCAGATTATAGTGTTTATCAAACAAATTTATCCATGTTACTTTTACTCCTAAGCTCCTTGGTCAACACTACCAACTACACACTAAAATCTGCACTCATTTGCATGGCACAGAGCAGTTTGGAAAGTTCTAGAATCCGCCTGTGCTCTACATTCACTTCCTGTTGCATAATCTATTATAGAGAGTACTGCCATTTCAATCTTGACAGATTGACAGAATCATCTATGATTAAATCTTAATTAAAGACTCTGGCTTTGCCTCTGAAGGAAGCACTATTTGGACTTAATGGATTATACAGAAAAAAAAACAGAAGTTGAGGTGGTAGGGGCCAATGTGGGGAGAAATATTTGAGCTGAGCTGGAAGTGATAAATTGGGATATTATATTCATCTTTCATTTTATGCATGCATGACATTATCAAGAATAAAGGAGGTTTACTATCAAATTGACATAGAGATAAAACAAAAATGTGGATCCCTACAACTCTCCAGTTGCATCTCTCAGCCTAACTGATGAGCTACAGGTTCAGTAAAGAGACCTTATTTCAAAAATCAAGTTGAGAGGTCTGCAAGGATGTATCAGTCATTAAGAACACCGATTGTTCTTCCAGAGATGGATTCCATTCCTAACACCCACCTCGTGACTCACAGCCATCTGTAACTCTAATTCGAGGGAGTTCAATGGCCCTAACTGGCCTCCCACGTCGATAACACACATACCGTAGGCAGACATGCACCTACACACATAAATAAAGTCAAATATATATGTTGAGGAGAGATCAAAGAAAGACATTCAATGTCACCCCTGACTTTTATATATCTATATGCACCTATGCAACAATGTGCACCGGTGCATACACCCATATAATCCATAGAAGCACCACACAATTCATAAACACAAAAGAAATTGTAAAATAACTTAAAAGAAAAACATGCTATTATATTAACCTCCATTTTGTGTCATAATAAATATGCCATATTTTCCCTGGCTTTTAGAGAAACAAGTCATAATCTGTACTGCATTAAAATTTTCATAAATTAGACCTATTATTTTGTAAAATATGTCAAGGAACCCATGAAAATTACACTGATAGTATTAGACATTTTCATTCATTCTCTTCTGACTCATATGGCTGACATTAAAACTGTATCCTCCCAGAACGCTGTGACAATATTTAACGTTCAGACTTTGACAGTGAAGTGTGGAAGACAGACTGATTTCTGGACAGCCAGAGATGAAGGAATAGATGCGCTTTATGGATTCTCTTAAATCTAAGCTCTCCCAGGATTTAAAGACTGCTGTCTTCAAACTTTTTACCATTTCTGGATACAAGATTATACTTGCTTATTTTATGATTGATTTTAGTATACTGTAAAGTTTTGTGCAATAATGTTGTATCACCCTAAGCCTTTTATTTATATCAGTGGAAGTGTAGCATTTTCTCTCAGGGTACGTAGCTGTATTTTTTTTCCTTAGATTATCACTTCCTTAACTCTTTGATTGACTTTGAAATCAAGAACCCATGTAGTAACAGAATAGGACTATAAAAGTAAGAAATGTTGCATTATTAAAATGTATCTTTCTATCTTTGTTTCCTCCAGTTTTATGAAGAGAACAATGATTCCCCAACTAATACTTTATCACTTTTGCTAATTTTTTAAATGAAGATTTCTTTTGGAGTTAGATATTTTTAAACACGTGGGAGTGCATAACCACTTCAAGTACAGGTCACATGCTGGATTAGAACACTGGGCATTTCACAATGAGATCAATTTATCCATTAGACATTTTATTTAAATTTTCTAAGCCAGCGGATATTCCTCATCTTGGATATTCTCATATCTTAATTTGAACGTCTACTATTAGATACCTTCTTTGACATTTCTTACCTCTCTATCAAATAAAGCTTAGCCTGAGTATTCATATCCATCAACATCTTAACAAACTTCAGATCACTTACTGTGGCAAATAAGCCTAACTTTACAAAAAGAGTCAGTATAGGGATTGTTCTATAAATTATCATTTAGGAAAAGTCTTCCTGTTTTAATATACCTTGTATAAATTTGCTTATAACATGCATCTTCTCTAAACTTACTGCAACCTTTAAATTCCTGAAGGAAGAGGATTGCAGGAATGCTCATTGAGAACACAGTGTGAATAATTTTCACAATACACTAAAATCCGAGCTCATTATATAGGTGATAAATATTGAAATATTTTAAGCACACTGTGACAAACATATTTTCATTTTAGAAAATGTTCTTTTATCTTGGCTATGAAAAATGGAATAGATGGCTTGAAACTTAAAGAGATGTCATCTACATATGAGCTGGAACTGATGGGTTGGTAGATGAATGACTAAAAGTGAAACAAAAAAGAAACTGACAAAATAAATACATATTTTTCTTATTTTGTACAATTTTTGTTTCTTGATTTTTATTGAACTCTACATTTTTCTATGCTCCTCTCCCTATCTCTCCCCTCCCCTTCAACACTTATAAATACATATTTTTACATAAAAGGCAATGGAACTTTGAAGATAAAAACAACTGTAGGATGAAACATCATGGGAAGTACAGAAAACAGAAATAAAATGGGAAATGAAAACACATTTGAATTACAATAACAGCCTCAAGCAGATTATTGGTGTACAAAGTCAACCGCCAAGGATAGATTTTGCATACCCACTTGACACAATGATTCTAAAAGTGAATGGATGAACTGACGAATGGTTAAACTAGCTGATAGCAATTCATCCTTGTACGCTTTGTTTCTCTAAATAGTTCATTCACTGGTTCATCAAATATTTATGCCAGGAGTTGCTTTAGGCATGGGGAGTATATTTAAACACCACAAAGCCACAGCTTTCAAGTTCTAAATTGCTTGATAACATGATGGCCAAAGACCTCTTCTACTTGTTTTTGCTGTACTTCCCCAAGAAAAACAAAGGCTCCTTGTGCTAATAAATGTTTGTAAAGAAAACCTAACAGGGAGTTACTTAGGTCCCATAGTGCTGCAGCCCATTATCTCTCAGCAATGTGGCAATTACATTTTTATGCACCAAGAGTGGAAGAGACAAGACTCTGCAGTTAGACTTTTATGCAATGCTATTTACAGACGTGCAATAAATATCCATCAATGACATGATGTATGTAAAGACATCCATCAAAGGTTTAAAGAAGGAGAGGAAGACCCGTGATTAATCGTTCATTCTTCAATTTCCCAAGTGGTGAGATAAATATTCTTCAATTTAGCTACTGACACTTTTAGCATAAACAGTGGGCTGTTTGTTGGTTCCAATTGTATATGTTACTAATTCCGAGAGCAAAATAAAAATCCATCAATGACACACCAAGTAATTGGAAATACTTTGAAGGATTTGTCTAGAGATTTTATTTTCACAAATTGCCTACTTAGAAAAGTCTCTGATTTGTTGATGTGTCAGTTTCGGGAGAGAACTAGTTATGGGGCAGGGTTTGCACATCACCTATAAGACAACAAACTCAATATAAGTCAGTTACTCACGTGTAATTTATGGAAACTTTATCACTAAACAGCATTCAATGCTAAAAAATTTTACTGATTAAAACAGTGCACTAAGATTATTGTTTAAATTTGTGTGGATATTCATACGTGTAAGTACATACATTATGTAACCAAATGAATTTAGTTCCTTTGTTCTATAAATTGCTTAAGAATGAGAAACTTATTTTTAATTGAAAACCATGCAGTTTCTCCAGTTCATTCGGTAGAGCAGTAGTTTGAGGTATCTGAAGTCAATTCTTGTCATACATGGCATCATATCAACAATATAATATAAAATTGTTTTACATGTTCAGTGGTGTCCAGCAAAAATATCTGTGACATGAAACTAGCTGGTACCTAAATTATAGACAGAAACATAAATGTCATGTAAACTGCTTTATCAGAGGTAACAAACCATTTTTAATAAATTGAATGCTAGCCTAGCGCCATTTGTTGAATATGCTTTCTTTGTTTCATTTTTATTTTTTTGCTTTTTTGTTAAATATCAGGTGTTCATAGGTGTGTGGATTAATATCTGAGTCTTTGATTTAGTTCCATTGGTCCTCCTGTCTGTTTTTATGTCAATAGCATGCTGTTTTCAGTAATGTAGCTCTGTAGTAGTGTTTGAAGTCAGGGATTGGCATGACTGGATATGAACATGTAGAAGAATGAAAATAGATCCATATTTGTCACCATGTACAAAATTTAAGTCCTAATGAGTCAAAAACCTAAATGTAAAGCCAACCACACTGAATCTCATAGACAAGAAAGTAGTAAGTACACTTGAAAACATTGGGAAAGGAGACTACTTCCTAAATATAATCCCAGTAGCATAGACACTGAAACAATTAATAAATGGGGCTTCCTGAAACTGAAAAGCATCTGTAAAGCAACGGACATGGTCAACAAGACAAAATGGCAGCCTACAGAATGGGAAAAGATCTTCACCAACCCCACATCAGACAGAGGGCTGAACTCCAAAATATACAAAGAATTTAAGAAATTGGTCATCAAAAGAACAAATAATCCAGTAAAAAAAAATGGAGTAGAGACTTAAACAAAGAATTCTCAAAAGAGGAATCTAAAATGGCTGAAAGACACTTAAGGAAATGCTTAGCATCCTTAGCCATCAAAGAAATGCAAATAAAAAAACTCTGGAATTTCATCTTATACCTGTATGAATGGATAAGATTAAAAACGCTGATGACAGCTTATGCTGGAGAGGATGTGGGGTAAAGGAAACATTCCTGTATTGCCGATGGGTGTGCAAACTGGTACAGCCCCTTTGGATATCAGTATGGCGATTTCTCAAAAAAGTAGGAAACAACTTTCATCAGGACGAAGCAATACCACTTTTGGTTATATACCCAAAATATGTTCAATCATACTCCAAGGACATGTGTTCAACTATGTTCATAGCAGCATTGTTTGTCATAGCCTTACTTTGAAACAACCTAAATGCCCCTTGACTGAAGAATGGATAAGGAAAATGTGGTACATTTACACATGGAGCACTACACAGAAGAAAAAATAATGACATCTTGAAATTTGCAGGTAAATGGGTGGATCTAGAAAACATCATATTGAGATATTTAACCCAGACCAGAAAGATAAATATATGTACTCACTCATAAGTGGCTTTTAGACATAAAACAAAGAAAACCAGCCTACAATTCACAATCCCAGAAAACCTAGACAACAATGAGGACACTAAGAGAGACATACCTGTATCTGTTCTACATGAGAAGTAGAAAAAGACAAGGTCTCCTTAGTAAATTGTGAGCAAGGGGACCATAGGTGAGGTTGAAGCGGAGGGGAGGAAAAGGGAGGAGAGCAGTTAAATATGTAGAGCTCAATAAAATCAACATGGATACCTAAATGTACAATGATTTGACTTTTACTTCTAAATGTTATATCATTTTTTAAAAAAATTTAAATAAGAAAATAATGTAGTTGGATTGAGGAAGATTGCAAACCATGGATTACTATAACTTTTGTGAAGACAGGAAGTAAATTTTGAAGATAAATAATTATCCTACTATAGTCTGTAAAAATGTTATTATGTCCATTTATTTTTACCAAGACTATCAAAATCAAAAGACTACCTTTAATCCCAGCACTCGGGAGGCAGAGGCAGGCGGATCTCTGTGAGTTCGAGACCAGCCTGGTCCACAGAGCTAGTTCCAAGACAGGCTCCAAAGCCACAGAGAAACCCTGTCTCGAAAAACCAAAAAAAAAAAAAAAAAAATCAAAAGACTAAGTATTTAACTTTTTCATGATTATTTATTTTTAGAGAGGAATCCTGATTTCATAAATAAATGATGCCTGCAGAAACCTTTGACAGAATTTAGGCCATAGACAGTAATGATTGTAATGTTTAAAAATTATTTATCTTAAAATTCCTTCTTTCTTCCTCTACATTTCCTCAAAATCAATCTTAATTCTAGGATCTCCTCTCTTTATGAAGAGTACCATATTCAGCTCCTCCTCAAAGGGTAATAAATTAGTGTACAAAACATAAAGAGAAAATGAAACCAATACAGCAACATTTTCTTCTTTGCAGGCAAATTATAGTTTGCATACTGTTTAAGCTCAAAACACACCAAGCTAATGAAGTAATCAACAACGTAATTTTCAAGGTGAAGCATCATGTCCTATTAAGGGGTTACATGCAGTTTGGTTTGGAGAACAGAATGCTGGTTTTGAAGTCCCATAGGATTGATAACAATAACACCTAGTTAACTGTTATTCATGCTTGGATATGAAGAAACCAGGTCAAACATCCTTCCCTACATCTCTTCACTTATACGAAGATATGAGTCCTTAGTTCCACAAAGTAAAATTGGGTTGCATGTAAAACTAACACTGAGAAACAACACATGTGTCATAAGCAGAATACTAGAAAGGCATCATATGAAAATTGTTTAATTGTAAAACCGGTAAGGCAGAAGACACATGCAGTACAATGTGATATATGGCCATGTATACGCATGCAAGGGTGCACACACAGAGAGATGGCTTCCAACATGATTTAAAAATATGTACAATTCCACACTTTCTTTATCCATTCTTCCGTTGAGGGGCATCTAGGTTGTTTCCAGGTTCTGGCTACTACAAATAATGCTGCTATGAACATAGTTGAACTAAGGCTTTTGTAGTATGATAGAGCATCTTTTGGGTATATTCCCAAGAGTGGTATTGCTAAATCCCGGGGTAGGTTGATCCCGAATTTCCTGAGAAACCTCCACACTGCTTTCCAAAGTGGTTGCACATGTTTGCATTCCCGCCAGCAATGGATGAGTGTTCCAATCTAATGGGAGCTCACCAAGGCCAGCTGGATGATGGAGCATGTGATCAAACCAGACTCTCTAAACGTGGCTGACAAGGAGGGCTGACTGAGGAGGCAAGGACAACGGCACTCGGTTTTGATCCTCCTGCATGTAGTGATTTTGTGGGAGTCTAATCTGTTTGAATGCTCACCTTCCTAGTCCTGGATGGAGTGGGGAGGTCCTTGGACTTCCCAAAGGGCAGGGAATACTAACTGCTCTTTGGACTGGAGAGGGAGGGGAAGGGGGATGGGGGGAGTGGGAGGAAGATGGGAGGAGGGGAGGAGGTGGAAATTTTTAATTAAATAATAAAAATAAATAAATTCCAGGTAGGAATTCCTGGGGAAAAATTATGTACAATTGTGAAACAAACCTACATAGTAGAAGCATTATTGTTTTGGTTTTACCATATAGCTGCTGTGTCATTGGCATATGTGGTTTGAGGACTAAGCCAGACAGGGAGTTGGTGCATAGTTATAATGCCAATTTTGTTTTGGTTTAAATATTCCATAGACATTGGTTAGGTCTGGTGATGAAATTCAGTCGTAAATACTTTCCTTGGATGTACAATGCCATGATTTGTATACTTCAAGAGTGACAAAATAATATTATTGAATGAAAACAAAAATAAATATCACTAAGCATATGTATCAGTCATATTTCTATCAGTATGACAAAATATATAAGAAAAACAACTTGTAACATGTAATATTTGGGGGGGGCTTATGTTATCAGTGGTTACTTGAATCTCGTTTGTGGGAACTGTAGTGAAGCTGTACATCATGGCATAGAGCATGGTGGAAAATGATACTGAGTTTATAGTAGCCTGAAAGAGGAGGATTGGAAAAAGGAGACAAGGGGAGAAGAAGGAAGAAATAAGGGAGGGAAAATGAGAACAGAAAGAGGAAGATGAGGGACAGCAAAAGAGGAGGAAGAGCACAAAGACATACGGAGGACAAGATATAGTCTTCAAAGTCACATTCCTAGTGACAGACTTTTTTTCATTCAGGTGTCACTTACAAATAGTCCATCCATCTTTAAGTTCATGGGTAGATGAATCTTTTGGAGATGATAGTTGCCTCACTATGCAAATACTTCTCAACAATGATACTAACTGGTGGCCATAGTTTAACACATGAAAAATTTTGGCTTTTCTATACTATGACACTATGTTTCTAAATTTCTTCTTCTATGCTCATATTATTTACTAAGATAGTCTTTAATGATGATGGCAGCTGGCTATTGGAGGCACGTCTTTCGATCTTCTGTTACATTGTCATCACTATTGTTTTAAATAGAACTGTTCATCATATATCTTCGGGCTGATGAGGGAGGGGAACTTGATCGGGGGAGGGGGAGGGAAATGGGAGGCGGGGACGGGGAGGAGGCAGAAATCTTTAATAAATAAATAAATTAAAAAAAAACAACCTGAAAAATATCGAATACATTATTATAAATAAACTTACAAGATTTTGCAGAAATGTGGGCTAATGTAAGTGTCAAGATCACATTTAAAGTACGGTAAGCTACAGTATTCAGTGTGATAAGTATAATAAACATATTTGTTATTTGTGATATTGAAAGGTTATTTAGGAACATGAGGACACAAGCTCATCCATGCTCAATATAATTTTCATAGTTGTTCACCATCACAGTCTTAATAAATCTCCAGAAAGTAGAAAAAGAATATTTATATTTGATAGTTACTAATAGCAGTAGAATACAGACTCGTATAAAGTTAGCAATTTAAAAGTGATACAGAATAAATGTAAATATAGGTACTGATGTAAAATGTTGTGCTCATTAACAAGATGGTTATTGTACCTGCTACTGTGGATTCTGCATATTTAACAGGGAGTAGAAGGATCATTAATTTTATAGACATAGTCTTTAAAGAAACAGAGGGCTAATGCCATAATTGCTAAATTGTGCCAAAAGAACAGTGGCAGTTATGAGGCTAGTTAGTTTTTATTTATATGCTTGGTTTCTCTAGCATAGTGATAATTTTACATTAATATACTAGTTTATTTAGAAAGTGACATGTAGTCACTAATTAAGTTATTAATATTCTTAGTATGGGTACATATCCAGCAACTTTGACTAATTTAGAAGAGGTGTTTAGTATACTAAATAAGATGAGATCATTTCTTAGTAATCATCATAACATTCTTCAATAATATTTATTAGCAGAGAAAAGCTCCAGCAGTGAGCAAAAAGATGAGCAGATACCCAAAGTTACGTTCTATTTAGGTGGAGGAAGGTGTTCTCAAAACCCCAGTTCTCTTTGTAGGAGGCATTTGAGGGTAAGATAATGTATAATTTTTAAAAAGTATATGAATGTTGAAAAGTCTACCACACCTTGACTTTTATTAATTTCTCCACAGAAATTCTTTCTCGTTATAATGGAAAGTAACTGAAATATTATATATTTAAATGAATAGTCAAGAATGGAGACTCAGATACCATTGTTCAGTGAAACTGCCTTTATTGACAAGACCAGGGAAATCCAACTGTGCAATGACCATGCTCATGAGACTGTTGTCACTGTTGTGTCTAACCACTGACACTGTGTGTCAAAAAGAACAAAGAGGCCAGCTAATAATTTATGATTGCATCGTGAAAATTAACCAAGAGTCATCTATTTGAGTTATAGATGGGTCAGTTTTATAAAACTACATTTGAATTATATGTTTCTAAATAGGAAAAGATTTAGTTTTTCGAAGTATTCCTGGCTTTGCAACATGGACTTTTATAATGATCTGCAAAATTGTCTTATAAAAAAGTTTTCATCATGAACTCTAATTGAGACTGAATTTTATTCTACATTTGTATTTCTTTGTATTCCTTAAGGCAACGCAGAACATAAAATAGGACTGTGTACCATTTAAAAAGTACATCTTTTCTAAAATTATGTATATGATTAATGTCAGACTGTTTAGGATAGTTTTAATAAGTGAGTTCAGCACTAAAAGCACTTAGGTAGCCCACATGGCTCTAATTATGTGACTACTCATGAGATTTTTCTCTTTTTTTAAAGGTCATTGAAAATATCACATTTAAACTCCTCCACCTCAATGGTTATAATACAGCTCAGACAGGACATGCACTTCTGTTCAGATATTATATAAATATTGTATTATTTAAATGGAAATTCTGACAGATATTCACTTTTTGGAGCAAACCTATTCATATATATATATATATATATATATATATAGAATACACTTCTAAAAGATATATATATCTTTAGAAGTGTATTTTTCTTATTTAAAAGCATCACTGCTTGTTCTACCCTCAGAGTATATCTAATTTTATTGCACTATCAAAAATAAAATGTTTTTACTAAAGTCAACAGTCACAATATATTTAGGGCAAGGAAGGCCTAGCGTCTAATCCTGATTTTATTGATAGTTTGAGAAATAAAATGAACACTTCCAGAAATCTCATATGTGTTCTAGCATACTTCCACTCTTCACTTCCAGGTTAAAATTATGTTTGCTGTTGGATAAATATGTAATATAGACTTGCATATCAGTGAGGAGTAGCTCAAAACTGAAAAAAATTAATATCTCATTTTTGTTTTCAGTAAGTTGGGACTTTTAAACTTTTTCAAATTCATATATAACTAACTGTACCTAAAAGAGAAAAGCTTCGTAGGGCCAAATAAACTTGAATGTATAGTCGGAAAGAGGTATAAAATTCCAAATAAGAAAAATCCATTCAAATCATTAACATTCACATATAAAAAGGAATTAAGTGTTGAAATAGGGGGGCGGGCGCCCAACACCCCAGCCGCTGAGTGGCTAGCTTATGCCAAATAACAACACACAACTGTATTCATTTAAGTACTGCTGGCCCATTTCTATCATGACTCTTCTAGGCTAACTCTCACCTGGACTAACCCATTTCTAATCATGTTAGTAGCACCAGAGGTGCGCTTACCAGGAAGATTCTAGCCTACATCCATCTTGAGTTGGAGTTTCATCCCTCGGCCTCAGAGGCGAGCTATCCCGTCTGCCCGCTAGACAGGGCATGGTGTCTCTCTCTGAGGCGTCTGACTCTGAGCGGAGCTGCATGCTTTTCTGCCCTCACTTCCTCTTCCTCCTTGCATTTTCTTCTGTTTACTCCACCCACCTATGTTCTAACCAACCAGGACCAAGCAGTTTATTTATTGCTTATCCAATGAAATCAACAGATTGATAGACACTCCCACATCACTTCCCCTTTTTCTGTTTAAACAAAAGGAAAGGCTTTAACTTTAACATAGCAAATACAATATTACCTAAGCAAACAAAAAGTAGCAATTTTCAAACTCTAGAAATGACAGAGACATCTCACTGCCTGTACAGTCACCCAAAGTTCCTCTGTACCATTGGGGCATCCATCTTCGGCCTACAGGCCCATAGTTTCCAGCAGACATTTCCACAAAGCAGGAAATTTCAAAGGCAGTCACTATCTGCTTGTCCTGAAGAATGTCTTGCAGACTCTTTCATGAATCAGGAACCCCGAAAGATCATCTCACCTTTAGGCAAGTTCAGTAGTCCCTCTCAGCGGGTTCTCTGTGTCCAGTTTATGCAATAGTCCAGGCAAGAGCAGTTTTCTTGCCCAAATGGCTATCAAACTCCATAAGGATCCTCTTGATGCCCATATTCTTCCTGAAGTAGATTGGTGCTTCCAGGAGCAGAGTGTCTCATTGTCATGAAAAACCTAAGTTATCAAAACATTTAAAATGCCATATTCTCTAGCCTTTGAAGATATGAAGAATGCCTATCAGAAATATATCCATGCACATCTAGAAAATCTAACATGACTACAAACTTGACTATTATAGATTATTAAAAGCCTATATGCATTACATTTTTAAGTGAACTACACAATCACAATAACTTAATCAAGATCAGAAATACAGATACATATAACAAAATTGATCTTAAATCTCTATCAATAAAGCAACATCTATACTAATGCAAATTATTCATACCTATATCATATCCCCCTTTAAATGTAAAGGAACATTTATAAACCATATTTGGGAACATGGGCAGTTTTTCTCTCCAAACTGCTTCCTGCTGTATGGGGGCATCGTTAATTAGGTCTTTCATGGTATAACCTGTGTGCTAGTTTCATCTCAGTTGGCAGTTGAGCGAAGCAATTTTCTGAAGATGTTCACAGCAACCGTTCAGGAGGGCGTGGTCCATCATACCATATTCGGATAGAAGAAATGAACAGGGTCTCATCCTCTGTGAAAACAAAACAAGAAACTCCTTTCCAAAGTATCATGTTCTTAGATCCAAATTGCAAAGTCAAGGCTTTTCCAAAATATCTGTGTTGAATTAGTTCAGCAGCATTTATAAACAAATATCTTTTAGTAGCTTTTGCTCCTTCCTCAGCATTCAAACAATTCAAAGAGAGCATAATAGCATACAGTATCAAGATTCTCTGTGTATTTTCCATCTTTCTACGCTTTATTTTAACTCTATTTCATTTATTTTTACTTTTATTTTATATTCTCTGTATCTTTGTCCTGGAATAACTCTGTAGACCAGGCTGTCTTTGAACTCTCAGAGATCTGCCTGTTTCTGCCTCCCAGGCACTGGGATTAAAGGTGTATGCTACCACACCTTGAACTCACGAGATCTGTTTGTCTCTGCCTTCTAGGCACTGGGATTAAAGGCGTGTACTACCACACACAACAACTCTTTCCTTTTTAATTGTTTTTACTTTAAGAACTTCAACTTTTAGTCTGCATATATTTTCAACACACTGTAAATCATTTAGAAATTTTCTTTATCTTTGAATCTCTCTTTACTGTGGTCTCTCTTTGTTTTTCTGACCACATGAGTCTTTAATTTACCAAGTAATCTCAGTAGGACTAAAACCGTGGCTTTGCCAGCTAGATCCAGTCCATTCCTTAGCTTTCTGCCATTCCAACCTTGTGGCTGAGGTACAAGCCAGAGCTGCCTTCAGTGCCACAACTCTACAGTGTTTCAAGGTCCTTGACAGCCTCCGCAGCCTGGGCTTGTAAACCGCATGACCCGCCCGCGTAAAAGAGTCAGAGTTTGCCCTGGCAGGACAGCACAGAAAGCCGGCATTTTTAAATGGCACAGCTTTTTTCCTGCTACGGCTGAAAACCAAAAGCATGCGTTCAGCTTTTGCCAACAACGTTTAAGTGTTTTGTGGCAGGACCTCTTAATGAGCTGCAGGGTTTTGCAGCTGAAGCTGTGTCAGGAAGCCTCTCTCAGATGAGAGCGCTTGCTTGACTCTAGCAAGCAGAGTAGAACCGAGAAACTGCTGCTACCAAGAAAACATGCTTTACTCTTTCCCAAGCTTTCTCATACTTTCTGTGGATTCAGTTGTCCACACGTTGGGCAGCCATCTGTTGAAATAGGGCGGCAGGGCCGCATCCCCAACACCCCAGCCGCTTGCACGTGGCTAGCTTATGCCCGAAATAACAACACACATACTGTATTCATTTAAGTACTGCTTGGCCCATTTCTATCATGACTCTTCTAGGCTAACTCTCGCACCTGGACTAACCCATTTCTAATCATGTTAGTAGCACCATGAGGTGCGCTTACCAGGAAGATTCTAGCCTACATCCATCTTGAGTCGGAGTTTCATCCCTCGGCCTCAGAGAGCAGAGCTATCCCGTCTGCCCGCTAGACAGGAGCATGGTGTCTCTCTCTGAGGCGTCTGACTCTGAGCGGAGCTGCATGCTTTTCTGCCCTCACTTCCTCTTCCTCCTTGCATTTTCTTCTGTTTACTCCACCCACCTATGTTCTAACCAACCAGGACCAAGCAGTTTATTTATTGCTTATCCAATGAAATCAACAGATTGATATGACACTCCCACATCACTTTCCCTTTTTCTGTTTAAACAAAAAGGAAAGGCTTTAACTTAACATAGCAAATACAATATTACCTAAGCAAACAAAAAGTGAGCAATTTTCAAACTCTAGAAATGACAGAGACATCTCACTGCCTGTACAGTCACCCAAAGTTCCTCTGTACCGTTGGGGCATCCATCTTCGGCCTACAGGCCCATAGTTTCCAGCAGACATTTCCACAAAGCAGGAAATTTCAAAGGCAGTCACTATCTGCTTGTCCTGAAGAATGTCTTGCAGACTCTTTCATGAATCAGGAACCCCGAAAGATCATCTCACCTTTAGGCAAGTTCAGTAGTCCTCTCTCAGCGGGTTCTCTGTGTCCAGTTTATGCAATAGTCCAGGCAAGAGCAGTTTTCTTGCCCAAATGGCTATCAAACTCCATAAGGATCCTCTTCGATGCCCATATTCTTCCTGAAGTAGATTGGTGCTTCCAGGAGCAGAGTGTCTCATTGTCATGAAAAACCCTAAGTTATCAAAACATTTAAAATGCCATATTCTCTAGCCTTTGAAAGATATGAAGAATGCCTATCAGAAATATATCCATGCACATCTAGAAAATCTAACATGACTACAAACTTGACTATTATAGATTATTAAAAGCCTATATGCATTACATTTTTAAGTGAACTACACAATCACAATAACTTAATCAAGATCAGAAATACAGATACATATAACAAAATTGATCTTAAATCTCTATCAATAAAGCAACATCTATACTAATGCAAATTATTCATACCTATATCATATCCCCCTTTAAATGTAAAGGAACATTTATAAACCATATTTGGGAACATGGGCGCAGTTTTTCTCTCCAAACTGCTTCCTGCTGTATGGGGGCATCGTTAATTAGGTCTTTCATGGTATAACCTGTGTGCTAGTTTCATCTCAGTTGGCAGTTGAGCGAAGCAATTTTCTGAAGATGTTCACAGCAACCTTTCAGGAGGCGTGGTCCATCATACCATATTCGGATAGAAGAAATGAACAGGGTCTCATCCTCTGTGAAAACAAAACAAGAAACTCCTTTCCAAAGTATCATGTTCTTAGATCCAAATTGCAAAGTCAAGGCTTTCCAAAATATCTGTGTTGAATTAGTTCAGCAGCATTTATAAACAAATATCTTTTAGTAGCTTTTGCTCCTTCCTCAGCATTCAAACAATTCAAAGAGAGCATAATAGCATACAGTATCAAGATTCTCTGTGTATTTTCCATCTTTGTACGCTTTATTTTAACTCTATTTCATTTATTTTTACTTTTATTTTATATTCTCTGTATCTTTGTCCTGGAATAACTCTGTAGACCAGGCTGTCTTTGAACTCTCAGAGATCTGCCTGTTTCTGCCTCCCAGGCACTGGGATTAAAGGTGTATGCTACCACACCTTGAACTCACAGAGATCTGTTTGTCTCTGCCTTCTAGGCACTGGGATTAAAGGCGTGTACTACCACACACAACAACTCTTTCCTTTTTTAATTGTTTTTTACTTTAAGAACTTCAACTTTTAGTCTGCATATATTTTCAACACACTGTAAATCATTTAGAAATTTTCTTTATCTTTGAATCTCTCTTTACTGTGGTCTCTCTTTGTTTTTCTGACCACATGAGTCTTTAATTTACCAAGCAATCTCAGTAGGACTAAAGCCGTGGCTTTGCCAGCTAGATCCAGTCCATTCCTTAGCTTTCTGCCATTCCAACCTTGTGGCTGAGGTACAAGCCAGAGCTGCCTTCAGTGCCACAACTCTACAGTGTTTCAAGGTCCTTGACAGCCTCCGCAGCCTGGGCTTGTAAACCGCATGACCCGCCAGCTAAAAGAGTCAGAGTTTGCCCTGGCAGGACAGCACAGAAAGCCGGCATTTTAAATGGCACAGCTTTTTCCTGCTACGGCTGAAAACCAAAAAGCATGCATTCAGCTTTTCGTCAACACAGTTTAAGTGTTTTGTGGCAGGACCTCTTAATGAGCTGCAGGGTTTTGCAGCTGAAGCTGAGTCAGGAAGCCTCTCTTAGCTGAGAGCGCTTGATTGCCTCTAGCAAGCAGAGCAGAACCGAGAAACTGCTGCTACAAAGAAAACATGCTTTACTCTTTCCCAAGCTTTCTCATACTTTCTGTGGATTCAGTTGTCCACACGTTGGGCAGCCATCTGTTGAAATAGGGCGGCAGGGCCGCATCCCCAACACCCCAGCCGCTTGCCGTGGCTAGCTTATGCCCGAAATAACAACACACATACTGTATTCATTTAAGTACTGCTTGGCCCATTTCTATCATGACTCTTCTAGGCTAACTCTGCACCTGGACTAACCCATTTCTAATCATGTTAGTAGCACCATGAGGTCGCTTACCAGGAAGATTCTAGCCTACATCCATCTTGAGTCGGAGTTTCATCCCTCGGCCTCAGAGAGCAGAGCTATCCCGTCTGCCCGCTAGACAGGAGCATGGTGTCTCTCTCTGAGGCGTCTGACTCTGAGCGGAGCTGCATGCTTTTCTGCCCTCACTTCCTCTTCCTCCTTGCATTTTCTTCTGTTTACTCCACCCACCTATGTTCTAACCAACCAGGACCAAGCAGTTTATTTATTGCTTATCCAATGAAATCAACAGATTGATATGACACTCCCACATCACTTTCCCTTTTTCTGTTTAAACAAAAAGGAAAGGCTTTAACTTTAACATAGCAAATACAATATTACCTAAGCAAACAAAAAGTGAGCAATTTTCAAACTCTAGAAATGACAGAGACATCTCACTGCCTGTACAGTCACCCAAAGTTCCTCTGTACCATTGGGGCATCCATCTTCGGCCTACAGGCCCATAGTTTCCAGCAGACATTTCCACAAAGCAGGAAATTTCAAAGGCAGTCACTATCTGCTTGTCCTGAAGAATGTCTTGCAGACTCTTTCATGAATCAGGAACCCCGAAGATCATCTCACCTTTAGGCAAGTTCAGTAGTCCTCTCTCAGCGGGTTCTCTGTGTCCAGTTTATGCAATAGTCCAGGCAAGAGCAGTTTTCTTGCCCAAATGGCTATCAAACTCCATAAGGATCCTCTTCGATGCCCATATTCTTCCTGAAGTAGATTGGTGCTTCCAGGAGCAGAGTGTCTCATTGTCATGAAAAACCCTAAGTTATCAAAACATTTAAAATGCCATATTCTCTAGCCTTTGAAAGATATGAAGAATGCCTATCAGAAATATATCCGTGCACATCTAGAAAATCTAACATGACTACAAACTTGACTATTATAGATTATTAAAAGCCTATATGCATTACATTTTTAAGTGAACTACACAATCACAATAACTTAATCAAGATCAGAAATACAGATACATATAACAAAATTGATCTTAAATCTCTATCAATAAAGCAACATCTATACTAATGCAAATTATTCATACCTATATCATATCCCCCTTTAAATGTAAAAGGAACATTTATAAACCATATTTGGGAACATGGGCGCAGTTTTTCTCTCCAAACTGCTTCCTGCTGTATGGGGGCATCGTTAATTAGGTCTTTCATGGTATAACCTGTGTGCTAGTTTCATCTCAGTTGGCAGTTGAGCGAAGCAATTTTCTGAAGATGTTCACAGCAACCTTTCAGGAGGCGTGGTCCATCATACCATATTCGGATAGAAGAAATGAACAGGGTCTCATCCTCTGTGAAAACAAAACAAGAAACTCCTTTCCAAAGTATCATGTTCTTAGATCCAAATTGCAAAGTCAAGGCTTTTCCAAAATATCTGTGTTGAATTAGTTCAGCAGCATTTATAAACAAATATCTTTTAGTAGCTTTGCTCCTTCCTCAGCATTCAAACAATTCAAAGAGAGCATAATAGCATACAGTATCAAGATTCTCTGTGTATTTTCCATCTTTCTACGCTTTATTTTAACTCTATTTCATTTATTTTTACTTTTATTTTATATTCTCTGTATCTTTGTCCTGGAATAACTCTGTAGACCAGGCTGTCTTTGAACTCTCAGAGATCCGCCTGTCTCTGCCTCCCAGGCATTGGGATTAAAGGTGTATGCTACCACACCTTGAACTCACAGAGATCTGTTCGTCTCTGCCTTCTAGGCACTGGGATTAAAGGCGTGTACTACCACACACAACAACTCTTTCCTTTTTAATTGTTTTTACTTTAAGAACTTCAACTTTTAGTCTGCATATATTTTCAACACACTGTAAATCATTTAGAAATTTTCTTTATCTTTGAATCTCTCTTTACTGTGGTCTCTCTTTGTTTTTCTGACCACATGAGTCTTTAATTTACCAAGCAATCTCAGTAGGACTAAAGCCGTGGCTTTGCCAGCTAGATCCAGTCCATTCCTTAGCTTTCTGCCATTCCAACCTTGTGGCTGAGGTACAAGCCAGAGCTGCCTTCAGTGCCACAACTCTACAGTGTTTCAAGGTCCTTGACAGCCTCCGCAGCCTGGGCTTGTAAACCGCATGACCCGCCCGCGTAAAAGAGTCAGAGTTTGCCCTGGCAGACAGCACAGAAAGCCGGCATTTTAAATGGCACAGCTTTTTCCTGCTACGGCTGAAAACCGAAAAGCATGCGTTCAGCTTTTTGTCAACAACGTTTAAGTGTTTTGTGGCAGGACCTCTTAATGAGCTGCAGGGTTTTGCAGCTGAAGCTGAGTCAGGAAGCCTCTCTCAGATGAGAGCGCTTGCTTGACTCTAGCAAGCAGAGTAGAACCGAGAAACTGCTGCTACCAAGAAAACATGCTTTACTCTTTCCCAAGCTTTCTCATACTTTCTGTGGATTCAGTTGTCCACACGTTGGGCAGCCATCTGTTGAAATAGGGGCGGCGGGGCTGCATCCCCAACACCCCAGCCGCTTGCACGTGGCTAGCTTATGCCCGAAATAACAACACACATACTGTATTCATTTAAGTACTGCTTGGCCCATTTCTATCATGACTCTTCTAGGCTAACTCTCGCACCTGGACTAACCCATTTCTAATCATGTTAGTAGCACCATGAGGTGCGCTTACCAGGAAGATTCTAGCCTACATCCATCTTGAGTCGGAGTTTCATCCCTCGGCCTCAGAGAGCAGAGCTATCCCGTCTGCCCGCTAGACAGGAGCATGGTGTCTCTCTCTGAGGCGTCTGACTCTGAGCGGAGCTGCATGCTTTCTGACCTCACTTCCTCTTCCTCCTTGCATTTTCTTCTGTTTACTCCACCCACCTATGTTCTAACCAACCAGGACCAAGCAGTTTATTTATTGCTTATCCAATGAAATCAACAGATTGATATGACACTCCCACATCAATTAAGTATTCTTAGTATGGTTAAACAAATAACTGTACTAGCCACAGGTCTGAAAGGAATAGTACTTGAAGACAATGAGCCCATAAACCACACACATCAAACAATTTTTTTATTTGAATGTAAAATGGAGAGAACCTTGCAGTTATAAAGTTAGCTGAATCCTAAAATCCAAAACCAAATTTCTACAGAGTTTTTCAACTCCTTAAGGAACAGATTAGAACATCAAGTTCTTGACCAAAAGGGCTTTGTGAAAGCCCCTAACTAGGCCAGAGTATTTCAGAGGTTCTTGTTTTCTTTCCACAAATTGATGGTAAGGACATATTGCTGAACAGAACACTACACCTACACAACTCATTGGACATGGAGACACACATCTGGTGCCTACTTAGAGCCTTCACCTCTACTGAATAGTGTTTGTAGTACTGGTTGGTACTCTGCAACCCATTAAAGAAGAAAAATAAACTCAAACCATGAAAGAATATTTTGATCCACAATCATTACCTGCCTTCAACATGTACTAGTGTAATAGTGACACAAAGCTTGTGGAGAATAACCAACTACTATAATTGCTATTAAGACCCACTTCCTAAAATTTGCCCTATGACTATCACTACCTTGGGTGACCAAGGGCCCAGGGGTAGCTCATGGACCTAGGAGAAAATCAAATAATACTACCATTCAGCTAAAGTGTCATAATAATGAAATGACTCAAAGAATATTCTGCTATTTTGATAGATCTGGATCTTGTTCATTCATACTCAGAGGATCTTCCTTCGGGAGCAAATGGGAACAAATAGAGAGATCCACAATCGAACAATTTGTGGAGTGAAAGACCTTGAAAAATTCAGACGACCAAATCTGTCCCATCAGAGCTAGGGACCCTGCATAACAGGAGGCAAAACAATGGAAGACCCAAAGGAAATAGAGGAAACCAAAAAACATGGTTCTCCAAACACAGCAGGTCAAAACACATATCCACTCAGAAACTGACTGTAGAATGCACCAGATGAGGTCTGAGTTCTGAGAGAAGTGGCTGCAAACTTCCATCCTTAACCAAGAAGCTATCTCCAACTGATAACCACTAGCAAATGTAAAATTTGGTGTCCTTCCTAAAGAGTCACCCTAGGGATACAAACCCCTAAGACATACAAATCTCTACAAACTGAGTCCAATAAAAACACAAATCCAGAAGCCATAATATATGTGGAAATGAACTGTAAGTTTAAAAACACGAAAAGAGGAAGAAAAGAGAAGAAAAACAATGTCTAAACAAAACATGAGACAAAGAACCTCCAAAGATATAATGTTAGGTGTCTCCTGCTGGTAATGGCCATCACTTAAGTGTGGTTTTCTCTGCATTTGTTCCCATCTACTATAGGAGGAAGCTCCTCTAATGGTGAAGGAGCAAGATAGCGATATGAGTACAGCACAATGTTAGAAGGCACCTTTGTATTGCTATGCTCTTTAAGCAGAACAATAATGTTTGATTTTATGACCCAGGTTCTTGGTCATCCAAGCAGTACTGGGTATGGGTTCCATCTCATGGAGTAGATTTTAAATCTAGGCAGGTAGTAGTTGCTTTCTTCACTGTTGCACCTGCTTATTTTGCAAGTAGGCTATCATTGTAAACCACAGGTTTTGTATCTATATTTGTGTTTACCTTTCTCCTCTGCTAGAGTGCTTGAGTACCTTTCATGATACCGTTGGATTTTTTGTATGTCTGTGTGCTTGTGTGTGGGGGGATTCCTTCTAGATATTTTGTTTATATCCTATGTTTTCTAATTTTTCATGTGTTTTCTCTGTGAGAATATATATGTATGTCTCATCATGTATGTAGGATTTTCTTTGTTCTTTTTTCCCACTTGTTTTGTCCTGATCTGATGTTTGTGTTTGTTTTTAACTTTATTTTTTTGATTATTATAATTTTAAGTGTCTATTTGTATTCCTTTTTTTTAAGATTTTATTTATTGTGTATACAGTATTCTGTGTGAATGCACACCTGCAGACCAGAAGAGGGCACCAGATCTCATTACAGATGGTTGTGAGCCACCATGTGGTTGCTGGGAATTGAACTCAGGACCTTTGGAAGAGCAGGCAGTGCTCTTAACCACTGAGCCATCTCTCCAGCCCTCTAAATGTATTCCTAATAAAAGAAAAAAAGTGGTGTGAATTTGTGGGGGGGCAGGGTGTGGGAAGGGTCTTGGAGGAGTTGTGGGAACAGAAACCCTAATCAGAATATGTTATATGGAAAAAAATTTTAAATATCAAGAAGTCAAACAACTGCAACATCAAAAAGGAGCGTCTAGTTCTACTATATATTATTCTCAGACAATTTATATTAGTGTATAAGAGAGGGACCCGGTGGGATAGAAACCTCACTCAACAGTAGTCTATGCTTCTTTCTGCTTCTAAAACCTTATTCAGTGTAGATTTGTTATGTGATGAGTAATTTGAATGTCTTTCCCTTCAACTCACTGTATTAGAAAGACATTCTTAAAATCAATAAGAAGATGTTGAAAGGCATGAAAGAAGATATGAAAGGCATTGGTTTCAGGCATTTCAAGGAATTTTCTGAAAGTAGAATCATGAAAAATAGAAATATATCAGAAGAATGAGTGGAGGCTTCCAAAAATAGTATTTAGTAAACAACTATTTAGTTTAAAGATCAAAACTGGCTTTGTTTCTAATTCTAAATTAGCCAGTACATAAAGGAGAGTATGTAGTCAAACAGAAGTTCGTCTGGAGACAGATAATGATAGATCATAAACATCCTGCCTTCAGTAGTAGACTAATAACTTCACGTCATCTTCCTTGTAAGAAAAGGACAGTGCCATAAAGCAATAGGAGAATAAGACATTTCCAAAGATCAGGTTCCTCTGGGCCACGTCCTTTTTGTTAAGGAGTGCAGTTACTTATCGGTGTATTTACACTGACCCATTTGGAAAACAAGATAAGAATATTAATTTCAACCTGTGGACAAGAATCGCAGTGTGAGCCTGTTTTACTTTCAGACCTGTCTATTGGGGCATATATGGAAACAAAACAGGTGGGTTGCAAGACCTTTGGGGGGGGGGTCAACTGACGCTTTCCCTGGGGTCACCAAAAACATTGGAAAACACATGTATTTACATCATAATTAATAACAGTAGCAGAGTTACTGTTATGAGGTAGCAGCAAAACTAATTTTATGGTAAGGGGTCATGACAGCGTGAGGAAATGTATTAAAGGGCCATAACATCAGGAGGCTGAGCACCACTAACTTAAAAATTTAATTGTACTTTATAATATTAATTACATATTTATACTCATCGTGGAATTTAACAAAAAACTAACTTCTGAGCTATATTTATTTATATTAATTATCATACTTAGGTGACAGTGATTAAATATTGGTAAATCTACAGTAATGAAAAATAAGAACTCCCTCCAGGAAGAAAACAAAAACTACCTTTATTCTCCCCAAATAAGCAATCTTTTGTACTGCTTGAGAAAAATTATTCTCCTTGACACATATATCCCTTTGTTAAAGATGCTTTCCTTGCTAATTAGTATTTCTAATAAAATTCCCCATTAGAACAATAAGATTAATATGCACAAATACAAGGAAGAACATGTTCATATTTCACAGTAACTAAATTATGAAGTGATATCTCTATACAACATAAATTGATACACTCATCTACAAAGCCATCTTGTCTTTATATAATTTATTCAAACAAATGCTCTTTGTGAAGCCTCATACTCCTTTTCTTTTATACTTCAAACGTAAATCTCTACTTTTTTTTTATTAAAAATTTCCACCTCCTCCTATTTCCCTCCCGTCCCCCACTCCCCTTCCCTTCCCTCTCCAGTCCAAAGAGCAGTCAGAATTACCTGCCCTGTGGGAAGTCCACGGTCCTCCCCACTCAATCCAGGTCTAGGAAAGTGCGCATCCAAACACACTAGGCTCCTACAAAGCCAGTATATGAAGTAGGATCAAAACCCATTGTCATTGTCCTTGGCTTCTCAGTCAGCCCTCATTGTCAGCCATGTTCAGAGAGTCCGGTTATCTTTTCTTTCATTTAAATGTTCAGAAAATTTGCCATTTTTCCTCTATTTTGATCAAGTGCTGATTCTCTAAACAAATCTCAATGATCAATTTCCCCAACTACATTAAATTTTTGCTAACCAAATGTTATAAGCATTTTGGTTACAGAAAAAGTATAAGTTGATGCAGCAATATTTTATTATAAATGATCTGATTTTATGTTTCTAGCTCATGCCTACATTTATATCTTTAAGAATATACATTGTAATTTACTTTTCTCATCCCATTCCGCTTATATTTCTGTAATATAAACTCAATTATGCAAAAAGGTGTTGTATCAGTGTAACAATAATGTTGATATGGAATCTGTTGATCATTTCACTTATTTTCAAAATATGAACTCTGAATAATAAGTCTTGGCCCCTTTGCTTGCAATATTGTTACTTCCTCGCCCTGGCTGGACTCCAGTGTTTAGCTGTGGATCTCTACATCTGCTTCCATCAGTTACTGGATAAAGATTTTGTGATGACAATTAAGGTAGTCATCAATGGAAAACCCACGAAACAGCTGATCTGAGTTAGTGGGAGCTCACTGACTCCGGGAAGACAGTTGAGGAACCTGCAGAAGACTGAACTAGGCTCTCTGAAAATGGGTGACCATTATGTGACTTGGGAAGTTTGTGGGGCCACTAGCAGTGGAACCAGTATTTTCACCTAGTGCATGAACTTTCTCTTTGGAGCCCATTCCCTATGGATGGATACCTTCTTTAGTCTAGATACCATAGGGAGGGCACTGGTCATACCTCAAGTGATGTGACCGACTTTGTTGACTCCCCATGGAAGGCCTCTCCCTCTCTGAGGAGTGGATGGGGGTGGGGTGGGAGAATGTGGGGGAAATGGGAGGATGGGAGGGAGAGGGAACTAGGATTGGTATGTAAAAGACTGTATTAAAAATAAAATAAAATAAAAATGAAAGATAATAAGTCAATCAAGTAACATGCACTGAGTTTGCATATTTCTTCCATTAAGAAAGATATAAATAAGAAGCAGAAAGACAGTCCTATTAGAAAGATGAATAAGAGGAAGTGTGCTGAGACAAGGAAACTGAATGGCTTTAGCATGGATGGCTTTTCTTGGCTGACATTTTAATAATACTTCTGTGGAGGTGCATTGTGCTCATCCTCTTTTCAATTTCCATGAAGAGAGATTATTATTCTAATTGGGGCTGTTAGATCTCGCTAGAGAAAACTGTGTGTGTAAGCTTACTTCTTCCTCCAAGGAAAAGGCACTTTCCGATGTTATGACTAAAAGTCAATAAAATTCTTTTTAGAAGCAAAATTTTTATAGACTTACAAAAATTTAGATATCTTATATAAAATTCTTATTCAATATTATGAATATTGAATAAGTTGAAAAGTCCTCCTGTGAAAATCCAAATCCAATCTTCTCACAAATTAAAATACTCAGAGTACACACATAATGCTTAAAAAATATTGACACCAAGAAACTTTGAATTATGCAAATAATTTTTTTCATCTTTAACAAGAATGAACATGTACTCTCATGCAGATACTTACAAAAACAAAGAATGTATCAGTGAAACAAATGTATTTTGTTTGGACCAGGATTTTATCTTCAAGATTGTCTATTATATATAATTAATAATTGCTTCTTTAAAAATATTTTTATAAACATATCAAAACACAAAACAGCTGAAGTCAGACCCACTTCATTGCAAAGCATTGCAGATTACAGTACAATGTCTAACGTTATAATTTTTCATGTTTAAAATTATCTTTGGTTAGATATCTTGGAAAATTATACCACATTAAGCTAATATGTTGAATGGATGTACATTTTACTTTTTTGTGGTTATAGTTCTACATCTAGAGATTCAGCTAGTTACATATTGAAACTATAATTTTTTTTTCCAGAAAGTTTTGGGAAAGAAAACTAGAATTTACAGCATAGCACTGGACAAGTTGAATTCAAGCAAATGAAGTCATGTGTTAGCACTGAATGAGATACTATGAAAGTACTCAAGACTAAAGTACATGAAAAATCTAGATTGTATATAGACATATACAAATGCTATGGAGAGGTGCTTGAACCAATGGCCCAAGGATATAAGAGACTGACTAAATTTACTACTTGTCAGAACATTGAGATATAGTGGAAATAGTGGAAAGCAAATATGATTACTGGCATTAAAAGATAAGGAATGATTATAGAATATTTACTTTGATTTATATCTTCAACCTCTATTTCAATGTTCTATTGCGGTTTACTAGAAAAATATGCAAATACATACATCTGAATGCTGTTTTCTGAACATCAACTTCAGAACTGGATTGGAAAGAGTACACAATTCCAGATGCCAACAGACATAGAGTGACTTTACATTCAACTAAGTTGATTTTGTTACTATGCTACAATAGCTGATTTGAAATACTCTGAGAATGGCAGTTTCTTCTATAATTAAATACAGAAACCATATTATTGTATAAATCCAGACATTCAAAGACATGTTTTCGGCTTTAAAACAAGGACAAGTTACCCAACTTTGCTTCTTTGTTGTGAATAAAAAGATTCCTGCTCCCCCATAAACTCCCACATTGGAATTGTGATTCTCAATTTTCTGGTGTGGTAGTATTTGGAAAGCCATAGATAGATCATGAATTTAGAGTACCCAATAGATGTGTATCTGTATATGTGTTATTTTCTTAAAAGACACAGAAAGATGGTTTTTGTGTTCACCCCACATGAGCAGAATACAGCCATCTGGAAATAAGAAATAGTACATCCTGAAACCGAAGAGGAAAACATCTTGATCTTGAACTTTCAGTAATTGGAATCATGAAAGGCAAGTTTGCAGCAGAAAATTCCTGAAAATATCATATTCTGTTAAAGCTACCCATGTTGATGCCTGACACTCAAAAAGTTTTGATATTTATTTTACAAATCTCTAATATTTAAATATCTAAATATTTTACATATCATCACTAACAGATTAATAAATACAGACATAAGTGAAATGGCCTCAAACAAAATATTGCATACTGAAATAAGTTAAGTGTTCACAACAAAATCAAGAGTAAACAAATAAAGAAAACATCAATAAATTTATCTGGCCCTTAATTCTCTTACTTTTCATTATAATTTTTCATAATCTGCTTTTCATTTACTTACTCAATTTACTGCTTTATTTAGGGATTAGGTAGAGTCTGATGTGTGCCAAGAATGTTATAAAGCACAGAAACAGAGACCTAGTCATTTGATGATTCTCCAGAAGCTTATAATATCTGTAATTTATTTGACAATTTTTCATCATTATGATCCCTTATATATTAGACTTACAGGTATTAAATGATTATCATTAGACTGAATAATGCTTTACTACCCAAATGTGTTAGTCTATGTTATTCTGCATGATTGACAGAATATTTCTAATGTTTATAAGAAGATTAAAGATGGAAGCACATAAAATATAAATTTTGCTATTTAAAATAAATTAGTATAAAACACACTACATACGTACTTTAGATTTTAGCATATATGTGTTTCATGATTAAATTTAACATGTATTCATTACCTGTAATTAATCCTACTTTATTTCAGAAAATCATTGAGCATTTCTTTGGATGTTTCCCTGGGGGCCCTTGGACCAACAACTAAATAAGATGTAACCCAATAGTAGAACTACAATATTCATTTGATATCAAAAAAACGTGTTCTTGGGTTTTATCTCCCCATTATTTAGTGGAGTTCATGGCTATTCCCCACTTTCTCTTGTGTCATATTTAGGGTATCTTGCCTTCTATTAAGGTCCTTGAACCATTTGGAATTTTGTTCAGTATCACAAACACTGATCTATTTGTATATATCCATCTTTTTTGATCAACACCAATTGTTAAAAATGCTGTTATTTTCCAATGTGTATTTCTGGATTCTATATCAATGAACAGATGTCAGTAGATGTGTGGACATATGTCTGTTTCCTCAGTTAGAATTCATTCATCAGCCTATCAACTTTTATGCCAGTACCATGTTGCTTTTATTACTATATTTCTGGAGTACAATTTTTAAAGACGTACACTGTTTTATTTTGCTAATACACACATAAACTCATATGACCTTGGTGATTTTTCTGAAATAAAATAGAATTAATAGCATGTAATGAATATGTATTGAATATAATCATGAAATAAATGTTTGATAAAACATTAAAGTTTGAGTTCTATACTAATATATTTTAAAGAGAAACATGAATGTTTTATGTACTTTCAACTTTAATCTTTCAAATTTGAGAAATATGCTGTCAAGCATGCAAAATAGTATAAAATATAACATTTGGGGGGGTAAAACACTATTTAGTCAGATAACAAGCATTTACTACCTGTAAGTATAACCTATACTGGCTCATAATGATGAAAATCTGGCAAATAAACTAAGGACATAATAATCTCCTGGAGAAACATCACATGGCTGTATTTCTGTTTCTGTACTTTCCAACATTCTTGTCATATATCAGATGCTGCCTAATTCTGAAATAAATGAGTATGATAAGTAAATGAAAAGCTAATTATAAAGCATCAATAACAGAGACACTAAAACAATAATAGATGAGACATCATGAATTGAAGATCTTTGTTAGAAAAAGGATGCTATCATTTGAAAAGAACAGTAGACAATATATTAGAAAATAATTTTACTAATTGCAAAAATGATAGAGGACTTAATCTAAAATATATAATGTACTAAAAGTTCTAGATATCAAGTAATAAACCCTCATTAAAAATGGGGTACAGATCTAAACAGAGAGTCCTGAAAAGATGATACACAAATGATAGAGAAAGACTTAAAGAAATGTTCAATATCTTTACTCATCAGGGAAAGACAAATTAAAATCACTTTGAGACTTCATTTATAACAGTCAGAATGGTCAGTATCAATAAAATAAATGCCAGCCCATGCAGGTGAAGACATAAGGTAAAGAGAATGCTTATCCATTGATTGTGAGATTGCGAATTTGTACAGCCTGTATGAACATCAGTGCGACTATTCATCAGGAAGATGGGAATAGATCTACCTCAAGGTCCAGATACACCACTTTAGGGCATATATCCAATGATTATACAAGCTACTACAGAGACATCTCATTATTTGTGTTTATTGATGTACTACTTCAGAAAAGACAGAATTTGGAATAGTGTAGAAATACTCCAACAGAAGAATAGATGATAAAAATGTGGCACAATAGAATGGTAGGTATTAAAACCTGAAATCATAGCTGGGCATTGGGGGCACACATCTTTAACCCCACCACTTGGGAGGCAGAGGTAGGTGGATCTCTGTAAATTTGGAGCCAGCCTGGTCAACAAGAGCTAATTCCAGGACAGGCTCCAAACCTACAGAGAAACACTGTCTCAAAAACAAACAAACAAACAAAAATTTAAATCATAAAATTTGCAGACTAAAAAATATCCTGAGAGAGGTAACCCAGACCACCAAATAAAAATATTGAATTTACTTGCTTATAAGACATTACTTAATAAGCCTTATATAGGCATGCTACAACCTTTATAACCATGGGGATTAGGTATATCATAAAGGACAATGGCGATGAAAAGATTTTCCAAGGAGGGAGACACAGAATATCATATTTATTGAAAGATAAAAATTGGAAAAGGGTAGAACAGGAGGCTTGAACTGAGAGGGGGAGGAAACAAAGCAGTACCAGAGGCAATGCAGGGAGGGAGAGAAAAACTCCCAGTCAATTTAAAGCCATATAACACTGCCACACACCGAGCTCCGGGCAAGGGGGCTGGAGGTTAAAATACACAGACACACACAGAGAGAGACAGCGACATGCGTCATCCTTGAATTCCCCAAGAATGCCCCCCTTTATTGTGTTCAGGGGCAGATTATATAGAGATAGCCACGCCCCAGCCAAACCCACCAGAAACCACTCTCCTGCCATCAGGACCGCCTGAAGGTCTCATGCTCAGAGCAGCTGTAGGCACTCAGATCAGGGGATTACAAGAAATTCAGGATCTGGGGTCTCACTGCTCCCAACATCAAACAGTAGGATCTTCTTCACACACACACACACACACACACACACACACACACACACACACACACACACACACACACAACAACCAAACAGGGATGTACAGACATTTGTCCTACAATGCTTGCATGTATGAAAATACCTGTGGCAGCTGTTTTTTCTTACCTCAGCTTATAACAGCCATATATATATATATATATATATATATATATATATATATATATATATATATATATATATATATATATATATATATCAGTATGCATAGACTGTCAAAAATTGTGTCCATTTCCAATAATATCCAATATCAGAAGTATAGATAGACACCTTTGAATTTAAATTGTTACAAACACTAATCACTGTTTTCCAGAATGTGGTTTCATTTGAGGAAGACATTGTTGCCAAAGATTTACCAAGTACTAACTTTGGTAGGGGTTAGGGGACTGTGCTGGGGATGGAGCTCAGGGTCCACTACAAGCTCTCTGTACAATTGTTTACCAGATAATATTTATGAGAAGTCCATCTTATCACTCTCACAGTTTTCAATGCTTTATAAAATCTGAAGGAAATTTTCTTTCTCTTCCTTTACGATGAAGGAGGAGTGAAAGGTGACACTTTATTCCCATAAAGCTTCTTGGCAGAGCAGAAGTGATATCAGCTACTAAATGGTTACAACTTTGGGGAGTGCTGATTATTGTTGTTGTTGTGTTTCTGGTGGGGAAGAAAAGAAAATTGTACATTCAAAAATAAGAGTCAAAAAAAGAGTTTGTTAAAGGAATACATACAGGAACAAGCACTCCCAGGCATTCGCTGCTTGGCTCAATCAAAGGCTTCCTGTAATCATTACCCCTGTTCCTGAAAATATGATCTATTTTTGCTGAGCTCTCACTTTGAAGACTAAGATTATGGGTAGGAAACTTAGCAACGTTTTTTAAAATTATATGAATTATGTCTGTGTGCTAGAGTTGAGACTGACAGATTAGCCTGTCTAACTGAAATTCATAAAACATTTTAAATACGGCAGGACTCTTTTGAATAGCTCCCTGTTCTGATCAACTCAATTCTTAGTTAGTTTGCCAGAAATAAGCAGTAAGATTGTGACCTATTAAGTAGGGATGACGTAAATAAGTTGAAAACAAATTTATTCCACCTAGTATTGAAATCTAGTCTCAAATATTTCTAGTATTCCTTAACTACAGTAAAAAATTCTAGAGGGGATAGGAGAGTTCAAGATTCTTATGCTCATAATAATTTAATTTTCAGAAAGAAGACATTTATCACCACTTCATAATAAAACAACAAAGTAAAGAAACTGGATTTCAAGTGATTATTTTCACAGGACTAAGTCAAATCTCTTTCTACATTTCCTTCCAATGTACTGAAATTTCAACATTTAAATTTATTATTCACTGGGGTCAATCATTATTTTATTCCAGAAATTATATTTTTAAAATTTATACACTGGTTTATGAAAATGTAACAGTCTCTGGAGTGATAATTTTGTACTATAAGAAATTAATTATGCAATGAAATATATTTCTTAAGTTCTGATATTTTTTTTACATAAAATATAGATCTGAAAGTTTCAATTTCTTGATTTTATTAAGTTATAGGTTTCCAAAAGAGAATGATTAGCTTAATAAAAGATATTTAGGTTTTTAGAATAGAGAAATAATTTTACATTTTATATTAAAACATATATATATATATGAAGGAATTATACACACACACATATATATGTATATATGAAGAGAGAGAAAGAATCAGCCATGTAACGTAGGTTAGCCTCGAAATTTCAGTATAATCAAGGATGTTTTCCTACTCCTTTCTATCTTTATTGAATTTTAAATCTGCTAATTAGTGTCAGTTGCTTTAGTATTATACTAAATAAATTAGGAGTCCGATGAATCACCATAATCTTTCCTCCTCTAAGTCATATTACCTCAACATTTTATCTTATTCAGTGAAAATAAAACTGTAGCATTGTTTCCTGTCTTGATGCTCTCTCTTAAGTCTTGTACTTCCAATATCATTCAGTTCAGTGTCTTGTCCATTTTAACTACTCAAGTGTCCCTGTAGGAACAAAGACTGCATTCATTTCCACACATCGCAAACTACAACAACACAAAAAAATAAAAATTTTATGCTTTCTGTTTTTTTTCCTTAAATCTAAATTTTCAAAACAGCATAGTCATAGTCTAGCAATCTAAAATTTTAGATTCGCTCTATAAGAACAGTGGTATTAAATTTCCAGTGGTATCCCTTCATTTTAAAAGAAAACATAGCATTCTTTGGAAAACTGACTCTGTGATAGAATTCACACTTCCCACATAGTAGTTTCTGCCTGACCTGGCCTTTAGAAACTTTTGATGTACAATATTACAGAAATTACTGAGATTTGCTTGCTTGCACAGAATAATTGTTATTGCTTTGGTGTGTGTGTGTGTGTGTGTGAGAGAGAGAGAGAGAGAGAGAGAGAGAGAGAGAGAGAGAGAGAGAGAGAGAGATTGATTTCTTTGCTCTTTGAGATTAGCCATGCACTTCTGCTTACTAGGTAGATCTGATTGAGCATGAACTGATAGAAATCCTCTGTCTTCATCCTGAAACTATATATGTGTGCCACCATGCCTGGCAAAACAGTCCAACTGACTTATTTAATCACTCTTTTTAAATATGATTTAAATTTAGAGTGTCTCTATATTATACTATTTTAATGATAGAATTGTTCCTCCATATTATTTTTCTAGAACCACAACTTTTGATAAATTATATTTCATTACTTAGTAAAAAACAATTTGAGGTCTTTTAAAAAATATTTAACTACCCTAAATAAAAATATAAATAATATACATTATTTATATCTTTTATGTAATTTGCAAGTATTTTTAGGTATCAGCTAGTTGTTTTTCTTCATTTCTATATAACTGAATATCATTTTTATGCAGGAATATGTATAGTATAATAAACACTGTAAAAGTTACAAACCTATTTTACATAGCTTAGAATTTGATTTGTCTTGGGGATGTTCCAGGCAAATCTAGAGAGGAATGAGCATGCTTCTGTGTGAGATGATGTATTCCATAAGTGTCACTTAGACCAGTTTGATTGACAAGGCTGTTCAAGTGATGTGTACTCCTTCAGAGCTGCTGCTTGCTTCATCTAACAATTACTGACAGAGAATTGTTAAAGTTCCTGGCTGTAACAGTGCTATATGTATTTTTCTTTCAGTTCAGCTTTTGCCTCATATCTCCCAGGAAAATAATACTCTTATGAATTCATAAATAAATGGTCCCTTTATTTAAGAATATTTTGTCCCCTGCATAATTTATTCTTTTGTTTTTAAGAAAAGCATTGTTGATAATTACCCTTGTTCCCGAAATCAGCTTTGTCAGAATCTAAAATAAAATCCAAATTCATTTTGTGTTGGCCTTGAAAGATAATATATCCATTTCCATTCCTTTCTTTGTGTGAACCATATGAAAATATTGTCCAGCAATGATTTTACCATTTGTTCTGTGACACTATTCCGGAAGAGACATGGTCAAATGTCTACTTACCACTGATAGGGGGCCTAGAGAAAACAAAATAAGGATATCACCAAAGTGCAACTTGATGAACCCATGAGTTCATGGGTCTTATACTGGCAATATGGCTCAGGGATTGTTTACGGGAAGGGCAATTCAAAGACAAGAGAATTCCCCAAAGTCCACTGAAGCATGGGTGATAGAAGCCTGCAGATAATCTTAGTTTTCTCTGATCTTACCCAGTTTACCTGACCTCTATCTCTTTAGGTTGGCACTACCCACAATGTCTTACAGTTGGATCTAATGGAGGTGTTTTATCAATCAATGTTCCATTCTTTCAGATAACTCTAGTTTGTGTATCCAGCATGATCTACATCTGCTTTTAATTCTATAAACCAAACAGCAATCTACCTCAAAAGAGTGCCCACCTGTGCAATAGAGGCCTGACTGTAATCAACTGTCTGATCACATGGGAGGTTGGCTGCTCAGAAGAGACTATAAGCTTTGTATTTTAGGTCTGATTAACAACCAATGACTGGATAGGTTGTAAACCAGATAAGGTTAACTAAATTTAAAAGACAGCAAACTGCCCTCTACGTTCACAGCCAGGTAAGACCCCTGATGCATTTTTGTCTCCTAGAAGCTTTCATAACATCCTCTCGGACTCTGAAAACAAGCATCAAGCAGAAATTTTTCAGCTCAGCTTCAATGTTTTTCTGTATATCATGCAGTTTAAGTATGTAGTATTTGAAAATACAATCTTAAATATTAATTTTATTCGGGTACAATTAGAGTATGTGTATGATAATTCTTAAATCGGATTCACTGTATTTATATCTGCAAATTTTAACTATTTTTATAAGATATTAAAAAATCATGCCTTCCTCCTAACTGAAGGACGCCACACATGAAAGATCGTAAGTGTAATGGTGCACCAGCAATTCTTAGACCTAAGAATAATTTTGTAACTTCTAGGAAGACATTTCTTATTTCTCTGTATTCTGTACTTTCTTAACATCTAATACGCAGCATTTTACTGTTAATTTCTATGAGATCAACTTCATAAAGTATGCATATGTTTTAATATTATAGAATGTGTCTCTCTTTGCCTTATTGGATGTATTTTGTTATTTTGGTATTGGTCTTTATAACAACCAAGCTGGTTTCTCATTTTGACATTAAGCTGAATTTCTCTGGATAATGATTTCAGTACACTAAATAACATGCTGGCTTAATTTATGTCTCCTTATGCCTAATATCTATTTAGACCTATTATTGATTCCAATAATTTTGCTAATATTAGTCTTTGAGATTTTAGACTATCAAAAATTCTAAGTATTGATCTTTTGCCACTTTTTAACTTGCTAATATTTTTTATCTTTTCTTCTGGTTTGTCTTTTTTCTCATGTAAGCATTATCCTGTTTTGTGAAGAAAAGCTTCCATTTGATATAATTCTTACATTTTCTATTTGTGTGATCTTTTCCTAAAAATCCTTGTCTATCCCAATGTTTTTAAATATTTCCTTTGTATATAGTTTTTTTTCTTTCTATTGAAGGTCTTCTGTTTAAATTATGAGAGTAGCCATATTTATTGAGATTACTGGGATTCACAGTTTATTATCTTGGAGTAGACATAGTCTTACACCTAGCTTCTACTCCTTTCTTCATCCAAATGGCAGCTAATCTAACCCTTAGATTGACGTGTGTTGACTGTGAGACCTATGTTGACTAAACACTTTTCATTTCCATGAAAGAGAAGAAAATGTTAAAGAACAGAAGAAGAAGAAGAAGAAGAAGAAGAAGAAGAAGAAGAAGAAGAAGAAGAAGAAGAAGAAGAAGAAGAAGAAGAAGAAGAAGAAGAAGAAGAAGAAGAAGAAGAAGAAGAAGAAGAAGAAGAAGAAGAAGAAGAAGAAGAAGAAGAAGAAGAAGAAGAAGAAGCACAAATGGCAATGACATGATGGAGGTGGGTCTTGTATCTTATCTGTTGCTTTCATTGGTTAACTAATAAAGAAACTGCCTTGGCTCTCATAGGACAGAAAATTAGGTAGGCGGAGTAGACAGAACAGGATTCTGGGAGAAGGAAGCTGAATCAGGGAGTCGCCATTATGTTCCCATGCCAGACAGACACAGGCTAGAATCTCCCCAGTAAGCACCTTGGGGTGCTACACACTTTATAAGAAATGGGCTAGTCCAGGTGCAAGAGCTAGCCAATAAGAGGCTACAGATAATGGGCCAGGCAGTGTTTAAAAGAATACAGTTTCCGTGTAATTATTTCGGGGCATAAGTAAGCCATGTGGGGGACGCAGCCCGGCGGCCGCTACCAATATCAACAGATGGCACCCCAGAAAGCTGCACGAGTGGCTGGGTGCTGGGAATGGAGCCCGGCCGCTCCGTACTACAATGATGGAATATTATATTTTTTGTGGCCACTAAGAATAAGATACAAAGAATATTATTGTGTTGTTAAGCTCCCTCTTCCCTCTTCCTTTCCCATCACAGTCACAGTGCTTCTTTCTTGGTTACTGTCAGTCTGCTATAATTATAAAAGACAAGCTCATAAAGCATGGTGCTCATGAACAATAGTGACATGTATTTCTTACTCTGGTGTCCAAATATTGCCAACATTAAGTACTATCAATTTTACCATGAAATATGATATTCGTTGACGGTGTGCTCTCAACTAATAGCTGTAGTTGGTAGTTTTTTTACTCTTTGTTCTCTTAAGTCTTTTGACTCTTTGGGGCCTGCTACCCTGCTCCCCAGATCACATGGAGGTTTATTCTTTCTTAGGGATATCTAGCCTTATCTTGGCCTGTTTCTAGCCAAGTTTTCTTAGCTTAAAGTATTCTCTCTACCTTTTGCTTCTCTATATTACCTTTCTTTATCTCTGTGTATCTTTTCTTTCCTTCTTATTCTGTGTCTGGCTGTGTGGTTGTGTGACTACCCCAACATCCTTCTTCTTTTCTTCACACTCCTTGATCTTTTATTTCCAGATTTCTCCTCCTGCCAACCCCACCTATTCTTTCTCCTGCCAAGATATTGGCTGATCTGATCTTCACTAGACCAATCAGGTGTTTTAGACAGGCTAAGTAACACATCTTCATAGAGTTACACAAATGTAATATGAGAGATTCCATAACATCTTTGCATCATTGCACAAATATTCCACAGAATGAACAAATGTAGGGCATATTCAGCTAATATTCCACAGTATACAGCTTTTCTAAGCAGAGCTCTGCTTTGTTTCTCTGTATTCCTATAGGACTCTAGAATTCATGATGCAATCTTTCTTTTATGCTATCTTTTCTGGGAACTATACTCAAAATTGTTTGTTTTCAAGTGCTTCATATTTTCATTAAGGAAGGATACCGTTTATTTAAAATTAGGTTTTGTGTAGAAAATTAACTAATTAAAAACAAATTTCACATTATATATGAGAGGCAACTTTTATACTTATATTCACATTTCTTTTCCCGTTTCGATTTTATTCTGACTGTAATCAGTGTAATTGCTGTCACACATGCACATAAATGTACATATACCTGAATCATCTCATCTCTACTTATGCTTCCTGTGGTTCAATGTATAACTAAATAGTAAGCAATATTTGTAACATAAATGTTATACATTGCATGTCAGGCAGTAAATGTATACATAAGAAAAATTATTATATACGTTATTAATTAATAAAATAGTATTTTATCAATTCCTTGAGAATTTCATAAGATGCATTTTGATCACATTTAGTATCAACCTCTCCTTAAACTCTCTCTTCTGCCCTCCCACCTATATTCTTGCCACTATTGTACCCTTTATTGGAATATCTAGACAGGGTAGTTATTACAATAGCTCAAAGGCTTCAGCTTGGTTAGACTGATGATTAGTTTTCTTACTGAGTAATGTGGGAAGCCTTTTGAGTAAAATAAAGGCTGCTCTAATGTGTGGCGTGTTCAGCAACAGGATCTTGTAATTAAGTTCTGGAGAGTAACCAGAAACAATGGAAATGGATTGTAATATTGGCAGGATCTCACTGGCTCACAGTTGCAATAGAAATAGCCTATTCTAACACTGGGTTTTTTACTTGTTATATTATGATTAGATTATAATTAGAGGCATTGTTGCCATGTTGGAAGATGAATCCATCCATAGTGTCTCTCATATATTTGTATGTATGTATGTATGTATGTATGTATGTATATAGATATATTGTGAATACAATATATACACACACATATATATACACATCACCAACTCCATGCAAACTCTTTCTGTCCCATTATCTCTCTACCCCACTTCTTTGGCACTGCACTCTATCTCCCCTACCTTAAAAGGTCCATTACTCACTGCCCCTTAATAAAATGTCAATGTTCAAAGCTTTGTAGTCTCAATGAAAGGGAAATCAATGATACAATAATTTAGATGGATAAATATATTGGCAAATAGAGATATAATAGATGATACATCTATGGGTGACTAGACAGTAGATGATAGATAGATAGATAGATAGATAGATAGATAGATAGATAGATAGATAGATAGATGATAGACAGACAGATGGTCAGAATTTCAGTAATAAAGTTTCTGTTAAAATGCAGATAGAAAAATTTTGGGAAAACATTATTTATAATTTACTTTATCTTTGAAATATATTGCTTAAGAAAAACGGAGACCTTTGCCTTCTTTGCAATAATGGGGCAAACTCAGAGACAGAGAGCAAGACTCTGCTAGTCAGGTGAAAATTAGGAGCAATGATAATACCTAAAGCAAGTCTCTAAACAGTCTATGTTTTAAAAACATAAATGAGCAAAATAAATGACAAATTGTGTTCTAGGGAGAAATTTTTACCTCTAATGAACAACTTGTTGCAATTGTAGCAGAATTTATCGTTTCTAATAGAATTGATTATCTTTTATATTTTCTGAATCAAAGCTTCAGATATTTTCTGCATTGATTCTTCAGTGAAAAGTCTCAGTTCACTAATTCTCCCAAGGCTTTTGTGAATCAATAAATATACCCAGATGAACTATGTCATTGGAAGGTCTATAAATGAGTATTTATCTCTAAAACTATATAGGATATGGAATATGGAATTGATTTAGTAAATTGCAGTTTGTCTTGCTCAGTAATATTGATTGATCTGAGGGTTCTATCAATTAAGTCATTAATTCCTTTTCATGCATCTTTTAACTATAGATTTGGAATGGCCAGGATAACTTTCACTATGATTTTATCCCATTACTAGACATTTATTATGACATTAGAATGATGAAAGAACATGCAGTCAATTATTTTAACATTGCTAAACAGCTATTATATTGACGGCATAATCATTGAGTATTTCCTATTTTCATATATATTCATGAGGAAAGGGCTAAGGGAAAGTGACATTTTTTACTTTTCTGCCATAGTACCCCACAACTTTATTAATCTCTTAGGTGTACAAATTAATATATTTCATATAAAAGCAAAAAATAGATGTAATAATTTTGTGGCTATTTCTGTTTTGAAGAAAAAAATGTAAAACATAAACAATTTGTCACACATCTTGATAGCAACTTTGCCTGATTCTACATCTGACAGTGATTTCTTCTTCTATTTATAGTTTTCTTTTTATGTCTATATCTTTATATATCTTTTATGTATATGCATGTGAATCTCTGTATATGTATCTAAATGAATATGCATATGTATTTGCTAAAATGAGGTTCTGGTGCAGTTCTGGCTGAAGTTAGAAACAGACAATGGGTAAGCACTGACAATGTAAAACTAGGTACAGAATTGTAAGATTACCATCATGTTAAAATGACTGAAGAGAGTCTGAACAAAAGAACTACAAAAAAAAAAAAACGAACTGAAAAATTAGAGACTTTCACTGCTAAAGTGATGAAGAAGGAGAATAAGCAATTTACTCAAAATTTTAAGAGACTTTGAATTGGTTGTTCAAAGTCCCTTCCATATGCCCCCAGAGGCTCAACCAAAAGCAGACTACCGTTGGTCTTTAAAGATAAACAAATGTCCAGATGCTCTCCAAAGGTATAGAAGGCTAAAATTTGATAAATTACTATATATTTATTAACAATGGGACAAAGGTGAATGTTAGGCATGGATCAGAAGTGGAGATTGTGGAAGACATCTAGCCTGATCCTCCAGATGGAGTTTGCCCCAAGAAAGTTTCCCTGGAAAGAGGAATAATTCAGTAAGAAACTTCAAAAAGGACCTCTTTGAGCCAATAACAGGGGGAAATATTCTTTAAAGACATACAGAAAAAAAAGCATGTGTTAATCATTCGCTGACATTTTAAAATATTTTTTACAACTTGCTAAGTAGTGTGCTAGATCTTGGAAATACAGTAAGAGTGAAAGAAATAGAAAAAAATCAGGAAGAAATATAATATAAAGGTATATCTGAGACTTGGTTCTACCTGTGTGGCCTGGTTGCTGTGGGGTTTTGATTGCTCACTCTGGGTTATTGTGGGCTTTCTTGGGGATATAGCAACTTAGCTGAAAGTTTATTAAAGAGCTATATGATGAAGTTAGGGCATAATGAAAAATATCAGTAAGAACTGGAAATTTATTACCTAAGGAGCTAGAAACATTACTGGGACATGAGTAGAAAATGAAGTAGAATAGAGATTAAAAGTAATAGAGGTGAATCTGAGAAGTCTAGGAGGGAGGTAATTTGGGTTAAAATTATCAATGTAAACTGCACATACATATGAAATTCTCATAAAGCAATAAATTGATATGCATATATAAAGTTATAGAAGTATGTAGTCTCTAAACTACAGGTTGTTTGCATGCTTAGAAAGGGACTTTCTTTTGAGTGTACTGAAAAGCCTTTGAAATGGTAAAAACAAAGAGCTTAGTGTCAATTGTGCCACGATTTTTGTCTTTCAACAGATATGGCCATCACATTCTGAATCAAAACCTACATGAATTCTGCACCTCCGTCTCTTGAAAACTCATTTTATCATTAATATAAATTTGCTAGGGAGATGCTCGCAGAATGTCCTCTAGTCAAAGACCCCTCATTCTCTTGATATTTTTAGCAAGTGTAGATATAATAAAAATGCAATTATTACCATATCACATAATTAAGTAGTGCCTCTTCCATTTTAATTATTTTCAAAATTTCATTTATTCACCAATAATAAATAATAGTGAATAAATAGTAATATCTCAAAATACTTATTAATATAAGGAATAATAGCAATGATATAACTACAAATTATCCTGTTTTAGGTAATCATCTGATTTAAAACAACAGGATAGAATTTATTGAAGTTTTAAAAATGTTTTCTCAGAAGAGCTTTACAGAGAAGAACTCAGAAGCCAAGAATGTACACAACACAAACATTTGCAATTTGGAAACTGTTCCAAGTAGACTATCAGTGTCATTCAACACAAGATAATAGTTTATGTATATTTATTGTCCGTGGGAAAGAGCAAAGTCTATTTATTGTTCCTTGATCTGATTTTAAGTCTACTAATATTTGCCTAAACTGTATAACCAGTCTTCTAAACTCTCAGCTTATATTTAAGGCCTATCTAATCTCTGTGAGTTTAGAGCTTGTAAAATTATTGAAATGCCCATTTCTCATTGCTTACAAAACATGAACATATACAGGGAAGTTTCTCAACATAGTGCTAGAAATAAATCAACAAATTCAATTAAATTCTCAAGACATACATAGCACAATCAATCCACTGGTAATGATATAACACCATTTCATGAGTGTGATTAATTTCCTATAATAATAAATGTCCTGGTGAACAGAGATATGGTGCATGGCCAACTAGGTTAGAAAGCAATTTTTAAGAAGTAATAAATCCAAATGAATCTTTTAATTAAAATATCGCAAAATTATCATGTAAGGCACACATACCTATTGACTATTAAAATCATTTCATTCTAATCTTGGGCAGTATACATTATAATATCTGCAATAAACTTTTATTAAACTCAATGCAACATTTTAGCTTTAATCATTAGATGAATGAATAGACTCAAACACATTAACATATATACTGCTCACTTAAAATGACCCTAAAAGGACTGAAGAAGATAGCTCACTAGTTAAGACTGCTTGATACTCTTCAGAAGGACCCCCAGTTTGGTGCTCAGCATCTGAATCAAACAACGTACAACAGCCTAAAACTTTAGCTTCCAAGGATCTGAGGACCCATTTCTGGCCCAGACAGCTGCTTAAGAATGCAGAAGGTGCCAGGAAATGGTGGCACCAGACTTTAATCCCAACACCCATGAGGCACAGGCAGAAGGATATCTTTGAGTTTAAGGCTAACCTGCTCTGCAGAAAGAGTTCCAGGACAGCAAGGACTACACAGAGAAACTCTGTTACTAAAAATAATAATAAAGAAAAGGAACCATCACCCTGGGGAGTCTGCAGGGAACCCCACACCCATAATTGTGCTAAGAATAGTTCTATTGCCCCACACCCAATTAAAGCTGTTAATGGAAAAAAATAAATAAATAAATAAAAAAGTACAGAAATCAGATTAAGACATGGTGCACGGCTATAATGCCAGCATTTGGGAGACAAAGGCAGTTACATTGCTGCAAGTCCAAGGCCATGTTAGTATATTGATGTGGTAGTGATTTCTTATCAATAAAGAAACTGCCTGGCCCATTCGATAGGTCCACCCTTAGGTGGGTGGAGAAAACAGAATAGGATTCTGGGAGAAGGAAGCTGAGAAGGAGTCGCCATGATGTTTCCATGCCAGGCAGACGCAGGTTAAGATCTTCCCTGGTAAGCCAGCTCGTGGGCCACACAGAATAATAGAAATGGGTTAGATTAATATGTAAGAGCTAGCCCATAAGAGGCTACAGATAACGGGCCAGGCAGTGCTTAAAAGAATACAGTTTCCGTGTAATTATTTCGGGGCATAAGTAAGCCATGTGGACGGCCGGGTGCAGCAGCCCGGCCGCTGCTACCAATTGCAACAGAATGGCGCCCAACGTGATGGGCTAAATCCACTTAAAAACCTGAGAGAGCTTAATTTTAAACAGAGAAAAAACAGAGTTTAACGCAGATTTTTGTTGTTTGTTGGTGGCGTGCTGTAGAGAGACTTAAACGCTGCGTCATTTTAAAGCGCGCTCCCCGCCTGCACCTGGGCAGACTGCTAAATTGGGCTTGAGCTGGCGAAAGAGTATGGCGGATTCCTGCCGCGATACAGAGACTGCGCAGTGCTCTGCGTATCAGATTTGGTTGTAACTTGGATGAAAGGAGTTTCTGTGCTGCACGCTCAATCTCAGAATTAAACTGCTGAGTGCAGCTCCAATGTGGACTTGCTGTGTGCCTGGAACTCTGCGCAGCTCAGACAGGAAGTACCGTAATTACTGTGATAACAGCGCACTAGGTTTAGGCTGAGCAGGACTCAGGCGGTACCGTATTACCCCTACATGATGCAACTTAAGTTTTTAAGAACTGCTCCTGGATATTAAAAAATTACAGATTCACAATAAAACAGATTCAGACAGACCAATAAATGAATCATAATGTTGGATAAATGTACGTAGGCTTGACAGAGAGAAAAAATAGAGAGAAATAATAAAGTTAATGCCCTTAAAAAAAAAGGGGTAAAGTCTTTAAAGAGACAGAGTACAGATAGTTATAGATTAAGAGAAATAAAGTAAAAATAAGCCACGTAAAAATGGAAAATTCACAGAGAGTCTGGATTATGTACATTGTGTTTTCTTTAAAATTTTTGACTGTAAAGGAGCTAAATACAGACAGTGATTTCATTATATGGGCTGCCAAATGGAACCAGAATGGATATCATGAGGGTATGACTTCAGAATTTGGGTCTAAGGATATGATGCTTCGGAAAGGGTCTTCTTTTGTTTTCACAGAGGATGAGACCCTGTGGATTTCTTCTATTCCGATTTGGTATGATAGACCACGCCCTCCTGAAAGGTTGCTGTGAACACCTTCAAAAATTTCTTCACTCAACTGCCAACTGAGATGACCCTGGCACACAGGTTACACCACGAAAGATCTAATTAACGACGCCCCCATTCAGCAGGAAGCAGTTTGGAGAGAAAAACTGCGCCCATGTTCCCAAAATATTGTTTATAAATGTTCTTTTACATTTAAAGGGGGATATGATATAGATATAAATAATTTGCATTGGTATGGATTTTAAGGTCAATTTTGTTATATGTATATGTATTTCTGATCTTGCTTAAGGTATTATGATTGTGTAGTTCATTTAAAATGTAATGTGTAATAGAAAATATAGGTTGCTAATGGATAATCATCGATAATAGTAAAGCTTGTAGTCATGTTAGTTAGATTTTCTAGATATATGGAGATATATTTCAGATAGGCATTCTTCATATCTCTCAAAGACTACAGAATATGGCATTTAAAATATTTTAATAACTTAGGGTTTTTCATGACAATGAGACACGTCTGCTCCTGGCAGCACCAATCTACTTCGAGAGGAAGATGGGCATCGAAGAGGATCCTTATGGAGTTGGATAGTCATTTGGGCAAGGAACTGCTCTTGCCTGGACTGATGCATAAACTGGACACAAAGAACCCGCAGAGAGAGGACTGCTGAACTTGCCTAAAGGTGAGATGGTCTTTCGGGGTTCCTGATTCATGAAAAAGTCTACGAGACATTCTGCAGGACACAGCAGAAAGTGACTGAACTGTCTTTGAAATTTCCTACTTCATGGAAATGTCTGCTGGATACTGTGGGCCTGAAGGCCGAAGATAGATGCCCCAACGGTACAAAAGAACTTTGGGTGACTGTCCAGGCAATGAGATGTCTCTGTCATTTCTAGAGCATTTGATTTCTTGTTTACTTAGGTAGTTTTCTATCCTTCTGGAGTCTTTGATGGAGTTGAAGAATGGATAGTTATAGTTTTCCTTAGTTATGATAAAAGATAAAGTAGATATTATAACTGTAATTCTTACTTGATAACTGTTTTGCTATATGTAATCTTACTATGTTAAAATAAAAGCCTTTCTTTTTTGTTTAAACAGAAAAAGGGGAAATGATGTGGTAGTGATTTCTTATCAATAAAGAAACTGCCTGGCCCATTCGATAGGTCCACCCTTAGGTGGGTGGAGAAAACAGAATAGGATTCTGGGAGAAGGAAGCTGAGAAGGAGTCGCCATGATGTTTCCATGCCAGGCAGACGCAGGTTAAGATCTTCCCTGGTAAGCCAGCTCGTGGGCCACACAGAATAATAGAAATGGGTTAGATTAATATGTAAGAGCTAGCCCATAAGAGGCTACAGATAACGGGCCAGGCAGTGCTTAAAAGAATACAGTTTCCGTGTAATTATTTCGGGGCATAAGTAAGCCATGTGGACGGCCGGGTGCAGCAGCCCGGCCGCTGCTACCAATTGCAACAGTATATAGTAAATTTCAAGCTAGTGTGGTCTACACAGCGAGACCCAGTCTTTAAAAATAAATTTTAAATCTAGAAAAGGTAAGTTGATCTTCAGAAATAGGAAACCTATCACTGTTTTTCTGAGGCTAAAACTGTAGGAGATGAATTACAATGGATTCTAGAGAGCAAACATCTCTGTATCTTGATTATAATAGTCATTTATGGGGTTTGTGTATCAAAACTATGAAACTTTGTTCTTTTAATGGATACACTATGTTGTAAATAAACAGCATTTCAATAAAATTGAAAACCAAAATAATTCACACAAAAAAAAGAAAAGAAAAGAATACACAAAGCACATCCACCGTTCCACCATAGAAACACAATGCATAAACATAAATATAGGAACACATTCTAAGCACAAGCCTAGATTTCCTCCTTCCAGAAAGATTCTCTATTTTAGCCTACTTTAGAATAATACTTTGATGGTATATAGCAAACCATTCCCATTAGAAAAAGACTACCGTGCAGGAATGAAAACCTTAAAGTTAAAAAAAATCTATCTACTAGATCTGAAGATGAAAAATCATTTTAATGAAAGACATTCAATGAATAACTTTATGCTAAATAAACATACTGGATATCAACTGTCAGCATAAAGTGAGGTCAGGGTAGTCTACATTTTTAATTAAAACCTTTGGCACCAGCAGTCATTTACTGTGAAATCATGAATATCATATTCCTCATAGTTTTTAACAATATATTTGCATTTTAAATCTTAGTTAAGTAAATTCAAATTAAATTAAGAATTTTACTTATAAATTTATTATTTGTTCGGGAGAGCTGCTGCTGAAACTCAGGTTTTCTAGTGTGCTATGAATTACAGGTTCTAAAAAATTAAGAGATTTCTTCAAAATAGTTTTATGAAATTCTTCACCAAAATTCTTCCTTCACTTCCGATTTTCTCTCACTGAGACTATGTGAAAGTGTCCAGTGTCCAGCACAGCTAAAGAATTAATTTTAGTGACTCACATCCTTGATTGGATTTCTCAACATGTTCAGTATTCATATGGGTTTGTATATGCATTTTTTTTAAATTTTGTTTTGTGTTTTTGTTTTTTTCTATCTTATTTTTGTTTCGGAAGGGTGAAGGATTCTCTTTTTAAAGTACCATACGAATGGCTTACTATTTCAATCTGCATGAACACTAAAATATATTTGGTATATTTATCATATATTAAAATATATGATAAATTATATTCAGCTGATACTTAGAAAGAAATATACCCCCCAAATTATATAAAATGCTGGCTGTGTATTTTATTTGTTAACTGTAGTAGCTACCTAATCTTGAAGTTCCTCGTGTTTCTAACCTGAATATATCGTGTCTGTAGTTCTCTCTGCTTTACATTCAAACCTCCTGGGTTGGAAACTATTTCAAATGCTCACACCTCATAAGACAGGACTTCCAGGATAATGAGACTACTAATTGCTCTCTAAATGTATTGTGATTTAGTAATGTGTATTTTTATGCTACATTTATGAAGTATATGTGAGATCTCACACAGTTTACACAATGCTAATATCTAAAAGGGTATAAAATTTAGGAAGAGTCAAAATTCAAGATAATAACCACATAAGTGTTAAGGTCTCTTGAATGAATTTAAATTGTGATAAATTCTAGAGGAAATAAATGTAATTTTTGTTAAACTTACACATTCATAGACAAAACTTCAAATTCTAATATTGCACGTTACTGAGAGAATAAACTATGTACTATGATATTTGACATCTAAAAACACAGAGGAGGGAGACAAGAGAGTGCATGATTGAGGGAGAGAATGCGAAAAGAGAATAAAACAACAAAGTAAAACAAAATCCTCTCACGTTTACATGGAAAATGAGCTCACTCATAACAAGAGTGCAAGGTCTCCTTAGCCTCCTTATTTCACAGGGAAAGGTGAGTTAGATTTTTCCCCTTTCCATAGACCCACGATGCCAAGATGCAGGACAATCAGATGCCATACAAGTTAAGTCAAAGCAGGAACTCAGTTTATTACTGTGAGTGTCAGCTTATATAGGTTAAGTGATGTGGGGTACCTCCAGCCAATGAGAGACCGCCAATCCCTCCCTTTGGCTGGAAAAGCATCTACCTAGATTTTGCTGTCTCATCGTCACTCGGTTCCCTCAAACTTAAGCCAGACTTTTTCTCTGTCCTACAGGCCCTGAGGTATAGGCCCTGAGATAATTTTGGCTCAACAAAGAGGAAACAAACTCTAGAACTGACCCCAACAACAAAACTTTTGTCTAATATTATAAAAATATAGCTCACATAAATATGTATGTATTTATTGTTTGAGGTTCAACTAATATTTCTGAAGTCCTCTTGTTTTCCCCTTTATTAAAAATAGTTTTTTTAACATATATGTATATGTGCATAAATAAACACATACATATATATAAATAATGATTGTTGTTTGTCCTTCCTTTATTTTTCCAGTTCCTCCGCCACTTTCCTTCCCATCTAGATCTATCCTCTTTCTATCTCTCACTAGAAGAGAACAGGGCTCTAAGAGATAAGAGCAAAAATAAAATAATAAAATGGAGTAAGACAAGCTAACATAAATAAAACAAAGTTGGACGAGGCAAACCAACAGAAAGAAAAGAGCCCAAGAAAAGGCAAAAGAATCAGAGACCCACCCATTACTATACACAGGATTTCCATTGTTTAAGCTACAATACATACACTGAGGACCTGGTTCAGACCCATGGAGGCCCTGTACTTTCTGTTTGCATCTCTGTGAGATCATATGACCTTTGCTCAGTAGATATAAGAGGGTCTTGTTCTCCTGGAGTCCATTTCCTCTGGTTCTCACACTTTTTCTACATTGTCTTCTACGTTCCCTGGAAACATTTTCTCTCTCCTCTCTTCTCTCTCTCTCTCTCTCTCTCTCTCTCTCTGTCTCTCTCTGCCTCTTTCTGTCTCTCTCTCTCTCTCTCTCTCTCTCTCTCTCTCTCTCTCTCTCTCTCTCTCTCTCTCTCTCTCTCTCTCTCTCTCTCTGTATACACATGCATACATAAAGTCTAGGTAAGTTTCTGTCTTGCTCCACCTGCTATTGGAGGAAACTTATCTGATGATGACTGATATTAGCCTCTGATCTATGAGTATGGCAGAATATCATTAGGAGTCATTTTAGACCTACTCTTTTTGATTTTATAATATAGCAATATTTGATTTCATCCTAATTCGCTGGGCTACTATCTAATCACTGGTTCCTGGTCAACCAAGCACTATCAAACATGGGGCAATAGGACTTACGTAAAATCAGCAATTGGTTGGTTACTACCAGAATTTTGGTGCCACCTTTGCCCTAACGTATTTTTATGGCAGGGCAGCATTATGTATCCAAGGGTTTGTGTTTGGATTGTTGGTTATATTTCTCATTTGCTTACCTGCAAAGAGACCTTCGTGTACCAAAAACACTAAAACATGGGTGTAAAACGTTTTATGTAGGCACTAACTAGGACCAGTTTATGTTCAATGAGTTGTGTGCTATTGTCTTCAGCAATGGTGCCTTGCTCCCAGTTTGTTTTGGCAACTGGTCTGGTGATTTGAGGATTTCCACGAGACCCTTTGGCTAACAACTGGATTAGATGTAACCCAGTCCCAGTAGTGGATGCTTTGTTTGGTGACAAAAGATGGTCTTTTCACACTGTCTTCTCCATTATTTGGAGGCTTCATTGAGCCTGCCTTTATATTTTGTAGGGAGTTTTTGTTGTATTAAACTTCCATACCACCCCCAAAAACCCCTTAATTCTACCTATCTCTCAACCTATTCATTCCTTCCCCCCACCGATCCTCTAGTTTTACTTCTCTTACCCCCAATCTGCCCATAGATTCTATTCTGTTTCCCCCTCCCAGGAAAATCCATGAGTCCCCCTTAGTGCCTCCCTCTATACCTAACCTCACTTGGTTTAAGAAATGAAGCTTGGTCACTACTTGTTTAATGGCTAATATCTTCATATAAGTGAAGACACATATTTTTCTTTCTTGGTCTGGGTTATATATTAATTTTAAATTTAGAGAGAAAGCAGTCAAAACACCAGAATCTCCTTAAAATTGTTTAAGTGAGCTAAGTGCTCTAAAAAATTGTTTCAATTGGGACAATTTGCAACATAAAACGTCACAATCCTTGGAAATATCTTATATATGTAAAAGTGGAATCAAGTGTGCAACGCCTCCACAGACATTTAACTTAATGGCCCAGAATTACACTGAAGGATGTAAATGCTACAGGCAATGGGTATTTTTCCTTACTCTTGGCAGTCCACTGGATGCCTTCTGTGTGGTCTTGACAGATCTCCGGGTCTACTAGCTTCAAGGGACACAGTCTGTTTCAGTCAGGCTTACTGCTTGTTGACTGATACCATAAATCTCTCATTTCTAGTTGGCTATCAGTTTTTTACTACAGGGTAGTCTTGCTTTTCCTCAGGGTTCCACCTAACTGTAAGGCATTTCTTCTCTATGACACATAGGGAACACTCTCTTAGTCTCTCTCTCTCTCTCTCTCTCTCTCTCTCTCTCTCTCTCTCTCTCTCTCTCTGGTGTGTGTGTGTGTGTGTGTGTGTGTGTGTTTCTTCTGAACTGTATCATTTCCTCCTGGCAGTTCAACTTAGAAATCACAAATGCTCCTTTTGCAAAGCCATGTTCAGGAATCTTTAAACTTGAGAATAGAGGTGGATAAAGAGAGAGCTTCTTCTGTTTGTTTTCTTCCTTATAAACATGTTAGTTGTAACCGGAGCCTTAAACTTTTAGGGAAACTAGACAAAAATTTAAATGTTATTATTAAAATATTAACAGAAAGTAGTTTTGTTTCCTTAGATGGATATTTGGAAATGACCATATTAAGGGAGAATAATTTAGCTTTTCTTCTTCTATTATACTTTTTACTTCTTCAGAAAGTAGGAAGTTAAAGAGAGGTTATTTTGAGGGCCAAAATATACCTTTAATTTCTCAAGGTGGAGAGGACAAATGTTCACTGGGATAGCAAGGGAATGAAAAAATGACAGACATACATACAAACAGAAGCAGCAAGCTGGGATCAGGTGTATTTGACTCTGACGGGAGGAGACTTACAGCCCAGAACTTTTGTGTTTTTATTATGGTCTGTTGAACATGGAGGTAGTTGTCTGCATAAAGCTGAATCAAGGAAGAAGGTTTAGATAATCTCAGTAGGAACAGTCATTGTGAAAGGCAGTCTTTAGACTAGAAATATCTGGAAGGGAGAAATTTATGGTGACATTTCCTGCATATACTCTCAACAGTCACACTTGGATCATAAAGAAGGCATCGCAAGCCTCCTGAACTTCACCCAGGGAAATTTTGTCACTTACATGGGACAGAGATACTGGAATCCTTGGAATTCCTGTACCCTGCTATCCTTAACATGGCTGTATCCTTGTAAACTGGAGGCATTCCCTCAGGAGTTTGTTTACTCAAGGACTCCTCTGTGACCCATATTTTTGGTTGCTGGAAAGTAGTTAATTATTGATGGTGCTCCTCCTTAATTGCATACATACATTTTTAGTAAGATAAACCTAATTAAAAAGCAAAAGTGGGTATCCCAAAGTACACTAAAAAGCAATTTGTTATATGTAGAGTTTGAAAAATCCCAGTACAAAACTCTAGTTGTCTTCAAGAATTATGAACTAATTAACTGAGAGATATGGAAATCAGACAAATGAAAATGGACATATAGTTTTGTCATTGGAATATGCTAATTTAGAAGATTTTTTTTAGGAATTTAGAAGCAATGAGCTCTCTGACACTTCACCTCAATTAAATTTATACACATTATAATTTATAGAGTAGAAAGCGTACAGAATCATGGAGTTTATATCGGAAATAAAAATAAATAAAAAGGGCATATATGGTCCATATTTATATATTACTATTAACAAAGAATTAAACGTGTCCAGGGCATTTGTATAATTAAAACCAAAAGGTATTATAATAAGAAGCCATTCTTTCATGCAGTCTATTTTTCTACTACATTATCCTACCATAATAGATGTGAAAGTGCCCAGTGTTATGAAGAAGTAAGAAATCAATACATAGCAAGGGCTAGGATTGTTGTAGGGTTTTGAAAACAATGCTTGAGAGAAATGATGTTGGTACAAGAAACAGTACACCGAAACTTGGGTGTTTAATATTGAGGTTTATGAAAAGGATAATAGGCACCGTCATAGATGAAATTGCATAGAGCTATGGCTAAAAGAGAAAATTGGTTAAAAAAGGAATTTATTTGTAACGAGGAAATCAATGGGAATATCATGTATCATTGAAAAATGAAAGGAATTCTTGCTGATAATAATATTTTCTGTTTTTTTTTTTCTGTGCTTTTCTTTGTTTTCAAAAACCTGAAGAGACGGTTCAGCAGTTGCGAGAACTTAGTGTGTGGAATGATTACTCATGGTTTTCAATTTGACTAAAACTAGAAATAACAAGCTTAAGGAACAGGGCATACCTATAGGTATTTTTTCCTTTATTAAATCATTTGATGTGGGAAGAAACAACTCTAGTCTTATTTTGAAGGGGAAAAACCCTTCTTTAATCTGGCCCATACGTTCTGCTGCTAGATTATAGAAGGATGTGGAAGAAGGAAGTTTTCTTTCTGGCTGTTTACTCTCACTCTTACTGACAAGTCTGCTCCTTCACTGGTGCTAGACCCTGCTTCTTTTGGATATTGGCATATACTGAAAACCAGCGAAGATATACAATTCTGTAAACTGAACAACTACTGGACTTTTTACTTTCTATTGATAGAAAAGCACTGTTGGATTCACGGGACCACAGCCTATGAACCATTTTAATAAATCACATACATATAAGGGAGAGAGAGAGAGAGAGAGAGAGAGAGAGAGAGAGAGAGAGAGAGAGAGAGAGAGAGAGATTTCTCAACATATTCTTGTCCACCCTTCTTCCCGTAGGCCTCTCATCCTAGGATTTATCAATCATGTAGACGCTTGTAGGCAGGCAGAGAACTGTGATCTAGGGGTACTGGCAGAATAGCAAGATTATGGCCACACATACACATATATGTGTGTATACCATATATTGCAAGATTATCAATATATAATATGTATATATGTATATACAGCCAAATATAAGACTATGTTGTCATTCTAATAAATTCCCTTTGTGTATATATATATATATATATATATATATATATATATATATACACACAGAATATATTAAATAAATAAAATTGTCTTAGATAGAATTGGTAACTAAGTCAAATAGTCCTGTTTTTCAGATATCTTATCAGAGATATCCAGAAGTCAGCCATTTCTTCTCATTGCTATGAGAGTCCTTAAACAGAAGATCACTGTCCTAAATTATTCTTTTACTATCTTTCCTTGGCATTTTAAATATTTTATAAGGATACCTCAACATCTTTCATATCCATTCCTTTTTTGCTCTCATGATGTGATCAATTCCATACCTTTTTACAGAGAAACCCGACAAATTTCCCCAACATAAAATCATTTTGCTATTACCTTGCTAATATCTTGTCGTACTATAATCAAAGCTAAGACTCTTGGGTTAGCATACGCTCATATTATGATAGGGCCTGCTCTGTATCCATCCTCTGCTCTCTTTTCTCTAACATCAAGCATTTCAATGCTTACTTTCTCTTTTATCCAGAAGCCATATTACTTCTGTCCTTTCTGCCTAGTATTCCCATAGTCACCTGCAAATTTTAAGATGATTAACGAAACTTTTAAATAGCAGTGGATCCTTCACAATACTGAGACCCTTTGCAAATAGTACATTGCCAGCTTACATTTTGAGAAACAAGAGTACATATCCTTTATTCTGAATGGACCTGTGTCCTGTGGTTACCATGAGTACCACAGCAGAAGAGATTGCTTTGACTCTAAGCCCAGCGTCTACTAAGGTCTTAGAAGGAGTACTAAAATTAACAAATTTAGCCTAACAATACTATTTTCTTGTGCTTAATCATCATCAGTAAAAAGTAATCCTTGCTAAAGACATTTTGCTGTCATTTTAAGCAATCACTGTAATTAATGTTTTAAAATTATGCACACATTTTAACCACTCATGAAAGCATGTGTACATAGATGCACACATATTGATATCTGCTATCTTCTTCTTTTCTTTTCTTTTCTTTTCCTTTCTTTTCTTTTTTTTCTTTTCTTTTCCTTTTGAATATGCAGTGAAACAAGTCAAGAGATTTAACCAAGCTAACAGGTGCTGAACCAGTGAGCAACATTCTCAGCCTGATGTCTGATGTCAAACTTCTAGAGTTAAAACATTATCATTTCTTATTATATCCCTAGTTAATGAAACAGTTCTCTGTGTGTATATGTGTATGTTTGTGTATGTGTGTGTGTGCATGTAAAAGAGAGGGAGGGAGATCAGAGGAAGAGATATAAAGCAAGGAGAATAGTGTTACCAATAATGTTCATAACATTTGGTGAGTGTTAAATGAGTTGTCACGTACAAAATATTACTTGAGCAATTAACACATTAGAAGTGATATATGTTTGCTATTCTTACAAGAACATAGTTTCCTAGAATATTATTAGCTCATCATGATATAGAAGTGAAGAAGAAGAGAGATTTTTCTAATTAAAATTAATCTCTCCAACACGGTCTCTCATGTCCTGGAGAGATTAATTTTGAGAGACCGTGCCAGAGACAATCGTTCATCCTCAGTCCACCGAACAGAGGGTGTAACTGCGTCCCGTTCCTCCATCCAGTGAGAAGAAGAGCAGTTCCTGCCTTACAAGGATGTGTGACGAGACTTAATTGATTCCCTTTCCTCTTTTGTTAAAAAAAATTTATGTGTATACTTCGAACACATTAATTTCATGTATGTAAATTTTCCCTAAAAGTTTATTTCAAATAGAATGTGCTTATTTAAAAAAACAAACAAATAAAGCAAACTATCAAATAAAAATGGGAAAAGTACTTGAAAAAAATTAATCTCTCCAGGGTAGGTAATAAATAATTAGTAAAATAACTGGATTTTGAATAAGGGTACCCATGTACTAATAAAGTAGAGGCTCTAAAGAGACAATGATAATTTCATACAATATGGATGATAGGTAAATGTCTGCAAGGATAAATCATACAACATAGAGAAGGAGAGTATATATTCCCTGGTAGCAGCATCCCACATATGTGACAATTCAATGTCTGATGTCAAATTGATGTCACATATGCTTGCCTGGCAATGAGTAGGCATTATGAATCAAAATCAGCACGTATCCTGAAAAAACATTTGTTTTACTCAGTAGGCAGAAAAGAATATCACATAATTTATAAGCAGAAACTCCCTAGGTGCACAAAAAGAAAAGACAATATTGCAATCAAGAAAGAAAGAATTTTAAAATTGCCTCATTTGAAGTCAACATGACACACTCAGAAAGCGAGATGGCATAGGTTTCGTGTGATCAGAGGTCAAGAATATGTAAGGAGCTCTCTATAAAACAAACTCAGGTTTTTGGGCACTAAATAGTACAATATCTGATCTTTAACCTTTATAATAAAAGCTTTTGCAAAAATGAAAAACTCTGATTATAGAACATCTTCACTTTAAAGATTTTGTTGTGAATAGTATGAAATAGAAAGGGGAAGTAACTGTTGATGAAGAGAAAGAGATGCATTACCTGGCTATTGAGTAAATTTAATATGAGGAAAAAGTTCAGCAGGGTAATGAATGGCATTATTCTTACAGAACTCATGTTGACATGGCAGAGTTTATACACAAAAATATGTCTGAGCATGTCTCATGGGAGCAGGCGTCTCCCAAGATTCTCCAAGAGAACTCCCATATGCCACTAGGTTACCTGGCGCTTCTCCTCAACCACAGTTTATGAGTAGTTAATAATGTTCCCATTTTGGTCTGTGATTAAGAGAATTAGTGGCTTACACTATGTATCCTGAAGACTATTGCACTGGCGTGAATCCAGTTCAAGAAAGGGAGTCTGAATGCTTTGACAGTACTTTATTCTGAGACGGACATACCAGTTTATGTAGTGAGAACACATCAATATATTAAACCCAGAAAACTTAAATAAAATCAAAATACCTTTTCAAAAACTTCAGCACTGGCAAGTTAAGACTTGAAGCCTCAATACAGAACCCACTTTAGTATCTTAAACTTCCCAAGATAGTCTTGTTGTGCCATATGAAAAGAGAGGCTGCCATGTCTGAATTCTCCACTAGATTCACAGTCATGTACACAATAATGTATTATTAAGGAATTCATCATATAGTCTGTTTTTTTCTGATGTAAAAAAGAAGAAAATAATTCATAGATGACTATTTCTTATCTGTATTTTTATATTGTAATCTTAAGAGTGAAGTGTTCGGATTTATGTTTCTCTCCAATTAAAAGACAATATATTTTAAAACTAACACTTGAAACACTACAATAAGCAAAACCAAAATCAAACGAGCATAACAGCCTTCAGAAAATCAAATATATAGCATTTAATAACTAATGATATAACTAGTGAATATAATGGAGAGGTCATAATAAACAAGCTTTTTGATTACATGACTGAATTAATACTGGTAATATTAACTTTAAAAAGAGAACTAAGTAAACAAAGTTATTTGGAAATTATGGAGCAATTCATGGGGCTTATTTTTGTGTTTTGAATTACTGAGAACTGGATAAAGAGCTTCCCTTTTGCTAGCCCACTGTTCTACCATGAACTTAGAGCCTCTGTCTGATTTCTTTGCTCTCCATCCAATGTCAGTTCTCAGAATATAAACAGGAAATAGCAGATGATTCTAGTATGATATTTTCTGTATTAATAAACAGCAATTTTATTATCAAAGAAAAATAACCTTAATGAATAAAAATGCACACAATTCATTTATTAAGAGAGGAAAGCAAGAAAGTAATCTGACCTTACTGTAGATTATTTTGAGAATTAAAAGATCCTTTGTAAACTGAATAAAAACAAAAGCAAATAAATAAGAGGTTAATGAATCTTATGTTCCGAGGTCGCAGAGTGGATGAAAATGTAATAATTGCATACACCAAGTGTAAGCTCGTGTTCCTAGAAGGCTAAGGAAATATAAAACAATATTTTTCCAAGTGATAATTACAATATCCTCTTTTTCTACATAGTAAACTAGCATGAAAGAGAGATGATAAAATCATACTGAACCTACTAAGTATTATAGATGACGGCCTCACTCAATATTAGAAAATCAAAGTTATGAATGAGGTGACAATCCATTATCACTGTTGGAAAAATAACATATAATTGCTTTATGCACCATCTTATGGGTCTAAGGCATATTTGATATTTCACTTTATTTATTTAGTGGTGGACTAATAAGATGGATGTGTGGGTAAAAGTACTTGTTACAAATCTGATAGTCTAAACTCAATTCTCAGGAGTCAAATGGTAGAAAGAGTACTACCACTCTAAAGATGTCTTCTGACCTTTTGATGTGCACCTTGCACCTCTGTCTCTCTGTCTTTCTGACTCTCTGCCTGCTGCCTGAAAATCAGAATGTAAGGTTATCAACTACTGCCATGGAACCATGTCTCTCTACTTCTCACCTTGATGAACCTGGACTCATTGTCTATAACTGTAAGCAAGCACCCAATTAAATGCTATCTTTTATTAGCATTGCCTTGATCATGATGTCTTTTCATAGAAGGAAACCAGTAGATAAGCCATTGAACAAAATCAATTTGGGGAGGAAAGGGTTTTCTTGACCTCAAAGGTTAAAATCAATTATCCGAAGAAGTCAGACCATGAAACCAAAGCAGGAATCTGAAGACTGAAACTGAAACAAAATCATAGCGAAATGATGCACACTGGCTTGCTTTCCATGACTTTCTCAGTTTGCTTTTGTATACTACTCAGGACAACCTGCCCAGTGATCTATGCCCTCTCACCTCAATCTCGAGTCCCACAGAAAGGCCTACATGACAATCTGATGGGGTCATTTCCTCAGCTGAGAGTCCCCTGTTGCAGTTGATTCAAGATTGTGTCAAGGTGGTTAAAAAAAAAATAACTAGTGTAGAAGTGAACACATCAACGCTAAAATGAGCTTTACAAAAAAAACTTTTAAGTTAAAAATGTATTTTCCATGTGAAGTAAAATTTAAATATATTGGTATCTCTAACAAAATTATTGTTGCTAAAGAAATAATAGAATGAGGAGGGAAATTCAAAGGGACATATTTTGTCAGAATTGAAATCTTTGTGCTGCCTTTGAGATCCATAAATTCTGGAGTGTTTGATTATTTTCACTTTTTACATTATATTTAGTTGTAACGTTTATCCCTCCCCCCTTTCTCCCTCTAAAACTGGGGTTCTCAAGCTTCTTTATGCTGGAACCTTTAATACGGTTCCTTTTCATGCTGAGGTGGATCCTAACCTTAAATTTATTTTCTTTGTTACTTTATAACTGTAATTTGGCATTTGGCTACTTTTATAAATCATAATGCAAATATCTTATATGCAATATATTTTATTTGTGACTCCTGTGAAAGTGTCATTCAATTTGGAAAAGGATCATGACCCACAGATTAAGGACTGCTGCTCTATACATGGCTTCTTTTTTAACATTAATTATCGTTACATGGTTGTACATATACATGACTATATACTGTATATATACACAATTATATAGTTATATACACATATAATTATATGAGTATATATGTATGATTATATGTACAATTTTATATGTATTTGTGTAATATATATTAATCATGTATATACTTACATATATACCCCTAAATATAACTGTTTAGTCTATATAATGTTACCTGTATGTTTTCAGGCCTAAACATTTGGCATTGGACATCCATATGTTGTGCTCTTCCCCGAGGAAGACCAGTTCTCCTGTTTCCAGCATTCCTCAGCTGCTTATAGCTCTTTGTGTGGGGTTGAAGGCTCATACCTGGCTATTCCTACAGGGCACTTTACAAAACTAAAACATTTCAACCTAGTTTGACTCTAAGTTGCCTTTGCTTCCTGCAGAATTTGTTCTGTGTCTATCAGCACTGCTGGACCTAGTTTTGCCAGAGTAAAAAACTTAAATGACCTATAAAAGAAGTATATCTGCATGGAGCTAGGGTAGGAGAAATATTTTCTGAGGATCAGTGCATATCACACTTCATTTACCAGTGATGGATTATGACAAGTAATCCGAAAGAAATCCCCAAATCTTTAGCAAACAATAAAATGTGTATCAGCAACACAGCACAGATGGAAGCAAAAAGAGGCTTTCAGTGTGTTCAAATACAGAGGCATCCTGATAGCACTCAGTATACTGCAGAGTTCCTAAGTCACATTTCCACATTGCACTCAACAGTTGTAGGTATTTGGAGAACACTTGTCTAATATGGGTACAATACTGAGCATACATTCTCTGCACTTAATCTTAATGAATAACTTTTAGTGATTGGAGAATGTGCTGCTTAAGGATTACCCATGAAAAGCTGTGCAAACAATTTAATGAAATAAAGAAAATTACATTTTGAATTGGCAATTTGAATGAGATTATAAAATAAAGCTAATTATGTGTTGTTTTTATCATTAGTTTGGTTTTTCCTATGATTACAGTAGTGCTTTTCTAGCACATTTTATTAAAAATGAATGATTAAGAGTGCAGAAAAGGAGTTAGATGATTGCTGATTAAGACATATATCAGAAAATTCTTGATTGTTTTGTTAATAGTATGCATAATAAAAGCAATGTCAACACTTGGATGATCCCAACTCACTAGCATTTTTTCTTTGTTATAGAATAAAAAGAGGGTGTATTTTACTAGTGTATAATAGGGAATATATCAGTGTGTTTATTTCATTGAAACAGTATTACAAAATATGTCAAACTACAGAATACACGTCCCATGATAACAATTAAAAACATCTCCAACAAAGACAGTGGTCAAGTGTCAGATAGTTGTCTACAACTGAATTTCACACAAAGCACCACCGCATTCATTTTCTACTAACATAGACCCTCTTGCTATTATGATATGCTAACTATGACATTTAAAAATTACAGGTTTTTTGGAATCTATGGTTGTTGCTCTTTTTGACGTATGTTATTGCTTATGGCGGGGAAGAGACAGAAATCTTTAATAAATAAATAAATTAATTAATTAAAAAAATATATATAAAAATATTTGAGATCAAAAAACATGCTTAATAAACACAAGGTTGCAAACAACATAGGATATGCTATGCCTCTGTTTATAAAGTAGGGGAATTATAATATTCAGAATCATAGGTTCAGAAAGTCAAATTGTTGGTGCCTATTAAGAAGGATTGGAGAGATTAAGAAGGAGTTTGGTTTTTAAGCAGATATAAAAAGAGGTCTGAAGATGATACTATTGATGCTTTTCAATATAAATGTATTTCCTTTTCTTGAAAAGTACCCATCACTATGGTGTAATTTGGCAGACTTTATATTTTGTTGTAAACTAAAAATGAAAAGAAGTCATGACATGTTTTTTATATATATATATATATATATATATATATATATATATATACACATATAGGTTGATGCAATTGATCATCTAAATTTAAATTATATTAATTGTGCATAATTATGTTATATATAATTATATGATATATAATGTTATAAATTTACTTGCACTTTCATGCATTTATTATTCACATGCACACATACAAATCTCACTGACATGTCTTCATTTGTTATGGTCCCTATACCAAATTATTTTCAGGAGCTTTCTTTCCTGAATAATTTTTAATGCCCAAATATCTGTCACTTTATTAATAAACAAAAATGTCCAAATATGCTTTCTAGTCCATCGTATCTATGGAACTAATTTTAGGAACTATTACAATGAAATTCTGGCTCCTTTGCCCCCAAATACATGTATTTAACCATGGTTCCTTAAGTGTACAGACACCTCTGAAACAGCTAACCAAACCATGACTCAACTCTTGTATTCATGCTTGACTTTTCCTAATAGCTTACACTTTTCTTATTCCTTCTCATTTGAGCTTCTTCTAAATCAGTTCCTTGTACATACATCCCTTCTGGTTCTAGAGGAATGAAATGATGAAATAGTAACAGGAGCCATTATATGCTCCTCTTGGGCATTTGAAAATAATCTCTGTTACAGTAGGACTATAGAATTGAAGAATTATCAAATACTAGATTTATCTGTATTGCTTATCAGGTTTCATATGTAATTTAAGTATTATCTAAACATTCAAATTTAATAATATGCTAAATACTTTGGGAATATACTTAACTTTAAGCCTGTTATTCAGAGTATTTCAAGTCTGAAAAATAAAACAGATAATTACCATTCATAAAATCTCGTGTATTATAGAAGACAAGTCCAGATGGATGGCATCGGAAATAGCCATGGACCTGATGTTAATATATTAATTTTATGATGAGTAGGTTGGCAGAAAATTTAAAAGAAGCTAAAATATCCTTACGGACATATGGGAACATCAGGACATCTTTCACAATGGAGAATGGTGCGTAGCTGAAAGATGACTACAGAGCTATTTCCAATAACCTTAGCCAGAATATACTAAATAGAACACATTATGGCTATTTAAAGCTCATGAAATGGTTAAAAGAAAAAACATGGGTCACAGTATTTGGCAAGTATATAACAAAGAATTTTAGGAAAAAGTACATTCTTGTTGGTTCATATGCCAGCTCTAATATCATGAAAATATGAAAAAGGTAATAATGAGAAGACCAAAAGCTATCAGACTGTGGGGGCAACTGGGCACACACACACACACACACACACACAAAGAAACGGTTATTATCAATAGTAAAGTGTTGGAATTTATATTTAATGGTCTGCAACCACTCATATAAAAAGGGACAAAAATGAGACTCCACAGTCTGTATGCACAGAGATTTAAGCTTGGTAAGTATAAAAGGAGAGAATAAAAAAAAATGTTTGTGTGTTTATGTGTGTAGTGTAAACATGTATGCCTGTGTGTATGCTGTATGCTGATGCACACATCCCTGAATAAATATTTATATTAGAGATTCATGTCTGGTTGAGTACTATGTTTGCCGGTACATACATACACCCCTGGATGAACATGTGGAGGTCAGAGGTTGATGTCTCATGTCTTTCTCTATTTTTCTCCACCTAAGTTTACTATGTTTAATGTTCTATCAGAGACAGGTAGGATCCTGGTGAAATATAGGTAATCATAAATAAAAAAATATTCTTGGTTTTAAAAATATGTAGTGTACAAAGTTCTGCAATATTATTCAAACCATGCAGAATACATCAAATTATGTATCCTATAAAATATCTATAATAAATTTTGGCTGTTATTACTATGATGAGGTATATTAATTTTTCTTACTTTGTGGGAAAAAATAATGATTTAAAATCTCTACATTTTTCTCATTTGGAAATCTGTCCATGAGCTTTTATAGGCATATCTGTGAGTATTTAATTTATGTGCATGTGAATTATCACAAGCCCTGTGGATATACCATATCGTTGTTTGCTCTAGACCTGGGGATTAATTTTCTCGTCGGCAGAAGTTTGTGTTTACTCAGTTATGTCCAGTACTAAGCTCTAATACTTTAAACATAGCAGATCACCCAGGAAAATTTGAAGTCCTTATTATTCAGATTAAATAGATCAGAGAATTTAGATCCGTTTATTAACTTTTGAAATACAGTGATTCTTGTTGTACATTGGCAAAATATAAATGCCACAATGAGATGCCAGTATGATACTTTGAAAACTTTTATTCATCAATCAAAGTAACAATAAATATAAAATGAACACAGAGCAAAACAAAACTCACTGTGTAGTTTTGTGTGTGATTTGTTGCATAACTGTTTTGATAGAGAGAGTGTATTGATCCAAGTTGGTTTAAAGTCTATACCTGGTAAAAATAGTTTTCTACATATAGTCCTTTTATTAGAATAGATTATATTCTTATACAATATATCCTGATTATAGTTTTCCCTCCCTATACTACTCCCAGTTCCTCTCCACCTCTGCTCCGGTTGGGATCTATGTTTTCTGTCTCTAATTAGAAATGGACAGGCTTCTGGGACATAATAACACAATGTAGCAAAATCAAGTGTAGTAAGATTAAAAAAAAAAACCACCACACTGAAGTTGAGCAAGGTCAACCAAGAGAAGGAAAGTATCTCAAGAGAAGTTACAAGAATTAGAAATCAACTCAAGAGACTCATAAAATCAGTAAGCTGAAGACTGTAATAAATACAAAGGACTTGGTATAGGCCCATACATCCAAAGACTGGAACAGGAAGATCTGGTGGAGAGAGAAGTAAACACAGGGAGTGACAGCTAGAGTTGAGGGGTACTGTGGCAGTAGAACTCAGGGACAGACAAAATTGAGGGGCATTGTAACATTAGTTAGTAAGCTTACTGTAGTCAGAACTTCCTAAAATGCTTGAAGGTGATCCTAACAAACTCTCCAAATAATTAGGGATAATAACTTCCAAGTAGCCACATCTGTCACGAAATAACGTTTCACAACCCCACAGAAACTAGAACCTTCTTCCAGAAACAGAAGGAAGCAAATGCAGAGATCCACAACTAATCACTGGGCTGAACTCCGGTCAAAAAGAGGGAGGAGCGATAATATGAGCAAATGGGTTTACCTGAACTAGTGGGAGAACACTGACTCTGAACTGACAACTGGAGAACCTGTATAGGACTGAAATAGGTCCCCTGAATACAGGTGGCAATGGTGTGGCTTGGGCAGTAAATGGGGCCACTGGCAGTGGTAACAGGATCTGACACAAATGCATGAACTGACCTGGGGAGTGCAAACTCTATGGAAAGACACCTTGCTCAGCCTAGACACAAGGCAGGGTGGGGAGGTTGGTCCTGTCTTAATGAGGTGATGGGACAGACTTAGTTCACTTCCAAGGGAAGGCCTTAACTTATTTGAGGAGGTGATGGGGCTGGGGTGGGCGTAAGAAGGGGGTGGGGGGAGAGAAGAAAGGGAGGACTGGGATTTGGATGTAAAAATAAATAAATAAATAAATAAACAGACACAATGAAAAACATTAAAAAATAATCTCTTATAGACGTGATCATAGGCCAATCTGATCTGTGCAATTTCCCAATTGAGTATTGTGAAATATTATTTTAACTGAGCAAAAATATGTTACGTTTCTTTTTTGCTGTGGATATTACTTTAACTATGTTAAGGTGTGTTACATTTGTGTGTGCTACCTTTGTTAATGATGTAAAGACTCGTTACATTTGGTAAAAGTAAAATAAAATAAATAACAATAAAATAAACTTTCTCGTACCAGGACTGGGTTACATCCAAATGAATTGGTGGCCAGCGGGATGCCCTCCACAAACTGACAGCAAGCCACTAATAGCTGAAGACAATACCCACAGAATTCAATAAACACGGAGAGGTCAAGTTGTGCCTACATAGAAGCTTTACACCTATGTTCTAGACAGTTTCTTAGTATCGATAGGTACTCTGCAGGCTACCAAAATACACAAAATTATACATCCATTTAACCAGAAAACCTTTGATATACAATGCTTTCTGCCTGTAAATATGCTAGTGCAATGTTGGTATAACGCGCATGGGAGTAACCAATCCATATCTCAATTGACTTTGGGTCTACTTCAGGAGATGGATCCCATGCCCGGCGGTACTTGAGTAATCAGGAACCAAAGACTAGATAGCCCAGAGACCAAAGGTATAAACAAAACTATTGGTCTTTAAAAAGTATGGAGAGAAAAAAATGACTCCTAATAATATTGTGCTATAATCCTGCATGTTTTATAAAACAAAATGCTCATCTGTGCAAAAACTGATGCTGGTTTTTTGTTGTAATTGAAGTATTATGGATATAAAATATTTTATGAGTTTTATGATCAAATAACAAATTTAAGGAAGTGTTCGGTTAAGCATATGATGATTATCAATGATAAACTAATCATATTATATTATATTCCTTGGAGAAATAATCTGATGCCATTAAATTAATGTCTTTGTGTCTTTTCTAATTTACTGACTGACTCGGCTTCTTTCTCTCAGCATTCTGTTCTGTCTACTCTGCCTACCTAATTTTCTGTCCTATTAAAGGGCCAAGGCGATTTCTTTATTTAACCAATGAAATTAACACAAAACAGATGACTCTCCTCCATCACTTAATTGTTTTTGTCAATTTGGCTTCTAGGAAGATTTCTTTAAATTTACTGAAAAAAAAAACAATTTTTTCATTTGATATAGTTTTAAGTCTTGTCAGACAGCAACTTACTTGTGTGTGTGTGTGTGTGTGTGTCATGTATTTATGCTTCTATGACTTCTAACACTTTGGTTTTCACTATGTAGTTAAAGAAATCAATTTCTTTTTTCATTATTTTTACTGAGATATATGTTTTTCCCCACTCCCCTCCTTTCCTCTCCCTTCCCTTCTCATATTTAAGAATATTAAAACTTAAAATCTAGTAGTATCATAACAATTTTTCTAAAAGTTATACTTTTGTTCATAATACTTTAATGATCTACCTGTGTTTTAGTTATAACCAACTGATTATCATAAAAAATCTTGCTGGAATTTTTACTTCAAATTAATTTCATCCTTTAACTGAAATACTAGCAAGATTTTGGCTCCAGAATATAGTAAGGCTTTAATTTTTAATGTCAGTTTTCATTTCTTATAGCAAATATTAGGCTTACTTGGTAAAGATTTTAATTCTCATTTATTAAATGTTATTTTATAATTTTTGACAACACTATTTGTAAATTTATTGCTTTCTGATAATATCTACTACTCTAACAAAGGTCATATGATAGCTTCAGGAGCATTTTTTAAATATCCTTTGGATTGTCTGCATGAGCAATTGTGAGATTTGAGAATATAGAATATTAAAATTTAAAGTAAAATATTTCAGTTGTCGTGCATACTCCTGTTGCTGTACTGTTTAAATTGTTCACTTCACAATGAAGAAAAAAAAACTTTCAGAAAAGATATCTCTTTTCTCGCCTGAAAATTTAATGAGAAACTATTAAATATTACACCATTAGTAAGCTCCTCTAGATGGGTGGGGTAGTAAAAGCCTCACTTTTTTAATTCATTATTTTAGAAATATAATATTTTATTTCTTCAGTTTGAGTCCATTCTGAGCAACAAAACAGGAAATTATCTAAACAAAATGTTTCTTTATCAGAACAAGGAACATCCCAAAATTTACATTCAAGACTGAGATTGTAAATAAAAAGTCAAATGGGAGTAATAAGGCCAAAAGGATTACAAGACTACCGCGTGCAAAAAAAAAAAAAAAAAAAAAAGAAGTCTAATGCATGTGTATGCAATGAATGCACATACTTAAATAAATGAACAAATAAATACACTAAGGAAAAAGATTTGGAGTTTGAGAGGTCAAAAGATACTTAAGGACATGTTCAACTTCCTTAGCTGTCAGAGAAATGAAAATCAAAACAACTCTGAGATACCATCTTACACCTTTCAGAATGGCTAAAATCACTGTTGAAAGATCACATAATATAATTAAGATTCACTATGTTCTTAATTAAGTTACTGTTTTTCATGTTAAGGCCCCAACTTTTCTATTACAGATGTGATTTTATTGGATGGCATTCCTATGTTTTAGATTCTGCAGGTCTACCCAGATCTAATCAAATTCACATTTATGTTGGCAGCAACAAAGAAGAAGAATAGGATAAAAGCATCCCTTTGGCTTCCACAGCCCGTGAGATAAGATAGAGGCACACTATTAATAACCAGATGCCATTACACATTTCATTACACTTAAGCTAGTCCCCTTCTTTCATACATATTAAGCTTCTCAAGCCGTGCACAACAAAAGATCCCAACAACAAAAGTGCAGGTAATAATCAATATGCAATTCACCTCCCTATCACTCTCTTTGATGTGTGCAGGCTGGGCCATGGGATGTGGATGTTCATGGTAGGGTTATTTTGAGGCACTTTGAGCTGCTTATTAGCAGGTCCTTATTACTAGCTCTCTCAGGCAGTTGTGACATGTTTTTAAGATAACTCTTTTGTTCCATGAAACCACAATGCCGACTTTAATCTGCAGTGAATTCTAAAAAAAAAAAAAAAAAAAAACAAGGAAAGGCCAATTAAATTATAAAGTACCTCAAAGGTCCCTGCCATGTATCACTAGCTTTTACACCTTAGACAATATTAAATTATAGAGATTTTAGTGAAAAACACTAGCTTGCTTTGAAACTAGTCTGGCAGCAATGATGTGAGCTTCCCCATAATGATAGGGGACTGAGAAATTAAGCAATGACAATCACAACTGAAAGAAGCCAATAAAGGAAAGGACTTAGAGAAGCAAGTGTATGTTATACACATTTTGATTGAATGATAGGTCAAATATTAACACAGGAAACAACTTAATGACACTTTATTGTGGGTAATCAGCTCCAGTACTGCAGAACTACAGTTGTTTCCTGTTGGTTAATTCAAGTCACTTTCTGAAATCACTGCTTTATAAGCCTTGTGAATAGCGATACCCTTGCTTCCTAAAGTGCAGACAACACTATTATGATTTTTGTTTTAGTGAACTATGAAGAGTAACAGATTTATCAAGTTACATAGTTAATAAAAAAAGCACATGCAAGCAGAGCTGAGACTTTGTGAAAGGAGAAGGGTATTAGCAAAAGTAGACAAGGAACAAGAGAGAGTAGTAGGGGTGAATGTTATCAAAACACCACAATATGAACATGAAAATCCCATGAGAGTCATTATTATATAGAATCATCATATGCTAAAATGAACCTAATAGAAAGACTATAGATGATAAATAGATTGAACATATGATGATAGATGATTTATAGATAGGAGGATGGACAGGGATAGATAGATAGGTAGATAGGTAGATAGATAGATAGATAGATAGATAGATAGATAGATAGATAGATAGATAGATAGATAGATAGATAGATGGTAGATAGATAGATATTAGATAGATAGATAGATAGATAGATAGATAGATAGATAGATAGATAGATAGATAGATAGATAGATAGATAGATGATAGATATAGAGATAGATAGGTAGATAGAGAAATACTTGTAGATACATAGATAAACAGATTAGACAATGTGTCTGTGAAGATATATGCAAGTTTCGAAGCTTGGTTATTATTATTAGGCTTGCTTATTATTACTATTAGGCTGCACTAGACTTTTGCCTTTGAAGGTTATTCATTGCTTCCCCTTCTGCTTGTTTGTTCCATATGAAGATGATGTCACGTCATCCCCAAGAAGCAGTATTTCACATCCACTTGCCCAATCTTCTTAATATGCCACTTGGGATACATCTTTCTTTGTTTTTTGATTTTGTTTTTTATTTGACTAACAAATAGCTGTCATTTCACATGCATTAAATTAGAACCATGTAATCATCTAATATTACCAACATATCAATATTGGCTATTTTGACATGGTTTAAATCATATACGTATATAAGAAACTCAAGGAGGTGGTAGAATGTTTGTGTTCCTTAAAATCATGTACCATAGTCCCAGGCATGGTAGTATTCTTCAATCCCTGCACTACTGGGCAAAGACAGGCAGATTTCTGTGATTTTTGAGACCATTCTGTTCTACATGGCAAGTCCTAGGCCAGCCAGGGTTACATAGTGATATTTTGTTCAAAATAAAATTGTACAGAAGAAGGGGAAGAAATTAAACTCAAAAGCACAGAAAATATATTTAACAAAATCATAGAAGAAATCTTTCTCCACCTAAGAAAGATATGCCTATGAAGATACAAGAACCTTAGAGAACATCAAATAACTGAATTTTAAAAAAGTCCCCTTGCAACATAATAATCAAAACACTAAACATACAGAATAAAGAAAGAATATTAAGAGCTGTAAAGGAAAAAGGCCAAGTAACATATAAAGGCAGACCTATCAGAATTACAACTGACTTCTCATTGGAGAAAATCAAAGACAGAAGGTCGTGGTCAAGCGTTACGCAGACATTAAGAGACCATGGATACCAGCCCAGTCTGGAACTAAATAGAATACTCTGATATTAATCCACACACCTTCAAACATCTGATTATTGACAAAGAAGCAAAATATATCAAATGGAAAAAAGAAAGCATATTTAACAAACGGTGCTGGCATAACTGGATATCAACATGTAGAAGAATGAAAATATATTCATACCTATCACCATGCACAAAACTCAAGTCCAAATGTATCAAAGACCTCAACATAAAGCCAGACACACTGAACTTCACAGAAGAGAAAATGGGAAGTACATTTGAACACATTGACACAGGAGACCAGTTCCTAAATATAATTCCAGTAGCACAGACATTGAGAGCAACAACTAATAAATGAGACCTCCTGAAATGGAGACACGTCTGTAAAGCAAACGACATGATAAACAAAACAAAATGCTTCTTATACTCGAGCATTGTTACTTGAATGAAATATACAGAGTTCAAACAAGAAGAGTAAAATACCATAATTTTACAACTCTATTGACATCAAGATAACTCTAAATTATGGAAAATCTTACAAATTATCATTTTCATTTTTATACTTTACTATGATACATAACATCATAACCTATTCATTTCCCTAATCAAATATCTGACAATCCAGTATACTTTTGATTTTAGCCCTATGTTATATGTCAGTCTAGTCTACAGTTGCTCTCTTTGATAAAAGCACCAGGCTATCAAATAGATCTTTTCAATGAGTCTGAAATTAAAAGCTTAATTGTAATAAAATATCTTGGAATATAGAGCTTGTTGATGTTTGTTATTTAAACATTTTGCCTCCATCTCAATAACTCCTAGGCTAATAACATCAGATTACTTTTCAAATAGAAATACAGCCATAAAATTGTCTCACATATAACAGATTATTGAATGCTTTCTTGCTCCTTTGCTGAGACAGGAGCACAATCCATGCACTTCTATCCAAGGAACAAATTAAATCAATCTTGTCATTTAAGTTGACATTTTCCCTGATAAAAATGGAAGAGGAAGATTAATAATTTTTCTCTCATTTCCAGAACAGTGTATTTCACAACCTATAACATAAATTTTCACTTCAGAGACTATTTAGCTTTCCAGCATTCAGGGAAAAGAAGAAGAAATGCAGTTTCACATCCCTCCCGGACAGATGACTGCATAAATCTCCAATATCTGATTATCAGATAAAGGGAGGGTGGCGTCGAGCTCACAATACTTAAAGGCCTATTTCAGTTTCCATTGAAAACTGTCTGATATAATAAAGCCTGCTACAGAAAATGTCTGACACTGCAAAAGCCCTGACCTCAGAAGCAGCCTGAATTATTTGTTAAGATGGTGGTTTCCCAGGATGTATTCTATTCGAGCATCCTTACTGAATGTCTGTGTTCTTGGAATAGCCAGCCCCCGAGGACGTGACTCTCATGAACCAGAATTTGTATAAAGAAATTGCCTTTGACTTGAAGTCATCACTTCCAAGAATATCACTTGACAGTCTATTGGAGCAGGGGAGAGTGGGAGACATATACTTAAGCAGCAGACTTAAGTAAATACTATCTGTCAAGGAAGGATAAACATAATGTTTATATTAGCGGTGGCATAAGAAGTTCAGAAAGTTAGACCCATGATGAAAGGGAAACTGGTGAGAAAAACAAAACTCATGCAAGATGTTAAAAAACAAAGAAGTTTGAAGAAAATCAGCAGCTTGGACAATAGGTGATTTAATTTCAAGCAAATACAATCTAGAAAGCTTCTGTTCTGAAACAGTCTTTGAACCTCCGCTTGCTAGATGGGAAAGGACTCTATCAGTTTTTTAAATTGCATTATCTTTCAGCAAGTATCTTCCAAAGAAATTGTGCAAGGAGGATATGCAAAGAGAAGGGTGAGGAGAATCTACTTGGGGTCTCATAGAGGACAGAAGTTTAAAGGAAATTGTGCAAGAGTATGGGTGGAATGCCACTAGGAAATACAACCTCATAGCAGTGTCTACATATCACTTGAGTTACAAACCATTCATTAAATTCGTTTGCATATTTAAATTATCTTGAAACACATGACAGTTTCATTAGTAATAATAGTGAATAGAAAAACTAACTTTAATAAATGTGAATCCTGAACATTTTAAAAAATGAGGCAGGTTGATGATAGGAAAGTGAGCAAAGTTAACATGGGTTAGCTTCGAAAATAGCATGAGAAAACATATCAACAGAATATATTTGCTTCATATCTACATGAATTCTCTTATCATCAGATGTGGCAGGATGCACTGACAGACGTTGGGAATAACAGAACGCATACTAATAAGCTAAAATACCTGGGAAGAATGTGTGATTGTTACTAAAGAATTATATGAATTGGATTTCTATATACTTATCAACTCAATCAAATTCAGAATGTTCTATTTCTCTGGTACTGCTGAATGTTATTGCTTAGTGGTGGAACTTTGGTTTATCTTAGTCAAGATTTCACATGGAAAGGTAACTTCAATGGAAGCTTAATTTTCAGATCTGAAGATTCTGCAAAGCAGAAACTCTTATAAACTGAAGCATTGGGAGACAACGCCAGGAGGATCATGATCACACACAGGTGACCAGTTATAGTGAATTGCATGCTGGCCTTAACTAAAAACTGAGACCTCGTTTTAACAAAATCAAGATTTGCAAGATCTCGACCTTTGAAATTATCACTAAGGGTTTATTATGAATGCAAACTGGGACAGAGGGAATGTCCTATCTATTAAAGTTATTGCTCTCCAAAATCCGTGTAGTTTGACTTAGTTTAGTATATAGTATTGGCAAAAACGGGATTGAAGACAGAAAAAAAAAAGATGAAAGATTTTATCATATTCAACCATGACTAATGTAGGCTAAACAGAGGAATAATTGAATGTTCCCTTTTGTTAAATGTTTTGAGGTTTGTTTTGACTTCCAATAATAAATAATCCGAGTAAAGGAACGGTTATTCCAGCCTCTATTTCTTTGTATTTCCACTTCACATTTGGTGATCTGACTTTTTTTCTCCAAAAGGAGCTGTAAGATTGTCCTTGAAGAGAACAGACACCTTTAATATCTTTGGAGCTGTATTTCAGTCCATTGTTTTACAAATGACCATTGTGAGCAAACTTGTAGAGCAGTGGAGTCCACAGCGTTTTAGTGCTGACAGGTGCTGTGGGTGAAACCAACTACTACAGACAAGGAAATGGAGCAACTTCAGAAACTGGGCTGGTACAGACGTCTTCTAATCAAAATGGGATGGAGAATAATATGATTGCCGCAACTGAAATCCAGATAAGACAATGGGCTCTTAAAGAAAAATAAGCTCAACAGACTTGAACACAATTTTTAAGAAAGAATAATTTTACACCTTTACAAACACTATTTTTTTTTTTTGACAAGGGAAGGAGAGAGCTGTGGAGATGAACTTCAACCAAGAAAAGGCTTGGGTGCCTTCTTTCAAACCTAAAATAGAATATTTTGGTGGTTAAATTAGATTAGTTTTCATGGCCTTTGCTTAATTATATTTGATGTACAAATATTTCTTTGTAGTTAATATAACAATGTGATGAGTTGTGATATTTGCATATACCTGTGATGAGATCACAGCCAAGACAAAAAACAAGCAAAAAAAAAAAAAAAAGAATCTCCATCTCCAAAAGTTTCCTTCCCTCATGGCTCACTTTTTGTGAGAGTAGTAGCAAGAATACTTCATGTAAGATCACTTCTCTTAACAAATTTTTAAAGGCACAATAAAACGCCATGAACCATGTACTATGTATTTTAGCAGATTTCTAGAAATCATTGATCTTTATCATTATCCCCAATCACAATTTCCTTTCTTAGTGTATCTTCTGGAAAGCACCAGGTCTTAATATGCATCTGTGGCACTGAGTGCTTTAGGCACCTTAGGTAAGTGGAATGATCAAGGATGTGTTCCCTTTGATTGAGTCCATTCACACTGCAGCAAATCATAAAATGTCCTTTTTGTTGTGTCTGAATAATGTTCCACTGGATAGTCCTATACCCACGGTCATTCAGATAGTCCAAGGTTGAACGCAGTGAGCAACAAAGACAGAGTGACATGAACCTCGGAAGGCTCCAATAGGGGTGAGGGGAAGGCAATAAGTTTCTGGTGGGTGTGGCTAATATAACGCCTTCATAACACATATGAACTTGTCAAAAGTAAATGTATTAAGAAAAAGGTAATGTATGCTCTCTTTCTCTTGCTTTCTCACTGTGTGTGTGTGCTTTTCTGTACACGTGAATATGGAGATTAGCACTCTACATTTAAGAAAGAAATGTTAAAATGCTCTAGCACTTTGCATCCAGAAGACAAAAATACTTTGTACCATAACCATGCTCATATTTTTACAATCACAACCCTTAACACAAATACGCAGAATAAACTTAAGAATAAAAAAAAACTAGAAACACAAACCTATTGAAAATACTATTCAAGCCAGGCAGTGGTGGCGCACGCCTTTAATCCCAGCACTCGGGAGGCAGAGGCAGGCAGATCTCTGTGAGTTCAAGGCCAGCCTGGTCTACAAGAGCTAGTTCCAGGACAGGCTCCAAAACTACAAAGAAACCCTGTCTCGAAAAAAACAAAAAAAAAAAAGAAAGGAAAGAAAATACTATTCATACTTCAATTAATACATAAATATTCTATCCTTGTGTGGCACTGTGAGCACTGACAGCCAGAACATGGAACTGGTGGAAAAGTCACTTTCTCTTCCTTGTGAACTATTCTGTCGGGCCAGCACTGATGTCATGTTTTTGCAATCGTTCCCAAGTCGCCCAGAATACTTCTTGCTCATTGAAGATTTTCTCTAAGTAGCCAATCTCTTGAAAATCCCATTGCATTCCTGTAAAATGCACTTATCTGGCAACTCGCATTTACTCTCTTCTCGTGTTTAATATCCTTAAACTCAACTTCTGGGTTTGTCCAGGCATGTGACTGGCATTTTGCTTTTTCTACTTCAATTTCCGATAAAATTGTAATGAGGTGAAGCCACAAGGTAACAGAAGACAAATTGTTCCAGAACAATAAGTAGCAAGACACTGTTTTAAAATTACTAAAATTGCCTTACTTGTAAATCAGTAATGCCCCCTCTCGGCTACCATTAAGTAAGAAAATAAATCTGCATTTCAGTCTGGATAAACAATACACTCTTAACCTTAAGAATGTTCTTTTTTGCTTATTCTCCAAATTCACACAGAATGACTACTGTATTATATACTGGAGTTACCTAGGAGAACAAATGCAGAAAAGCAAAATTTGACTCAAAGGCAATGAGAGAATAGGAAAGAAATGAAATATGAACCGAAAACCACTAGGAATGATGGAAATAACATAATATCGAATTTAAAAGACTGGTAAAGATCAAGCAGATTTTAATAAGTGGTCATGTAGAAAGAGAAGTAAGTATAGAAAAAAAGCAAAAAGAGCCATGGTTCTTATTTGAACCAAATAACTCTTTTTGTGTGTTTATTTGTTTGTTTTTATGTTTTTAGTACATATTTATTGTATGTAACTTCTCTGCATCTTTTGTTGCCTTTTTCTTAATTGAAAATAGGTTCTTCTCTCATAGAATATATCCAGACCACAGTTTCCCCTCCCTCTCTGCACTCCTCACACATAGCCACTACTATCCACCCTCTCTCCCAGATTCACATCCTGTCCATTTCCCTTCAAAAAGGGGCAAGCTTTCAAGAGACAGCAACCCAACCTGACAAAACAAGATACAATAAGACAAGGCAAAGGATCTCAAATCGGGGTTGGACAAGGCAATCCAATAGGAGCAAAGGACTCTTAACAGTGGGAACAGAAAGGTCCCTGACTTATTTTTAAAACACTATCTCGCCAGGCAGTAGTGGCACATGCCTTTAACCCCAGTACTAGGGAGGCAGAGGCAGAGGGATCTCTGTGAGTTCAAGGCCAGTCTGGTCTACAAGAGCTAGTTCAAGAACAGGCACCAATAACTACAGAGAAACCCTGTCTCAGAAAAAAAATATCACACACTATCTCTTAAAAATTCATTTTAATTCCTGTCTCTTCTTCATACTAGGCTTGCATCTCTCCTGTGATCCCATCCATTTGCCTAGGATACAAAGCCTCATTCAAGGAATTATTTGAAAATTGAGAATGCCCCCACTAATTTCTAATCCTGAACTTAGCCACTACAAGCCACATGTGTTACTCTAAGAGTCTTAAGACATGCAGACATCAGCTACAATCTAGAGAGGAGAGGGCCCTAGCACCTCCTGTAATTCTGTTGAACTCTAAGCATGTCTCACATTAAAAATAAACCATAAAAATCAGTTCCTTACAGGAGAAGCACAGGAATGAGAGCTGTGTTTATTTTTAAAAGCACATGGCCAAGTATTTGTAAAAGATGCATTTGTTCCTCTGCTTATGTGACAGTGAGCATTTCAATTGGGTATCTACAACAACCTATAACCTCTGAATCTCTTTACCAGAAGACTTCTCAAAGAAGAGAAAGTATGTGAAGAGAGAGAGAGAGAGAGAGAGAGAGAGAGAGAGAGGGAGGGAGGAGGAGGAGGGAAAAAAAAAAAGAGAGAGAGAGAGAGAGAGAGAGAGAGAGAGATTAACATTATGCTCACTCATTTTACTGATGCAACTTCAAGGAATGGCTCAACAGAGAAGGAGATTAAAGATCAGCTTGCTCACTCCCTGTGACATATCTCTGAGTTGTGACTTTTTTATAACTTTCCAGAATTCTTGGTAGATATGGGTTCTGGCCATTCAGGATGGCTGTTAACTTCACAATGCCTATGATTTATTATATATTCTTTGTCTTGATGCTTTGAACAATTGCTTCCTTCCTTTCACCATTAAGCTACTCTTCCTTCACACTCATGGTGGGATGTTTATTCTGAAAGTATTGCATGGTTTTCTTTCAAAATTTCAACAGTGGATAAATTCCTACACTAAGGAGCAGTGAAAGATGAAAAATAATATCAAATATTTACGTGACTGTAGCGGAGACTCAGCCAATCACCTTGCTTGTAGGGGGCGGGGTCCCCCGAGGATATTTTTTACTTATAAAGATTGTGGGCATGCTCCCCACCACGCCTTTTGTTTTCCTGTTCTCCGCTGGAACTTTTGGTTCTGTAAGTCTATTTCCCAATTAAAGCTGTATATATTATTACAATTTTTGTTTGAGTTCATTTAAGCTGCTACATGTGACATAAAACAGCCATCTCTCTTGCCCTGTCTCTGGTCATGAGTCTCCTCGCTTACCAGTGAATGATGGAGATGCCAATCATCTCCCAGACGAGAAGACACCCTCCCTTTTCTGCTTGGAAACAGCAAAGCAAAAGCAGTGTATCTCAATCATTTTTTTGTAATAAATCAATAATAATTTTGAGTAACAAGAATTCTTACCCAAGACTTAGGACTAAAGAGGTGTTCTTAATTGGGGAATTAAAACAACAACAAAGACCAAAAAGAGGAACATGGGATGTACTCACTTATAATTGGTTTCTAGCCATAAGTAGAGGACATTGAGCCTATAATTAGTGATCCTAGAGAAGCTAAATAAGAAGGTGAACCCAAAGAAAAACATATAGGCATCCTCCTGGATATTAACCTTCATCAGGCAATGAAAGCAGACAGAGACAGAGACCCACATTGGAGCACCGGACAGAAATCCCAAGGTCCAAATCAGGAGCAGAAGGAGAAAGAGTATGAACAAGGAACTCAGGACCACGAGGGGTGCACCCGCACACTGAGACAATGGGGATGTTCTTTCGGGAACTCACCAAGGCCAGCTGGACTGGGTCTGAAAAAGCATGGGATAAAACCGGACTTGCTGAACATAGCAGACAATGAGGACTACTGAGAAGTCAAGAACAATGGCACTGGGTTTTGATCCTACTGCACGTACTGGCTTTGTGGGAGCCTAGGCTGTTTGGATGCTCACCTTACTAGACCTGGAAGGAGGTGGGAGGTCCTTGGACTTCCCACAGGGTAGGGAACCCTGATTGCTCTTCAGGCTGATGAGGGAGGGGGACTTGATTGGGGGAGGGGGAAGGAAATGGGAGGCGGTGGCAGGAGGAGGCAGAAATCTTTAATAAATAAATAAACAAACAAATAAATAAATAAGAAAAAAGCAGTAAAAAATAAAAAAAAAACACGACAAAACAGACAGAATATTAATTTCTTTTTGTTAAGTCTCCATAGGTCAGTGTGATCTACCAGATGGTTACATGATTCCCAGATTATCTGTACTTATCTAAAAAGGTCAAATCTTTTGATAGGAAGAGGAAATACACTGCAGTGTTTTCTCAATATGTGGGCACAATAGGACATTTATGCGCTAAATGGAAAGAAAATTGATCATTTCCATGATGCTACCCTTTAAGTCTTTGCAATCCCCTACGCTGTAATGCACAAAGATATGTAATATAACTCTTCTCAGTATACAAGAAGGACTCAGATCACAAAAACAGTGTTGAAGTATCTACCAACAGGATTGTCCCTGCAGTTAGTGAACCATATTATGATGTGTACCACTTACCTCAGTGAATCATACTATACTGTGTATATGGTGTATACTGGGTAATTATAATGCTCACTGTGTTCAGTCACTTCAGTGAACCACACTGTTGTGTGTACTCTTTGTGTATACTGGGTAATCATACTGCTAACTGTTTTCAAATCCTTGTGTACTCTTTTATGTCAATAACACACATTCATCTGTTGCAATTGGTAACGGCCGGGCTGCGTCCCCTGCATCCGGCCGTCCACATGGCTTACTTATGCCCCGAAATAATTACACAGAAACTGTATTCTTTTAAACACTGCCTGGCCCATTATCTGTAGCCTCTTATTGGCTTGCTTTCGCGCCTGGACTAGCCCATTTCTTATAAGGTGTGTAGCACCCCAAGGTGTGCTTACCGGGGAGATTCTAGCCTGCGTCTGTTTGGCATGAGAACATCATGGCAACTCCCACTCAGCTTCCTTCTCCCAGAATCCTGTTCTGTTTTCTCCACCCACCTAAGGGTGGGCCTATCGAATGGGCCAGGCAGTTTCTTTATTAATAAGAAATCATTCCCACATCATTCATCTTTAAGAAAGGGTACTTACAGCTCATATTTAGATAAGGGTACTAAACATTATAACATGCAAAAGTAGCCATCTTGGAGGTGCATAGTATTTCACTGGTACTTTTGTTTCCCTCCTTGTTCATCAAGGAGACTCACTATCACTAGGTAAAGACCTTCTGCCAACAAAGTACTCAGGTCACAATTTAGTTGAGGATCATGAAATTTTCTAAAACACAACGCTGAGGATTTTATACTACATTTGAATTTTGTTAAAGGCACATAGTTACATTTCACACAGGAGACTTCAATACTTCTTTGAACATATTGAAGTGGTATGACAGAGAATATAGAAATCAGATGCTTTGTATCATCACTGAAAATTGTAAATAGTCGTGAGGATTTGCTCCATTTGCTGACTACCACAATGAATAATTTACTAGAAAATGCAAAGGGTTTTCAGTACTACTCTGGGGGTTCCTCACATACGCTCATGGCACCTGGACAATGAGTCCTCAGATTTTAGGAAGAACAATAACAGCACAACAATAACAATATTATCATGGCTGAAGTCTCCTGAATTCTGACTGTATATCACAAAAGCTTCTTAGGCCGCAGACTTCCAGATATGCATTAAAATATTTCACTTCCACAAAAGAAGCAAATATAATTAATGATTGTATTATACATAATGAAGTTTTAATTTCGGATTCGTTACTTGTTCAAGGTCAAGGTATATCTACAGGCAGTAAGAATTGTGGCCAATGTATTTTTCTAAATCTTGCCATATTATAGTAATCATTGCGACAATGTGAAAATAATAACATGAAGGTTTTGCAGCAAGTATGCCACCAAGCAACTCTTTTAACTTTTCTTTCCCTTTTCTCTTGAGTATATCATATAAAACGGTAAGAAGAATAAAAAAAGCGTTTGATTTAAAAAATTATTTGGAAGGTATAAAATTAAGTTTGCAGAACGATACCTTGTCAGCATATAGATAAAAAAGGATGGGGTCTCTGGAGGTGGGATGTGTAAAAAAATATTTTGCCTTTGGATTTAAAAGTTGAGACTTTCAAACAGGTGTTTGAACACACATAAAGGCATATGTATCCGATTTGATGTGATTCATTAATGATGAAACAAAGATACTAGTAGGAAAGATGTTCTTATTCACATTATCAGAGGTAAGAAACCTAAGATCATGGATCTGACAGGAACCAAAATATGACAGAAACTGGAATCTTTTTCCAGAAAGTAAAGAAAGTGTTTTGAATAAAATGAATATTTCTTATCCCCATGTTGAGAACACTTAAGACAGTTGTTACAAACACTGCCCAGCTGATCTTTTCTCTCTCAAGTCCTAAAATGCCAGCTACTTTAGATCAACTATAGGAGTTGGTTGATAACATGAGGATGCATCTTCTAGTGCTCCTCTAATGTTGACTGTAGACCAGCGATGCTGATTATGATGGAGTCAAATGCTAAAACAATTATCAGAGAAAAACCCTAAAAATGAAAATAAATTTTGGACAACAGTCAAAGTGTATCTGTTCTAATTTTTTTCTTTATAGAGAAAGAATACATGTTTTAAAGGTTTATTCTTTTTTTTTCTGAGGAACAAGTATATTGAATTAGAACCTGCACTAAAGCAAATACTAGGGGACAAAGTAGGAGAACAAATATAAGGCCAACAGTATCAGAGCCTTGTATTCAAGTGTTTCCTCTCAATCAGTTTGCATGTGCTTCTATTTGCGTCCTCAAGTAGCATTAAGGGAAATGAATCTGTTGCTGCATAATACAAAAACCAAAAATGCATTTGAAAATTATGATCTTATCCTTTTAATCATTATGTATATTGATAGCAGAAAGAGTGTATTTTCATTTTGGTCAATGTCGAGATGTTGTCAGATGCTCAATCCATATTTATTATAAACTCCTCAGATGAACACTCATTGCAGCTGAAGAATTAACATTTAGAATGGAGAAAAAAGGAATATAAAAACATCTATATATATATTTTCCACACAACATGAGCACACTGTATTCTAATATTCTTACCAATTTGTATTTAAATTTCAAAATGAAAAAAAAATGTTGGTTCAATTAAGAAAACATCTCAACTAATGTATTCTCACTCTACTTAGAACATTTAAAGGAAAATTGTGTGTGCCTACTTAATTCAAGTGGAAATTAAAATGGTTGACCAATGATGGTAAGTGCAGAAAGAATAAAGTATATATTAAAATGTTTTTTATTTCTCTAGATGAATGATCATTTGCCATTGTAATTCATATATACCTCAAAAAAGACTACAATAAAAAAGTTGTAGTGAAAAAAACACCTTTTGGTTACATTGCTCAACGTTGCCACCATGTACCACCTGTTTTGCATTTGTAGAGTGGACAGAATTCCTCAGAAGAATTTTCTCTTAATTTTTCTGTCATTCTCCTAGTGACAGCATATTACAATTTCTGAAAGCCATACCAATGTTCTCAATAAAGCTGCTGTGGTTATTTTAAGCTCATCGTGAATTTAGTAAGCCTATGAATTTCAACATATTGAACCAAATAATTCTCTAATTTGAAAACTTATTTTTAATTTTACCTGTTCCCCTTTTCATAGTTCTATGGAAAAAAAATCTTTCTTCTCCTGCGTCTCCAAGGATACAAGTAATATTCTTCCTTTTCCCAGATTACATTTATTTATAATCCCCCATCTCTTCCTGTGTTTATGTGAGCAAGTATACATGAACACACATTGGTAGACCTGAAAACTGTGGAGGACAACTTGCTACAATTTGCTTTCTCATTCTTGCCTGTGGGGCCAGAGAACTTAATTCAGATCATCAAACTGATGACAAGAATTCTCACCCTCTCAACAATTTCACTAATAATCATTTTCTATTTCTTCTTCTCTTCTTTCTCTTCCTTTAATAAACTAATTTCATCATGATATGTGTAGGTATGGATTTTCTTCCAAACATGCTGTGCACATCATTATTCTGTGAGTTCAAAGCTGTAAATACTTTGTGTAAGAAGTAGACTTTTAAAAATATCCCTGCCCTATATTCCTTTACTTTCTTCCAGGATTACTTTCATGCTAAGATTAAAACCTTCATATCTTTATTCTTCTTCTATTATTTTAAAAATCTTTTTGCACTTATATTTTTCCTGATTTATAGGATTATGATTGGTACTAATGTCTTTTACATTACCAATCAGATAATTGCATAATTTTTCCTTGTGACTGTATTTACTTATTGCTCTGGATTTCTATTTATTGTTGTTTGATTGTGTTTGAAATACAACTTTCCTAATACTATTTTCCATTTTTATCTTTCTCTAAATTTCTAGTGATTCATATATATATATATATATATATATATATTAGTGATAATTTCTTATCAGGATTAACTTGAAGGATTTCATGTTGTATTTCTGTGCATTTACTCTTTGATCTCCATATTGAGATGTTTAAAAATTGAAATATGTATCCAAATATTATGCAGATAGCATGAAAGTAATAAATGAAGTCTTTGTCATCTCTTTCTTCCAAAGAGGATTAGAACATATAAATAATTCAAAAATCTCAAAATCAGATAGTTCAAATGACATGAAAATCTGAATATACTTCAAGGAAGATACAAACTGTCAATAATATTATGAAATATTTTCTTTTAGTCTTCAGACCAATGAAAACTATTATGATTCATCTTATGTTTGCTAGAACAGATATTATCAAAAGGTATTCATATTTGGATAAAAAAGAACCCTTTTATGAGGTCAAGAATATAAATCAAGATAGTCATTGTACAGAACAGTACAGGAGTTTCTACAAACATTGAAGACATAAATACCATATCATTTAATTATCCATTGTATGGGGGTTAATCAGTAAATAGAGTCCAGATATATAAAAGTTATGTGTGCATACTTGCTGTGACATTTGTAATCGCCATGTTGAGGTGATGGGTCAGATGTCAGTCGATAAATATATAGAGAATATGATATGTAAATAACAGTATTATCCAGCCATACATAAGAAGATATTGCTTTTTTAAGGGAACTGGATGTGAGTTGAAGGCATTCTATGGGAGCAATTAAAACTTTAATTTTTTAAAGAGAAAAATTGTTTTTAAAAGTATGCCAAGTAACAGACCTGAAATTAGAAAAGGAGCCAGTAGGGGCTGGACAAGAATTGGGAGAGAAGGAGGAAGACAGTAGAGGTACATATATGTAATTAATGAGTAACATAATTATCTAATGGGAGGGCACAGTGAACCCCATTTGTATAGTTTATATAATAAATCAAAATGTGGCAAATATTTAGAAAAACAAGTAAAATGTTAAAAATTTCCCTGTGCATTTGGTTACTCTCTACAGCATTTATAGATGTCCTTTCTTCTGAGCTCAGATATCTATAACAAAGTGGACTCAAAATGAGAGAGCCAGAGGTGATGGAAGGCTCCTAGGAAGCAGAGTCCATCAGATGCAACAGCACTGGTATACACATGAACTCAGAAGTTGTGACAGTGTGCCCTAAACCTGTGCAGGTTCAAACTAGACAAAATCTCATCACTGTGACGGGGAAGGACACAAACATCCCCACCCTGAACAAAAAGCTCTTAGCAAAAGATAACTGCTGGGAAAAAAAAAAAAAAAAATCTGATTTTCCAATGTAATTTAACTGCATTTATAAACCAAACTTCAGCACTGGCCCCATGCTCATAAATGGTTGCTAAGCATAAAAAACCTCCACATTTGGGGCAGGGGTTCATGATGTGTATGTTTGTGTGTGTCTGTGTGTATGTTTGCACACAACTGAGTGCATACATGTGCTTATATGTGTTCTTGTTGATTGTGTGTGTGCAGGTACATCCATGCATGTGTGTATGGTGCACGTGTGTGCATGAACATGCATTAGCATACACATACATGTATGTGTGAACATATGGTGTGAGTATTGCACATGGAGAGATAGATGTGTGCATGCATGTGTGTTGTGTGAATGTGTGCATACATGCATGTGTAGGCATGTTCTTTGTGTGTGTTGATTTGTGTTGGGGTTTTTGTTTAAATGTTGTTAATGTTTTAGTTTTCATGCCTGCTTTCATTTTAATTTTTGTTTTGTGGTTTTAACCATGTTTTGGTTTTGTTTTGAGAAAGAAACAATAGGAAGTTGTCTTGGGAGGGGACAGGAAAGGTCTGGGAGTAGTTGGAAGGGAAAAATATGTTTAAAATAAATTGTATAAAATTTTAAAATGAAAAAGTTAATTTTCTATTATTATTCCATTATAGAATGTCAACAAGAAAGCATTGGGCATTAAGGGCATTGAAATATAAAATGAAATATCTGTGGTTCAAGCTAAAGAAAATAGCTGTATCTAACTTATTTCCAAGATGAGTACTCTTTTCTAATATTTTGTAAAGTATGGCTTATATCTAGCGCTTTATGACTAAATTGTATTTGAGAAGATTTACCTGCAGTTTACATAATCAAGATAAAGTATGTTCCCATTTGTGTGATAATATAGAAAAATTAATATGAGACTATATAATACTAATATTTAGAAGTATAACAACCTTGTTTTCACTGCTGTGAATCATTGAATAGTATTGCTGAAAGGAAAATGAGAAATTAAATAACCCTCACATATCATTTTATATTAATTATTCTGGTAAAAGTGCTGAGTTAGTATGAACTATGTGTAGAATTGGTTCACTTTTGATTTCTCAAATTCTTAGTCTAGTTTATACTTCGTTATTTTATTCACATGATTTCTCCTTTAGTCAGAAGACATAGAAAACATACTTCTTAATAGAATTAATACATAAATTTGCTCTTTACACTGCTCTAGAGATCCACAGCAAATTCAGCTAAGCCTTATCTTTCCAAGTTAGCCTGCAGATAGCAATAACCCTTGGTGTTCATTGCACTGTGTAATGCCAAAAACAAAATGTGTGTGATACTATTAAATTTATGGATTTTTATAGCAATAGGATATTGTCATGCATTTGGCTTGATAAACCCTAGTAACCAATTTGACATTGTCATCAGACTTTATCTTAAAGAACCTTGCTGACAAAGTTGCTGAACCTTACTGTTAAAATCTCAACAATACCAACACACAGAAAGTGTTATTTTACCAAGATAATTGAGTATTGGATGTAAAATAACAGACATATTCAAAAAGGTATTCTTCTCTTTCAGGACTGATTTTTCCTTTTGCCAGTTTACCACTTCTTTCATAACAGGTATATAATTTCAACAATGAATATTTGTATCAAATTATTTGTCTTTTTTTATTGTTATGTTTTAAAAACAAAAGGCCTTCTTTGAATCTTATCTGGTCAGTGAGGTCCAGAAGTCCTTCTTTTTCTTAAAAGAACACTTTGTCTAGAAATAAATGTCATAGGGATTTGAAATCTTTAAGATTATTAAAATTGTCTTAAATATATCATAAACATGCAATATCAGTCTTAAATATAATAATATATTTAAGACTGATATTGCATGTTTAAGTTCAAATTACATGGGATTGATCACGTATTTGTTCCTAATGTTTTAAATATGATAAGAATTGGAAGGAAGGTGGAAATTATTCCTTTGTTATAAACACAAGTGCAGAATGGTGGGGAATAAATACTATAGAGACGTAGACAAAATGTGGGAAGGAATTTCCTAGCGGGTTGCATGTTTCTGTGGATACTTTCTATCTCACTAAATAGAAATAGCAAAGGCAAACCAATGTTTCGGGGGATTTTTGTTTGTTTAGTTTTTGTTTTTTTTGGGGGAGGGTTCAGGAAAGGGTTTCTCTGTGCAACCTTGAAGCCCATCCTATAGCTCTTGTAGACTAGGTTGGCCTCAAACTCACAGAAAACTTCCTGCCTCTGCCTTCCTTGTGGTTAAAGGTGTGTGCCACCACCGTCCAGCAAACCAGTGTAATTTTACAAGGATTATCACACACACACACACACACACACACACACACATGGATGTGTAAAAGGATATTTTAGACATGGATAATGTAATAGTTTGAAGAATATTGATATTTGTTTGTCAAATTGTATCTTTTCAATAGGTTTTTCTTATTTTCTTTCATGATTATCATGGTCTTAGGAGGGAGTGCTAATAGTCCTCCTGTGTCTATTCCCTATATACTCTTGATCTCTCAAATTTAATGTGAATGGAAAACCTAACTTTGCACATTTTACTCACTTGTAATTCAGATGTACGATGTACTTATTCAGGGACAGTTTATTTGTTAGCACTCAAAAATGAATTTTGGATTTTTACCCTGGATTTCCTCATTAACTTCTCTCCAGTGGATAGGGGACAAAAGGCAGCTTCCAAAATGAAAGAATTAGGGATGAAGAAGCAAACTGAAAGGACCTGGATCTAAAATTTTATCAAGTACACGACCTCCAGTACTACCAAAGAACAACGATCTCACTTCTTCTCACACAACACACGTCACTTGGTTGTTTTTGTTTTTCATTGTTGCAGAAGTATTATTTGAACACTAAGTAGTATAAAACTTTGTGCCCCAAAGTGGGATCTGAAAATCATGGAGTGACTAGTGGTAATTGGGAGTCACAGCAATCACCTTTGAACGTGTACCTGCAGGGGAGACGCTAGAGAACACAAGGGTGATTCTCTTTCTTGTGACTTCTGGCAAAATCCTATAAGAAAAAGATAATCCCAGTCTCGGATTTACCAGTGTGCCAGCAGAGGTAAGGGTGAGGTTCTCATTGCCTGTAGCCAGCAATCTAAACTTCTGAGAGAGTGACGAGACTCAAAGAAATGGAAAAGTCAATGTTTCTGTAACCTAAACAGCAGGGAATGTGACTGTTGCTCAGAACCTCCTAGTCAATCGCAGCCAGTCTGAATTCCAAAATGAGACTTCACATATTATCTTCTCACTTGACTCTGTGTTTCTTTTTGTAACTGCTGAATTGACTTGGAGAAGTGAAACTCAAAATTTATTGTTATTTCTCAACGTAATTCTGTCAGTGAACAAACAATAAAACACTACAAAGGGGTGGAGAAGAAAGTAGGGTAAAGCTTATGTTGTTCTACAAGACAAATGAAACCTCTCTAGATTTTTTAAAAATGATTTTGTAAAACAATTTCTATCACAAAAATAACTGCTAATGTTTATAGGCTACAAAGAGCTCTTTTGAAATATGTATACATTTTGAAATAATCAACTCATGTAGTTAGCATATCTATCTTCTAACACATTCATTATTTCTTTGATAAGAACATTCACATCTCCTCTATCTTTTTAATCACAGTGCAGCTACATGATGGTTGAATATTGACACACCCAGTCTAGCAGAACACCATGTAGAAGGATGTTGACTGGAACCTAGAGCTAGAGAACTTTGTGAGATTTAATATACATAGGTTTTCTGTTTACTTTTGGTTCTAAAATGTATAACTTATTATTTGAATCTTATCTGGCGAGTGTGGTCCATAAACTGTCTTTGTTCAAATTACCTTAAGCAACAGTCAACCATATAGGATGACATAGAACCTGACATCATCCACACATTAGATTTCTACTGGTAGATTATTGGTAAAAATTTTATGAATTTGATTTTTAGAAACATTAAAATTTTGAAATATCTTTTCCTCTAATGACAAGAGTTAACTTTGTAAGATGCAGCCATCCCCGAAATCATGCACGTATTACAAAGTAAATTGTATTCATCAGACTATAATAAAATATTTGTGTATATATACATGTATACATACATGTATATATATTTATACGTTCAAAGTAAGTGAAGTTATCAATTTGAGATTGTTGTGGGGCATGGAAAGGAAGAAGAAAGTGATGTAAATATATTTAATTTAAAATGTAGGATAACTAAATAAAAATATATTTTATTAGAAACTTATCTCATTTTTTTTATCATGATAAGCCAAGAGTCAGTGGCAGACAGGCAGAAGATTTGTTGGTGAAATAAAAAAAAAAACAAGAAAAGCCAGGGCTGATTGCATAGCCTAAAATCCTAACTATTTGGAAGGCTGAGGCAGAAGGACCTTGAGTTCAAGGCCACTTTGGGATGTACAGTAATACAAGATAATGCTAAGCAACTTAGAGGGATCCTGTCTCAACAAACACTAGGTAGATCCATAGGTTGGGTAGTAGGTAGGTAGGTGATTGAGTGGATGGATGGATACACAGACAGTTAGAACTGTAGCTGAGGATTAATGTCAAACATTACTCCCTCCCTGCACACATAAAAACTCATACACACAAGAAGAGAAAGAAGCAAGCAAACAAGCAATCGACAGCATAAATAATATATAGGCTTCTTACCACTTATCAAACAAATTTTAATTATATACTTTCTCAACTGTTCATAAATCAAAATCATTTAAATTTTTCTGATAGACTGCAATGATAAATATTTTTCCTACTGTTTCAGATATAAATGCTTAGGTGAATAAATCAACATTTCTGAAATTTTGAAAAGTGAGAGACACAGTTAAATTTTTTATGAAAAGAATAATCTAGTCGTCAAATGAAAAACAAGATGAGGAATATTTACATATATATCTTTGGAATAGGTTTAACTTCTTTTTCTTAACCTTTAAGGAACAGTTAACTATTATGACATCAGCAAATAGCAGCCTGAATCTTTTGCATAAATGTTGATTTGTCTTTGAAGACAAATTTGATATCAAGAAGGAGTTAAACTGAATAACCACATGTATATGAAATGTGTATTTGAAGAAATTACTATGAGGCAAAGTAAATGCAAAAATAATATGTGTCTATGTGTCTTTCATGATAAATAATACCTGAGGCATATTAAATTGCTTTGGTTTGTCCCTGTGCAACATGTTTTAACTAGCACAGTTGATTCATTTTTTAAATCAAATATTACATGGAACAAAATTATTATTTTCATTACTAAGATTAAATCACATTTTGTGACAATTAAATAGTTTAATGTCATAAAATCATTTCCCCATACAAATGGCATCTGGTAGTTATGTGGATAAAGTTAATGGATCTACCAAGTGAATGCCAATACTTCTTAATCAATTCTGCATGCACGGTTTTGTTATAATTGCTTTTCTCATCTCACACATAATTTTTAAACGTTAAACTTTTAGATATTTCCCATCGTAACCAAACTAAATATAGTAATATATTTTAGTATTATAAAGAATTAAGTAAAATTTATTCCCAGATGATTATATAATTTGAATATATGTTCATGTTCATCTAAATGCTATCATTTATACTTAGATATTTGTTCCTTTAAATTAGCATATGGAACACTTTGGATGGGATTTGTAAGTATGTGTGTTTCTGCTCATGTATCAGTGTTTATGTGCACGTGAGTACAGGTGCCCACAGAGGCCAGAGCTATCAGATACCCCTGAAATTGGCATTGCAGGCAATTGTAAGCTGCCTGGTGAGGATGCTGGCAAGTAAACACAGGCCTTATGTAAGAGCAGCTTATACCTTTCCCCACCTAGCCATTTCTTTATCTCCTTGAAGGCATAGTTTTGAGCTATTCATTACAAATACCCAAAGAACTCAAATGGTTTTGTTAACCAAGTTTAAACAAAAAAGCAAACAGTACCTTAAAAGCAATCATACTATAGTTAACTATCACAAGTAAGTTATCCTCCTTTTTTTAGGAAGTAGAATAATTTGGGAAGGAGAATGGCTTAGCGGGTACCGTGTTTCCACCCTGAATGTGAACACCTGAGTTCAAATCCCCAGAACAGATGTATCCCAGTAAGGTAGCAGCCATTAATTATATCAGTGCCCTTGTGGGGAGATTAGAGATAGAAACAGAATCCTCAGAGGTCATAGACCAGGTATCATTGCATATACAGTGATGAACAATAAGTGAAATTTATCTCTAACAGGCCAGAAGATGAGGCTCCAACCCCAAGGATTTCCTTTTACCTCCATATGCTACCTGTTCCATATCATCCCACTCCCAGGGAGAAATATACATGCACATAGGCATATGTGTATTAAATACACACATAAAAATTAGAGGAAAATTAGATTATATTAATGACTTGTTTTTCTCTTTCTTTCTAGGGAAATACAAAATTAATAGTGACAATTGATACCCAAAGGGACTTATGATCCTGAGACAAAGGAAGAGCTAAATCTGAATATAAATTATAAAAATATATAAACAAATACAAGTAAATATGCATCATTTGGAAAAAAGAATGTAGGTGATTGTTGTTTGACAAAGGAAAGGCAAATCAGACTTTTGACATAAAAGTGAGCATTTCTGTGAACAGCTAAATACGCTGGAGGTTGGCAGTGGTGGTCACTGGGCATGAGGGTATTTGTAAGTTATCCTGGGAGCAAAAGTAAGAGGCAAAATTTGATTTTACATAGAACAGGTATCATGCTGAAAATTGTCAATGTTAAGCTATTTTCATAAGATCACTGTGATTTTAATATGAGAATTTAGCATAAAATAACTAGGAAAAACTTTAAAGTTTAAGATGTATGTAAACTGCTTTTTCATATTGGGTATACTCAATAAAGTTGTTTGTTTTGATTTTTATTATTGGTTCCTTTATTGAGAAAAATAAAGTTGGGTACTGAGGGAGGTAGGGAGAACCTTAGACTATGGAGGGAAGAAAAATGATGAAGGTATATTGCATAAAACCTACTTTTAAAAAATTAGGCATGTCAGAATGTACTAATGACCACAAGTTTAGGAATGGGGCAGTGACAGTTAGATTAGCAAGCCAGCCTAGATGAATCATTGAGTCCCCAGTTCAGTGAGAAACATAGTCTCTTAAAAAAGAAAGGAAGGAAGGAAGGAAGGAAGGAAGGAAGGAAGGAAGGAAAGAAAGAAGGAAAAAAGGAAAAAAAAAAAGGAAAGAAGGAAGAAAATAAAGAAAAAAATAGTTCCTGACATCATTTTCGATCTCCAAATAAAAGTTTTAGATTAATGCAATTATTATACACCTTGTCTCTAAAATCAAGATTGTTACTTGTCAAGTTTTTTTTTACATTTTTGTTTCTTTTTTGGTATTTCAAGGCAGGGTGTCACTGGGTAGTGTTGGAGCCTCCCTGGGAACTCATTTTGTAGACCAGGCTAGCCTCGAACTCACAAAGATTTGCCTGCCTCCGCCCTTGAATGTTGGGATTAAAGGTATGCGCCACCACCATCCAGCTACCTGTCAAATTTAATTCAGCAGTTTTTCAATGGTTTTTCAGTATATATTACATTCATCTGTGAATTCATCCAGATGAATATACATTACAGAAAAGGAGTGTGTAAAAAATAGAATGGCATGGTGCGAGTAAAAACCTATATCATTCTCAACACATATGCTTCTACTCAGAAGTGTTATCAGCTTCAGGACCTTCAGAAACCATTCATTCTCCTGAGTCTATTTATTTGTTAACCATAAGCACAATACTTTACAACTCTGTCACATCTGAATACACTTATGCTTAAATACAACTTAGTCATCAACATAATTGTTATGGAGCTTATATAACAGGGAAATTTATATTTATCTAAATCCTTACCACACTAGTCATTCGATTTAGATTCCTGTGTAGCTTTTTTCTGTTGCTGTGATAGTCTTCCTATGAAAACAGTTTAGGGGAGGGAGGATTTATAGAACTTATTTTAGCTCAGAATTCCAGGTTACAGACAAGCACTATGAGGAAACCCCAGGTGCAAGTGAACTACCCTCTCATATCAGAGTCACAGCTAGAAGCAGATGGAATACACCGGTCCCTCTATCCACTTAAACAGGTCAGGATCACCAGCCTGGGGAACCATATTACCTACTTTCAAGCTGTGGATCTCCCACACCAATTAAGGTAATTAAGACAGCCCCTCAAAGGCATGCCCACAGGACAATCAGATTTAAGCAATCTTCATTCTCTTCCCAGGTCAGTCTAGGCTCTGTAAAGCTGATCTTGAAAATTGTCAAACCATGTGTTATCTAAATAACTAGGAATTAAATTGCCTGCATAATTTTGATACATTAAAGATTTCAAAAAAATTTACAACACATTGGTGCACAGGAAAATGCCTAAAATCATGATGATTAATCTTTGTTGTTTGTTTTGCTGTTTTACAACTTCACGTGTCCAAATATTTCCAACCTTGCTACATTACACCAAAACATGCTTCAGACATTTTGTCAGTTTTTAAAACATGCAATAGTTAGCTCATGTTGGGTGATGCAGTGGCAGTGAGATGTGGATCCACAATTTTCACAATTCAAGTAATTTCATATACCATGCAAAAACCTATTCCCAATAAAATAGTTTTCCATTGGTAGCCTTTTTTGTATTGTATGATAAAAAAATATCTTACAGCATAAAAAGTGCAAATCTTAGTTGCTTCTTATTTATATGGATAATTTTGTGAAATAGTTTTGGAGTTGGTTTGTCATACTGTCTGTTCAACAGTTTGAATGCAACCTTTATCAACTTGCATTAAATTAAACAGAATGTAATATGAAAGCTTAAGAAAAGAATAAAAAGGAAATTGTTGATAGTAAGGCAATAGTTGTCCATTTCTATTAGTTTGTGATAAACCTTGTGGTACCTCTAAGAAGAGCTATGAAATGGTTGTTTTTTACAATGTGTAACAAACTGGAAGTACACTCCAATGCAGCACAAGACTTGAAATATTTTGGCCACAGATAAATGAATCTCGTGTTTACTCAGACAGAATTCAGAGTGGGATGTCACCTCTACAATAAACTAAAAAAATAGATTAATAAATAAAATAGCTCATCTGATTCTGGATTCTTAGATTGAAAGGGAAAGTGGTTCAGCTCCTGCGTTAGGATTAGCAAATGTGACATTGCTTTCCCATTAGGATTAGCTGGCACCATCAATTCTTATACTGCAGAAATCACAGTTCTACTCTGAGCTGGACAAAGATGATGCGAAGGAGGGACTATCAGGTTCAGCTTTCTATGGAGAGCCAGAAAACCTTATAAGATGGTAAAGGCTGTTGAGAGCAGTATCAAAAAGGGTCTACAAAAAGAGAACTGTTGTGCTTTAACTTCCTTTTCTTTTTAATTAATTATTTTTTTCATTTATTTTCCATCCCTTCTACAGTTTCCCATCCCTCCTCTCCTCCTGTCCCCTTCCCTCTATCCATCCCCAATCCATTCCTTCTCCGTTTCTGTTCAGCAAAGCGCAGGCCATTCATGGGAGTCAACGGAGCAAGGCACAACAATTTGAGACAGGACCAAGATCCTCCCCCTACATCAAGACTAGATGAAGAAAGCCAGCATGGGCAATAGGATCCCCAAATCCAGTTCAAGTGCCAGGGACACATCCTGATCCCACTGCTAGGAGCCACACAAACAGACGAAGCTACATAGCTGTCACTCACATGCAGAGGGCCTACCTTGTTTAACTTCCTTTTTTTTTTTACTGATGACCTCTAAGTTTCTTGGCTTATCTCATTTTCATCTATCTAAATGGCCTTCCTTGTGAGAGAGACATATGTCAGGTGGTATTGCTTGCCTACACAGTTTCGGGGGAAAAAAGTGACTCCAAACAAAGGTTTTCATGGCTTAAGCCTCCTAGATCGGAAATTCAGTATGTCCAACTTTAATAATCAGGTTCGGGGCTGAAGAAGTAAATAACATTCTGGTGTATTAAATTACATATGTATATATAAATACATAAAGTAATGTATCAATATATATGTCTCCATGTATATTAATACATATACCAGTACATTAGCATATATTTTCCCTGGCTAACTTTTATATAGCAAACATTTGCTGAGTGGTTAGAATTTTGTAAGCATTGCACTAGGAGCTGAAAAGAAAATAAATGTGCACGAAACAAAAGCACTCTTTTATTCTTTAGTAAGAAAGACAGGAGCATACATAAAGAATGGGGTTGCTGTGTTCAGCATAGGAAGCAAGGAAGAGGAGAAATTGAAATGACAACATAAGGACCCAGGTTACAAGAAATATATTCTAAACTCTTAACTCAGCGAATGAGTTGTGGATAAACATGCCCATTAGATCTATTGAGAGTGAAATGGAGGGTTTATGCTTACATTCCTTCAAGGGTGATTGTTCACCAGACGTGGGCAGCATGTACTGTCATCACTCAGAACTCTCCAGGAAGGATAAAGGATTTAGAAGGGAATTTTTGTAATACTTATCGATTCTACAATGCCCACATCCTTTGAGATGACAAATTCACAACTAGGAAATGCCTCCCACCTCCACAACAAGGAAAATTGCATTCTGTTCCTCTTGAGAATCCTCAAAAAGACATTGTTACAAGAAGATCAAATGAGTAACCACCTACCTAACCATTCAGAAAGGAACATGCTTAAACCACATTGGTTACAATCACATAATTGAAAGAGTAGAAAATAACAATAATTTCATATTAGTGTATGTTTACCAATAATAAAAGCACCCACAAGAGATTGTTACCACAGAACAATGTGAGTACTAACACAGTCAGTACTCAATGTAAGAATGCTTACTCTTCCATCCTCCCTTCCCCCCTAACCCTATAATCCCAGTTTTGTCAGGTGATCTAGTATAATTTCAGGTGATCTAGTATAATTTGAGTTTCCAGGTGGATCTATATATGCTTTTCATAGGGTTCACCTTCTTACTTACCTTCTCTAGGATCATGAACTATAGCATCAATATACTTTGTTTATATAGCTAGTGTGGCAGTTTCTCAGGAAATTGCTATGTGCAAATTCATGAAGTCTCCCAAAAGCCAACAAAAAGATTGAGTCCTGAATGTAAAAGCAAAGAGCCTTTATTTTATGCAAATTTGCAAACTCAGTCTCCCCGCATGTCCAAAATATTGGAATAAACAAAAAGCCCAAAGCCCAGTTAGAATTGGGTTTTTAAGGCAGTAAAGATGGGGGTGAGGGGTTTCTGAGGTTTAGGACTCCTGATTGGCTGACATTTGTCTAGGGGTTTCCTGGTGAGTGTGTGCTGGCAGATGATTTTATCTACAGTGGTTGGAATGCTAGGCATTTTCTTTGGATGGTCTGTTTTGGGTGGGGCTCGGGTAATCTCAGTTTTTGGTTCTTCCTGCAGCCAGGCATTGCTTTAGGGTAAACTACTAAGACTCAGGCCTCTTATTAAATTTATCAATGGCTGGTCCTACTCTTTTAGGTGATAATGGTTGGAAGTAAAGAACTTCTTTTGGATGACTTGTTTATATTTAGCTTATCATGGCTGGCTCCTTCATTTCCCCCCTCACAAGCACCAATGACAGGACCCAGGTCCTGCTTGTTGCTGGTTTTAAGCAGGTATGAAGCTACTTAAATTAATAAATTATAGGTGATTATCTTGTCCCCCATGACAGGGAGTTTCCTCTTGTCTCAGCCTTTTAACCTATTTTGGACAGAGGGTATGGGATGATGTGTTTCCTTCTGTAAGTAATTTAAGCTGACATTACGGTGTTGTTATCCCGGCCCAAGTAGGTTGAAAGGCCAGCCAAAGGTGGAGAGGCAACATTCATCAGACTGTGATGAAGGGACAGCGAATGTTTATATCAGCTGGAATGGTCCACATCAGCTTTCAGGAAGACCAGGGCTCGCTGCCATTTAGAACAGGCTGTAGTCAGCAACTGTTGCTTAGATGTGTCTTCCAGCCAAGTGGAAGCCTATTGAGATAAGTTTAAACTAGGAACAATGGTTAAAATTTAGAAGAAGAACAGATAGCAGATGTCTATAAACAAAAGGAATAGACTCATACCTTTAAGTCCTATTAAAAACTAAAGATTTTGATTGCAAGCATGTATATTTTTCTGCTGTCCAGAGAATCATATATGCTTTGGACAGAGATGTCTTTGGCCTGATGAGAAACACCTTTAAGTTTATATTTAAATGGCAACCAGAATAGATCTAAAATCTTGAACTTGTGATCCACAGTAAGTAGCCATTGCTTTATTAGCCTATTAGAACTATATCATAAAGGGAGAAAGGAATCAGAAACATTTATTTTTATCTTTACTTATTGTTTCAGACCCTCAAGCTTATGAGCTTTATATCCTCAGACCTGAAAATATTTTTTAATAAGTTAACAAGCTGGCTGTAGGTTTGTGGAAAAATCTGGATATCTTTTGCTATTAAACTGATATTGTAACTGCCCTAGCTGTTAATACTATCAAAGATTTCAGAAGTATAACTAATGTATATTTCAGTACAGGCTAAATAGTTTTTAAATTTATTAAAACTGACAGGGACCAGAGTCCATATACAATTAGTCATACCCAGGTCTCCGTCTCCATAGCATTGGAGGCAGAAATATCCAGATCAGCAGTCTTACTAAGTAAGGCCCAAAAGGTGATTTTTTTTTTTTTGTAAAAGAGGGACACAGAAAAGACTAAAGACTGACATTACTTTTTCTAGGCAAAAGTGGTGCAATTAATTTTCTAAGGTCCTGCTGTTTGTCCACAGTCGGGACAGGGTCCTGGCAACAGGCATTGCACTGGGACATCTTGCCCAGTGGTCAGTGTCATCGTAATCCAGGTGGAGACCTCATGGTATCTCATAATCTTCTCTGGAGACCTTGGGTTGCTCCTAGGATCTCAAAGTCTCTGTCTACTATAATAAGTTTTTAAATCAACATTTTAAATACCATATTCTACAGATTTCTGACATATGGGGGCTGCCTAGGTATGTCTCAAATTTTGTTTCTCATTTGCTTTAAGATAGACTTTAAAAACATACACAGGGAACTAAAGACTTATTTTTGTAACTAATTATATCAGTCCTTTAAAAAATGACTGACTAACTTGTATTTCCTAACAGTCTATAATAACTTAGCAGCTTTCATAAGACTAGAACTCCACATTCTGTAATGATTTTGAATTAAAGCTAATAAAGAAACTGAATTAATCATTCTGAGGGTGAACACAGAACAAGTATATATCTAGCTGTTAGTGCTAGCTCCTGCAAAGGCAAGGAACAGGTCCCAGGGTGAAATGGGAACAGCAGGGAGTCTAAGAGGCAGCATTGCCCTAGGGCAAACTGAGATTCAGGTCTATTTTCTGTTGATCTGTAGAACCCATCCTGGCAGATGTGTACCTGGGAAAGCTGCCTGGGCCCAACATTTTTTCTCCCTTCACAAGTACCAATGACAAGACTCAATCATGGGTCCTGCCTGTCCAGGGGCTCAAGGAGGTGATACTGGAACCACAATACCATCAGTCAAACAGTATTGACCCGTTCTTGAACAAAAGCCATTAAGTCTGTTAATAAGAAGAAGCAAGATCATTAGGGGCCTTTTAGAGCTGAAAGTAAAGTTGTTAACCAGGGAGACCAGTTGAACAAGTTTTCATCCAGCTTTAGTGGGAGTGTTCTCTATCATTAGCAAGGCCATTGAATCTCTAATTACCCCAGAGTGATTGACATAGAAACAACATTTTTTTTTCTTTAGAAGAGGAGGTCCAAACCTTTTAGTATCAATACAAAAATTTATGACTCAGTTTATCCAAATAGCTTAAACCCAACAAAGTTATCAAAGATAAGGAGGCTAAACATACATTTTTAAGCATGAATAGATGTTGAACAAAGAAATATATTTTAAACCATTAGTTAATATTTTAATGCTTTTACCTTTTAATATAGTTTTTTTTTAAGTTACAGTGATCCTCTCATTTTTCCTGTTATTATTTTACAACTGCAATTTTGCCCATGTTGTGAATCTTAATTTAAACATCTGACATACAGGTGGTCCTAGAAACAACCTCCAAAAGATTGAGATTTATAGGCTTAAATGCTGTTCCAAACCCTCTATCAAACTGCTTAGGTCATTGTCTCCTTCATCACAAGAAATGAACATTTCAGGTTCTAGTTAGCTTTTGGTGCTAATGGCTCTGACCTTAATTTTTAGCCTTTTATTGTAACTTTAAATATTACAATATAAAACATTTTATAGCACAGATGTCTCACAGTCTTATAAATTTATTTAATTTTTTTAAAAAAATTTAAAATTTCTTAAACGTTTTTTACAATATCAAAAATAAAGTACTTCTTTGGTGCCATCCTCAACAACATATACATAGCTTGTCTTTTAGATCTCAGCCTGCTCCATTTCACTGTAGCTGGTGCTTCTGGTGACTATCACCTGGAACTGGCACTGTTAAAATTATTAAGGTCCGTTATTGGAATTGCACATTCTTTGGGAGTGTAGTTAACCTCAACTGTTTTTATGATCCCTTTATGTCTCTTTAAACATTATCACCTGGGTGACTTTTATATTAACAAAGTCTAGCTGGCAGAACAAGGTAAGTTTTTGAGTATAAAAACATTGAGGTGCAGCTTTAACATTTTAAATCTTTAATATATATATATTCTTAATTTATCTTAACCTAAACCATCTTGGAGATTTGTTAGGCCCATTCAGCATGCTCATCTTTATCAAGGAAGTGGTGAAATCATGCGGCACCCATTTTTTAAAACTCCAGTAAAATGGCAATCTAAAATTTAAAATAGAATTATGCATTGTGTTTTTTAAAATTATCCATTCATAATTTTTAAGCAAATAAAACATAGGTCTAACAAAGGAGGAGCCATAATTTAATTATAGAGCCAGCTTTTTCCTTTGCTGATTTCTGACGTTGTTGAAGACTTTATAGTTATAGTTTTAGTTTTCCTTGTTTAAGAGACTCAGAAAAGCAATTTTAAGGTATATAAGGTTGAAATGTGTCAAAAGATAGTTTTGGATGGTAATACAAGTTATGAGAGAAAGTAAATTAGGTACAAGCCTTAGTAATCACCAATGATAGGCTAGATATGCAGTATTTCCTCTGAATTTTTCATATGCAAATGGACTAGAAATTGTTAATGTACTTATTGCCTTTATGTATTGCATATAGTTATTATACTTATTACATAAAGTTATCTTATATTAGTTGCCTTCTTTTTTATTTTAGACAACAAGGGGAAATATAGTGATACTTTATTGGTGTTATAATAAATAAAGCTTTTCTGATGTCCAGAGTTCAGGGCTAAATACAAAAGGCCAGGGAGTTGTGGCATACATTTTTAATCCCCGGGCTCAAGGCCACCCTGTGCTACAGGAGATTGAATCCATCTAAAAAGAGAAATAGAACATATACAAGGCTGTTCCCAGAACTCAGAAGTTACACACCTTTAATCCTAGCACTATGGAGGTGGATACAGGAGGGACATGGCTGGGTGGAGAGAGGAGTATTCAGTAGGAATACAGATGAGACCTCAATGCAGTTTGAGGTTGGTGGAGAGTCAATCACACTGAGAATAGGAGAGCCCCTTTGTTTGTCTGAGCCTTGGTAGAGAGTGACTTGATTGCTTTGCTTTTTTGATTTTCAGTTTGAACCCCAATGTCTGTCTCTGGGTTCTTACTACTCATGCTACAATAGGGAGTTGTTCAGTTTCCATGACTTTGTAGGAGTTTTGTTGGTGATATCCAATTTTAATCTATGGTGGTCTGATCACATACTTGGGGTTATTTCAATTTTCTTCTATCTTATGAAACTTGTTTTCTTTCTAAGTATGTCGGACGATTTTGGAGTGTGTTCTAAGATGTGCTGTGAAAGAGGTATATTCTTACTTGTTTGTGTGAAATGTGTTTATAATATGTTGCGTTAATTTGTTTTATAATGTCATTTATTTTCAACATTTCACTACTGAGATTTCTCTGCATTACCAATATTCTGACAAGAGTTGAGGATTAGAGTCACCCACTATCAGTTTTTGAGGGTCATTTTTGTGATTTTGGCAGTGACATTGTTTCTTCTATGAACCTGAGTAACCTTATCCACAAGTATTTAGAATTTCAATACCCTCTAGGTAGATTTTGCCTTGGATGAAGAAATATAATATCCTTCCTTATCTCTTCAAATTCCTTTTGGTTTCATATCTATTTTATCAGATATGAAAATTACTACACCAGCTTGTTTCTTAAGCCCATTTGCCTGGAACAACTTTTTCATTTCTTTTACCCTGAGGCTATGCCTATCCTTGATGTTAAAGTGTGGTATGTGGAGGCAGCAGAAAGGTGAGTCTTGTTTTTGTTGTTTCTATTTGAGGGGCTTTGGGTTTTGATATTTTTAAGAAAGAAATAGAACATGAATTTGTGTTTGTAGATTTGGGAGAGAATCTGGAAGGCACTGAGGAGGAAAAAGTTATGATCAAAATATGTCATATGAAAGTCTCAAAAATAAACAAAACTGAAAAGATAATGAGTTTTATCAAATAATTAATACTAAAAGCAAGATCCTTAATATATATAAATTTCTAATTCTTCTTCTTAATACATTTTTCCTTTCTAGTTGGTCATTCAAGTGACCTCATTTAGCAGTATTGCTGAAATGTCAGTAGGAAGTCTTGTTCGGCCAGATTAATTAAGTACCACTTTCCTTACAGAAGGAAATTAGCTGTTTAGATAACTTTATTAATTGAGTGTTTCTTTTTGTTAATTATAATCAAATTCAGGACCCCTTGGCACACAACACTATATTCCCAAAGCAAATCAAGTTTAAAAACTTAAATCATTTTTTTTTGTCCAGGTTTTATAACACTTCCAATTCTCCTGTTCACAAAACATCTTGTAGCACAAATAATAATAAGCCAAAAACAGATACCGGGGTTCAGGTCAAAAACCAGAACAGCAAAGCAACCAGGCCACTAGAGAAGTCTTACTTCTACCAAGGCTGGGTAACCTCCTTGAAAAGCCAGAACCTCTCTCTCTTCCCATTTTATATTCCCTCTGCTTCTGGGATTAAAGGTGTATGGCTTCCTCGTACTGGAATTAAAGCTGTGAGGCACCTCCACTTGGATTTGTTTCTGCATTGATCTTCTGTAGCTCAGAGTGGTCTTGAATTCTCAGAGATCCATCTGCCTCTGTCTCCCAAATCCTGGGATTAAAGATATGTGCTACCACTGCCTGACCTCTCGAGCTTTAGCTTTGCCCTTCTGATATCCAGACAAGCTTTATTTATTAAAACATAAACAAAATATCACAATAATATCTTATGCTTCTCAAAGTTTATGATAAGTTCATCAGTCATTATCACTTCTGAACTGAAATATTTTCAGAAACTATGGGAATCAGGGTGATGCTATAACCACTCATTCATTCCAAGCAGAAGTAAATTCAGTCACTTTATTTCTTTATTATTATTATTATTATTTATTTATTTATTAAAGGTTTTTGCCTCCTCCCCGCCACCGCCTCCTATTTCCCTCCCCCTCTCCCAATCAACTCTCCCTCCCTCATCAGCCCAAAGAGCACTCAAGGTTCCCTGATCTGTGGAAAGTCCAAGGACATCCCACCTCCTTCCAGGTCTAGTAAGGTGAGCATCCAAACTGCCTAGGCTCCCACAAATCCAGTATGTACAGTAGTATCAAAACCCATTGCCATTGTTCTTGACTTCTCAGCAGTCCTCATTGTCCACTATGTTCAGCGAGTCCGGTTTTATCCCATACTTTTTCAGACCCAGTCCAGCTGGCCTTGGTGAGTTCCCATGACTGACATTAGCAGGACCCTATAAAAGTCTGCACCCCAGGAACTCTCACTAAAGATGACAGAAGTGTATGTCACAATCTTTTCCACAAGAGAATTATGAGAAAAAAATCATAAGCGATTGTGTTAGAAATCTATTAAGTAAGGAAAAATGTTCTGTATAGATGTTGCGAGCTTTGTAAATTCGGGCAGAAATGTTAGGAGAGCATGGTTAGTATGATCAAACTGCAGTAAATATAAGGTATTCAATGAAATGCTGTCAAAATGTTCAGTTTCTGGTTTGACTAAATTACTCCTTCGTAACATGATAACCACTGAAAAAGGAAGGCCATGCTTCAACTCAGCCCTTGAAAACTTTTCAATTTTTCACTGAGAAGGTTGCATTTTAGCATTTATTAGACATTGTATGTGTATCTTATTATGAAATTTAGACAACAATATGAAGAACATTTTATTTGTTTATGACAAACTCAAAACTTCTTAAAAAGGGCCATATGTTTTCCATTGACATGCTTTCATTTACAGCATCACAAGTATTTCTTTTACATATACTCCACTGATATATGAGAAATATGGGATCAGATACAAATTTGATATGTATGTTTTTTTTTCTATTCCATAAAAACACGAGAGAACTAGGATAATGTGATGGGGAAGAGAGAATAACATAATTTAGAAATAGCTATGGTTGAACTAAAGTTAGTTATGCCATTACAAATTTATTTTGCTGGTTATCAAAAGGTTATTTAAATTTTTATTTGAGAGGTCTCAGATTAACCTGTTACTCACAAGTCCCCTGTTGAAAGCTTTTAAAAGCTCTACGTTGTCCTTTAGCTGTAACCTCCATTGCCTTATCTTGCTGTGCTTCAACCGTGAGTAGGTGTCCCTTGAGCTTGACAGCAAATTGCTAAGTTGGTTTTCACATATAATACCTTAACTTAATGGTTTGCCCTATTGCAAAATGCAAGTAATTTGGAACAGAAATATTCAAATCTTGATAACACTGAGGTATCAAGTTACAAATAGATGATTAAATTACAACTAGACAGACAATAGTAACTGAAGCTGAAAGATGGGGAACATGAACATATAGAATGGGGATCAAAAGACTGGACTGTGGAACTTAAAAGGAACTGTGCGAGATGTAAGAAGTAAAACTTAGAGCTTAAACTATGGGATCTCAAAATTCTGCTCAGGAGCCCAGCGGCCATAAAAGATGCCCCAGCTTTGCTGTTACAGACCAGCTCTGGCTGGCCATTGTCTATGTGGTAGCTGGTGGACATTCTGATTCCACTTCAAACTCAAATACCTGTGGTTAATCTGAGACCTCTGGTTAAATATCTTCCTTCCATTCTAAGCCCACACCTAAATTAAACTCTCCATACAGAAATAAAATCAATTCAATATACTACTGTTGTTTTTCTGATTGTCATGGCTTTTTTTTTTCTCCTTGAAAATTCTATTTGTCTTAAAAAGATCATCCTCTGAAACTTGCTACAGTAACTGAATTAGTTTCTTAGTCCTCCCAATCTTTTCTTTTAGAACCGGGTTCGTTTCCCTGTTTCACAGTTCACTGGAGCCCTTTCTGGTCACCGAGTCCCATCCATCTTATTTGGGGTTGACTTTGTGATTCTTACACATTTAGCGGACTGAGAAGGGATAAGTGGAATCTCAGAGCAAAGGCCTCACGTTGGATGGGCATGTAACATCTAAAGGTAGATTTGACAAAAATGAATGAGACAGCTTGGGAAATGACGACCGCAACGAGGGTGATACCTTTTGTGTACTCAGAAAATATTCAGGCTCTTTTTAGCACAAACAGCATGAATTGATGTATGTATATTTTCAAAATGTTATAGAATTCGTGAATCAGTCCATATAAGCTATAATTCCGATTCCGGTGTCTGTTGGAGGATCACAGTTTGTCTCAGCATGTCACCCATGTCCATCTAGAATTTATCGCCTCTCTTATACTGTTCTGCTTTTATCTCCCTGGCTTGTGTACTTTCTAATTGCATCTCTTTGGTTTTGTATTTATACTTAGCACTTATTTGAGGCTTTTAATCTTCAAAGCCCATAGAGAGCATTACCTAATTAATACTCCCCACAGACTTGTAAAGAAAGTCATTATTAGAACATCTACACTTTACATGTGGGAAAAAAAACAAGGCAGAGGTCAGTTGACTTAACAGAAATCCAAAGGGAGGGAGCTGGAGGCTGCAGTGAGCCTAGGTCCAGTCCACTCTACCACAGTACTTCTGTTTCTTTTGATATCTTCCCTCTTGTGTTCTACCTTGCGATTTATTTGACTTGACACCGTACATTTTGATTTTTTCATATTTTGATCCCTCCCTGTGAACCACAGATTTCCTTTTTTAAAAATAATTCTCTTTTTAAAAATAGATTAATTATGCATCTCCAAAATTCTCAATGTCAGGTTTGGGATTCTGCTGCTTCTCTGTGTTAATTTTTTTTTAGTTTGTATGTTTTATCTAGCTTTTTAACACCGTACAGTTTTTTGAGCTATACTTTTTTTAAAAAGTGTAATTTAGATTGAATACTTTATTTTATTTTATTTTATTTTTCTCCATTAACAGCTTCAGCTGGGTGTGGGGCAACAGGACCATTCCCAGCACAACCATGGGTGTGGGGTTCCCCGCAGTCTCCCCAGGGCGATGGTTCCTGCAATGATCTCTAGGGGGAAATGGCTCCCAACAGATCCCCTCCCCCCTCCCGTACAAAGGCAGGCAGCTATCACATGGAGAGCACCAGTCAGAGTCAACCATGGTGTCAGACCAAAGGAGAAGGGACTGAGACAAGGAGAGACCCTCCTCTCGAGTGGTGAAGCAATCCACATCTCCTGAGAACAGAGGGGTGCTCAATGACTCCTAGGTCGAGTGGGGACCAGGCCTTTTTTCTTTCCCCCTTAGGCGTCCTAGGGTTCCCAGGGCCCTGCCTTAGGTTGGGGGATTATCCTGCCATAAGTCGCCCGTCCTTGGAGCTCCTCAAATAAAAGGCATCTACTCTGACATTTTTATACATGTACGCCAATGCATTGGTTCTTCTGATCCATTATATCTTCTTCTATATTAAGAAAACATAGCATATATTTCCTTTTCCTATGAAAAATATGAATGAATGCATACATCACGTGCCTGGCATGGCTTCCACACACATTCTTTCAAATTTTTATTCTATTATCTCCACGATTTTTCTATGTTAACATATATTTTGCACGTATTTAAAACAAAAAGCATTAAATGTACATTGTGTGATATCTAAAAACTGTGACTGCATATTCTTAGCTAGCTCTTACATCTTAAGTTAACCCATGTCTATTATTTTATATTTTACCACAAGGCTTATGGCCTACCCTCAAAGTTCTGGCTGGTGGCTTGCATCTTTCTCCTCTGGCAGCTGCATGGCATCTCACTGACTCAAGTCTATCGGAAGGCATATTATTTTGTGAAAATATAAATTTGTGGAATGTACTTCATACATTAAGGGCTTTCGTGTGTTGTCCTTTATACCCAACCCTTAACTAAGTCTCTTATTCTAATTTTATTTCTTAGCCAAATGTTATGACATTATGAAAGACCTCCCTACAGGCAAGATATGGTCAGATTCTTTGTGCTGAATCTGACCTTTTATGTTCTGGGTGCAAAGCTACAAAAGACAAGCCATATAAATAAGTTGAAATGTTAAAAAATGTGAGCATGTCACAGCTATAAATAAACAACCAAAAATTTTTATTAGACCAAGAAAAATTTTAGGATTGTAAAATTGGAAACATGAGGAAAAGCAAGTCTTGGAGCTCTCCCTTCCTTCCAATCTTGTTTCCTCTCTTGGACTGTTGTCTTTACTGATTTTCTGTACTCAGTGGAAATGGGTATCATTTTAGACATTATTCAGAAATGCATTAAATAATTAATAATAATGTATGTTGTCACAATTGTTAAGATTTTTGCTTTGTCTGGTAAAGAAAAAAGTCATTTATAAAAATAGAAAAGCCAATATGATCTCTTCTTTAGCTTGGCTAGATATAAGACATCCCTGTATCTCAGAAGGCTCTTTTTCCATATGCTATAGCTGTTCTTGAAGACCTCTATGATGTCTCATTATCTTCTTCCATATATTCAAAGAAGATGAACTCAATCGTTTACAGCAAAAAATCATGAACTTTCTTTTAATTCTAATAACATAAACTATTTCAAGAGCAACATATTGATTTTCAAGAAAGATGCTACTTGATCCTAAATGAATTCCTATCTATTCCTGTCATAAATAGGGTTTATTTTTTTTCTTTAAAGTTATATTTTATGTCTAGCAAGACAAGTTACATGCTAATTAGCACCATACTAGGACTGTTTGATAGAGTTTTAAATCAAAGTAAAAAGAGAAAAAAAAGTCAGGATACAGAATCCCAAATTTGAAATAGAAATTCACTTTTGCCAAATTGGTTAAAGCTGCACATGTACTCAGTAACTGAATGTTTAATGTGCTAAGGACCAGTGCAATGAAAGAATAAGCTAGGTTTCCATAACCACTGCCTTTTGTGAGGCATCTCCAAAATGGTTTTAGTAATGGCGCTCTCAGTTTTCACTACCATCAGCAGTGAATAGGGTTCCTCTGTACTGATATCCTTTTAAGCATTTGCTGTCAGACTTCTGAATGGCAGCCATTCTGATTGGATGAGGTGATATTTCACTGTAGATTTAGTATGCAATTTTCTGATGTCTGGTGATATTTAAACTTTTAAAAATAGTTACTGAATATTTGTGCTTCTTTCAAACTGTCTGTCTCATTCCTTACATATTGGCTGGCAGTTTTGTTTCTTGATATTTACTTTTAACACTTCTTTGTAATTTCTGGGTACTAGCCCCCATTCTGAAGTTACAGCTCATGGAGATTATCTCCATCTCCAATTCTATGAGTTCTACCACAAGTTTCTTTTTCTGTTCAGAAACATTTCAATTTCATGTGGTTCCATCTGTAGGTTCCTGAGGCTGGTTTCTGGGCTAGTGGAGTTGGGCTCAGAATGCTCCTGCCTATTTTGGTGTCTTCCTGAGCACTGCCAAAGTTTGCCTCTAGTGGCATTAGCCTTTAATGTTATAAATCTTTTGAACTGCTTCAAATTCATTTTTTTTTGTAAAAGGTGAAAGGAAAGATAGGATCGAATTCTATTCTTCTGCATAGAGATACACAGCTATGTCATTTGTAGACTAGGCTATCTTTTTTTCAACTGCTAATCTCTGTCATCCTTGTCAAAGATCAGGTGTTCATGGATTTCTCCATTTATTTTCAGGTCCGCTATTATGCCCCACTGGTAACTGTGTGTGCTTGTGCCATTCAAGGTTATCTTCATGACTGTAGCTCTGTGATGTAATGAGGTCAAATCGGAAGATCCCTCTAGCCGTGTTCTTTTCTCTCAGGATTAATTTGGCTATTTGAAGTCTCTGTGGTTCTTTATGAATCTTTGGATATTTTGTAGATATATTAAATTGGACACCAGGATTTTTATAGATAGTTCACCGAATCTGAAGTGGGTTTAATAATCTGTCATTATTTGGCATCACTGTTCCTCTTTGTACTGAAAAAATAGTCTATTTGCTGAATAGCATCCTCTAAGACAAGAAACTGCTATTACTCTGGTTGCTTCATTTATGTCCCCATTCACCCTTGTGGTGAGCATAGATTACCATACATTAATAACCTTTCAAGGTGTTATAACGGTGGTAGGTTTCACAGAGGTAATAACACTAAATAGGCAAAAATATCATAGCTATTTTCCTGAGGCTAATATATAGTCAATGTGGGGCGCCATTATTTAGGTAGCACTCAGGAAGAAGAGACTATGCTATGGAAAGCAATTTCCACTTCTTGCATATGCTTTCACTTTGAAGAGTATTAATGTAAGAGAATCCATAGATAGAATACCATTATGATCTTGTTTGCTTAAAAAGCATATACGAACTATAGCTGTTAAAAGGCCATTAAAACCTTTTCATAGTCAATCTCTAGTCGAAACTTTTCAATTTACAGTTTGAGTATGTAAGTATGTATGTTTGTATGTGTGAATGCTTCCCATGCATTATCATCCAACATGAATATACATGTCAAAATAATGTTTATATATATATATATATATATATATATATATATATATAGAGAGAGAGAGAGAGAGAGAGAGAATTTGTACCTTCTGCATTTGATCTATTACATTAATTTTCCAATATAGCTTTATTGACATCTAGTTTCAGAAATCCGACTGCAATAATTTAGTAGAGATTGTTTACATAGCAAGCATCTTATACTGAGGACCTTCACTAAAGTAAGATAATAAAGTCAGATTTGGGTAGCTCCTTTCAAAAACATTTGGCTACTCTAATGAATATGAGTATGCCAATTTCATGATGAACTCTGAAAAAATTAGTTTTTAGTCTGAGTTATGCAGTATAAAGTTCCCCAGATATGTCCTCACCCTAATCCTTGAAACCTGTGACTGAGTTGTAAAGTGCAGTGACGGAGAATGGCGGGTACATATAGATAATGCTTACTAATCAGCTAAGCCTGAGATGAGGGAACTGTAGCAAATATTACATGTGAGCACAATGCAGTCACATGTATCCTTTTAAGAAAGAGATTTGCTCCCCGTTTTCATAAAGAATAGTGTTAATATTTAGTAGACATCCAATATCTTAGTTTCACAAAACCATGTCAGTGTGTTTGTTTATTGGTTGGTTGAAGGGTTTCATGATTTCTCAGCAAAGAGACTGGCTTGGTGTAATAAGTCCCACAAGTAGAACTTTTTTCTCCCAGAAGTTTATATTTAAAATAATAATAATCCTATCATGTTTGCAGGCTGGAAAACTTCATTATTACTATTGAAAGGATGGGATATACACAAATCTTCTGGAGAGTAACCTTGATTGGAGTCGCCACATTTGGTTAATCTGGCAGGCTGCCTTTCAAGAGAATCGAGGATCTTATTACCATGAATTCATTCAGCAAGAACCATTGTTAGTAATCAGATACCAAGCCACTTTCTGACAGTGGGAATTAATAATACAGATTTGTTTGTTGTTTGGCCAAATTATCAGACAGTGTGCTTTATATTTCAAAGATGTCTGCGAGACGCATATACATGAAACAGCCTATCACAAGATAAGTCATTCAATACCACACAATCTAATGATTGGTGGAAAGAAAGTTCTCCCTAGTCTTAAAAATTAATCTTGCTTGTAAACTCTGTTAAAATAGATAGACGTGGAATAAGAGGTGAGGAAATGCCGCAGTATTTTTGAAATCTTTCATTTCATGTCTTGTAAAAGGTGCTGGGAATGTACTGAGCAGTAGAAATATTTAATTCAACACAAGAAAGCAATCTCACTGGAAATTAACTTCTACCTTCTCGCTCATTAGCTGTCTGTGTCATCACAGTGATGTGTGCCCGCAGACTCAAAGATGAGGAGAGAGAGAGGTCAGCCATTCGCTAAAATTCTCACTCACCAAGCACAGCAATGAATAGTCATATAAACCCCCCAAGTGGGGCCAAGGATGGGGGTTGCAAACGTGAATTCCAGAAATGAATTTCTAGCTGAGTGTGTGTGCCTCCTAGCAACTGTTTCCATAGTTATGCAAAACATTGCACTGTCTCTCCACCTTTGTTTCCCCTCTCATTAAGCATAATTTTCCTCAACAGCAAAGACTAATAAAGCAGAACCTTTTCATGAACTTTGAATTTCTCTCAATGCCTTTGGCATTTTTTTTTTCAGTATAGCCAGCTTCTATAACAATTGCACATTCAGAGTGAGCAATCTGGGTGGCTAAGAAAGGTAATTATTTCTTTTTATTATTATTATAGTGGGTCAATTAAGGGAAATGCAGAACTGTAGCTTTTACAGATTTTCTATAGAATCCAGTGGAAGGTCACAGTGCCCTGCCATTTCTGAGGATTCATTGGGTACATCATCATATATTACAATAGAAGTAGCAAGAGCTGTCCAATGGAAATAGTTTCATTTCTGACCTTTTAAAATGGTAACAATATGTGGTTCAGTGTCATATGGTGAAACAATTTATTTAATACATGATCCGTATCATACATAACTCATAGATTTAAAAACAAATATATGTATATTTATAGCACATATGTACAGACACAAATATATATATATAAATGTATACACACACATATATACTAGCTTCCTTATTCACAAGGGTGTTTCCACAAACCCCTAGTGGATGCTTAAATCATGGGCCAAAAGTATAATAATATGCATAACAAATATGCATACAGATATTAAAATATGTATCCTAATAAGTTATATACATGATACATCATAGATATTATGTGTAATATATAATTTATTAGCATACCTATTTCTAATGAATTTTACATCATAAAAACCTGACATCAATAATAAAAACTGTCTCTGGCCTTTTTTATTCATGCAAAAAATATCAGTCAATGATCAATATTTTCCTATCGCATAATTTCATATTTCCTCTCTAAATTCTTCTTTCTTAGTACAATATAATGTGATCCAGTTCTCGTAAATTTTGTCATTGGCAGTCCCAAACAGTTTTGAGGCAGGAAGTGCTTGATGTGTAGGTCTCACTGCCAGGGCAAGAGCTTATGTGCACAGTGACAGTTTTCTTCATTCCCTCCTGAATTCTCCTCTTGGCACTGACTGTATTTTATCAAAACTAACTTGCTCCAAGTTGCATAATTTAAAATCTTCCTACGCCTGAGATGACATCTATGTAACTCAATATCCCACACTAAGTTTGTTCCTAGTTTACAATAGTTCAATATTCTGCCTTATTTGGGGTGATACCTAAGTAAATCCCATCAAGACTGTGGAGAAAGCCAAGAGCGATAAAAAACAATAGTTAATTTTTGTACCATCATTGCCAAACACATTAATAGGTTCATTCATTGTCTTGGTGTGTTTCTCTCCTCTCCTCACAAGTCACTCTCTTTTCTTTATTTCAACAGTCTCAAGGGGAAGACAATAGAGGTTCGACTCAGCTAAGATTTCCTGCTCTGATTGCACAGTATGAAATATCAGACTAAGCATCAAATTCCAAAAATTAAGATTCCAGATCACTCCATCTGAACCTCAGTATTATGCTTGCAGTTGTTTACATCCCCAAGCCTAGTTTTACTTAGTCAAATGCTTTGACAATCTAGTGGTATAGATTCTGAGACAACTCGTCATTAGTTGAATCATGACATGGCTTTTACCCAGGATGTCCCAACAGGTTTGACTGATAATCGCCAGTTATCTTTAGCTTTCAATGAACCATTGGAACTGAGGAATATGTTAGTTATATGTAATATGTATATGTAATAGGACCATTTGGGCTTTAATTCCACAATTACTATTTCCAAGTATGTAACATTTTAGGGGAAGGAAAATTAGAACTGTAAGAAAGGAATGATGAAAGAGCCATGCTTTTTCATAATCAGTTAATGTGAAAACAGCTTTTGTTACTGTCAAAATGACTTGGTCCAAACCATATTCCATAATACAGATTATGTAATATTAATGTTCAATACTTCTACCTGGCTTTGGGTAGATTCAGATTTGTGAATGTTTTCTTTTTTTCACTTTTGTAATTTCTTTTAAACATGTTGCCTTCACATTTAGTGAAGTTACATTTGGAAAACTGTTTTGTAACTCAGTTTCTCAGTTCCTTCCCCCTAGGAGAAGTGCAGCTTTTAGGGTCTATGTGAAATATTGGATTTGATTCTCATTATCACCTTGTAATTACCTACTGTGAAGAATGTGTTACCTTATAATTGACACATTGTAAAACATTGATCTACAAATTCTCTGCAACACACAGGGATCAGTGTGAACGTCTTCTTTCAGTGACTAGATTTTCACAAAACAAGGAAATGTTTTAGAGACAGTCAAAGGCCATGAGAAACCCCTATGCCAGAATATTTAGCGTTCTCATTAATTTTTCTGCTATATATGACCATGGCCGCTGATAATTAACTTTTACATGAAATCACTAACAATGAAATTAATTAAATAACACATGCTAAGAAAATGTTATGTCTCTTATATTCACTACCCAAAGGTCATGAGACTCTTTCTACTGAAAATATTTATGTCTCAATTAATATGTAATACAATTCCACGTGCTTGTAGCATAAATTATTTGCTAAAGCCTGCATATCCTATAAGTATTCAACTCCAAAGAGGCAGTAGAAACTTAGAAAAATTATATAATTGAATCTATTTAAATAAAAATGTAAAAATTTGGAGATTACTTTAAACACTTAAATCATAAAGTTAGATAGCAGCATTTAGAACACTGAAAGAGCTGTAGTTATTTACTGGGCAAAAACAAAGATAAATTGCATTGATGTTTGAATGGTTTGTGTAAGTTTACTAATTTTTAGTCATGATTTATTCAGTTACTAGAAGCAGAGCTGTAGCAATTAAAAAAAAGACTTAGCCAAAATTCAACTTATTTTTATCAACTAAATCAATGTAATTTCTGAAATATTGGAACAAACATCAATCTTACAACCAGAATAAATGCCGAATTTATCTGAATGCATGTACACCCACACAGGGGAAAAGAGAAACACACTTCTGGTAAGCCACACTGAAACGTGATGCTGTTGCTTCACTCCTGCCATCTGGTGGGCACGCATGTTTATTGCAGGATTAGACTTTGAACCTGTTTCCAAAGATGACAGGGACCGTCAGTGAATATAAGAGGGAATTGCTTGTAAATTCTAAATACGCTCATTTCATAAACATTCTTAAACACCTTATGATTTGGGTGATCTTCCACAGGTGTAGGTGTTTCCAAATCTAGCCAGTCTAAATTTATCTGGATAAGTGATTTTGCAGTTGTTATATTTTAACATGCTCTTGTCATATGACTGCTCATGCTAAATTTCTGTTTCAATTTTTTTGGGTTGGCCCCTAGGAATCTGAGGTCCCAAGTTCATAAACAATGCTGATGCTGCAGACTGTATCACACGCAAGTGGGATGATCTGCTTCAGAAGACTAGAGTCAGGAGGGGGAAGCTGGGTTTTGAGCATTCTCCTCGCTAGCTCAGTTTTGGGATTATTTTCAGACTTGCTTTCAGTTGAAATGTTTCAAAATATAAATTCACTACAACAATTCCTGAACTAAATGGAGGCTCATTTTACAAACACAAGCCTGAACGAAATGGAAATCTTTATATAGTCAAGGAGTAGAATTAATGGGTTCTGTAGTAGTCTTCCTGTTCTGTGTATTTTTTACATATGAAGCAACATCATTAGCAATGTGTGTTTTATATTTTCAACAATACTTCCTGAGAAAACTGTGAAGTTCCTTAGGAACACTGAATACTTTGGCACTGCATAGCAAAACAACATAGGAGCATCTAGTCCCTGTTAGTCATACTAAACCACTCATATAGGTTGTGTCAGAGATGGATGTTTTTAAATCAAATATACAGATTATTATGTTAGTATACTTTTCTGCTCATAAATTGACTTGAAATTATAGGAGTAAAATCACCCTTACACATTAATTGGTAAGAGAAATGTGAATTGGACGTTGTATTTTTAGTTTTGACTCTGAACCTCATTGCTCTTAAGATGCTTATCTTTAGGCAATAGTTTACTTCTTTGAACTGCATTTTAATTTATATGCAAGTATAATATTGTTTGAAATGATATTATCAGAGAAATTTTTCATAGTAGACGCTGTATTGAAAAAAATTAAAAAGTATAGGACAGATTCGATTTTAAAAATCAGTTTTTTCTTAAAAACTACTGGGATGAACAAGTAGGGTTAGACTTCTCTTGGTCTTCAGTTACCATAAAACACCCCTTTTATGTTCTAGAAAAGTTAGAGTTCTATAAAATGGGTGTAGGATTTGGTGATGTACATGTACTTGCTCCCAAAGGCTCTTTGCCTCTGCCGCCATTGCCTTCACCTGAAAAGTATTCCCACATTGTTTTTACTTCTTGTACTGGGGAATGTAATATTCTGAAGACTTGGAAATGTCTACAAGAACACAAAGCTATTTGTCTTCAATGCAAAGAAATCGTTGGAGGTCCTCATGTGCTGAGCTCAGCCTCTCAGACCACAAGTCCTTTGCACTGCCTCCTTTCCCCTACCCAGTTTCCCTCAGTTACTTTCAGAGGCACTGATCTCAAGGGTACTTCCTACAAATCTTGACCACTAAGCTTTAGAACACAGTTTTCCAAAGAACCCTTCCTTTAACTTGGGAGTGTAGAGAAGACGTAACATACCCAGGGCTGTCAATAGTTTCATCCATTCTATTTGTAGGCAATGTACAAGAAGTGCATACTTATGCTATAGTATTCTATCTTATTTTATCACAAAGATGTATCAAATAAATTACTATAGTACCTATCTTGCCAGTCAGAGCATGCAGCCCCGCATTCATTATGCCTTACCTTAATAGCAATATTCCATTAGATGAATTTAAATTAAATCAAGGGAGAGGGAAGCATTCAGAGAGAAAGAATCACAACTTCAGTGACAAAGATATAGTCCATGAGCCTTCCTGTGTGGCTATGGCTATGTGGTGTTCTAGAATTCCATTCTTTACAATTGTCATTGATAGCTATAGTGATAGCAAGGAACCTGTTTGCATAAAGTTTGTGGTGGAAATACAAAGGCACACTGTAAAATATTTTTTGTAGAGGAATTGACAGATGCCCTATCAGATGAAACTAATAGAGGAAGACAACAAAATGTACAAACACCATACTATTTAGTGTCCCTTGAGCGTTCACCAGTCACACGGTCTAATTCCTCTTTTACCCTAATTATATAATCCAATGCAGTTTCTCTCAGTCACTTGCTCCAAACAGCGTCTTTGTCACAGAAGGAAGAGAACAAGTTTGCCTGGGATGAAGTGTCTCCCTGTACACTACTTGATTCAGGTCAATTACTACTGCTTACCATAACAACCAGGTCAATTGTTCCACTAAAGAAAGGCCCTGGTTTACACTGTGCGACCTTTTAATTGCTAAATGGCTGAAGGTTTCCTTGACTGGACTGCAAACTACACTAATAAAATGCAGCTTTGTCATTTCTTCTCACTTTTCTTAATTTTTGGTTTACATGACAGAGTTTCTCTTGTAGGTTTGGAGCCTGACCTGGAAACTAACTCTTGTAGACCAGGCTGACCTCAAACTCACAGATGTCTGCCTGCCTCTGAATCTCACGTACTGGGGTTAAAGGCATGTCCCCCCACTGCCCAGCTTCTGCTCACTTTCTAATCCTGTACCCAAAAGAAGCATCTAAAACAGAACACAAACTTAATCAGCCGTGTGCTAAGGAGTTTGTTAAATACATGTAATACAAAACAATAAACTGGCATTGAAACTATGAGCCAGACTATGCACATCCCTGTAGCCACAGTGCTCTTGGGGCAGAGACAGGAGGATCTCTGCAAGTTCAAGAGTCAATCTGTCCATATTTCAAGTTTACAGACAAAAATAATTTTAAAAAAGACTGTATAGTAAAACAGTCTCAACAAGCAACAAAAAAGCAAGCAAATAAGCAAAAACAAAAAAGCAATTAAAGCAATTTCTTAAACACCTGACATCTAAATTATTGTTGTTAGTTATTAATACTGTTTTTAACATTGATTTATTTTGTTTTGTTATCCAAACTACTATGTATAGATAGATAGATAGATAGATAGATAGATAGATAGATAGATTAGATAGATAGACACAGAGAGATAAACAGAGAGAGATAGATGATAGATAGATGATAGGTAGATAGATAGATAGATAGATAGATAGATAGATAGATAGATAGATAGATAGATAGATAGATAGATAGATGATAGATAGATAGACATAAAGAGTAACATATGAGAACCTCACTTCATTCTTTATTACTAAATCTTCAAAATTATGTGACATTTGTGTCTTTACACTCATGAAATTTGTCTTGATTTTAAGACAGTTGCATGGAGAAATTCTGTACACACACATGCAACACACATGCACACGCACATACATACACCACAATGTGTATACACACACTTTGGTTTTTACCCAAAGTTGCATTCTTCATTAACACCTGTATTGAGAGGAAAAACTGAAGATTTTACATTCCTCACGGTCTTAAAAGTTATTTAGCATGCTTGGAACACTTACTTGTAGACTCTTCTGGTAAGTTTCTCGTAACTTGTGAGGATTGATAGCTTCAGAGACACCAGTTATCATGGTGTCTCTATTGCTTAGCCGTTGAGAAGCGATCATTCAGAAACCCGTTATCCTCTCCACTGACCTGAGAAACTGTTTACAGCACGAGGTCCGAGAATGAGGACTTAATAGTGAGTCAGTGACACTTTTCTTTTGAGAATTCAGCTTAAGCCCTATTGTCCAGACACTGAATCAATCTGAGACCATTAGTGTACTAAGAGCTCCACTTAATATTTAAATCATTTGAAAATTCATCTTGATATAACAAAAATACCTGACTTGACAGACATTCACTGAGTAATGTGGGGAAAAGTGAATTCCTCAATAATTGCATTGAATTATACTGTTACATAAGTTCAGAAACAATTTTAACAACACAGGTTTGTAAAGTTTTTTTTAAATACATTTGTATAATTTGATACACTGTGTCTAAAACTGTTCATTTCAATGCTCATTGATTGTTTTGTTTTTAGCTTGTAGTTTAATTAAAGCCTTTCTCCCTTCCCTTTCCTTGCTCAAAACTCTCCCTTAAAAGTCTCATCATCAGCATTGCTACAGAACACCTACTGCAATTTTCCTTTCCCTCTGCCCAAATCTCCTGTGCATCCCACAGTCTATCCCTTTCTAACCTTCTTCTATTGACCTGGTCCCTATATCCCAGCCCGAACCTCTAGCAAGCAACCTTGCTAACCCAGAGGTCACCCCTGTCAGAAAACTAAGACTGCGCTCATATCTTCTCTCTGTTTCCCTAGATCCAATCCCCCAGCCTCAACCCCACCTCTGTAATGGAATGCTAGCTGTAGTCTTCCCCCACATGACCCCATGGCCTGCTCACGTCTCCTGTGAATCCCACAGTCAATCAATTCCTCCTATGTCCCCTCCCCTTCTCCATCACCTTATTCCAGCCACAGCCTCTGCTAAACCAAGGGCCACGCCTACCAAAGCAACAAAGTAGACTGAAGGCAGAAGCACATCTCTCCTAATGCCTCTGAGATCACATCCCTTGGGTCTCATCCTCAACTCTGGAAACCAGTTCCTGTCTCCATTTCCTATCTAACCCCACCCCCAACAGATCACAAACCACTTCTCCACCAGACTTCTTTTCTCCAGCTCATTCCATTATCCTAGCGTCTAACACCAGTAGACATTTCAGGGAAACAGATAAGCTAGCTGAAGACCATCACCACGCCCTCCTCTCATCCCATCTTCCAGTCACAAGATATCAAAAGAAAATATTGTAAGCAAACAGAAAAATATGTATAGGATCAAATAACCACTTCTTTTTTTAGATAGATTAAACCGATGTTTATTACATTCATTGTTTTTAAATAAAATTGTTAAAAACCATTTATAAAATTTTAGTTATATTTTGTTATGCAAATTGTTTGCCTTTATTAGATAACAGAAAATATATCTAAATAGGCAGGAGATAAAATTTTTCATACTTTTATTTTTAATAATTTCAAAAACAAAATATAGTTACCTTACTTCCCCTTTCTTTCCTTTATTCATTCCTGTGTATTCCCATCCTTTTGATCTCTCTAAAATTCATGATCTATTTTTATTTCTACATTTAGGTAACCACACAGCTGCCCATGAGTAATCTAACAAAATCATCACACACATGATGACACAAAATGATCTGACATAATTCTGCATGCCAGGTCTTAAATCAGTTTAATATTTGCATTTTATAATTGACAAAGTGTGTGTTGATGAGGTAGAGAAGACAGAGAAGTTTCTAGCAAAATAATTCAAGTTATTCTACTTTCTTAAACAAGACATATGTTAGTTAGCTAAAGATTTACAAAGGTTTCTATCAAATTAACTTTAACTTTTTGATATAAAAGTTAATGCTTAAATTGTATTTCAAATTTTATCTAAATCATTTAATGTTTGTTGAGTGTCACTACTCTGGGCACAGTCATTCAATTGCAAGTTCATTTGATAGGTTTCATTACAGTTTATGACTGACTGACTGAACATTTTTTCAGTAATTTTGTTTGAAAGAGGATCAATTAAGGGAATAATTTGATAATTGTTCAATGGGCAATTCTTGCCACCAGTAAGACTGAGCTAATATTTTGATTGACGTACATTTCATTTGGATTACATGTGTCTTTGTGTGCTATTGGCTTTAAAAAGTAGGTCCATTGTCAAATTATTTTCTTATTTGAAATGGGGCTAAAGTAAATCAGAACTCTTTAGTACAACACAGAAAATTAGGGTAAAAAATTAAAAATTACACCAACACCAACACTCCCAATTTGTATAGCCATAACTAAGGATATTGGTAAATTTTAGATAATTTGATTATTCTCAAAACATAAATAAATGCCATTTTAAAACTTTACATGTATAAGCAATACATAATTTTATATGCATAACAGTACATTTTAAAGTATAGGAAACAGGATCAGTGCTGATTTTCATTTTGCATTAGTTGAACAAGAGCAAAGGATTTAAGTGGGAAGGTTTGGGCACACTTCATAGTTCAAATATGCTTTCATAGTTCAAAATGCCTTTCCCTCCACAGGTGAAATGGGGTCCTTAGAGGATTTATTATGAGAATAAAACTGTCAATCAAACATTTAATAATGGACCTCAGAAGGAACTAATGAGAAGGAAATTCAAGGTGAGATTTCATCTTTGCTTTCAAATAACTCTTAAAATTTTTTATTTCCTCGATAGTTTCAATCTGTTTTTTATATATACAATGAAACAGTTATGTTTTGAAGCTTTCTAATATTTCTAGGATAACAATATCACTGACAATACTTCAGTTTTACAAATTCTCCAGGAGAATGGAACATAAATCATTTAATACTAAATCATGACATAATCTGTACAAGTCCTTGTCGTATTCCTTCACCAATAGGAACAGAGAATAAGTCCCGGATAAGTCACTGGTGATCTTTATGATTATAATAAAGTTAGGGGAACAGAAAAGAAACTAGAGAAGACTATGAAATAATATAATTTGGGAGTTTCTGCTATGGTTGCAAACTCTTTATTACCTTACTAGAAAAACTGGTCAGTCCATTTTTCTTAGGTTTTTATTTGCTGACATTTAAAAATTTCTGCTACTGTCTCACAGAGACCCAATCTATCTATGATGCCCACAGCAACGGTGAGGACATGCTACCACAGCAAGTGGTAGAACTTGGTCACAATACTCCACATAGTAAACACCTATTGCTGGTCTGTTTTCTTCCATATCTCTTCCTACTTAAATGACAAGTATACATATTTATTTATGGATAAATCAGTGGAATCTGGCTGCTTTAACTCTATCAGTCAGCATAACAATTGTTATTAGCTGCTCCATTGCCTACGACAGTCTGGTTTCTTCTCTCAGTTCCTTTCTGGTAACTGTAATAGCAGAGGTTTAAGGTTATAAATGGAATAACACATTTAGAATCCTATAGAATAACCACTGAGCAAACAATTGCTGTTAACTTTCAAACAGAAAAGTGTGGGATAAAATAAAAAAGAGAAAGGATAGAGATAAATTTAAATAACTAGAATCTAAGTGTTAGAAGGAATGCAGTAATGTAAACATACTAAAATCTATAAGACATCTATCAAAGAGCATAAAGAAAACAATCTAACTTTGTGTGTGTTTATATGTGTGTATGTATGTGTGTGTGGTGTATTCTAATAAGTTTGCATGTTTAAAAACATGTTTGTAGGGTTGTATGTGGAAGCCAGTTGTGACATTCAGTATCTTACTTGAACATGTTCCAAACATGTCTGCTTGTTTGTTTTTGTGTTGGGGTTTTGGGTGTTCTTTGTGGCTGTTGTTTTGTGTTTTTGGTCTTTTCAAGACAAGGTTTCTCTGTAGTTTCTGTGCCTCTACTGGAACTAGCTCTTGTAGACCAGGCTGGTTTTGAACTCACAGAGATCCAACTGCCTCTGTCTCTCGAATGCTGGGATTAAAAATTGTACCACCACCACTCGGCTTTTTTTTTTTTTTTTTTGAGACAAGGTCTCTTATTTAACCTGGAACTCATCAATATGGCTAACCTGGCTGGCTGGCTAATAAGCTCCAGGAAGCCCCATATCTTTGCCTCCCTCTGCCCCAAAGGGCAAGATAACAGGTGCATGACATAATTTTGAAGTGAATTCTACTGTACTGAATGAAGAATCACGTCCTCATACTTGCTCCACAAGCACTTTACCAGCTGACCCATCTTCTCTCTGCTTATTATCTGTTATCCGTAACATACAATAATGATATTGGAAAACTGAAGTAAATTGTTGCAAAATTATACAACATTCAACTGTAAGCAGAAAGGCAGATACAATAAGATAAAATTAACAGAGCATGTCTTCAGATGTCACCAACTAAGAATGGCTTGACATGTGTATCAATTTTACATCATTGGCGAAGAAACTGACATTGTGTAGAAATTGAATTTTGAATATTGAGTTGCATAGCTTTTCTCGAGCACAAAATTTGTGTCTAAATCTTCTCTCATGATGTTGGTTGATAACAGCAAGTTGCAGCTCCCAGGTACCCAAAAGATAACAAGATGAACAAACCATGCTCCATGACCTTCTACGCTGCTAAGATAGAATGTTCTCTAGGTGAGAAGCATCAACACATTTTGACTTTATGTCCAACTTATTATGCATTCTGGGGGATTAAAGGTGTGTGCCACCACCACCCGGCTTAATCACTTTTCATTCCACAAGCCTGTCTCTCATCGTTCTCATTCTCATTCTGCAAGCTTTCTTCCCCACCTAAAACTGTGTCTTCCTTTTGTGTGAAATGCTCTGAATTTAGTTCGAGTATCTCCCCCAGCATTTCTGGGTGGTTGTTTAGCAAAGGTGACTTAATAGGAACTACTACATACCAACAATAGTTAATTGCCAATGGTGTGTCAAAGAAGGTGGTGTCTCTTGACAACCTCTTCTATCCAGGGGGAAATATGGAGGGACCCAGGCTTGTGCAGGACCTGTGAAGATAACCTCATGTTCTGCAAGTTCATATGTCCAGTGGCCATGTCATATGCAAAAGACGACCTTTTGCTGAAGATTTCCCTATCCCCTGGCTCTTACTTTCTACTTCCTTGTAAATGATACTTCAAATGTGAAAAACACTGATGAGGATATAAAAGACATGACGAAGATAATTGCCAAACCTTATTTAATTGACATAAATAAAATGATTCGCCTAAGAATAGGAAATTGTATCTTCTTTTATTATATGCATGTAATCTTATTCGAGGAGGAATCACAGTATATTAAATACAGTCATTACATTAAAGATTTTGCCCTTAGTATAAAATAGTTTAAAAATTAATAGGAACAAAAATGCTATATCTTATAATATTAAGATTTCTTAAAACTACCTCTAAATAACTAGATGTGGTGACAGTTATAAAACATAAATTTAATGTAGATCATAACTAGATAATAATATCTAGCTGTATATTCAAAATCCATTAAAATGTATGAATTTTACTATATGTAAATTATATTTCAGTAAAGCAGTTGAGACTGTAGGTAATGCTTTCTATCAAACTATGAAAAATAGATAATTGAAGTACACAATTGCCCAAAGGAATAATCATTTTACAGCCTAAAAATAACCAATAAATACGTAAAGTATGGCTCACCCTCAGTACAAACTAAAAGAAAATCACAGTATAACCAAAAACAGTAGTAATTTTGTTCTGGAAACATAATATTTTAAACATTTGAGAACATTCTTGAAAGAACATAGCAAGACAGATAAGTACTGTTTTTAAGGATTAAAAAAGAAAAAAAGATCTTGGGGTGAAATGGCATTATGTTAGAATATGTGCAATGTACCAGCAAGGGAGACTCAGTGACTAGAGCTCTTGCCACCAATGTCCTGAGTTTGATCACAGGAGTCCATATGACTGATGGAGGCAAATGATTTATGCTAGATGTCCTGTGACCACACATGACCCATAGTAAATGCCCCATCCCCAAAATGTACAAAATATGAAAAAAAATGTTCCAGTGTTTGACCTCCTTTTTTCCAAGGCAGTATGTTGATAGCCTAGCTTCAAATTCTGTGAAGATCTTTTCTCAAAAAATAAAGTGAAGGATGAAAGAAAAATGTAGCTGTGGCTGATAGGGCAGCCCAGGCTTTAAGAACACATGTTGCTCCTATATAGGACTCAGGTTCCTTTCCCAAAACCTGTAGGATGGCACACAGCTGTCCTGAGTTCTAGGGGATCCCACGGCCTCTTCCACCTAAGACCCGTAGAATGGCACACACTATCCTAAAGTTTTAAAGTATCCCTTGCCCTCTTCCACCCAAAATCTGTAAGATGGCACCCAACTGTCCTGGAGTCTAGCGTATTATCCCTTGCCCTCTTCCACCCAGAACCCATCAAATGATACACAGTTGTCCTGGAGTTCTAGGGGATCCTTTGCCCTCTTCCACTCAAAACCCGTAGGATGACACACACCTGTTCATGAGTCCTAGAGGATCTCATACCCTCTTCTAATCATTTTGAGCACCAGACACAGTGGTTACATATACATTCATGTAGACAAAATATTCAAATGCATAAATGCATCTACAAATGAACTAAAAATTAACAGGACACTTGTCCTCTGCCATGGAATTCCCTTTGACACACCATCTGCTACTAGGTATTAATCTTATTCTTTGCTTATAATGCTATTGTGTGTGTGTGTGTGTGTGTGTGTGTGTGTATGTGTGAAAGAATAACCCTTTTCCTTTTGTGTCTTGTTCCAACTGTGCCCCATTAGTTTTTCCAACTTGACACTAACTAGGAATGCCTGTAAAAAGTGACATCAATTGAGGAATTGTTTTCATTGGCTTATGGGCATTTTATGGGGTATTTTATTGATGTAGGAGAGACCAGTCCACTGTATTCAGTACTATCCCAGGGTTGGTGATCTTTGGTAGTATAAGAAACCAAACTGAGCAAGTAATGAGGCACAAACCAGAATATAGGTTGCCTCCATGGTCTCTGCTCGATTTTCCTCACCAGGTTCCTGCCTTGACTCTTCCCTGCCTCTGCTTTGTGAGAGACTGGAACTGATAGCTGAAGAAAACACTTCACCCCTGCTGACTGTATTCAATATTTTAACAGTTACAGAAACAAATAAGAGTAAGAATGGAGATATTTCTCTGCAAATATTTAGTAATTTGCTATTAAATGTGAATGGTGGCTTTTGGATTAGTATAGTCAAGTTTTTGAACCTCAGTACTTGATATTATCATTATAAATGCAAGCATTTGTGGAAAAGACCAAACTGTGTGTCATAAATCAACTTAACTATTTTACACATGTTATATTTCCTCATTATTTTAGCACTGTGTGAAGTCATGCAAAACCTAAGAGTTTTGAGGATGCCTTGGGATCAGTTAGTTAATAGGTAGAAATAGAATTTTTTATCTACCCAACACATATAGGTCATGATCTTGTTTACTTTATCATTTATCTAGTAATAAATATCTTAAATGTTCCAATCGATATGTACTCTCTCTTTCTCTCTCTCCTCTCTCTCTCTCTCTTTCTCTCTTTATACACATATAAACACTTGCACATAAAACACGCATACACAAACACACACGATCACACACACACGGCTGAAGATACACAACTGGACCAAACCTGAGCTAAATCAAAGCCAGAATGCTCACAGCCACTCATTTCTCTGGAGTTACAGCATGGTAAAAAAGAAAAGAAAAGAAAGAAAGAAAACTGTTTGGATGCACAGCTTCCTAGGCCTGGATTGAGGGGGGAGGGTCTTGGACTTCCCACAGGACAGGGTACCCTGATTTCTTTTAGAACTGGAGAGGGAGGGGGAGGAGGGGGAGGAGGAGGGGGAGAGAAATGGGAGGAGTGGAGGAGGTGGAAATTTTTAATAAATAAAAATACAGTAAATTAAACATTAGGTTAAAGTCACAAAGCATTAAGTGTTAGAACTTGGAAAAAATAAAGCAATCTATGTCTGAAAAAAAAACCTGTTTACTTCCAAATGAAATATAACAATCCAAGACTATATCTGTATGCTGAAGTCAGACAATTTAGGGAACAATGCTTTCCCCCCAAACAAGACCCCAGAGGCAGACATGGGATACTTCTCTTATTGTTGTTGGACAGAAAAGAACAAGAGACCCCCAAAATGAAAAGGCACAGAAAATGAAGGCAAGGCCCTATTGCTTAAAAGATCCCATACACTTATGGCATTCTTGATGCTTTGGTTTATCTCACTAACTTCTCCCTTAACCCTGGAATATGGGAAAAACACAGGCTCATCCATAATACATACCCAAGTAGAACAAACCAATGTTAATGATATACAATTAGAACAAACAAGAGCTGACAAACAGTCAACATGCTCACAGACATTCCTCTGGGTCAGAGTATGTTGAAATAGGGGCGGCGGGGCAGGAAGATTCTAGCCCACGTCCATCTTGGGTTGGAGCTTCATCGTATGTCTCAGAGAGCAGAGCTATCCTGTCTGCCCGTGAGACAGGAGCATGGTGTCTCTCTCTGAGACATCTGGCTCTGAGTGGAGCTGCATGCTTTCCACCTCACTTCCTCTCCTCTCAGCATTTTCTTCTGTTTACTCCACCCACCTCTGTTCTAACCAACCAGGACCAAGCAGTTTATTTATTGCTTAGCCAATGAAATCAACAGATTGATATATACACTCACATCATTTCCCCTTTTTCTGTTTAAACAAAAAAAAAGAAGGCTTAACTAACTACAAAATTACATATAACAATGGAAAACAAACTAACTATCTATCTATTCTCCAACTTCATCAAAGACTCCAGAAGAATACAATATTACCTAAGCAAACAAGAAAAAACAACTTCAAACTCTAGAAATGACGGAGACATCGCTGCCTGTACAGTCACCCAAAGTTCCTCTGTACTGTTGGGGCATCCATCTTCAGCCTACAGGCCCATAGTTTCCAGCAGACATTTCCACAAAGCAGGAACTTCAAAGGCAGTCACTATCTGCTTGTCTGAAGAATGTCTTGTAGACTTTTCATGAATCAGGAACCCGAAAGATCATCTCACCTTTAAGCAAGTTCAGTAGTACTCTCTCGCGGGTTCTCTGTGTCCAGTTTATGCAATAGTCCAGGCAAGAGCAATTTCTTGCCCAAATGGCTATCAAACTCCATAAGGATCCTCTTGATGCCCATATTCTTCTGAAGTAGATTGGTGCCACCAGGAGCAGAGTGTCTCATTATCATGAAAAGTCCTAAGTTATTAAAACATTTAATAGCATATTCCGTAGTCTTTGAAAGATATGAAGAATGTCTATCTAAAATTTATCTATGCACATCTAGAAAATCTTAACTAACATGACTACAAACTTGACTATTATGATTATCTATTGACAACCTATATACATTACATTTTAAGTGAACTATACAATCTCAATACCTTAATCAAGATCAAAATACATATACATATTAACAGAATTGACCTTAAGTCTCTAGCAATGTAAATTATTCATACCTATATCATATCCCCCTTTAAATGTAAAGGAACATTTATAAACCATATTTGGGAACATGGCGCAGTTTTTCTCTCGAACTGCTCCTGCTGAATGGGGACGTCGTTAATTAGGTCTTTCATGGTATAACCTGTGTGCTAGTTTCATCTCAGTTGGCAGTTGAGCAAAGCAATTTTCTGAAGATGTTCACAGCCACCCTTCAGGAGGGCGTGGTCCATGATACCATATTCGGATAGAAGAAATGAACAGGGTCTCATCCTCTGGAAAACAAAATAAGAACTCCTTCAAAGTATCACGTCCTTAGATCCAAATTGCAAAGTCAAGGCATTTCCAAAATATCTATGTTGAATTAGTTCAGCAGCATTTATAAACAAATATCTTTTGGCAGCTGTTGCTCTTTTTTCAGCATTCAAACAATTCAAAGAGAGCATGATAGCATACAGTATCAAGATTCTCTGTGTATTTTCCATCTTTGTGCGTTTTATTTTAACCTCTATTTTGTTTATTTTTACTTTTATTTTATATTCTCTGTATCTTTGTCCTGGAATAACTCTGTAGACCAGACTGCCCTTGAACTCTCAGAGATCCTTCTGTCTCTGCCTCCCAGGCATTGGGATTAAAGGTGTATGCTACCACACCTTGAACTCACAGAGATGTGTTTGTCTCTGTCTTCTAGGCACTGGGATTAAAGGCGTGTACTACCACACCCAACTACTCTCTTTCATTTTTTACTTTTAGGAACTTGAAACTTTTAGCTTGCATATATTTTTAACACACTGTAAACCATTTAGAAATTTTCTTTGTCTTTGAATCTCTCTTTACTGTATATCTCTCTTTTTCTGACCACACGAGCCTTTAAATTACAGAGCAATATGGGTAGGATTAAAGGCGTGGCTTTGTCAGCTAGATCCAGTTCATTCCTTTGCTTTCTGCCATTCCAACCTTGTGGCTGAGGTACTGGACAGAGCCGCCTTCAGTGCCACAACTCCACAGTGTTTCAAGGTCCCTGTCAGCAAGCGAGCTTCAGCAGCCTGTGCTTGCAAACCGCACAAACAGCCTGCATAAAAGAGTCAGAGTTTGCCCTGGCAGGACAGCCCAGAAAGCCGGCATTTTAAAACGGGTCAGCTTTTTTCCTGCTACGGCTGAAAACCGAAAACCATGCGTTCAGCTTTTCGTCAACACCGTTTAAGTGTTTCGTGGCAGGACCTCTTAATGAGCTGTAGGGTTTTGCAGCTGAAGCTGAGTCAGGAAGCCTCTCTCAGCTGAGAGCGATTGCTTACCTCTAGCAAGCAGAGTAGACCCACGAAACTGCTGCTACCAAGAAAACAAACATGCTTTACTCTTTCCCAAGCTTTCTCAGACTTTCTGTGGATTCAGTTGTCCTCACGTTGGGCAGCCATCTGTTGAAATAGGGGCGGCCGGGCAGGAAGATTCTAGCCCACGTCCATCTTGGGTTGGAGCTTCATCGTATGTCTCAGAGAGCAGAGCTATCCTGTCTGCCCGTGAGACAGGAGCATGGTGTCTCTCTCTGAGACATCTGGCTCTGAGTGGAGCTGCATGCTTTCTCACCTCACTTCCTCTTCCTCTCAGCATTTTCTTCTGTTTACTCCACCCACCTCTGTTCTAACCAACCAGGACCAAGCAGTTTATTTATTGCTTAGCCAATGAAATCAACAGATTGATATATGACACTCCCACATCAAGAGTACAGTAATGTTATAAAGCCTCCTTACTTCTAAAACAAATCAGAACACACCAGGAAACAGCAAAGGGCTGGCGAAATAAGATAGCAGTTCATAAATGTCAATGTCAAACAGTATACACAATGTTACCAAGGTCACTTATTCAGCCTTTCTGGAAAGTAATCAATTCGGAGTCAAACTTCTTTACGTTCAATAAGAGGATGAGATATCAACTGTTATTGAGATTAGATATTAAGCCAAAAAGATATCAGCTCTTCATTATAAAGTACACAGAGAACCAAGATGAAGTGTTTCTTAAGTATCTACAATTTGCAAGGTATATACTGAAGTTTTTAGGAGTCTAGAAGAGTGATTGCAAGGCAGGTTAATGGTGTAGTGTGAAATGGACAAAGAACAAGGAATAAATCATGCCAAGAGTGCACTATGCACTTGTGGGACCATGCTAGCTTTGCCTTGTCTACTGAGGCTATTGTGCAATGCTTGGTTTTCTAGGTTTTCTATACACTCTGTCTCTGATTTGCTAGAAATGCTTCAACAAATTCTTTCTCAACTTAATTTGTTTCTGTTGTTTGTAGCTACAAACCACCATGACTACAGTATAAATCAAACTGGCCTCTAAGAACGGGTCCCCAGGGCCTTAAGGAAACTGGAGATTTGTTTCAGTGTACTTAGGCCTGATAATAACGAATATCCAATTGGCCTCAAGTGAAAGTTACTTTCCACTGTGTGTCACACTAAAAACCTCTGAGATCTGAGAGGCAACCTCAATCAACCAACAGGAACAACTTATGAGAATATCTGTTTCTATCACACTGAAATAGTTAGGTAGTAAACAGTAGATAAGACTCTAAAAACCTCCTCCATTCCAAGACAATGATTGAGATTTGAGGCATAAGGCAACTGGTTCTTATTTATGACTATTAAAATGGGTTTATGGGGGAGACAAAAGTGTTACACTTATTTTCAATGAATAGAATGTTATATAACACATCCATATTATTATAATAATAGAATTTCTAATAGAAAATTAAAATGCTTGTGTGTATTTGAAGTGTAATAAATACACACAATAGACTAGATCTTACATTAAGGAGAAATTGCAGATGGATATTTGAACTATATTTTTGTTTTGTTTTGCCAGGATAATAGTATGTAGTGTGATACTATTATGAAGCCAGGTATCAGCACTGAACTGAAAGTTCAAGTCAAGCATTCAGAACGATTAAAACACTAAGCCCCACAATATCTTGCTCCAAGATAAATTTTAGGTAGATGTGAGGGTTAAATTTCATTGTCAACTGGGCCAAAAATGACTATGGAAACACCTCTCAGTGTAAACACAAGAGGAAAGACCCAGTCTGGACATGGGTATCACCATATCATGGACTGGGGGGTCCTGAGGTGGACAAAGAGGAGAAAGAAAAGTAAAGTCAACTCTTTAAAAGTGGAGGTTAGAATGGTGGTTGCCAATGGCTAGGAAAGTTGGGGATCTGGGTGCTATTGGTCAAATATACAGAATTTGGTGCTTCAGGGTGAATGATTGCTGGCTTACTCATAGCAATGTGATGTTAGTTAAAAATGGGTTGTTATATGATTCCAATTGTCTAGGGAATTTGATCTTAATTATCTAATTGTTTTCATTTAAAAAATTATTTATATAGCATGTGTAGAACATGAAAATATGTTAATTAGCCAGATTGTGGTGAACATTTTATAACATCCATGTGCACATATACTATTTGTACAACCTGAATTTTATAATGCTGCCCTCTGTAGAACTGAACAAAAGAGCTTGTGAAATTGACAAGTAGTGATTGTCATGCAGCAGGTTATCACCTGATTTAAGTTCTATGAAAGGCATTATGTGTTTAATTATGTATAAGATCTATTTTTCTCTGATCCTGCCTTCTAAAGAAATATACAACAGTTTAGTCTTTCTTTATCATTTAAAATGTAAATGTAAACTATACTTAATGTAGAGTATGCCCAGATAGTTTGTTTTCCTAGCTTCTGTTTTAGAAACTTTATAAAATTACATATGTTCATTTAAATGTCAAATGACTATATGGCATGTTTGTTCATAGGATATATATATAAAATCTCCCTATGAAAAGACCTAACAAATAGTACTAAAATATTTTGAGGTGCAATAGAAATCCACTTCTATTTTATTTATGATTTCCTGACATTTGTTAGTTCTAATTTCTATAAGCATTTTTTTTTCCTTTCCAGGATTGAGGCGTTGTGTTAGCAGAACTGCAGGTGGGAGAATGTGAGGATTATTATTTTTTTCCATTTCATTGGTAATTATAAGCAGGAGGTAGTCACAGCTCAGCTACTCAATGTGGGTGTGTGCTTGGTTTAGGGAGGAGGTGTCCTATTATCTATAGAGTAAGAAAATGATGCCTCGTACAAATCTAAAAGTTTTTCAATTAAGCCAAGTAATTAGATTTTGGAATGTATCCAGTGAACTTCCGCTAAGCACTCTAAATGGGGATGCTCAATGGCATTTCTTTAAAGGTTGTGTATAAATTATAAGGAAAAATAAAATGATGCTACTGATGTCCAGTGAATGCACTCGCTGCAGACATGTTTTAGGTCACAACAAAGAGCCTGTGGTTTCTAAATCTCTCTGATAATATCTTCTCCTGAACTTTGAATCAGAATTATAGTTTTAAAAGCAACAAGATTAGATAGCCATAGGTTTTCACAGATATAACTTTGTTTCTTAGAATGAAGTCGCCTTTACCCCCAACAGCAGTGAATCTCAGTGCATAACAGAAAGCAAGTTCTTATGGAATTATGCCATTGCCTCGTTGCACAGTGTGTTTGCAACTATAAGAACAAAACCACTCATTTTTATTGACATTAAATTTAGTGACAATAAAATGTTTAAAGATATATAAAAATAAGATCATATGTAAGAGTTAAAATCAAAGATAAATACTCTTCAGAGGGTCTAATGTAATATCCATCGTGGCTCTAAGAAGTAATGAAAATAGACTGTATTTGTCGTTAACTAAACTAAGGGCTATCATTTAGATGACTCTACTCTTGAATTTTATTCCACATTAGCAACATCTCACATTTGTTTTGTCTTTGTATTTCTCACCCATTTCTATATATTCTTATATTTAATTTTCATTTTTTTAGAATGGAGTAATAAAGGGCCAAAAGATTGTATATGTATTTAATACGCCTTCCTATCACAAATACCTAATACTGTACAGTTCTATATTATCAAAGAGAATCTATGTTGCCAGTGATGATGATAAAGATTATTTTCTCAATAATAATTATATTTGTTATTACAACGGCGAGTGCCTGTTGTGATAGAACGTTTAAGTGCTAGCTGTGAATGGAAGAGAAGATAGGAAGCTATCAAAATGAAAACACCTTCTAATCCAGAAAGATAGATTTCGATTGTCCTCTGCTAGGGACAATGCACTAATATGGATCAAAGTCTCAGGATGTTGTCGAACTCTCTCACAAACACATAATTGTCCCCAGGATGCCCTGTTATTTTCCTGTGTCTATTAAAAATAGAAAACTGTACCAAAGCCAGCAATAGATGGAGTGCCAACATTAAATGGCACTGACACTTTCAGAGAGCTTTAGCAGCATGGTGGAGAGTGAGAAGACATGGACTGCAATGTGTCATTTGTACTTTGCTGGGAAACACATTTTTGCACTTTAACGTGACAAAATGAGGAAGAGTCAAGAAGAACGGAAAAGAAGCACAGATGCAAATTTCCCAAAATGGCCACTGTAAATGTTACTTAGCAAAATGTTTTGTCTTTCCAAAGAAAAGAGAGTTAAAAGTGGTCAGGTCTCTAAAATACAAAGTGAGTGTCACTATGTCACCATAAAGAGAGGTAACTTAGAAGAAGGGGTGGAAGAAAAATGGCTACTGATTTCAGGTCACTCTGTCTACCTATTCAATATGGCCTCCAGTTTTCTCCAGAGAAACTCCACGGTTGGACTCACATAGCTCTGAAGGCCGAGGCTTAATGTCTTTGCACCAAAAGTGAGCACTGTCGTCACCAAAGTCCATTAATTTGTCATTGCTAAGTGTTAATAGTATTACCATTGTTCTCAGTGGAGGGCCCTTCCCACAGAATTATTACAGCTCTCTGGCCTTTGCCAAAAAGAAAAATGGCACATGATTTTGCCCACCAGTTATACCAGTCTCCTATGGTAACACAATTTGTTATAACAGCAAGGAGCTGGCAGAGGAAAAGAATTAATATTCAGCAGCTCAGTTATTTCTGCCATCTAACATGTATTTTTATATAAGGAAGTAGGGTAATATTTTTTTAAATGATGATGGTTCAAAATATTTAATTTGCAACTGAATTCTTGATGGAAGCTTACAGTGGTCACTGAAAGACTGAATAATATAAAAAAGGAATTACTCCGTCCATAATCCTATTTTTCTCAAAACTATTTTTGTTTAAATACCTAATTCTAAAGTTTGTTGAGGGGAGATAGATGCTTGCTTTATTGCTGTGAATGAAAACCATGGACTCTTTTGTTTGTGCCTTAAAATATTTTGTTTTTGTGTCTTTGAAAAATAAACTTTTGTGTTAGAGGGAACTTTAGACATTCAGGCAAGATAAGTTGCATGCTGGTAGGAATTAAGCCTAGATGGGAGGGGTACAGCTATATCCTTCTCTTAGATGAGGTTTATTCATTTTAGACTTATTCCCTTTTCCTCTCCATATACTCTTCCACCACAACTGCCGGTTATAAAGAGGAGAAAATGCTAGATTCATTGGGCTGGAATAAATTTCAGTGTAGAACTTCAGGATCATGTCTCACCTTAGAGTATGAAAAGCCATAAGAGGCAAGCTGTGCTATGAGAAAACATTAGAAGGGAGCACGGCTGGTAACCAAGTACCCTGTTCTTGAAGTGATTTATTTCTTCATTTGTTAAATTTTATTTAAGTTTTAAATAAATAAATTATTTTTATTTTCTAATTAAAATTTCATTTTAAAATTTTCAATATCCATGCCCTGCATACTGACAACTCTCATGCCCATCCTCCCTGTGATCCTTGTACACGTTTCTTTCTCCCCACAAATCTCTCATACTCGGGTTGATTTGCTTAACACGCATCTCTTGATACGTTACTCACTGAAATCAACCAGGGCCAGCTGTGTGACTGTGAATTTGGAGCTATATGCTGGAGCCTAATGGGCTCAGCAGTAGGTACACAGTTAAATAGATAATTTCCCCCTCCAAGAATCTATTAATAGCCAATATTTCAGAGATAAAGGAAGACTCTGTGAGCCCCGAGACTCTTCCTTTTCCTGTTTATTGATTGAGCTGGTCTTGTGTGAGCCCAGTACATGGAACTGTAGTGGTTGGTTAAGGATTGTACAGAATCAAGGAAATGGAATTTTATTGCCCTCCCCCTCTTTTGCTGCTCTTACAAACACACTGCTTCTCACAGTGTTCTCTCTTCCTTAGGAGTGGGTAGTGTAAGTGATTTGATTATGACTGAGCCCATATCTGTCTCACCTTCTCTGCATCTTGGGAGTCCTGAATCTCTTCACTTGCCCACTGTACCCAATAGGGAAAGTCTTCTCTGATTAAGACTGAGAGCTGCTTTTTCTGTTGATATTTGGAACAGAGTTATTGTTATTCCACTTCAGTTATCCAGAAAAGTTCTTCTTAAATGGAATATGTGCTCGAGACTGGGTTGTTAGCCAGAAAGCATTGGCAGTGATGTGGATCTTGAATCCAATTAAACATCTCTGGAGGGAAAACTATTATCTGAATGAGATATGGTGTTTGATACATTATGACCTTCTAATCAGGAGCAAGTTAGATTATACTGAGAAATGTGAACATCTATTTAGTAAATTAGTAACCAAACCAAAGAAGCTGTGATGAATCTGTTGAACAAAAGACCTAAGAGGAGCCTAGTTGGGAATCAGGAAGCAGACTGCTTGTCAGGAAAGCCATTTTTAAGGATATATTCTTATTGCTTGTATTCTCTGAATATGATCTTCTGCTTCTATAAACTCCTGATGAGTTCCAAAAGAAACTCTTCTGTGTTTCCTTTTTGTATTTCTAGTTATTAATTATTGTTCTTACATGATTTTTTTCTCTCCTAGTGAGTCAGTTGATCTACAGATATGTATTCACTTTTTTTTTCCTGTCAAAAGCTCTATACTATAAAGATGACACAGAGCCATGAAATCACAAGAACCAGGAGACCTGCATGGAGACACACAGTCTTTCTTTCCTTTCTTACTATCAAAGAACAGGGCTCATTAGAGTGGGAACAAGTCAGCTAGTACTCTACTTTTCTCTACTTCTCTCTAAGATTGAAAGTGAAAGCCATAAATTTGTAGTTATATAGAAGAGTTTGGAGGGAGCAAATGATAAAAATATGTATATATTATAACTTTTTTGTACCATTGTCTTCTTGGCCCTTTCACTTGTTTTTTTTTTCCTCCCACTGTCCACCTATCATAGCTCAGTTTGGTCAAGTCCCCTCGTGTTCTACCAGGTGTCCATGCTTCGCTATTCTCTTCTTGTTATCTACAATAAACAGTCTCTTCCACCAAAAAAATAAAAAATAAAAAAAGATAAAATGAAGATAAAAAGCAGAATGTATATTTTTGCTTAATTTTATATCATTCTGAACAACCACTTTTTTCTTGAAGACAAAGATCACAAATAGAACCAATTCTTGTAGCGTGAATCCTTTTACAAACTACTTCTGTTTCTTCTTGCCAGCATGCTGCTAAGATGTGGATGTGCGGTGGCTATTTTTAGCAATCTCTGTATGTTATGTATGAGTTAACAAAAGCTAGCTAAAAGTGAAAGAATCAGAATTTGTGTGATGACATTGAAGTTACCTTGCTCATCTCATTAGGTGAGAAAAGCTCCATCACAGAAAGCAATTAATAATTGATACTAGGAAATGCATGTCAATGTCTAAATAAATGATGAAAAGTAGACATTTTGAAGTTATAGAAAGACATTATGTACTAGAGATGATATATACATACATATATATATATAAAATTAATGATGTCAAAGATAAATAAAGAATTTGATTTTTTGCATTGAATTGTATGATCATTATTGGGATTATAGTATACAGGCTCTTGACATGACTTCAAGGAAGACTTTTCATAGAAAAATCACACTTATCCAATGATTTTAAAATGACACATTTCCCAATAAGTAAAGAGAGAGATGAAAGTAATAACTCAGAAAGAAATGCAGAGACTTGCATGGGGAAAAGTATCAGCTCTTACAGACACAATGGAGATTGGCCAGAACAAGCGTCTCAGTTCAATTGGAGTCTTGTATATGAGAAACAGACAGAAGAGAGGAACTGATCTTGGTCCCAGTCAAGTTTTAAAGACTATAAGGCTGTAGTTCATGTACAGAGTTGTGCGGTTTTAACGTTTGAATTTCTAGCTAAATATATTCCTCACCTTTCAAGCCCCATCATTCCATTTCAGTGTTTCTTACCACCCCATGTATTTAGAAGAAATAACCAGCTCTGAAAATGTTGATGATTGTGATGCCTTAGAGAAAAATTAAATCTGTTACAAAGGTTTCTGAGGAAGATAGAAAGACTTGGAGAAGCTTTGTGAAAGACAGTGTGGAGTCCAGTCTTTCACTGGAGGAATAAGTATAAGGCAGAGATTTCAAATGAACAAAAACGTGGATTCATTGAAACAGGACAAAAAGCTCAAGCACTAAAGGAAGATAAATTCAGAATTTAAATGCCTTGCAAGCATTATCAAAGATGAATATGTGAAATAGTTCCATTCAAAATAACCAAAAAGAAATAAGAACTTAGCTGGGGGTGTGGGTTTTTGTTTTCAATAGCTTTAATATATGTTTGTTTACCCTTAATAGTTCCAATATTAAAATATAGCTCTTTGATTCCTTAGAATTACTATTATATTGGTATGATAGTTAAAGTACTAAATGCTTGATTAGTAAACCTACCAGCAATACACATTTAGTAATAATCTGTCAGGAATATAATATACCAAAAGTTGAATATACCCTATAGTATATTGCTGCCTAATAGATAATATAACATCTTGAAACCAAGGTAAAGAAATGCTGTAACTATTCATTATTATTTGATGAAATAAGGTGGGTACTAAAAAGAGAAATGAAGTATAAAAGAATAACAGAGTTTAAAATGGTCCATTTGCAAGGTAATATTAATAAGTTTTCATGTTATGCCAAAATATTTTATTTAAGCCAGTAGTTTTATCATCTTTAGTAGCAAATATAATGTATAAAGTGCACAAATAGAAAGCCATAATACATCCTATGAGCATTTTACTGGGGCGTTAATGACCTGCCTGAGTTAACACCTTGGGTTTTGCCTCCAGCTTTAAAAATACAGTCAATTATTACTTGTTCAAATCTTCACCAGCATGCTCTAAGTAGACTAAGTATACTCTTAGGAGAAGTAAATATTATACTATTTGGTTTTCACTTTCAGGTTCTAAAATCATAGCCATTATTCATAATTCAATTGTTTAGTTTGGGGTCTGTTGTAATGCATCTGTAAGTGAAAATTATGTACTTGTGACAGTATTTAAGTTTCTTGACTCATAAAATGTGAAATATCAAAGTGCAGAGTGATGTAAAACACTTTGTCATATATACATAAATATTGCAATGTAGTAAAAGGAACAGCAGGCCTGGCTAGCTTATCCTGGAAATAACCAAACCAAATTGTATTCATTTACACACTGCCTGGCCCATTATATCTAGCCTCTTTTTGGCTAACTCTCAAATCTTGCTTTAACCCATAGCTAGTAATTTGTGTATCACACCAGGGTTGTGGTTTACCAGGAAGATTCTAACCTACATCCATCTTCATGGCATCTGCCTGTCTCTGCTTTCTTCCTCCCACAATTCTCTTCTGCTTTCTCCGCCCTCCTATGTTCTGACCTGTCAGGCCAAGAAGTTTTCTTTATTAATTAACCAATGAAAGCAATAAATAGAAGACCCTCCTATCTAAGTGCATTATCATTAATTGTCCTCTTGCTCCAAGTGTATTTATACTGAGTTTATAACTTTTAAGATGGTGTTAAATTTTTTTTCACAATAAACCAAGGATAACAAGCTACTGACAAAGTATAGGGGAAATTTGTAGAATTTATATCAAATTTCATGCAAATAAGAAATGACTATTCATTTGTTCATTATTTGGATTAACTACTCCTTCTCATTAACAAGAAAATCAATTAATATTTTTAACTATTCTCAGGTATACTTTTAGGAAAGAGGATAAAATATTAAACACACAAATAATCAGGCTATTGCTTTTATCTTTGCTAAAACAAAACATAGATAATATTTGTGTACATGCACACTGTTGGCTGCATAGCAAAGGGATTAGTATGATTTTAATATGTGGATTGCCTAGTTGTAAGAAAATTAATATCAACCAAAAATTGTCAAATAGAACTACAACATGATTTCTATTAATGAAAATGTTAATGAGGTTATAAGAGTAATAACAATAACACACACATATATCAGTTAAGCACATAAAATTTTCAAAAACTATTGTAAATCTTGTTAGGGATCATGAGAGCTACATCAGGTGACAACTAGTGTTCAGATGACAACCCACCAGAAGAATGGTTATCTGATGGAGGTTAATCCTGTCCAGACAAGGTCTTCAGGGCCATCGACAGAAAACTGTGGCTCACTTTTCTTAAACAACTTGGTGTTTGCCCAATACCTGCATTGCAGAGTATAATCTCATGTAATGTATATATCTAATCTCATTATTCCATCTCAGTCTTATAGGTACATATATTTGTGAGTGGTTAGAAAGATGGCATTTTATTTAATTATATAGTTTGATATATAGAATATATAATAGGACATGTTTCATAACTAGATCTATTTGTCCCATGAGGACTGTAGACACTTAAATACCTGCTTATTTTTGTAGCTAACTACAAAATGACGATGTTATTATGTGACAATTACATGTTTATTTTTTATCTTTTCAATGGGACAGTTACAACTTTGTAGAAAAGAAATTAGTATGCAAAGCATGTGTCTTTACAAGTGTTGTTTGTGGTAATACTGGTGTCATTTACTCATTTATAAATACTTTCGTTCTTAGCCTTAATGTAGTTGCATGTATTATATAATTATTGTAAATAAATCCAGAACACCTTACATGTAAACCCATCACATTTGATGACACCATGGGAAGGTGTCACTTTTAATTTCTGTTTAAGGGCAATGCTGTTGAAATATGGTCTATTAGTGATGGAAACAAAAAGAAAACTGATTGCAGTTACCGAGAAAAAGATGACATAAATTTGGCACAAACACAGCTTGTTCTCTGACAGAGCTTTTAATAAATTGTGACTTTTCTAGGTAAATTGGATGACTATTGAATGAGTTTTAAACATAGAATGGTATCCATAAATTTCTACTACAGAATAATTCCAAATGTGACATTTCAGACATTAGGTACTGAGAGTAGGTGAGACGAGAACAAGCTATTCATGGAAAACAGTGTAGGAAAAGAATGAAAGAGTGACTGAATAACTGAATAAGAGTAGAGAGACATAAGGCCCCAACAGGGGTTCAGAATAACTTTCAAAAAGACATGAATGTTGAAATTTAACAAGCAAAGGGTTATTAGGGAATACAGTTTTAAGGTATGTTATTTTTGTTTATATTGCATTTGTTTAACTCTATGAATCTGTGTTACTATGCATTCCTAAACACCTGATGGTCTATTAAAGACCTAAATGGCCAACAGTGATGCAGGGGAGACAAATAGGTGGGGCTGGCAAGCAGAGAGAGTAGATATGAGGAGAAATCTGGGAAAGAAGAAGATCTGGAAACGACAAAGGAAGGAGGACTTCAGAAGCCAGCCACTCAGCCACCCAGCTACACAGCCAGACACAGAGTAAGATAAAAAAAAAAAACGTAAACAAGAATAGAGAAAGATAATAGCACTGAGGCCAAAGATAGATGAATTAATTTAGGTTAAGCAAAGCTGGAAAGAAATAAGACAGAAAAGACTGGACATTCATATACAAGAATAAGCCTCAATGTGTGATTTATTTAGGAGCTGGGTCATGGGCTCCCACAAAAATCCAAAAGACTAAAGAGCCAAAAGAATAAAACATTATACAACAAAGAGGAACAAAGACATTTGTAAAAGTCTGAGAGATAAGTAAGTCTATAAAAGACATTTTTTTAAAAAAAAAAAAAAAGTGTCCTAAGTTTGAGCCCCAACACTGACCTAAAGGGAAAGGCACAGTTCTGCCCTTGCTTTTAAACTGATCACTGGAGAGAAAGAAATGGAAGGAACCCTTGGGGATCATTGGCCACCCAGCCTAGTCTAATTAGTGAGCTTCAGGACAATGAAGAACTTTTTGTCAAAAGACACAAGAACAACACTTAGAAGTAATGTCTGAATACTACAGTATGGTACACAAAGACATACACATAAACCCCAAAACACATGAACACACACAGACACACAGGAATACATACATAGGAGCACACATACACACAAACACAGCAACACTTGGCAACATATAGGAACAGACATTATCCAGCGCAATACACCTATAACATAAAAATGTACACATATACACACAGAGAGAAACTTTGAATATATTAAGTTTGATCCACAAGAATGTTGGTAAGGATTGTGTAGGAGAAATGATGTTCTTATATATAAAGTATGATGTAAAAATTGTTTTTAAGCATTCATAAGTGTATCACATGGGTTGATTTAAATTGATGTAAATATCTCCTAACAATAAAATCTAGAAACATTCAAGAATATCAAACTTAAGTTGTTGATCTGTTTGAATCTTTTCAACTGTTCATACAACAACTAAGTTTGGTTGCACTCCATATGAGAGACACTGTGCAAGAAAGTGGAAAACAAACAAACAAATATGTTCTAAGAAGAGGATGCTATAGCCATTGGGAAACAAGGGAGATTCAACCTAATTTCTGGATCAAGAAAATCTGTGCTCATGTGGCAGCTCATAAAAGGTGCAGAGACATAACAAGTGTGTGAATAAAGAGAGGGTGAATATTAGCTAAAAGACAGAAATGACAAAGTGTGTTTAGGTGGATGAAAATTATGCATGGAGACTTGACCTGAAAGGAAAACAGAAAAGCTATAATAAAAATACCAAGAAGTACAGCTATACTGAACATCACTGTCAGCTGATTAGGTTTTTGTAATAAACACCAATAGAGTAGTTTCTTAAAGCACTCATGACCCGTTGAAAACTTCAACTTGAAAGTGAAAGAAATCAGTGATTCTCAGCAGAGGAATGCCATGACCATGTTGGTGCTTTTGTGAAGATGGTTGATCATTACATGTATGCATAGGATAAATTGAATCTGCATGATATCCTGAAAAAGAACTTTTATAGAAATCTATCAGAGGTTAAGAATGGCCTGGAAAGTATTTGTTTCAGTCAGGAAGGAAGGGAAGAACATGGAGAAATGTTTGGAGGTATGATGAATAATACTTTAGTTCCTGTATGTATAAAGGTTAAAGGAAAAAGAGATAGTGTGAGTGACAACCAGTTTTATGTTTAAGTAACAGGATGCTATTAGATGGTATTATTCACCAATATAGGAAAAAATGAAAAGATTAGCAGGTCTGGAGAGGAAGGAAGAAAACACATCCCTATATATGTGGGTATCGTTCTCAGTTGATTTTTGTTACTATAACAAAATATCCTAGACTTCAAAATTTATATAGCTTTATTTGACTCATGGATTTGATATCTGAACATCTGGATCAGCTGTTATGAGGGTATTCTTGATGCATCACAATATGGCAAAAAGTTACATATGGAATAATAAAACAGGTAAATTAGCTGGCATTATCTTTTATTCCTCTAATAAAGCCACTACCACCAATGTGTCCCCTGCCCCCACTTTGGGATCTCATTGAATTCTAATTACATCCCAAGAGTCATTATCACATATATCTGAGGTTATAATTCCCAGTATATGAATTTTAGAGGACCTGGTCATGCCAGTATCACTGAAGCTTTCAAATATATCTGTCCATTAAAGATTTGGAAATAATTTTTAATTTTAAAGTAATATGAATAATCTTCATATATCGTCTATGCCTGTCCTACTTAGCTTGAGATTTTAATGATCTCCTTAAGGGTTTCTGTGTTTCTCTCAGCATTATGACCACTTTATGATTTATTTGGCAGACTCCTATCAATGAGAGATAGTAAGATGAAAGAGGAAAAATATAAAATGTGTATTATAGCAGCATAACTATTTGTTGTTCATAAGTACCATCGTTTTGATCAATAAGTGTAAGTTGGAAAAAATAAAGAAATTTCTACTTTAACATTTATTTCTTTTCTGAATGAAAAATAATTTGATAAGACTTTTTTTTTTTTTTTTTTTTTATAATTTATTTTATTTATTAAAGATTTCTGTCTCTTCCCCACCGCCGCCCCCTTCCCTCCCCCTCCCCCAATCAAATCCCCCTTTCTTGACTGCCCAAAGAGCAATCAGGATTCCCTGCCCTGTGGGAAGTTCAAGGACCTCCCACCTCTATCCAGTTCTAGTAAGGTGAGCATCCAAACTGCCTAGGCTCCCACAAAGCCAATAGGTGCAGTAGGATCCGAAACCCATTGCCATTGTTCTTGAGGTCTCCGTAGTCCTCATTGTCCGCTATGTTCAGCGAGACTGGTTTTAACCCAAGCTTTTTTAAACCCAGACCAGCTGGCCTTGGTGAGTTCCTGAAAGAACATCCCCACTGCCTCAATATGTGGGTGCACCCCTCGTGGTCCTGAGTTCCCTGCTTGTGTTCTCTCTCCTTCCGCTCTTGACTTGGACCTTGAGATTTCAGTCTGGTGCTCCAATGTGGGTCTCTATCTCTGTCTCCTTTCATCGCCTGATGAAGGTTAATATTCAGGAGGTTGCCTATATGTTTTTCTTTGGGTTCTCCTTCTTATTTAGCTTCTCTAAGATCCCAGATTATATGCTCAATGTCCTTTACTTATGGCTAGAAACCAAATATGAGTGAGTACATCCCATGTTCCTCTTTTTGGGTCTGGCTTACCTCACTCAGGATAGTGTTTTCAATTTCCATCCATTTGCCTGCAAACTTCAAGAAGTCCTTGTTTTTTACTGCTGAGTAGTACTCTAATATGTATATATTCCATACCTTCTTCATCCATTCTTCAATTGAAGGGCATCTAGGTTGTTTCCAGGTTCTGGCTATTACAAACAATGCTGCTATGAACATAGTAGAGCATATACTTTTGTTGTATGATACGGCCTCTCTTGGGTATATTCCCAAGAGTGGTATTGCTGGGTCCATGGGTAGGTTGATCCCGAATTTCCTGAGAAACCTCCACACTGCTTTCCAGAGTGGTTGCACAAGTTTGCATTCCCACCAGCAATGGATGAGTGTACCCCTTTCTCCACAACCTCTCCAGCAGCGGCTATCATTGGTGTTTTTTATTTTTGCCATTCTGACAGGTGTAAGATGGTATCTTAAAGTTGTCTTGATTTGCATTTCCCTGATTGCTAAGGAAGTTGAGCATGACTTTAGGTGTCTTTTGGCCATTTGAACTTCTTCTGTTGAGAGATCTCTGTTCAGCTCAGTGCCCCATTTTATAATTGGGTTGATTTGCCTTTTACGTTCTAGTTTCTTGAGTTCTTTATATATTTTGGAGATCAGACCTTTGTCAGTTGCTGGGTTGGTGAAGATTTTCTCCCAGTCAGTGGGTTGCCTTTCTGTCTTAGCGACAGTGTCCTTTGCTTTACAGAAACTTCTCAGTCTCAGGAGGTCCCATTTATTCAATGAGGCACTTACAGTCTGTGCTGCTGGGGTTATACATAGGAAGTGGTCTCCTGTGCCCACGTGTTGTAGAGTGCTTCCCACTTTCTCTTCTATCAGGTTCAGTGTGTTCGGGCTGATATTGAGATCTTTAATCCACTTGGACTTGAGTTTTGTGCATGGTGATAGATATGGATCTATTTTCATTCTTCTACAGATTGACATCCAGTTTTGCCAACACAATTTGTTGAAGATGCTCTCTTTTTTCCATTGTATACTTTTAGCTCCTTTATCGAAAATCAATTGCTCATAGGTTTGTAGGTTAAAGTCAGGGTCTTCTATTCGATTCCATTGGTCGACTTCTCTGTTTTTATGCCAATACCAAGCTGTTTTCAATACTGTAGCTCTGTAATAGAGTTTGAAGTCAGGGATGGTAATGCCTCCAGACGTTCCTTTATTGTATAAGATTGTTTTGGCTATCCTGGGTTTTTTGTTTTTCCATATAAAGTTGATTATTGTCTTCTCCAGATCTGTGAAGAATTTTGATGGGATTTTGATGGGGATTGCATTGAATCTATAGATTGCTTTTGGTAGAATTGCCATTTTTACTATGTTGATCCTCCCAATCCAAGAGCAAGGGAGGTCCTTCCATTTTCTGGTGTCCTCTTCTATTTCTTTCTTCAGAGGCTTAAAGTTCTTGTCAAATAGATCTTTCACTTCCTTGGTCAGGGTTACCCCAAGATACTTTATGCTCTTTGTGGCTATCGTGAAAGGTGATACTTCTTTGATTTCCCTCTCTGTTTCCTTATCCTTAGTGTATAGGAAGGCAACTGATTTTTGGAGTTGATCTTGTATCCTGCCACGCTACTAAAGGTGTTTATCAGCTGTAGGAGTTCTTTGGTAGAGGTTTTGGGGTCGCTTATGTATACTATCATATCATCTGCAAATAACGAGAGCTTAACTTCTTCCTTTCCAATACGAATCCCCTTGATCCCCTTATGTTGTCTTATTGCTATTGCTAGAACTTCAAGCACTATATTGAAGAGGTATGGAGAGAGTGGACATCCTTGTCTTGTTCCTGATTTCAGTGGGATGGCTTTGAGTTTTTCTCCGTTTAATTTAATGTTAGCTGTCGGGTTGCTGTAAATAGCTTTTATTATATTTAGGTATGACCCTTGTATCCCTAGTCTCTCCAAGACCTTTATCATAAAAGGGTGTTGAATTTTGTCGAATGCTTTTTCAGCATCTAATGAAATGATCATATGGTTTTTTTCTTTCAGTCTATTTATATGGTGGATTACATTGATAGATTTGCGTATGTTGAACCAGCCCTGCATCTCTGGGATGAAGCCTACTTGATCATAATGGATAATTTTTCTGATGTGTTCTTGAATTCGGTTTGCTAGTATTTTATTGAGAATTTTTGCGTCGATATTCATGAGTGAGATAGGCCTGTAATTCTCTTTCTTGGTTGGGTCTTTGTGTGGTTTTGGTATCAGGGTAACTGTAGCTTCATAAAAGGAATTTGGCAAAGACTTTTCTGTTTCAATATTGTGAAATACTTTAAGGAGTATAGGTATTAGCTCTTCTTGGAAGTTCTGGTAGAATTCTGCATTGAAACCATCTGGTCCTGGGCTTTTTTTGGAGGGGAGATTTTTGATAACAGTTTCTAGTTCTTCGCGACTAACAGGTCTATTTAGATCATTCACCTGGTCTTGGTTTAGCTTTGGTATATGGTACTTATTTAAAAAAATGTCCATTTCTTTTGCATTTTCCAGTTTTGTGCCGTACAGGCTTTTGTAGTAAGATCTAATGATTCTCTGAATTTCCTCTGTGTCTGTGGTTATGTCCCCCTTTTCATTTCTGATTTTATTTATTTGCGTGTTCTCTCTCTGTTGTTTAATTAGTTTGGATAGGGGTTTGTCGATCTTGTTGATTTTCTCCAAGAACCAACTTTTTGTTTCATTGATTTTTTGGACTGTTTTTTGTGATTCTATTTTGTTGATTTCCGCCCTCAGTTTGATTATTTCCAGTCTTCTACTCCTCCTGGGCGCGTCTGCTTCTTTTTTTCTAATGCTTTCAGGTGTGATGTTAAGTCCCCAATGTATGCTTTCTCCGTTTTCTTCAAGTGAGCACTTAGTGCTATGAACTTTCCTCTTAGCACTGCTTTCATCGTGTCCCATAGGTTTGAGTATGTTGTCTCTTTATTTTCATTAAATTCAAGGAAGACTTTAATTTCTTTCTTAATTTCTTCCTTGACCCAGGTGTGGTTCAGTAGTTGATTGTTCAGTTTCCATGAGTTTGTTGGCTTTCTGGGTGTAGCATTGTTATTGCCTTCTAATTTTAATCCGTGGTGATCTGATAAGACACAGGTGGACACTGATATTCTTTTGTATCTGTGGAGGCTTCCTTTGTTTCCGAGTATATGGTCAATTTTTGAGAAGGTTCCATGAGCTGCAGAGAAGAAGGTATATTCTTTCCTATTTGGGTGGAGAGTTCTATAGATGTCTGTTAAGTCCATTTGCTTCATTACCTCCAATAATTCTCTTAATTCTCTATTCGGTTTCTGTCTGATTGACCTGTCCATTGGAGAGAGAGGTGTGTTGAAGTCTCCTACTACTAGTGTGTGTGGTTTGATGTCTGCCTTGAGTTCTAGTAATATTTCTTTTACATAAGTGGGTGCTTTTATATTAGGGGCATAGATATTCAGGATTGAGATGTCATCCTGATGAATTGTTCCTGTTATGAGTATAAAGTGTCCATCTCGATCTCTTCTGATTGATTTTAGTTTGAAGTCAGTTTTGTTGGAAATTAGTATGGCCACACCTGCTTTTTTGTTAGGACCATTTGCTTGAAAGACCTTTTCCCAACCTTTTACTCTGAGTAGATGCCTGTCTTTGTGGTTGAGATGTGTTTCTTGCAAACAGCAGAATGTTGGATCCTGTTTTCGTATCCAATCTCTTAGCCTGTGCCTTTTTATAGGTGAATTGAGACCATTAATATTAAGTGATACTAATGACCAGTGGTTGTTTACTCCGGTTATTCTTATTGTTTTTGGTAGTAGAGTTTGTGTGTATCCCTTCTTTGAGTTGTGCTGGTGAAGATTCGCTATATGCTTTAGTTATTGTAGTCAGAGTTGGCAGTGTTGGATTCCTTGGGTTGCGATTTTCCTTCTATTACCTTCTGTAGCGCTGGATTTGTGGCTACGTATTGTTTAAATTTGTTCTTATCCTGGAATGTCTTGTTTTCTCCATTGATAGTGAACACTAGCTTGGCTGGGTATAGAAGTTTGGGTCTGCATCCATGGTCTCTTAGTTTTTGAAGTACCTCTATCCAGGATCTTCTGGCTTTCATAGTTTCCATTGAGAAGTCGGGTGTAAGTCTGATCGGTTTACCTTTATAAGTTACTTGGCCTTTTTCCTTTGCAGCTCTTAATATTCTTTCTTTAACCTGTATATTCTGTGTTTTGATTATTATATGGCGAGGGGATGTTTTTCTTTGATCCAGTCTGTTTGGTGTTCTGTATGCTTCTTGAATATTCAAAGGAATATCTTTCTTTATGTTGGGAAAATTTTCTTCCATAATTTTGTTAAAAATATTTTCTGGGCCTTTGAGCTGTGACTCTTCTCCTTCTTCTATTCCTATTATTCTTATGTTTGGTCTTTTTATTGTGTCCCATATTTCCTGCATGTTTTGTGATGAGAATTTGTTGGCTTTGCTGTTTTCTTTGATCAGTGCATTTATTTTTTCTATGGTGTCCTCAGAATCTGAGATTCTTTCTTCTATCTCTTGTATTCTATTGGTTATACTTGTTTCTCTAGGCTCTGCTCGCTGACCTAGATTTTCCATATCCAGCTGGTCCTCAGTTTGTGTTTTCTTCCTTGCTTCCATTTCAGTTTTCAATTCTTGGACTGTTTCCATTACCTGTTTGTTCGTTTTTTCTTGGTTTCCCAGGGTCTCATGTACGTATTTACTCAATTCTTCAAACTTTTTACTCATTTCTTCGAACTTTTTGTCGTACTTCTCCTCTATTTCTATAAGGGTACTTTTTACATGTTGTTTAAGAGACTCTATTGCTTTCATAAAGTCAATTTTTTCTACTTCTTCTGTATTAGGGTGTTCAAGTCCTTCTGTTGTAAGATCATTGGGTTCTGGTGTTTTCATGTTGTTTTTCTGATTATTGGGTGAATTCTTACATTGACGCCTGCCCATCTCCTCCTATCAAAGCTATCTAATGTGTCGTTTAAAACCGGATCAGGTTTCCCTGCTGGCCAGCGGCTCCTCTTACAGAATGCCCTCGCTCTGTTTCCTGGCTCCTGCCGGGGGCCAATATCCCTCTCACCCCTCAGAAGGGTGTTCAGGAACAGTACCCCGCTCCTCCTTTGTCAGGGACCTCACCAATCATAGGCCTACCTCTTTGCTTTATGTAGTGGGTAGATCTGCTCTTGGTGTTGAGCACCGGTCCCCGCCGTCCCTGCCGCCAGGGTAGCGAACAAGTCGTCCACCGCCGTTCAGGTCCCCTCAGGTCTGCCGCTGCCAAAGCTGGTCTGCTGCTGCCGCCTGGGTCTGAGCCTGGACCGCTGCTGCCTGGGCCTGAGCCCGGAACTCCGCTGCCACCTGGGCCTGAGCCTGAGCCCGGTCTGCCGCTGCCGCCTGGGCCTGAGCTTGAGCCCGGTCCGCCGCTGCCACGTGGGTCTGGGCTTGAGCCCGGTCCGCCGCTGCTGCCTGGGCTTGAGCCCGGTCCGCCGCTGCCACCTGGGTCTGGGATTGAGCCCGGTCCGCCGCTGCTGCCTGGGCTTGAGCCCGGTCCGCCGCTGCCGCCTGGGCCTGAGCCTGAGCCCGGTCTCGATAAGACTTTTTAAATTGTAAGTAAGAAGGCATTTAACAGGATCCCAGAGCTTGCTCAAAACAGTTCATGCTGGATATTACTTCTCTTTTTTTAGGTGAGGCACAGCTGGAATTCTCGCACTTTGAGGCTGTGACTAGAGGACTGGAGTGAGTTTGAAGTCACAAGTTAAAGATATGAAATGAAGTCCTAGCAAGACTGGGCTACAGAATGAAATATTATAAGAAAAAGGAATAAGAAGAAGGAGGAGAAAGAGAAGGAGAAAGAGGAAGAGAAAAAAGAGGAGGATGCAGAAGAAGAGGAGGAGGAGAAGGAGAAAGAGGAATGAGAAGAAACAATTCATGCTAAGGCAAGCAACCATAAACAATATCAGGGGTCAAAAATTCATAAAAGATAAAACAATCATCAACAAATAAGGATGTGAGCTTGATAAATAGAAGGAGTGTTTAGGTTGGGAAGGAAGGTGAGGAAAGAGATGAATAGCAGTGAAACTAACCAAATTTCAAAATCCATTATCTACATGTGTAAAAATTTCAAAGAATCTATCAAAAGAACACAATAATGGCCACAGTGGTGCACATACAAGTAACCACAGAAGAGTCTGAAGTACCCGCATTACATAACAAGATCTTTTAAGAGTGAACGCTATTGAGGAAAGCACTTTTGAACAAGAGTTTAATATAACTACACTGCTGGGATTAATGAGTCCTGGCCTTCAGTTGCTTTTCCCTCCTAGAACCTTCTAACATAAGTTACTAGAAGCTGTGCCTAGTTGGAGGATCAGAGGATCACCTGTTGACCATTAACTGCAGTGTATTTAAGTCGACATGGTGTTAATAAAGATGGGATTTCTGAACCAGCGTTGGGAGCTGCGTGTGTCAGTCTATCTCTACTTCTGAGTTTTCAACCTCCTGCCCCTTGCCCGAAGCTCGGGAATTGGGTGCCAGTGCACAGAGCGCAGACACGGGGGCGTGGTGGGCGGCACTACACAATTTTTACAACTCAAGTTTCTTGGTTAAGAAATGTGACTGAAGGTGTTCAGAAGGGCCCTTCTGATAAAAGATCTAAGCTAGAGTCAGTTGGGAGGCTTTCTGGACACATTGAGTAACATCAGTATCTACATACATGTATAATTAATATGAATACTCATAATTACCACCCCCACTCACAGGAGGAATGTGCCCCAGGGTTCTCAAGCCTTATGTCAACCTCTTGGTGCAAAGTTCACTGTCATTTAAAGAATTCTGGATAGCTATCCTGGCAGCATAAAGCTCTACACTGTGTTAGGAGATATTTTTTTATTTCAATCTGTTCCTGTGCTTCATATTAAATTTATTTATTCTATGTGTGTGAGCGTTTTGCTTGCATCTGTGTTTATCACGTGCATGTATAGTGCTTGTGGAGGTTAGAAGCAGGCATAAGATCCCTTGAAGTTATGGATGACTAGGAACCATTGTGTGGGTGCTGGGAACAAACTCACAACATCTGGAAGAGCAGAGCAGGCAGTGCTCTAGACAGCTGAGTCAGCTAGATTCCACACTATTTTCTTTTTAATGCCCACTGAATTTGAGCTAGTGATATTTGTAACTGCTTATAGATAATGGGTAAAGTTTGACACATGTTGTAAAGTGTTTGGTTTTAATGCATATGTTTAAAATTTTGGATTTTGATCCCTTTTACACTGCCCTAATTTTTGGCAGGCAGCACACGTAACTTTATGTGGAGTAGGCACTTAGGAATGTGGTCATTCCATAGGCCAGACTAAAAGGTGAATACTGGGTTGGGAAAAAGCCCTTCTTCTTATCTGGAGATGGAGTTACTGGTGCCAAAACTATATCATTATATCTTTGTTTGAGGAGCTCTTCAGAGTCTTTTCATTAATGACAGACCAGGGCCCAATGACGGAGTTAATGTGGATCCCGCCTGAAGAGCACACCATACAGAGGTTGTAGAAACCGGCCAACATGGCATGGTTCAGGTATGAGGGTGCTCTCCACATGGCCTAAGACAGGGTACCCTGTGATCTGCTTACTTTAATCCTGCTAGATGCCTTTACTTGAGGAGCTCCAAGGACGGGCGACTTATGGCAGGATAATCCCCCAACCTAAGGCAGGGCCCTGGGAACCCTAGGAAGGGTAAGGGAAAAAAAAAAAAGGCCTGGTCCCCACTTGACCTAGTAGTCATCGGGCACCCCTGTTCCCAGGAGAGAGGGATTACTTCACCACTCGAGAGGAGGGTCTCTCCCTGTCTCAGTCCCTTCTCCTTTGCTCTGACACCATGGTTGACTCTGACTGGTGCTCTCCACTTGATAGCTGCCTGCCTTTGTATGGGAGGGAGGGGATCTGTTGGGAGCTGTTTCCCCTAGAGATCACTGCAGGAACCATCGCCCTGGGGAGACTATGGGAACCCCACACCCATGGTTGTACTGGGATTGGTTCTGTTGCCCCACACCCAGTTGAAGCTGTTAATGGAAAAAATAAAATAAATAAATAAATAAAAAAAAACTGTTTAAGAAATTTTCTGTAGAAATTAAGATGATTCAGTTCACAGTTTCAGATTGTATCAGCTCTAAGCTAATTCTTAGGTTAGTGCTTTATAAAATCAAAGTATGTCTCCACTGAACAAAGATTTGCTATTAATGTGCAAATTAATGCTGTAAGACAGATGACACACGCTCCCAAACCACGTTCAGTTAACAGACTGATAACGCTGATGCTCCTCCACAATGAGGATTAGAGTTTTACAAGATAGATTTTTTAACACTTCTTAGATACCAAAAGGAAGAACACAACGATGCTGTGATTTGTGACTATGACACACATGGAGAGCATGCAGAGTAAAAAACATCCTGAAAAATGGCAAATATGTCACATATACAACAGATCTATTCATCCACTTCCTTAGTCTTCTGGGTTGATTATTAAACAGAAGTTTCATAATTACATTAAATAGGATGCAATAGTAAAATTGATAACCCTTTCCATCTTTTATATTAGAACAGTAAATCAAGCTCTCTTTTATCCTCTAAATAAAGATGAGGTGACAACAAAAACCAAAAAAAAAAAAAAAAAAGATAAGGAGGACAGAGCAGGACAGAGCAGAGGCCAAGAAACCCGGACTCCCAAGTATCACCTACAACAAGTTCAGAGATGAAGTTTAAAGGACTAAAATTCAAAAGTAAGGATTAGCCTCAAGACATTGTCCACCGTCTCTGTGATAAATGGTAAACAGGATGATTTTGCTTCTCAGCATACTACATTTTCCCTGTCTAAAGTATTATCTACTCGGATCAATATAGCATGGAAATATTGTGAATTCAGGAATGATTTAATGTAATTCATTTATTCATTCATCATCCACTTATCACCCATTATACTGAAGAAAATATTATAGATCTGTGGGCTTTAAGTGTGGAAGAGAAACATTCTTTTAGCAATCAATATGGTTCTTTTACATATTGAATGCCACTTTAAGAAATGTGTCAATAATTCACAGTACATGCTGTAAGTACATGGTTATAAAAATGAAATTTTTTAAGCTAACTTTTCTCAACTGTTACCCATGTCATATAAATTTTCAATCAGTCAAACATATCAGAGTCTAATAAAGCAATGAACGCAGCATTGCACGTGTTGACCAGTTTATCAACGATCTTACTATTTACCAAGGAGTTTTAATTTGTTACACTTTCCACTGCTTAAAAATCTGGCTGCCCTTTTATCCCCATTTCTAACACTCAGTGAGAATACAAACCTACGACTTGCTCTTTCTCGCATTTCTGTACAGTCCTGTGAGTATCATGGCTATGAATAGATTTAGGATAAAGTATTCATGAGCAACACAAGGTTTTTCATTTTTTTTCAAAACACATATCTTATCCCAAACATTAATTTAGAACAGTCTTTTCCTACAGAATACAATGTAATGACATTCTAAATAAGAAAGTGGAAATTTCCCGTCCTTACAAAAGTCACTATTTAATATTTTACGCATATCACAGTTCAGTTCAATAATTCACATATAGGATGTAATTTTTGTCACTAGTGTGACTGAGTACCAATAAATGATTGTATGCAACAATAAATCAGAAGCTCAGCTTCAAAAGTTCCTCTTGTCATGCTGCTGTTTGCTCTAACTACCCTTCAAAAAGTACTACATTCCCTTAAGGTATCATAATGTGCTTTTTATATTCATATAATATATTTAGCTCTAGCAGGAGTTTGAAGACTATTTACTCTTTACATAGGGCAAAATAAAATAATAAAAAAGATAAAAACCACAGAGATCAGAAACTCACAGTTCTGTAGACACACATATCTCCCCCTCATTTTTTCTTAATCATATGATGGCTAGAAGAAGGAAGGAACACTGGAGATTATCTCAGTAAAATAAATGACACATTAAATAGACAAACCAAATGCATCTTTGATAGACTATTTCCCATTTGTCAGGCATCAACTGTGCTATCAATGTTAAACTAAACCACAGTTATAACACTTAATATTTAAACAAATTAGTAAATTTAATGTAAACATTGGATTCCATAGTTTGGCTTCAAAGTTGACTTCCTTGTAATTTTTAATTAACAAATACTTTACTTTGTAATGTATAAGTTACTTTGAAGTTTATATGCATTTTGAAAAGTTAAATGTAGCCAAATAACAAATGGCTTCCTTCACTTACTGAGCACTTGCTAAGTAAAAGCACTTATCCACTCTATTTTCAAGAAGGCAATACATTGTCATTAACTGTAGTCACTTGCTATATTAAATATCCTTTGGAAAAAAACACTCTACCTACATTTAACTATTTATTCTCGGAGCAAAATCTATTTTCAGTTTCTGTCCTTGGTGATATTAAGAACACTATTCTCAAACTCATTGAAATAAAGAGTCTTAGATTTGAAATTATGCAGTATCTTTCTGACCCTGGTTTGCTTCAGTCATCATAATGAAGAAAACTATTCCCTCAACTTCAGGATAGATCTCTCCCCATTACTTTTCTTCATGTTCCTAGTTTGCTTGCACATATCCTCTGACACGGATAACCAACAGTATTAATATTACTCTTGGAAAATATAATAGACTCTAATGTTTTAGTCTCAACAGAAATCATCCTATGTTATTTCAAAACTTAAAACCAAGTTATTTGATAAATGTTTGAGATGTATCAACTTAATTGATTAGTTTCAAAGTATAACTTATTTCTCACAATCTACTTCTCTATATTTGTTTATTGTTATTATCCATTGATTCACCTCAAAAAATAGGATAAGCATTTAGTTAATTAATTAAGGGAAAACTGTACATACTTATTCAATCGCATCAAAGTTTCTTAAAATATGTACAAATTCTACTTTTCTTTTATCATTTATTTCATCGAAAGCCAAAGAACAAAAAAGTCCTTTTCAGAAGGACTAAAATGAATGCCCCAATGGATAGATACACAATAGAAAAAGCTATAATGACTAGATGACTAATATGCCCAGTCTTTTTACATATTGAAACAAAAAAGAAAAAGTTCTCTACCTATCTGTCTCTTTGTCTTTTTCACACACACACACACACACACACACACACACACACACACCCTCCCCCTTTCTCTTTCTTCCTCTCCCTCTTCGTCTCTCTCTCTCTCTTTCCCCTTCTCTCTTTCTCTCTCTCACACACACACACTCACACATGCACACACAGTACTCAAACATATTTTTTTTACGTGGTATGTTATAGAATTACTCTCAAAGATTTCTCTGGCTCCTATTTGCCAATAAAATTTGAAGGACATTGCCCCAATACTAGAGCTTAGATCCATACAAGTTACTTACTTGCACCAGTAGCTAAAACCAGAAAAGATAATGATTTATTTCATACTCCTGAGACGCCCTTTGGTTTTGTAGCTGCCTTTTAGTTATGGAAAGAGCTTATTCCAGCTGGAAAATGGGCAGAAGGGGAATAGCAGTCATTAATGGCTAGAAAGAACTTTCAGTCTAAGCTCAGTCACAAGATATACACACAGATATATGGTTATGTTAGTTAAATAGCTGAAGCTGTATATTCCATTAAGATTTTTTTATTGGATTGATTAAAAGAATGATAGAGGCTGATAGATGATAAAATCCATCTGTCTTCAAGCACCTAGTTACCGTGGCCTTTTTCAAGTTCTGTGTCCTCACAGTACAAAAGTTCATCTCAGCCTTATTCTTTCTATGATTTAAATGTATTTACCACCGTTTCATTTTTCAGAAACTTGGCATAGTCTACTTAGTCAAGACTAGAATTAAATAAATCTCATGCCACATGTGACAGCACATCAAATGAGAAAAAAATAGACTATTGAATGTTGTTTAATTATCTCCTGTAATAGGCAATAGACAATAAGAATTTCAAATTTTGACAAGGTTGCAAAAGGGTGTTTATGAAACAGGTCATTTTCATGAATGTAACAATATTAATCAACTTATTAAACTAGTTGGCTCACAGTTTGGCTACAAGATCAGTTGGTTCCATGGCTTTAGGTTCTACGTGAAGTGATAGATCATGAATTAATGAATAATAAAACATTATCAGTAACCACATGTCTAAGAAGGAAAACAGAATGAGAGGAGGAAGTTTCATAGGCCCCATTCAAAGGCATACCCACTATGACATAAATATCTTCTCTACACATATGAATAAAATATAAATTTTACTTCTTAAATATAATTACAATCTACTCAGACAGGTCTACATGCATCATACTGTCTAGAAAAAGACTTAGATGTATATGTTTGGAAATACTGCATTCCAAATATAGAACAACTTTTACACTAGAGTTCCAAATTATAAATTCACTAGCTTAGTTTGGCAAACATATTAAAAATACATTTTTATGTTGTAGTATTTGTTCTAGTTCCTCAGACTTGGAGCTTGGAAAAAATACTACAAATTTCTAACATGATTGTCTGTATTTAAATAAAATATGAGATGATACTGGAAGTTAAATCAATCTTTTTCCGTATAGAAGGGAAAGCATCTTAAACAATAACACCAAGGAATACAGAGCATAGGGCTGGTGCTTTCTGAATTTGACTAATGAAATGCATTTAGTAACGAGCAGCTAAATAAATATGTAATTGCCCTACTCTCAAGTTGTGAAGAAAGAAGGTAATCATGAATTTATTTCTTAAATTGGTTTTATGTTATTTTTAATTTATTTACATATAATACAACTATGCAAAAAATAATTGAAAGACACTACTGAGAAAGCAAAGTGTCAAACTTTTACAAAAAATGGGACCTTTGAAAATGTTACTCATCCTATTTGGTGATTACTTCATTCAGCAACTGAAAATTTCTGTTATTTGTGGACTTAACTCTGTGTCTTGCGGAAACATTTTATACTTTTGTTTGTTTTTTCCATCTTTGCCCAAACTTATGTTGAAATCCCGAGATACCTTAGTTGTGACATGAAAAATGTAATGTTCCTGTTTCATAAATGTTTTGGCTTCAGATAATATACTATATATTTAAACCTCGACAATAGATACCTTTCTTGATGATGTATAGAATTTTATACAAAGCCAGAAATGTCTTTTCGTGGAATATTTATTATATACACTGTATTTTCAATCATTTCCCCATTTACTCATCAGTCCTTCGTTAGACCTAGTCACTAAAGATTGTCATACCCTCCAAGTTTGACTATTACTCATATTATTTTTTAACATCTTTGGTCTACTATTCTGAAAATGATGCAAGATAAATATCCTGAACTTATTGTTACTGTTTTTATCTTGCTAGATTCAATGCCTGGGATTTGATTCACATATTTCTATTATCATCTTTCAGTCTTGGATTACTGCTATCAATGAAAATAATGAAATTGAAACCTGTCCCACTCTATTTACAGACAAATGTATCATTTACTGGAAGATCTGGGCATGGCCAAAAATAAGAAATATATGCCACAGAAAACAAATATTTAAAAACAGCTTATAAGTAGATTCGGAAAATGCCTTAAAATCTTATTAAAGAGGCAAAGTAGCCTACTTTACATAAGGGGTAATGTATCAAGTTATTAAAAAATAAACTGATATTGCTTGACCTTTTTGTACAACAAAATCATACATAACCCACCAATAGGACAAAAGATAGCATTGCAGTAAAAGCACATACTCATGTGAGTCAAACATATGAAAGAAATGAAGATAGTAATTTTTTTATGTTTGATGGAAGTTAAATTTTCACAAGGATCATCATGCAAGTATTCGTTAGTTGTGACTAACAAATGCAGATGTTTATGGAAATCCTTGTAGGACTTTTTTAAAGTGCTGAGACCAGGGCTTCATGCTTGAGTTTACGATTCTTTGGGTCTGCTCTGTGATAAAGGAATCTCTATTTTCCATGCAAACCACTCATCTTCGTCATGAATTTACAGATCTTAGCATCACTTCTCCCAAGAAGCAGGATCCATGGACCTTTATTTATTAATATATGAAGCACTGGCTTCTCTATTCTTTCTCCTCGCCATCATTTTAGGAAGAATCTCGAAGCTAACAGCATTCTCCCTTTATTCAAGTACAAACTATTGCTCACAGTTGAAAGCGCCGTCCCCTGTGGGCTACATCTCCCCTAGCCAGAGATGTTTTGCATTGTTTCGCTGTCAATCATTCTTTCAGGAGTAATCGCCTATCAATTTCGCAACTCTTGTCAAATGTTTTCATGGCACCTACGATTTATGTGGCAGGGACAGCTTTCCAGGAAAAGGCATCAGTTCTGAACACTGTTTACAGGACGAGGAGCCATCTCGGCGCCATGCTAGCAGTGATTACCCTGAATGCTATTGAGTAGTTAGAACAGCTTGAGATTCCGAGGCAATTCTCCCTGTACAGTCATCAGACAAACGCAGCATGTTGGATTTCTTTTGCCAAGGGGGTGAACAAACAAACATCTCAAAGTTCAAGAGGAGCTGCTTCATAATTCAAAAATCTATTCAAATGTATTCCAGCTTTATCAGGGTAGTGATGACAAATTAAAGTGGTGCATGTATGTAAGTTATATAGCATATTTTAATCTAAATTAAGGTTCTTTAGTATCTCCCTCAGTGAAAGTAGATAACTTGCCCATGGCCACACTTCACTGCCCTCTTTTCTGTGGAGATAACATTTAAAAGCCATTCCTGGAGGAAATTTCAAGTACATGTTGGGTTATTAATTATACTTACAATGTATGAGATATGACTTAGCTTACTACAGCTTATTTATTTTTTATCTGTAAAAAATTACATTTGTATTGTAGTTTATTTCATTTTCTTTAGCCTCTTGTTTCTGGAAATCACCTTTCAACTCTATGTCTTCTAATTCTGATCTTTAAAAAATTGGAAAACTCAGATATTATTCGATCAGTGATATAAGGCAATTGAGAGTGTTTGTGCTTGGTCAAGCCTTCAATAGTGGCACCAGGTTGCTTTTTTGTTTGTTTAACTGCAATTTTACCTTATTATCCGATCTTAATAAAAACATTCAATTATTTATATAATAAAATTTTAAAGAAGAAGTCTTATTATATTAAGTCAGATTTTATCATCTTGGTAATTAATGGTTTGAAAAACTGTCAATAAAAGACAAATAAAACAAGTCTCTGGAAAGAGAGTGACCATGTGTTGTTCTCATCTGCAAAATTAAAATACTTTTTGACTTTTGCTGCACCATTGTTAGAATTCAGTCTGTTTCCTCTCCCATCTATTTCCAAGAAAGTAAGTAAATAAAATGTTTGTTTTCCTAATCCCTAACAACCCTGAAGACAGTTTACACTGAAGCTCTATGATTGTGGAAGTAGGATGATGCACTCAGATTACCCTGAATTTCTTTAAATGCATCCTCACACAGTGAAATTTGCTACAACATCTTACTTCACATAATAGAGTCAATAGACACTAAAATTAAAAAAAAAATGTCACAACTACAGAGTTATCATCCTTACTCATTCTAGACTGTTGTTGTAATGCAGTTTTAATTGGACTGCTATAATTTACATTGTTATATCTCACAAAGCTTGTGTTCTGGCCATGGGGGGTGGTGGGCATCTGGCCATATAGCCAATTTGTTGTAATTAATTTCTTCAAATTTCTTTATAATCCACGATTCTATGATCAAATCTTAGAGCTAAGGAATTGATGATTATTGCCTCTCTACCTTCATGGGATATGCAACCTGGATCTACTATAGGGAAATTAAGGCATAGTTTGAACAGTTTTGAATGTGTATACAATAAACAATTTAATATTACTTTGAAACAATGGATAGCATTACAGGTAGAAAAATATCAGTGCTTGACAATTTAATACTCTCACTTCAAAATTTATAGATTCAAAAAATGAAATAAATCAACTACGTAGAAGGTTAAAATAACACTAAGTATGCAGGCACTATGCAACTTCCAAATAATCATTTATTGAGAATACAAAGACTCCCTAGTCTACAAAGGTAGTAATATTAGATAGATTGTGTTCACGTACCAAAAATTACCAGAAGGAATTAAGAATTGATAAATAAATAATAAAAATGTACTTTTAGAGCAATGAAATATAAAGGTATAATAGAGGATATATGTTATCATACATCCATCAAAATCCATAGAAACTATGAACAGAATAGCTAGTAAACTCCAATGCAAGCTATATAATTGATTAATAATGGTGAATTAATATTGGTTACATTGTTGCAAATATATGTTCCCCATGAAAGATGTCATTCATAGGGAAAAAATCTCTGTACATGTCTGTGTGTGTGTGTATGTTTGCCTTCACGTGTGTGGGAGTGCTTGTCTATGTGTACAGAGATGCATAAATCAGTGTGTTCCTGTGGTATGAAGGATGTGGTGAGAGATATATGGGAACATTCTGCACTTTCTATTCTGTCTTCAGATGAATTTCAAATTTCTTAGAAAATGAACTAGAAATCCAATGAAATTAGACAAAATGGAATTAATATACCTTCAAGTAATCAAACAACATATTAAAAATACCTTATGTTAAAAAGGGAAAATGGCAAACATTAAGTAGAAAGAGTGAAGTATGAAACCACCTGGAAGAACTTGAATTGGGGTGATGGGAGTGGATAGATTCTTGATACATCATACACATTTATGACTTTTTAAAAGAAAAATTAAAGGTTTTAAAAGAAATTGGACAAATTTAAAAACAACAAACAGGGGGCTGGAGAGATGGCTCAGTGGTTAAGAGCATTGCCTGCTCTTCCAAAGGTCCTGAGTTCAATTCCCAGCAACCACATGGTGGCTCACAACCATCTGTAATGAGGTCTGGTGCCCTCTTCTGGCCTGCAGGCATACATACAGACAGAATATTGTATACATAATAAATAAATAAATAAATATTTTAAAAAAAGAAGGTAAAAACAACAAACACATTAAGTGTCTATATCTGTGGATATTACTAAAATGTTACTTAGACCATTGATGACAACTTACTTATATTTGTTAGATGGAAGACATGAGACATGAAGAAAACAATAATAGAAAAGGCAAAAAAAGAAAGGTAATGGAAAAACTGAAAGAAAGTTTTCTTTCAAAATTAGATTTTTAAGGAGAAATGGCCATGAGTTAACATAGTTCAACAAAACTTTCATTGCAATAGCCATGATTTTCTTCAGTAAGGCCAAGAGTTAAAGAGGAAAATGTAGAAACACAAAATACAAATAATGAAAATAACCCCCCAAAAAACAAAGAAGCAGTATGTATAACAAATAAAGCAATTTTAGCAATAATAGTATGATATAATGCTGTCTTTGAGTGTCTATTGCTGTGATGAAAACAACCAAAGATACTTCAGGAGGAAAAGTTTTGTTTGGTTTATGCTTCCAAATCTCTGTTTATCACTCAAGAAAGTCAGGATAGGGAATTCACACAGGGAAGAAACCTGGAGGCATAAGCTATTGCAGAGACCATGGAGGAGTATTGCCTACTGGCTTGCTCCTCGGGGCTTCCACACGCACAATGGACTGACCCTTTTCCATTAACTAAGGCTTTACAGGTTTGCCTACAGCCCAGTGTTATATGGAGGCATTGTCTCAATTGAGGCTCCGTCTTCCTCAGGGACTGTAGCTTGTGTCAAGTTGACATATAACCAGGCAGCACAAATACACCTGTAAATTAATTTTTGTAAAATGTATGTAGTAATTTACTCATACCTGCATTTATTAAATAATATTGTTTCAGAAACATCTCAGAATTTATAAAACATGTTGCTTGGTAGCCAGTCATGTGAATTTTATACGTGGAATGTATATTTCCTTTCTTAAAATTTGTAAATAGCTATCAAATGTCGGTAGACTCATACTCTTTCCTTTTTGGATCTTTGTAGCCTGAAATTAATTCTGATTATATTGAGATGCTCTGTAGCAAAATGTGTCTTTGACTGTTTCTAACTTAATATCTGTAAATTAAAAAAAAAATACTGAACTGGTGCTATCTAATAAGGCCCTACGAAATATATTCTTATCAAAGGAAAACATTTGATAATGAAAATATAGCTAATAGTAAATATTTTTCCTGTAGATTTATTTTCTGCTTCACCAAGCAAATCATATTTTTTCCGTTATTTTAATTGGTTTTTCCCAGGGCATGGGGCTCCAGAAAAGTTTAGTGTAACATACAAGAAGTGACACCTAAAAAACTGGTCACTAGCAAAAGCTTAAGTTGCATTCCTGGGTCTTCAGATCTCTAAGGCTCACGTTTGGGAGAATCAATAACAAACAATAACAGTACTTAGTTAATGGATGGACAAATTTGTTACCAGAGGGATGCATCACCAGATGAGACTATAGTCATATGTCTTTTCTTTATTACTTTTAAAATAATATCAATCAAAATTCCCACTTCCTCCCCTCTTCCCCTTACCCTCCCCTCACACATCCTTCCCCCCTGGAGTCCTAAGAGAGGGCAAGGCACCCTGCACTGTAGGAAGTCCAAGGCCCTCCCCACTACTTCCAGGCTTAGGAATGTATGCATCCAAAGAGAATAGGATCCCAAAAAGCCAGTACAAGAAGTAGAGACAAATCCCAGTGCCATTGTCATTGACCCCTCAGTCTGCCCCATTCAGAGGGACCAGTTTGATCCCGTGCTCGTTCATTCCCAGTCCAGCTGGAGCTGGTGAGCTCCCATTAGCTCAGGAACACTCTCTCAGTAGATGAACCCCTCGTGGTCCTGACTTCCTTGCTCATATTCTCCCTCCTTCTGTTCTTCAACTGGACCTTGGAAGCTCAGTCCAGTGCTCCGACGTTGGTCTCTGTCTCTGCCTTCATCCGTCGCTGGAGGAAGGTTCTATGGTGATATTCAAGATAGTCATCAGTCTGACTACAGGACAAGGCCCGTTCAGGCACCCTCTACTCCACTGCCCAGGGTCCTAGCTGGGGTCATCTCCATGGACTCCTGGGAACATCTCCAGAGCCAAGTCTCTTACCAACCCCCAAATGGACTAACTTTGTTTCTCTGGAATTGAGTTTGAAGAAGGAGAAGATGCTTCAGCTCCGATAATCAGCTGGCACTTGCTCTGAGATTCTTTCCACCCAGCAGTCTTGGCATAACTTTGATCTTGCCTGGCTGTCTGAGGTTCTCAACTGCAGCTGTTGTTTGTCTATGCTCAGTGGTGTGAGGGCAAGGAAGGAATGCGAGAAATGAGCAGAAATAATAGCGCTCTCTAAATTGCCTGCCTCTCTTCCAAAGCACCAAACCTCGCTCCCTCTACCCTGAGCTGTGTGCCTTCTACACTGGGGCACACCTGCCTCTTATCTTCAGGGGTTTCTCATGCTCATTCGCTGTAATTACTCTCTTCTATGCACTTCCATTTCAACGCTGGCATCTTTCGACAGTGCTGTGGGAAAGATTCTGCCTACCAGGTTGTCATCTTTGCATGAGCCAGAAATCTCAGATACTTATTTAAACTTTCCTTTTGCAGCTGCTGGTACAATTCCGCACGTATTTAGAAATAGAAATAAACTCAACGGCATTCATGTGTTCCCTCCACCTTTTGAAAGTGGAGTTCTTAATTTTATACATGTGAATTTAAATCTCACAGATGTATTGTTTTCTGGGTTATGGACTTGTTTTGGCAGCTGAGTTGTTCTTTTTTTTTTTTAAGCTTACATTTTTGGGGGTGGCAGGTTGACACAAGGAGAAGTGGGATGTTGCTTGGTTTGAATCCCTGACTGCTGCTTCTGTAAGAACTCCCAACAGCAGATTGGGAGAAAAGAGCTGCTCTTTCCTCCCTTAACTCAAAGCATCTCTCAGAGTCAGCTTTATGCATCAGATGCGCATGTACAACAGCAAGCAGAAAAGAGGATGCTTTGACAAGTGAAAATATGGTTAAAAATAAATTTGAAAGGCATGGGAGACAATATGCAGTGTCTCCTACAAGGAATCATTTACCTCTCCTAATTGATTTTAATATAACTTTATTGATGGCGGACAGATAAATTCAGTCCCTTTTGTGTGCATTCTGAAAGGCTTGATTCTGCGTAGTTAAATTTGTGCCTCAAAAGTCAGTTTGCAGACAAGGAATCTTGAACTGAATATAAAACAATGGAGGTGAAGGCTTGGATGGCCAGAGTCTTTGTAATAAGAAAATAATTCTCATTTCAAATCAAAAGTTGATAAGATTCTAATTTTATATTTTAGATATAAAAAAGGAAATCTTTTCCAAAATGAATTCAAAATTCACAGAGGCGACAGCTATGGATCACCCCAAGAGTGACGTTGATATCTAGTCTGAAGTTTCCCTGAAGGAAGGTTGTGATTAACTCTGCACTCTGTGGTAGAATTTCTTGGCTTGTGTGAAGATCAGCTAGAAGTTCACAGTAGGACTAACTTTAATGATCTGAGTATTTTGACCGAAATATCTTTCAAGGTACTACATCTACATTACTGAATCTATGTGTATTCCAAAAAAATAATGCAACTGATTTTTTTTCTCATGTCAAGGGTAATTTCTCTTTCCAGTTATATAAGTGAAATTGGCAGATGGTTTGAATCGCAAAATATTATATTGTCTAACACCGTGGACTGTAAAGAGAGAAACATGAATGTGTTGTCATTTAATAACAAAAAATGCCCTAGGTAAGTTGCCGAAATTATCGAACATCATATAATCCTATGTAAGATGTGTGTGTTATAGCTACATCAGCAGCCAGTAATTTAGTTAATTTAGTGCATTTGTATTATTCAAAGTTTTCCAGTGGAACAGACCAATGGGGTGAATATCATCAACCTGCTTATCATATAGCTATGTGTCTACCTCCTACCCTTAGACTAACTCTTTTAAGTAAGTTGATATTTACTTAAATGACTTATCTATTCTAAGAATGGTAAAGTCTGTATAGCACATCACCAAGTTGTAGACTCAGTTCAGAATTGATGCTACAGTGTAGGTCCTAAATTCTACAGGTCATCTGTTGGATTCCGATAAAGCTTTGATGCTGCCTTTTCAAGAATTCCCTCTGTGAAGATGGAAGGGGACTCTATCCCATCTCTCTTCTTCAGTTTGCAGTCATTTGCTTCTGTTTCAGGGAAGTCTATGATGCAGGGTCTCCATCTTCATCTTCTTGGACGGCTCACATTGTGTGCATATATCTACATGTGAACTGTCTCTTTTGTGAGGACAAAATTTATGCTAGATTAAGCCCCATTAGAATGACTTCAACTGAACTAATTAGAGTTCCCACAGTCTCTGTCAAAAGAACATCCCATGGTGAGGAACTGAGTTAGGAATAGCAATAGAGATTCATAGCTCAGTCTGTGAAATGTGTGCAGAAGCAAGGGTCTGATACATGTGAGCTTTATTTTCAGATATGAATACATAGGAATCCTAACTTTAGGTTACTTTAAGAAGAGAATATATAAGCTATGTAATAGTCCAAAGAGAAAATTCTTATTAGTCTTTCTATTCTCTGGAATATCAGCAACTAAGAATGAGGTAGTGTGTTTTTTAAAATTTCTTCTCTCTTCACCTGGAACAGAATTCAGTTCTTAAGGTCTTTATGAGCACATAATAAAAGATAACGATTGGAAAACATCCGAAGAGAGAGTCTGGGTGTTCTTCTTAGGCAATGTACCAAAGGGAAAAATTTACGGACAGCAAACGTTTTCTGAAAAGACAGCAATTTTTTTTTTTTTAATTTTTCGAGACAGGGTTTCTCCGTAGTTTTTGGTTTCTGTCCTGGAACTACCTCTTGTAGACCAGACTGGCCTCGAACTCACAGAGATCTGCCTGCCTCTGCCTCCCAAGTGCTGGGATTAAAGGCATGCGCCACCACTGCCCGGCGACAGAAATCTTAAAACCATGCTTCTTTTAAGTTTCTAATGATGTTTTTTTCTATAGAAATTACATCATCTTCCTGCTCACACATGAAAATATAAAGTGTCAGTTGATTAAATGCAGTCACATTAAGTTTTTCAAAAAACCTTATCCATTATTTTTTTTTTAACTAAAATTATTAGGGTTTGGAGTCAGTGTGCTCAATTCTAAGAAGCAAAACTAGTGTAGTTTTTATCTTTTTTGTTTTACCTGAAATTCTCATTCTTTTGCCAAATTTCTATTTGTAACTCAGCATGTCCATTTGCTTTATATAAATATTGAATTCAAGCTCAGGCACGGTTACTCTGGGGAAATATGGAAATAAGTATTATTAAAATTCTTTTCTTCCTTTTCTCCACTTCTAATTCATTTTACATTACTTCAAAATCAACCTCAAATTTTAATTTTGAGTATGCCCATTTCCACATTTGAAAGATGAAATAACTTAATATGGTCCATTAATTCCTGGACCATAAGGGGCATCTGTGGTTGACTGGTATATGGTTATAAGCTTCATCCTTATCTCCACACCATGTGTAATGTGATTTGAAGCGCCTGTTATCAAGAGGTAAATATATTTCTCTACCTTGAATTTTACTTTGTCAATTTAAATCCTTTGAAGTGGATGCTGCTTTTAAATGCAGGCTTCTAGAGAACTTGCAAGATTTGGATCTCTTAGGATCTAATTTTTATAAAACTACATTTTTTGGAATTATTCATTTAAAAAATTACTTCTTTGCCTTTTCTCACTCACCAACACATAAGACATCCTCTCCCTAGATACCTACTGGCCAAACTGCCAAAGAATCAACTCTCTTTCTTCACGCCATCCTTCCATCTCAGTAGGAAACACATAACCCAGTCTCTTCCCAGAAAACTGCTAACCAGACAAGCCTAAAAGTCAGATAGATCTTCCTGGTAAACTGAACTTTCCTCCCTTCGGTGAACGACCTCCACCTGCTCATCTAACTCATCCCTATTACACGTTCAGTCCACCCAAAGACCTCCAGTGGTCACAACTGGCAGGGGCTCAGTAGCACTACTTATCAGGTAACCAAAACCTACCACATACTCCTAAATCCAAAGAGGGGAACAGAAACCACCACGGAGATACAAGACCAGATATCAACACCTAAAATTATAATCATTGCAAACACAATTTGTATAGATGCCAGCATAAAAACAAAATCAATAATACCCAGTACAATATTCTATGCTAAAAGCTGACAACCCAATTACAGATGGCACAGATAAATATAATATAACTGAATGATCAAATTAGATATCATGATATGATCAAGGATCTTAAAGATGATATGAATAAATCTATTAATAATATTTATAAGAATAAAAACATTAAAATGAACTGAAGAAATCTCTTCAAAACATGTAAGTTGAAACAGGCTCAACAACGAAATCCCAACTGATGGAAAACTGGCAATAAAAAGTTTAGGAATTCAAACCGAAACCTTAGAGACAAGACTTAGTCACACAACAAAAGAGATGGAAGATAGAATCACAGGCATCAAGAACAAGACAGGAGATATGGATACCTCAGTTAAAGAAAATGCTAAATCTAAAAGAATCCAGACATTCGAGAAAAGTGGAAAACAATGAAAAGATCAAATCTACGGGTAATGAGAATAGAGGAGAAAGAAGAAACCAAGGTAAAGAACAGAAAATATTTTCAACAAATTCATAGAATAAAATTTACCTAAACCCAGAGAAGGAAATTCTTATGCAGATACAAGGCATTTATGGAACACCAAATAGATTGGACCAGAGAAACAATTCCCCATAATATATAATAATCAAAGCATGACATGATCAAAGAAAGAATATTAATAGTTGCAAGATAAAAGCCGCTATACAACAGACCAATTGGATGAATGTCTGACTTCTCAGTGCAAATTCTGTAGGACAAAAGGGTCTAGACTTTAAAAACTCATACTCTGCCAAAACCCGAGTAGAAATGACTAATTTCCTTGATACATATATACCAACTACCAAAGTTAAATCATATCTTAAAAGCAATTTAAACAGACATATAAAGCATAGTGAAATAGAAGCTAAAGTAGTACAACCTAAGGAAACCTGAGCCAGATGGTTTTAGTGCAGAATTCTACAGGACTTTCAAAGAAGGGTTAATGTCAATATTCCTGAAATTATTCCACAAAAAGAAAAGCAGAAAGGAAGGAAGGACAGAAGAAAGAAATAGCAATACCGCCTTTTTTTAATTAATTTATTTATTTCCATTAACAGCTTTAATTGGGTGTGGGGCAATAGAACTATTCTTAGCACAATTATGGGTGTGGGGTTCCCTGCAGGCTCCCCAGGGTGATGGTTCCTGTAATGATTTTTAGGGGGAAACGGCTCCCAACAGATCCCCCTTTCTCTTATATAAAGGCAGCAAAACCACAGCTACATTGAAACCTGAACAACATAGACAAAATAAAGAAAGAAAATTACAAACCATTATTTATGAACACCAATGCAAAAAATATCAACAAAATACTTTCAAACTGAACCCAGTAATTAATAATAAATATCATACACCATGATCACATAGACTTCATACTGGAAGGTCAGGGCTGTTCAATGTAACATAAATTCTAACTGTTCTTAATAAATGCCTGGAGTCATATATTAGGGGGTGAAAGCTGAGAAATCAGAAAAACAGAGTGACCAGTCACTAGAGAGACCTTTCACCTCTACAGATACTCAGACCTGTCCTCAGACAGCATGATCAGATTGCATCCTCAGACTGCACTAAGCTCCTGCCTCGTCCTTCCTTATATTTCTCTTTCTGCTCTTCCATATTATTCCTTCCTCTGCCTTCACAGTGCTGGTATTAAAGATGTGGAATCCCAATTGCTTGGAACACCTTTGTGTATGCTGCTTCTCTTTCAGAAAGGATCAGTCTTGTATAGCCCAGGATAGCCTCGAACTAACAGAGATACATCAGCCTCTGTATCCCGAGTCCTGGGAATAAAGGTGTGTGCCACCATCCCCGGTCCCAAGTGTCTTAGGTCTGTACTCTGATCTTCACGCAAGCTTTATTGGTGAAAAATGTAACCAAAATATTACTGCATTTCAAAATATGTAAATCAATAAATGCAATCCACAGTATACACAGACTGAAACACAAAACCAACATGCTCATCTCATTAGACAAGAAACAACATCCCTCCATAATAAAAGAAATACTATGGATACAGGGACAAACTTGTACATGATAAAGCCAATATAAAGCATTTCCACAGGCAACATCAACCTAAATAGATAAAAGCTCACAAATGTTCCACTAAAATCAGGAATAAGGCTAGGTTACCCCTTTATACCTTTAAAGTGCAGTACTTAAAGTCTTAGCAAGAACATTAAGACATCTGAAGGAGATAAAGGTGATACAAACAGCAAAGAACAAAATAAAATTTATTTTAGAGATGCTATGACTGTATCCATAGGTTATCCGCAAAATTCCACCAGGAAGCTCCCACTGCTGATAAACATTTTCAGCAAAGTATCAGTGTACAAACTGATACATAAAAATCAGTAGCCTTCCCATATACAGATGATAAATGGACTGAGAAAGAAATCAGAGAAACAATACCTTTTACAGTAGCCTTGATAAATATAAAATGGCCTGGATAACTCTAATCAAGCAAGTGAAAATGTGTATAATAAAAACATTACAACATTGAAAAAAGAAATTGAAGATGATATTAGATGATGGAAAGATCTCTCACACTCATGTAGGATTAATATAGTAAAAATGGTCATCCTACCAAAAACAATCTACAGATTTAATACGATTCCCATTATAATTTTAATACAATACTTCATTAATCTTGAAAGAACCATTTTCAGTTTCCTGTGGAGACACTGAAAACCAAAGACAGCTAAAAGCAACTTGAATAATAAAGGAGCACTGGAGATATCAACTTCCTCTACCTCGAATTGTTCTACATAGTTATAGTGATAAAAAGAAAATTATTGGCATAAAATGGGACTTATTTTTCAGTGGAGTCAAATTGAAAACCCAGGCATTATTCCCTACTTCTATACACACATGATTGTTTTTTATAGAGAAAGCAGAAATGCTTACTGGAAGAAGTATCTTCAATAAAATAATACATTGAAACAGGATACAATATAAAAAAAATTTGACCAATAGAAGTAATCCAAATTTATTCTGCAAAGCAAAATCAACAACAAACTGACCAAAAATCTAAACATAAGGCTAATTACAGATTCTGTTAGAATAGAAATTGAGAACGGTCTTGAACTCATTGACACCTTAAAGGGCTTCCTTACCAGAACACAGTTAGCATATGCACTAAGCACAGCAATTAGTGAATAGTAGCTCATGAAAATGGAACCTTCTGTTTGACAAAGGACACCACCCTCCAGGCAAGACTATGGGCTATAGAGGTTAGGTATAAATTAAGCACTAATGGGGGAATCAGATCATCCTAGAAAGGGGAGATAGAATAGATAGTGATGGATGAATGAGAAAGACTGGAAAAGGAGAACTGAAGAAGAGGAAGAGTGTAGAAGGGAATTAGGGAATTAATACAGAAAGGCACAACTAAAACAAAGGGCCATTAAGAGTTTTATGGAAATCTAATTCAGTAGAAGCTTCCCAAAATATATAAATGTATGAAGGTGTTCTGAATTAAGCCATCAAACTGTAGGGAAGATGGCGCTCCAGATGGCCATGTTTTTCACAAAATAAAGCCTCCAAGATAGGGAATGGGTTAGAAGTTTTTGGCCAAATGAGCTCAAAGGAACTGACAAACAATCCTGGCTATGGCCAAGTCTATTGGTAGTCATCCACAAATGTATGATAAGTCCCAATTACTAAAGACAGCAAGTACATAAGTCATTGAACATGCAAAAAATTGAACTGGTGCCTAGACTACTTAGAGCCTCCACTCCTACAGACTTGTGTTCATGGAAGGTACTCTAGACTAGTACTGGAAGGTACTCTGCTCTCTACCAAAAGGATCTTTGTAAATGAAAACTTCTGTCCCATCCTGACCCACAGCCTTTCAGTCCCAAAGAAACACAAAGAGACTTATTTTTAATTATGAACTGATTGGCTTATTATTCAGGCTTATTATTAACAACCTCTTACAATTTAAATTGACCCACAATTCTTATCTATGTTTAGCCATATGGCTTACCTCAGTAAGGCATTCTCGTCTTGTTTTCTCTGCTTCTGGATGATGACTGCATTTCTGCCTTTTCTCTTCCCGAAATTATCCTAGTCTTGTTGATCCACTTATACTTCCTGTCTAGCTACTGGCCTATCAGCATTTAATTAAAACTATATGAGTAACAAATCTTTACAGTGTATAAAATTATTATCCCAGACCATTCTCCCTTTTGTTCTTTTCAAAATCAAGCCTGAAATTAATCTCCTTCCCTCCCCAACCATTATCCATAACAACTTGTAACCAACACTCTAAACAAAGACAAACATCCATAATCCATTTTTTTAGGAATATGGCCATAGTTTTCTTGGCTATTTCCTGCTTATTGGGGGCACTGATGATCTTTTGGGGACCCAAAGAAAATTTAGGATTATGGCCAAGTACAATATAGTATTCTCTGAGGCTTGATCATCTCAACCAGCAGCCATGAAGTTGTTCTGGATGCAGAACTCAAAACACCTGCTCTGAAACATTGGATCATCTGGGACATCCATTCCTATTGGAGAATTTTCTCAGAGACTTCTCCTCGAGCCAACCTTATTTTTCTTAACCCAGAATGAATCCAAAGCCTCTTATTTCCTGTGGAAACAAAAGCAATACCTCTACTCCAAAGTAACATAACTTTTAACTGAGATTTTGAAGTCATGCTTTTTCTAAATATATAGGTTAGATTAATCTATCAGCATTTATAATCAAATGGGTTTTTTTTGCAGTTGTTGCTTATTCCTCAACAGTCAAACAATTCAAAGACAATACAAAACATACAATATTCAGACTGTCTGTGTATTTTCCATCTTTACCTGGCTTTTTTTTTTACTATTTCTTCTGGTTTTATTTTTTAATTTTTGATTTTTTGGGACAGGGTATCTCTGTGTATCTTTAGCTGTCCTGGAACTCACTTTGTAGACCAGACTGACCTTGAACTCATGGAGATCTGCCTACTTCTACCTCCCAAGTATTAGGATTAAAAGTGTGTGTTACCACACTCAACTTTTTAAAGAACTTTCATTATATTTTTGCTTTTCTCTCCCAAGCCTACATATATTTTTAAACAAACTATAAACTGTTTAGAGGTGTTTTTTTCCCTTCTGAATCTGTCTTTACTGTATATCTCTTTCTTTTACTAATCACATGAGTCTTTAATATGCTTAGTGATATGGCCAATGAGCATTCTATAAAAACAACACAAGTGACAAATCTTGTACAGTGTACACAGGACTATTTAAGACCTTGTCACTTGTATTATTTTAATAAAATACTGATTGGCCAGTAGCTAGACAGGTAGTATAGGTAGAGAAATCAGACTAGGAGAATTCTGGGAAGAGGAAAGGCAGAGATGCCATCATCATCCAGAAACAAAGCAAGCAAGATAAGAATGCCTTACTGAGAAAATGTACCAGGCCACATTGCTAAGCATAAATAATAATTATGGGTTACTTTTAGTTGTAAGAGGTAGATAGTAATAAGCCTGAACAACAGGACCAACAGTTTATAATTAATATAATTCACTGTGTGTTTCTTTGGGGCTGAATGGCTGTGGAACAGGGTGGGACATAAACTTATCTCAACAAATGGCAGTCAATGTGGGGTTCAAACCCACAACTCTGAGATTTAATCCTAATCATGCTGCCTTGCAGACTGAAGATTCGCATGGTCAGAAAAAGATAGAGATATACAGTAAAGACAGATTCAGATGGGAAAAAATCTTTAAATTGTGTATAGTGTGTTTAAAAATACATGTAGACTTTGGAGAGAAAAGGAAAAGGATGAAGAATATCCTCAAAAAATAAATAGAGTTAAGAAAAAAGACAGGTAAAGATGGAAAATACACAGACAGTCTACATAATATATGTTATTGTGTTGTGTTTGGATTGTTTAACTATGAAAGAAGGAACAACAGTTACTAAAAAAACATTCAGTTATAAATGATTGGGAATCAATCCAACCTATATGTTTAGAAAATGCCTTGACTTCAAAATTCAAGTCAACAGATATGTTACTTTGGAGAAGAGGTTTGGCTATTGTTTCCACAGGAAATGTGAGGCTGTAGATTCATTCTTGGTTAAGAAAAATTAAGTTTGATCAAGGAAGATGCCCTGAAAAATATCCACTGGGAAAAGATGGCCAAAGATGGTCCAATATTTCAGAGCTCCTGTTGCAGTTTCTTCTGAGTTCTGTATCCAGAACTGCTTCAAGGCTGCTGGTTGAGATGATCAAGCCTCACAGATTACAGTCAGAACTTGACCATAATCCTACATTTTCCTTTGGTTCCCTGTTGTAATAGGAGCGGCGGCCGGGCTGCGTCCCCTGCACCCGGCCGTCCACATGGCTTACTTATGCCCCGAAATAATTACACGGAAACTGTATTCTTTTAAACACTGCTTGGCCCATTTCTACCTAGCCTCTTCTAGGCTAACTCTCACACCTGGACTAGCCCATTTCTTATAAGGTGTGTAGCACCCCAAGGTGTGCTTACCGGGGAGATTCTAGCCTGCGTCTGTCTGGCATGGGAACATCATGGCGACTCCTACTCAGCTTCCTTCTCCCAGAATCCTGTTCTGTTTTCTCCACCCACCTAAGGGTGGACCTATCGAATGGGCCAGGCAGTTTCTTTATTAATAAGAAATCATTCCCACATCAGTTCCCATAATATTACCAGCACCCATTGCCTAGAATGCTATGCCACTTTACCAAAAAAAAATGCATTATGGATGTTTGTCTTTTTTTAGAGTGTTTGTTACAAGTTGTTATGGATAATGGTCAGGGAAAAAATAAACAAAAAGATTAGATTCAGAGTTCTTGCATTGAAATGGAAAAGGGAAAATATTGTAGGATAATTCTCTTGTCACTATAAAAATTTGTAATTCATATTAGTTTAATAAAACACTGATTGGTCAATATCCAGGGAGGAGGTATAGGTAGGGTAACCAGACTAGGAAAATTCTAGGAAGAGGAAAAGCAGAGTCAGTTACAACCTAAACACAGAGGAAGGAAGATGAGAATGCTTCAGTGAGAAAAGGTACAAGCCACATGGATAAACATAGAAAAAGAATTATGGGCTAATTTATGTTGATGGATCTAGTTAGTGATAAGTATGAGCTATTAAGCCAAAGAGTTAATAACTAATATAAGCCACTGTGTGTTTCTATAGGAGTGGATGGTGTGGAATGGATGGGACTAGAAATTCTGTTTACAGATCTTTGTTTTTCTGTTCACTTGTTTGTTTTGTCATAATTAGGTATGGTTGTTTTGGTTTTATATTATTTATTTATTGGTTTATTTTAGTTCTCTATTTGTTTACTAATGTAAGAGATCAGAAAAAAGATGTGAATTTGGACTTGTGGATGGGGAGGAACTGGGGGAGGGGCAAATCATAATCAGAATATATGTTGTGAAAATCATATTTCAATTAAAATGGTACTTCTTTATCTTATGTTATAAATATTAATGATCTGATACTTTGAACAGTTTGTCTATCTTGTATATTTTGCTAAATTTTTTACATTTTCTAAGAATGTTGTACTTTTAATTTGCAGAAATGTTTTTACAGTTCAAGATTGTCTTATCTGTATGGAATGTGTAAATTTTTGCTAAATTTTATTTATTTTTAAGGCACTTTTGTTTTTTAATCATTCATTTAATTTACCTACTGTTATTTCTCACATGAAAGTTGTTTGGTTTTTTAAAAGTACACAAACATTTTTTCATATTTATTTTTATAAAAGCATCAGTATAACACTTTCGGTGTTTAACTTTCTGTTGTCTGACTATCTAGCTAGTTGTTATATACAGATCAGAGTTTGTTTGCTATGTCTGCACTTGCTAACTGCCTATCTATCTATATGATAACTTTAAATAACTAGTGTTCAATTAAAGTTCATATTTGATTAGACTAACTTTGCCAATACTCACTTTCTAATATCCTGGAGTTCATAATGATTTGGATTCATTCCAGTTAGATTTATAGTGCTTTACTGTACTGGGTAGGGTTTTCTTTTTCTTTTTATTGGTGTCAAATAAGCCTTTTATTGAAATCACTTTATATTTAAGTTTTCTAGAAAATGCAGAAATATTAGTCATTTCTTGAATTATTTAAGTTCTTTTGTGATTCCCAGTAGAGGATTGTGATTTTATTCACATAGTCTCACTCATTTCCTCTTATCACTATTTGATGGCAATTTATTTGGGGGAAGCTGCTATAATTTGACTCATTTAAAATTTTTTCATGCATTATACATTTCTATTTACTGTTGCAATACATTGTCACATTTTCATTTTTCAATTTAATTTTACATTACCATGAAAATTAATTTTTCTGAGTTTAAGCCTAAAAACCTTAATAACAACATAAAGGATACACACTGAGTCACATACAATTTTCAAATTTGAGTGCACTCTCATTCTCCTGTGCATTTAAAGATAGAGGTGAGCTTTCCTTCTTTAGGCATAATCCTCCTTCTTTAAAGCAACCAGTGTTAGCAAGTCCTTGTGCAAATACAAAGAAAGTCTTCCATCTGGGATTTTGTCCAAGTAATGATCTTGATGCTAAGCTTTCTGCTTAATAATGAGCTAGGTCCTTGTTCCATACAAAGAGGAGCTCTATAAAGTCATTAACTAGACATAATTTTTCCCTTTATTATTTTCCTTTTTTATGTTGGGAGGAGATCCTTCTTGCTGCTGAGTTTCTAGAATATAGAATTCAAGAAAGAATTTGGTTGTATGTGCTTCTGTTGTTTGGGCTTAATGAAGCCACTGTTGTGTCCATATCCAAAGAGAAAAAGAATTTTAGGGTAAAGATTCAGCCAAAGAACTCAAGCAGAATGAGAGCAAATAATCCAAGGAACTTCTTTATGTGTTGTAATTTTCTCATGTTGTTTCTTAAATATTCCAGATATTGTTAAACAATAAAGCTTTGTTTTACATGTAAAGTGGGGTACTACACTAATTCAAAGCATAATGGAACAGGAAGGAACTGCATTGGCCTTAGGCTCTTTATGATAACACTGCTGTTGATAAGTGAAGATTGCAGAGTTATTCCTATGGATACGTAAGGACAATCTTCTTGGGGTGTTCATTTCCTCCAATAATAGAATGGATTTCCTTCAACATAAGTGGTGGTTTATTCCAATAAATATTATAGAAAAGTTTTTCATATACACATCCAAAAGACCATGAGAAATTTTATCACAATTGTCTTTACCATTGAATTAGCAATTAAAACATATATATGGATCACGCTAAAGAGTGACTTAATAGTTAAGAACCCTTGCTGTTCTAGCAGAGGACTTAAATGTAATTCCTAGAACCTATATGGGGGCCTTCAACTTTCTGCAATCCTATGTCACGGGTATCCAACACTGTCTTATGACCTCTATGGTCACCAGGTATGAGTGTTGTACAAATACACACATACAGGGAAGACATATAAACATATAAATTAGTAGAAGTGTCTAATAATAATAAAAAAATTAAGACAAAAATTGACTGCTGAAAGAAAGTGATCAATAGCCATAATCAGTTGTGATTAGTGTGAGTTACAAGAATGTGTGACAAGATATGCCTATTGCTGTAATAGTGACATAACTGTTATGGGTATAAAAACTGCTTTCCAGTTGGTATTAAAGTTCACACCACAGGAGGTTATGTATGTTTGGTATTGAAAATCTGCTTTAAAAGTACTTATGTTTGGGAAACTCTAAGTCCAGAGTAGATATGAGCTTACTACTGCAATTTTGCTAAACACAATATCAAACTGATTTCTACATTTCTAAATTTTTATTCCTATATTCATAGATTTGTGCAGCTCTCAGATCCTAATCGAGAAGTTTTATAGTATAGAGTACTATGATAAATGCTGAAACACAAAATTAGTCAAAGTACAGAGATTAAGTGTCTGTGAGATGCTCTGCCACAAGCAGGACATCATATCAAAACTCCTCCTCTCAGAACGAAGGAAGACCAGCAGAGAGGAACAAACAGAAAGAATGGAAGAGCAGAGAACTTATGAATATGACAGGATCTCTGAACTCATGAAACCGCAGCTGCTGTTCTTGCCTGCCCAAAACCAAGCCAGTCAATACTCCATCATGGAAAAGGGAGGGGTCTGTTCATAGTCTCCACCTTTACAAGTACGGAGATTTAGTTTTCTTTAATAACATGGTCCTCAGTAGGCCTATCATGCTCTAGTTTAAGGACCACACCTGTGAGTTTGTAGGTCGAACAAACTGAGCTTAGTGGGTTGTTTTGAAATTGAATTTTATGGGGGAAAATAGCTGTGCCTCATGACTGAATATGATACCTCATTGTAATGCAAGGCTCATCTCAATGTTTTTTTTTAACTGTGTTTTAACTTTAACAAATTATGTTTGTTGGTTGAGCTACTTTGTAGGCTCTCTTCGCAAAAAGAGAAATAGGATTGGTGACTTGGAATTGTAAAGACATAAGGCTTTTAAATTTTTAATAAATCTTTTAAATCACAATAAATCCCCCCAAAAAGTTGTGGTTTTCCCTTATCATTCAAGTATTGTATCCAAGACAAATACAACAGCCTGGCAAAATACATTTGGCATTTGCCCATGATTTTAATTGAACAGCAGAGGGGGCTGATTGACAGCTTCATAAACAACATGACAAAAAGTATCTGTAAAACAAAATACAGTGCTGTTCATGGATGTGGTCATAAGGTATATATAGCACTCAAAAATTAAAAATTAAGGAAAGATATGTATGTGTGTGTATGTGCATGTGTGTATGTCTGTGTGAGTGTGTTATGTGTGTATGTCTGTCTGTATGTATGATAATTTAGTTAGCTATGAAACCTGGTTTTCAGGTATTTTTATTTTGTTCCTTTTTGGGGGGATCTTCAAGAAAGGATTTTCCTTTGTAGCTCCTGGAACTAGCTCTTGTAGACCAGGCTGGCATCAAATTCACAGAGATCCCCCTGTCTCTACCTCCTGAGGGCTGGAATTAAACGTGTGTACCACCACTGCCCAGCTATTGTTTTAATTTTATAAAACTTTATATGTAGATTAATGTACCTAGATAATTCCCTTGGTTTTGCATATTTTCTTTATTTTCCATACTATATTATAAAACAATCATTTTCAAAAGCATGAAAGAGCTCACTTGAAGAATAATAGAAGTTCATAGCCTTCTACAAAAGTAATTTCCTAGAAGAATTTTATTCTCTTTATGTTAAACAGTTTTGGAATATAATTTGACTATTGCTATTTTCCAAAAAAGCGTCCATTGTATTTAAATGGTCATTCAATAAAGGAGTACAATGAGAAGCTTGAAATGATAAGTTGGGTTGAGGAAAGATCATTTAGGCTGGAAAGGTGATAAATGAAAAAATGTCCATGGATTTAAATATGGTCAATATTTGTTTGCAAATTTACATTATCTTTGTTTCTTGTCTTTTATAGCATAATACCAAAGAGTGGACCATTCATTTGACTTTATAACTTGTTCTACTTACCATTCATTTTCTGATCCATTAAACATTGCAGTTATATAATGACTTATTTCTTAAATACTTGTTACATACATTAAGAAATGTATTAATTTATTATCTTCTGATAACATCTTTATATAATTAACTTTTTCATTTATGCATGGATTTTGTTCTGCTTGCTGTTTTAAATATGGTTCAAAGCTGACTTTGAATTCATGGTATCCCTGACCCTCTGCTCTCAGTGATGATGGAGGCATAGGCCATTACTCTTGGTTCTGAGTTAGTTTTCATCTGATGGCAAGCTTTTTTTTTTTTTTCAAGACAGGGTTTCTCTGTAGGTTTTTGGTTCCTGTCCTGGAACTAGCTCTTCTAGACCAGGCTGGCCTCGATCTCACAGAGATCCGCCTGCCTCTGCCTCCTGAGTGCTGGGATTAAAGGCGTGTGCCACCACGGCCCGGCCTGATGGCAAATTTTAAAGTTTAAAGTTTCATGATGAATTAATTATCTAACAGACGATGAAGTCAACATTAACTACTCCCTGAACATACCAGTATTTTAAGAAGGTATTAATTTTCTTAGGACCACAAATGTAATTCATGCATTTAAAATGTTTGATGGAACTGGGTGTAGTGGCTCAGACCTCTAACCCCAGAACTTTATGAATGACAACAGTTAAAGACCATTTTGATCCATTTGGGAAGTGTTTATGTGCAACACTTATGTGCCTGGTGCCATCAGAGGTCAGAAGAGTTATCTGTTCCCCTGAAATGGAGTTTGAACAGCTGAAAACTGTCTTGTTGTTGCTGAAAAATGAACTTGAGTCTTCTACAAGGGAAATGAAGCTCTTATTGTTATGTCTCTATCATTGAAGGATTATGTACCACCGCATTGACAATATTATTTACCTACATACATTATACATTACTAATTTCCCATAAAGTTTATTTGAATACATCAACTGATTATTTGATAACATCTGTAAAGTATATCTGTTTCACGAATTCAAAGAAAATGGAATAAATATCCATTCCATTTATTTGGCATAGCTTATACAACATTTGGAATATCTTGGGCATTTTATTTTGGGAGTTTATCTTATTAATCACTTAATTATTTTTTTATTTTTCTCAGTCATATAAGAATGTATATTGTATCTATAAAAAGTCCTTAGTTTATTCTTGCATAAAATGCTACCTTTATAACCACTTTTCTCATTGCAATATTTACTTGCATTTTTACACTCCATAAGATAGCTTAGTAAAATGATTTCAACGGTTTCCATTTGAAGTGCAGTTTCAGGCTAACTCTGGAGTCAGAGAGAGCATCTCCAAGCAGACAGGTGTACAATGGGAGAGTATTATTCTCATCTCTGCAGAGCCCAGGCGACTTCTAGGTTATTATTGGCTTTAATTATCACTCGCATGAGCTGCGATATTCTTTACTGTTGGTGAAGCAGTACTCCGCAGAGTGTGAAATCTTTCTCTGCTTTTGAAAATACCCAAGAAATGAACTGAATCACTTCCAATCTGCTGCAACAACTGAACACCCACTGATAAGTACGAGCAAGGGGCAAATTTATCATCACCAATAGAAAATGGGCTTTTTGGAAGTGAGATTTGAGACATCTTGCTGGCTGCTTACTACCAGAGAAATCAGCTAAACCAAATCTACCTTCCTTTTAACTCACAGGCATTTTATTTTCCCTGATTGGTATTCAAGCTGATAAAAAGCAGTCTATTTTTATGTCTGCACTTTATTTAGTGATATAAAATTTAAACTCTAAAATATCAAGATAAATAGTTCTCATAGTTACAACCATTAACTCTCAGCCCCACTTTGCTCCACAATGCCTGCGTTTTTCCTTCCTTTAGCTGTTTCAAGTATAAATCAGACCCTTGGATTTTGAAAAGGCTTCATTCAGTTTTCTCCAGATGTGCAATGCTTAAAGTCTCATTTTTTTCCTCTTAAAGTAAAGCATCTATAAACACACAGCATAAAGACATATGCTATTCAGACCAAAATCAGTTCTCAGTGATTCATGTCTCAATACCACTCTAGGGTTTCAGTAGGTCCTTTGATTCTCATGCTAAAAGAGCAGTGATGTCCCTACTTGTTTTGCTACTTTGAATCTCTGAAGAAGAAAGAGAAGGCTTATGAAAGAAAGACTGAGAAAAAAAGGAACAGAACTCTACAAGACAGCAATGAGATATTTGCTATGCCTTGCTTTAATTACCTAGATATGAAAGGATTACTACAAACTAAGCAATAAAGATCATAAAAAATCAACAGTTTAAGTACATTAAATTCTGTATTTAATTTAGCAATTTAGTCTAAATTCATCAGTGTTATATTACAATAGTTTTCTCATTTAATTTTATTGAAAGTTTAGAGATTTTCTCTATCACAGTGTTTTCATTTCTAAAACCAAGAGCTATGACTGACTTATTACTACGTTAAAAATTCTACATTTGTTTGAGACGTATCAGGTAACTAGTGATATGGCAAAAGTGTATGAACACAAGATTGCCATTTACTGATGTTCAACGTTACCATTTCGTGTGTGTGACTGCAATTTTTAAATCTTGTTTTTCTTGAAATTATAGCTATGAGAACCATGAGGTAAATCAAATCAGAGAAAAACAATAACTGTGAAATCAGTTTCTTTTGCTTGGGTTGTCTTGTTTCTACAGATGTTGGAAATAGAAAACCCTGCAGAGGCTTTATAAGTGGCAGAGAACCTTGATCATAGGAAACAGGAGAATTTTTAACACTTTTCTCTTTATATAATGAATTTTTACTCTCAGTTTCTGAAGTTAGTGGACCTCATCATTAGGAAATAGTAGCTCTCAAAAGAGTAGAAGATAACGCTACATGGTTTAAATGCATAACAATTCATGACTATCCTAATTTGAGACTCATGAATATTCGGTATGATTTCTACTTTCCTATCCCCATTCTATCATACAGTTATATTTTAGTATACATTAAAACCTGGTGCTTCATGAAAATGAGGAGAGGGTATAACTTTCAGGAGTATGGAGAAGAATAAAGAAAAGAAAAATGAAAATAAGCAAGTGACCCCAAATCGAATCATTTTGCTTGAAAGATGCATACCAAGTGAATCCATAGAATATTTTCATAACTTTAACCGAACGTCTCTGTTTCTTAAAATGACAGTTCAACATACATTAAGTAAAGATTTGCAATTCAATACCACAATCACTTCAGAGTGAGGGCTTCTGTCAGTGATCCACGCTGTGTTCTCACAATAGTGGGTGTCCCTTTGCTAGCTTGTTAATACTAAACATGCAAATTGCCTCTGTGTTGTGGCACTGTGGGTCACCTGGAGACTTGCCATTTGTGCTATTATGATCAAAGCCAGAGCGAATTTCCTTCAAACCATATTTCTTAAGCTCAAGGGCATTATCCAGAAGCAGTGAAAATGACAAGGCACAAAGAATATGAGCAGAATGAACATACAGCAAAGGTGTTCAAAGGAATATGACTGAGATAAAAAAAAAACTGATTTTCTAAACCTGCCCAGTGATTCTGATGGTGCGGTATCTTTAAGTTTTAAAACACGTTGAGAAAGGGCGTGTGAATTGCTCTTCCAATTCTGTGGTACTTTTTATTTTTGAGAGAGAGAGAGAGAGAGAGAGAGAGAGAGAGAGAGAGAGAGAGAGAGAGAAATAAGAATATGACTAGACTGCATTTCCTTTTAAAATACTTTGAAACTTAGTCTAGGCGAAAGAAAAATGGCATGAAAATGTCAGCTGTGCTTATAAGATTTAGGGTGCATTGCTCAGAGATTTAGTTGCAGGCAGGTATCAGTAACCCAAGCAGTCGATTCCTTTCTATTTCATCGGCAGTGTGAACAATTTTAGACATGGATTATAGGACCAAGAATATGAACCCTTCTCTGATCGCTTACCATGACACTGAAGACATGTTAAAGTGTTTTTTGTTTAATGTATATGTCTATCTCTACACTGTCCTTCTAACAAGTGTGAGTTTGCCTAAATGTCACCCTTCAGGGAACCTTTTCAGATTCCCACCATCCAAGTGTACTAGTTTGAACTTCCATGTTGCTTTTATGAATACTTCTAAGGTATCCTTAAAAACAGCATGATCTACTGAGTGCTAAAGGGTTCTTAGCACTTGTCTGTGGGTTCTGGAACAACAGACATCACACCACAGTATCACTTTTATTCTTAACATACCACCACAGAGTTTACAACTATGTTATTAGCTCAATTAAATTTTCATTATGTCAATTTTGTATGAAAATGAATGCATTAGATAAATAGAATATTTCCATATTCCAATAACCGAACAAATATCATATGCAAAATTTTAGTAAGAAAAAAATTTTCTCTGACCTTATACAACTAATTGTATCATTTTTGTTATTATAAATGAAGCACTGTGTTGGGAGCAGTGAGACCCCAGATCCTGAATTTCTTGTAATCCCCTGATCTGAGTGCCTACAGCTGCTCTGAGCATAAGACCTTCAGGAGTTCCTGATGGCAGGAGAGTGGTTTCTGGTGGGTTTGGCTGGGGCGTGGCTATCTCTATATAGCTCTATATATCTCTGAACACAATAAAGGGGGCATTCTTAGGGAATTCAAGCATGACCCGTGTTGCTGTCTCTCTGTCTGTGTGTGTGTGTGTATTTTAAACTCCAGCCCCCTTGCCAGAAAATTGGAGGTCTCCACCAAGATACGGAGAAGTGGCAGCACTGCTTTTTAAATTTAAAATTAATCATTTTTTTTAATTTAAATGAACAAATTTAAAGGATATATTTGTTGTGTTTTCATTTATTTTTAGAAACATTTATTATTTTATATTTTTTGTTGGAAGATAAAATACAAACAGGACTTCTTGCCCTTTAAAAGGTTTTATAATTCCTTATTTGGAGAAGCAAATTATATCTGAATGGATTTAAAAGTTAATTTCTTATTAATTTAGACACTTATAATCTTCTACAGTAGATATTATTAAAATAGTTCAGTGAATAAAACTGCACTGAAAATTCATTTGACACAGTCAGAATGGCCAAGATCAATAAAACAAATGACAGTTGATATTGGCAAGGATGTGGAGGAAGAGGACCACTAATTTACCACTGGTGGGACAGTAAATATCAACAGTCACTAAGGAGATCAGTGTGATGCTTTCTTAGAAGGCAGCAAGTATATACTCTTTAACATCCAGCTATACCACTCTTGAAATTATACCCCAGGGATGCTTCATTCTACCACAGACATACGTACTCAGCCATACTGAACGCTGCTCTAATAAAAATAGTCAGACATTGGAAACGGCATAAATGTCCATCAATTGGTGAATCGAGAGTCTTTGTCTCATAATTTTTAAGGGAGGGCTGGTTTTCTTTCTTTTTTTTTATTTTAACCTTAGAAGGCCTTTGTGTGTATATAGTGGCTGACACTTCGTTTGCTTTTTTGTTTTTGTTTTTATGAGATACTTGTGTGTGAACATGTGTACCTCTGTCTATATATGTTTTTTCGTGTTTTTCCTGTTTGTTTTGACTTATGCCAGTTTGTTGCCTTTGTTTTAATTTGTTTATTTTATTTTATGATTGGTCTCTAGATTCCTGTTTGTTTTCTAATGAGGGAAAGTGTATGGATTTTGATAGCAGTGTAAGAGGGGAAGATCTAGAGTGAGTTAAGGGAAGATGGAACCCTAATCAGAATATTATGTACAAAAATAATCTATTTTCAGTAAAATAAAAATGGAGGAAAAGCAAAATAAATAAATAAATAAATGAAAATGTGGCTTAGCAGTTGCACGAAGATTCACTTAATTTTTAATTTTTATTGCAAATGAAATTTCTTGGAAGAGCATAACAAATTGTATAATTATTTATGGAAAGGAGAGAAAGGATGGCTCACTGTTGTGTTAGCATTCATACTAAAAGCATCTCTCTGTGAAAGTGATACTGTCTCACTAGGTTTGGTAGTACCCATCTTTAACCCAGTACTCCAGGAGCAGAGGCAGGCAGTTCTTTCTGAGTCTCAGGACAACCTAGTCTACAGAGAGAGCTCCCAGCCAGCTACAGCTATGCAATAAAAATATGTCTCAATAAATAAATTAGAATATTGAATCAGGGTGGTGGTGGCACACGCCTTTAATCTAAGTGCTCAGGAGGCAGAAGCAGGCAGATCTTTATGAGTTCGAGGCCAGCCTGGTCTACAAGGGCTAGTTCTGGGACAGGCTCCTGATTACAGAGAAACCTTGTCTTGAAAACCAAAATAAAAAATATTGCGATAGTGCCGAGTGGTGATGGCGCACGCCTTTAATCCCAGCACTTGGGAGGCAGAGGCAGGCGGATCTCTGTGAGTTCGAGACCAGCCTGGTCTACAAGAGCTAGTTCCAGGACAGGCTCCAAAACCACTGAGAAACCCTGTCTCGAAAAACCAAAAAAAAAAAAAAAAAAATTGCGATAAATATCTTAATAAAAACTGAAAAACTGTAAACATTTCATTTCTCAAACATTTAAAAATATTATAAGCACTAGTTACACAATAAACAAGTGAAGGAATAACAAATAGTAAAGTACAAAGAAATAATGGGAGACAGCAGATAGACATGCGTGTGTTTGTCTGTATACATATATATTACATAACTAGGATTCATTTATTTACATTACTAGAATCCTATCAAACCTTACAATCATAAAGTTCATCATAAAGTTTAGAAACTAAATTTGTCATAAACTTTAGAAAATAAACTTGCATTAATTTGCACTATGATAACATAAAAGTGTGTGTGGGGTGTGTGTGTGTGTGTGTAAAGATTTACCAGCATTCCCCTTTTAATTGAAATGGGATAGTAATAAAATCAATAACGGTAGAATATACTAAGAATTTAGGGAAGGCATTATAGTATTTTTTTAAATGTTCATGTGTATGTATGCTTTGCCTATCTGTATATCTGTGAACTATGTTATACCTGGTGCCCACATAAGTCAGAATGGGACATCAGACCGCCTGGAAATGGAGTTAAAGACAGTGAGCTGCCATGCTGATGTTTGGAAATGATCCCAGGACCTCTAGAAAAAAAGCAATTTTTTTTTTGACTGCTGAGACATCTTCCAGTCCCAGTGATATTTTCAATTGTGGACGAGTTCCAAATTTCTGGCTTAGGACCATGTATCTGTTGATTGATTCATTGTGTTTTGTTCCAGATAATTAACAGCTTTGAACCTGTTATTTCAGATTCAAACTTCTCAAAGCGTGTTGGTTATTAAAATAAGATATATAAATATATATATATATATAAAATTTATTTTAAATATTTATACAGATATTCAAATACGCAGTTTTTATCTTCTTTATAAGTGGGGATGTTTCTTATAAATGCTTTGTTTTCTAGTTTTCTTTTTGCTGCTGTAACCAAAGGCAACTAGCAGGAGAAAGGTTTTTTTCTTCTTACACTTCAGGTCATATTACATTACAAGGAAAGTTGAGACAGGACTACCTGATGTTCAGTGCAGCAGCACATTCAACCAGACAGTTTGTTTACTCGCAGCCAAGGAAGCATATTAAAAAAAAATAAAAGAATGAATTTTTTGCATTGCCTTGTTCTCTGCAATATTCAAAGTCTAATGTTTCACTAACTTTCGTGCGTACCCAGTATCCTCTCCCTGGGGATGGTGCTGACCGTCCAAGACTGGGACTTCACATATCACTTAATAATCAAGACAGTTCTTCAATGCCCACAGTCTCATCTGATCTAGACAATCCCATAATTGAGGCTGTCATTTCAGATGACTATAGACTGTGCCCAGATGATTCTAAAAGCTAATTAGGAGCTTTTAACATGACCCAAATTACATGATTTTGTCATTGTCCGAAAGAAAATGCTGACAGAAAAAGTACAGTTTACTATACACACCTAAGGAGTCCATTACAAGTTTTAGATCACACCCCTCTACAGCATGCTGCTGTCCTGAATACTTTAGGTAATTGTAAGACCATGCTGTTTACAAGCATGTCTAAATATAGAAAACAATAAACATAGTGATCACTGGGAATGTTCAGCTCTGCTTTGTTATGATACCGCCATTGTATGAGCAGTACCTTTCTGGCTACACATTTTTATGTGTCACATGACAACACACACAAATACAACACACGTGACTCAGCATGTAGAAAACCAGCAGATCTGGGTATGAGGAAGTGTGGACTAAGGACTGTGTAATCACGTTGACTGGGTTTGTATTCATCTTGACTCCTTGCTATGGGTAAAGTCAAAGCATAGGATTGTTCTGTGTCTTTATTTCTTTGTCTATAAATATGATCCCATTATATACACTGTTATAAGATTTGAGAAATACTTTCAAGGTCACATAAAAATCCCTGTACCTGTGTCAGCCAGCGCTTTTGGTGATGGGTAGAAATCGTGGCCACTACAAGTTATACAATAGAAAAAGCCTTGGTTGGCAATAATAGAACTTGGACCAAAAGTCAATAATAAAAGACAGCTAGACAAGAAAATAAAGTCATATTAAATAAGGCATAAGGGAGAAAAGCTTATCAATTGACCAAAAGGAACATTAGTACAAATTACTATTATAAAGTGTAAAAAAAAATTAAATGCTTTGTTTAAAAAAATACAATAAATTAAAGTTGTATCCTTCTTAAACCACTACAGAAAAGTTTTAAGGGTAAAAATCCCACAAACATGGAAAAACTAACGATTTTCTGCACAAAAGCATTTCTGTTTATTTAACCTGGCTTTTTCCTATCATAGGGCAGTTGATAATCTGGGCTGGGTAACTCTTTGTTGTGGGGGTTTACTTATTCAATGATCAGATATACAACAGCCTTATTATTCTCTATAAAGGACATCAGTAGAACCACTACATTTATAACAACTGAAATAGTATTCTGCGATTGGCAAATGACTTGAGATAGGAGGAGGTATTAGTTCCTAGGAAGAATCACAATCCTTCCCAGATAACAAAATCATGTCTGCTCCGAATACCAGCTGAGCAGTTAAGCGGAGATCTCAACACTGTTATTTTCTCCTCGGTTCCTCTAATGAGTGTGCCAAGATTACCCCTTTTAAATACTAAATATCCTTTCACACCCAAAAATCACAATACCACTGTATTTTGTTTCTGTTTTTTTTCAGGAGTATTTTATTTTGTTTATTTCTGTTTTACTTTTACTAAGCCTTTTTATTATTATATAATTCTGTATAGAATACTCACATATCTATCATTAAGCTTCTCCACATTCTGCCAGCCGTGAATGCATGAGCCAGATTTCTGCAATCAGGAAATAATAGATTCGGAAGTACATCTGAACTTTTGTATGTGTTATTCTTACCTGTATGTGGGGCCATAAGGCACATGACCTTATAAATAAGTCAGATAAATGTTTCCCATCATATCAAGTTTAAAGACAAGGGAACATTCACTATTTGAATTACAACTTACTTAACATTTTTTGTGCTACATCTTTTTACACTTCATGAAATAAACATTCTAGAGACAACATTAATTTATAATTAACAGCTGTATCCTATACTTTTCCGAGAAGTAATATTCAAAAGATAAAGAAGTCATAAAAAGACAGTAGTCAATGAAAGCAGAAAAATCAATCAATAAGATTGTGGGTTTGCCACAAACACCCAGGAGAGACCATCCCTACTTACCAACCAAATACTACCTGACTAATACATGCGAGTGATAAAATAACGTTAGAACTCTTCATTCAACACTATCTTGTTTAGAGTACTATTCTCTTTTGTCCAGTTCATTATTAAATTGTTCTCATTGCACGATGTAAAATATTTTAAGAGGCATTGTAGGGACCACAGATTTATAGAAGCTTATTTTACAACATCAAAACCCCTCAATGAAATGCTGAAATTTTCTGTTAGTATTCCTTCATCGTCCGAGTCTCATAGTAAAGCCCAATCTTTTCTTCTAATTCCACACAAAAGTCATTTTATCAAGTGTTTTCCTTAAGTCAGTCTCTATTACCAGACACTGATTCTCAGCAGTGCACCTGCATCTGCTGCCATAGTATGAAGCCTTTGTCGGTCGAGTTCCTTGTGATGATCACGTTTAGCACTCAATAGATTATTCTGACCCTCCATCAGTTTATACTGACATAAAATGTGAACAAATTGTAGGCCAGGCTTTTTCCCACAGGACTGATCAACATATTTTTATGGGCAAATAACCATGGCATCTGTTTGAACAGCACATATAATGAATTAGCAATTAAACACAGAACTTTAAATGGTGAGTATTTTATTCTATACTCTATAATCCTTTAAAACACTTTATTGTGTTTCATATCTTTTAAAAAAATAGGATACTTTATATAGCTGCTGCAAAGGCACAAGACACACTGCCATAATGGTAACTTTGAAAATCCAATCGTGAAAAAAATTTCAAGGATGAATATAAATTCACTAATTTGAAGACCCCTAGGGAAAGGAAAAATGATTTCAGAATGAAATTATTATTCTCTGTTTTTCCATTGCTCAAATTACTATCTAGTAAATGGAAATAATGGGTAGTGACCTCCAATTAAAAAAAAACAGGCAAAATAGTTTATAATAACGTTCACAGTACACTCATTTTCACTCCCAAGTTCATTGTCTTAAACGTCTATAGTTTACAAAACAACCATTTAGCTAGTTCTATTTGTTTACCTAAAAATTTTCTTTCACTTTTCCTTCACAACTGATTAAAATTTCACTGTATATGTGTGCCTTATTTGTATTATCCACCCATCAGCTGATGAACATTGCAGGCTGTTTCTACCATTTTCTAGTTGTATGATGGCCAGCTTCACAGAACAGAACTCATTCCTGGTACTCTAAACTGAGACATACTCTCCTGGCTGAGAGATCATAGACCATAAGGGTAAACCTGATGCTATTATTTTGCTTAATGGACACAGTATCAAATTGCCTTTTGGATAGCTATCCAGATACCCATAGATTTGTGCAGCTGTCAGCCCTCATCTGAGAAGTTTGTGTTTACAGTGACAGACAGTTAATAACGGGACTCATAACAAGGAAGAGTGCAGGAAATACGTTACTGTGATTTCTAAACATGACCCCATATCCTCAAGCCTCTGAAAAAAAAATCACAGAACAGGGACGAAAAAGAATGCAAGAATCAAAGGCAGGGACCACTTCAGCTGAACAGTGTTTTCTGGAAATAAAAGTAGAATTGGAATCATCAGCTCATGGTGCCTGTGGTTAATTAGTTAAGACCTATGCAAAATCAATTCAGTTAGCATTCTATCATGGAGCATGAATGTATTCCCAAAGTACCACTCCCAGCTTAGAGCTATTGGCGGCTGATGGCTTTAGGGTTTGGAGAATCAAACTTCTTCAAGGATGTAGCTGCTGGTATGATAGCCATACTCCTGTGAACGGTCTGCACTCTTGCACATACAGGAAGTACAGGCAGTTTTGAGCTGCCATATAAAACTGGGACAAAAACATTGATCCTTTGCTAGAACACCAAATACTCTTAATCTCTAACCATCTACCATCTGTAAACATGCCTTCTATAGACGACACTAGTTCACCTGCTTTAATGGGCTAGATTAGGTGACTATCAAAGATCTTTATTTTACATTGTTTGTCTTGAAAATCAATATCTTAAAGAATATGATAGGCGGTCCTGCTGTTTTAGTTACGATTTATTTTTGAAATGACATTTTACAATAGAGTTTATTTCCCTAACATATTTATAAATGAAAAGAATACATAGAAATATCACCAGAAAAAAAAGACTTTCATATCCTTTCAAGTCAAACATTCTTCATACTAAAAACTGAAAACTCTGTGAAAGAACTATAGCAATAGGCTTCAACATATCATTTCTTTTTTTTATCATAGAATCTATGAGCAAGAGTTTATTTTCACCTTTTTTTCTTTTTTATGACTTTTATTTATTTTTTTTCCATTTTATTTTATTTATTTTATTTTTCTCCATTAACAGCTTCAACTGGGTGTGAGGCAACAGAACCATTCCCAGCACAACCATGGGTGTGGGGTTCCCCGCAGTCTCCCCAGGGCGATGGTTCCTGCAATGATCTCTAGGGGGAAACAGCTCCCAACAGATCCCCTCCCCCCTCCCATACAAAGGCAGGCAGCTATCACGTGGAGAGCACCAGTCAGAGTCAACCATGGTGTCAGACCAAAGGAGAAGGGACTGAGACAAGGAGAGACCCTCCTCTCGAGTGGTGAAGCAATCCACCTCTCCTGGGAACAGAGGGGTGCCCGATGACTCCTAGGTCGAGTGGGGACCAGGCCTATTTTCTTTCCCCCTTACCCGTCCTAGGGTTCCCAGGGCCCTGCCTTAGGTTGGGGGATTATCCTGCCATAAGTCGCCCGTCCTTGGAGCTCCTCAAATAAAGGGCATCTAGCAGGATTAAAGTAAGCAGATCACAGGGCACCCTGTCTTAGGCCATGTGGAGAGCTCCCTCATACCTGTACCGTGCCATGTTGAGCCGGTTTCTACAACCTCTGTATGGTGTGCTATTCAGGCGATGATCCACATGGCAAGAGACCAGGTAACTTAATCCATTATGCGAGAACAGGCGGAATGTCCCCCAAACTTGAAACATGAGAAACTATGTCTTGTCAGACAGGAAATACAATAAAAACATCCTGTGAAGTTGAACACTGGGGAGTGATGCCCACACAGGTGGGCTCTGAATTTTCATTTCGTTTTACGCTCTTCCTTATAGCTGGAATACATTTTTCTGTGGTGCCATGGAGGAGAAGCAGATACAGTATAGCCCTAATGTTTGGTACTTTTATGATAAAATATTTTATATTAGACATTTTCCCCCCACAACATCATTAAATTTGTTGCAGAATTGCTATGGGCTTAATACAAATTTAGAAAGCAAGAGAAAAACATATTGCTCCACATGCTATTCCATCAACTGTCAACCACCAGCAAGAAAGCTAATGGCAAAATGCCTTTCCCTTTCAAACTCAGTTCACTTAGAAAATACATTTGACCCTCTCAAGTCTTTCAGTCTTTCTTTCCAAATACCGATTACAACGCTTATTTAAATGATATTTTTATTATTAAAATCTTGATGAGATTTTTATTAAAAGGCTAATGTGGGTTGAAGGACTATAATAACAGAGACAGTGGGTGCCACTATTTATAAAACAAACAAAAGAGTTTTATATTTAAAAAGGTTGGGGAAGCTCAGAGTCAAACAAAATAAAATAGGTCTCTTTACCATGAAATATGCGTAGCCTTTAGTATGCTAATTTGTATTGTGTCTCTCCAAGGTATAGAAAAGAGCATTTGTCAAAAAAGCACCATGGAACCTTTTTCTTGTTTCTCCCCCCACCCTCGCCTTTGGTAGCTATTTTATATTTATTTCTCATTGAAAAATTTCAAAATTATTAGGCTATGTATGTTTTAAAATTGCAGACATGTGTATGTGGTATGTGCAGTACAGAAGAGGGTGTCAGATCCCATGGAACTGGAGTTATGGTAGATATGAGCCACCCAGTGTAGGTCCTGGGAACTGAATCCGGGCCCCCTGAAATAGCAACAAGTGTTTTTAACCACTTAGTGATGGTTAATCTCAGGATTTCAATTTTTAAGAAAATTTGGCTCTTCTCAGGTTGTAAATGGCTAATCAATAAGCTATTAAGAGTTTATTAAAAGCAAAACTGTCTTTAAAGCACAATTTCATAGAAAATGATAATTCAATTGTAAATGTTTTTCTGATTTATTTTATTTTATTTTTTAAATGAAGAAAAATAAATTATGTTTTTTTTTATTTTACATACCAATCCCAGTTCCTACTCCCTACCCTCCTCTCATTCCCTTCACCTACTCCCCAACCAACCTCCATCCATTTCTCAGAGAGGGTAAGGCACATTGCTTTGGGGAAAATCTAAGGCTCTCCCTACTATATCTAGGCTGGGCGAGGTATCCATTCAAAGATAATAGGCTCTCAAAAAGCCAGTACAAGCATTAGGGATAAATCCTGGTGCCACTGCCAGTGGCCCCGCAGTCAGAGGGTCTAGTTCAAACCTATTTTATGGTTCCTTCCCTATCTGGCTGGAGTTGGTGAGCTCCATTAGCTCAGGTAAACTGTTTCAGTGGGTATCTCCACCATGGTCTTGCCTTCTTTGCTCATATACTCACTCCTCCCACTCTTCAACTGGTCTTTGGAAACTCCAGTGCTCCATGGTGGGTTTCCATCAGATGCTGGATGAAGGTTCTATGATGATATTTAAGATAGTCATTCATCAGTCTGACTACAGGGCCAAGGCCAGTTCGGACACTTTCTCCTCTATTGTTTAGGGTCTTAGCTGGGGTCATCCTTGTGGATTTCTGGGAATTTCTCTAGAGCCAGGTGTTTCTTGCTAGCCCCATAATGGCTCCCTCAATAAAAATATCGCTTTCCTTGCTCTCATCTCTGTCCTTCCGCCATCTCGACTATGCTGTTCCCTCGAGTTCTCCTCCACCCTCCCTTTTCCCTCCTCTTTCCCTTTGACCATCCCTTCTCCCCCTTCACCCATGTTCCCAATTTTGTCCAACAATCCTGTCTATTCCCCTTTCCAGATGAATCTATGTATGTTTTTCTTAGGGTTCACCTTGTTCCTTAGCTTCTCTAGGATCATGAACAATAGGCTCAATATCCTTTGCTATCCACTTATGAATGAGTACATGCCATGTTCATCTTTTTGGGTCTGGGTTACTCAGGATGTATTTTCTAATTTTATCCATTTGTATGCAAATTTCAAGATGTCATTGTTTTTTTTTTTTTTTTTTTTTTTTTTTTTTTTTTTACTGTTGAGTAGTACTCTAATGTGTAAATATGCCACATTTTCTTTACCCATTCTTCAGTTTAGGGACATTTGGGTTATAATATTGACTACAGTTTACCCCTAATACATTTTTTTAAATATAAGTATCTATTCATTTTTATGTATAATTTTTATGCTGACAACTATGTAAATATACAACACAGGAAAATATCTAATCACATAGAAATACCCTTCCATATTCAGTGTAAACAACTTAACTAAAATTTCAATGTAATCACATGCACATAAATGTTTAGCTAACTAGTAATTATAGCATAATTATCACCATGTTCATGATGAAAGTAAATAAGCAAAGATATTTTCAATAGATTTAGAATCACAAATCTGTTTTGCATATTAATTATAGCTAATTTCAAAGGTTAATTACAAACACAGTTTTAACCCCTAAGATATATACTTAACACTTACTCAAAAAATATAATAAGCTTTTTAACCAATAAGATAAAAAGATCTATGAAAAATTATGTGTTTAGAGACAGAAAATTAATGTTTACTTCCTGTGCATGATGTGACTGAATAAAAATGATTGTAAATGAAAAAGTTCATCTCTGATGAACTAGTGTCTAACTATGAATGTCAATATGCTTTCTAAATTTTAGAGTCCAAAAATACATGCTCTGCAATATTGGACACAATTTTACCATATTATACTTAAATATTCTAATGTCAAAAGTAGACCTGTGTCAAAAATATGTAGGAAATATAAAGGTTGAATTTTCTTTTAATTATCTGAATAATTCTTTTGAAGAATTATTAGGGTTGCCAAAGTCAATAAACTCACAAGGACAGTTCCAGTATTAAGAACACAGATTTCTAAACAGCAAGCACGAGAGAAATTACACATAATTTTAAACCTATGGTATGCTTTGAGGTAGAATTTATAGAAAGCACTTGTAGACTTTTGTTTTACAAATATTTTTAAGAATTTTCTATAACCAGTGAAGTCCATTAGAATGTGGAGGACATTGAACCTTGACTGATGTTGAACACAAATGAAGAATACTTGTTAACAGAATTTATAATCCTCACTTCCAAATGCTGTGAATGTTTAATGAAAATAAACTGAAGTATCTTTATTAATGTTGTTTAAATATTCCAGAAGCTTAATTTTATTAATATTAAATGAGATATTTAAAAAATCAGACCAATGATTTTTTTTGTGAACAGTTGCTTCATTATTGAAGAGACAAGGGTATTTTAAAATTATTCAGTGGTAGTTTCTATAGCTAATCCCTAAGAATGCAAAAATTTGTATAGATTTGGTATCATATCTACTTGTAATTAGTTTCTGCTTCTCAGGCATGCATACATGTACACACAGATACAGATACATGAATATGCTCTATTCATACATTCATAACATGAAGACACACATACACACTTTTTCTAGGCATTTTGAAAATACTGTTTGCTGATTCTGACTTCTTACAGAACCATAGGCTGACCTGGTCTGGAAAGTCCTTCTGTATATATGCTGCTTTTATTGGTTAATGAATAAGGCTGTTTTAAGCCAATGGTTTAACAAAGTAAAGCCATGAGTGAAATCCAAACAGAGATGTAGAGAGAGAGAAGGCAGAGTCGAGGAGAAGCCATGGAGCTGCCATAGGAGACAGATGCAACACAGAAACTTACATATAGGCCACAACCATGTGGCAATACACAAGTTAATAGAACTGAGTTAATTAAAGATATAAGAGCTAGCTAGCAATACACTTAAGCTACTGGCCAAATAGTGTTGTAATAATACATTTCTGTGTTGTCAGGGTGGCCAGGAAATGAATGAACAGCCTCTGCCAATACTGGCCAATACCAGGACCTTCTGAAGATAGGTTGTCTGTTTACATAAAAAAAAACAGTTATCTTCCATATTAGTATAAGTTAATTATACTAGTTAAAATATCCCAAATTACGAATAAGTAAGAAACACATTTTGGATTCAAATAAAATTCACAGGACAAATATATCCAATATAGAGAACATTAAAAAGGGAATTGAATGACTCTGTGCATGGATGTTTGTCGCTCTGTGTATAATTTTATATAAGTAATTGTCTTTAAATTCAATTAAGATTTAATAGAAATATTATTTAAAGGCTTTTAATGTTACTGTTTTGCTTATAGGTATGGCTGTGTATCACTTGAATGCCTAGTACCCACGTATGCCAATAAAACAAGTTAGATTCCCTGTAACTGGAGTTAGAGATGGTTGTGATCTGCTATATGGGTTTTGGGGACTAAACCTTGGTCCTCCAAAAGAGTAATAGGTGCTCTTAACTGCTGAAGCATATCTTTAGTTCCCAATAATAGTTTAAAATTTCAACTACTGGGTAAAATAATGAACTCTATTTAGTGCATGTGTTTGAAGGGTGATATTTTTAATCCAGACTATATTGACAAGGGAATCCCAAAATATTTATCTTTGATGAAAAGTGATAAGAGAGTGTCTCTCAATGTTTCAATTTTTACAGAATTTCAGGATTCCTTGAGGAACCTGAAGTCTGAGGTCTCTTGAGAAAGGAATGGTGTGATGATAGTACTCTACATGTGTTATAGCAAAGTGTTTTTAAAACACATTCTGAATAAATGAACATTATCAGTAATCTGAATGAAACCCTATGGGGAGAAAATTCAGTTCTGCAACAAATAAAATCCTGGACATAAAAATGCAGAGAAACCATGATCTCATAAGCTGAGTATGATGTCTTTTCAGAAGGCTAATTTCTGGTTAAAGACGAGTCTTCCAAAGACAAGAGGATCACTAAGTATATTATAAATCAAAGTTTGTATATATTTTTAAACACAGCAGAAAAAGATAAAAGGAAAGTCACTTTGGAAAATTTACTACAACATAGTAGTATCTGAAAATAAGAAAAGATCCCATTGCTATTTAGGCATACTGGCTAGCGACCTTTCCAGAACTGCGGCCCATGGATACAAGCATAAACTGAGGAGAGACACAGAACAGCATTAATCACCCGAAATAATTTTGCCACTGTTCAGAAACTGGAAAATAAATATTTTTCCTGTCAATAATTTGATGAATGACAAATCATTAACAATGTTCGAAATAATAATTTTGGGAGAGTTAGGCTATATACATCTTTCATACCAGGAGAGATGGCACCAAGCTGATGAGAAACATTAATTACAAAGGGCTGATAGCTATTGTCTTTCAGATGGATGTACACTCTATGAAGTTCAGATAGTCTGTTTCTGTTTCCACAGGAGTTCATGTGATCCCTTTTTATTTTTCTCTTTTTCTCATTAAAAAATATTTTTATACAATTTATTCTGATTACAGTTTCCCCTCCTCTAACTCCTCCAATATTCTCCCCACCATCCCTTCCAACCATATCCATACACTTCCTATCTTTTAAGAGAAAACAAGCATGTATCTGGTCAATAGTAATAAAATAAAATAATGGCAAACAAAAGCAGACAAACCAAGATAGGATAAAAACAAACAAAAGCGGGGGGGGGAGTACAAGAAACATATATTGAGAAACACAATTTGCACATACAGGAATCTCTTGAAAAAACAAAACAGATAGTCATGACATAAACCCTAAAGGGAGAGAGAGACAGAAAGAGATAACATTATGAGACAAAGAAGTCCCAAAAATGCCATTGAGTTTGTTTTGTGTTTGCTATTTCCCATGGGACACGTAGGCTACACTTAAAAGTGGTTTGTAACACCAGTGAGACTCTTTTGGAGAAAATTAGTAGTTTCATTTGTAAGTCGCAATCAGCTGAAGATAGTTTCTAGTTTAGAGATGGGAATTTTAGCCCATTCTTCTCTCAGTGCAAGGATCCCAACCCATGCAGATTCTGGCATGCCCTGGGCATGCTCCTAGAGTTTGCATGAATTCATATCGCACAGGTTCTGCTGTATTTACAGAGCTGTGTTTTATCACTAACCTTGATCCCTTCAGACTCTTAGTGTTCCACCATCTCTCCCATAGAGATAACTGGGCCTGGGGGGGTGGATTTGATGGGATCATCCCCTTTAGAACTCAATGTGCCCTTTTCCTCACTTCCTGCACACTGTTCTACCATGCATCTCTATATTTGCTCTTATCTCATGCAGGAGTAAACTTCTCCGATATCGGCCGAGTAAGTACTGATACAAGTGTAGTAGAATGTTGTTAGAAGCCATTTTATTGTTGTATTCCTGTAGCAGAACAGTGGTAATCAGTTTTCTCCTAGAAACATGGCCTATCTACTCACAGGTTCTTGGACACCAGAGATTTGTCACGAATAAGTTTTATCTCATGGAGTGGGGCTCAAGACAGATAAGGTGGTAGGTTACTTCTACAGCTTTGGTGCCACGCTTGCATGAGCACATCTTGCAAGCAAGTCACAATTGTAGACCAAGAGTTTGTAGCTGGATTGTTGTTTACCTTGCTCTTGTGGTAGCATGCAGGGTACCCATCAGCACCATGAACACTAGTACATAGTGGCAAAGGCTCTAGCAGGGAGCCTGATTCACTGCTCCATGTTCAATGAGTTGTATAGATGCTGTTCTAAGCAATAGCACCTTACTGTCAATTTATGGAGAGCATCCAATATCCTTGGCAATTTACTGGTTTCTTTTGGTGTTTTCATGCGACCCATTTGGCCAAAATTGTGATTAGATGTAACCTCTCCTGGCACTAAATCCTAATTTTGTAATAAGAGATGTCCACAGCAGAAAAAAAAATGGCATCTTGGATTTTGCAGGCAAATGGATGGAGCTAGAAAACATCATTTTGAGTGAGGTAACCCAGACCCAGAAAGACAGTTACCACATGTACTCACTCATTAGTGGTTTTTAAACATAAAGCAAAGAGAACCAGAACAAATCATAATCCCAGAGAACCTAGACAACAATGAGGATCCTAAGAGAGACATACATAGATCTAATCTATATGGGAAGTAGAGCAAGACAAGATCTCCTGAGTAGACTGGGTGCATAGGGACCTTGGGAGAGGGTTGAAGGAGAGGGGAGAGGCAGGGACGGGAGCAGAGAAAAATGTAGAGCTCACTAAAAATCAATAAAAAAATTAACATAGACAAAGCAGAGAGAGAGAGATATCTGATTGGGGCTCCATCTTCTCTATTATTTGGCAATTTTATTTAAATCATCTTAGTGCATGCATATATTAGGAAGCTTCTACCATTTTAGGTTGACATATGACTGACTCTTAGTTTTAGATTTCCTTTCCCACATTTCCACCCTTATTGTCTTTGCTACCTCCTTTTTGATTCTCCTGATACTGCTCCCCAATCTGTATCTTCTATTTCCCTTCCCTTTGGAGATCTATTCCTCACCCCAGCCACTTATTTTATAACTAATCTTGTGGTTACAGAGACTTAGCAGCCAACATCCAGAAATAAGGGAATGCAGATGTATTTGTCTTTCCAGGTCTAGGTTATTTCACAATGATTTTTTATAGTTCAATCTATATACATGATTTCATTTTTCTAATAGCGGAGTGATATGCTATTATTTTATTTTAACTATTCATCCACTAACAGACACACAGACTATTTCCAATTTTGAATAATTATTTATGGATCAGAGATGATCATGGTTAAGAGAGTATGTCTGAAATAAAATGTAGAGCCCTTTGATATTTGCCCAAGAGCAGAATAACTGAATCTAGATTTAGATCAATTTCCATCTTCTCAAGAAACTGCCACACTAATTTCAATAGTGACTGTACAAGTCTGTAATCACACCAGGAATGTATGATGTTCCCCGCACTCTACAACTTCACCAACATGAGTTGTCAGTTGTTTTAATAATCTAGGCAATTCTGACAGGGTTTAGAAGAAATCTCATAGTAGTTTTGATTTGCATTTCCCTCATGACTGCCGATGCTAAACATTACTTTAAGTGTTTCTCAGTCATATGTGTTTCCTCTTTTGAGAATTCTCTGCTTAGATCTATAATCCACTTATAATTGGGTTATTTGTTTTCATGATGCTCAATTTGCTGAATTCTTTATATATTCTTTAATATTAATCCTCCCCCACATGAGTAGCTGTTAAAAATATTTCCCATCCTGTAGGGTACATATTTTTCTGAATGATGAATGGCATGCTTTGTCAAACAGATGCTCCTCAGCTTCACGAGGTTCCAATTATTATCTGTTAGAATCAATGCCTGTATTATCAGTGATCCTTTCCAAAAGTCTTTTCCTGTGCCAATAAGTTCAAGACTATTCTACACTTTTTCTTCTGACAGATTAAGTGGATCAGGTCTTATGTTGAGGTCTTTGGTGTCATTACCCAACTGGACCTAGTAGATACTTACAAAATATTTCACTCTCACACAAATTTGGCTCATAGAACTTTCTCTAGAATTATCTATATTCAATCAATGGCAGTAACAGCAGAAAGTTTATAAACTTATGGAAACAGAACAACTCTCTACTTTAAGAAAAATAAGTCACTACATAATTAAGAAACTTAGAACATTTTAGAATTAAATGTAAATGAAAAGTACTGAAACCTATGGGCTAATGAAGTTTGTTCTAAGACAAAGTTCATAAAACAAAGTATCTACATAAAAATCATTTAAGAGATTTCATATTACTAAGTAGTGGCACACATGAAAACTTTAGAACAAAAAGAAGAATCAACATCCAAAAGTAGTATTAGACAAGAAATAGTCAAACTCAGGGTTGAAATCAATAAAATAGGAAGAAACAATACAAAAAATCAATAAAATGAAGAGTTGGTTATTTGGGAAAATCAATAGGATGGATAAACCCTTTGCTAAATTAACTAAAAGACAGAGGAGTGATATCCAAATGAGGAAAATTGGAGACCAAAAAGAAACCTAACAAAAGACAAAGAGCACAGCTAGAGAACAGTAAGAATAAACTTTTAAAAGCCATATGCCACCAAATTGGAAAATCTGAAAAGAAATGGATATTTTTCTTTAGATATACCTCTATCCAGATTTAATCAAGATCAGAGAAGCAATATAAGCAGACCTATATCCCCAATAAAATAGAAGCAGTAATAACAGTCTCCTAACAGCAAAACAAAATAAAAAAAACCCACAGGAATACATAGGTTATACACAGAATTCTACTAGGTTTTCAAATAATTGATATCAATAACCTACAAATTATTTCACAAAATAGAAATAAAAGAAACTTTACTAAATATTTTTTTAAAGCTACCATTTCTCTATTACTTAAACCACATAGAAAGAGCATACCAACATAGAAAGAGAATTATAGGCCAATTTCCCTTATGAAGATAGATACAAAAATTCTCAATAAAATACTTACAAAATTAATACAAAAAGCCATCAAAAAACGTACACCATGATCAAGTAGACTCTATCCCATTAATGAAAAGATTCTTATTAAGTCAACTGCTAAATGTAATCCACAATATAAACAGACTGAAAGACAAAGCCTACATGATCATCTAATTAGATTCAGAAAAGAATTTTGACAAAACGCAACACCCATTCATAATAAAAGTGCTGGAGAGACTAACAAGGCAAGGGACATATCTCAAAATGATAGAGTTAATGTACAATTAGCCCACAGCAAACATCAAACTAAATGGAAACACTAACAAGACAGTTGCCCACTCTCCCCATGCCTATTCAATATAGTACTTGAAGTCTTAGAGCAGTAAGACAATGAATGATATCAAGACGATAAAAATAGGAAGGAAAAATTCAATTTATCTTTATTTAATGCATAATTGTACACATATTTCTACCTAAAACTTCTGCCAGGAAACTCCTACAGGTGACAAACACTTTCAGCCAAGTAATGGGATACAAAATTAATACACAGAAATCAGTATCTTTCCTATATACAAATGAAACATGGATAGAGAAAGAAATCAGAGAAACAATATCTTTCACAATACCCTAAAGATATTAAATGTATTGAGATAGATCTAACCAAGCAAGTGAAAGACTTCTGTTATGCAACTTTAAAACATTGAAGAAAAAAATTAAGAAGGTATCAGAAGATGGAAAGATCTCTCATGTTTGTGGTTCTGTCAGGTATTTATCATAAAAATTGGTAATTCTACCAAAATTAATCTACAGAGTCAATGCAATCTCCATCAAAATTCCAACACAACTCTTTCCAGATCTTGAAAAAATAATTTTCAACTTCAAATAAAAACTCAAAAAACTCAGGATATCCAAAACCATCTTAAATAAGAAAAGTTCTGGAATTATTACAATCCACAACCTCAACTTGTACCCCAGAGTCATAGTAACCAAAGCAATATGGACTTGGACACAAAATAGACATGTTGTTCAATGGAATTGAATGTAATAGCCGGATGTAAGTAAACACATTTACATACACCTGATGTTTGTTAACGAATCTGAAATATACATTAGAAAAAGACATCTTCAACAATGCTGCTGTTCAGACAGAATGACTGCATATAAAACAATACAAATAGATCCATACGTATCATTTTGTACAAAATCAACTCCAAATACAACAATTTTACTCCTGCTCTTTAATGCAAGACAGGATATATGTCAGGATTGGATTGGGCTCCTCTAACAATTTGCATCATCATCATCATCCTGAAATTTAAATGGAAAATATAACAAACATCTTCTGTTTGAGGAAGAGAATGAAACAGTAATAAATATAGGATAAGGATGCCATGATGTAGGCTATCGGTATTTATGTAAAATGACAATTGTTATCAAGTACAATTCAGCTTTTCTTCAACTAAAATTTAGTGTTTTTACACTACTGTCCAAGCTCACTGCTCAGTTGGCATCACTGTGATTTTCTGGAATGCCAACTCATACCAAACCTGTACAAAGTTAACTGTTCTAATTCACAAAACGCAAGCTTTTAGCATTGTGCTTAATAGTGTGAGACATCACAATTTCATCTGAATAAGTCTCCTTGATATTCCTAAGAAGAAAGCAAAACAGGGATTTTTCTAGCAACTTTCCAGGATCGGATTTCTAATGCACTAGAAATAATCTTAAAAGTTTCAAACTCAGATATTTGTCTAAGTATAAAATGTAACTATAGTTTTCTTACTACCGGATAAGATATGCTCAGATAAAACTTAGCACTTGGGAAATTTCAACATGATTTAGTTTGCTGATTTCTGAGTTACCTCATCATCTGAACATGAAATTTCAAACTAATTTTCTCGAGGTAAAATTTGCATTTTTATATGATGATTCCATTTTATCCTCTTCTGCATGTGTTCTTGACTTATTATGTACAATTTGATTATATACTTCCCCATGGACTTTGAAATACCTTCATTTTTCAATGGGTATGACTTTTCTGGACACCCCTTCTACTTTCTCACCTTGTTTTAGATTATTAAATGTCATAAGACATACCATTTTTCTTTTAAGTCATTTCCTCCAGGGTATTAGTTCCCATTCTCTTATCACATCAAGGAAAGCTTTCAACACATTAGATTCATTGAAAATCTTACATGTAAGTGAAATTTTATCAGATATATGGGAAGGTCTTACTGATATTTCACATATATCATGACATGATTCAATATACAAAATATTACCTATGATTAATATTTTCTACAGGTTAATTTTTTATGTTTTAAAATATTACCTAACCTTTCTTAAATATAATGTAAAGATGTATTATTTTCTGATTTTTAAGTTAATAAAGACAATTTCAATTTTAATGAAGATTTTGGTCTAGAATTTCTACATCAAATTTCTTCTCTAGGGTATAATTAAAAATAACTGCTATATGAGAGAATTTTCATTAATTCTTTTGCTCATTCATGCAATGATCATTTTATTTCTTTATGCAATATTATTATAGGTAATTAAAAAATAAGTAAACAGGATGGAACTCAGTCTTTCAAAACCTAGTTATTTTGTTACACATAAATTATTTCTCAATTAAAGTGACAGTAATTTTATTCTTTTTTGATTAATAACTTTCAAAAATCTGTGAATAAAAGTAAATAATGTGGTATCATGAACTAAAATCAATTTAAAAGTTAAGTAATATTTAAAATACCCTTAAGAAATAAAATATGAAGAATTTTCATTGTCCTTTTCCAGTTAAACAATAATAGTAAATATATATATATATGAATAGAGAATTTACAAAAGTAAAACTGGCCATGGGATACATCAGACTGATAAGGTTCTGAAATCAAAGAAGAAAACCCTCAGTTTGTAGAGAAATCTAGAGAACCCAAGAGAATATCAACAAACCATATGGCTCAGTTAAGGTTACTATTGTTTTGACAAAACATCATACAAAAAGCAACCTGGAAGTAAAGGGCTTATTCCTTTCACATTTTCATATAACAGGTCCTCATCATAAACAGTGAGGGCAGGAACTCGTGCAGAGCAGGGACCTCGAGTAAGGAGCTGATGCAGATGCATTAAGGATTCTACTTACTAGTTTTTTCCCCATAGTTGGTTCAACCTGCTCTGTTATAGAATCAGGGACCCTCTGCTCAGTGGTGGCTCCATTCACAATGGTATGGGCTCTTACACATCAATCCCTAATTGAAATTATCTATAGGCTTGCCTAGAGCTGGAAGCATTTTCTCAGTTGAGGATGTCTCATAGCTGATGATTCTAGCCTGTATCAAGTTGACATAAAATGAGCCAGCACACTATATATTTGTTCAACAGTTACTATATATATAATCATAAAATACTCAGTAGAGAATAAGTGCATATAAATGCATGCTCATTTTATCAATATCCACAGATGTAAAGAAATATAAAAAATAAGTGTCCCTGTATTAATGATCCAAAAATAAGATGCAATGGATATATAAAAAATAATTCTAAACACTCATTAGAAGAGTGAGTTCTTATCAATAACATGACAGATGGAACTGAGGATCACTACATTGAATAACACGAGTCTGGCACTAAAGCACGAGTAGTGCATGACCTTTGCTTATAACATAAAGAAGTTGATAGCAAGAAGGTGGAGAGCACTGGTTTTTAAAAGATGCTGGCCAGAACTGTGGATGGGATGAATGAAGAACAGGCAGTAGCCACTTAAAAACTGATAGAAGTTAGAAGCCCCAGCCTGCTGTTGTAACTCCAGACAGCAGTAATGTACTAGATCCTTCAAAAATCAAAGATTAAGATCCTTTCAAAATTTGAAAGTTGTCCTCACATAAAGGTATGTTCAGTGTTTAAGAAGGTAAATTTATTTTTATTTTTTTACACAAAGTTTCTCTGTGTAGCTTTGGTGCCTGTTTTGGAACTAGCTCTTGTAGACCATGCTGGCTTCGAACTCACAGAGATCCATCTGTCTCTGCCTTCCTAGTGCTGAGATTAAAGGTATGTGTCACCATTTCCTGGATCAAAAAGATAAATATTTAACATGAGTATACCAAAATTATAAATATTTATTTGTTCTGTAATTGTAAATTATTTAAAATTAAATTTAATAAAAATATGAAAAAACAGAATAATACAAAATAATATAATAAAATAATTCTTTATTACATTTAGTTGATTTTATTTGAAATTATTTCTTTTAAAAAATGTAGATTTGGAGTTCGATTGTAATGTGGGAAGTCCTTCTTTCTGCTTCATGGAAAAGTCTGCCAGACACTATGGACCTATAGGCTGAAAATGAATACCTCAATGTTACAGAAGAACGTTGGGTGACTGTCCAGGCAGCAAGATAGTTTCTGTCACTTCTAGAACTTTGGAAGCTACTTACAATGCACTTCCTATTTACTTAGTTAATAATATATCCTTCTAGGATCTTAGAAGAGTTGAAGACAGATAGTTATAGGTAGTGTTTCTTAGTTATGATAAAAATAAATATTAAACTTTTCAGATGCAAATAGACTAAATATTGTAAGTGTAATTCTTGGTTGATACTTATTTTATTATATATAATTTTATTATGTTAAAACTAAAACCTTTGTTTTTAACTAGACAAAACATGGAAGATTATGTGGGATGTCCTTTTCTATATGTGTTGCTTTTATTAGTTGATGAATAAAGCTGTTTTGGCCAAAGGCTTAGCAGAGTAAAGCCAGGTGGGGAATCTGAACAGAGATAAACAGATTAGACAGAGTCAGAGACTCCAAAGTAGGCGGAGTCAAAGTGCTGCTATGTAGCTGTCAAAGGAGAAAGATACTAGTCAACCACATAGGAAACAAGACATATAGAAATTAACAATAATTAACATATAATAGTTATAATATTATAATTAAGATTGATAGAAATGGATTAATTTAAGATGTAAGAGCTAATTAGGGATATGCCTAAGCTATTGGCCAAACAGTGTTGTAATTAATGTAGTTTCTCTGTGATTCTTCGGGTTAGGATTTCTGAAAAAGTAAGCACAGTCACTGTTGACAAGATTACATAAAATACATACTTAGAATGGTCATTAATAAAGCTAAAATTAAATTTCACATAGTTACTTAGTGACAAATGAGAATATTTACAGAATAATGTAAAAAATGAGGATCGATCATTCCATAAGACCTCTTTTTTTTTGGTGCAATTTTCTCCAAGTTGATAGAAACTCTCCTGAATAGACTCTCCTTAATAACCCAGAAGTTAAGTTAAGACTGTCCTGTCCCTCCAGGAAGGATAGAGGAGGTTCATGAGACCTCAGAAATAAAGAAACCTCATAAGTCTCTAGCCATTCATGAAACTAACAAATCAATCAAGGCCCTCCCCCAAGATTATGAGTCACCAAATGTCCAATGCATAGGCAACTCTATCCTGTCAAGATTTCTTCAGGTAATGCAGAAAATTCCAGGCATTTTTATAAGTTACATGCACATTTACTGTCTATGTTAACTCTTTGTCAGCACCCTTAGATATAATATATCTGCATTAAAATTTTCACTCGTGTATTGCACACAGCATTTGAAGGAACATTATCCCCACTTAAACATGTGGCCCTGGCAGGCCTTGCCCTTCTCCCCATCCCCTTTGCCTTGCTAACAACTGTTAGATTACTTTCATAAATCTAGTCACCAAGGTCTATTCCCCTATTTGCTTCCTTCTTCCTGTTGAGACCAACTACCAAAGTCCAGCAATCAGAAGATTCCTCACCTAGCTAACATGTCCAATTAAAGTTAAATACCTCATCCTAACATGGGGTTTCCCTCTTTACCTTTACAAAGTACCTTTCGTCTATATGTCAGGTCTGTCTGCTCTCTATCCAGAGGCAGTCCTTTGTGGCTCCAGGACAAATATCCCTGTCCCTTTCACTTCTTCCCTTCTCCTTCTCCCTTGTCACCATACCTCTCCTTTTTTTCTTTTCTGTTTGTTTGTTTTGGTTTTTGTTTTGTTTTGTTTTGTTTTTCCTGACAGGATTTCTCTGTGTAATTCTGGCCATCTTGGAAATCACTCTGTAGAGTAGACCCGGCCGGCCTTGAACTCAGTGATTATTTTTTCTAAACAAAGAAGATAATATTTGTTTAAAAAAAACACTTGGAGTCTCTAGTATCATTTCTAGAATGACTTTGACTTTCTCAGCATTGCTGGGAAATATGAAAAAAGTGTTTATGATACACAGAAATCATTACAAGGTAGAAACAAGTACAGAACCTAGGGAGCTGTTTGCTCAGATCAGAATACTGGTATTTAAAATGCCTATCTGTCACCAATTTCCTTCTAATAATGTAAAGGATATTATTAGCTAATTCATTTGTGTTATTAATTTGTTATCAGTAATAGAAGACCAACAATACTTTGTTTTACTCAATTAAAAAGAGACTAGAAAAAAATCAGTACTATAATAACACACAACTTCTAAAGTATTTCCTGACACAGAATATAGGTTCAAAAAAATATGCTATTATTCTCTTTAAATAGGTATACACACAAATACATGGGAAATAATACTTCCTATTCTATGCTTTGAAAACATAGCTAAGCAATGAGTAATTCCTTCTGAGACCTTATGGATATAAGCCTGGCTCTTTCTGCATTGTTTTCTTTGTAGTTATTCAAAAATGCATTTTCTTTAAGGAAGTTCTAATGGCTGTCACTATGATTTAAAGCTTTCTGCAGAATCTCTCACACAGGGCATGGCTGCCTAAATTACTTTGGACCTAATTTTAGATAAACTGCCATAGCAAGTGTTGAATAAATGCATGAGTAAGCAAAGGAAAGCGAAACAGATATTTAACATTTGTGACTGGTGTTATCTTTCTGAAGTGTTTGAATAGAAGTAGTTTACCTTGGTTAATTGGGTTCCCCCCACAACAGAAAATCATGTTCAGAAACATTACATTACATTCATCATCTCTTTAAAACGCTTGTCACTGAGTTTCCAAAAGAGCAAGAGACTGAAGACAGAGAGAGAGAGAGAGAGAGAGAGAGAGAGAGAGAGAGAGAGAGAGAGAGAGAGAGAGAATTTAAATCAGTTCTAATTGTATTTATTTCAGAAACACTATTTCATCTTTGACTTCAAAAATATCAGATTATGGAATCGTGATGTGATCCCACACCACGGGTAGCTTTCAGGAGAAAAGTCCCACCATCTTTGTGATATTGTGTTTGTGACATATTCCCTATTATGTGTTGTGCAATTTTCACTTTACTCTTTGATTTTTACTAGACAAATGTCTTCAGGAATGATATAAATCTAATACAATTTTTGACAAGATGGAAAGTGTAAGAAATGACACCTCTCTACAAGTTATAGTTGAAATTTTTTACATTTAATCTTTTTTGAGTATTTCATATGTGGATACCATATGACATCATTTATTTCCTTAACTCTGAATACAGATCCTCTCATCTATCTCAGACATCTCTAACTTAAGCACACAACAACACCACATACACACACCACACATATCACATGTACACATACACATAGCATCACACACCACACACACACACACAAAACTATGAAACCATTCAGTGCTACTCATATAAACATGCATTTATCGATAACAACTTGATATTGCATAGCCTAGCAGGAAACTGTGGCTAAAGAAAACTGAATCTCCCTCTCTCAGAAGTAAGTCATTGCCTATAGCTCTTCATTTATTGTTAAGTCCTGGTTAAATGCCCCCTTACACGTTGTAATGCAAACTGCTTTTGTCATTATTAAGATTTTGTTTAAGTAAGCACATTGTTGAAGTCTCATGGGTGCAGCTTGCCAGTCATGCCTAGAAGATGCTATCCCTCCAGAGGTACCCTAGTTTACTGTCTCTTACAATCTATCTGCCCCTCTTCATAATTTTGCCTGGGACATAGATTTAGGTATTGTATTATAAACATGTCAGTTGGGAGTTGGAACCCCATGGTCCTTTGCTTTCTACATTTTCAAAAATTACAGATTTAGCTGGGTGGTGGTGGCACATGCCTTTAATTCTAGCACTTGGGAGACAGAAACAGGCAGAACTCTGTGAGTTCAAGGCCAGCCTTGTCTACAAAATGAGTTCCAGGAACATACTCCAAAGGTGCAGAGAAACCTTGTCTCAAAAATGCTTCAGATTTATGTAATACTCTCCATCTGTTGAAAAACAAACTTATTTGAAGAGGAATCATATAGTTATTTGAGGGTTAGAAGGAACAGGTAACAGTGGATCTAGAAAGTCAGCCATCTTTCCTCTCCTTTTACTGATGACAATATAGTATCACACAAGTATTGACTAAGATGTCCAAGACTGTCATGTAGCAATTAGTGATAAACAGAGGTTTTAATTGCCAGTATTCTGCCCCTAGAACATTTTGCAGATGGAGGACTTAAAGAATAGTCAGTAGTGTCTTGAAAGTCTCTTTCCTGGGAATTAGCTCTCATACTACCTGAAGGTGTTATATAAGATGCCAAGGGATAAATGCAATCGAAAGACCTATCTGGTTTTAAGACTGAACTGGCATTGAAATAGTTCACCAATGAGGCATTGGTGGCACTTGTAACTTCATGACAACTAGCGACTGTATAAATGGAATTTAGACCCACTACAGAGGAAGGAATACATGCCTGGTGGTAGAACACTAACCGACTATAGAAGCATAGCTAGCTAGTTCATAAACCCTCACTACTACAGTTTTCTTGAAACAATAAAATTGGTAGCTGTTCTTAGATTTTAAATGGAGCTAAGAGTGCAGTGGAAACATGGGCTACACAAGTGGAGACAATTATATCCCCACCTCCATTGTCTCCTCTCTGGCAAAGTAAATACTGAGCACAAAAGTCTTCTTGTAGAATCGTCTCTAAATACATCATAAAGTGATTTTATTTTAGCTGAATTTTCTCACAATTACCGAATGTTTAAACAATCTTTAATTAGCACACAAGGACAATTCCAACTTTGCCCTCGTGCGTTTGCCAAAGGCAGGTGTAGCAGAGGCCCTCACTTTGACCTCTAAAACTTCTTTATAATAACTAATATTAGAAGTAGTTCTACTAAATTGAACAAAAACTTGAAATGCAAAATGACCACAGGATTAAATCAATAAAGTATACCCAAATCCTAAATGAGATCAAAGCAAAGAGCATAAGAAAAGAGACAAATCAATAACGTGATAAAATGACTGAATGCGGAAGTTATCATAATCAGTCATAAGCATCATCTCCCTTTCAAAATGTCAGAGGGAAAGTCAAGTTTTTAAAAGAAAAGAAAATAGATTATTTATTAATTAAAATAACATAGTTCTCATCTGGAAAACTGAATACTTTCAGTCTTATGCTCTTCTCATAATTACAAAAGAGTCTTATTGATAGCTAGATCATTAAAATTCTCCTTAGGTCTATGCAGCTTGTATTCTATCAAGAGAGTTAGTTGATTTTAGAGCCAATGAAGATTTTTCTGTTGTTTTTGTTGTTTCTTGTACAGCGAGAGAATTGTATCAAACCTTTCGATCTTCAGTATTCATTAAAAAAGTGCACATACTGATGAACATAACTTACTGCAGTATTAAGACATATTAACAAAAACATTTTTAAGAACAAAAATGAAGCTTTAAATTGTGATCTTCTGGCTTTCAACCAGACCGTCTTCCTGCTAAACCATAATGCCAATGTTTCTGCTGACTTGAGCCAATTTGAAAGGAGGCTCTTGCCAGCAATGGTATGGTTTACCAAGTTTATAATTGCTCCACTTTGGCATCTGCTCTCTTCCCCCAGGCCGCATAAATGGCCGTGGCTTTAGCAGATGGAATACAGATTTTCCATGTAAGCAGTGAGGTGAGTTTCTTCCAAGATGCTCGAGAATTCTGATTTCTGAGTTTTCACTTTACACATTGTTTCCCAATTTTCTTCCCATCTCCTAATTTTTTAGCAACTAAAAATAAAATGGGATAGAATATACCATGTCATCCCAACAGGTAGAACCTGTTCAGAGTTCACTATCATGCACACAATCAGCTCTCTCCTTCTACCATGTTGGTCACAAGGGTGGAGAATCTCATTGTGGGTCCTGGAAGAGTGGTTTTCCTCACTCTATTAATTCCTTTTTTGTTAGTGAAATAAAATACCTTCAGGAAAATTATCTTAGAAGACAAAGGGTTTGTGTTGGCTTACAGTCATAGGAATGAAGTTCAAGATGACAAAAAAGACATGAAAGACTTGATGGTGGGAGCTCACTGATCGCATTCCATCTGATTTAAGAAACAGAAAGGGGCATGGAGGACATGATAAGAGGCAGAATAGGCAAGATTGCATTCCTGTGTTTGTCCCTTTGCATCTATACTCAACAAAAAGAAATACAATAAAATATAGGAGTATCCTATAAAACCTCACAGTCCATTGTAGGAGTACACTCCCTCCAGCAAAGCTCCATCTCCTAAAAGTTCCATAATTTCACCACACTGCAAAATAAACTGTACACCAAGTTCATCTAAGAGAAATATTTCATATTAAAATCACAATATTTGGTGAATCTTCCTGCCTACCTCCAACTTCTGTTTTTACAGAAGTTTATCTGAGTTATTATTACAAAAAATAAATAAAAGAGCGAACATTAGAACTAATGGTGCTGTCCAATATGTCCCCTTCAGAAGCTTCTTAAAGACAATCACTATTAAAAGCAAAAGTTTTTTTTTCCTCAACACCATTTGTTAAAGATGCTCTCTTTCCTCGAGTGCATATTTTTGGCATTGTTGTTGAAAACTGGACAGCTATAATTGTCTAAACTTAGTTTGAATTTTGCATTTGATTCCATTGATGTTGCACATGGCACACAAATCACTCCAAATGTATCAAAGACCTCAATTCAAAACATGAAACTCTAAAGCTATTAGATAAACAGGTAGTAATCATGGTAAAACATGTAGGCAAAAAAGAGATTTCAGACAAGGAAGCAATTTGCTCAGGAATTCACTCCAGCTAGTGATACATGGAGCCTAATGAAATTTACGAAACTTCTGAACTATAGTCCAGTGAAGTGGAACACAACAGGGTAGGGCAAAAAAAAATCTATTGATCATATACATCTAATAGAAAACCAATAATTCAAAAAAATATCTTAAGAAAATAAATCACTGAATCAAAAATTGGGCAATGCAAATTAATATTACTTTGTGATTTTATTGCATAAATGGTTAAGATTAAGAAAACAAGTAAGAATATCCTGGTTTATATTTGGGAAAAGGATAACTTTATTCACTGTTGGTAAGAGTGACACATGGTGCAGAGACTATGGAAATAGGCATGAAGTTTTTCAAGTTAGAAATAGATTTACTGTATGATCCAGTTTTACCACTCCCAAGACATATACCCAAAGTCTTGATGTCATACTTCAGAGACCTGACTGGTTGCACATTCATTGCTGCTGTATTCACAATAGTTAAGAAACAGGAATTGACTAGATGTACATCAGTCAATGAGTTGAAAAATATAAATATAAAATTCCATATACTGTGGAATTTTATTCAGTTCTTCAAACAGAAATCATCAATGTCATAGATTAAATAGTCCCATAAATGATGGGACTGATAGTAAAAATACTGACTCAGGTATCCCAGACCAAGAGAGATCTTTCTCCCCAGCATGAAGACCCAAGCATCACGTAGGTGAGGTTTGTGGGTTTAACCTGGAGTGCCTTTTGAAGGCAGGAAATTAAAATGAGGGATAGGAGTTAGAACTTGATGGAGAATGATAACATTACATAGTTGGTATGAAAATGGAAATAAGTAATTATAGAGAGGTACAAGTGAATATTGGATACAGGTGTAGGGTACATGAGATAATTTTTGGGATCACTACTCCAAGAATATTTGCCCTGGATAATTGAAATTAAATGGCTGAAATTACAAGTCATAGGTTGTCAAAAGATCCCACTGCCAAGTGTTAAATCGCTCCCTTCAAGTTTTCAGTCAGGAAAGTCCCAGAAACCACCCTTCATAAAAAATGTGGGCTTGTTATTGCCCTTTGTCATCCATCCCACCAGAACTTTATTGTACACCCTTATTACTGAAAATAAACTATATACACTTTGGTCCAAAAAAGTGAAGAAATCGAGCTGCTTCTGATGTAAAATTTTCCTCACTGATGACTAACTCTCAGTTCAAGAAAGTACAATGCAAGCTGTAGTAAGAGAAAAGTCATCAACAATCTTTATGTACCTATGTACCCTCCTAGCTAAAATAATGTCAAGATGTGCCTATTGGTGCAATAGTGGCATAAATATTTCTGATGCACCCAACAGATTTCTCATTGAATTTAAGGCCAATTCCATAGAAGAGAATTCACAAATGGTTCCTTAAACATGATGAAGATCCTGTGCATGGAGGCCATACAGGATCTAAGAAAGTACCTACAACTATTTGCTGAGTAGAACTAGCATCAAACACCCTCTTAAATAGTCATCCCTATCACATATATTAGTGAAGATCCCGTTCTTTATTAGAGAAGCTACTTTTTGCAACGAATGGAAGTGAACATAGAAATTCACAATTAACCTCTGCAGAAAAATAATCGTATTGAAATCCTGAGGTCCTAATTAGACATATATACCAACTCCTCTTTCCAAAGTTCAGATGATACCACATTGTAGAATATGTGGTGGAAAGATTCTAAGAGCCAGAGAGTCATGAGGAACATGGTGAAGTAGTATCTCCTATATATGAAAGAGCCATGAACTCACAGTAACAGTGGTTGCCTTGCACAATACTTGTACAAGATCAAGGAAGTGAACATTCTGTCATAGATATGGAGAGATGCAAGCCTTCCATTATGAATAGGGGAGGCGCTACTGCCATCCCCTACCTAGCAGCTGATGAATGATGTGTAAGAGAGAACCAGTTTTTTTTTTCAGGGTACTATACCTTGCACTTTGTACATGACCTTGTATGCATGCCAATTCAGATGGTTTTAATTGGAATACTTGGATTATGGAGGAGACAGAAGAAAAGGCAGAAGCAGAGGAGGAGAAAGAATAAGAGTAGGTGGAGAAATAGGAAAAAGAGATAGACTTAGAAGATTCATTCACGGAAAGTCTAAGAAAAGAATGGGATAGAGATTATGATTAAAATATATCATATTTTTCCTGAGTTGCTATCACTTTGAAAGATAGTAGAAAGGAATTTTACAAAATATCTGGAATTTAATCTGTTTTTATCTGTGGGTAGTTAATTACTATTAAATTCACAGAGGCGAATTGGCTGAATAAATCATTCACACACACACACACACAGAGAGAGAGAGAGAGAGAGAGAGAGAGAGAGAGAGAGAGAGAGAGGTGGAAAACCAATTATCATTAACTCATAAAATGACTGAAGCCAAACAAGTCTGCTTATGATGGGAAAAAGAAAAAAACACATTATTAAGTTAAGTAATAGTTTCTTTTCATTCTTCCACATAATTTATTTGAAGAGCTAAATATTTACACAATACGTAAGTGAATTCACAAATTTACATATAAAATTCTTAGATGTGACAGTCACTTTATAAGTAGCAGGTAAAATAGGACATTTTTTATCTAGTCATATAGTAGGTTTTGTTTTCTCCTTTTGATTGTGAGCCTCATGCTTTAACAGTGGAGCCATCTTTCCAGACCTTGTTTTTCCTTTGAAATCTACATTGATAAACACTGCAAACTTAGACGAATTCCCTTGCTTTGTGTGGTTATTCATCTGGAAGTTGTTTATCTAGTAACAGGGTCTGAAACCATCTATAGCAATGACAAAGGTCTGGATCACAAGTTGACTGGTAACTGGCTCTCCCCTGTAACATTTTGCTCTTCAGCAATGGAACCTTTGATTTTAGACTATTTACACTGTGAACCTGTCAGTTCCAACTCTTTTACAGAAGGAAAGTACTGCAGCTCTTGCTACAAAAATCAATTTTATTCATGTCTAATAATTCTGACACTTGACAAATTAGGAAGGAAGTATTTTGTCTCAGAGGTTATGATACCTAGAGAAGTAGAAACTTAAAGCTCCAGAGGAGGCAAAAACATAATTTCCCAAAAGTCAGGGCTAACTGAAACTCTGATGGTTTGTATACTAAAGAAAACAACCTCAGAGTCAATATCTTCCAATAACACCTGCATATCAAAGGGGATCCTAAAATGGAAGATTGTTCAGAAGCCTTCACTCTCATGTTATTATGGTATGGCAGATGGTGGGGATATACAATTCAATTTTCAATAAAGCAATAATCAAGACTTTCCACCTCAAATTTAGGGTAGAGTCTACCTCAATATTTAATAGATCAGTGTCATGTGTTGTTTGATGTCATGAAGTTACAATGAAGTTGTGTGAGATTCTGATCATTAATATTCCTTACTATGAGCAAATCTTATGTACATCTTTAATTCAAATAAAATTCAGGTTTATATTAGGTGCAGTGTTGAACATGTATAAGCACCTAATTATCAAATTTGAAGTAATAACAATTCTTCTAGCTTCCATGATTTTCCCACAAATACACCTTTGTTCTTATTAAATACTAATTGGTTTCCAAGACATAAACACTGACGAATGCCCACAATCTTCCTGAAGAACAAGTAGACAGCATATCTGAAGTGCATTCATTTTTCTTTTTGTGTATGAAAAATGCAAATGTCTGATCAACATAAGTTTTATTCCAATTTCCTTCTCCTCAGTAAGATGAAGCATGGTGGTGTTATATGATGACAGCTGCAGAGTTGACTACTGGCAAACGATACTGGATGGAAAATGGTTGTGTCTGTCTGCAATGATCAAAACTGCCGCAAGCAATACCCACATACCAATCTCAGCACCTGACAGCTTGACGTGTGGATGGAACCAAGGAGCAGGTGCAGGAGTCCAACGACAAATCAAGGTTTTCAGAAGCTCGGGGTGTTTTGTGTCAAGCACAGTCAAATACAAAGAGAGATGAAGGTAATTTTAGAGCAAGGGAAATGATTAAGGAATAATGATGTGCTGAAAGTACCTACCTGGAGGGACAGGAAAGAAAGATGCAATGATGGAGGAAGGGCAAAACACAGCTAAGGGTGAGTATAGCATCTGAAGTAAAATTTGGAAGGAAAACCACAAAACTTTCCCTCCCATAAAGAGAAATTTCATTTTCTTTTTCTATCAACTGTATATCAGCAATCTTTTCAATTTTCTTCTCAAGGCTCTAAACTTTTGCTATCTTTTAGCCACCAAAACATTTCTTCCTCTCATGTGCCTAATCAGTTCAATCAGTACCAAAGGTAATATGCTTTTTTCATCACCAGGAGTAACTCTTAGGAATATAGGGATTGTTTCCCTAGATCCCTCAAGAGAAGGATAAGGGCTAATAATCCCTCCAATAAAAGAATTTTCCAAGACTAACATGGTAGACTATTGGATCATTGAAGTTTGTGTTCAGAAATCGCTATGAAAAGAGATGAAACCCAAGTTTCTCTTATTAACTATATCAGAAAAGTTGGCATGGTTTGAGATACAATCAAACCATTTTGAAGAAGTGAAAATATAATCTTTGATTAAGAATCATAAATTTAGGGTATTTGGTCAAGTTATGAATGAATTTGGGGAAAGGAAATATTTCAGAAGAGAATCTTTGGTCAAATGTAAAAGCTGAAGCAACGTAGAAACAAATAACACTGACTGCATATGGAAGAGTACTTAATAATCCTCAGAATGTGCTTTCTAAGATTATGAGACTTTGCTTTCATAAGGAGATTATGATTTCTTGCTTTTAAGACTGATCATGAATCTAGGAATGAGAATTTAAAACAAATAGATACAGAGCTACTTTCTAATGGCATGAAAAAAATCAAATTTTGAATGAGATTTAGAACACTTCCTCACTGGCTACATTCTCAGGAAGGAACAAGGGTCTGAAAAGGTAGGGGAAAGGGCAAGCCTCTCTGTCCCTGGTGACTCAGATGTAGATGTGTTTGCTGGCAATTGTCCGTAGTTGTTTTATTTTGACAGTGTGATGTGTGTCAAGATTGATAAAGAAGGGAATGAAGTGGCCTCACTGCTGAAGGTTCTCTTTCACATGGCTGAGTTTTAAGTAAACTTTAAGATGCCTAGAGTTGCTGGAGTTACCGTGATATCCTTACCGCCTTGGCTGGCCTGAAAACTTAAAGCACAATGGGACCATTCTCCTTTGTCGGCACTCTCATCTGTTACTGGTACTTGTTCAGGAAAAGACATTATGAGTGTGTTTGTATAGATGACAAAGTATGACGTCGCAGCGGTATTTGTCAATATAATACCTAATGAATGCTTTAGGTGGTATGTCGATCAATAAACAATCTTATATTCTTTGTTGTTGAATGTCATCAGTTTAGTCTACGTCTGAATTTATAAATCCCACTGAGGCCAAGCAGTTGACCTCCAAGGTCTTCTTAGATTTGTCATCTATCAAATGAGGGTCATAGCTGGCTCTGTAGTTTTTGGGGTGATTGGAATAGATTATGTTGACACAGTATGTAATGTAGTAGAAATTCAATTAACAGGATATTGTATTATTACTTTTCGTTACTCTTAACTCTTATTTTTAAAAAAAATTGTAAAAAACTACCTGTGTTCACGGTGTTCATGTACATTTAAACACATGTTCTAAAGTTTGAAGGGAGATTTTTGGAAGATAGTTGGTCAAAAATCATTGTGTGTGTGTGTTGAACATCTATCAATATTATCATTAACTGAAAATTTCACCAAGACAGATATTGTACATATGGTATTGAAAATGTTCGTTTTCATTGTGCTTTCAATTCTCTTGAGATGATTACATTCTTCTTCACAAAAAGTTGATGATAAAGCATAATTATAAGAATTTTCTCATTCTTTTTTTTTAGCTATTAATTTTTTATTGTTGAGACAGGGTCTTACTATGTAACACTGTCTAGTTATATAGGCCTTATATAAACCTTATGTAGACCTTTGGCTGACAGAATGTTACTCAACTTTTTCTTAAGGGTACTGGGACTAGAGGTATATGTTACCACATAAAGCCTAAAATTCCTTTTTGGAGAGTAAGAAGCTGAAATATTTCCTGATTAAAAGGTTTCATTTTTATCACCAACAAGTATTTATTACCTCATCCATTACTGAAGTGAGGTACTACTTTATTGTGTTTTTATTTGCATTTTCCTGGTAATCTGTGACACTAAATGTCATTTGTTTGTCTTCTTTTGAGAAATATTAAAGTCTGTTGTCTATTTTTCAGCCTAAACCTTACATGTTGGTTCACCTGGCTGGCATCCTCAGTACACTCCAGAATTCACAGATGTTTTTATATTAAGTATAGGGTTCAACCTCATGTCCTGATACAGGACAAGTTCTTTTCCTACTCATCCCTCTTTCTCTTTCTATAGTCCTCAAATCATTCTCTTTACCAAAAATAAAGTCATTATCCATATAGTGTAAGGAATTACTATTTATCCAGAATTAGTGAAATCATATGTTTTACAAGTTCATTAAAATTATATATTATTAATATAAAGTGATTATTGAGTATAACTGTGAATCTACGGTAGCAAATATTAACAGTGTGAAGTATCAGTGAGGAGATAAGCTTAGGGTCAGATCATCACTTCTCCACTTGCCTTTCTTCAGGCTGTGCTTTTCCTCTGCTTTCTGGGTCTTCTACTCTTTATTGGTGTTCTCCCAGAAAAACTTCTATATCTTAAAATTAAAACACCATATTTCTTTCAGATGTTTCCACTCACGAATTATATTCAATCGCTTTTATGGAAATGGACTCACTTTATGCTTACCTTCTCAGAATTAAATAAGGAGACCCCTTTTGAATGTGAATCATGTTTCTTCACAAGCCATTTAAACATAATTCTATTACATCTGTAAGTTGTTCTCTTAATATTACTTTACTTGAGATAGTTTTGTATTATACTTATGATCAAGAAACAAAATAAATGAGTGAGTGACATATATTTAGACCTGTTAAAACACCTTTAAATATACACAAACGATTACAATCGCTTAGAATAGCTCAATAACTTTGCCTTCACTGTTTAGAAGCAACCATATCATATGGTATTTTAAATCAATCAGTCAGTAAATCATTTTTTTAACTTTCTTTTTTTTCAGTCAGTAAATTTTGACCATGTTGTACCCTGGAATGTTTCATGTACAGTTTTAAAGTAAAGAAAATTTCTTCATACTGCACATTCCCTTACCCATTAAAATGCCTTGTTCTGTTTTAAATGCATCGATTAGCTCAGAAAGAATGTAATAGGAAACTTTTTAAAACCCCACTTTGATAAGTTTAACTTCTATACCTAAAATAACTGCAAACTCTGAAGGGAGAAGAATTCCCATAAAAACAAATTATTTCACCGAAAATTGGCAGCTATTGTCATAGGAATTCGTGGGATACACATTTGTTGCCTCACACAGCAATCATTATTAACATAAATGCTGACATTGTCACAAAGCTTGGCCACGATGACATAGAAAAGACTTGGAATGATTACCAATAAGTAGACACGAGTCTGAGCTGCCAGCGTGAACACTGAGGGCAATTCTGCTTAATAAAAAGTCACTTTTGAGAAATCCAGCAGATTATAGAACAACTAATTAATATCACATCTATTCTGGAAGAGGGAGTGTTTCAAAAACACCCAGAGGCATAGACAGTCATCAGGGCAAAATTGATTATCCACAGGTGGATTCCGAACATTGCAGTCCCCCATCACAGCAGATTTCCCCGCTCAGTGACTTCACACCACCTCAGGCAAGCTCAGCTCCACAGCTTGCATTTCTGCTGCTCAGTCAGGCTGTCTTGCTATTTGCAAATTATGCAGGATTGTGGACAGCATCAACCCCGGGCCTCAGCTTTGTGAGGTTCAATATGCTTCTCCTTGCCTACCATTGCCATTTTATTCTCAGCTGGCTCTTCCAGTTTGGCAGATGAATTCATACCCCCAAAACACTTCTACTTTGTCTTACAGGAGGGGTCCTGGTTGCTCCATAAAGTGACTTGTGTACAAACCTTAAAATCTTTCTAATATGGTATTCTCTTTCCCAGCACCCCAAGACATTGGGAGTCTAACCAGACACAGAGATGTTTCCTCTTTAAATCAGTGGCTTTTAGAAGATGCTCGGGAAAATGCCCAGAGTATAAAAGTGGCAAAAGGGAAAACCAGAATGTCTTCCCAGCATTCCATATAGGACACAGTATTTATATAAGCACAATATACAGCAATTACCATGATGACTATCAAACATCAGACAGCCTTTCAAACTACTACTATGTTTCAAGCCCATGGTAATGAAAACCTATGGACATCTATGTCACCCTTACATTTGTGAGAACTAAAGTTATCGAGGGAATACAATGTTACCCATAGAACTACCACTTGAGTGCAGAATATTCATGTAGAAAGTGATTCATATAATGGTTCCTATGACCCCCTATGGAAACAGAGGCCACAAATATTAGCACAGACCCCAACCATAGCAGGGCCACAGATTCCAATATGGTTCACAGCAACAGCACAGTTTCAGCGAAGTCTGAGCACAGCCCTCTGATACCAACAAAATGACAGCCTGCAGTCCAGCTTCCTGGTCTACAGCAAGAGCTCAGTCCCAGTCCAGTCCTAGCACAGCCCTCTGATACCAAAAAATCACAGACTGCAGCCAAACTCCCTGGTTTCCGTGTGGCCTTCGGTATCAACATAGGCCTTGAACTTCAACAAAGATCCCAGCTGCCATAGGAATATGGGTCCAGACATGGCCCTTGGTAGCAGTCCAAGTCAGGACATCACCATGACCCTCCCTGGGTGACAAGCAGGCCTCTCACATCAACTTACTCCACACTGCCCTCTATTTTTCAGTTATACCTCTTTCTGCAACACATGACTTATTCTGTTTTTTCTTTCTCTCCCATTTCTCCAGTACATATTTATTCATCAAAGTGGGATCCACCCTCTTGCTGGCACAGGCAGGCCCATGGTTGTCTCCTCAGCAGTCCAGGTCTTGAGGCTAGCCTGTGGGTGGCTAGCACAACCCTGAGTCAAATGGGATCAGGTGGGCCCATTGATGTCTTCTAGGCAGCACAGGCATTAAGGACCCAGGCTGGATCCACAACTGGATTTCTTGGAGGCTTTTTCTCAATTGAGGTTCCTCCTTTCAGATATCTCTAGCTTGCATCAAGTTAACATCAAACTATATAGGACAAATTATAAATATACTCTTCTCAAAGCAAATAAGTCAAACTATGAAAACCCCAACTATGTACAATTATCCAGGCAAACCGACATGATGGTATAATAGGAATTTCAAATTTTAATTAAACTTGATTGACTGTTTACTGAACTACCTGAGAAACAGCAGAATGGCAAACTACAAGAGGGACTGAGTGAGTGACAGGCTACAGGAGGGACTGTGAGGGAGTGGCAGACCACAGAAGGCACTATGAAGCACCTTTCAAGCCTACTTGTCCTCTCCTCCCTGAGCTTAGGACCTCAGACTACTCACGCTCATGAAGATGGTAGTAGGTTTTTGAGGTGGTACTTGTTACTTGTCTCATTGCTGTGACAAAGTACACAGTAAAAGCAACTTAAGGAAGGAAAATCTAATTTAAGCTCCTGGCTTGAGGATGCAGTCTATCATGACAGGAAGTTACTGCAACGAAAGTGTCCCTAGTTGGGGTGGCATCAGACAGCTGGTGACATCATGTCCACTGGCAGAAAGCAGAGTCATGAACACTAGTGCCCCTTTACCTAGAAAATGCTCCTGATTTGGTCTGTTTCCAGTAGCCTGGGATATCACTGCAACTTGGGCTATACCATCATCACAGCTTTACAACAAGTAGCCATTTCAAGATCTTTGTGTAGGGAACATTCCTCTGCTACACATTGACCCACAACAGGATGTATGAGTATTCAAGCCTCCTAGTGCCCACACTCATTCAGGCCTCAAGGATAACGTGAGTTTCTGCTATCAGCTTGAAATATATCCTGGTCCCCTGGAACCCAGCAATAGCATCCACGAATTTGTCTTAATTCATTAACCCAAGAAAACACTTCCCTAATCATTTTTCCATCAGAAGAATATTTGGAAGCAACCATCTTTTTTTCTGCCTTCATTGAAAGGAATTAACATTTTTTTTTCAATCTTTGAAATTTCTGTACAGATTTTAGGGTTACTTATGCTTGCTACCACGGCATCTTCATATGAAGATGCTTTGACAACTTTATTTCTAATTATGACAATAATTGCTAACATATAATGATTTATGCTGTTATTAATGCCCTTAATTATTATCCCAAAGTATTAAAACCATGCATGCTGAAGGTAGACAGATAGAGCTGAGTCAGACAGACCAGTGACAACACAGAAAAGCATGCGTGTTTAAAGTATAGTCTTGAGTGTGTTAGGAAGTATAGCAAAACATATAAACATTCTAAAACAAATTAAAAGTTTAAGAAGAAAGAAAGCCGACACACTGGAAGAAAGCAGAGTCTCAGATGCACTCAAAGCTCTGTAGAGAAAGAGGCCTTAATAGAAGTATTTGAAAAGGCAATATAAGATATGAGATTGTGGCTAAGAAGTAAACTGATTGAATGAGCAATTTTTAAACTAGAGAAGTTTGAAATGATTTTGGTTATTATAAGGTCATGAGACAGCTAATGCAAGGTAGGTGTTGACAAAATCATAACAGGTGAGAAAAATCTTTATTTTATAAATGGGATGTTGTAAATATAGAGGATGAGACATGAGCCATAACAGGGTATTTAACAGGCAAAGCAATAGCTTGAAATTGGTGTTATGTATGAACTATTTATGAGTAAGACTTTGAGCCAGCTTCTGAGAAAGGGTCTAGATATGTAGGAACATATAAAAATGCAAATTGCTTACCTTAAAAAGATGAGTTAGACAGGACTCTGGGTTCATTAAGCCTGTTGTCATATAGGCCTTGTTGTCATATAACCAAGCATGATTTTTAATGTTCATAGATAATCAACAAGCCACTCTAATGATAGGTAAATTCCTAGACAATTATCTTTGTGTGTAAACTGGAAAAAAGAAATTATCTTCAATGACCAGAATATCTTCAGAATAAGGACACCGTTCACTTCCTTCTTAAAGATCAACATATGGTAGCTGGTTTATATATTTAATATTCATCTAGAATACCAAGTATTTTACACACATCTTATCAAGTCTGCCCAACAAATCACAAAGGAAAAAGAAACAACCTATTTAATACCAGACGAAACTAGCGTAGAAATACCATTTGACTAAAATTTTAATGTAGCCAAGTGTATTAGTTACATTGCTATGACTGTATTAAGACATCAGGAGTAGAAGAAATTTGTGAAGGAAGGAATTTGTTTGTGACTTAAAGTTCCAGAGAGATAGAATTCCTCCATGGAGGGAAGAAATAGCAGCAAGTGACAGGCATGGCAGAGGCAAAAGGAGGGTGAGAGGATGCATCTTCAACTGTTCAACTGCAAACAGAAAACAAAGAGAGCACAAACTGAAAATAGGCTGAAGCTCAAACCTGTCAAATCCTTCCGCACATTGACACAATTCATCCAGTAAGGCTGAATCTGTCCATAGCCTATTCAAACGGCACTACCAGCTTGGAACCAAGTGTTCAAATTCCTGAGCCTATGGAGGATATTCTCCTTAAAATCTTAGCACTAGGATAAAACCTGCAGTAACCTGATTTCACAGCTTGCTTATTTAAGTATTTACTTAAATAAGATAAAAGATAAAAGACCTGAATAATTTGTGGAAAAAAGACATTTTGAATGCATGCTCCCTGTTCAAAAAGTGTTGAGAATATCAAGAAAGCCACCATAGAGGATGAAAATGGGTGCGAGACCTTTGTGAGCATGGGGTTTGTTCCACATAATAGATGGCAGAAGCCTCCACTAGAGTTGCCCCATAAAGTTGCAATATATGAGATGATTGCTCACACCCATAATTCCAGCGTACAGATGAATTGTCAGGAGCCAGAGGTTAGCCTAAGAAATAAGATGCAGTTTGTGCATATGATTGCGATTTTAACTGTTGAAAGTTGAAACTCAAAGACATAAATTAATTACTGTGAAGATTAAAGCCTGTTACTGAATGAGCATTTGTTATATACAATAAACGGCACAGGTTAAATGTTACAATCAAACAAAGTTCATAACCACATTAAATTGACTTTTACTTACTGCCATTTTTATTTTTTAACCTATGCAAAAATATTAGGGAAGTTGCATAGCACTTTAATCATCACTACTTTATAAACTATACTTTTATTGCGGTAGTCCTTGAGTCAGGATATTTATGGAGAATAAGCCTTTCTCTAGGGAGTTATTGAATGCTTTCCACTGAATCAGCTAGCAATGAATAGAAAGTTTGAAGAATGATGGAATGATGAACAAATAATAGATTTTCTTTGAAGATCCCACTGAATAGCTCTGTCTGGAACACAAGGCAAAGGCAGTAAGGGGGAATTCATATGTGTGTGTGTGTGTGTGTGTGTGTGCATATGTATATAATTTATTATATTACAATATTATCATATTAAATCTCTCTATATAGCCTAATAGCAGATTCTAATCTGTGGCAATAAAAATGAGATACAGAGACCCTACCACAGTCCAATGTGATGGGTTATCCACTAATCATAGCCACAAGTTTGACAATTACAAACCACCCGTGTTGAGAAAAATCTCAGATTCAGAATCAAAAAGTGGTATAATAATACTTTCCCAACCATGTCTGGAGTGGAATAATGAAGAAAAGTTTGAGATTATGACAAAGCAATGAATAGTTGCTCAAAGAAGGATGGGTAGGAAGTAAAGGAAGAAAGTGGTGAATGGTTTTTGCATCACTGTCAGTCTCCACATAGGCATAGAGTAAAACCAAGTTGGGATGCCTAATAATAATCACCAAAGGAACAAGACTATAGAAATACAAAGCAAAGGGAAGAAGAAAGAAATCATTATGATAACTTAAGGAGCCAGGACTTAAAGCAACCAAATGAAGAAAGAGAAAGAGAACTCTGCTGGAATGTCTACCATAACAAATACAAGATGAGAAGCTGGGATATGTGTGACCAGAGAAGAAACACACGAAGCTGTAAAACTTTCCTGAAACTAATTTTTTTTCTGTTTTTGTATCATAGGTGAAGATCATCAAACCCCAGGGCAAATTTCAATGGAACAACTTGAATAAATACAGGTTGAAGAAAAGACATCATGTGGAGATCCTGATTTGAAAATTGTTGTCACAGCAGTGACAGAGTCGATATGAGCTGGTGACACAGTAGCTAAGAGAGACGGTGGTGATGGAAAAAACTTGCATGTCATCAACATGATCATCTATGTGAAATGAATATGAGAGCAAATGTGAAATTTTCCATAAGAGTTGGAACATGATGAGGTATTATTGCATACACCATTTTATATCATTCAAATAATAATCTGCCAAAATCCCACCACTAAGACACCAATGAGTTTAAATGTTGCTGTTAGATACCGGGGAATCAATAACTTAGACACTTTATTTATACAATTACAAAAACTCATACACAGACCAGGTGGATTACTTATTTTCTCTGTAACTGTGACAAATAAAAATTAGAGGCCTCCCTGTACTTAATAAGTCAAGGGTTAGGTGGTTTTCCCTTGGTCAATACAGAAATCCTTGTTTCTCTTTGTATTTTCTCTCACCCAGTTATGCCTATGGTGTTTGGTAAAATACGGCTGTAAGGGAAACATTAATTGTATTATGACTCAGTTCAGTTTCCTCTGTGATTCTCTAGTGAGCCTTGAAGAGCTTAGAAATATTGCTCACATCAGGGTTATATTTATTGCCTGTCTTGTGTGCTCTGTTTGTGTCTCTGCAATCATAGCTCAAATGTTGATAGAAATCTCTGTATTTTAATGGGATAGCCCGATCTATACACTCAGTATCAACTCAATTATATATTCCAGAAAACTATTTACAGCTTTAACTCTAATGCAAATCAGAAAATCTAATTTAAAACTTGCAAGTTACTCAACAGCAACAAGAATTTCCTAAATAGAAGATGGCTTTTTGTCTAATAGATATGAATTACCCATCATTTCAAATTTATGCTAATTCAAATAACAGTATTATACCATGAAAATGAACTTGGAACTTATGAACATTATCATCAGAGACATCAAGAAAATTGGTTGTTAACTTCTTACACAGCTGAAATGCCTTTTATTATTGCCATATTTTGTTCCAGCCAAAAATGTCATTCATATTCTGGTAGTGAGACACTTAAATGGTTTTGTGCAAAATTTCAACCAATGAATAAAAAAATTATTTTTATATGACCATGTTTAATCAGGCTCATCTTAGAAGAACTCATAATAGCAGAAAATCACATTGAAAGTATTATAGAGGTGTGTTCATTCTCATTACAAGAATCTCTTTTTAACGTGCAAGGAAGTATGCATATTAGAAGGAGACTGATAAAGTATTTTTAACATTGAGATTCTCTAGTAAATGTGAAAATAAATTAGTGGGCTACATTACTTAAAGACCTTCATATGTAAGCAATAATGAATTTATCTCCTGGTTCAGCTCTTTCCTCTGTCTGATACTTTTGCTTTTGGGACCTTTGGAACACACATGCACAGATGTGATTATCCTTCCTCTCTGACTTCATTTTTGACAAATAAGTGAGAAATAACCCAGACCACCTCACACCATTAGTAAGTTTAGTTTCTATAGGATATTGAATGCATCTCGTGGGTTTCTTTACCTATGGTTAGTATTGGTTCTGTGATGGGGTTTACTGTGTTGCTTGTGTAGCTAGTAAGAGACTGAGAGGAGAGAATACGGCACAAATACTGGAGCTGAAAACGAAGGGAGACAAATGAACTTGGATCTTTATAACAAGAAACCAGAGTAAAATTTAAAATGTGTTTGGAAAGCATCTTCTCTGAGTCTCTATCTTTGTGTGCATGTTATTGTTATTATTTTCCCTGTCTTCCTTTATTTTCCTCCCCAAATGACCAGAAAGAAAATATCCTAGTTCCTCTCAAAGAAAAGACATAATCAAAAATCAAGGACCAAATTGTAATGATAAGCTTTTCGTCCTGCCTGGCTCCTGCCCAGCTAGCTTAGCCCAGAAAATAATAACATGGAAACTGTATTCATTTAACACTGCCTGGCCCATTAGTTCTAGCCTCTTATTGGCTAGCTCTTACATATTGATTCAACCCGTTTCTAGTAATCTGTACCACCACTTGACTGTGGTTTACCAGGATGAGTCTAACAGGCGTCAGTCTCAGAGAGGAGAGCCATAGCATCTGCCTGACTCTACTTTCTTTCTCCCAGCATTCTGTTCGGTCTTCTTCACCTATCTAAGCTGTTGTCCTATCAAAAGACCAAGGCAGTTTCTTTATTAATCAACCAATGAAATCTACAGATAGATAGAAGACCCTCCTACATCACCAAATAAAATATTTTAGTATTCTAACTTATCAGATAAATTTTATATATAAAGTAAATTTACAAAATTCTTAACTCAACCATCAGTCCACTACAAAGGGGGAACCCCTTTTAAAGAAAATGGCATTACCAAATACAAATCAGACTAGGAAGTAATGGTTCTTTTAAACAAACACATCATCAAGGATTTAAATTCATCATACAATTAAAAAAAAACTTCCATTCTGAAGGAAATTGGAAAGAACATTCAGACAAACAGAACAAAACAAAATAGAAAACTACAGAATTTTATAAAAACCACATACATAGAAGATATTACATGTTGTTGGATAATAATATTCCAAGGAGATAACTTGCTAGCTTTACAATGAAACTCCATCATCAAGAAAGAAAACAACTGTGGAACCAGCTATAGGAGAATACCCAGGATTAAGGTCTTCCTTGGGCAAAATCATCCACTGGCACAGCTGCTTCCAAGAGATTGTAAAGGAAAATAGAGACAACATACCCAAGCCAGAGGGTTCCTTCTGGAAAACCTGGTGATGCGGGAGAAGTTTTTCTATTCTAGTCCTGATTCTTGGCAAGAGATGCCTTAAACATCAAGAATGGTACCGTGTGTGATCTGTTCTCGAATCTGCTGCAGGCGTTAGCTTTGTTGGTAATTTACACTTGTGAAACTTTGTGAGTATATGTACAGACTCCTTATCCAATTCTCAATGGTTATACATTTTTCACTGCCTTTATGTTATTAAGAAGTCTTAATGTAGCCTCTAAAAAGAGGCGTGTTGTATAATGTTAATATGACCCTGCAAGGGTGCTGAATTTTAAAAACTTTATTCTTTCAGAAGTATACAGATAGTTAGTAAAATCATCAAACCTTAGATTCAGAAAATTCCTTATAGAGCATCTCTTTCATTTTCTAGAAAAGCAGATTAAAAGCCATATGCCTGAACAACACTATTTCTTTGAAATGTCTGGAGCTGTTGAATAAACTGGTGCTTCATTCTTCTCTGATTCTTTTAAGTTTAAGATATTGACCTTAATACATTTTTAATATTTTGATGCAGCACACATATATTAAAGGTTGGCTCATACAAGACAACCAATGCCATTTCCAATAAATGGCAAACCAAACAAAATGATTTCTTTAAGAAACGTCTAGGGGCAGAAGTGTGCATAACTGCTTTTGATAGCGTATGCCTTTTTTTCAGAACATAGCCATGATAGTTTAGCTACCCACCATAGAACTGCACATAAAAGCACAGAAGATGGTTTTCTAAACAAATATATTTCCCACTGTATCATCAACATTAGGCTAGGTACAGATTGTTTGTTTTCACTCTGATGCAGCTTTCAGTGAACTCACCATTAACACATCTTTATTGAACTCAGTTTTAATAATAAACCCACTGAATCTTCAAAGTGTAATGTCAGAAGCAAGAAATGCTGCTTTAAGAAAATCATTTATAAGCCAATTATTTTTCTTGACTTTGTCAAATTTAAAAATATCGTATGTTTTGACTAATGCAGCAATTAATTTGTTCAAATGGCAATCAAGCTACACAGTCACGAGGGTGCCAGCTAATGTTTCTCTTTGCTGATACTGACCAAAAAAAGTTCCAGCCACATGAAAAGGGTGAAATAGTAGAATTCCCCACAGACTGCTTCTATTCTGTTCTGCTGACTGGAAAGTCAGTAACTCTTAAATTATACAGGACATCAACACTGCACTCTCAAGACAAATGCATAGCATTTATAAACTGAATTAGTTTGCTTATTTCATGTTTGCCTGTTAATATTACTAGGCTATATATCTTTAGAAAGAACAACTTTAAAGTCATTTTAAATTAAAAACGAACAGAAGATTCAGCATTTCTTATCTGTGGTGATATTAGGGAATGTGATACAGAGAGCTGACAACAGGTAAGTAAGGAGTAGGTCTATCCGTGGCTTTCATTTTAAATATTGAGAGAAAACATAATACCTGTCATTTAGATGCTGGAGAAATAATATTTCAGCAGAAGGAACTATGTATGAAAAAATAGCATATAAATTTACTTTATAATACTATAAAGCTTTACATAGTAAAATGTGTAACATTAAGATTTTAAAGAAGAGCAACACTTCAACACAGTTGTGAATATACTGAAAAATTTCTTAATTCTCAGATAATTTCAGTGCAGATGTTACAATTTTATTTACTGGAATATGTTTATTGACATCTTATTGTGTGAAATACTATATTGGGATAGAACATGCTAATTTTACAGACAAGAGATAAGCTAGCACAATAATTTAGTTCTTAAGTTAATGGTGAAAGGAACATAATATTTTTAACAAATTTAATTCCATTGTAGATTGAAATATATATTTACATTTTACATAGTCATATTTAAAGAAGAAATATGTGGAACTTTCCCTTCAATTTCTTGTGATAATATTGACTTTTAATATTGACAATTTTCAAATGTTGAATTCAGTGGTTTCCAGGAAAATTTTATTGTTAGTTATCTTAGAGAAGTAGACATCTTTTTTTATTTAACAAAATTCACCATTCAGGTCTCCCTGCAGCCCCTGGAAGTACCAGTTCTAACTCCTGTCCTTAATTTTTTACTTCTGGAACACAATTAATTGGGAATGGAAATCATATGTTACCCTTTGAAGTTTATTTCACTTAGTGAAATAGCCTCAGAGTTTACTTGTTACATGATCTGTCTAAAATCCCTTCTTTTTAAGCATGAGTAAGACTGCTGTGTGTCTACACCCACAATTTACTTGACTATAATCCATCCTGGGTCACAGTTAATTTCCACTTTCTAATGCTATAAAACAAGGTTCGTTTGAAAATGAGCTCAGCAAGCTAAATGCGTCTGCTGTTCCCTCCTGTTCCCTCCAATGTGATGATGACCTTAGAATGGCCGTGAGGAACTGCTTAGGTCCTGAGGATGAAGATGAAACATTTGTGATTGACTATCCTTTCAAAGATGGAAAGTGATGACATGCCCTTTGTCCTATATGAGAGCAGGGAAAGGAAGCATTGCCTATGAAAAGAAAGGTGGCTTCCCCAGACACTGCACCAACTGTTGTCTTGCTGTTTCTTAGCCTCAAGTTTGAAGGAAAAAAAATCCTCTTTATGAATTACACAGTTAATAAAGTTGTATTACAGTAGAATGCGGACTAAGGTGACCAGTGAGCACCTCCTAATTCTTCCCCCAAAATTCCACTAATTTGGTATCAAGTATTAAAAGATATGATTCCATCTGGTCCACTCTTACTCAAACAACCACACTAGGAAAAGATTACCTCTGTATTTCCAAATAAGATAATGCTCAAAAGGTCTTAGAATGAATTTTAGATTTAGCGTATCTCTTGTAAGAACAGTTTTTGCAAACTGACAACAAACACTTGTTTTTGAGAAGGATCAAAACTATGCAAGCTTTTGGGAATTCAGGGACTCTGGGAAGTCAACTGGGGCATCTTGCATGGGGCTAAACTAAGCCCTCTGAATGTGGGAGACAGTTAAGTGGCTTGAGCTATTTGGAGCAAGAGTCCTGGGAGTGGGACCAGGACTTATCTTGGGGTACATGAACTGTCTTTTTGGAGTCCATTCCCTATGTTGGGATACTTTGCTTAGCCTTGATACAGGCTGAGGGGCTTAGTACTGCCCTAACTTGGTATGCCAGACTTTGTTGACTACCCAAGGAAGGCCTAAATCCCTCTGAGTAGCGGCAGGTGGAGGGATGAGGGGCAAGAGAAAGGGTGGGAGGGAAAATTGCTGTAGGTATATAAAATAATAGAAAAACAAATAAACAAAAAACCTGTGTGACTACTTAGGTATTAAAACTCCAAGAAAAAGTGGGGAGCAAGCAAATCCTCCTTCCTATTTATCCTCCTCTTTTTTTCTTCATTCTTCACTTTGAGGCTATAAAGTCAAAATACAGTCTTTTAAGGTTTTAAAATGATCCCTTCACAAAATAAGACTTTTTTATGTTGTTAAAAAAGTAGTTATTTGGGAAAGATTACATTCTTCTATCCTAGCCTGTCATTAGCTGTCAAGATCTTTAAAGATCTGTGTTTTCCTTCACACCAACACCTGCAAGTCATACACATAGCTCTCTGCCTCTCCAGGTATGGCTTGCAGCTTAAAGGGATGATGCTGTCTGTCAAGAAGGAGCTACACTGCTGCTGCACAGACTTGAACATGATGAGTGTATTCTATGTTTTCTACATATCTCCACAGATCTTCAAGAAAATACAGAAACCTTTGTCATGTTTACTTTTCTCCAGTTTCAGCATCCAACATGTCCATCGTAATGCTTCATCAGAGAAAAAGATGCCATCTTAATATTAACACCAAACAGTGGAAAATTCCAGAAAAATGGATGAATTGTTGATAACCACATTGTGGAAAGACTTTGATACACACCTGGACTTGTTCTGGGAGACACATACTCACTGTGGAGAATGTCCAAAACAATGCTCTGGTCTACGGCTATCTTGTGAGTGTTAATTTGAATGGACTTCAGGGTAGATCTCCATTTGGTGGTCTTACACTGTCTCTTGCTCTGAAAATTAGGAACCTGGAGGAATAGATATATTACTGGGGGAAAAAACAATCAAGGCTATCTGCAGAGATGAGTCAAATCTAGAAAAGCAGAGAACCCTGTGAGCCCCTGAAACCTTGGTGGGGAACATATGCTCATTAAAACCATAAGGCAACAGTGCAAAGCTGAGGTCCAATACACACCTCTTTTTGGCAAGATGATAGATTTAAATTGCACTTAGAGAGATCCCACAGAGGATGGCATCATATTATAGTAATGTGTGTCACTGCATACCTGTATTTTATTGCCATAGCATAAAATATCTTTATCTTAAAATTGATGGCAAAATAAGCATCCTTCAGGACAAGAATAAACTAACTGTAGACAACTAATTCAGCAGTGTAAAGAAGTCTAAATGAATATTACACTAAGAGGAAGAAGAAAGCCTCTATCAGGAGTGTACAGAAAAACATTTATTCACGTGATGCGTAGAGAGACAAAGGAGATTACATTATGTGTAACACAGTAACCCTCAAAACCAAATACTAATAAAAAAAGAAAAGAACAAAAGCCAGTCTAATCAACCACAAAAAATGATCAACAAGGAATTAGGAAATACTAATAATTAATAAACTTAAATATGAGTGACCTAAACTCATTATTAAATAGATGCAACTAATTTAGTATGTTAACAAATAATATTCAACTACACATTGACTATAGGAAACTCCTTCATTAGCAAGACATCCATAAGCCAAATCAAAGGATAAGACGAGATCTGTCAGGAAAATGGAAGTTGGTCCAGGAAATGGCATAGTGGGAAAAGACACTACTGTGCAAATCTGAAAACCTGAGATTATCACTAGAACACACATGAAGGTAAAAGGAGAGAACCAATGCAATAAAGTTGTCCTCTGACCTCCATATGTTTTTATGGCACACACATTCACATACACACACACACACACACATACATACACACACACATACACACACACATACATACACACACACATACACAAACACACATACACACACACACATACACAAACACACACACACACACATACACAAACACACATACACACACACACATACACAAACACACATACATACACACACACACTAATAGTTAATTAAACTCATATTTTAACAGAAATGGAGGATAGGCTGCCATATTTATTCTCAGTTCTGATTATGGAGACCTCCAGTTGAAACTACTCTGAAGAGTTAAGAAGGCTTTACATACAAATAATGGGGAATAATTAATCAAAAAGACCTCACAATTGTAAAACAAAACATTGCATCAAACATCAAGGTTCTCAATTTAATAAGACAAACACAAATAAAAAAGCTGAAATGACCTGATACAAAACAAGCAAGTTTCTTCTCATTTTTATACATTTTATGTATAAAATTCAACAAAGCAACTTCAGAGATGAATTCTATCATATTCCAAGTGGACTAAGCTGATATATACAGAATATTACATCCAAAGAATATAAAACACACATTTAGCAGTCTATAAAATCTTACCTAAAACATGCAAAATAATAGACCACCCACAAATTTAAAACATTTCTTTTTCATGATCTTAAAGGAAACATTTTAGTCTTCCAATTGTAGATAATGTAAGTGAATAATTTTATATACTCCCTTCATTTTATTGAATGAAATTGCTTTATATTAAGATTTTGTGTTTTACATGAAAAGATGCTGAAATTTTAAATGTTTTTCCTTTATCAATAGAAATCATCATGTGGTTTATGCTTCATTCTATTTACATTTTGTATTATTTTGGTGGATAGATATTTCATATGTGGAAATGTAGATGCAAACCCCACTGGGTCAAGGCACAATAATTTTATATTATTTTTAAACTAAAATATAATGATATTATTCCCTCTCCTATTTTCTCTCTCCAGTATCTCCGCTTTTAATGTATATTTGCTGTTGACTTTCAAAATTATGGTCTCTTTTTTAATTGAAATCACTACATATCTATTTACATATATACATATATGCATAATAATTTATAATAAAATGGAAGGATATATATATATATATATTTCTAATTTATACATCCATTTTACTATTTCCATTTATGACCAGCTGGAATATAATGTCAGGATTGATCATTTTATATTGGGTAACTAATTAGGGTATGCACCCCTGGAAAAGATTATTAATGTCTGTCACTCTGTACTAATACTCCTTAGCTGTTAGCATATCTATTGATGAGTATCGTACTTCACCGAGCCTTATTTGGGTAACAGTATTGTTGACATATCTATCATGAGTGAAGCTTCCCTGTCATCTCCAGGAAACATAATCTCAGAGTAGAATTCCTGGGTTTCAGGCTCTTAAAATATTTTCTTTGGCACAGAAGTTGTGTTTTAAGTGTAACAACTGAGACTGAGAATCCACAATCACTTTTTATGTGAATTTTGGCAAGTTGTTGTCCACTGTAGTGATATCTATCTGCGGCAAGAAGTTTTTTGGATGAGTGGTGAGAGCTACATTTATCTGTGGATAAAGGAATAAATATTTACAATGTTTGCTATCCTTTGTTGAGATACTCTTGAGTCTTGATCAGTCACCTTTCCAGTTATAGTACTCTTCTTTTCTGTTTTTTATTCATAGCAAGTTCTTGTTTCTAGAAATTTGCTTATTTGTCCTACATTTTCTATTTTTAGTATACAATTACCCATAGTATTCACACACACACACAAACACACACACACATATGTGTGTGTGTGTGTGTATATATATATATATATATATATATATATATATATATATATATATATATATGGAGTTGATAATATTTCACTTTCTTGTCTTGATTTTCCTTTCTTGTCTTATTCATTGTAATATAGACTTGTCTGTTTTATTGATCTTCTCTAACAACCAACTTTTGGTCTCATTGACTTTTTTTAATTGGTGTATATTCATTATATACAGCTTTAATGGTTAGTTCTAATTGTCAACAATCTATAATCACCCGGGTTGTGAGGAATTGTCAATATCAAAATGGCTTGTGGGCATATGTGTGTAGGATTGTCTTGAATGCCTTAATGGGCAAAGACTTAGCCTATACATCGCCAACATCATTTGAGGTTTTTTACCATGGATTTTCTGAGTGGTGGAAGCTGAGCAACAAACATGCATGCATTTATTCCTCCCTAATTTCTCCCTTGGTTATGGTGTGACTTACCTGCTTCCAGGTCCTGCCTTACTTCCACATTGTGACAGATCATAACCTAGAATTGAGTGCTAATATAAATCCATTCTCTCTTAAGTTGCTTTTGTCAAGGTATTTTATCACAGCAACACAAATGAAACTAAGAGAAGAGTGATGATATTTACCAAGGTATTGCCATGAAAGGATATTATGTACCTTGACGATATTCATTACATAAGCACTTGTTGCTCTTTGTCGTCCCCATTTATTTTTCCTAGACAGACTTGCTTCTACTATTGTGTTTTCATGTCAGTAGAAAAATCTAGATACAAAATCTAGAACTACACATGACAGAAATAGTTCTCTATGGATTTGTGTGTAAAATAGACATGTGGTGTCCAGAAGACAGCATTTTACAATTTTCACTAAAGCAAACATGCTTCAATCACTGTGTTTACTTATAATCAACAACAATCCCTGATAAACTTGATAATCCTCAAATAAATGGGGTAGGAAAAGTGTGGGAGTGAAAATTGAGTTAGCAACTGTGTCTGTAGTAAGGAAGATTTTATAAAGCTTAGAATTAACAGGCACAAGTGTCGTATTTAAGGTACTGATGGCAATCTGGCTAGGATATACAATTTAGGAAAACAACATATGGAATCAAATAATATTTAATTCATCTAGCTAAACTGAATAATACAGAAAGCTGTAGTGAGTTTCAGCAAAGGAAAATACAGTTTAGATTTCCAATCAATTCGACTCAATACATTCATTTATTACTGCCAGAAGGAAGAACAGAGTGCATCATATTTAAACATATACATCAGTTTCTGTGAGTAAAATTGTCAGTCAATATATGTCAATAAATTGTAGGTCAGTATATTAAAACAGTTGTCACAAAATGAACTGCTATACCACTTAACTACTAGTTACGTTTAAAATTATTAAAATAATATAGGAGGCCTACTTATTTTTTGGAGTTGATTTTGTGTCTTGTTACATTACTGAAGTAGTTTACCAGCTGGAGAAGTTCCCTCATAGAATTTTTGGATTCACTTATATATTCTATTGTATCATCTGTAACTAGTGAAAATTTGACTTCTTTCTTTCTAATTTGTATACCCCATTGATCTTCTTTAGTTTCTTATTTCTTATTTCTCTTGGTAGAAATTCAAGTACTATGTTGAATAAATATGGAGAGAATAAAAAGCCTTGTATTGTTCCTGATTTTAGCAGAATCACCTTGCGTTTCTCTTATTTAATTTGATGTTGACTGTTGGTTTGCTGTATATTGCTTTTAATATATTTAGATATGTTCCTTGCATCTCTGAAAACAGTGTAGTATTGGCATAAAAACAGGTATATCAATAGAATTGAAACGAAGACCCAGATATTAATCTACACACCTCTGAACACCTGATTTTTGACAAAAAAAAAACTAAAATTATACAGTGGAAAAAAAGAAAACATATTCAACAAGTGGTGCTGACATAACTGGATGTCATTATTATTATTACTATTATTATTAAAATAAAATGCAGATATTTCAGTATTCCTATAAAAACTAGAGATTGAACCTTAATAGGAATTTTGATATTTTTGTATAAAAATGCTGATATCTTTTAATGTGAGTATCCCAAGCCACAAGATTCCTAGTTTCTTTATAATGTTAATTCATTAATAGATAATATATAGCAAAAGTTTCTCAGTATAAACTTCAAGCATAATATTCAAAATAGCCAATCAACAAGATTTCTATTAAAGAGAAAGATGATTCCATGAGAACTCAAAGAGATTGTTAGCTGCCTCATGTTTCTAAGATTGTTTCAAACATACACAATCTCATTAGTTATTAGTTATTATTTGTGCTGACTCTTTTTTTTAAACAAGAACTTACTTTATGTTCAAATACTTGCAGTACAAATTAGAATTTTTGTCAATAAAAAATTACTTAGCCTAGAAGAGAGGTTTCAAACATTTTACTTTAAATGTATCCTAAAAGTGGATATTCTAGAGACAGCATTGAAGTCATCAGGCAAAATTGAGTTCATTTCTTGTTTTCTAAGTAAAACAGGATACAAACTGAGGCACGCACACAGTTCCAGCTCTGGGAAGACAGAGGCAAAGAGAATGTTGTGAGCTGAGACAAGCTTAGTTTATATAAAGAGTACCAGGCCAAAAAGCATTATATTATGAAACTTTGTCTTAAGATAAAATGAGAATTGAAGCATATTTATACATATTTGCTTACATATCTAATCTAACCCTCAAACAGAACAGCTCTTGTTTTCTCCAAACTTTGAATGTATAGTCAACCAAACACAAAATATTAGCCTCTCTACATTACAGAAAAACCCAAATAGTGTTCTCAGGTTCAGAGTCATTACCCATCAACATTGCTCAGAGTTCTGTGTGTTATGGGCCACAGAAGACTGTCATAGAAAAGGTCACAAATTTAGAGAGAAGAAATTGAAAGAAAGTAACTGCCACACACAAAACTCAGGTCCAAATGGATCAAAGACCTCAACATAAAGCCAGCCACACTGAACCTTACAGAAGAGAAAGTAGGAAGTACACTTGAACGCATTGGCACAGGAGACCACTTCCTAAATATAACCCCAGCAGCACAGACACTGAGAAAAACAGTTAATAAACAGGACCTATTGAAACTGAAAACCTTCTGTAAAGCAAAGAACACAGTCAACAAGACCAAATGACAGCCTACAGAATGGAAAAAGATCTTCACTAACCCCACATCAGACAGAGGTCTGATCTCTAAAATATGCAAAGAACTCAAGAAATTTGTCATCAAAGGAACACATAATTCAATAAAAAAAAATGGAGTACAGACCTAAACAGAGAACACTTAACAGAGGAATCTCAAATGGCTGAAAGACACTTAAAGAAATGTTCAACATCCTCAGTCATCAGAGAAATGCAAATCAAAACAACTCTGAGATTCCATCTTACACCTGTAAGAATGGCCAAGATCAAAAACACTGATGACAACTTATGCTGGGTAAATGGAATACTCCTGCATTGCTGGTGGGAATGCAAGCTGGTACAGCCCCTTTGGAAGTCAGCGTGGCAATTTCTCAGAAAAAAAATAACGACATCTTGAATTTTGCAGGAAAATAGATATAGCTAGAAAACATCATTTTGAGTGAGGTAACCCAGATATAGAAAGGCACCTATTACATGTATTCACTCATAAGTGTTTTTTAACATAAAGCAAGGAAAACCAACCCACAGATCACAATCCCAGAGAACCTAGACAACAATGAGGACCCAAAGAGAGATTTACATAAGATCTAATATACATGGGAAGTAGAAAAAGACAAGACCTTCTGAGTAAATTGGGAGCATGGGGACCTTGGGAGAGAGTTGAAGGGGAGGGAATGGAAAGGGAGGGGAACAGAGAAAAATGTAGAGCTCAATAAAATAAAAGTAATAAAAAAATAAAAGAAAGTAACTGAATCATATGTAGTTTTAAGATTTTATTACCAATCTTACATGTCAGAATCTTACCCAAAGTAATATACAACAAAGTATCCAAAATAGAGCAAAATAAACATAAGTGAAAGCAAGTCTCTGTGATGTGTGAAAGTGTAAGGTGTATTATATCATTCAACCCTCATCAAGAGGGAGTTACTCAAGAAAGACAAGTATTTACAGTACAAGACTGAGGACGGTACAGTATGACTAAGAAGTATCAAATTTTAATATTACATCAAAATTTTAGAGTAATTAACATAAAATGCCACTATTTATCTAGTGTTATAGGAGTAGTATAAACATAGATAAGTTTTTATATGTCACATCTAAATATTATTGGTTCATATGCATTTAACTAACAAAAATGCTTGTCTATAGTATGCCAAGAAAATAAATAGCATTTATAGCACAAAACAAATGGTAAATACCTCTGAAAATAATTGATTCATAGTTTTGGTTTTGGAAACATGAGGATCGTTTCTATAAACACTCTTATTAATAAACTATTCCTATAAATGAAACAAGTGAAATGATAGAAAGATGATAGATAGATAGATAGATAGATAGATAGATAGATAGATAGATAGATAGATAGATAGATAGATAATAGATCTCCATATTTTGGTGCACAGAACTTCAATATATACTATACCTTTTAAAGGGGATTATGCAGCTGTCACACTGGTAATCCAATGGTAGAAAGAGAAGATATTTTGGATTATCACTATTTATCCAATACTTATCATGAGTTATTAAAACTGAAGTGCTGAGTATAAAAACATAAGGGAGGAAGAAGAGCTAAGGATGCCATCTGATAGGCATCATATAGGCATTGCGATCATGAACTCAATGCAACTGTACTTGGCTTCAGTAATCAAGGAGGAGACTGAGCCTGTCGACAGACAACCCAGAAGGCATGGGGCAAGAGGCCTTGCAAGCCCTGAATTCTGAAATAAAAAGTAAATCAATACATGAACAAAGCAAAGAAACTTGTGGAGAAGAAAACTGGTTGATCAAGATAGAAGGGAGTTAGGAATGGGTAAGGGCAGGAGTATGCAGAATACATCATATGCATGCATGAAAATATCAAAGATTTCTTCCTAAGCCCATAATGGCTCCCTCTGTTATGATGTCTGTTTCATTGCTCTTCCTCTCAGTCCCTCCCACAACTCAACCATCCTGTTCCATCATGGTCTCATATCCCATTCCTTCTCCTCCATACTCCAGTTTACTTAGGAGATCTTACCTATTTCCTTTTCCTAGGGCAATCCATGCATGTCCCATTAAGGTCATCCTCGTTACCTAACTTCTTCTGGACCTGTGGATTGTAGCCTGGCTATCCACTGCTTTAAATCTAGTATCTATTAGGAGTGAGGACATACATTTCTGGGTCTGGTTATCTCACTCAGGATGATTTTTTTTTCTAGGGATGTCTCCTAGCAATAGTGGAGAGGTTTGCTTGATTCAGCCTTTTCCTGTGATCAGATTGTTGATTTCCTAATTGTCATAATAGAACCTACATACAGTAACTGTATGTAAGTTCTGAGCAAAGCTCCTGGAGTCCCATCGAAGAGAGGGAGGAGGGATTATATAAACCAGTTGAAGGGGGCAAGATCATGGTAGGGAAACCCACAGAGACAGCTGACCCAAGGCAGTGAGAGCTCATGGACTCTAGACTGACAGCTAGGGAAGAGGCATAGCACAGACCTAGGCCCTCATCATGTGGGTGACAGTTTTGTGACTTGATCTATTTTTTTTGGGGGGTTGCCCTTGGCAGTAAGACTAGGATTTATCCATGATGCATGAACTGGCTTTTTGGAACCAATTCCCTGTGGTGGGATACCTTGCTCAGCCTTCATGCAGTGAAAAGGGACTTGGTCTTGCCACAACTTCATATGCCAGGCTTAGTTGACTCCCCATTGGAGGACTTACCATCTCTTAGGGGTGGATAGGAGTTGGTTGGGGGGGGAGGTGGAAAGAGAATAAGAAGGATGGGAGGGAGGGGAACTGCAGTTGGTATGTAAAATGACTAACAAAGAAAGTGTCAAAGAATAAATTTAATAATAAAGAAGAAATTAAAATCTGAACAAAAACGTATTTTCAAAAATCTTTGAAACGTGTTTGTTTTCTTTCGTCATTAGTGTTTTAACTCCTGAGGAAAAGGTAATGTTGTCGGATGAGCCTCTTGTGTTGTAGAGAACTTCATTTCTTAGCCACGGTGTTAAGAGCTCTTGTATAAAACATACTTACTGACACAAACATAAACTCAAAAAAATTACCCTATTCTAGGGAGCTGAAAAAAAATTGACATTTCTCTCAGCTGTGTTCAGGGAGCATGGTGAGAAGGGTCAAATGAAATTACATTGCTGTCTCTCAATAGGAAGGAAGGAGAACATTAGCCCAGGAATGGAGTTGGCATCTATAAGATGAATAGAAAATGAAATGAATCCCCCTCCCAAAGAATTGAATTCAGCTTGTCCATTTTAAGCCTTGGCTTCCCCAAGAAATCTGTCGAATTTTAATCTACTTTTGTAATTGGAGAACAATCAAAAATCTATATAATAATTTTTCAAGGACTCTACTGTAGATATTTGGTTTAATACCCTTATGAGATAATGCTGAGAATCAGCAGACAGTAAAATGATTCTCAGAAGCATTAGAGCATCTTTCTTATATGGGTTTAAAAAGAGTGCAATTGTGATGAAAATCAGAGGGATGTACTGCAAGACAGTTGACAAGCAGCTGAGGTGGCTGCGATTGAAACAACCTAAATTAGCAGTATGCTTATGGACCTAGACACTCATTTTTTTCATCTTTAGTTGAAAGATAACAATTACATACAGTTATATTGCACATCATAACATTTTGGTATGTTTATAATATGTAGCAATTAAATCAAACCAATAAATAAATAAATATGTGAACAATCATACTTAGTATTTTTGGTGAAATTATTTTCCATTGATAGTTTTAGCTAATTGAAATATTTTAATGATTATTATTTATTACCATTCTGTGTAAGAATTCTCTAGAGCTTATTCCATCTATCTAGCTGAAAGTGTGTATATGATCAGAAACTCTTTTCGTACTATTAGTGATAACCATTATTTCTAATTCATTTGTGTGTGGCTTTCATTTACTGTATGGAGTCACTATCTCTTTGTCCTTTGCTCCTTTCTCTTTTAAGAGTTTTTAATTGTAATTATATGTCCATGTCTGTATATACATACACATCTGTGCAGAAAGCTATGGATGCCAGTGGTGTCAAATGCCCTCAGAGCTGAAATTATAGAGAGTTGTGAGCCTCTGATGTGGGTGCTGAAAACTAAACTCAGATCTTCTGGGTATTAAACAAGAGTTTAGGGCTGAGTTAGTACTTCAGCCTTGTATGTTGTTTCTATACTCGTCAAAATGTCCTCCAAATTCAATTGATATTATCATAAACAAGAGAGCTTTTACCTTCTTAAGACTAGGATTTTATTATGTATGTAATTCCATATATTTTGTAGCCTTTGGGATTAGAGCTCCAATGACTCTATCACACAGACAGGTATGTCTTTACAATACATTTCTAATGTAACTTTATTTTTTAGTTTACTGAGTACTTGTATACTATTTTCCACAGTAAATATTTATATTCCTACCAACAACAGACAAGAGCATTTTCTCAAATTCCTCAAATGTTATCTGTCCTCCATCTTTTAAATAATACAGCCTAGGTGTGGATCTTAACTAGGTTTTTACAACCTCCTAGTTAAATCACAAGGATATCTTAAAGTTAAACTTGTCTATGAATTAGTTCAGCATACTTGTTGTTTTCGGAAATACAAACAAGGAGCATCTGTTCTTCCACACTGTTGACGTCATTCCCCAAAGTGACTATTTCACCTGTCGAAGTTTAGTTCTGTTCACCGAACCCTTTTCAGAGCAGTGAGTGAGTCCCCACTTCTGCAACCACTATTGTCTCTTCAAAGAAAAGAGTGTCTATCTTGAAAATGGCCGGTCTGAGATATGGGCATATGTAAAAGATTTTTCAAACTAACAAGCTCGGAAGTCACTGAAGATGATCAAAGTACTCAGGAATCCCTTGACCAAGCCGCACTCATCAAAATTTGGAAACTGAAACATTGTTAAGGATTGAAACCTCAATGGATTTGAGCACATCAAGCACTTCCTAATTTAATAAAGATAGGAAAAATAATAAACAAAACCCAAAACCTTAATTGGTCACCTTATCAAACCTGGTAGAAAAAGTAATTAGTTATGTTTTAAAAGGTAAACAAAGGAAAATAATATAGCATTATTCTTGACTGTAAAACCTACCTAACCAGCCAGCAAGTGAGTAGAAATGCATATTATAGAAACATTCTAGAGAATAAAAAAAATCTGTTGGCACATCCTAGTTATTACTCATGTTATATGGGATTAATTCTACTTGACATTAAAAAAAATTAATACAGCGATCAATGCAAAAGAGAGACAAATTTATCATAATAATAGAAATATGGTCATATTCTGAAAGACATTTCAATAAAACATGAGAACCAGTATCAAAAGCCAAAGCTTCTAATAGTGATCCCAAATCTAATGCCAAATAGGTGAGTGGTTCAGAGGAGAGGAATTTTATTTGATGCCATCTACCCCCGGTGGAGGAATATAGATGCTCAGGAAAAACTTTCAGGAATACAGAATTTATAAGAACTAAAAGAAAAGAAGTGTAAAGTCTGCTCTTTCAACAAGTTGGCATGTATACGATTCAAATCCTCTCAAGATGAAAGACAGGCAGAAAATTTAAGATGCAAATAAAGTTAAGCATTCATTAGCTGTTTGAAGACACCTCACAACTAAGTGCTCACTCACTGTATGTGTGAGAGAACTTTGTGATGAATATTTTAAAGCCAAAATATTACAAAAACAAATTTGATGTCAGAAAACTTATATAAAGTGTAGTACTTTCCTCCAAATTTTTTTGGGGTGAAACAACGACACTGAAGATAATGTGGGTCTGTGCGGGAAGTAGAGTTGGATAAATGAATGGCATTGATCACGTTGGTCACTATCATTGAAAAGTGTGTTAAAAATAAAAAGAAATTCACTACACTTGCTATTTTTACAATGAATATTCCTATAATAGGAGGTTAGGAAGAGAAGGAGAAAATTTCTGTAGGGGTGGCTAAAAGCTGCCTCTAGAAATTATTCTATAATCTTCTGTTGCAACTTCTCTTTTTATAGTCTACAAGATCAGAGAAGTAAAATATTCTGGAAAATGAAGCTTTCATGAAAATAAATGTTTTTAAAAGAGCCTTCACTTTATTATTTTCAATGACCCTATTTATATTTTCTATCATTAATAAATTTCTTTGTAATAACTATGTTATTTGCAATCTATCTGTCTGACTCTTTTAGTTCCCACTGTCCCTGAATACCAAATGCTTTTCACCTACTAAAATTATAAGGTGTTATTTTGTTGTGACTTATTCATTACATTAAAATATAAATAGTCACAATCCTTGCATTGAGAATGAAGATTATGGCCAGCCCATCCTTTCTGAGACAAAATGAGCTTTCTCAGAAGCAGCTTCCAGAGGTCTGCTAGGCAACCGCAGGGATCCACTATTCAAAAATGACCTAAGTTTGTAGAGAACAACTGTAAGACTCACAACTAAAATTATTGTGCAGCTTCTGTCTAAGCCTGCCACTGGTGTGACAATTTCATTCTTTAGGAGAAGGGTACTTTTTAGGAGATTTTTCCTTTTCTTCTCTCAGCAATTGTTACACACATAATATAATAACATTCTCTGGGCACTAGAAACAACAGTTTTAAGAAGAATTGAACAAGTATGTGTGACAGCAGCATCCTCAGAATCCCAAAGAGCCACCAAGAGCAAAAGGAGCTGAAACTCAGATAGCACCCAAAAGGACTTGGGCAAGTAGAATACCACTTCCTTACAAAGGTGAGCAGCTGGAACTCCCTGCTGAGCCTGGTGTCTCTGGGCTACTTTCTCACGCTCAGACTATCCTACCAAAGTCTAGGCTAATCATGTCACAGTGTTCCTTGGGAATATCTGATTTTCCTACCTTCTTTTCTTTTTTAAGTTCTCTTATGTTTTTAACGTATGGGAAGTGGCACATTATTTCCTTTTTTAAATAGGTTTTAGTTGAGATAATATTATATCATTTTCTCCATTCGTTCTCCCCCTCTGACTCCTGTAGGGTACCCTTCTACCAACCCCATGCATTTCCTCCCTATCAAGTTAATAGCCTCCTTTTCTATTAATGTGTGGGTATAAATATATTATAAATACAATTTGCCAAGTCCATTTGTGTTGTTTTTATATGAATAGTTTCAGGGCTGACCATCCTATAATAGGCAACCGTAAGAGGCTTAATCCTGGTAGAGCTAACTCTCCTCCTCTTAGCTGTCATTCTTTTTGTCCATAATTCTTTGTCTCTGAATGAGATACCACAAACTTATTTCTTCTTCACATTAATATATCCATAAATAAAGATGTTGTTCTGATCTTGTTTATGTAGCAATTACTAGAAAAGATTGTCTCACGGCAAACAAATTAATATTATGGTTCTCATAATCTTTCTGCCCCACCTTCCACTATGTGCACTGAGTGACAGATGCAAAATCTATGGTGCAGACATATCCATTGTGGCTGGACACCACACGGTCCTTTAATTTCTGTGTCCACTTATGTTTTTCTTTGATTGCCTTCATTTAGTATAAAGACCTCTTAAAGGAGAAGTAATAGCCATATTACCTGTGGATATAAGGATAAAATTTAGAATGATTTAAGGAATTATTCTCTTCTAACAAAGTAGTGGTGGTAGATTATTTTCTAAGATCTATGACCTCGTTATATCTGGGAAGCGTTTCTATTACCAGGTACAATTTCTCTCCTGTTCCGTCCATCTTATGTTAAATTAGACAGCTACTTGTTAGCATCCATATGTGAGTGGCACTAATGCATCTTTACCTGTGACTTGCCATGCTGGTTCTTGTTGTTCATAAGTATTGTAGCTGAATAAGGGCGTTTAATTAATGCCCACCCTCAGATGCTTGCACAGTATTTTCTGATATCATAGTGGTTAGATCACTGGAAAGGGTTTTTAGGTCAGATCCAGTTCAATCCAAGTATGTAGGTAGCCTAGGTGTATAGTGTCTTTAACAATAGGAACCCACTCTCAGCAACCAATTGAAACACAGACAATCTAGGTAGTTTGGTGATTAACTCGAACAACCATGAACACCTATTCAAAAGGAGGTTTCTTGCATTGTCTGAAGACTTTATCTCTTGGTGCAGATGCAGAATTTCCCCTAGAATTTCCATTTTTATAACTCCCGGTTAATTATTTTTTCTATTGTAGCCTGATTCCAGGGTTCCCTCATTCCAATCTACTCCATTCCCTGAGGAACTGGGCTCTAAGTACAGAGCCTATTCCCCTAACTTTTTCTTCAATTCCCTTGTAAGCCTCTCTGCCAAGTCCATCTCCATTTATTTTTCACCCACAGAAGTACTCTCTACAAAAAATTCCACAGCCAACAGAGAGACAGCAACAGCACCAACCCCAACAGAAAAAGAAAAAAATGTCAGCACCAAGCACCATCGCTCCAGAGTCATCCGAGAAACAAAAACATTAGCAGCCAAAAGAATACACCTCAGACAGAAGCCAGTAACACTATTTCAGAATGCCCTGACTAATACATATATGAAGTACAGGACAAAGATTTCAAATTGCAATTATGAATACATTCAAAGAGTTTATGCGTAAATCCCTTAATGAAGGCCATAAAATCACAAATAGTAGAAAAAATAACGAACACAAGTTGAGACAGAAAAGCTGAATTTCAAAGAGAAATAGAATCACTAAAAAAATTCAAATAGAACTAAAACTGAAAATGAAAATTTTAGAATGTCACACACAGAAAAAAAAACCCTCAGAAGTAAGCCTCATCAACAGATTGCCAGAAAGAGAAGAGAAAATCACAGATGATGAATAGAAGATAGAATAAAGTTATACCTCAGTCAAAGAAAATGTTAAATCAAAATAATGTAAGCACAAAATACCCAGGAAACCTTTGACACTAAGAAAAGACTAAATCTCTGAAAAATGGGAATAGAGGAAGTAGAAGAAAGGTTAAAGTGTGGAAATATTTGTAAACAAAGTCATAGAAAAAAGTGCCTTATCTAAAGAAGTGTACAAAAAGCATACACAATACTAAATGGGCAGGACTGGCAAAGAAATTATTCATGATATATAATAATCAAAACACTAAGTGTTCAGGATGAAGAAAGACTATTAAAGTATTCTTTTATTTAAATAAAAGGGAAATATATCAACTAACACATAGAAGCAGGCCCATTAAAATAATACCTGATTTCACAATGGGAATTCTGAAAGCCAGAAGGGCCTGGAGAGATGTTGGTCAAACTCTGAGAGACTACAGATGCCAGCTGAGTTTACGATATCAGCAAAACTATTAGTCACCATATACTGAGAATGAAAAATATTCCACAATAAGACCAAATTAAAACACCATCTATATCCCAATCCAACTCTATAGAACTAAAAGGAAAACCTCAGTCTGAAGATGCTAACCACACCCAAGTAAACAATGGAATAGTCCTAGACCAGTAAATCAAAAGAGGATCGGGGAAATCCACACCATAATAACAAAATAACAGGGATCAATAAACACTTTTCATTAATATCTCTCAAGAGTAATGGTCTCAATTTTCCAATATGATGACACAGATTATCGCATTATAATAGAAAAAAGATCCATATTTCGGTTGCATTCAAGAACAACTCACTATCATTAATGAAAAGACTGTGAGGAGCTCCTCAAACAAATATAATGATATAATTTTGGCACCAGTAACTCCATCTCCAGATAAGAAGAAAGGGCTTTTTCCCAACCCAGTATTCACCTTTTAGTCTGGCCACATTTAGTATGACCACATTCCTAAGTGCCTACTCCACATAAAGTTACGTGTGCTGCCTGCCAAAAAATTAGGGCAGTGTAAAAGGGATCAAAATCCAAAATTTTTAACATATGCATTAAAACCAAACACTTTACAACATGTGTCAAACTTTACCCATTATCTATAAGCAGTTACAAATATCATTAGCTCAAATTCAGTGGGAGTACAATGACATACATTGTTGCTATCAAATACCACCAGTTCCAGCCTCTGGGCAACAGTAACAGGAACCCCCAATTTCCCCCCTTCTTAAGTGAAGAGAGGTTAATATTTTAATTAAAATGAGTTCTGTGTCCCAAAGTTTAAAACAGTCTGATGTTTAGTCTGCAACTCAGCTCCAAAGCAGACCAGAGTTCAAGCTGCAGAAGCAGTTTAGCATTTGTGCTCCAGGACAGGTGGGGTAGCCAGGGTGAGGCGAGCTGGATTCAGGTACATGAAGCACATCCTGGCCCTTATGTCAGCCGGGTCTAATGACGGGAGTTAGTGTGGATCCTCGCCTGAAGAGCACACCATACAGAGGTTGTAGAAACCGGCTCAACATGGCATGGTTCAGGTATGAGGGCGCTCTCCACATGGCCTAAGACAGGGTGCCCTTTGATCTGCTTACTTTAATCCTGCTAGATGCCTTTTATTTGAGGAGCTCCAAGGACGGGCCACTTATGGCAGGATAATCCCCCAACCTAAGGCAGGGCCCTGGGAACCTTAGGAAGGGTAAGGGGAAAAAAAAAAAGGCCTGGTCCCCACTCGACCTAGGAGTCATCGGGCACCCCTCTGTTCCCAGGAGAGAGGGATTGCTTCACCACTCGAGAGGAGGGTCTCTCCTTGTGTCAGTCCCTTCTCCTTTGCTCTGACACCATGGTTGACTCTGACTGGTGCTCTCCACTTGATAGCTGCCTGCCTTTGTATGGGAGGGGGGAGGGGATCTGTTGGGAGCTGTTTCCCCCTAGAGATCATTGCAGGAACCATCGCCCTGGGGAGACTATGGGGAACCCCACACCCATGGTTGTACTGGGATTGGTTCTGTTGCCCCACACCCAGTTGAAGCTGTTAATGGAGAAAAATAAAATAAATAAAAAAAGCAAAAAAAAAAAAAAGGAACAACTCACTATCAAGAACAGATAAAACCTCAGAGAAGACAGATTTAAATGGGACTTTTAAACAAAAGGATCCTAGAAACATATAAGTACAGCCATTTTTAATATCTGACAAAATATACTACAGACCAAAACTCAGTAGAAGAGATAAATAAGGTCAACATATCTTTATGAAAAGAAGAATTCCCTAAGAGGACATTGCAATTCTAAACATTTAAGCACCAAACACAGGGGCACCCAGGTTCATAAAAGAAACAGTACCACATCTAAAATCGCATATTGATCCTCACATGTTGATGGTGTGTGATTTTAATACTCCAATCTTGCTAATAGACAGGTGATTTTTATTAAAAAAAAACTATGAACAGAAAGAAAGTCTCCAGAATGAAGAATGGCTTACTTTTTTCAAATTATTGGCCGAATGGGCCCATAGAAATCTTCAATCATGGTCTATTGACCAAAGCTACTGTCTACTCTCCACAAAGCAATGACGAGGCCCTGCTGTTGAAATGACACCAACGTATATGATCAAACTAGAGAAACCAAGCTGTGTCTAACTACTGAATAGCATTCATGTTGCATGGGGTTACTCTGCAAGCTCCCCGATGGGGGAAAGGTAATCGTCAATATCACCCAGCTACCATCCCTGTGACCTGCCTGCAAAACATACTGGTGTGACAGCTGCAGAAACATTGTGGGATTAGCCACCAACTTTCTAATTGGATGTAAGACCCATTTTATGTGATAGGACATGGGCCTACAGTAAGACGCAATACTATTTTTTTTTTTTTGATTTTTCAAAACAGAGCTTCTCTGTAGCTTTGTAGCCTGTTTTGGAACTAGTTCTTGTAGACCAGGCTGGCCTCAAACTCACAGAGATCCACCTGCTTCTGCCTCTCAAATACTGCGATTAAAGGCGTGCGCCACCACCACCTGGCAAGGCGCAATACTATGATTCTGCTAAAGTAGTATAGTAGTCATTAGGGGTAGAACTTCTGGTTAGGCACCAACTTGACCTAGTAATAAAACAATTCCTACTGTCATACTCTTCTACCTATAGATCAGTACCTTGGCCAAACCTCATCAGAGAAGCTTATTCTTCCAGTAGATGGGAACTGACAAAGCAATCCAAAGCTGGGCAATGTGCAGAAAATGAGAGGCTTTGGAACACTCAGTTCTAAATGTCAAGACAGTGTCCTCCGCTCAAGGATGGGGGAAGAGGAGGGCAGATCTATTATAGTGGCGACACGTAATAGCTGAAAGCGGGAAAGGTTTCTTTCAGACACAATAGAATTCATGTACAAATACACAGAGACTGTATCAGAATGGATAAGATCAAGTATAGGAACAAAGTGAATGGGTACCAAGCACAGACAGGGGGAATCAGATATATGGTTCCACTCCTAATCAAGAAACTACCAGATTGATACCTGCTGGCAGGAGAAAAAAAATAAAAACATAGTTTTCTCCAATGAATTGGGTATGGTACCACATTCCAGGGAAAGACCCATGACCAAGGGTAGCTGCAGCACAAACTATAACCAGTGGCAAGTTGTAGGTATTTTGTGTCTCATTTTGCATTGTTGAGATTTTTTATTGCCTTTTCTTTGATTTTGATTTTTGTTTTTATCCTTTTATGAGACGGAATGTGCTTATATCTTTTTTGTTTGTTTGAAGAAACAAAGAGAAACAGAACATAAATTTGGGCGATATGGAGGAGGGGAGAATCTAGGAGGAACTGGGGAAGAAGAAAAATGGTCTAAATATATTATGTGAAAAATATTTTTCAATTAAAAAAAGGGAATGTTTATTCTGTCTGTTACTGAGGATTTGTTAGATTTTGGCAGAAAGCATTGAATAATTAAATAGAATTTCTTACAATTATGGCTACTTCTTATAGTAGTGAACTTTTTTTTCTTAAACAAGGAAGTTATATTTAGAAAGTATTTTGATAAATGTTTCCTCTTTCCTAGGGAATTAGATCCCAGTGTACCCGTGGGCTGAGCTCGGCAATTTTATACAAATCACACAAAAATACAGAAATGGACCAAAGCCTCAGACATGACTAAATTATTTTTAAAATGTGAAACTATGGTCTGGCAAGATGCCTTAGTTTGTTAAAGCACACTTACCAAACTGGAAGGCGTGAATTTAACCCCTGGGACGATAAGACGAAATGTGAGCATTGACTCCTGCAGATAGTCCTCTGTTTTAAACGTGTATACCCAATCACACACACGAAAATCACACACAAACACACATGTACACACACACACACACTCACATACACATACACTCACACATGCCAAAGAAATAAATAAAAATTTTAAGTAAATAAAAATTTTAAGTGAATAAAATATGAAACTAGCTGATGTATTTACCAATCTTTTTCACTTCGGATGCATAGTTGGCACAAAATAAAGGTATCCATTGTATAGATTAATGGTGTTTTTATTTCAAACGCTTTCTTTGGTTTCACATTTTCTTATAGTTTACATGAGTTCTTAACTTATTTTTTTATTCTACTTATTTATTAACTCTATATTCCATTGCCCTGGTGGTTGAATCCAGACCTCATGCCATGCCCTTGCGTTAGCAGTGAAGGAACAGTGGCAGCTGAACTCTTCAATTTTCCTTTAACATTTGTAGTTTTGAGTACCCAGTCCTTTGTCCTTACTCATAATAGAGCTGACAGCTTCCTTTCTATGTAGTCTAATTAACACTTCAGACGTGCGGAAAGTCTCTATTATACCATTCATTTTTCTAAGCCTTTCTCTGAAGAGGAAAGAGGACTCAAAGTGTTGGCCCATTTATTAATTACCTAAAGTAAGCTTCAGGCTCAAAGTCACAATATTTCCTTTGACAAAAATGTAAATGATTGTAGCTCACATTCAGAAAAATCAAAAGGAAAGCTTCCAAATCTATTGAAGTTCAGACAAATAATGAAATCAGTCCCTTCCCTGCTTCAATACTTAAAAAGTTGAAAACTAGTAAAACTTAACCTCACTGCTAATCATCATACTGAAATTATTGAAATAATGTAAATAAATTGCTTCATAAATGTTTATGCTATATTCAGATAAGGTATTATTAGTAATCATCAGTTCAACCATGTGATGCTATAGGTTTGATTATGCAAATAAATATTTATCTCAAAAAATATTAATTGGTAAAATCATGTCAAAGTAGTACATATTGGTTTTGTTGGCTGTGAAGGTTTATCTTACTATTTAGAATTTTAAAAACAAATATAACCATATATGTGCACTTTTATAGTTTAGTAACCACACAGTCAAAATTAATCTCTGTTATTTTATGCATAAAAAATTTATAATCCTATAAGAAATAAAGATGAGGTATTAAAATTTACATTTGTGTTCAAATTGAAGGTGCTTCGTAGGTTAAAGTGCAGACAAAAGAAATACAGCATATACCAATAAACCCATGACATTCTCCAAAAGATTAAATAAAATGAATAAACAGTATTTATTTACTACTATTTATATAAATGCTTTTTGAGAATTTACCAGCAAGTCTCTTTTTCTCTTAAAATTTCACCTCAAATAGTGTTTATAATTAACCTACATCCTCATCCAAAGCATTACTAATAGAATACAACTGAAATTTGCCTCAAATTTCCATAATAATCACTGAGATTTACATAAAATTTACATAATAACAATAATAATTAAGTATCATTATAGTAATGGTTAAAAAACAACCCTCATTAATAGCATATACTAGTATATATCTAGCGGAGACAGGAGTTTAAAGCCATCTCTACATTTATTTTATTGTCTCATTTTACTGGAAATGTATTCAGGTAAATTATCTTTTATAATATGTGTGCCTTCCTTCACACAGCTTTTGAGGTAATTTACTGTTTTTGTTTTGGGAGTCATATAATCTTGTGTAATAATATGAGGACAAGTAATTTACATTGCTTCCATTTGTGAGCAACACTTAGGGGTATATGTAAGGAAAAGCACACCAACTGATTACCCAATACCAATAATTAGTCCTTACCATGTATGTATATGCATATATAATACATATTGTATATGATGCAATATATACATATGCCTTATGTGTGTAATAACAGCTAATAAAATTAGAGCCTGTGAATTTGAAATAGAACAAGGAGAGGTATAAGAGAGGGTTAGGAGGGCAAAATGAAAAGGAGAAATATGTAATTAAGATCTCTAAAATACAATATAAAAAGAGAAAAAGAACATGGAGGAATATCATTAAACAGTTCTGTTGTTGTACGATTTTTATATGTTTTATATTTTTCCTTACTCTCTGTTTCTTGCAACTTTAACACATTTTTGGGAGGAGACATTTTTTCTGAATTCCTTGGGATGCCCTAAGAGCTAGAGAACTCCAGCTTGAGTTCATAGATCCCATGTTCCCTCACCCAAATCTTCTGAGTGCTGGGATTGTATCCCACTCCTGCTAGACATTTCTGCTTTAATTTAGTGACTTATTTAAAATATGCTTTTCTACTCCTGACATTTTCCTTTTTTACCTCCAGAGGGCTAAATCTATTTGATCTGCTAATATCAGTAATGAATAGACAGCACAGCATATAAGAAAGACAATGTGTATTTACAAGGATATTAATTAGAAAGAAAGGAGAAAATGAGCACAAAAATAATAGAAAATAAAATTGTATATAATCATGGGTACCATGATTATTAATATTCTCATCCCGTGGTTTTTGATCTGTAAAACTAAATGTGGAATCCTAAGGCATAATAAAAATATGTGCGGGGCAGTGGTGGTGCACACCTTTAATCCCAGCACTCGGGAAGCAGAGGCAGATGGATTTCTGTGAGTTTGAAGCCAGCCAGGGCTACACGAGCTAGTTCCAGGACAGTCTCCAAAGCTACAGAGAAGCCCTGTTTCAAAAAACCAAGAAAATATAACAATAAATATGAGATGAAGGAATAGGTCTTCAAGAGATGGAGAAAAAATGGGAAAGAATGTGTTCAAAATAACTGTATGCATTATGAATTCACAAAGAATTGATAAAAGTATGTTGGTGGAAAGAAACATTTCAGAGCAAGGTTAAACAAGTCAGGTAGTTTCTGTTGAAGATAACTTCCTAAAGGAGAAAGAAATTGAATTCAATACAATAAATCAAAAATCAACGGAGAGATGGATGATAAACAATGGAGATAAAGGGAGAGTATTAGAAGATATCAGGGTGAGCTTCTTCTCTGTAATTAAGCTATGTTTGCTTGCTAATTTGTGCTTATCATAGAAATGTTATCCTCCACATATATTAGAAAATTATTTTTTTTATTCTAAGTGTCTCTCACTGTGATCTTTCAATTGAGTTTGTATCACTCGGAAGAAAAGCACTCCAAAACAACAACACACAAACAAACATAACTATGGGTTTGGTAACAAAATAAGGAAATGTTTGCTTCAGCTTCTGGAATCAGCTCATGGCTGTGGTTCCTTGGCCAGATGCTTTTGAGGAGTGGGTGAATCCTTGAGCCGGGATGCATGGCTTAATGGATTTTCTGTGGACCAAAAGGCAGCCAGCCAGGAAAACAGAAGAGAAGCATTCATTTCCATAGCAAAGTCATAAGCCGTGGAAATTATGAATCTTTAAGTGGGATAACCCTTTCATGAGATCAGATTTTTGTCTGCCTTTTTAACTAAGAATTTTTTAATACATTTTTTTCTCATTTTACATAGTTATCCCCATTCCCACTCCCTTCCCTCGTCCAGCTCCACTCCCCCCTCCCCGTTCCCATCCACCTCTCTAAAAGAGTAAGTCGAACCAAGGGAGTCAGCGAAGTCTGACACTTAACTTCAAGGCAAGATATAGGTCCTCACCTCTATACCTAGGCTGAGCAAGGTATCTCACCAAAGACTTGTGCTTCAAGATGCCAGTTCAAGCACTAGGGATAAATGCTTGTCCCATTGCCAGTGGCCCACAAGCTGCCCAAGTCTCACAACTATCCCCCACATTCAGTGAGCCTAGTTTGGGCCTATGGAGATTCCCCTACTATCAGCCCAGAGTCAGTGAGCTCTCGCTAGCTCTGGTCAGCCATTTCTGTGGGTATCACATCATGGTCTTGGCCCTTTTGCTCATACTTTCACTCCTCCAGCTCTTGGAGTGGTCTGTAGTAGGCTAGTTCAGGGCTTTACTCTAGATCGCTGTATCTGCTTCCATCGGTTTCTGGATGAAGGTTCTATGATGATGATTAAGGTAGTCATCAATCTGATTACAGGGGAAGGCCAGTTTTGGTATCCTCTCCACCGTTGCTTGGAGTCTTAGCTAAGATCATCCAATGGATTCCTGGGAATTTCCCTAGTGCCATGTTTCTCTTTAGCCCTTTGATGGCTTGTTATCTAGCTTCTTTGGGATAATGGACAATAGGCTGGTTATCATTGCCTAAATGAAGAGAAACTCAGGTGATTCCACTAAAATCAGGAACAATACAAGGCTGTTCACTCTCTCCCTAACTATTCAACATAGTACATGAAGTTCTAGTTAGAGCAAGAAGAAAACAAAAGGAGATCAATGGGATACAAATTGGAAAGGAAGAAGTCAAACTTTCATTATTTGCAGATAATATGATAAGTTACCCCAAAATATTTATGAGGGAACTTCTCCAGCTGATAAACACCTTCAGTAGTGTGGCAGGATACAAGAGCAACTCTAAAAAAATATGTATCCCTCCTATATCCAAAAGATAAATGGGATGAGAAAAAAATCAGAGAAACATCACCATTTACAATAGCCACAAATAACATAAACGATTTGGGGTAACACTAACTTAAGAAGTGAAAAATCTGTTTGACAAGAATTTTAAGTCTTTGAAAAAAGAAATTGAAAAAGATATCAGAAAATGGAAAGATTTCCCAGGCTCTTGGATAGAAAGGGTCAACTTAGTAAAAATGTCAGTCCTACCAAAAGAAATCTACAGATTCAATGTAGTCCCCACAAATATTCCAGTATAACCCTTCACAGACCTTGAAAGAAGAATATGCAAATTTATATGGATAAACAAAACAATTTAGGATAGTGCAAATAATCCTCCAAAATAAAAAAACTTCCACAGGCATCACCATCCCTGACATCAAGCTATATTATTGAGATCAGTATCTAATATAATAGTAACTACAAGCACAGTGGTATATATCATATCTCCAGAACTTATTATTTGTTTGAGTAAACAGAACCTTAAGCTGGTTGAGTAATAACCCCTCAATACTATCAGTATCTAAAACAAACCATAGTAAACAATGCCCTCTTCTATGTTTTCTTAATAAAACTGACTTTAGATATCATCAGAGAACTTATTGAATCAGCCATCTAGCCTTTGTTTCTTTAAATGTTATCCTTTGAAATTAAGGATCATATGTGTATGTTCCTGCCAACCGGTCAAAGTGAAGTACCCAACATAGGCAATATCTTTATAGCAAACCATCATTTGCCCCAGGCTTTGAGCTTCTTCAATTGATAGCAAATAGAGGATAGATTAGGTGTCCCCATTGAGATCTACCTAAATCCCAAATTCAAATACAATGAAAATGACATGTTTTAAGTTAAGAAGTATTTTGTGATAGAAACAAAATGTGTAATTTGCAAACAAAAATAATTCTAAAATTAAATAAACTTTGATGATAGGAAATAGATTTCTATCATGTCATTTTCTGTATTCTGGTAATATTGAAACATTTAATAAGAAAGATAATTTGTCTACTTTGAAAGCAAAATAACAGAGAAGAGATTGCACAATGAGAGAACAGCATTGTGAGTAAGATTCATGTTTTGAATAGAAAAGTTGGCTTTTGTATTGAAATTTCGTTATACTGATAAATCGCTATCAATAAAAACACTGAGGACCCAGCCAGGATCCAATACTGGGTGCTTTATTACAAACACATCTGAATTGCCAAATTCCACAGACCTTTCTGTGTCCATCCCTAATTCCAGGCTTAGAAGGACAATGCCTCTCACTTCCACAGAGACACGACAAAAGGCTTGACAATGAAAGGGATCTGCCTGGAGAGCTTGCTAGGTGGAGTTTCCTAATCAATGCTATGTTTGATTTCAAACTTTGCCGCTAGCCATGGTTCTGACTTCACTCCAGCTGTTGGAACTGCCTAAGCCTGAGTTTCTACATATAGAAAATGAAGCTTTTTTTCCATCTGCCTTGCAGGGTGTTATGAGGATTAGCGATAAGGTGCTTAATGTTTATAACAGTGCCTGGCATGGCAAAGACACCCAAAATTAAACAATTGTTTCAAACACTGAAGCTAATCCCTCTTGGAGCAAGTCTGAAGAGATTGCAAATCCTTGTCAAATCAAAAAGGATCTGTTAATCTCAGAGATGAGTTATGATTTTCTAAGCAGTGATGAGCTTGACATAAATGAAACTCACACAGATGACTGTAGAAACTTAAATAACTTTACATAACACATATTCAGTAAGTTCTAGAAATATCTGTACTAACCTTAATATGAAGTGACTAGATTATTATAACCTCTTTAAATTAAAATTATACATGTTTCAATTAATCATAACAAATTATGCTATGATTTCTTAAAAGAACTATGGAAATGGGTACCTCAATGATTAGAGCCATAAGAGCGGCTGGAGGAAAGCTGGAGTAAAAACAGTCTGCATGCATGTTTGGAAAATTCTAGAAAGTGGCCTTCAGAACAAGATGATATTCCTAGTGATGATGCGGTGTCAAATGGCAATTGCCTTCTAAAATAATAATTCTCATTATAGCTGGGACAAGTGGTCCATGTCCAGCATCCCTTCATTTTGAAGACTGAAGAAGGAGAATGCCATTAGTTTGAGAACACAAAGACTCCCTAGCAAGACCTTACCTCCCACACAAATAACCAAGCAGAACAAAATCAAAAGAAAGTACGTTCATTCGCCATCTTCACAGGTTCATACAGGAGGAAAGTTCTTGGTGGAAAAGGAAAGATTTTTTTTTGAGATTTATTTTATGTATATGTGTTTTGCCTGAATGTGCACTTTATCTACTCACTGTTCATGGAAGCCAAAAAACAGCATCAAATCCCCTGGGACTGGCATCACAGTTATTAGTCACTATGCTGGGGGTAGGAACGAAATCTGATTCTCTGCAAGAAAACTGAGTACTGTCAACTTCAGAGCCATCTCCCCAGCTTCAAGGGAGGTCAAGATGGAGTGAAAGGGTTTGCAATTTTGGAGTCAAATATGATTTCTATGTTTGAGATCATCACTTACTTTTCAATATGATTAACGTCAATTAATACCTATCTTAACTGCATAATGTTGTTTCAGAAATTAAAGGGATGTAAGCAAGGACATGAAACAAAAATACATGCTCAATGAGCACCACTCCATTTCTGCTTTTCCGTTTGCTTCAGAGCATGTCCTATTTTTGCTCCGTCCAAGATGAAAATAAATGCTGCATCATCCTTCATTGCCACAGATTCTCCACGTATGCATTGTCAAGGTCATGAGGTTCTACTAAAGCAGGATAAGTTCTTTAATCTCAAAATTCACTTATCAAAGACTTACAGGTAGAGAAGAACATTTGTAGACTATTTGAATGACCTCATGGAGGTATGCATTGGATCCTAGAAAACAGTGTTAATAACAGAAGAGTCCAGTGGCATCCTGGCATTGGAATTAGCCTGCATGGGTACAGTGGATGCAGCAGGTAGTGAATACTAATAGAGCTATTCCGTCTGATGGGGTACAGATATAATACATACCCCCAAGGATAGCAGCACACACTATTTAGTGCGCAGTGAAAGAAATCCAAACTGTAATTAGACTTCAGAGTCACTTCCATGCCAAAGGTAGGATTGTTGTTAGACACTTGCTTTGTTAGGTTTTCAGGTAAGAAACCTTAGTGCCCTGTTGGTAACTGAATCCCAAAGTAAAATCATTATGTTTGTCATTTCAAATGAATAGATGTATGAGTTATCTCTACGATGAGGAAAGGATCCATAATAATGTGGAAGCTATTTATTAAGACACATGAGAAAATGATGCTTTAATAGCTTATAGTCATAGAGCAAACAATAGAGAGAAGATTTATTTAATAGAAGCAGCAGTGGGTAAAAATTCAGATTCAGACTGGGAGTATTATAGAACAAAGAGAGAAAATAATGTGTGTTTTAAAAATTGCAACCCACAGTGAGATCATTAGACTGACAAGGTCAGCAGGAAACAAGAACCTTCTGAAACTAGTACAATGATCGAAATTAAATCAGGACAACACATCCCGAACACAATATATCATCCTACATGTACCTCCATGTTCTGTGTCCTTCTGCTATGAGTGATAAACACCATCATTTCATTTCCCATTGTTCTTTAAATTACAAACAAACCCAGGACTGGAAGCAACATTACAAAAGAGACTGCCAAAACGTGCTGACAGCCAGTGGGATGGTTCATAGCTGTCACATTTGGGATCTCTTTGCACAAATAACCCAAAACAAGCCAATAATCAGCTACAGATAATGCCCCGATGGCGGGATGCTCATGCAATGTTGTGAATATACAAGAGAACATATGAAATACAGAATCATCTGGCAAATTTCTAATGCATCCATTTAAGTGTTTCATAATTCCCCGTGTTCTTTCATAACATTCATGTTGGAGGGCTAGTATCCTAACTTTCATTTTAAAATGCTCAAAATTTGCCTTTAAACTAAGTTAAAGATTTGGGATTAACCAGGGTGGGGGAGTTGAGGGAAATTGTGCTATAATTTCCCACTCCATTTCTAATTTTGATATGAAATAAACCAGGCAGAAAACCCTCTCGGCGGAACAGCCATCATTTTGTTCAGGCAGTGTTGTGCCCCTGAGTACCAGAGTTACTTCTGGAGGCAAATAACTATAATACTAAAACATGTTTGCTGTATGCTTCAAACAGTCTCCAAATGGATTCTGCCATCAAATCAAAATTCTCATAGTTCCAAGAGATATTTTCTTGACTTATACTAACTATTATTTCACAAGGCTCAAATGACATCTTTTAGTGCATTTGTGCTTCTGAAAGAGAATGCCACTGACTGGGTCATTTGTGAAGGACGGGTTTTGTTTTCCCATAGGTCTGTAAGCTTAGACATTGAAGTTCAATGTGTGCAAGTTGCATTGTTTGGCCAGGGTTGCTTTCAGCTTCACAGGTGGTCCCATGGAGTTGTCTGTCACTGGAGAGGAAGGCTGATTTCATGGAAAAACATAAAGCACTATAGAGATAGCACTATGTGAGTTTTCCAAGGGAAACCTTAATCTCAGCTGTGAGAAAAGAGCCTCCATACCTCAGCTACTGCTTACTAATACTACACTGAATTAAATTTCTTCTCCTAAATTTTGGACATGGCATGGTGAAATCATAGGTGTGGTCTCAATAAAGTGTAATTATCTGTGAGAAAAGCATGTAGTGCTCTGGTCTCTTTTCCCAGAGTGGTATGGTGTTACTCTATCAGTATATGGGGAGAATAAATAGAAAAAAATCTATTGATAAATCAGAAAACAAAGTGTAGATTTATTGAAAAAGGATCAAAAGTTTTCATATTGATATTACTATAGCCAATGAAATAAAGCAAAGTAATATTTCCAAAATGATTTTCCAATATTTGTTCATTTCTAGTAAACAGAAAACAACTATATTGAAAAGGAACATATATTTGTAAATGAGTGTTTAAACGTGCCCTTCAGCAATTAAACACACAAAAAATACAGATAGCCATATTTTTAATATGTGCAATGTACCTTTGAAATATAGATTTTTACAGCAGTATTTTAATAGTATATCCAATTTCAACATGAAAGATTGTTTGCATGCTTTGAGGACTGAATGTTTAACTTAAATTCTAATGCTATTTCCAAAGCTCTACAATTTATTGGTAGAAACTGAGCACCCAGTCATATTTACTGAATCAAAAATGATGTCATGTTTATTTACTTTTTCTTATTGATAATAGATATTTTATACAATAATTTGTGATCATGATTTCCCCTTCCAGAGTCTCCCCAAGTCCCCATATCCAAATCCACAACTTCCTTTCTCTCTCTTGTAAGAAAAAGCATAGACGTCTACCCAGCAAACTAACAATCAGAATAGGAGAAAAGAAACAAACAAAAAGAAATAAAAGTCATCGAAATAGCACAAGAAATACAGAGAGACAAAGAGACACACACATTCACAGACAGAGAAATCTCATAAGAACACCAGGAACTCCCAAGGAAGGGAAAATCAAATACTATTTCTGATGCTTTTTTTCTTTAAATTTTCTAAGAGTGGTTTTCAATGACAGGACCTTTCAATTGTTCAAAAATTGGTTCCAATGGCCATTTTGTATTCACCCTTGGAGGTGGGGTCAGAGACCACTGTCTGCTGTCCTCGAAAACAAAGCTGAACTGATTCCGATACTATACAAACAGCACACATTAACCTAGATCAGATTATTGGTAAGACAGAATCCATTACATGAAGTACCTATTTCTCAATTCTCCATGTCATTTCCCACTTCTAATAAATTAGAGAAACTAATCTACCATTAGTATCTGTGTTTATATTTATTGATTTAATTTAATATGTAACTGAAAAAAATCCAATTTAACCCTTAAAATATACTTCTTAAAAATAAGTAAATGTACTTATTTTATTATTTTTGACATGAATGCTTATCATTGGGAATAAGAATACAAATACACCCTGAATGATTATAACAATATGTTTTAGCCTTTAAAACTCTACTACTTGCTAACAATACACTGCAAAAGAAAAACTATAACAAAATTTAAAAACCACATTTTTGAGAGATCAATATTTCTTGCTAAAACAAGCTTTTTTTGTATTTATCTATACAAAGCACACCACAGAACTTAATTAAGGCCACCCAGGATTAACTTTGTACCATACACCTTTAGTACTTCTTGACTTTTACACATTTATTAAATAAGAAAAAAATCTTTGAAAACCATGGAATCTTTGACACATTTGAAGTACTTAAGCTTTAAGAAACTTATTTTAGATAAAATAGAACCCTTGCTGAATCTGGCCCACTTTTAGAGACACATTCACACCCCAAGCTTTTGTTATTTCTGAAGTAGGTTGTTAAGTGATTTTTCTTCGTATTTCCCTTTTTGCCTGAGAGGACTCACTTCTAAACACTCACATCGTTTTTAAGAACATTTCTGGAAAAACAGAAAAGTCCAGTTATAAATTTCTTTTCTCACACTTAAATTTCACAGTAAGTCCTTCTGTAGACTTTTTAATGGTCGGATGACATATATCAAAATTCCAGTTTTGTAATAAGGGCAATGCAAACACCAATCAGATGATCACAAACATTATGTGGCATTCTGAGTTTCATCTTTATTCTGATATCACCACAGATTTGTGGACTTCATGACTTTTCTTGGGTTTCCCAATGAAGAACAAGAACAAATCAGTTCTGGGAAATGGTCATCATTCTATTGAACCACAGTCACCTGTTCCTTTTCTTTGCATCAATGACAATAAGAGTTTTGGTCCAACTGTGAAAATACATCTTTTGTGAACAAAGTCTTCCTACTTGAAAGTAACAATAAGGAATTGACAGAGGGGCATAGGGACGATTTAGACAAATGTGACTTTTTTCACATATTGGGAATATGTTTTTTATGTTGTTTTCTGGTTTTGCTATTACTGAGAACAACAGCTAGTCAAAATGAAAAGAATAAGTCATGGTAGAGTGTCCATCCCCAAACAGGACACCTAAAATATAACTCTATACCAAAGGTTCAGAGAACATCATGGAAGAGGGAGTGAAAGATTTTTGAGGGCTAAAGGAACAAGAGAAGTGTTGGAAAACGGCATCTTCTGGATATGACAGGAATCATGTGCCCTTGAACGCTCAACTATAGATTTGTCTGAAGAAGATGTGAATCACACCATACCAGTGGACATCTTAGCATGGAAAGGAGAAAGGCTCCCAAGTCACACCCTGACTGAAAGACCTACAAGCAGCATGACTCGCTTGGAAGATAATTGCCCTCATGGGTTGCCCATCTCCAAGGGATAAGCCTTACACACATGTGCATGCTGACAATAGTAACTGGACAAAATAATGTTGAGGCGCATATACTAATAACAAATATAGATGAAGGAATGAATTAGAGAGAAGGTTAGGTGAGGGTCATGGAATAAGTTGGAAGGAGGGACACCCAGAAAGGGTATTATAAAAAATATATGTATTAAATGTTCAAAGTAAATAAAATTGAAATACTTTGAGAATCTACTCATGACAGGCATGGTAGTGCACACCTTTATTCCCAGCATCCAGGAGGCAGAAGCAGATGGATCTCTGTGAATTCAAGCCCAACCTGGTCTAATGTTTCAGGACAGTCAGGATGGTTACTCAGAGAAACTCTATTTTAAGAAACCAAAATAAATAAGATAAATAAATAAATAATATAAAAAAGAGAAAAAGAAAATCCACTTATAATGATTAATAGGGTATTATGTACATATTTCATATAAGAATTGCTAGGAATATTACTTAATGTTAACTTTTTCTTCTTATTTTATTCAGTTTACTGAAATTCTCTAAGACTTTCAGAAGTAAAAAAGAACACAAGTAGAAGTTCTCAAGGAGAGTATTGTTAACACATGACCATGACAGGCAACACAAATCAGTATGCTATCTTGGTCAATGATCATCAGTAACAGTAGTAATCGTTTCACAATGAGAAATTAAAAATCATTTGTCATAGTCATATATTTAATAAACACAGCACCTATCCTATTTTTCAAAGTTAATATAAAAATATTTGCTCTTCTTGATTTTCACATGTGTTGTTGATAGTAACTAATTTCATTTGTTTACATCAAACTTTAACCATTATATAATTGAAGCAGCTATGTATGTCATTAATAACCCAACTTATGATGTTTTGAATTAAAGACTTATTGTTGGGAAATACTATTTTAAGGTGTGTTACTGTTGTTTATGTTGTGGGACATTCGTTTATTGATGCAAAGATGTGTTGCTTTTGTTTATACTGAATTTGTTTAACTCTGTTTAGCTGTGATTATTTGCCTGTCATTAACAGCTAATGGTCTAATAAGGAGCTCAGCGGCCAATAGCGAGCAAGGAGAAAGGATCGGTGGAGCAGTCAGGCAGAGAGGATAAATAGAAGGAAAAATCTGGAAGGCAAAGGAAGGAGCAAGAAAGAACAGGGGGAGGAGGAAATAAGGGGTCAGTCACCCTGCCAGCCACAGAGTTAGAGTGAAAGTAAGAAATACGGAAGTGGAGAAAGATAAAATTCCAGAGGAAAAAAAAAAAAAAACAAGACAAGCTTAAGCCAGGGTGTTTATAAGTTATTGGAGAAAACCAATCTGGGTAAAAAATTGATTTAAAATTCTCACTCTGATCATAAAATTCCCAATGTAATGATGAAAAATGAAATGGAAAGAGTGAATGGCAGAAATTTCTGCAATTAAGAGAAAATCTCTTTTCCTGGAAGGGGAAACTGGAGGAGTTAAGAATGCTGAAAATATTGATAGAACTAATAGAAATATCTTGGGCTTTCATTTATGTGAATTGTTAACATGATATGTAGAGGTTTATGGGAAGACAGGCAGTGTAACCAGCATAGTTTGCAGTTGAACTATAGCTAGGTATATTTAATTTTAAATTGCCAGAGTTAATGAGTACCTATTCACTGTCAATTTAAAATATACATTTTTTTCTTATCCTATTTTTAGAACTGTACAATGAAATACATAAAACATGTAACATATTTTTACATAAAAGGAATATGTTACTTACCAATGGTAAGAAGTGTTAATGAGTGAAGTCAAAATTTGAATTCCAATGATCTAATTACCCTTGGACTATGTTACTGCTAGGAAGTCAAATGAAGACAGATGTCTCAGTGAGTATGAGACACTTCTGTCTGAATTTTGTATCCATCAGTAGACAGATGCATAGACACCAATATGAAAATATGGCACAGACATGTTTCTAAAGCTTTTCTATTTTGTTTCTACACCACAAATATTCTGATTCACAATGCTGTTATAGTGATTAATAATCCAAACAGCTTGTATAATGACAAAATGCTCACAAAATGGTAGTTTGAGAAATTGTAAAATATACTAAAAGAAGAAGCAAAATAATATTTTTTCATTTGTATATCTAGCATAAATGTGTGTGTGTGTGTGCGTGCACATGTACATGTATGCATGTACTTGTGGTTCACAGTCATGCCATGGTGAACATGCATGGGTCAGGTATGGCTTCTAGTTATTGGTTCTCTCCTTCTACCTTGTGGGTCAAGGGATCTAATTTAGGCCACCAAGTTTAGTGACAAGTGCCTTTAATCCTGACCCTCTCACAGGTCTACCATCTGATTTCCCTGGAGACCATACATTTATGACTTCTAGTAAAACTTGCCTTACTACAATAGATACAATTCTATTCAGAGAGGATCTATTTTTGATGAGTTGAATGATGACCACCTAAGTACAGTGTCTCACCTTGTGTCTGATTGTCTTAATACCTGAGAATAAAGTCTCCCCAACATGGTTAGAAATTCTGTCAAACCCAGAACTTAGCCTGGAAATCACCTCACACCAGTATGGGTTCCACCAATATTTCTGTCAGGCAAGCTAATTATTTTGAAAAGAACTTATACCACTCACTTTGACTACCAGACCATGACAACATTGTATCCCATGAAATTGGGATTCCTCCAGGAATCACGCACTGGCAAAAAAAAAAAAAAAAAAAAAAAAAAGGGCCAATGTTTGAGCCAGCCAGAAGGAAAGCTTGTTTTCCAAGAAAAGACTTACAATTTTGGCAGCTATGAAAAGAAAACAGACACAATTTGGGTGTCAGCCACTCATAGTGAGCTAACCTAGAATGAAGAGGAAAAAGCAAAAGATCCAAATGTGGCCACTAAATCATTTTACTCCAGAAACTTTTCTTAATCTTCTAAAGGTAGCCAGAAGCAACAGCTTTTCTTCGTTCTCTCTTTGAAATGAAACAGAATATGAGTATTTGGACTTTGTTTCAGACATAGTATGACCCTTAATAAATCCAGTATCAATAGTATGTCTGTGATTTCAAGAGGCACAAAACGTACAAATTCGGGCTGATCTGATATAATTTTAATACACAAGGCCAAGTTTTGCTGTTGAAGAAGACCTTCCTATGAGAAACTGGATCCATAGCATTGAGCAAGCATTCTCTCATTGTGATCCAGTTTTGATGAATGCCCCCTTGAACCGTACATCACAAAGTAGATGTTTCTTAACTTTTTAGACTGTACAAAAAGATCTTCTACTCTTCTCATTTATTCTACTCCCAGGGAAGGCACTCTTTCTATGGAAATTCAGGTCGAACCAGCAGTTTTTATGAACGCTTCTACACCCCTACATCTATCTCATGTAAGAGAACACATTGTTTATACATTATTGATTCCTCCAATTCTTGAACTAGTAACCATAACAACCAACATAAGCAGATTCTGAGATAAACCAATGTTCTCAAATGGTTCTCAAATAAGTAGTCATCCCAAATTAAGCTAAGTTCTTCTTAAGTAGGTGTATGCCTTATAGACTTAAGATGCCGATTTATAATTATAATTTTATAATTATGGGATATTGTATTTGTCAAAAGCTTTTTTGGCATCTAATAGATGATCATGTGGTTTTTATTTTTTCAGTTTGTTTATATGGTGCATTATTTTGACAGATTTTCATATGTTGAATCATCCCTGTATTGCTGGGAAGAAGCTGACTTGATCATGGTGGATGATGGATCTGAAGTGTTCTTAGATTTGATTTACCAGTTTATTGATTTATCAATATTTATTACAGATTGGTCTGTAATGATCTTTCTTAGTAATGTCTTTCTGTGGTTTGGGTATCAGGGTAATTTTAGCCCCATAAAAAGACTTTGGCAATGTTCCTTCTGTTTCTATTGTGTGGAATAATTTGAGAAGTATTATTTCTTTTTATCTTATCAGATCTCCATGGTTTAAAACTAGAAGTCAATGGCAATAATAATTCCAGAAAGCCCACAAACACATGGAAATTAAACAATGCTCACCTGAAACGTCAATGGGTCAAGAAAGAAATAAAGAGAGAAATTAAAGACTTCCTAAAATTCAATGAAAATGGTCACACATCATACCCAAATTTATGAGACACAATGAAAGCAGTGCTAAGAGGAATGTTTATAGCACTAAATGCCCACATAAAGAAGTTTGAAAAATCCCACACTAGTGAATTAACAGAACATTTGAAAACTCTAGAACAACAAAAAAGCAAACTCACGCAAGAGAACTAGAGGGCAGGAAATACTCAAATTGAGAGCTGAAATCAACAAAATAGAAACAAAGAAAACAATACAAAGAATCAATGAGACAAAGAGTTGGTTCTTCGAGAAAATCAACAAAATGAACAAACCTTTATCCAAACTAACCAAAAGGCAGAGAGGGAATATCTAAATTAATAAAAATCAGAAATGAAATGTAGGACAGAAGAACAGACATAAAGGAAATACAGAAAATCATCAGGTCATATTTTAAAAACCTGTACTCCACAAAATTGGAAAACTTGAAGGAAATGGACAACTTTTAGATAAATATCACTTGCCAAAATTAAAAGACCAGAGAAGCAAATTAAACAGACCTATAACTGTTGAAAAAATAGAAACAGTCTTCAACTCTCCCAACCAAAAAGAACCTAGGACCAGATGGGTTCAGATCAGATTTCTACAACATTTTCAAAGAAGGTAACAGTTTTTTTTTTTTTTTTAACATACGTTGTGATTGAAGTTTTTCCTTCTTCACCTTCCCTGACATCTTCACTGTTTCCCTTCCTAATAAATACACAATGTTTTGGTCTCTCCTTAGAAAATAAACAAGCATCTAAAGAACAATAATAAAATAAGATAATATAAAACAAAAAATATAATAGGAAAAATGAATAAAGAAAAAAGAGGCAAGGTTAGATGCTTAGATGTTCATCCACAGATACAAGATTCCCATAAAAATATAAAACCAAAAGCCATCATATTTATGCATAGAATCTTTATTTGGGAGGTTAAATTCATGGATTTTGCTATAATCTGTTCATAGAAACTGAATTACAATAGAAATATTAGAATTTTGTTTTGTTTGCTGGATTGGATACACAACACTGAATACATCTTAATCTAAACTAAAATATCATACAAAAAACAACTCAATAGGACTTATTGAAATCATTCTTTATGAAAACCACATACTTAATTAAAATGAAGTTCAAATTTCAATAACAAAATCTGAAGTGTATTTTACACATCTGATACAGAAACTTTATATTCACAAAGTTCACACAAATCATCAGGTTTATATATTTGAGACAGTGACTTTTTTTTCAAATTTATCTCCTTTACCTTCTAGTACTTAAAACAGTGTGTAGGAAAAGATGACCCCAGTATCCCCCAGATTTTATAAAGGTCTTTTATAATACATGTGTTCTCCATATAAATTTTGCAGGGTGGATAAAAACTGAAAAACACCATCATGTTGACCTTGAAAGTAAGCTGTAAGTGATGTATTTACTGCTTCTGGTTTTGTTTTTCACACTGGTACACATTTCAGACATAAAGTTGTGTTCATCTTCAACAAGAATAAAGAATTTTATTTTCAGTCATCGTTGAGATTTATTCTGTTTCCTGAGAGCTGTCACATCCCTGACTCGATTGCTTAAATAGTATTCTCTCTCTTGTTTCACTCTTCCATTTCAAGGTAGCTTGAATGAATTAAGTAAATATTTAGAAGTTTCAATAACTTTTTTCCAGATAATTTAGTGTCTTATGTGTTTAAAATTCTCTGTGTGTTTATAAATATACATATACGTACACACACACACACACACACATATATATATATATATATACATATATCTAACAAAAATTAATAAAAAAATAGATGTCATGAATTTAAACAAAAGCAAGGAGGGGCATATGGTAGTGTCTGGAGAGTGGAAGAAAGGGAGAAATGATAAAATTATGATCTCATAAAATAAGAAATTTTAAAATTCTATCAATAATATAAAATCCAGAAGTCTTAACAGAAATATCCCAGGTAATTGTTTTTTATTCATTCAATAACTATTTCTTGAGAAATCACAGTGTGTAGGCAAATTTAGAAAAATATGTTTATTTCATATTCTAATATTTATCCATATATATTTTTGTTTCTTTTTATTACAAACATGTAAGGTACTCTGATTGCATTCAGTTGCTTAGCTTGTCCCTTCTCATTCCTACTGAACTCCTTTGTTTTTTAAACAAGTCTTGCTCTCGCTTCTGTGACTTTTATCAATTAAGTAATAACTTGCAGAGTATTAATTGATGGGATGGTCCTATGCACAGCAAGAACTATAACACTTATTTCTCAGTACGTCCTAACACTTACTGAATGTTTTTTACATATCACGAACTAGAATTAGTACTTTTACATCTCAAATTTTACCACTAATATGATTTGGAAGAATTTAAAAACTGTGGATAAGAGGCCCAACACTTGCCTCTTTTGGGACACATACACAAACACACACAAGAAGAACCAAAATATTTACTTCATGTCAACTGCCTTGTGCCAAAAAGGAAAGGTGACTTTATTTGGCATGAATTGGGGCCTTGATACAAAGTCTCAGGACTTAAGAGGTATAACCCCTTCATTATTCTAGCATCCACTAATATACTGGACCACAAACAATCATCAAGACTGAATATGTACCCTCTCTGTCCATTCTCCTGTCACTACTGCCATTAATCACAACTGAAGAAACTATAACGAGACTTCAGGGCAGCATCTAATTGAAATTGAAATCAATATACACTTCCAAACTGACACCCAAATACGCTTTCTTGTAAAGAAAAAAAAACTTTTATTACAAAAGTCATCCTGTAAATGAGTTAAACCCACCAGACTCATCAGATAAACAAATATCAACATAATGACAAAAGATGCATTAAACAGTGTAACTGTGAAATGTTGACAGAAGTTTCTGTCCTGCCTGGTCCCATAGCCGTTCAGTCCCCCCCCCAAAAAAAAAAACACACACACACACACAGAGGATTATATTAATTGTGAAAGGTTTGGCCTGTTGTTTGGGCTTATTATTAACTTGTTATTACAACTTAAATTAACCCATAATTATTATCTATGTTTAGCCGTGTGGCTTGGTACCCTTTCTCTGTAAGGCACTATCATTTTGATTCCTCTGCTTCTGTATGATGACTGTGTCTCTGCCTTTCCTCTTCCCAGAATTATTCTAGTCTGGGTCTATACATTGAAGATGGATGTCCCAACATTGCAAAAGAACTTTGAGTGACCACGCAGAAAGCAAGATGTCTCTGTCATTTCTAGAACTTTGAAAGTTACTTACAATGCATTGCCTGTGTACATAGGTAATATTACATATTTGTAGATATAAAAATGGAGTTGAAGACTAAATAGCTATAATTATATAATTATAGTTTTCCTTTGTTATGATAAAAGATAAATTAGATATAAAAATTTAGACTCACAAAAATAGGATAGATTATGAGTATTTTCCTTAATTTGCAAAATATAAATGAACTAAATATTGTAACTATAATATTTGTTTGATAACTATTTTGTATATATTATATTATTATGTTAAAATTAAAACCTTCCTTTTTAATTTTTTTATTGATTTTTATTAAGCTTTACATTTTTCTCTGCTCTCTTCCCCCTCTCTCTCCTCTCGTTCAACACTCTCACAAGGTCCCTGTGCTCCCAATTTACTCAGGAGATTTGCCTTTTTCTACTACCCATATAGATTAGACCTGTATATGTCTTTCATAAGACCTTCATTGTTGTCTAGGTTCTCTGAGATTGTGGTTTATGGGCTGGTTTCCCGTTGCTTTATGTTCAAAAACCACTTGTGAGTGAGTGCATGTGATAATCGTCTTTCTGGGTCTCGGTTACCTCACTAAAACGATATTTTCTTAAATATGAATGGAAACTCAATTCAAGTTATATGGAAGAACAGAATAAAGGCAAGTCTAGAAATGACTTATTCATATTTAAGAAATCCACCATGAAGAGACAGCCAACATGTCCAAAGAAACATTACAAGAAAGGGGAAAATAGAATAATCCATCAAAGATTTGAAAATAAAATGAAAACAAAACAAATACTGGCAAAACCCTGAAAATCATACTTCAGAAACTTAAGGCAAACTAAAAGTTTCCCATGGGTGACAGGGGGGAGTACTGAGCAACTTATAACAGGCATTTCCAAAACACTGAGAAGTGTGTGATACCTTGAATTACCCTATGCTAATAATGGGTTGCATTTGGTGAGCTATTGGCCATAGGGGTCCAATGAAACCCTCCAAACCCACATGCTGTTTCCTAGGCTGTTGGTTGATCTCCACAATCTGATGGTAAGGCCATATTACTAAAGACAACACTTCCTTAAGCCATTGAACCAGGAAAAGTGGAGCTGATGACCAACCAGAAGCTTCTTGCCTACTGACCACCAAGTACTGGAGGGTACTCTGTAATCTCTCACAGGACAAAGGTAATCATCAGTATTACCAGCTACCAACCCTGTCATCTACAACAGTGACTTGCCTTCAGGATATGCTAGTACAATAGTACCACAAATTTTATGGGGATAATCAATTAATTTTATTGCATTTAAGATCCATTCCTTGAGATGGAACTCCTATATGACTCTGCTAAAGCATCCAGGAACCTGAGACTAGAGAGATCATGGACCTGGAGGAAAAGCTGATGCATTCTTCTGCTAGAGGATCATAGAAATAAACTTAGTCTTAATAACATACTGCTTGTATTAATAAATGTCTTCTAGAGTAACATAACTTGTAGAATAAATCCTTTTCGATGTATTTATAGGGGATTTACAAGAATGACTTACAAGGTATGGCCCAGCAAATTCTACAGGGTTGCCTGTGATTCCAGTAGTAGCTCAGTCAACAAGGATGGATATATCAGATTATTATATACTGGAATACCAATGAATTAGTCTCTAATAACACTGAAGTAATGGACTTGCTAGCAAAGCAAGGGCAAGCAGGCAAAAGCAAAAATCTTTCTTCTTCCACACCCTTATATAGACTTTCAGCAGAAGATGTGTCCCAGATTAAATGTACATGTCTTCCTCCCTCAAGATTTGGATTAAATGCATATGTTTTCCAACCTCAAAGATTCATATTAGAAGTTTTATCTACCTACTTCAAATTAAGCAAAGCTGTTTCACAGGTGTGCCCTTCATTTTTGGATTTTAGTTAATTCTAGATGTAGTCAAAAAATACCCATCACACTGTTATCACCAAAGATCAATGACTTGCTCCACCCTCATCAGAGATACTTCTTGCAGTAAATGGGAATCTATGTTTATATCTTTTAAAGAAGACTAAGCAAAATATATTAGGGATACGAATGTAAGTAGTGTACCTTTCAGAAGATCACTAATGGGAAATGCTTCAAGATATAAAGATCAACAATATTGTTTTGATTGAAAACCTCTAAAGCACAGGGCATAAAATAAACTCATACAAGTGATATCATTTTAACCTAAATGTTTTTAATAAAAGCAAGAGTCAAGAAATAATCTGTAAAATGTGAGAAAATGTTAATTGTTCAGCTAACAAAAGAGCAATAGCTTAAATAAATAAGGAAAATAAAACAAAACTCCCAATATATAAAAATCAAATATCTAATAAAAATTGAAAAACTTTATAAACATTTACCATAAAAATATCTGCAAATGACAAAATCACCCATGAAATATAAATCAAAACTACCAAAATTCATCATTACATCCCAATTATAATTATAGTGACTATTATCAAACATAAATATGGGAAGAGTACAAATAGAAATATCAGACATTGTTGGGAAATAAACAATTACTGTAGTTATTATAGAAAACAAAATAAAGGCACATCAAATACTGAATGTAGAATTACCACAATTCAAACATCTCATTATATGTGTGCATTGCAGAGAAAATGACATCATTATCAAAGAGGCTCCTGAATATATCCATGGTTATTGTAGCACAATTCAAAATAGCTAAAACCTGAACATCCATCCGTATGAAAATAGATGAATGGATTAAAAAATATGCATTAATGCCAGAGACTGTATTCATCCGTGAAAGAAAGGAATGGCAATCATTAAGGAAGCATGGATGGAACCACAGAACATTATGTTAAGAGAAATAAGTCTGCAGCAGGAAGCCATTATTCTGTATGTTCTCAATTATTACAGAAGCTAGAAGTGTTGATCACATAGAAAATCATTAGAGTAGAGGCCATTGAAGATTAGGAACTTATGATAGGTATAATCAAAAAGGTAAATTAACATCCAAACAGTGTTGAAATATGCAGGTACTTGTGCTATCTTGTGACGTAAAAGGACAATCTATAGGAATCTGTGTATTTCTAAGTCCCCAATGTAGAAGAATTAGAGTTTCCATCATACATCACTGTCAACATTTGGACAGATGAAAAGGCTAACTACCTGGTTTTATCATCATTTGAATTAATTTGCCAGGTTTTAATAATTTACCCATAATACATAACAATAAAATTAAAATATAAAAATAAATATCAAATAAAATATGAAATTAATATTAGGAGCATAGGTACCAAAGTTCAAAGCATTCTCAGAAGATCATACACACACTTTGATGAAATCAGTTTGACTCTAATATTTATTTTCCTCCCACATTCAGTTCCCAGGAGGCCAGAGTAAGGGAGAGAAAAATCCAGATATTAATTCAAAGAGAGGTATATGTGATCAATAATTCATTTTTATACAATCCATGAGCATAATTTAAATAAATACTTTTTTGAACAACACACTTTGCAATTTACAGATGATTTAAAAATCATTTTAACTGTAGTGTAACCTCATTTTATTTGTTAACATGTGTTTTGTTTGTATGTTTGTGCAGGTGTGTATGTGCGTGTTGTTTGTGTGTGTATCTATCAAGGTCAGAAGAGGGTATCAGATTTCCTGGAAAAGGAATTACAAGAGGTTGTGAGCTTCTGGACTTTGGTGCTAGGAACCCAATCCTGGTGTCCTCCTGAAAAAGCAGCAAGCACTCCTAATGACTAGGATATGCTGCAAACCCCCAGAGTAAATTCATAATGCACATAGTCTAAACTGAACATACTCTTGTTCTAAGAATTCTCTTTTAGTCTTTATTCATTGGTCAGGTGTATGCATCCTGATTATTTTCAGTTTCAGACACACCTAATGGAAATGTACCACAATGTTTCTTAGCTTTTGTCTTCTTATAACAAAGCAGACAACATCGACATAATGACTTCCAAAAACGGGCTTATTGTTGCTTCTGAAGGAAATTTCAAAGAGTTATCAGATAGATGAGTTTGGCCTTAATTGTGTAAGTTAAAAATAAAACCAGGTGTTTTGATTTTGCAACGAAAACCAATACAAGGCAAGTATTTTAAACTCTTTTATTATTATTATTATCTTGAACCTTTGAGTTCCATTCACTGCCCAATTTGCAAGACATAGATTAAAGCTGTGAGACCACTTCCTGGTGGGCATCATATAAATCTTCAGTCACAGATACTCTGATTGTATTGGGATTGCTTTGTGTACTACAACCACTAACTAATCTCTCCCACACTCACCACTCCCAGTCCAGAGATTTTGAGTTCAGTTCAGTATACTTAAACACTATGAAATCCATCCTGGATGCTCTGACAGTAGATTAATTCAATGATTCAACCAAAAGTAAATCAAACACTAAAATAAGCTCATATATTTGCTCTGCTCCTGATACCTAACCAGAATAAATATAAAGCTGCTTACCTAACCATTAAGTGAATTCGATTTTGTACTGGCTTGTTTATTTATGAGGTTGGACTGCTCCTAGTTCAGCAAACAAGGTCAAGCAGGATACAAATCTACATTTTACGTGACTAAATAGGTATAAAATATACACAAAATATTTTTCTGAAACAAGTTTAAGGCAAACTCTGTTAAATCAGAGAATTTAAATTCATGAAAGGTAGAAGAGAGAGGAATTGGACAATGGGTTCACGTTCTGTGATGCAGTGAACTGACAATTCCTTTTGGATGCTAAATAGAACACCGCATTTGAGCAGCTCATCCCTCTGGTACTGTACATCTGGCTTCCCTTTGATGTTCCCCCTAAAAGATTTTCATTTAACATTTCTCCACTTATAATTCAGAGGAAGAACAATAGTTTTCTGTAAAAATACACACACACACACACACACACACACACACACACATACACACATTTTACAGCTCCGGTTTCTTAAAATTATTTTTAAATGAGTTCATTTGTCTCACTCAGCCTTTTCCATCATCTATACCAGAGCTCAACCTTTTTTTCTTAACATTTAATTTAACATACATTCTATGTTTAAAAAAAAAAGAAAGAAGGAGGGAGAGAAAAAATGAAGGAAGGAAGAAAAGGAGAAATTCACTGCAGCTAAATATTTCCAATGCTTTTTTGTAATTACTTCCTTCATGATTTATTTTCTTCTTATTGATAAGGAAAGTTCCATTATTGAGGCTTTCTTAAACTATGTGTGGCAAGTAGACCACACAGAATCAGTGCAGAAAAGGCTATAAGCCCTACTCTAAAACTACTAAACTACTGATTTGGAATATATCATGTGTTCATGAATATATCAATTGTAAATATGTATCTTACATTTGGACCATTTTAACCAGTGTGCACTACGACATTTGACGTCTCTTCTCAATGAATCATTTAGTTTGTTGGTGTGAATTTCATAGCCACAGTATAATTCATTTTATATTAGTAGATATTTACACAGATTTAACACAGAATGAAGAAAGGTCATTTTAAAATAGTAAAAAAAAAATGCCTCATTTGCAGCACATAAGAATGCTGAGTCTAGCTATTCTGAAGTGTAAGTTATGGGTGTGTGGAGGAAGCAAAGAAATACAAACAGAACATATGAATTTAGAAAAGTGTAATTAGAGGCCCTCTCATGCACCCCCAAAAGAGAATAACATGTCAAAATACTAACATGTTGGGAACTAAGCACCAATTGGCATCTTTGATAGATTATCAGACAGGGATATAAAAAAGAAACTGAACTGAGACAAGGTTGCTTCAAAAAATAACCCAGACACAGAAAGACACTTATCACTTGTACTCATACGTAAGTGGTTTTTAAACATAAAGCAAAAAAAAAAAAGCCTATGAATCACAATCCCAGAGAATTTAGACAACAATGAGGACACTAAAAGAGACATACATAGATCTAATCTACACGGGAAGCAGAAAAAGACATGATCTTTTGAGTACATTGGGAGCAGGCAGACCTTGGGGGAGGGTTGAAAGAGAGGGGAATGGCAGGGAGGGGAGCAGAGGAAAATATAGAGCTCAATAAAAATCAATAAAAAAAGAAAAAAAGAACTGGCTACAATGTCGTGACAACTGATTTAAATTTTCATTAGTCTTTGGAGTAACCTAGTAACACAGAAGAGTTGGATGGCTTTGCTTTATCAAGATAGAGTCACACTGAGCATATTTTATTCTGTAAGCTCACAATCTCCTGTTCAGATCAGGATCTCTTTTCAAGTGGCAAAGCTATCTTTAGAACTTGTTCTCTGTCAATCCCTTCAATCAATCTTTCACGATATCCATGAAATGAGCGTGGGAGTTAACGGGACAAGGACAATAGTCTAAAATAACAGATGGAAAAGGTATTTCAAGAAACCTCCTATTTACTGAAGTCTTTTCGTGTGAGTCATTATGAGCTAGATCTTTGGGGAAGAGCTTTCAGAAGATAATGACTTTTAAACATGAATATCTTCTATTAACACACGAGGCAATATATAAATGCAACTCTCCACTGATGCTTTAAACACAAAGTTCTATATAGTAGACAAATTAGGCAAAGCAATTTCAGGGTTGGGAAGGGTTTCAGTGGCAGAGTACTTGCCTGGCATATATGATATCTTGAATTCAATTAACACTATTACAAACAAGAGAAAAAAAGAAAATGGCCCCAGCAATATAAGACATGGTTAGTAACTTTCTTCCCCGTGGAAATACTAATATATGAGAAGCATGATGTAAGCAAGACCTTCACTGCATCAGCGTCATATTTGAGCATGATGTAAGCAAGACCTTCACTGCATCAGCGTCATATTTGAGGCTAAATGCTTCTGTCCTTTCTCCCTTCTTGTACATGAATCACCATTGTCATCATCATTTGATACTCTTTCTTGCCCAGAAAATATCAAGGCACTATGAAAATAGACCAATTATCAAATGTATCATCATCAGTTTACACATTATCACTTGAGAGTTAATAGCATGCTAATTCAGATTAACACAAATTAAAATTTTCAATAACTATTATAATTCAAATGACTTTTATAAGTCCTAGTAGTGTGGACCAAAGATCTATGGTTAAAAGTATAGAAAGAAATATATAAGGTACACAATGCAATAATTTTCTATTGGCAATCAGTTATCTACCTAAACAGTATGACTTTCTGATTGTGGAAACAGGTGCATCATGTGTTACTGATAAGGTGTGAAACTTTTTCATTAAAGTCAAAACCAGAATTATATTAGAAATTCGTGATGACAATATCCTTAAATCTTATGAGTTTGATTTTTCAGGGAACAGTAAAATGAACTTTTCATGGTATTATTTTTCCTCCTAGAATTTCATTATTGAGAAATGAGAGAAGTCCATTCACTTGCCATTGTCATACTGACTACTCTTAAATGAATAAATAAAAAAATCACTTTTAATACAATTAATTCACTCCCATAATTTTCCAAATCCTTGAAGGTATTTTTTATATAAAAACTTTGTTTTTAATGCAACTATTCAGTTCTAGTGTCAGGTCCATTAGAAATAATCTTTTTAAGCTATTTTATCACTCTTCAACATCACTTATCCGTGGCTTCAGAATATAAAGTAACTAGCCCAGTGACTTACAGTGGTAATTTTTGTCTGGCCTGTGGTTCTGATCTTAACTTCCCTCATCCTTTAATCTAAAATCAGCTCCCAAGCTAACTAGCTTCTGGCTTATCTAGCTAAATCTAAACTAAGAAAATGCAGCTCTGCCTCAAATACCCTTTCATTCTACAGCACGACCACTTTGCTCATTGTATATGGCAACTGGAATTTTCCTGCTGAAGTTTGGAAATAGTATAGCCTGTACACACACCCCACAACAACACAATACACACACACACACGCAAGCACACACACATGTGCACACACACACTTAGGTAACGAAATTTCAGGTTTAAAAGATTGTGCTTAAGACTCTACCATTTAGTGAGGAACAAAATAAAAATTAAAAGGAAAGCAGTCTAATCAAATACATAATTAATAATTGGAGAGGATAAGAGAACATATGTGATATGAAAGAAGAAGGCAGGTTTAAGTTTTGAGCAAAGATGTGGACAAGGGCATGGGAGTAGGGGAGCAACGTGCAACAAAAATCCCTGAAATGATGCTATACAAACATCTGTCATCCCAGATAGGAAGCCTGTAACAGAGCAAAGTATGGATACCACCCAAGTTTAACTTTTTTGGTGAATGAATACATTTAATTGGGTTACATAAAGTAATATGGATAAGGGGTTACTTGTAGGAGCAGAAATGACTCAAAGACAGCTGGTTCACTAAAACACATCTCAGAAAGGGAGACAGCCCACAAAATCTGGGATGCTGGAGCACACTGCACAGCCTACAGGCAGCTCAACAGTTAGAAGAGCATCCGTTCCAAGTGATGCAATTGCTATAAACATCGTTCAGGCAACTGGGCTTATCTCTGTTTTTTTTTTTTTCAGGCAACTGATCTTCCTTGTTACTGGATATGTCTGATAATCACTCTTAGTTACTTTACTGCTTACTGTAGGAGGAAGGACCTAATGAACCTGGTCAGTTTCAGGGACATCCAAAATTTATGTGGAGTTCTTTACCTTCTTGCTGTAGGAGCTTCCCTGAATGATGGAAAGTTTCAATCACAGAGATAGATGTCACACAATACAGAGAGACTGAGCAGTTAGTAGATAAAAGTAAGGATGTATGAAAGTCTTACAAAAACTCTTGTTAGTAAGATAATTTTAAAATGATATTTAAATGGAGATACTTTGTATGGGCTGACAAGGTTGTCTTAAGAAGACATAAGTTATTAAATGAAAATCCAACCATCAGGCTTGGGATATGCCCCTGTTTCTTACTTATTGGTCAAGGAGACCCCAGAGATCTCCTAAACAACATTAGCTATTGCCACTGCTCTTGGCTACCCATCTTAACTCTATAGTAATACCTTGCTTTGTTGTAGGACATAGAACAAACTATCTCAGTCTCAAATCAACAAGGATACTTACTCCATGAATGTTACTTTCCATTGATTTAAAAGGTACTCTGTAAGCTGTTGATGGAGGAAAGACTTCAATGTTTGTTGACTATCACTGTATGCTGCATTCTACAACACCAACCTGCAGCGAAGATATACGCACTAGTGCAATGATGTCATGGCTATTAGTGTGTAAAACCAAGCGCTTTCTGGTTTAATTTTGAGTCCTAATCTAGAGGAGGGAATTTCATGCCTGAAACTATAATATTGGTCAACAGCTCATGGCTGGTAATGTAATAAATCCAGGAGTAGAACCTGCTTTTGTTATTTTGCTTAATGATCATATTAACAAACTACTTAGTTTTATGTTTCTACCCATAGACCTGGGTTGCTCACAACTTTAGTAAGAGAAGCTTCTTTTTGCAATGGGCAATGAGTGGCGCAGAAACCAATATTTGGTCAAAGGGATGAGAACAGAGACTGAGAGTGTCATCCTATATGGGAGATCTTAATCCACCCCTGGTTCCTGGTTGACATTTCACTTCTCAGGGGACACAATAGGAATGAGACAGGAAGGTTTTAGAAGTCAGAGCGTGATAAGAGTCCTGTAAAATGCTGTCCACTGGACATGAAATGGATATTGCATTTATGAACTCACAGCAGTCGCTATTACCTGGACAAGATGAAGCATGAGCAAAGACCTCATGAGATCCCAGCCCTTATATAGGAGCTACTGGTAGTTGATAACTGAGACTTAGGGAGAATCAGTCTTATTGAATATGGCCATTGACAGGTTACCCATGTTCTAGGGGAGGCCATCCTGCATTAATGGGCTGAACTAATTGGACTTAATTGATGAGTTATTTCTAATAAAAGCAATAATATATGAAGTTATGAGGAGATGTGTTAGAATATCCAGGTGAGTTTGGAAGGCAGTGATGAGAAATACATACAATCATGTTTCAGTTAATGTATATATTAAATACTCAAAGAATGAATTATTAAAGAAATATGTGAAGAAATAGCTGTGACCCTTTATGCTGTTTTTGAAAGTCAGCAAAAGAATACGCAATGCACATTCATGTTATTCTATGCATGGACACAATAGATAAAGCTTTCCCAGAATTTCCTAAACTCATTTTGAGGTTCATGAAACTGAGTAGTTACAGATGCATTGTATAAGCTGGCTTTGTTTTCTAAAAAAAAAAAAAAATCAAAATTTAATGAGTATGCTAAAATATATTCTTTATTATTAAAAGTGACAGGATAGAAAAAGTAACAGAATAAATTTTGAATGATGTCTTTAAAGCTTAGATCTGTTTGGTGGAAGTTTATCTAATGCACCTTCCTATTGATGAATTTTTAAATCAGTAGGACCTCCATTCATAGATGGCATTTGAAGGAAAAGAAAATGAGGCAGAATGTACTGTTCTTTAATGTGGGAAAAACTGTACTGTGCACATATTCTACTTCAATAGAAAACCACATGCAAATGTAGTATTCCAAGCAGAACCAGGATTCAGTACAATGCTCCCTAGTAATCTGACTTCTAAAAAGCTATCATAATGCATAGTGGGATTTCGCGAGTCTTGTTGCTCATGAATGTTCAAACTGCAGGGAAAACATATTTAGAATAATTGTCTGTTTAAAATCACAACAAAATACTTTCTTCTCTTCCTCTTTACTGTGGATATGTGTGCAGAAGTTTAAATGGAATTACTAAAATTTAAGAAGTAGACAAACAACATCACCTATGTTGTTGGAGTGAACTATGTATGAATTTCATTAAAAATATGTACATTTTCCAGAGATTGTCACATGTAGGCAATGTCTTCATGTTTGAGGGGAGGAACCTGTTTATATTGGCATGTTCCAAATGATTTTATGTTGGGAAGTAAGTCATGAAGAATTTGTCTTGTGTATCTGTTTGACCAATATGTTCACACAATTTTAATTTTGGTATTCTCCTTAAACATGCACAGAATATAGGATACCCTATTTATTCAACTCTATGAAGATACTAAAATTCATGTAGATAAATTACTTCTTAAAAATCACATTGTTAATATACAAGTCTAAGGGGGAAATGTTTATTTTTCAGTTCTTTATCCAGGGCACTTTACCACATACCAGTAAACATTTTGCATACACAAACACACACACGCACGCACGCACACACACACACACACAACACACACACAACGCACACACACACATATATATATTTATATATATTCTAATATACAGTTGCAAATATCAATGTAAAATGAAGCTGCATCTTTGGTTTTATTTAAATTTAGCTGGGATCTAAGACAGGCAAACTTACAACATGTTGCTGGAAGAAGGCTAAAGGATCTCTGGGGGGGAATCCTGCTGAAAAAAAGAGGTGGACATGAAGGATTTTATCTTACAAGAATATTTTAGTAGGAAGAGAAGAATAATATTTTTGGATGTGGCAGAAGCCAGTTAAATCAATTCAAGACCCATCTTTTGGCTGTATGGATTCATGGTTGTGTTGAAGGAGAGAATAAGCAGCAAGCAATTAAGAAAAAAAAATGTTCCAATGCATTCTGTAAACTGTGCAGAAGCAACCTTGCCACGACTCTTCTTCATTTGAGTAGAAGCTAAAAGATTTCTCATCTCCACAGTGACGAAGAGCTTCCCCACTGCTCTATGCGATCCTTGTCTCACTTAGTGAGTGATGAGGGAGTGCTGTTGACTCCACACTGGTAACTGTGGGAGACTGTGAGTTCCTGTTGAGAATGAGTAATCCCCTGTAGGAGGTTCAGCTTTAGTGAAGCAATAGCCGAGGAAGGTGTACTTGTGAGTACTATGTTGTAAAAGCTATGTTTGTTTCCTAAGATTTTTCTAATATGACTTTCATCAGTTCTTCCAATGAAGAACATTGGTTTCTTAAGCTACAGTCTACTGTGTCCCATTCAAGTATACTTGATATGGTCAAGTGTTTTGTCAAAATAATTTAAGTCATTTCCCACTTCAATATCTTGCTATCTGCAAGGTAAATGGCTATCTCAAGACTTTTCAACCATGTGAACTCTCAGTCTTTATTATGATCCAAAACCTCCTAAGGATTTTAAACATTTCAAATCAGGAAAAGGATAGAGTTCCCAGTAGTTTCTAAGAAAGACTCTGCATTCTGCGCACTGAACAACAGGGATTCTCTGGGCTCTTTTGTGTTGTTATTTATCTTGGTTTAGTGACACTCCATGTATAGTCTCACACCTTTTTACACGCTGCATCTTGTTATTTTATGCAGTTAGAGATATCCCCACTTTAAGGCACTGCTGCAGGATAGATATGGTTTGCACACTAAGCCTCCATGCATTGAAAGTTTAATTCATACAGTAATATGAGGGATGGGGCAATGGAACCTTATAAAGTCTGTCTTCACAGGTGATCCTATGGTCATTGGAGTCCTCCACATTGGTGAAAATATGAGATTGGTTCTGCATGCATTGTGGGCTTTATAACTGCAATATGAGCTCCAAATTTTGTACCTTTTCCTGCTCTGTTGTCATCTGCCATTATGCTTTTTGAACCATGCAGATGAGAACAGCATGTCTTCAAGTCATCAGAACTGTGAATTAAATAAACCTTTAATTTATGAAAATACTCAAACTCATGTTTCATTATAGCAATATGAAATATATTAATACCTATCATAAACATATTTGCTAATTGGCTGTACTTCTGCATGCCGCAAAGATGTCTGCAGGATTCAGGAACCAATGATAAGCTATCTTATTTATCTTACCACACTTTGATAAGGATTCCAGGAAACTCTGGGTGTTTATCCAATGGCATCTTCCAGGCTTTCTAATAGAAAGAGGTTTTAGTCTACTTTCCAGATGCAGTGAGAGTAATGGGGAAGATAGAGTTCCCATTGTCTGCAGTCATTTCTGATGTGAAGTATTCCTTGTGATGGTTATATATAAATATATGTGTGTATATATGCATATATATGCATAAGCATAACATGCAGAAAGAAATGTTGACTTCATAACTACTACATTCTTTACACCATGACTCAGGCATTTTGACTCATGAATGAAAATCAAAACTTTTGTCTTGCCACAAAGCTCTCTCTATACAATATACAATAGGTTCTGCTTCTCTGAAGAACTCCATCTAGTACACTTGTGATAATGGAAGTTTACTAGGGTAGAATACTAATATCTTTCATTAAAGGAGGAGAACAGCTAGGCTGGAGTATAAGCTGAGTCAGCACAGTACTTTACTTGCAAAATAAATGGTCTGAATTCCATTCTGAGAAGACATGCTGAAAAATGGAATCTAGTCATGGATTGTGTGCTTACACTCCCAAACACAGCAGCCTGGAAAGGAGCCACTGAAACTTGCTGGCCAGCAGTTTCCAGGCTAGTGATATATCCCGTATCAAAAAAGGAGTGGGAGCAGCATCTCGAGAATGATATCTTTCTGCCTTTGTCTCTGCCCATGTCTCTTTCTGTCGCTCATGCATACACACCAAAATAAAGATAACTCAGCTAAATAAAATATGGACCATTTTGATAAACTCTTGTCAGTTATACCTACAAAGAGATAAATAAAGATAATAAATATTCCCCATCATAAACAAGAGTAATAAATAAAATTGCAAATTAAAACACTTTTAAGATACATAATGTTGTATGTAATTACTAAGTCTTTTTTTGTATTTCGTGCAAATCTGTGTTACCAGATTGCTTGGTGAAGCCAGCTCAAGTACTCATAGTCTATGCAATGGGAGACAGGGTCACTAAATGGCTTCTGCTTCAGGAAAATGAACCAACCTACCATAGTATTATAATTTCATTTATTTTGCAGAGGACATGGACCCAGGTTCCTCAAGAAACTTTTCCCTGGTTACAATCAGCACACTTGAAACCTCTTAATTTCATATCTTTATTTCACATCGAAAAATCTATTTTTGTTGGATTTCCTCATATATTTGGAATTGACTGGTACATTTTTCCCTCTTAATTCTCCTTCTGTCCTTTTATTTGTCACAGTTTCAGGTATTATATTCAGTGATAAAGAATGACATTGAACAAGTTTAAATATTTGCCTTGGAAGTTGTATTCAATATGTAGTAAGCAAAGAACAATAAATAAGCAGAAGGGAAAATATTAAGTACTTGAAATGCATCATCAAGAGAAGGCATGATGCTATAATAGCAGTTATAGTTGGTAGTTTAACGACAGTTAAAAAGCAATGCCAGGAATCTGTTCCATATAGAACTCCCACAAAACTGCCAGCTAGGAATTTTTGCCTTGCTGCTTTGATTTAATTGATCATATCTTCAACATTCTTATCTGAAAATGAGAACAGCAGTAATAGCTATTTTGGAGAGCACTGAGACTATTAGAAGTACCATATTATCTAGCATATCTAAAGCATACTTTGGATACACTTGTCAATTGAGGATAGGTAAGGAAAAAGAAAGATGAGGAGGAGAGGGGTTTGAGAATTCTAAGTGAAACTTTCTGAGCAAAAGAAATAGTCCATGCAAAGGCTGATAGAAAAGATAATTTCTGTTATTCTAGAAATAGAGAATTCACTAGGGGTCTACAAGATGGTGAGCAGGTGGCTGAAAGAGAATATGCGGTATTTTTTAAATTCTTGATTGAACAGAGATGTATTGTGAGTTTAATAGGTTGTTTTTAATATTTAGTTTGGAGAGTGAAATAGGTTGGACATATGAAGTCACTGTTTTATCTAGTCATGAGATGATTGCAATTTGTTGTAGAATTAAAACTGCATTGGTGAAGTGGGTAGACTGCCGAGCAGAAAGGAAGGTGTCAAAACAGAGATGATGAAAGGGTGGTGTGTGAAGAAAAGAGCTGAGAAATAAATACATCCCAAAAGTAAAAAGTAGAATATTCTTTAGAAAAGAACTATCCATGTTCTGGAGACATGACTAGTTAAAAAACAGGAAATGAGTACAGGAAAAGAATGGCTGTCATATGGTTATGATCTCTGAACATCCTGAACGGTTGTGGAAGAGACAGGGTTTCACATAAGGAGAATGTGGAGAGAGAGAAGGATTATAGAAAACATTCTTGGGGGCTCTGATGTGAAAAGATGTGGCCTTAAGGCAGATATATTGTTTTAAATAATAATTATTTTTATTATCTGGTTGCTTGATATTATTGTTTTTAATAAGCAAAATACTGAAGCATCAGCTTTGATTTTTCTAGAATTATTTTAATTGCTCGTCAGCAGATAAATCTATAAAAAAACTTCAGACAGCAACTAACACTGCTAACATTTATTTTTTCATGATTTAATGAGTTTGAGCTGCTCAGATATGCAGATATTCTTGTGACTCAATGATATAAGGAGGAAGAAAACTTTGTGCTCATTATTTTAATGTGTTGGTTTGTTAGAGGTAATGGCTTGCCATAAGTCTACCACGTTTTCTCTCAGCTCAACAATATGGAGCTCCCTCCCTCCTTTTCTCCCTCCCTCCTTCCTTCCCTTCCTTCCTGCCTCCCTCCCAGTAAAGCTTCCTGCTCTCTAAGTGCACTTAACTGGAAAATGTCCCTGGGCCTGGAGGACTGACCATATCTGAAAGGTGTCTCTAATGCCAGTCTCTACAACCAGATGTCTGGTTCATGTTTAGCTTGACCCTTGGCACAAATCCCTGCTAAGAAGACTTGTGCTAGGGGCTCCACTATAAGATCCTTCTGCCACATACTGAGCCTTGTGATGGGAGTGTAACACTTAATGCAAATTAGGGTTTGTCCTCAAGTGCTCCGATTATATTTGTATATATATTCCTTATACTCTGAAGTAAAGTTGAACGTCTTCACAGAAATGTGTCTCCCACAGGGTTGTCTCCATTGGTGCTCATGGGTAGTCTACAAAACATGCTGTCACCTCTTCTGCCTCTTTTCTATCTCATCTTGCTGGTCAACAGGCTGAGAGGGAAAGAGGAACCCCACATTTTCCTATATGTTCAATGATCAAAACTCCAAAACGAAGGTGCCAGTGTTGACCAGAGACCCACTCAGCATGAAATGACTCCAATGAATGACAACTGAAGATCATGTAGGTTATGCTCTTACTTTGGTTTGTGTTAGTTGACTACCTTTCAGTCCTAGAGTCAGTTTAAATGGTAACTATCTACTTTAACATTTTCAAATACGGGTTCCCAAATAACTCAGTAATATTAAAGGAAACTGCACTTTGAGTCAACTGTGACACTTCAATGTACCTAATCCCCAGGTTCCTGATGTTCTGAAGATTCCCTCTACTGAATGTTTCACACACGACATAGAACTTCAAAGGTGTGCCTGATGTCTCGTGTAACACACTAAGAAGACAACATAATCTAACGAATAGCCTTCAAAAGATTTAGGCTGAATCTTGTAATAGAAGATGCTCTTCCATTACCTGGCTGCCCAGATTTCAATAATCACTCAGAAACTATATTAATTACAATGCAGCTTGGCCAGTAGTTTAGACATTTGTCTAGCTAGCTCCTACCTCTTAAATTGATCATTTCTATTCATCTGTGTATTGCCACAAGGCTATAGCTTACCTTACCAGTAAGGATCTGGGTTCATCTCCTTCAGCAACTATATGACGTCTGTTAGACTCCAGTTATTCTCTCTCTCTCTCTCTCTCTCTCTCTCTCTCTCTCTCTCTCTCTCTCTCTCTCCGTTCAGATTTCCTATCTTGCTGTATTCTGTCCTGCCATAAGTCAAAGCAGTCTATTTATATTCAGAGCAAACAGAGGGGAATCCCACATCAGGATCAGATAGGAATGTCATAATCAGACACATTCAATTGGAAACTGTTCAGAAAAACAGCTCATTCTGGCTCAGCAGTACGTTCATTCTATGCAGACTCCATATAATGCAATAGGAGGGTAATACTCTGTATTGACAGACACGGACAAGAGATGACACCAACATGCCACATAAAAACATTAATGAGGTATAAAGTATTATTTTACAAATATAGCTGAAAAGGCAGAATTCAGAGAACTATGAGCATATTCATATGGGCTGTAAATTTAGATAAAAACATTACATTAATGTCACATTTTCTAATATTCATGCCAGTAACTTGTAGACATAAAGAAAATGCACATGCTTTTAGGAAGTAAAGGCTGAATAAATGATGCGAATAAAAATTTTGTGCTTATATTTTTTGTTTTTCTTTCTTTCTTTGTTTTCATATTGGCTTTGGTTTTATTTTTCAAGACATGGTTTCTCTTTGTTGCTTTGGAGCCTGCCCTGGAACATGATCTGTAGACCAGTCTGGCCTAGAACTCACAGAGATCCACCTGCCTCTGCCCCCCAAGGGCTGGGATTAAAGGGGCATGCAACCACTACCTAGCTGTGAAAGAATTTTTGAAAAGTTATACTTAAATGATTCAGGGAGTGATAAATAACAGAAATGCATGTAAATAACAAAACACTACTAGATTTTGTAATTTGAGATAGATGGGTGTTCAAAAGATAATTTTGCATATTTTCTGAGATTTAGAGATTATTTGCAATGGTATCTCCAAATAAAATATGAATAAAAACATTCTAACTTTATAGTCCATATGTAGAAATTTAATCTCCACTCCAATGCACAGCACTTGCTCACTAGTAGCAATATGGTTCCACTTTGTTGGATTCCATAAGCCTTCTAGGCAAGAAACAAGTTATATCTTATTATATAAACATAAATTCTAGAAAACAAGAAAGGGACAATCAAGTAAAACAGACTCAAGAAATGTTTGTTGACCCTTACAAAAGTGTTTAACATACCAAGGAAGGTGCTCCTTCAGATACATTTCATCTCTATAAAGGAAAAGTTACAGCCTATGTATTTTTTTTTAATTTCAAAAATTAGTTGGACTGTGTTAGCACACACCATTAATCCAGCACTCAGGGAAACAGAGTCAGCCTGATCTAAAGAATGAATCCAGAACAGCCAGAGCTACACAGAAAAACCCTTTCTCAAAAAAATATACATACTCTTCAAACCCCATAGATTTCAGTAAAAGATACACCTCAATTTAAACTGATTATCATACTGATCATAATCAGTTACACAAGTTTTTAACCAACCTACTGTGGAATGAAATTCAATAGTGAAATAAGAACTAATTTTACTTAGAAATTAGTTAGAAAATATAAAGATAAAAACTGTGAAATTTGAAATATATTTAAATCACACCATTTTAGCTCAAGAATAATGAACTATATCATGGATTTTTAAAAACTGTATTTTTACTGAACGTGCACACACACATGTGTGTGTATACACATATTTTCAAGTGTCCCTGGATTACCGCAGGGTGTATCAGATTCCCCTAGCACGGGAGTTAACGGTGACTGTGACGTACCAGAAATAGGTGCAGGGAACTGGCCTGGCCGCAAGAAAGAGCAGCAATGTCACTTAACAACTGAAGAGACGCTTTAGTCTACATTTTAAAGAAGATTCATGGAACTACAATGACATAAACTGACCTTTCTGTTTACAATTTAAAACTCAGTGTTTTGATTTTTGAGAATATATTTAAATGGTTTCTTCTTTCTCGTTCCTCCCTTTGAATTTCTCATATACCCCTCCTTACTCTTGTTAAAATTGATAGCCTCTTTTACTTTGTTATTTTATGCATATATGTATGTGTATACACACAAACACACACATGTCTAAATATAATCTCGTCAGTCACTCTGTTAATTGTGTGTATATTTTCAGAGCTGACCATTTAGGACTTGGATAACCAATTTGTGTGCTGTTCTCTGGGTAAGATTTTTTCTCTTGCTCTCACATCCCTTAGTAGTGTGTAGTTCTCTGTGTAGCCTTGGGGTCTCCTGGGCTTTTTGCTATCTACTTTGTCAGGTTAATTTTGAATGGACAATTTATACAAATCCGGCCTATAGCCTTTGCCAAGAGTTCTTTCTAAACTGTTTCTCAAAAAGCCTTGTAATAGCCGGGCGGTGGTGGCGCATGCCTTTAATCCCAGCACTTGGGAGGCAGAGGCAGGTGGATCTCTGTGAGTTCGAGACCAGCCTGGTCTACAAGAGCTAGTTCTAGGACAGGCTCCAAAACCACAGAGAAACCCTGTCTTGAAAAACAAAACAAAACAAAAAAAGCCTTGTAATAAGGCAGGGTTACTGGTAAGTTAGAAGAAGCCAGATTGCGTGAACATATATAATGCATAACTGCCTTTAAAAATATCATCATAAAGAAGTTAAAATTCTTCTGTTCAGAGTGAAGGAGGATAAAAATAATGAGGAATAGATACTGTATAAAAAATTTTAATTAAAGTTTTTTTTCAGGTAAACTTTTGATTACTAAATTATATTCCTTTAATATTTAATCCAGATTAACAATTGTTTAACAAATATTTACTAGAAAATTCCCTTGTTCATTTTACAACTTTTTAAAAATTCAAATCAGTTTTTATTAAAACAATCTATCCGATAATAACAAAGAAAAACAGCCATCTCCAGCTTATTCCTTTTTTAATATTAAACCTGGTTCTTTGGAACAAGTGCTTAACATTTTTGCCTGGTTCTGACTTCTCTGGCGTTTGTTCCTAAAACTAAAATTTGTTCATACAGCTTCTTCTTTGTTGGCCATTTCAGATTTCTTGTTCTGACAAATGAAGATTTGCCTCTTCTTAACATTGTTTCATCCTTGACTAGTTTTATACAATATGTTTTCATCATATTCTTTCCCTCCCCCCATCTCCTCCGTTTCTCCTCTCACCGAGCTCCAAGAAGCTATGGAAATACTGAGAGTCGGGGGTTTTCCCAACCCTATCATTTATGTTTTTTATTCAAGTTCATTGCCAAGCAACAGTTACTATCCAGAATAATTCCTGGGCAGTGGTGGCACACATCTTTAATCCAAGCATGTTGAATTGGAGGCAGGGGCATGTGAATCTTTAAGACTGAGGCCAGCTTGGTCTACAGAGTGAGTTCAAGGATGGCCAAGGTTACACAGAAAAAAAAAACCTTGTTTGGAAAAATCAAAAACGAAAAACAATAACAAAAAATCCAAATATGAGATTACAAAATAGATTTCCCCAAATAGGCTCAAAGATTTTGTTTGTTTGTTTTGGATATTGTTCCAGTTTACTTCCAAATTGTAGTAACCAAAAACTGACCAAAACCAACTGGGAAAATTTGCAGTAATTTGGTCTACATTTCCAGGTCATAGTCTATTATTCACAGAATTCAAGGAAGGAACTCAAGGCAAGAACTAAACTTGGCAGTAGGAACTAAAACAGGGACCACAGAGAAACATTGGTTACAGGCTTGCTCTCCGTGGTTAGCTGTTCTCTATGGTAAGCTTAGTCTTTAGTCTTCTTTCTTCCTTTTTTTTTTTAAACAAAACTCGGAACCAGCTGCCTACCAAGCAAGGACTTAGCCCTCCCAGATCAATCACTAGTCAAGAAAATAACCCACAGACTTGCCTACAGGCCATTCTGATGGAGGAATTTACAAAGGTCAACATTGCCTCTTTCCAAATGAACCAAAAAAATTAACCAACATGACAAACTTCATCAAAAGTATTTGGGTTTTTACATCTTCGAATCAGTTCCCCTTCTTAGGGAGTGAGTAACCACCTAAGACAGACAAAATTTACTGGGACTCTAATGCAGAAACTGACCGCTCAGAGGCAAAGAATATAGGTCTGTATCCCAAGGTCAACAGAACATCATGCAAAACACAAACCTCTACAGAAGGAGCCATCCGCTTAGATCCTTTCCAGGAAAGACTGAGCCTGTAAGAAAGAATGAAAAAATAAATAAATAAAGCCCATCTTGTGTGTGAAGCTTTGAAGAAGCTTACCGTCTTCCAGTAAATGGTTTCCACACATATTTTGTTCATCAATTTTTAAGTTTCTACACAGTGATCATGACAAAACGACAAAATGTTTCTTTCTGTGCCTTCAACGAATGATTTTTCTGTGTTCTCCCTTTAACATTATCACTTGCAAAGTAGTATATAAATAGCCAGGGTACATCATTCATTCATAATGGGAGCATAAATGTATAAAACACACAGTCACCATCTGTATGCCACTGCAGATTTTACTTAATCAACTCTCTGAAGATTTCCCTTTATGTTCCTTTGAGTGTCTAAGCTTTCTTCAACATCACTACCTATACACCCACCCACTTATCATCCCAGTCTCTAAATAAATGATGATTAAAAGAAGTCACGAGTCCCTCCCAGCCAAAGAAAATCAGAGAATATATTCTTGTCTATAATGGGAAAACAGAAATGGCTTAAAAACTTAGAAGAGAGCCTCTTGTTACATTATTTTGACATGAGCAAGCAGCTGTCAATGGGTCAGTCTTATCTTTTAGGACCTCTGTGTGGGAAGCACTGCTTTAAAGTACAGTACAGTGTATCTGATCCTCTTGCAAAGATTACACTGAAACAAAGATGTCAAAGTAGGAGAGGTCAGAAAGCAGTTAATGCTGCCAACCCCAGAGGGTGGAATGGAAAATCTGTCATACAGGGAAAATCTTTTTTATATCTTTTAAAAGATATTTTCAGCAACAAAAATCTTAAAGGTAATCTAAGGTTAAAACCCCCAACAAGCAGGGGGCCCTTTTCAGGCAATTTGTGTGATTTGGTTCAGAATTCTCAGAACACAGAGAGAATCATCACAATTCTGTCCTCCATTCGAGACTCCTTTCACGTATTTTAAACTCACCTTTACCTCCTACTTTTATTTTATGTTCATTTAAGCTATCCAGCCATCAGTACTTCATAAAAACTGTGTCCTCAATCTTCAGAGTGATTTGACCCCTTTTAGAAGCACACAAACCTTTAACTATATTACTAACCTGTTTTAACCCATTTCCTCTCATTCTATCATTTAAATAATGCTGCTTTTGAGCAAGGTTTTTGATATGGGAAGAGTGAGGTCTTTGAAAGTAGTTGAAGCTTGATCCTCACTTTATGTGAGCGCAACGCAGTGTGCTAGGGTCTCAGAAAGATCAAGAGACATCAAAGCAACACCAGGGTGGTGGCTTCCAGGCCTTTTGTTTAACTAATTAAAAAGTGAAAATCACAAGCAGGAAGGAGAGTCTAAACAGGCACTTTTTTTTCATTTTTTTTTATTCAGGATTGCAGGTGGAAATGTAAGAGAGAAAACCAGTATTAAAGCATCAAATCCTAGTAAATAGGGGCTATTGACCCTTACAGGATACATGCATTTTGTAGGGTTTAGGGTTGAAAAGGGGGTGAGGGATGGGAAGACAGACTGATCAATTCAACCAGTCCACCCACAAAGGCAGGTGTCTCTCAGAATTCTTCAGATAGAGCTTCCAGACAGGGTTATTCATTTAGGATAGGTAAGAAGGGAAGAAAGATAGGAAGTCACACAAGGAAACAGCTACCTAGTGGCATTTCTGGCCTCCTCCCGATATAGAACCAAAGCGTTTTGAAGTTCTTGTTGTTTTCGTTTGTTCCAGCTTCAGGCTGAGGACAAGAATTAGATATGTTTTTCTCATAGTCACCGCCCTAAAACTTCCTGACCAGTTTCTAGCTGTTGTTTTTATCACTCTGTCCTTAACTGAAGGAACTATAAGGAAAAGCTTAGAGGTAATTAGGGATACTTCCATATTTGCCAAAATAGTTGTCCGTTTAAGATGGTCAGACAAACTTACTTATGACTCATTCTTTGCTAGCAGAGATGTTTTATGTTAAGTGATTTTAGGATTACCAGTTTAATAAAAGTCAAGTGGGACTGGAAATTTTAATTATGCATGCGCCATTAAATAAGTATATGCATAAAGTACAAAAATATCAATTTATTCGTGTACTCTGTATTTGAGTGTTTAATATAGTTAATTTTTATTTAAAATATGCCCTTAATAAGGGATACAATTACTTCCTCAAAACCAAACTGAAAAGCGTTTTTTAAAAAAACACATTTCAGATTTGATTTTTCCAAAGAGTTCAATATACAACAAAATTTGAAGTTCCAACACAAACCCTGAAATTAAAAGTAAGCTCATTATGTACTACCTGCCTAGCTGCCTATCTGTGATTTACCTGATTCATTTTGAACATATGAATGTCTTTGTTGAAGAGTTTGACCTGTTCTCCCACCCACACATGCCCTGCCCCTGCTAGAAGTGGTGAGTTCTTAGGCACAATGTCATTGTTCTGTTGTCCTGAGGGCACCTGTGTGCCATTTAGCTGCACTCTGAATTTTTAATATCACTGTGGTACTGCTAAGGAAATCCCTACATTGCGTTTGCATCTGTGGACATAAAGGGTCCTATTGTTACACAGTGTACTGTGAAGAAAATGCATGCCTTTTATTCCTGTGGTCTCTTTATAGCATCTGGTGTTATTGGGGCAGAGACTGCTGAGGGCAAGAAAAAAAGTAGGGCATGCTACTAACTGGTGAGTTAGTGCATGTCCTTTTGTGTTCCCGGGTGGACCACTCTTGGTAATAAAATCTTTCTTTTTGGCACTCAAAATCCTGAAATTAAAATGACTATAAAAACATATCACAAGCTATTTACTTTTGTGAGATAGATGATTTAAATCTGTAAGTTATGTGCTTAAACTAATAAAATACCAAAACAGAATTTGTGCCTATGGTTGACATGATTCTGGATTTGATATTTTGGGAGAACTTCCAGCAGTACATCAGAACACACAAAAGGTTCATGTAGATAAAGAACTACTGAAAGTTAAACTGGACATAAGAAAATTTCTGGAACTGTGCAGGAAGCAACACTCTACACACCATGATTTCCTTACCAAGTCCGTGATATTGTTAGATTTCCACTCTCTCCAGAGTTTAGACTATCTGTTTAAAAAACTTATTTAACAGCTGAGAAAAATGCAGAAATATGAATATATTTTATCATCTTTTATCTCTAAAGCTAACACAGTCATAAACAAATTGCAAGTAATTTGTTGATTAAAAAAGGTGGGCAAATAGCTAACCAAATCATAAGACAATTGGAGGGATTATAGTGTCTGAATTTCTGGCTTGTTATAAAGCCAGAGTATGGTGATATAGTTTAGATGCAATAACACACAAGCATATTTATGGAACCAAATAGAGATAACAGAAAACAGAAATAAAGTTATGAAAATATAATCAAGTGTGCAATCAAGTGATTTTAGAAGAAATAGAGAGATGGAAAGACAGAGATAGAAGAAAATTTATAAAGAAATTCTTTACAACAAATGATTCTGGAATAACTGGATATCTACATGCAACCTAATAATAAGAATAAAGATTAATTAACTCCTTAAAATACATCAAAAGCCTCTATAAAATGGAAAACTATAGAACTTCTTGAATTAAAAATAGGAGAAACCTGGGACCTGGCAGTTCAATTTCATAAACAGAATCAAAGCATCATTCTTAAAACAAATATTGATGTCAGAGACTTAAATGAATCTCTATGAAAGATATACACGAAGGAATGAAAAGGAAATTACAAAAGAAGAAAATAGTTATAATTTTGGCATATCTAACAAAATACTTATATCCAAACTAAAGAAATGAGAATAACCTAATGATAATCCATAAGTAACCACATTAGAAAAATTGTGCGTACATTTGGATAACCATGTCAACAAATAAATATAATGAGTGCTAATATCAAAAGGTTGTAGGAAGCTTAACATGGCCATCCTCCTGAAAATAGAAAGCCTAAAATTAAAACAAACAGACCTACTTGAATGAGTATTAACAAAAGTAGAATAAAATCAATGAATAGGGGAAGCTGGTTAATGCCCCTGATCCCAGCACTTAGGAAACAAAAAAGGAAGATGTTGTGGTCCAGGCCCTTGAGATACAGTGTGAGTTTATCTTAAAAATGAACAAAATTCTCACTACCCACTTTGGAACATATCTATCTGCTGAGTAAGTGCCAAAGCAATAAAAGGTCACTGTACCCCAATACTGAGCTTGGCAGGACTTTTATTTCCATTTATTAGGTTTTCCTTTCTAACTCATCATATGTGTGTTTTCAGAGATGACCATTTGGGCACTGGATAATGAATTGTCCAACTCTTCCCTGGGGAAGATCACCTCTCCAACTCTTCGCATTCCTTAGTTGACAGTAGCTCTTTGTGTGGTGCTGAGGCCTTGTGTGCTTTTCCCTGCCTACTTCAGCATGCTTATTGTAGTCCTTGTTCTACTCATGTTTAGGCAGTCTTGTTGATGAGGCTTCGTGGGTGTAGCTTCTGCACTCCCTGGACATATTATCTCACAGCAAACTGCCTGATCTGGGTATTTCAATATTGATGCCTCCTCCCCACCACTTTTGCAGTGATTCCTGAATGATGGGAGTGTTTGGAGATGTATCCAGGGGTACTGGGGTCCACAACTTTTCATTTTAGTTGGTTTTAGATTTTTGTATTGGTCTTTATCTGTTGCAAAAAGATGCTTTCTTGATAGGGAGAGAGAACTATACTTATTTATGTGTAGGTATGTGAACAAATATTTAGAATGTGGTTAGAAATTTAGTAAGGTGAGAATTCTCCATTCTCCTCCAAGGTCAATGATTTCACCACCTCAAAGTAGCTGTCTAAGTTTTTAGTACCAGGCATGACTCTCTTTTGTTTACTAGGTATTAATTCCCATTAGAGAACTGTTGGTTACCACCAAGGTATTTATCCCATTACTACAGTCTTAGGATTATGATGTCATGCCTGTCATTATTGTGGTTCATAGATGGGAAGAATTTGTACGACAAATGTCTCCCTTTGGAAACTTGTGTGGGACTTTCTGGTACCAAGAAAGGTATACAATGATGTGTTCTGATCATATTCATACTTCCCAACCAACTTTTCCAAGGTCGACCCTTTCGTCCTTACACAACCAATTTTGTGCACTCTTTTCTTCTCTCTCTCTCTCTTTCAAACCTTGACGTCTAACTTGAACTTTGTGTATTATCTTGAATGTGTTGACTTGCACTGGAGCACAACTGACATACTTACCAGGGGTCACACTCTTGAAGTAAACAGACTGCCCCCTTCCCATCAGCTATCAATTATCAATAGCTACTTTTCTATACATGAGAGTTTGTGCTTACCTTCCCTCTTGATAATGCAGCATGAGCTAGCTTGACTTTCAGAAGTGTTTGTACATGCTCTCACAATCTTCTCAAGGTCATACGTGCAGCTGCCCCGCTGTGTCCAGAATGCCCTGTGTCTTTGAAGCTATCTGCCACTAACGGCTCTTACAGTCTTTTCTGTTCTCTCTTCCATAATGATCCCTGGGTTGTGTAATGGAGGGTATTATGTGCATAAATGGGTGGACTTAAATTCTTTTTGACCTAACAAATATATTGCACTGATATAAAGTATGAAAAATACATCTAGTGACCTCAGGTCTGTCATGTATACATGAAGACCTGAGTTCAGATTGCCAGTGTTTATGTAAAAATAAAGCCAGGGGTTAATAAAAGAAATTGAGGTAGCATGTGCCTATAGTGCTTGTGCTATGAGAGGGAGAAGAGACAGGCAGGTTCTAGGAGCTAACTGATTAGAGATACTGTCTCAACAAACAAGGTAAAGAAAGAAGATAGCCAAAATCAACCTCCAGCCTCCAAACATCTACAAATAAATACACACACACACACACACACACACACACATACACACTCCATGTCACACACAGAGACACACATAAATATCTAATTGTATTTGGGTTATATGAAAAAAAAACCCTCATGGTCCATCGTGATTTTTATGAAAATCTAAAACTGTCAGTAATAATAAAGTTAATATAAAAATATAAGCAATTTTCTACTATCCTGAGATAAACATGTATATATTCATTTTTAATAATTTATTCATTTGCTTGTTTTACATTCTAGCCACAGTTTCTTATCCCTCATGCCCACCCTCTATTCTCACTTCTCAATCCTTTCCTTCTCTGTTTAGAAAAAGACAGCTATCCTATGAGTATCAACAAAACATGTTATATCAAATTGCAGTAAGACTAAGCACGTCCCCATATATTAAGGCTGAGCAAGACAACCCAGTATGAGGAGTAGGATAGTAAAGTCAATAAAAAAAAACTCAGAGAAGTCCCTCTTCTCACTGATAGGAGTCCCACAAGAGTACCAAGTTTCACACCTGTTTCTATTTTATGGAATAATTTGAGGAGTATTGGTACGAGCTCTTCTTTGAAAATCTGGTAGAATTCTGCATTAAAGCCTTTTGACCCTGAGTTTCCTTAGCTGGGAGACTTTTAATCACTGCTTCTATTTCCTTAGGGTTTCTTGGTCTTTTTAAATGTTTTATCTCATCTTAAATTAACTTTGGTAAATAGTTTCTATTAAGAAATTGGTCTGTTTCCTTTAGATTTTCCAAGTTTGTGGGGTGCAGGTTTTTGAACTATGACCTAATGATTCTCTAGATTTCCTTGAAGTACTGTTATTTACCCTTTTCATTTCTGATTTTGTTGATATGGATATTCTATCTCTGCCTTTTAGTTTGTTTGATCAAGGGTTTATTTATTTTGTTGATTTTCCCAAAGAACTTACTCTTTGCTTCATTTATTCATGGTATTATACCTTCTCTTTCTATTTTTACTCATTTCAGCCCTCAGTTTATTTCCTGACATCCATTTTCCTCACGTGTGTCTGCTTCATTTTGTTCTAGAGCTTTCAGGGGTGCTGTGAAGTAGTCACTAGTGGGAGACTTCTCCAAATTCTTAACGAAGGCATTTAGTGCTATTAACATTCCTCTTATCACCACTTGCATTGGTACACATCCATGTTTGAATGTGTCTAAGCATGGAGTTACGTGATTGGAGAGCATGTGAAACTGTCATCCGTATAAAAGATAATTATCCAATGAGTAGTTCGATGGCTGAGTTAAATGGTCATGGCCATGCTGTGCAGTGTTTAAGATGGGAGACTCATTTACAATAAAATTTACAAAAACAGATTGCTAAAGAGCTATTATCATGACCTTTATTCCTGTTCCTTCTCTGAAAAAGATGAATGCTTCCCTTTCTCCTTTGCTATTCATCATAAATGTCCATATAGTTTTCCTGGAGCATAATGACTCCAGAAGCCTTAAGGCCGATGACTGACCCAGAAAAAACGAGTCAAGCAGAATAATTTGCATGACCCATGATGAGCCCTGGATGCTCTCCCACAAAGGTTCTAAGTTAGATTGTTAAGGTATTTCTAGAGCCCTAGGTTATCTGTGACTGAAACACAGTTATTTTACATAAATATGTTTAAAGAGAAAAATGGATGTAATAATGCTTTGATTTGCATTTATCTATGTAGCAGATTGTCTACAAATTGCCTAGTGTTATCTGACAAGTCCCAAAAAATGTCTTAAACAATAATAACACTTAAAGTTTCAAAAACAGAAAAGTTGAAGCTACCATAAAATTAGTAGTAAAATGGGCATGGTATGAAATAATTAAAAACAAACTATAGAAGCATAATTAATAGATTTATGACTAAATATAGAAGGTAAGACTCCTAAATTGATACTCCAAGTTCCTACTTTAAGAACTTTTTCAAATAACATTACAACCAATAATAATTAGAAAAATTGGAAATGATGAAATATCAGTAAAAATTAATAGTATTGAATTTTATAACAAAATTCATGGTTTCTAAAAGCAAGTATTGCACAAAATAGTTAGATTGATAGATAGATAGATAGATAGATAGATAGATAGATAGATAGATAGATAGATAGATAGATGATAGAATAATAAAACACAGGACATTGTCTAAAATTTTTCAGAAACAAAGAGAATGTGTCTGAAATATCAAAATATGTTTGCTGCAAGCATGCCTTTATCTTCATACCATTTCACTCTTTCATTCTTTCTCAGATTAACTAATGTACCAAGGAAACATATTCTCCTTTTTCAGTAGTACATTATCAACAAGTATATTATTACTCCCTCAGTGGTCAACCTCAATGTAAACCCAACCACACTGAACCTCAGAGAAGAGAAAGTACACCTGAATACATTGGCACAGGAGACCACTTCCTAAATATAACCCCCATAGCATACACACTGAGAGAAACAATTAATAAGTGGGACCTCCTGAAACTGAGAAGCTTCTGTAAAGCAAGGGCATGGTCAACAAGACAAAATGGCAGCCTACAGAATGGGAAAAGATCCCACATTAAACAGAGGACTGATCTCCAAAATATATAAAGTACTCAAGAAATTAGTCCAAAAAGAACAAAAAATCCAGTAAAAAAAAATGTGGTATAGACCTAAGCAGAGAACTATCAACAGAGGAATCTAAAATGGCTGAAAGACTCTTAAAGAAATATTCAACATCCTCAGCCATCAGAGAAATGCAAATCAAAACAACTCTGAGACCCCATCTTACACCTGTAAGAATGACCAAGATCAAAAACACTGATGACTTATGCTGAAGAAGATGTGCTGTGAAGCGAACACCCCTGCATTGCTGGTTAGAGTGCCAACTGGTACAGCCCCTGTAAATATCAGTATACTGATTTCTCAGAAAAATAGGAAACAACCTACCCACCTCAAGATCCAGAAATACAAGTTTTGGGTATATACCCAAAGGATGCTTAACCGTGCCACAAGGACCTGGGCTCATAGCAGCATTTTTTGTCATAGCCAGAACCTGGAAACAACCTAAATGCCCCTCAACTAAAGAATGGAGGAACCGGGCGGTGGTGGCGCACGCCTTTAATCCCAGCACTTGGGAGGCAGAGGCAGGCTGATCTCTGTGAGTTCGAGACCAGCCTGGTCTACAAGAGCTAGTTCCAGGACAGGCTCCAAAACCACAGAGAAACCCTGTCTCGAAAAAGCAAAAAAAAAAAAAAAAAAAAAGAATGGAGGAAAATGTGGTACATTTACAGTACTACACAGCAGAAAAATATAATGACATCTTGAGATTTTCAGGCAAATGGATGGATCTAGAAAATATCATACTGAGTGAGGTAACCCAGACCCAGAAAGACAAACATCATGTGTACTCCCTCATAAGTAGTTTTTAAACATAAAGCAATGAAAACCAGCCTACAACCCCAGAGAACCTAGACAATAATGAGGACCCCAAGAGAGACATATATGGATCTAATCTACATGAGAAATAGAAAAAGACAAGATCTCCTGAGTAAATTGGGAGCATGTGGACAATGGGAGAGTGTAGAAGGGGAGGGGAGAGGAAGGAAGGGGAGTAGAGAAAAATGTATAGCTCAATAAATTCAATTAACAAAGAAAAACGTAAGGATATTATTAAAAATAAACTGGCAAAATACTAAGGGGCAGTATACTATGATCTTTTATCGTATGGGCAACACAAATGAAAAAAAACTAAAGGAAAACATGAAAACTATATTTATTGCACGAGTAATTATTTTATTACTGAGAGTTCACACAGATAAAAGTTTTTTTTTCTGTTTGACTTTTTTTTTAGCTGTGACAGAATGGTTCTTTTTTTTTCTTTTTGTCTTTTTTTTTAATTTATTTTATTTATTAAAGATTTCTGTCTCTTCGCCACCGCCGCCCCCTTCCCTCCCCCTCCCCCAATCAAATCCCCCTTTCTTGACCGCCCAAAAAGCAATCAGGATTCCCTGCCCTGTGGGAAGTTCAAGGACCACCCACCTCTATCCAGTTCTAGTAAGGTGAGCATCCAAACTGCCTAGGCTCCCACAAAGCCAATAGGTGCAGTAGGATCCAAAACCCATTGCCATTGTTCTTGAGGTCTTAGTAGTCCTCATTGTCTGCTATGTTCAGCGAGACCGGTTTTAACCCAGGCTTTTTTAGACCCAGGCCAGCTGGCCTTGGTGAGTTCCCGACAGAACATCCCCACTGACTCAGTATGTGGGTGCACCCCTCGTGGTCCTGAGCTCCCTGCTCGTGTTCTCTCTCCTTCCGCTCTTGACTTGGACCTTGAGATTTCAGTCTGGTGCTCCAATGTGGGTCTCTGTCTCTGTCTCCTTTCATCTTTGTAGTATGTCATATCTATGTATTCCTCACTAGTTATGGTAGCAAATTTTTGGAAAGTTACTAATCATAGTTTTAAGCTTGATGCCTCACAATCAGTGTGCATTGTATTAGGGACAATGGTACAAGACTTAACTCAAGATTAGAGCAATATTCTTCATATTACTTTTTCAAAGTTCCAATAGAAAGATGCACAAGGCAGGGAAGATTTATCCCTGAGACTTTAACAATGCTAATGTATTCTAGTTTATTTTAAGACCAGTCTTTCTTTCTGTGGAACATTTACCAAGTGCCTGTACGTGATGTAAAATTCTAGACTTGGATGATGTTGAAGTAAACAAAACAGAACTTTCTGATGTTTATAAATTCATAGTATAAGGTGTACAGGATACTCTCACACAATGCAAGGTGACAATGTTTTTGGTGTTGTTTAACCCTGTATATCACAATCTGCTGTAAAACCTGCTCAGTGAAAATAAATTGACAATCATGCACATTTCAGTGTCCTTTGGAAGGGAATTTTTTAAATGATGATGAAAAACCCCACCTTTTTAATCAAAATGTGCCTGTATCTCTTTAATATTTGTTTGAAGTAATTGTAAAATAAATAAATATTAAATTTAACATATACTTAACCCATGAGTCTCAACTAATGTATGCTATGCTTGGACATTCCATGTCTTGATTGTGAATTTTGAATTATCACATGACCTCTCAGAGGATCTCAGGTTGTTACCCTTAAGATTAATGAGGCATTGGATAGCCATTAAGAAACTATTTGAGAATATGCATTTAATTAAAATGAATTATGTATGTGTGATAATGCCATTCAACCTTTTTAATGTAGGGTGATAAATCATGGCTATTTCATTCCCGAAAAGGGTCCTAGTGTTGGTAAATTGAATATTGATGTTACAATGCCCAAATAATTAATGCCAGTCAGAGACATCCATAATGGTAAATCCTGAGACTTTTCCTCCTAGATAAAATTAGTATTTCTTTTTGAATTGACTATGTGTGTTCTCCGTGCACATGTAATGAGATACAAATAGTAACTCTTACCACAATCTCTGAATACAAAACACTGGTAACATCAATTCTGAAGAATATACTGGGCAGCCACAGCTTTGACTTATGCATCAGTACTGGTGGCTCCTCCTCCGTCTAAATGCCTTCGTTAAACACACACACTATTCATATGCACGACATCAACCATCTATTGACTTAGCAAGGCTTCCAGTAATATTTTCTTCTACCCAAGGGAAATGATGCCACTATTTTAATTCTAACAAGTTCGCATTCAGCACAGTGTCATCCATCTAAAGCTACTTGAGAACCCAATGGACAGAAATTGCCTTTCTTTTCTTCTAGAGCTCGTACCAGCAGAGCTTTATGTCTATGGAAAACGAGTAAAGCAGAGCTGACACTATGATCATCCACCTTCATAAGACATTGCCCTTCTGCTACTTTTGTAGATGAGGAACCATAGACTGAAGGAGTTTGAGGCTTTGCCTAACATCACAAAACAAGTAGGTAATAGAACCTTAATTTGAAATACAGTAATCAGACGCTCAGCATTCCTGAAGACTTGGCTGGGTGAAAATTACATCGCCCTGTGCTTGGACATCTCAGGGATATGCAATGTACCTCCTATACTGACTTATTTAAGCTTAGTGAACTCAATGACCTCATATTTCATGATTGTTACCAAAAACAGATCCATTCTGAACCACATTTACTTTTTCTGTTTTCTAAGTAGCTCCAAATAAGTTTCACCAGAAGGAAATATATACCCACACCCTTTAAAATAATTGTATAAATGTATTTTAGTCATCTGCCTACCTAATAGGGACCCAAATATAAAAACAGTGACATTCCATACAGGAGCTGAGATTTTCATAGACTTTTGAATGCTTTCCTAACAACAAAAAAAGGAAATAATGTTTAATTAGAAGTTTCTCTTTAAAAATGGAATTTAGTAGTCACCCTGGGTGGGGAGGGGAGTGGTGAAATGTCAAGATTAATGTGATTCCAGATTCGTGAAAGCATCTCATTTGTTTTTCAATCACAGCCGTCAGAAGCGCAGCCATCTGAGTGCAAGCATAGCAGTGATCTTAAAAGGCTCCTCTCACATGGTTTATGCTGCACTTCCACCAAGAGCTTCACAGCGGTTTAATCAATAAAGCAAGGCAAGCTGTGAACAATTACAATAAAACACCTTAAGGAACGATCCACAATTAAAAGGTAGAGGAGAAAAACACCCTCCATTTAGATAAACCCATCTGCCACTCACTTTGAGAAAGTTCGAAGGAAGGGTTCTGACACTCTTGTGGCATGTATCCACAGAAAGGCCTCTCCTCTAAAACTAAATTAACTCTTCATGTCATATAAAGAATATGATACCCGAGTTATAGGCACTGGAGCATTGCTTACTGCTGAGTAATCGGCTGCCCTTTGAAATGTCCCATGGAAGGTTACTACAAAAATCTCTATATCAGTTTTAACAGGTGCGATGAAGCAAGCTTCTGAACTATGACATCTATTCAGGCAACTGCATGAAAACTGCTAAACAGAAATTCACAGTTCATTGAACAATATATGATTCCTTCCAATTTGCTTGATAATACACCTTAATAGCAACTATTACATGATCAATACTCTCTCGTAGTCTAGATTATTTGGATGGTCTGTCCTCTAAATTTGAAGGCCTTAGTGGAAAGAGAGGACGGTACTGTGTAGGAGGAAGCCACTAGTTAGTTCCTGGCCACTTAGCCCTGAAATAATCATACAGAAACTATATTATTTAAATCACTGTTTGGCCCATTAACTCTAGCATCTTATTGGCTAACTCTTATATATTAATTTAATCCATCTCTAGTAATTTGTGTTTGTGGCTTACCGGCTAAAGATTTGGCGTCTGCCTCTGGTGGGGGACTTCAGGCTTTCTTTTCTGACTCTGCTTTTCTCCACTTAAAAACAGTGGCAGTACCATTACTGCCAGTTCTGGGTCTTCCAGGTAGGAGCCGTGCTCAGCACTTTAACTCTGAGAACGAGCATGCAGCACATAAACCCTTTTTATCTGAGTAATAGCTAGATATGCCATGCAGAGCATTGCTTGGCCTGGAAATATCTCTGTGTGTGGCGGCAAAACTCCACCATGCTCTTTCGCCTGTGCACTCCTAGCAGTCCTGACCTCGTTGCCTGCCCATGCAAGGCAGGTGGTGCTGAGCTGTGGGCGTGGTCTCAGTTACTTTTCCAAGCAGCCATACAAGCACCCGGGCCCACAAACTCCATTCAAGTGCTCCACTATATACGGCTGGCTTTGGAAGCTGCTTGATTGCACTTCCTGCCTACACAAGTAATATCATCTCCCCTTCTCAGGCCTTCAATGGGGTTTAAGTTTAGATAGTTGTAGTTACCTTCCTCTCATGATATAGCCAAGCTTTATTTCTGATGCAAGCTTTGAAATACAATGCTTATTAAAACATTTATCATGCATTCCTTGCTTAATATTGCTTACGTTGTTTGTAATTTTATCCTTGATATCTTTTCCTACTGTACATCGTTTTGTATTAGGTTTGTATTGCTCTTGTTTAGACAAAGGGGGGAGGTAATGAGGAAATCTTGTTAGCCAATTATCTTTAAGAGGTGAATCCAAGTTAAGGCATGGCTTGCTAGGACCGGGAGTTAAATGGGTGCACAGCCCAGATGCTCTTTCTCTGTGATTTCTGTGGGGCTGAAATAGCTCAGCTTGGACTTCTCGTTCCTGTTTTGTGAGTTTTCCCCTTAAAATAAATAAAAATATAATTGTTTCATCCTTTAGCTTGCCTGGTTATTTCCCGAATCAAGCTAATCTCTATGGTACAGGGGCATTAATATGACAGGTCCAGACAAGGGGCTTCTATGGGCAAAGTCCTGGTGTTTAAAACCAGTTAGTTGGTCCTTTCAGATTTGTAAAGTGACTTGGTGGTAAACGCAGACCCTGAGAAGCCAGTATATCGGAGTTTACATATTAAAGAGTTAAGCCAATAAACGACATTGTTTGACTCTGAATGTTCCAGTTTAGAAATGATCTTTGGATTTAGTGACAGGAAAGATTAAGAAGAATCAAATACCATATTACTTCAAATGGGAAGTTTAAAGAATTGGCTCATTCTCTCTATCTAGGCTGCTGCTGCTAAACAAGTATCCATCATATGTTGAGACAAAGAGGAGTCTGTGCGAGGAGAATTTAGACCATCTTCAAGGTTGCATTCCTGACATGTATTATCTTAATGCTTATTTATCAAGCTCATGGGATTGCATTAAAACTCTCCTTTGTAGAAATATGTAGGTTGGTACACATTTATATTATCCCTTTGAATATTACCTTCACATTCACTTAATTTGCAAGTGGTTCTAAAATCCTACAGTCAGGTCAAGAGTATGACGTATGGGAACATATGCGGTAAAAGACTGTGATAGCAGATGGAATTCTCATGGAAATTTGGTACTAGAAGACACAGCATCTCTATTGAATACCATTCAGAAATAGAGCTCAGAAACCCTGTTTGGGTGACCCAGCTGGCTCTCAATGCCCAGAGTTGGGTATGCTGTGATAATTTAAAGATACAGTAATTAGAAAAGCAATTTTTTCCACTATTATGGTAGCAACAACCAGAGTTATGAAACGAGGTGTAGGAAACACATAAAAAAATGATGAGTGAATACCAAATAGTAGATTTACAAGAAGTGAGGATAATGAAAGAAACCTGAAATGTTATTAATGTATTATTAGATATTACACAAAACACTATACTTGATATAAAAGATATAGCAAAGAAAATAAAAGTTCTATGATGGTCATATTGAGAGGCTCTGTGATAAGTAACACCATTCTGTCTTTAACATTGTTGCAGACCTCTGGTTTGCCAAGAACTCAGAGGATAGCAGTCTACTGTGCATTCCTATAGCAGAATACTACACACCCAGTGTTTCTAATGAACAGCATTTCTCCTGTTTCTGAAGCCTGCAAGTCCCAGGTCAAAGAGCCAGCATCTGGCAAAGATCTTCTTATTGTCTTCTGGTGCCAAAAGGCATGATAGGAATAGTGTGGGGGTCGGGGCTTGAGCTAACTCTCTCCTTCAAAACAGAGCTTGCTCCAATGTTGATGGCATTAATCACCCCTCATTACGCCCCAGCACTATCACAGTTACTGTAGGGATCATACTCTCAGTTTCTTTAAGAAGACTCATTTAAACAGAAACAATGTTGTTATGTTAGGTTTAGAGCAATTAAATGCTAATTTAGACTTTGTGAGTATTATTAATCATTTAAAATAGAATACAATACCACCTGACAATCTAATGGTAATCCAAATGAAGACGAATTAATGCTATCATTGGTTAGTATAGACAACTAGACATGAATTACACTAACAACACAGAAAATTACTAAAGTCAACTATGCTATGTGTCTCCACTTCTGTACCACTGATAAATTAATCAATCCCTTGGAGGCTCCTACTTACTTTCTTAAGATCACGCACAGGTATTTAGTGAGGCTTCATGTAAGATTACATGGCAGATCAACGGACTGATGACAGTTTCCCTCTCATAGTGCCAATCAAGACAATGCATTTCAAAAGAAATGTCTTCGTTCAACACCCAAGTATGTATAATGAGTAAAGAGAATGGGTTACCTGACTGTCATTGTGGAATTATGATCGGGGAAAATGTAGCATGGAGAATCCTCAGTGGCTCAACACAATTCTTTTTGGTCCATGTTTGAGGAGTAGCTTCAAGTAATTTTTCTCACAATGTAGACAGTTCTCAGAGCTCTCTAGTGTTCCTGAATACCATGTCAGCAGTGGTGCTAACAGCCCTATCTTCCAGGCCTACATTAACAGCTTGTGCAACAACAACTTGAAAATCAATTAATTATAAACTGTTTGGTGTATTAGGTCAGGCTTATTAGTAAGTAGCTCTTACAACTTAAATTAACCCTTAATTTTTATCTATGTTTAGCCACATGGCTTGGTATCTTCTCAGTGAGGTGTTTTCATATTGCTTTCTCTGCATCTGGCTGGTGACTGATTTCTGCCTTTCCTCTTCCCAAAATTCTTAACCTTATCACCCCACCCGTACTTCCTGCCTGGCTACTGAGCAACCAACATTTTATTAAACTAATATGGTTGACAGATCTTTACAGAGTACAAGAGCATTATCCCACAGTAAGTATGTGTAGCTGTGGTTCATTCTTTTATACAACAGATATAGTTTGAATAAGTGCTCCCTCCCCTGTCTCTACAGATATTAATTTTTAAGAACTGGGGCTTCATAAAAACTTTTATAGAGATTCCTTTGGAACCCACAGGCCATGACAACAGGCAAACGGACAGCCTAATTGCAGACTTAAGGTCTATCTCCTCACCCCCAGTTCTGTAGCAGACCACCTGCCTCAACCCCTCCCCATTCTTGTCTGCCTCAATCACCAGCAGATCACACAAATTTCTTCTTACCTTCCTTCTTACTCATCCCATTGTCACAGCCTCCATCTCTGGCAGACATCCCCTGGGAAACCACCAGACCAGCCTGCCAGAAATGCAAACAGTCCTACACAGCAAGGAAGTCAGCTTCAGACCTTCAATATCCCGCCATTCCTCCAACTATAATCCCCCAGTCTCTCCCTCAGTTCTGTAGATTACTACTTATCATGGCCTCTCCTCACTCTCTGATCTCCTTCACAGGGTAATAGGCAGATCTGATTGGAACAACCTGTTTTCCTACCTTCTGTAGAATTTTCACCATCACTACCACCCCAGCTTGTCCCATTCCCAGACCTAACCCAACCTCATCCCTATGTGTCAGCTCCCAATACCTAACGCATTTAAATTGGAACACACAGTACTCATACCTGGCAGTATCCTTGAATTCCCTACAGGAAAGATACAGCCTCTACACCTTCTTAAAGATCAGAAACCAAGGACCAAAACACCCATACATCAAAGAGAAAACTAGACATCAACACCTAGAATTAAAATAAACCAAACTTAATGCTTCTTGAGTGACCAAGAACTTGAGACTAGACTAGACAGCTCAGAGACCTAGAGTAAATACACATATTACTGTTTTGCTAAAGAAATATAGCAAGAAAATGACTCCAACTGACATTCTGCCATACTTATAGATCAGAGCCTTATTCAGGCATCACTAGAGAACTTCATCCTGCAGCAGCAGATAGGAACAAATACAGAGACCCACAAACATACAATGTGCAAAGAATGAGAGACCTAGGAACACTGGGCCCTAAGAAGAATGGAGATGTCTCCATATAATCCCTCCCTTCATGGCTCAGAGAGCCCTTTAGAAATGGAGACAAGAAGTTTAAGAGCCAGAGGGGATGGGCGATATCAAGGAAAAGAGGTCTTATAAATACAATAGGACCAATACATATAACAAACTCCCAGAAACCGAAGCAATTTCAGCAGGGTCTGCAACATGTCATATCCTAGAACTGAAAGAAGTGGTTACAGCCCTTATTCACAATGCAGAGGTATTGTCAGATGATAGCTATTTGCAAATGAGAACTCAATTTCCTTCAAGGGAATCTTACTGAGGAAATAAACTACTCTGTGGTGTAAGCTACACGTCCAGGAGTAGATTTCCAGTAGAAAATGAACTCAAAGGCGACTTTAGAGCAACCTAGGCTCATAATATCATGTTAGAGTCTTTTTTTTTCTTTTTAAGTTTTATATTTTAATTTTTTTAATATTTATTTATTGATTTTTCTCTACAGTTCCTTTGTGTGGGTATGTATATGTGTATACATCACGTATATAGATGACATATAAAGAGAGTTTTCAGTTTTGTATGGATAAGTTAAAATCATTTAGTAGTTCACAAATATAAGCATGCTCAGGCAATTATCACTAAGATAAAAGAACTGGATGCTTCCTTCATTTATATTAATTTATGTTGTTGACAGTATGTGTCTTTTAAGGAAGAATTTTAAAATCTGATCTATCATGAATACAGCTGTTAGAAATATCAAAAGGTTAATGGTGTTAAAAAATAAGTGTGTAAAAATCAATAAGGCTTAAAAAATATAAACTAAGGATCATATTGCAGAAGTATATTTTCTATAATGAATGATAATACTAAAAATTTTTATTTTGGGTATTAGAGTGACTAGGAGTAAATAATTTCTGCATATTTATTATGAAATTATATACCTATATTACTTCTTTATTCATACTTTTTAAATATTTTGGGTTTTTTCATTTTTGTTGTTGTTTTGGGGGTTTTGTTTCTTTTGTTTCTTCAATTTTGTTTTTTGTTGTTGTTGTTTGTTTGTTTGAGACACAGTTTCTCTGTGTAACATCCCTGGCTGGTCTAGAACTCACTCTGTAGACCAGAAAGGCCTCAAACTCAGAGATCCACCTGTCTCTGCCTTCCAAGTGCTGGTATTAAAGGCATGCACCACCACCACCTGGCTAAGATTTGGGGTGTTTTGTTTTGTACTTTCTAAGTTCCCTTTTGATATAAGGTTGTATGGTCTTAAAAGAATAGCCATTTACTAACAACCACACTTAAGTTAAAGAACAGCTCCACATCCCATCATCTAAATTCCTTCGTATTTTGAATCCTATATCAATTGTATCTATCACGATGCTCTGTCAACCAGTGGTTCACTCCCTTTATCCATTGTTGATCTGGGTTTCTACACCGATGTCTTTGATAAAGGAATTAAAGAGTGCATATTCTGTTGTTTTTAATTTATTCATTGACATGCACACATATTTGAAACTTATTAATGATGTTATATATATTTGATACATATATAATATGTATATTACATCTGTAGAGAGAATATTTATTTATATTGTTATGAATTGTTAATCTTTGTTTATTCATTCACAAAAGAAAGAAAATTTTCCACGATGATTAAGAAATACACTATAAACATTGCATCATTTACTTTTCTTACTCCTGTTACAGAATACCTGATAACAGCAACTTAAAAGAGAGGGGTTGTTTTGCCTCATGATTCAGAGTCATATAGCCCATTCTGGAGAGATGGCAAGGCTAAGGGAGCATGAGGTAGTTGGCGGCATTGCATACTATTGTTCACTCAATTAGGAAGCAGAGTACAGAGTACAATTTTTGCTTTTTTTTTTTTGTTTTGTTCATTTCATTTGATGCTCTACTTTTCAGCACAGTGCTGCTCACATACAGAGTGAGTCAACGCTCCTTAGACAGGCCTCTCTGGAAAAGTCTTCAGAGACATGATCACAGTGGTGTGTCCAGTGACTTTAAATTAGTTGAGATTGAAAATTAACCATCACTGACTTGTTCATTTAGTTGCATATGATCATTTCCATTGTGGCTGACAAATAACAGACAATGAGATTGCTGAGTCTAGGGCATGCTAAGCTTAGCATGAATATGTAAAATTTAGTAATCTTCAACACTCTTCTAAAACTTAATTTACCAATTTTGCATTGCAACCTCTAAAGTGTGAGCCTTGCCCACATGATTATTTACAGTGTTTTTGTTTTATCTTTAATTTTGATGCTTTGGTATATATGTGATGGAATATCATTGAATGTTTAATTTGCATTTACTAATAATGAAGCCTATTTTGCAACTTCCAAAAACTCTCTTATAATCTATATAGTTCTTAATGAGATGCCTACTAAAAGCTTGTCCTGTTTCTAGGGCTTGGGAGGTTTTTGATTTATCATTGTTATCTAAATTCTTTGTCTATTCTCACACACGTGATTAGACAGAAATGGTATTTGTTCGTATTTGCTCTCAATGTTTAGCTTATCTCTTTCTTCTTTCATAATGAATTTTACAGAACAAGCATTTTAAATATGTCATGATTTATTTGTCCCTTTTTTATGTTTGTCTGTTTATGCCTGCTTTTTAGACACTTTTAATTTAGTTGCTTATCCCAAAACTTTTGCATAAAACGATGTAACCAAGACATTTACAGTTTTGCTTTATACATTAGATATGTGTCTATTTGTGTATAAGGTGCAATGTATGGGATTTTTCATGCTATTACACATAACTATCCAATTTTTCTGCACAATTTATTATTGGAAGAGTACAACACTGGCTGCTCTCCAGGAATTTGCCTTCTTCCCTTTGTGGTATAAAGCAGTTGACTATATTTATTTGGGTCGATGTCTGAAAGCTCTGTTCTACTTCATTAATCAACAAGTCTTATTTCCATCAATAGTACAATGTCTTGATTATTATACTATCGTAAGTCTCTAAGTCGGAAAGTGTCAGTCATTCAATTTTGTCCTTATTTTTCAAATTGTTTGGCTTCTCTGTTTGCTTTTCTTTCCCATATAGATTTTAGAATCATTCTGTCAATATTTACAATAAAATCATGGTGTGATTTTGATTAGAATTTTATTGACATAACAATGTTGAATCTTTCATCTGTTACAACATTAAATCTCTTTTTAGAGAAATTCTTTCTCTTCTTTCATTTGCTCTTCAGTTCAAACATTCAGAATATGACAACATTCTGTTAAATGCATGTCTGATTATTTCGTTCACTCTTAGTAATATTCCAAATTGTAGTTGCTTTGGTTCAAATTCAAATGTAGAAAGTTTTGGTAGTGGTTTAATATAATGTCAACTATTATATGAGTTGAACTTGTGTAACACAATGTTTTGTTTTGTTCAAGAATAATAGGGTAGTACATGTATAGGACTCTGTAATGAACCCTAATTTTCTAGAGACTGGGAAATCCACCACCTGACAAGATCCTTTTTTCTTCATGCAGAGACAAAAGAGTACAGGAAAGCACAATGGAAGGCTGAACTCTTCCTTTTTATAAAGAACACAACTCCAGACAACACCGTTTATCTAGGTATTTATAAATGTGATCATCATATCCTAACCCCTTCTTTTAGATGCCACCTAGCAGTACTGTTATAATGGGAAATAGTAATGAGTTTTTGAGGAGGCATTTCAACCATTTTTGATGCCTCTGAACCCTCAAGCTCATTAATCCCTATGACCACCCCCCAAATACATTTATCTTTATAGCATCAAAACTTTTACCTCATTTCAAGATCAACTCAAAGGTTTGGTCAACTCAAATTCCATAAGCTTATTATATCATAAAATAAAATTCAGGGCATGGTTTTTCCTGAGGCAAATCCCTTCCTGAAATAATTGTGTTTTTCCTAAAGATGGTTAAAGAGGTACAAGATAGACATCTTCATTACAGAAGAGAAAAATATGGAGACAGAGAAAAATATAGCTGACCTAAATGAGTCTAAATCTCAACAGGGTGAAGAGCATTAAATCTTTTTTTACATCCTGGCCACAGTTTCTCCTCCTTCCTCTCCTCCCAGTTCCTCTCCCTCCCCCCATTCCCCCATCCCCAGCCCCACAACCTCTCTCTGTTCCCACCCTCCCAATCCCCTTCTCCTCTTTATCTGTTTAGGAAAGGGCAGGCCTCCCATGTGTGTCAACAAAACCTGGCCTGTGAAGGTTCATTAAGACTGAGCACCTCCCTTACAGCTGGGCAAGGCAACCCAGGATGAGAAGAGTCCCAAAGGCCAGTGAATGTTTAGCATCCTAAGCCTCCAGCAACACATCTCTTGACTCCATGCTTAAATCGTCTGCATATACTGGGGTGCACATTATGCTCCAGAGAGGCCCCTGGCAATTGCATCTCCATGAATATGCTGAGTTCAGCCATTGCAGAAGCTCTAGTGATCATAGTACTGAGAACTGGGTGCAAGCCAGTCCCCACAGTTGCTTTGAGCATTGTTCTAGAGAGAATGTTTCTAAGGAAGCTTTTGGTTCGTATTTTCTGGGCAATTTTCTATTAGGTGTTCTCTATACTGTCTCTTTTCTCAGCCTTCTGGCATAAAGAACAACTATTATATGCTTTATAAACTTCGTGAGCATTCGCTGAGGTCTATGGTGCAGAGATGCTTAAGCAAGAGAATTTTCTGTTCTCTTTTTTACCCTCCAAAGGGTCCACATTGTTTCACTCCCTATTACACCTGGCTTTTGAAATTGGGTAACAATGTTATCTGCATTGTACTTCTAGCTACTTTATTCCAGACATTCAAGTATTCTGCTTGAAGGAGCTTTTCATTCCTTAGAATACAGCAAAGTCAGTTGTCAAGAAATTTCTACTGTCTGACAGTTTAATCAAAGTTACATTGCTGTGTTAAATGTGGAGTTGAAACTACAGCTTTCCCCATCCCACAATGAAGCCAGAAATCTCAATAATCACTCCACAGAATATTAAAGTACAGAGATGCACAAATATTCATTAGACGTTACTAGTAAACCTTCTTAAGCAGTAGTACATTAACAAGACAAGTTTTCTATTATGCTTATGTCTGTGCTTGAATGATATCTCGAAGTCGGTTGCCAAAGAATAAAATGAACTAGCAACATGTTTGGTTTTACCCAAGCTGCTTCAAGAGAAATTATACTTTGTCCTACAGATATGGGTCCCAGAGGTTCTACAGGAAGATTTAATCCTAGAAAATAGAGGGAAGTAGGTAAGGTGATGGAGATTTGGGACATTTTGCAATCAGATATTACAAACAGCTCAAAACAGAATGTTTATGTCTGTTTCTATTAATTTTAGGGGACATGCAGTTCTCATCTCAGACTATAAAACAGACAATATAATGCTGAAAGGTATATGACTGGCTTTGTATCCAGGTTCACACATAAAGACAATAGTGTGTACTTGACATCATCATAAGTAAACAGGTAGCCATCTATAGATCTTAAGGAAGTCAAGATAAAAGGAGTATTATTACCTATGTTATTTGAGAAAGAATTGCCTACTGAGGCAAGATGTTTTCTTCAATACCAAAGATGCATTTTAAGAAAGCAAATGCTTCTGCAAAATTTTGACTAATGTTATGTCATTTGTAACACAATCGGGGAACCTGCTTGTTGTTGGGGTTTTTGTCCCACCCGGTATCCCATAACTGTTTAGCCCCAAAGAAAATCATGCATAGGTCTCCATAAATTATAAGCTGGTTGGCCCATTAGCTCTAGCCTCTCACTGGCTAACTCTCACATCTTGATTAACCCATTTTTCAGATCTATGTTAGCCATGTGGCTCAGTACCTTTTTCAGTGGGTCAGATCACATCCTGCTGCTTCAGTGGTCTGGGCAGGAGTGGGAAGAATCAACTTTCTCCTTCCCAGAATTCTCCTGTTCTCATTGTATCACCTCTACTTCCTGTCTTGTTTTCCCACCTATACTTCCTGCCTGGCCAATCAGTGTTTATTTAAAACATAATTGACAGAATACAGACAATTCTTCTGTACCAGTCACTAGTTAAAAGAATAACCCACAGCTCAAATTTCAGGACTGGGAAACTATAAGGGTCACGGCCAATTTGTGAGATAAACCATTTTCTTAATAAGGACGTTCAACCATTCTGTAAAATCTCCCTCAATATCTTCAATATTTCTATTCCTACTGAAGGGGACTTTCACACAATGAAGATTCTCCCAGACCACAGATTAGGCATGAACCACGCAAAAACACCTGTTTTCACAGAGTACCTTTGGCCATCCATGCCAGAGGAGCAGCAGGTGGCAACTGAAGTTCTGGGTGTCAGTCCACCTGAAGGAAAATTTCTTGGAGCAATCTCATTTAGACAAGGTCATGGGACTGCATGCCCTGGAGTGTCTTCTGCTTTTCTCTGTCTTTGCATGTTTGCTTCAGCTTTCTTTCTCTAGTATGTAAGCATGAAGTGAGTAGATGTAGGGAGATCTCCAAAGCCTATAACACAGTGTGTTTATCTCTTGGAAAGATCTCATTCTACTGGGCACTTTTATCTATTGATTGTCAAGAAGAATACCCCTCCCTATGTTGTACTATATAAATTAATAATTATAATAATAGCTTATATAGTGTTTTGTTTAATAAAAATAAATATGAAGATATGTTTCACAGACAGGGTCAGTGAGGAACTGCATAAGTTGTAGCTCAAGTTAATGATTAACAATTGAGCTCCAGTAGCCCAGCTAGTTTAAATTCTTTTAACCTTAATGTTGGGAGATGTGTCAGGTTTTGGGTGCATCACAGCTGAAACAAAGCTTTGAAAATAACAAAGTTAGACTATGATGTTTTTTAAATGGCTTTGAGGTGAAAAACTCAGGAAGACAATCTGAAGTTTTATAAAAGCACATAGTTAAACTTGTTAAGGTTAGAAAATAAGAGAAAATCAGCCCCATTGGCTGATGTATCTTTCTTGCTAGGATTGGTTGAAAACCAAAGGTAATGATTAATTCCTTATACCCATTTTTGTCCTCAATCTTCTGTTAGTGAAACTCTTGAAGAGTAGGTATGTACCCTAAAGATTTAAAATACAGCTGACAGATTCTTTTCCATATATTAACATTTAGGTCTGTGATTCCTTTAAAACTCTTCACAAGATTACCTTCAAGAGAAGGAATAAACTAATTGGCCCTTTATTTGTAACTGCAAAATGCTGCCTGCCAGCAAAAGACTTGATAAGAACACCTTGCATTCCCACACGGTTAATCTACAATAAGTTGTTTAGGTATGAATGTATGTAGATTCTTGGGATAATTTGTTTTCACCTGTAGTACATAAAATGTTTGATGGTGTAAGAAATATGGAAAACATGCTGTATTTTTAACTGCTTGTTTTGTATTCATTGCAATCATTCGCTTGAAAAGCAGAATGCTAACACATTGCAATTACTATATTGCCTTAAAAACTTAGTTGGGGTAATATAAGCTGTACTGGAAAATGTATACAGTAGAAAGAACACAGAAGATGAGAGAAGAGAAGAATAAAGACGAAAACCATCAAGAGAGTGTGTGAATGTTTCTTTTCCTGAACCCCCCTCAGAGAGAAAAGACTGGTTTACTCTGACCCTGTGGATTATGCTTAAAGCCCTGTGATGCTGGAGCCTGGCCACTCAGACAACAGTTACAGAGAGATCCTTTATTTACCAGGAAAGAAAATTAAAGGGGCTTCTTTCTGACTCTAGCAGAAAAATAGCAGCAAATGACCTTGTAGGCATAATTTTTAAGAGAAGATAATGGGGAGGTCTGTGTTAGAATGGGCTTGGATGCATTAGTAAAAGAGATAGAAGATGAGGGAGAAGGAAAAGAGACAAGGGAAAGGATCAGGGGTATTTGTTCCTCTCCCAGAGGTTCAAAGTTCTTCCTCTCCATAGAGAGGAGATATATGTGGCCAAATAAGGGAATAGTACTTGGTGATAAACTCCAGGAGTTTCATTTAATATTTTTAGCAAGGCAGGGGAATGGGGGAGAAGGGCAAAGGCTGCCAAAGCCATGTGTGTCATGCTCAAGCTAGCCCGAGTCTCTTCACATACCATTTAGCTTCTCAAAAGTAAAAATTATTATATGTTTAAATTTTTGCACCTCGCTCCAGTACACACAAACAATTCTTCATTTTATTTTTATCTTATTTGTTAATCATCTTTCACACTTCTTCACTAATAAAAGGACGTAGATTTTAGAGTGAAATATACTTTCATTATTAGTCACATTTAAAATGCAACCCTGTTTGCTAAACTGAAAGAGGGGTAAGAGATGAATGAAGTGGTGTAGAACATCAGGAAAATCACTAGGTTGACGTAGGGTGAACTCTGAAAAGTTTGGAGAATGTAGTTCTCGCTATGACAATATAAGCTAATTATTGCAGCACAGACCTGAACTGATTAATGACAATTTTAGGCAAATTCAGTACAGACTTGCATAGTTCTTTGATGGTGAAGAACATCTGTATGTAATCAGCGTGAACATAAGTTCAACTTATTCCTGCTTTCCATGCTTGAAGTTCAATAAAGTTGCTGTAAGTATTTGGCTTGTTTAGTTTGGCTTTCGCCAGTCTTATTTTCTATCTCTGCCTCCATGGTGATTTATTTGAATTCTTAATTGACCTAAACCACTGTGCTCAGTTTTTTTTTCCAACAACAGTCTAGACCACTCAGCGAAGGTGTATTTTCAATAGGCATTATCGTTTAGTTGGTAGTCTCAGCAATAGAGGATTCTCCTTCCAATATTTGAGTAGGACCCCATCCTGTAAACTGAAGATCATCAAACAGAAGGGATTTCTGACCCCGAGAAAATGTAGAATGAGAAGCTGGCAACTCTCTAGGTCTTCACCCTGTAGCCCTGCTGTGAACATCATCAACCTACCAGCTTCCATGCATCTGTATAAGTTCACATCTTCATATTCACCAACTTCTGCATATCTGGATGAATTCTACTCTTCATATTTCTCCCACTCTGTCTCACCACATCCACCTTCCTCTCACCACATGATCCTGGTTCATGTTGAATCAAGCATATGCTTCCTTCGCCACTGATTCTTCTTTTAGAAATATTTAACTTGCTCACTGTTCCCCTGGAGCTCCATCTCACGGTTTTGTTCCAAGCACTGCAATAGAACATCAGCTTCAGCCTTCCTCCATCCCTCTCCACATCTCCTGAAGATCCCACACAACATCCCTTTCTAACCTCCTTCCACCCACTCATCACTGTATCCTAGACCCCAACTCCAACAGATGCCCTCTGTTAACCTAAGGGCAGCTCAACCAGGGAAACAAGTGGTCTGGAGGCAGACCCACACATCTGTTACTGCTGTGAAGAGCCAATTTCACCAATTGCATCCACAGCTCTGTAGCTGGAAACCTGCCATGGTCTCCCTTTCCTCTCTGACCCCATCCACAACAGAGCACAGAGACCTTCTCCTCCAACTCACCCCAGTATCCCAACCTCCAACACCAGTAGGCATTCCCTGGGGACAGACCAGCTGAGCAGGCCAGGAAAACAAGAAATGCACAGACATCATACTGCCTGAAAATACAGAGAGGAGATGGAAACCAAGAAAAAAATATCCACTCAGAAGAGACAAATCCAGAAGCCAGCACCTCAGTCCTTTAATTATACCAAATGCAGATGTAGAGACACCCGTGTAAAAACTTAATAAACCACAGTGAGGGTAATATGTCTCTACTAGAACCCAGCTATGCTACCACAGCAGGCCTTGAATATTCCCCCATAGCAGAAACACAAGAAAAAGACCTTAAACCAACTATAGGAAGATGATGGAATTCCTTAAAGAGAAAATGAGTGAATCCCTTAAAGAATTCCAGGAAAACACAAACAAACACTTGAAGGAAATGGATGACTCCCTTAAAGAAACTGCAAAAAACCAACAAAGATTTGAAAAGAAAAAAAAAAAAAATACAACTGTTCAAGTCCTGAAAATGGAAATAGAATCAATAAAGAAAACACAAACTGACAAAATTCTGGGAACAAAAATTTTAGAAATTCAAATAGGAACTACAGAGAAAAGCTTTTTCTAACAGAATACAAGTATAGAAGATTGAATGGCAGGCATAGAAGATATAACAAAGAAAATGACACAGCAGTCAAATAAAATGTTAAATCTAAAAAACTCCTGACACAAAACTTCCAGTAAATTTGGAATACTATATAAAGACTAAACCTAAGAATAATATGTATAGAGAAAGTAGAAGAATCCCAGCTAAAAAGCCCAGAAAATTTTTCTACAAAATCATAAAAAAAATTTTTTTCTACACTAAAGGACTTGCCTATAAAAAAAGAAACATACAGAATACCAAATTAAATGACAGAAGAAAGCCCCCTAGCCAAATAATAAATCAAAGCTGTAAAGATAGTGAATAAAGAAAGAAAATTTAAAATTGCAAGGAAAAACTGTCAAAGTAACATATAAACACAGACTATTAGAATTAAACCTCATTTCTCAGAAGGCTCTAAAACCCCGAAGAGACTGCACAGATGTGCTAGAGACTCTAAGGGGCTAGTGATGCCAGCATAGACTACTATATCCAGCAAAACTTTCAATCATTATAGATGGAGAAAACATGATATTCCATGATAAATTCAAATTTAAACAATATATATCTACAAATACTGTCTTATTGAAGGTTCTAGAAGGAAAAATTCAAACAGGAAGATTAACTGTACTCATAAAAACACAAGAAAGAAATAATGTCACGCCAGCAAAATTAAAGATGGGACAAACACACTTACACACACAAACACAAACATGCACCATCACAACCACCAATACCAATAAAATAACAGGAATCAACAATCATTGGTCATTGATAATTCTTAATATTAATAGTCTCACTTCGCCAATAAAAAAAAACACCAACTAACAGAATGGATGTGAAATTGGAATCCATCCTTCTGCTGCATCCAATGAATACACAGCATCAAGGATAGTTATTACCTCAGGGTAAAGTGTTAGCAAAAGATACCCAAGCAAATGGAACTAAAAAGCAAATGTTGCCATTTTAATACATAAAAATATAGATTTCAAACCACAACAAATCAAAAGAGATAGAAAAAGATACTGCATGCTCATCAAATGAAAATTATACCAAGATGATCTTTCAATTTTTTTTTTTTGCTGTTGCTGTTTTGGGTTTTGTTTGTTTGTTTGTTTGATTGATTGATTGATTGCTTTTACATCTAAACCAAAGTTTCTCCTCCTTTCCCTTTGTCCAATTCCCCCTCGCCCCTCTACTCCATTCCCGTTCCATTTTTCCCCCTTCCACTCCTCCTCTTCTGTTTTCAGATACAGGTGGGCATATCATGGGTATCAGTTAGTCAATTTATATCGAGTTGCATTCTACACTCCTCTTCTATTAAGGCTGATGAGGCAAACCAGTAGGAGGAATTCTTAACATCTATGTCCAAAATACAAGGTCACCGAAGTTTGTAAAAAGAAACCCTTCTTCAGTTTAAATCACATATTGACCCTCACATACTAAGAGTGGAGACATTACCCCTTTTTACCAACGGATGGGTCATATGAACAAATCTCAAAAGAGAAATACTGAAGCTAAGAGACCTTATACAACAACTGGATGTGTATCTACAGTTGTTTAGATATGTATAGGGCACCTCACCTCACAAAAGAATGTACCTTCTCATCTGTACCTCTTAGAACTTTCACCAAACTTTCCGCATATTTGAACACAAAACAAGTCTAAACAGATACTAGAAAACTGAAATAATACTGTTTATCTTGTCTGAACATTATGGATTAGAACTATATGAAAACAGCTTACAAACCGAAGGAAACTGAACAACTCTGTACTGAATGAAAAATAAGTCAAGACAGATATAGAAAGAAATCAGAGACTTTCTAAAATTCAACAAAAATAAATAGAGTATTCAAAAACTTAAAGGACAAAGTGAAAGTAGTGTTTAGAGGGAAATTAATAATACTAAGTGTCTATATAAAAAGTTCTGAGAGATTTCATACTAGTAACTTAATAGCACACCTGGAACCTTTATAATAGAAGAAATCACACCCAATTGGAGTAGAAAGCAAGAAATATTTGAGACATGAAATCAATAAAACAAAAATGAAGAAAGCAACACAAAGAATCAATGAATCAAAGTTCGTTCTTTGAGAAAACTGACGAAATAGACAAATGCTTATCAAATTAACTGAAAGGCAGACACAGAATATTCAAATTAACAAATAAGAAACAAAAAGATGGTACATAGTAACAGATAATGTGACAGTCTACCAAACAGAAAAATATTTTTATCAATTCCACATCTGATAGAAGATTAATATCCTAAATATATACAGAATTCAAAAATTTTGAAATCCAAAACCAAATAATTAAATGGTGGGGTATAGGCCTAAGTAGAGAACTCTCAAAGAAGAATCTCAAATGACTGAGAAACACTTAAAGGAATGTTTAACATGCTTAGCCATCAGGAAAATGCAAATCAAAATTGCTCCGAGATTACATCTTACACCTGTCAGAATGGCTAAGATCAAAATCACAAAGAGCAGCTTATACTGGCAAGAATCTGGATCAAGGGGAACACTCCTCTATTGCTGGTCAAAGTGCAGACTTTTACATCCACTATAGAAATCGATATGTTGGCTTCTGAGAAAGTTGGAAATTGATCTACCTCAAGACCCAGCTGTATCATTCTTGGGCAAGTTTGCAAAGGATGTTCAATCATACCACAAGGACAGTTGCTCAAGCAAATTCATTGCAGCACTATTCATAACAGCTAAAAACTGGAGACAGACAAGGTGTCCCTCAACATAAGAATGGATAAAGAGAAAGTGGTACAATTGCACATGTAAAAATACAATGGACTATACTCAGCTGTTTAAAAAATTATTCATTAAGTTTGCAGGTAAATGGATGGAACTAGGGAAAAAATCATTCTAAGTAAGATAACCCAGACTCAGAAAGACAAATGTGCATGTATTCACTTATAAGGTGATGTTAACTATTAAGTAAATGATAACCAAGGTACAGTCCTTGGACCCAGAGAGGTTAGAAAAAGATGAGGTATCTCAAAGAGAGGGAGAGTTCCCCCTAGGAAGGGGAAAGAAGATATTTTATGAGCAGACTGGTGGGGGTTTCAGGTGGTAGGGAGAGGGTGTAGGAGCGATTTGCTGCTGGTGGTGCTGTGGAAACCTAGTGCAGTGAAACTTCCTGGAATCTACGAAGATGATCCTAATGAGAATTACTAGGAATGGGGAAATAGAATCTCAACTGGCCATCTCCTGTGGCCAGGTGAGGCTCCCAGTGCTGGGACGTGTGTGCATTCAAATGAGTTTTGGCCAAGGCTGTGCAGTGGAAATTCCCAAAGAAACCAGAATATTTCTAAGACAAAAGACTGCTCTCTGAAAACTGACAATAAGACCCCATTGCTGATGACAGCATACACATAACTCATTGAACACTGAGAATGAAAGCTCGTGCCATATGGAGTACTCAACTCTATGTCATAGTCTCTTAGGTGCAGGATGTTACTCTCCAGTCTACCTAAACAGAAACATTCATACCAACCATGCCGAAAACCTTTGACCTGTGATCCTTCCAACTTGCAAAACATGCTAGGACATGTTTTGATAGCACAGAACATATGAGAGGAGCCCACCAATGTCTGATTTGACCTAAGGCTTACTCTATGAGAATAAATTCTCACCCTATACTGTTCGGGTAACCTGGAATTGGAGACAAGATAGTCAAATATCTAACACAAAACCAAACATTACAGGTCTAAAAAAAATAAACAAAAATTAAATTAATAAAATGATTTCTAATGCTATTCTGCCACACTCATAGATCAGTGCCTTGTCTGGTCCTCCTCATAAAGGCCTCCACAGAAGCAGATGGAAACACATGTAAAGACACACATAAAGATATTATGCGGCAAGAGAGTCTTAGTTGGAGAATTTTAAGTCCTCATCAAGTCTCTCCTCTCAGAGCTCGGGAAATACCACTGAAGAGGAGATGGAAAGACTGTAAGAGCCAAAGGGGATGGAGGACATTAGAACAAAGTTCTATGAATCAACAAAGCAAGGAGCATATGGGCTCACAGAGACTGATGCCACAATCACCTGTCCTACACAGGTGCACACTTGGTCTTCTGCATATACATTTTAGTTATTAACTTAAGAGTTTTACGGGCCTGCTGACTATAAGAACAAGTGGGTCTCTGTCTCTTGTGCCTAGTGTTGGGATACTTTTCCTCCTGTTGGATCGGTGTGCATTACTTCAATATGATAGTTCCGGTTTCATCTTATTAAATTTTATCTTGTCATAAAAATAGACATATAAATTTACCTTATTATTCCCTACAATATAGTCAAAGAATAAAACAGGGATCTATAGAGAAAATTCCAGAGGTAGACTGTTACCTACACATCTATTCTAGGTGTCAGCATCATAAATTATCATGTGTTCCCTTTATTTGCCAACATTCTCTAGATTGAAGTCTTGAATGATTCCAAATTTAAACTATTTTTGGATCAAGTTAAAATTGAAGTTCTATATGTCTAATTTAATATTGAAAGTTAGATGACGGAAGTACACATTTTAAGTAAGAACTTTTGAAGAGTCTATTGTGCTACTGTTAGTGATATAAATCAGTGTGTAAAGGAGCTTGCCCTACAAGCCTGACAACGTGAGTTCAGATCCCCAGAACTTATGTAAAAGCTAGACTCAGTAGCACAAATATCTAGAATCCTAACATACCCATTGTGAGTTTGTACAGGAGAATCTTCAGAAGATCTTAAGGCAGCCAGCCTTGCTTGCTCAACTATTACAGACTGTTTTAAACAAGGTATAAAGGTGAATATTGACTTATAAAAACAAGCCAATGCATTCAATTGTATAGATAGCACATTTACAAAATATACAAATATATGAAACAATTATGTAATTTAATCCATGAAAATTTAAACCCTGCTCAATTATCAGAAATAAGACAAAGGTGTTTGTTTACCCAGTGTTACTTAATTTTTACAGATATACATATAGTGTTTTGTTCTATAGATAGGACTGGATTATAATGTATCAGAAAACCTAATAAGGTTATATGCTATAAGAAGAAAAAGAACTTACTATTACATAACCCTTTTTTGTTTTGTTATTAGAGACAGAGTTTTTCTGTGTAGCTTTGGATCCTGTCCTGGAACTCGCTCTATAGACAAAGCTGGCCTCAGATTCAAGGAGATCCACCTGCATCTGCTTCCCACGTGCAGGGATTAAAGGCATGCACCACTACCTGGCATACTATAAAACTCTTTCATAGAATCCCCAGTAGCTGAATTACTGTTGGAACTAATTAAATTGAGACGGCAAAGGGGTGTCGACAAAATGAACTAAAAAAAAAAATCACTGCTATAACACCCAAAATTTTCAAAAGAAAGTTCTGAAAACAATGAAGTAAAATATATAAGAGCAAATATCACACATTATGTGAAAGCCCTCATGAATATAAACAATTTATTTGAAGAAGATAAGTTCAATGTATAAAAGGATTTCTTCACGAATGGAAATCTTCCAATCATACAGGCAACTAAATAACTCCTCAGAATGAATGTCTGCCTTATTTAATGCAGATTGCTCAATAATAGCTGAGAAGCAGAGGTTGCAAATGTGGGCAATGCTTTCCCCATCGAGGTTAAAGAAATCTCCGATATAAACATAAGCACTCAAAATCGAAAGTAGTAATAAATTCCGCACATTTAAAATAGGATACAACACACTCTTAAATCTAGTCTTAGGGCTGAATCTGAACTGACGTGGACTACATACAGGTATTTCACACCTACTCCACAATTAGTTAGCTGCAAGCTGTACTGGGGAAAGTGCAATCTAACCCTACAGAACGCGTGAGAAAAGCTTGCGCCATGAATGGCAGCAACCTATTGTACATCTAAGAAAATCTCAGAAAGGTTAAGAATGAGACAAACCTGAGTTTAAAATAGGCACAATTATAATTCTAAAAGCGAAATTTTTATTCTGGGACCTGTGCATAAGTTTGCCACACTTATTATTAGAAATGAAGGCTGCTCGTTCAATGTGCTTTAATTTGCGTGTGAACATGACAATTTTGTCTCCAAGTTAGGCTAATTGTTAAAGCATATAGTACTATTTTTAGTGACATTATCTGGAGGCAAATCTCAAGGAACCTAATCTTAGACTCAGCGTAACTCAGATTCCTAGAAAATCTGTCATCCCTTCAATCGCAGACAAGAGTATGAAATTAAATCGGATGCTTGTGAAATCTTTTAACTGGATTGTATCTTCTTAGATCTTCCCCACTTCCATCTTTTTCTACACCTGCAGTTGTGGCTAAATTCTTATAACATTTTCACACAAGGTGCATGAACAGTTCTGTTGCATTATAGTCTAGAATGTATGTAGAGACACTATGCACAGTCTTCTGCTATTGTGGTTCCATGGAGAAGTATCTCTGGCCACAGAGGAGCCACAAGGTCCTCTTTAATTGAAGGACCCTCTGACTCCTAAAACTAAACATTTCTATACTTTTAATTTGAAATTATAGAGCCAAATTTAATATATAAAAACAGGGCTTTATACTTTTAAATTCATGAACTTTATACTAGCATCATTTACCATGTTATCTTCACACCTTGTCACATATACTACAGTGTTCCACCAACACTTGCTTTTGTTTTGCCTTACTTTTGAAATATTGTGAGTTATCAGATATAAAACAAAGGTGTTAAAGATATAGTGTGAATTCAAAGACGTCCACTTGAAACTATCTACTCAACAAATTCTACTGTGTTCTTTCCAAATACACTCAGTGGTCTTTCATTCAAAGTTTATTTGCCTTAGGGAAGGAACAGTCACATAATGGAAACCAGTAAACTCTGTTCATGACTCTCAATGGCAGAGCCCTATACAGTCATCTTTGCATTTCAGAAAAAAAATTGATTGAACTAAACAAATGTCAATGATTTATAGATCATTTAATTAGCAATACAATCACCATAATTCTACTAAGGTCTACATAAATATAACTTATTGCAGTCCACAAATTCTCTTCTTATAACCATGCACACAGAAAGAACCCAAGCTATCCTAAGACTCCTCACATAAAAATGATGATGATAATATTAATAATAGCAATAATAAATAAATAAGGAAAAAGAGAAGCAGAGATTAGAAGGAAATGACCACACAGCTTACATGTGTACCATTGACTGTTCTCAACATTGCAGGAGCCAGGGACTTCATGCAAGCCTCTCCTGACAAACATCATAACAAAGTGAATACAGAATGGTATAAACTCCTCCCAAATAAGCCACTGGTGTCATCATTCACTCTAACACAAGATGATCAGAGAGGCTACTATCAGCAGACAGTACTGGATTGATCCAGAACAGCAATAAAGACAAGGCAGTCAGCTCCACTAGTAAACACATTGCTCTCCCTTGGGACTCATCCCTGTGATTCAGGATTCAGATGCATCACCTGCTCCCAGAGCAATTGACAGAAACACATTCATATCCCTCCCAGACCCGAGTATAGATCAAAATCAAAATCATTTTCACACCTGAAGTTCCAGAACCATTGACTAAAGGTGTTCAATTAAATGAATGATTGCAAACAAATGAAGAAGTAGATATTATTTGGCACACAAGAATTTAGTTCTGCTTTCATTTTTCTCAAACTCCCTTTGATAAGGTATTATGACTTGTTAATTACTACACTTTTCTAACTCTACATTTCATTTTGTTTTAAAAATTAATCTTTTTTATTTTTGTCATATTTAATTCCAATATATAAAAGAACCAGGTTAAAGGGATATTTTAGTTGAATTGAGACATCACTGAAAATTATTTTATGTTTCTAACATGTCCTTCAAATATGATCCAGTAAAAAATTCAAAGCAAAACAATCAGAGCTTTTTGTCGTTGTTATTTTTGACATCCCCATTATTGTTGCTATTAATTTATGGTGTGGATATCAAACTCAGCCATTCATATATGCTAGGCACTCTATCAGATCCATCCTGAGCCATCTTCTGTCTTCTTTGTCAAGGTTAATTTTATTTTTCTTTAATGATTATGTGTGTGTGTGTGTGTGTGTGTGTGTGTGTGTGTGTGTGATTCCCTCAGAGGCCAGAAGATGGAACCAGATATCCTCAAGATAAAGTTATAATTGGATGCTAGAAACTGAACTTGAGTACTCTGGAAAAGCAAGATGTGTCCTTAGAGTCTGAGCTATCTCCCTAGTCCTAAGAAATTGCTTGCAGATGGTTCCAATTAAACATGATCAAGATGTCAATGAGGAGGAAGTCTATAGATGGATGGGAACTTCAGATGAATGAATCTATTATCTCTGATGTTGACATAGAATGAACGCCACTGACATTTCATTCATATGAGATATGTGTCAATATCCTGAACTGTTCATCCCCCATGCAAGTGTTCTCTACCAGCATTTTATGCAAACAAACCATTTATACGACATTTCCTCTATGTATTGTTTCTTTTAGTACAACAGTAAAGTTTCTTTTCTTAAGTGAGAGCTAAAGTGGCGTTATAGTTCGACAACTTGGGGATAAATATCCAACTTGGATAATAATCCAAGCTAATGTGAGTAAAATGCTATAGATACAGTGTGACGGGGAAAGACAAATGCTTGACTATCCATGGGAGAAGAAAACAGACTGAGGAGCCAGAGTGTATCCACAGCAACTGGACCTTTAAGGCTTTAGGTAAGAATGTGTCCTGTGTGTCAGCAGTTTGGAATCGAAAATGCATAGTTGGTAATATCAAGAAAAATTATTAAAAAAATAGCAAAAGTGAATCCGGGCAATGTGACTACGAATTAACATGAATGGTGCTTTAGCAAATAAACCTGAAGTCCCTTGCAAATTAATTCTGTGAACTGCGGAAGCAGAAAATTATTATGAAAATATCCTTGTTCGTGAGCAATCTGTAGTATATTATTTTGAGTATCTTCCAACAATCATTTCTCATTTTAGAGTAAATTGGCTTAAAACAACCAACTATTACTTATTTAACTCCAGGTTAGGTAAATTAGTCAGAACAGTGGCAATGTTATTCTACTGAAATATGATCAAGAAAATAATTTTGAAGAAGGTAATATAGAAGTCTTAAGAAAATGAAGTGGTTAATATGTGTTGTCTGCCATATGAGCTATATCAAGAAGTCTGTCTTTCACTGTGCTCTCTACTATATGTGTGTTGGTGGGTACAGGGGAATAGAACAGGCTTAGGACTTCATTATCTTAGGTTAACTTGAATTCAATATAGGGGCCAACAAAAATCTGTATTTTCTATTTTCTTATTATGTGCCTTACAAATTAAAATACAGATTGTACATAATACATAAGCCACTATGGAGATGGCCAACATGAGGTTTCCATTGGTGAAATAAATTCTGAAGGATCACACTGTAATATTCAGATGTTCTTCCTGGTATGAAATTTCATAACATTTTCCTGTGACATCAAAGGTCTAATTTCTGACTTACCTGATATATTAAAAATAATGTATTTCTTCCTTCTTTAATCCAACTTCCTGGAAAGAACAAATTGGAATAGTGTAATATATTAACTTTTTATTAAAATACATGCAGATCTCTCCAATATGGGAACCAGTTTGACAGCCTTATCCCCTTTATATCTATTAAAATACCTTCCAGTTGACAGAACAGCTTCTATCAATACATTTCTTCCCATATGAGTCATTTTCTATGGAAAACTAATTGGATCAAAGAGGAATTTCCTGTGTGAATGAATTTGTCATCACATTAATTTCAGAGTAAATAGCAATCCCTGCAGGAGTTATACTTTTATCGTTGGTCTACACCAACAATGTTATTAAAATGATAATATGCTTTCTTCTTTATCCCATCTGTGAGATAGATACTTTTAACGAGTTGAAAAACCACATAATGAGTTGAAATATCACATTAAAATCCATACTTCATCTTGGTACCCTCTCTTTAAGTCTGTTAAGACTATAATTATGTGGAGATTGAGTTTACAGTTTCTCTCCCTCCACAATGAAAGGCGCTGCACTCAAAGTTTTGAATGTATAGATGTCTACGTACTACGACAGAAGATTTTGTCTCAAGAACATGTGAAGGTCATACAGGCAGATTACAGTTCACCTTCAATGAGCTGGGATTAGACAGACTGTTACCTCATCACCCTTATCTCTAGGGCAAAAGGAATGATAAAGAGATAAAGGGGAAACTTTGCTAACATAATGAGATATTTGAAGTAGAGTTCAGAAGAAGAGCTCTAAATTTAATTATGCTAAATACTTTTTTCAATAAATTTGGATTGGAATGCATTACAAGGTAGGTTGAGTTCAGCCAAATGTCAGATCCATTTAACAAGGCTTGTGTAATTTGCTTGACCAGGGGGAAGTAGAAAATTGTTGATGCTCAGGAGAACGATTTAATTTAGTATTGAAACTCTTCGAAGACGTCAAAACTTTCAAAGTTCCATGCTTACCATTCTAATTCTTAGTCATTATTTTTCAAACCAGAAACTAATATATAAAAGTCTTGTGGAAAAATTCCATTTCTTTGATATGTAGTAGGAATAAAAAACAATTTATTGAATGAAAATGTCCTGTTAATGATGGTTCTAAAGTTATTCACAGGAAATATATGATAATTTACTCTGGTTTTATTAATTATAAACAAATAAATGACAAAATGTCGCTGTCTCATATAGATTTACAGACAATGAGAAATATATATATATATATCTAAATATATACATACATATGTATACATAATATTTGGCTGATAAAGAGGCAAACAAAATTCATAGCACCAAGGAATGCTCCCAGACTGTTAGGTAACAAAGTATATCTCAGGTTTACTATGTGTATTCTCTTCCTCTCTGATCTTTTATTCTAATTAAAACCCTCTACAGTAATGGCAAGGCTTTGTATTTATGATGGCCTATTGATGGTGGAAGATGATGTTGACCATGGTGTCATGTAATATCAATTGGTGTCAAGCCAAGCAATCAATAGAGTTAAGAAAACACAAGTCAGTCAGAAGCTAAAAAGACCCTCCCTTTTAGAACTGTAAGAACATTGCCACTATGTCCTTGAAATGAAGCAATACAGTCCTTCAAAGGTATTTTTTAACTTTCAAACACTTAAAACAAGCAAAATTACATTTGAAAATGTTTTCATAACAGTTATCAAAAAAGCTGCTATTTGACATAAAAATTTTAAAAATTGTTGAGTATGGTGATAGAATTTGAAAGTTTCAGTGTTGGGCAAATCCACTAAGACCCTGGAGAAAGTTCTAGTAACAAACACAAGTTATAGACGGCAATGAAACATCAGGATAGTAATGCTTTAAATGTTATTACCCTGACCCCCTACTGAATTCTTCTGTCTTAAAATCCCAGGTACTTCACTTAGAGGTTTTATTTTTTTAACTACATAGCTCTGTTCAGAGAGGTAGCTACATGGGGGCTGTGAGTTTATTACAAACCTTTCTTATACTTTCCTCTGGGTATACTTCCCAATAGAGAAACATGGCCAAAGGCAGAAATTACCCACCAATGGTCATCATAACCTGAGATGTGAGCTCAGCAACAAGAAGACTAGAAATGCCAGAAGCCGAGGGAGCAATAGAACTCGGTCATCTGTGCCCTATCTGTTGTTGCAAGCACTTCAAACTACTCCAAATTGAATAAAGGCAACTTTCCATCATAGCTCCAGAAAAATAAAGTTGGAGAATAAAGTGTTCCTCTTTTTACTATAAATAAAAAAATAGAATTAAATATTTTCAACTATATTTTAAAGCAGTGTATTCCTATTGTCATCTCTAGACAGGTCAGTAAAAGAAACAGAAACAAAGAAAATAGTTTACATCTAGATGAAGGGCAGAAAGACAGAATGGCCCTAGGGGACAGAATAGAACATGCTCTGTGTTCTTATCACATCCATTCTCCTGAAATCATGATGTTTCTCTGAGGTACATGAAGAAAAAGAAAAAAAGAGACATCACTCTTGAGGATGTGTGGTGAAGAACCCTTCCAATATTCTACATCATGGTTAAGCACTTGTTGATTCTGTGTGAAGAAGATGGAGGCAGGAGTCCATCTTTCAGCAGGATCCTTGGAACTGCCACTCTTGTTAATATCTCAAGAACAAAGAGTCTGTATTCCTTACAAATTAGGTTGTCTACTTACAGTAACATTTTTGAGCTTACCCAGAGTAATATAGCTTTGAATGTGATAACATCTAAAATTTATGTATAAGAAGGCAAGGGAAAATTTAGAAACTCATAGGTATATAAGCAAGACTAACAGGTACTTGCAAATCAGAAGTTTGTGGAAGGTTTTGGAAGAGTGTCTGAAATTTAAGAATTTAAAATGAGTCTGATTTAGATGAGCACCCCTGCTGATTCAGGAATACTGTATATTCTTATCATTAGGGTTTTGCCTGAACAACTCCAGGAAGGTCAGGTTTGGGGTTATTCTCATTGAACACTTGAAAATGTCAATACCTAATTCAAAAATATAATTTTAAAAAAATCATGTTGCAAAATATTTTTAAAAAAGAAAACATCTCACTCATAGAGAGCTTTGGGATTTTTTTAAATTAATTTTATTACTTTTATATTTAAACCAAAGAGGTCTGTAAACAAATCTGCGTTTGAAGATGACATTGCTCTTCTGAAAAAGGACATTAGATCTGAGGATCAAAACAAAATGAGGTGTAATGACAGGGGCTGTTCCTTTCAACTTCAAGCAGATTTTAGAGGTAAATATTACGACCTGGTAAAGAGATCTGTGGAGACCTTCAGAACAACAGTTAAACATAGAACAACTGCATGATGGGATACCTAAGTTCTGAGAGGATGGTTTAAAATGTCTACAAAAAACCTTAGATGCTTTTCTTTTAAAAAATACATTTTCACTCCATCACATTGGCTTATTTGGTCGTTGATCTTTTTTATTATTTGTTTCTTTGCAACATGGAGCCCTGGACGTGTTGGTCAATTACTCTGTCACTGAGAAATACCTCGCGCCCAATCCTTGAATTACTTTAAAAAGCTAAAGAGCCAGACTACATTTAGTCCAGAAAATATGAGATAAGACATATTTAATTAAAACTTTTGTTCCTTTAGTTTTATCTGTCCTAGTTTTTTTATATGTCAGAATTTAATATTTGAGTTCATAAGAAAGAGATATTTAAATTAGTTGTCAGAGGCTCTGCAATGACCTTAAGAAAATAGACATGGTTTGATTACTAATTTAACAAAAGATGATTATGTGGCTGTGACATTTGATAAAGCTGAACCTTCTTAACAGAAGACATAGTGAATAAAATTATTTTTGCATGTTTTACAAATGTCCATTTACTTACTTATCTCATATTTAACAAAAGTGAATAAGAAAAACAACACTGTGAAGTTGTTTATTGCCTGACCAGAACCAATTGCATTATGTCATATTCAATAAAGTGAAGTTTGCATAAAACATATTGGTATATGTGCCTCAGATGAATATAAAGAAGAACAAAGGAAAAGGGAAGAAAAGAAAAGGATGGGATTGAAGAGATAGTGTTTGGAAATCATACTCAAGAGGATTGATATGCATGATGCCTAATGCAAATACTGATATTTCAAAATATCTCATTATATGTCATTGAAATGTAACCTCGATTATGTGCTTTGCACATTGTATTCAATTACAACTTGTATGAAACTTTTTGACTGATATTGGAGCATATACACTAGAAATGCATATCGGGAACTTCATATGATTTACATAGTAGTATTTCCAATACTCAGGATGTTGAGGAAGGAGGGTCATGGATTTGAGACCATACTAGGCTTCTTAGTGGATTTGAAGCAAACAGACCAAGGTTGAACAGCAAGATCCTGGCTCCTCTCAAAAAATTGATTTAAGAATTAAATGTATGCCATATGTAATATTTGTATAATATCCTACATAAGTCTTCTATTATGTATTTTTTAAGCTCTGAAGAGTAAACCCAAAACCTCATTCCTGGCACTTAAATGTAGTCCCAGTCCCCACAGCTTTGATTTGTAAAACTTCCAAAGAGACAAAATACTAAAAGTTTCCCTCTGAGCACACTACGGGTGACTCACTCTCCTCTTTTGTTATTTGCATCTCATTGCTTGACAAGTTCTGAGGTCAGACAGTAGGGGTTTGTTTTGTTTTGGCAGATGTAAAATTCAGTGAAATAGTCTTCCATTTTTACTTAACAATTAACTGTACTCATGAACTAAAAGGTACACATTTCACAAAGAGTCTCATTACACTCACTAATTGATCGAGAAATTAGCAAAAGATACAGCAAATGGGTATGGAAGAGTGGCTGGAGATGTCGATGCAACAGAATGGAAAGCAGGGTAACACAGAAGAGAAATTGACATAATTTCCTACAAAGGAAATGGGCACATAACAGTTAGAATAAAGAAAGAAAGTGCTAATTTAACTGAAGATAATTTTAATTAATATTTATTTCTTGAAATTGAAACATTATTACAACATTTTTCTCTTCACTTTTCTTTCTTATATACATCTCTTCTCCTCTCCCTCAAATCCATGTACTCTTTTTCTTTAAATTGTATCTCCCCCACCTCTCAGACACACACATACTACACAGACACTCCTACTTTCAGAGCCATCCACTGGTTTATAGATAAACTCTAGTGACTGCTTTTACAGGGGGAAGACTGTGGCTCCTGCTCTCAGCCTTCCCAAATTCTCTGTGGTTCTTTGTCTAGGGTTAAGGTCTTGGTTAATTGTCCCCTTTCTGTGTTAGCATGTCTACTGGTGTCCTCCTCATTCAAATTTTGTTAAAACACACTCAGCATGAAAGAAGTACTTTCTGGTACTGAAACCTAACTACCTACCATGGTTTCAGATAATATGTATTTTTTTATACTATTTATACACTATTATACTATTTTATACTATTTTTGAATTATGACTATTCAATGATAGTTATCACAGAAAATGAGTACTCAGACACTGGTTATCCTTTTATTGTCTGAGCTTTACAAAATGTATAACCAGAGAGGGGGATAGAGGGACAGAGAGACAGAAAGAACATAAATGCAGGAATAGAATATTTTAATTCATTGATTATTTTCCTATTGCTATGATTAAAATTAAATGACAAAAGAAATTTAGGGGGGGAAAGAGTTTATTATGGCTACGAGTTCAAGAATAAAGTTCACTGTGGTACCAAAGGAAGGAAGCCAGAATCCAAAATGGCTACATCACAGTTGGCATGCAAGGAATGAATATGCATTGATGCTGAACCTTTCCCAGGATCCCAGGATCCCAGTTTAGGACTGGATATATCCATAATATATGGGTATTTCCATATAAAGTAAGGCAGTCTGTATCATCCTTGAGACCCACATCTAGGGTCCTGTCTTCCTCTCTTCTAGACGACTGTCAAGATGACCATTAACTCTGTTCCAGTGCTCAACTGTAAAACTGGTCCTTCAGATTTCCCGACCCTAATGCTTCCATCTCGTTTTGTCACAGATGTATGTGAGTAATATAAAATAGAGCGAGCGAGTTCTTGCTTTTCTATGTTCAAAAATACTTCTTATGAGACTGGAAGTATCTATCACTTCAAATTTTGTTTAAATTTCCTGTAAAATGTCATGTACCATACGACCTTCCTAAAGGCATGTCCTTTACGGACACTTTTATTGTTTTTAAAAGATTATTGTTTTAGTCAGATTTCTTCCTTTTTCCAGGGTCACTGGTGGCATTTTAGAGTTCTCTTCAAAATTGTCTAGGCTGAAACTTTTTCAGTATAAAGTTGTGTATACTGCTCTCTGAAGATGGTATTTTAATCTCCTCTCTACCTGCAGCCATGACCTCCTTTTTTTCATTTTGACAGCGTTTTTTCTCCTTTGTGCCTTCTCTCTTTATTTAGCTCTTGAACATATTTGCCAAAGGCTTGTGTGTCTTATTGATCTTTTCAAAGAACTGACTTTTCCTTTTATTGGTCAATTTGGCAGCCTTTATTTGATTGTTTCCTGTTTCATTAATTTCTGGGTTGAGGGACATATTCCTTCTGCAGTTTAGAGGTTATTTCTAAGTTTCTTTGCTAGATCATGGAATGCTTACTTCTTTGATTTTATTCCCCTTGCTTCCTAATAATTATCAGAAGAACTGAGTTTTCTTCTGTGACTTTGATCAGATGTCACTTTATTTTTTTCATGTATTATCTTGGTGGGAGTGGAAGAAGTAAAGAGTTCATACTACAGTTGTTTGAATTCAGGTCCCAGTTATGTTAAAGGATCATTATTAGAAATGTAGCAAATTATTTAAGCACCTGTATCTTTAATGCCAGCTACATGGGAATTGTTGTGATTTAAATATGTGCATATAAGATATTTTAACATTAATTATAATCCACAGTATGAAAAATAGAGGATATAAATCTTTTATAGGTCCAGACCAGGGTCTCTGTTCTATATATTAAAAAAAAACTTATTTGGAAGTGTAAATGGCTTGTACCTTTTAAGTTTCATGTGTTAATATTTTGTGAATTCTTTCATCAACCTTTAAAGTCATTATTTTATGAAACATAACCCTGAGCATTAATAATTTTACACATGTTTAAAGGTCTCCCTTTAAACATACCAAATATTGGCTTATATATAATGTGCTTAAGGAATCTTCACATAATTTTTCCTTCTTTAAGAACTCTGCTGAGGCAAAATCCCATAGTTATTACCTAGCATACACATACGTTTGTTACATGAGTATGTATAATCGATGAGGCCTACTCACTGCAGCCTTTTCTCTTCATTCGCTTCTCTCTATACCTTAGGACCATTAATACTGGCAATTTTCTCTTAGTATTGCAGGAAAATGTTTATTTCTAATTGTAATTGTTTTCAGACTTTTAGTACATTATTACAGTATCTTACTCAGTGATAGCTTGCTTTTATTGAGTTTATTTCGTCATGGCTTAAATATAATGTAGTTTCTATATGTTTGATGTAAGAAGATAAAAATTAAGTTTATGCTCAGGTCAATACTTTTTAGAATTGTGTGTTTATATGTCATATCGCTTAGATCTGGAGTTTCATGGTTGTGAGACACTTGATATGGATACAAGGATCTGAACTTGAGACTTCTGTAAAAGCAGCAAGCATTTTTAGTGGCTGAACTGTGTCTGTTTCCTTTGGTCACTATTTTGAAACTCAAGTGTTTCACTTGATAAACCTAAGAGATAAACCTTTGAGTATGGGTATGAGGGGAACTCTTAACTGGGTTAACTGAGATTAAAAGATCCACCCTAACTGTGGTAGCACCATTACAAGGACTGGGATTCCTGACTGAATAAAAAGAAAAAGGTAAGTTGAATTTCTGCCCTCATCTCTCTACTTTTTGCATACACCATATGCCTCACATTCCTGACAGTCTATCATCCTTGCCATGGTGGATGTTTCTCTCAAACTGTGAGTCAAAAGAAGTCTTTTTTTACTTAAGCAGCCTGTGTCTTATATGTTGTCATAGCCATAAGAAAAGTGACTAATAAAATGAACTGTAATACAATATGTATTGATTACATATTTTAAGTATCATAAACTATATTTAGCAAATTTAAAAATGCTATAATATATATAGAAAAAGAAAGGAAGGGCATATCATCAACACTTCCAGAAATGTTTATATTGATAGATCCCTCAGTGCCTGAAATAAAACTAGTGAGTTGATAAAACATTAGAGATGATAGCATAAATATATTTTATCCATTTTGTTTTATATTTAATATGATAATATAACTTACGAAGCCAAAACTATATAATTATAATTTTTTCATTATTGTTTGGCAAAATTGTGATTCTTCTATTAGGGTAAACAGAACTTTCACAACAGGGAATAAATACTAAGCCATAGTGAAAAACAAAACTTTTAATAATATATATTTACATTCTGGCATTGAAAGACATATATATATATATATATATGTGTGTGTGTGTGTGTGTGTGTGTGTGTGTGTGTGTGTGCGTACATGGAGTAAAATATTAGGGCATAGAACCAAACAATTCTATCATATTATTACAGTATTTTACATGATTTGTGTGACTTTGTTTCTAAGAAGAAAACTTAGGGAAGAAGGGTGAATGTTTCCCTACAGTTAAAGATTTTAGCTATATTACTACAAGCAACTCAGGGCGACTTGAGTACATTGCATCCTCTTTCAGGAAGTAAAGAATTCTGAATGGCTGTGTTCAGTGCCCATTGTCTCCTTTATATAACTTAGGACCCAGCTCAGGCAATGGTACAACCCACAGTAGGTGGGTGATCCTAGCTCGACTAGCATAATCCTCACTAGCATGTCCAGAGGTCCTTCTCTGGTGGCTTTAGAGCTCATCAAATTGGCAGTCAATATTCGCCAACACAAATAGTTACTTAATGATTTATATGCAAGTTAAAAATGAACTCAGCAATAAATAGCTTCTGTTTTCCTCTCCTTTATTTATAATTTTATGTCAAGTGAAAGAATCAGCATTAGTGTATAATGTTATGTTGTATGGTGACATATTTGTGCTCCTGAATATTAGAACTTCACACGGCTGCTATGTTTGTCCATAGCAAATATGTCTACTTTATTGACTTACTGAATTATCCATCATATTTGTCAGATCCTCTCTGCAGCAGGAGTGGCCATCGTTTGTGAATGGTATGAGTCTTATATGCTGATTTGAAGACTATTCTTGCACAAGGACTTCCATGTATTTTATCAGAAAACTTACAGGCAGCTTCTGATGTCTCCCCAGTAGACAGTCTTTGACCACTTAAGAGGCTTCACAGGATGATAGTAAAGACCTTTACAGACTATGGAGTCTTTTGCAAGTTTGTAACTGAATATTTGAGGAAGTTAACCACAAATTGTTTCAACTTTCAACTATTTTGTTCAAAATCAACATCATCTAGAATACTAGCATAAACCTTACAAGTTAATTCATATACCATGCCTTTAGTGGGGGAAAAGGAAACCTGACTGGAAACTGAAGAGACCGAAAGAGAAGTTTGGCATAAAGGATTTGGGCTCTGTGGTGTTCTCCTCTAATCCTAGCATTTAGGGAGCTGAAGAAATGTGATTTCTTGGACTTTCGGGCTAACATGTCCTCAATGCGTGATTCTGTCTCAAAAGAAAAAAATTACTAAAATAATAGAATCTGATAGGAAGAGTGTGCACCTTATCTACTTGTTTTCTATTTTGTTAAAAGCTAGAGAAATTTATTTTACATGCCCAGAACCTGGACATAAAAAGCACAAGTCAGCAGGTGTAGGCTCTGTGGTGCAACTCTACAAGGATTTCTTGCCTCCTCTAGCTCTTTAAGTATCTACCTTGCAGTCAAATCAAACCAACTCCTGCTTCTTTCTTCGTGTGGCTTTCCCTACATGCCTCCTGTTAGCCATTTCTTGCAGCAGCATCAGTTAAATTTAATTAAAGCCAACTATACTGCATTTTGACCTCATTTTAAATTTCATTACTTCTCAAAGCCCTTCTTTCCCAGGAGATTCCATTCATAGAAACTAGGAGGGAAGGTTGCAGAGTAAGTCTTTGGGGATAAAATCCAACCTGAAGCACATGGCTTCTGCCCAATGCCAAGCAGGTGAAATAAATAAAATAAAATAAAATAAAACAGCAGCATGCTGGGAACATTCACTGCATCCTAAGGGAGTTTCAAAGGCCTGAATGAAAGGATATGATTAATTCTCCACTTCTCGCATCTAGGTTTGATGCAAAGATCCTTTCAGCCTATGCTAACTCAATTTGCATTCACGTCCTCTGCTGGTCCTATGGTCTCCTTCTGTTACTTCACAAGGAACCATACACATACATAAGTTGTTTGGTTAGAGCTGAAAATACACAGAAACATAATTTTTCATTTTCATTGCTTTGATAATCGCTTCTTTTACCAACAAAATCTGACCAAATTTCCCTGGAAATTCTTAGTGGTGATTGTACCTGATGATGTTACTTGGGGACTCTCAAATGAAGGTATCATATTCCCCTGGAATCAACACTGGAAACATAAGACCTCTCTTTCTATTTCCCATGACTGAAAGGACACAGAAATGTCACCTCTAAATGGATTTTCATGTGCCATTAAGACAGAGGGAATTTAAGTTTCCATCTACTTGTCTGGACACCCAATGCCCTTATGCCCATTTAATTTTCTATCTACTGTTTTGTGGTTTAAAATGAGTTAAAATATGCTATACCTGACTCTTTTGTTATTTTCAGTGGAGATTGATTCCTCCAAATGACCTAATCTGCCATTTCTCTAGGAAGTACCATTTTTTAAACAGTAGATGAAAAACTTTGATGTTAATCTGCTATATCAATATGAAATAATTCTGAATGCTATTTGTATAAAGAAAAGTACAGGATCAACAAATCACTACAATAAGTAAAGACTATTAATGATAAATTCAAGTGAAGACATCACAACAAACTAATAAACAAGTAGAAAATGACAGAAAGGACAAAGTATGACCCACAAGGAATTGTATGATGGCACATTACCTGGAGGCTGCAAAAGAAACACACATAAAACTTAGAGGCAAAAAAAGAACCTTCTGTTCAATTTCTGCATAACACATTTAAGTTGCATTTCGTCATTTTTATCCCAAAATACCAAATTCAGCTCATAAATTAATGATGTAAGTGCTACATGTTTAAAACATTGTATATCTTATTTTGCTGTTTGCCCATGCCTCCTTGCCTCAGAGCACACACAAAACTTCTCCTTCAGGCCATTTCATTCCCACCTCATTGTGGATCTACGTTGCCAGAAGCAAGACATTCACCCACACCCCATACAAACCAGTGATTTCTAATGATCATCAATAACATCTTTCTAGAAAATAATCTCTTTGACCTAACAGCATTTTTCTTTAGTAATAGGAAAGTTAGAAAATAGCCAGAGGAAGACTTTAATTTCTCTCCCTGGAAAATATAGAAATGGATTAAACTGATTTATGAGCTAAATTATTATATTTGGGAGCATTTCAATGCCAATTGTTATGCTGACTTTCATATTAAATGGGCCAGTATGTTAGAGAACTACTTTAAGGCTAGTAAATATTAATAAAGATAGCTTACCAGTGTATTTTTAGTAGGAAAATAAAAAGGTAGGGATTTTTAAAAATATTAGTTATACACCTTATCACTGCAGGATAAGAAAATAACTCTAAAAGAGAAGGCTTATGAAAAAGAAGATACCTCTACTTGCAAACTTTGAGAAAAGAGTGACTCAGTATTGGATGTAAGTTAGATTATGTTTGTAGCCAGGCAGGGGATAATGGTGATGGAAATGTCATGGATCTACACCTAGCAGCAAACACAAGGCTTGGAGTTTGGAAATGCCATGCAGGAGCTCAGGGAAGGAAGGAATATTGAGCATTTCAGGGTGACTTCACTTCCCTATTAGAAGTTTTGACTCTGTGAAGCTCTTAGGCTACTTTATCCCTGATTTATATGTGGGAGCGAAAGGATGTGATGGTAGAGATGTGGTACCCAATCGCACCTTGCTGAAGTTACTTAGACAAATAGAGAAGAAAATTTAATTGCATAACTGTAATAACTAATGAAACATGGCAGACAAAAAACATTGCAATTCTAGAATTGTCACTAAATATCACATAGCATACAAGACTGCTGAGGAGTAACTATCTTACTTTGGGTTTTTATTGCTGCTACAAAACACCATGACCAAAAAGCAAGCTGGGGAGGAAAAGGGCTTATTTAGCATACTTCAGCATTGCAGTTCATCACTGAAGGTGGTCAGGACAGAACTCAGACGGGGCAGGATCTGGAGGCAGGAGCTGATGCAGAGGCCATGGAAGGGCACTACTTATTGGCTTCCCCTGGCTTGCTCCGCCAGACTTCTTATAGAACCCAGAATGGGTAGGGCCCGTCCCAATCAATCACTAATTGAGAAAATGCCTTACTGTTGGATCTCGTGGAGGCATTTCCTCTACTTAGGTTCTTTCCTTTCTGATGACTCTACCTTGGGTCCAGTTGACACACAAAACCAGCCTGTGCAGTGATCAAACCCCATCAGAAGACGTTCCCCTGAGATAAATGTCATATATGGTTGTGCCTGTCCATCACCCCTGACATCTCTTCCACCCACTTCCCAACTGTTACAGCCTGGGTATTGGATGAAAGGTCATCCTCAGGGGAGACTTCTAAATCGCCTTTCTACCACCACATTCTGCCAAATTACCTTTCTTGTTCCCTTTCTAACACTTTTAAACTGAATCCTTACTCAGTGATCTTTTACCATTTACCCTCTCAGCTAGGTTGTATTCTTTGAGAACCAAAACTAGCTTCAAAGGTTTAACCATTATAGAAGAGTTAGTGTGCTTACAAGATAATACACAAAAGGCACTAGCTGAAAAGGTGCTGAAAACAGAATTAAGTGTTTTCACAAGTACTTGTGTGCGTGTATAGGCAAATAGGAATAAACCATATGCATTAAAAACTCCCATACCAGAAATTTTAAATTATCAAAACTATATTTTATATAAACAGGTAAAGATGTATAACTTACATTATTTTAAAATAATTAATAATAAATTCAGAGTGGTAGATTTGTAAAACACACAGATTAAAACTCTGATATATAAAAATTAAGTGTAAAATATGTAAGAGTCTTTATATAACAGGAAATAAAATATTTCCCAGAAATCAGTGGAATTCTGGGGTTATAGACTATTAGACTGATGTATTTGATTATGTAATATTTTAAATTTTATATACATCAAAAAACAAAATGGAATTTTTGTCTACAATTATGTTTAAGATTATTTTAGACTACATAAATGCTTATTATTAGGAATTGTACAAGATTCTTATTTCCAAGCAAATCTGTCATCCCACAATATTTGTAGAAGGCATTGATTATTGGGCAATAAATGTAAATAGCTTCTTGTATAAAAGACAACAATAGCAGACACCAGCATCCTGATCTACTCCTGTTTCCATCTTCATATGGTGACATGGAGGAGCACGACCCTGACTTCACAGTAAGCTTCAGTCCAAGGGGAATGCTCAACATGTGGAACACAAATGTTTAAAAGAGCAGTAAACATGTCAGCTATTAACTGCACAGGGTGTGCTGTGTTGCTTCTGGCTTGCACGACTATTAATCAGCTTGTCCTCGGTTACGAAGACTCCGTCATTCTCTTCAAAGACTGTTGAAAACATAAATATTCTTGACATGTTGTCCAGACCACAAAGCAAAACCTACTGAAAGGACAGAGCCTCATGGAGAATGAGATCCTAATTTTTATTTATTCTAAGCCTCTTCCTCAGGTAAACACAAATCCAATTACTCCAGAATTATGTCCCTTTCTCTAATATCCATCACTGCTCACTATCTATTGAATTCCCTTTCTCTGTCTACCTTGTAGCAACATTTTCTATTTTTCACTTATGTGTTTGCTTGCTTGTTTATTTATGTGTTTAGTCACCCTATACGTTTGTGAGTCTGTGAGAGAGACAGAGAAAGGGAATTCTGCATGGAGGAGCCTGCCTGACTTGGGTAGGAAAGAGTGATGAGGTCATCAGTGAGAATGACAGAGCAGTAGAAGCTAAGAAATGCGCCGGGTACCATGACACACATTGTGACAGTATTGAGACCAAGATTTATTTTTCCTTTCCTAATTTTTGTCCTCATTCTGTCTGCATGCTCTACTCTCCACACACTCACTAGGAGGCTAAGATGCCAGATCAACTTAAATAAAGCTCTTGTAAGTGTCCAGAGCCCATTGCAGTTCAACAAAAATTTTAAAACTTAAGGCTTTTTCAGTATGGAAACAATTCTCTTTTCAGAATTCCATGGAGACGTTTGACCAAGTTTTACCACAGCTTAAACTTTAGTTTCTCGGCTTGTTATCTTTCAGCACAGCTTGGTCCTTCATAAAAAAGCGCCTGCTACCTGCACAAAATTATGCAACTGTGGTGACTTCCTTTTAAAGAAGAAAAATTGCCATAGGGGGAGGCAGGCAACTCACCAAGGTTCAACTGGCCCAAATGTGTGGGGAAGCTGTGAAGAACATACGAGGGGAGAGGGGAGATGACTGGCGCCTAGGGCATTTAGAAAAATATAATTTGAGAAACTTTCCATTTTCTCATGAGCATATCCAGTAGAAAAGTACTTATCCTAGCATGGAGAGCCTGCCTGTGTAATTCACTATAACAGGGGTTCAATACATCCAATATAGTACTGCATTATAAAAAAAAAAAAACAAGCTTGCTGTATGTTCACGACAAAAAAAAAAATGGTGTTATTAGCTGTTTGCCAGGACAGGGAAAATGTACATTCTGAGTTATGGGGTTAAAACATTCTGGCAGGTAAAAAGGAAATTTTCTCCATCCCTGAAGCTGTGGGTATCCAACAGTGGAACGCACCCTAAATCTTTTATTTCATTCTAAATCATGGTCTTTGAATGATTTTAGTACATTGACAATGAGTATTACATATCAAGATTTGTTTACTCAAAAACAAATCATTTTTAGATTAAGAAATAGCTCTAAGCTTCTTAAAGAATTCTCAAATATATTTTAAAGTATTTAATGTGTTTGATGTTTTCTAACATTCTATTTTATAATAAATAAAACTCATTTAATCATTACCCTTTCTCAAAAAAAGTATTAGTATCTAACTCACTTTTGTAAAACTTGACCTCAGAAGTTATATAGTCAATAACGTAAAAGGGTTATATTTTAAAGAACCAACATTTTGAACACAGAAGAAGAACTATAAGATCTGTAACTCTTCTATATATTTAATTTTGTTATTCTGGTTTTGTTATTATAGTTTTCATGTATGTGTATGCATGTATGTATACATACTTATACTTGTACTCACAATATCTCTTATTGGATACTTGTAAGTTAATTTACATTTACTGACATAGATGCATTTGTATCTAAAAGCATCTAAATATATGCATATAAATTAAAACGCTGCAATTCAACTCTGTGAAATTAGTTCAATGATCTAACTCATTTAAATTTTTCCTATCTTATTTTTATCTTTATTTTTGGAGACATTAATGGAAGCATTTGAAGATTAGTTCATACTAGAGTCTACTTAGTAAAATATTTTCAAGATATTTAGCACAGCCTGCCCTTTTTCAAGTATGTCCTAACCTGTTCATGCTGTCTGTATCCATAGAAAGTCAGCCATAATCCTGTGCTTCACAACTGAGGCATGAATGCTGCTCTTTTTTATTGATTGATTAAAATGGCTGTGTTTGAATATTTTTGGTTTGTTTGACACCTGTGTGTTATGGTCCACTTTGTCTTCATATTACTATTTTAATTGCATGTATGTTTCATGTTTTTTTCATGCAAGGCTTTGTGTGTGTGTTTTTTTGATATGGAAATGAACACTTGAAGATGAAAACTGGCCTTGCAGCATTAACCTACAAAGCAGCAAGCACAAAAGCTTAGTTGTACAGCTGTTGTGTGTTTTCCCGTTGCTTATAATCTTTTCATCATAACTGTTAGGGTGGTCTCAAGTTCTGTTTCTTTTAGTTGTTTTCAGTCACAATTTCTCTTACAATATAATTTTACAAACTATCCTTGCCCACACAATTGAGAATGTCTTCATGTCTTATTTTCTCGGAGAAAAATTGCAGAACTGCAGGGCGAGATCATTTTTGCCTTCAGTGAAGAGTGTCGAATTGTTCTCTAAAGTTTTTTTTTTCTTAACCAAATTATACTTTCACTAGACACAGACATGACTTTTCCTTTGTGTTCTTGGCCATACAAGCGGCACAATTACATTTGCGTGAATGTCACTCTATTCAATTTCAGTGCATCTTCCTGAGCTCATCTTACTCTGTGCATATTTTCTGAGGCACAGCTACCATTTCAGTTTCTCTTTACCATGTTCTATTTTCCAACCACTTGTGGACAATTTCGACATCTCGTTCAGTCCCACACCTCCATTAATAGTTTATTGCTCCAAAGACCAGCATCTTAGGATGCGAGGTGATATGATGATGATGGGGGTGTTTCTAATAAAGATCAGGCAAGCCAGGGGAGAGGACCTGGACCTGAGCAGATTATATGAAAAGATTCAAAGTCATGAGCAAGAGATGGCCAGAACTCTGGCTAAACTCCTAGAAATGCAGAGTGGGTCTTCCCCACAATAAGAGTCGTCTCCAGATCAGAGTCCCAGCATCTCTCCTTACGTCCATCTGAAATGGCCGAATGAAGCCGTTTGTGTGGCATATAAAGATTTATTGTAAAGATATACATAATCATTTTAAGAAGGTAAAATGAAAAGACAGTATGCAACTTCTCTACCAGTTGAAATCTGTAATTCAATTCTATTCTGTTTTTCCACATTCCTCTTACTGTGAGATAGGTACATTAGTTTAAAATATCAGAAACACCCAAGATTTAGATAAACAATGGAAATGGAAGGTTTTCAACAATGATAAATTCTCTCAATCCAGACACTACAATAGCCCATGGTTTACTTACACACCAGCCCTAAAATTTTTTGATATACTAGGAAATGAATAAATATATTCATCCTTTCAGTTACAGAATAAACATTTTGATTTCCAAGTCCCTGATGATCCACAACAACATTGTAAACTATTCTAGAGTAATAATTTTCAATTCACAACCAATCTGCCAGTGTCTTGAAGAAAAAAAATTGCATGCATTTCCACAGCAATACTTGAAGATATCTATGTGTGTTCTAGGATAAGAGACACACATTTCTCCCATGTTTCATGGGCAGGGGTGTTGCCCAACTTGTCAGGGACAACTTTTTTGATGACGTAACATAGGTTTTTAAATCCTAGACAGTTTCAACAGACAGGAGCCAGAGGCTAGAAATAGCTGTAGGGAATACATTTCCATCTCCCTCCCAATCAAATGAAAAGTGCTTGAAATTATCACTAGAACCGGAAAAAAACTTAACAAGATTCGGGGGTACCATATTTGAGAGTGATGGATAAAGAGGAAGTAAAGAAAGAAAGTGGAGATAGTGAGAGAGGGAAGACAGTGAAGGGTAGAAGGGCTTGAGGAAGTTCTTTAAGGCAGTCTTCGTCTCTACAACTGTACAGACTAGAGGTTGACAAGAAGCTATTAAAAAAAAACTATTGAGAATAGAGAAGAAAACCTGGAAAATCTAAAGGAAAGAAGTGTTACTCTTCTGCTTCTTCTCCCTCAGAGAGAATGCTTCCTGAGGGGCATGCACATGCTTGGGATAAGTGCTCTTTGCACATCTATGAGATATAAACATTTCCAAATAATTTTAAAAATGAGGATACACGAGAAGTTAGCAAAGCTACCCAAGGCTGTGTGTTTTCAAGTCTGCATTAAAATTAAGTTAATAACTTTTCTTTCATTCAACTTATTAGTTTTTATTCTTATACTGGACAGACCATTTTAATCACGAAACTGAGATAATTTCATAAATCAAAACATCTAGAAGAAAATACACACACACATAAACAGACACACACACACGTTCCTGATTGAACACATATCCAATTTGAGCTATCTGCTCAAATATATGATATATAAGAGGACAATAATAGCCCTGTAGGTTGGGATTATAGAGGTAATTATAAGCAGGAAAGATGTCATTGTGATTTAACCTCTGGGTGTTGCTTGCTCAATAGAACAGTTGAATAATATGAGACGAACTCAGAAAGTGGGGTCAGGTACGAGTAGATACCCATCCTACACCAGCAAATGATCGTCAATGCTAACTTGGGTTCCTCAGTTAACCTGTCTCAATACTCTTATCTTTAAAATGCCAAACTATAAAAATTAAACGCAATTATGTGCATAAAGTACCTAACAGATTGCTGGCCACATGGAGAATCCTCAATTCACATAAATTTCTTTCCCATAGCAAATACCAGCCTTCTGAGCACATTTATACACTCTCGAAAACCATTTGAATTCAACTCATTTCGACAAACCCTCTTCTTTCTACATAATTATAATTAAAATGGTATTGAGAGGGGGCTGCAAACTATAGCCTTTGGGCTAAATCCAAGCCACCACCTGTTCTCATAAAGGACTGTAGTAGAACACAACACCACTTATTCTCTACATACACTATGCAGTTCTTATATGCAATGGATGGGCATTTTGTGCATGGTGATAACAGAATTGAGTGGTGGCAGAGAAAGCCAGATGTCAAAGTTCAGTCTATTTATTTTCTGACTGTGAGAAAAATGATTGCCAAATAATGCATAAAAAAGAGGCTTTTATGATACGAAATAGGGCAAGATGCTGCCTTTATAGCTGTTATTTTGTTTGATTCTAACAAGCATCTCTGTATGCTAATCTTTAACTCCCAGGTGAATGACATAAATACAAGTGCGTTGAGTCATCGACTGAGTAAATAATCAATTTGAAAAGACTGTGGCAGAGGTTGCTCCTCTATGAAGTTGCAAGAGGTCATTTATACTCACTTTGTTTCTATGTGCTTTTATTTTTGAGGCAGTGTCTTACACATAGTCTGGCTGAGAACTCAATACCCTGTTGCAATACCATGTTCACAAAGAATATTGATATTCCTCCTTCGGCAATTATTCTCCAGAATGTGTTCACCCTTTAACTTCTTTAAAGATATGAAGGTTGCTTGGTTGTTTCTATTGATTGATTGATTGATGGATTGATAAAAGGAGATGAGACCTATAATCTCCCTCACCAACCATTGTTGAAAGCAATTAATCTCAGCCACCTACAAGGAGTTGAGGCAGGAATATTTGAGTTTTTGCCAATCAATATATATAGAATATCTAGCTTGTTATCTTGGAAATTTAAACATTTTTTACATATTTTGTGTCAGTATTTCTTTGTTCAGCAACTCTTTGAGTACTTAGCTTGAGTTTAGGGTAGTGGTTCTCCATCTGTGTGTTGCGACCCCTTTGAGGATCACATATCAGAGATTCTATATATCTACATTATGATTCAGAACGGTAGCAAAATTAGAGTAATAAAGTAGTAACAAAATAATTTTATGGTGGGGGGGTCACCACAGCTTGAGAAACTGTGTTAAGGGGTCACAGCATTAGGTAGGTTGAGAACCCCTGGTTTAGGGGATAATTAAAGAGAATGATAGCCATTTCCCCACAGATTGTCCATCAAGTCTTCTTGAGGATTCCAGTAGAACTCAACATGCTTTGCTACGTATCACAGGACTTCTTGAACACCCCATGAACAGAAATTCATTTCGTTATGTTCATTTTTTACCTTCCTCTAATTTTCCTCTGCATTTGTACAATATAATAAATAAACTACACAAATGAGACTAGGCAATCTAAACAGCATGGGTTATTAAAGTCAATGAGAGCACATATTTCAACGTAGAACTTTCCCTCACATTTAATGGCCAAAATAGTTTTTTAGAGCTCTTCAGCCAAAAAAAAAAAGAGTTTAAATGAAAAAAGGATTATAGATTTTTTCAAACTATAATAAGCAATACATGTGTTATTTTATATTAATTTTCTAACCCTAGAAAAGGCAAAGATGTAAATTTTCACAGAAATCGTTTGATAGCCCCCTATCCATTCTTCAATGTTTAATACTATACAGAATTAATTTCTAAAATGTGAGGTCCATTTGAAATCAAGCAGAGAAGCAACAGTTACATTTTGTGATTTCAACTCTCTATTTCTTCTTTTATGAAAACTGGAAAAAAATTCTCAGAGAGTATAACAAAAAAGTGGCAAAGGATCCTGAGGAGAAGATCCTCAGGCATATTATTCAAAACTAGATCCAGTTTTTCTCCCATGCCATTATTCCTGTCCAGAGTCTGAAGGAAGCAGCTTTCAGACCTGCTGATTTCCCCCAAATTGTCATAAATGACCGGCATCCTTATTCATGAGAATCTGTTCTCATGCAGAAGCCCACCTCAGTATACACCGTCACTATGAAGGCCTCAGGGGAGAGGATTATATTAACTAGCCCCATGAGTTCTAAACAAAGAGACACAGCACACACAACGCAATTCAATTTCAGGTACTTATGGAAGGCAGCACATGCAGAAATTGAAACCTGATCATGTGTTTATGCACAGTGCAGTGGGGGGCTATATTCTGAACACAAAAGTTATTTGATTTTCATTAAAAGGATATTTCTCCACATTTCTATTTTTTATCAAATAGTTGCTTATTTGTTGTTAAAAAAGTTTTTTCTCAGCAATGCCCAAAGACACTGTTGAGAATAATACTTTTTTTTTATGATTTGTCCACCTTAACTCAAAAGCTATTTCAATCTTTGTTTCAAATAGGGACTGCCCGAGATGTGTACAGTGCCCTGATCACAAAACAGATTCTGGTGAATATTTTACCAGATTTATGATTGTGTCAAAGACAGTTTTAAGGTTTTAATTTTTACAATAAATACAATGTGAAAATGCAGCTCTCAGAAGAGAGAAGGCCATGATGTTTAGACATTGAGGAGCATAAGACAATCTCAACCACATTAAACATATAACAGAAAGTGAAGCTATGATGAAATTATAATTTTTCACTCTCCAGATCAACTCAAATCAAAGATTGTAATATACTACTTGGAGTGAGATAAAATTACATTTTCCCTCCCATATTGCTAAGGAAGATATAATTGGTAAGGCCTCTCTGGGTGGGAATTAGCAGTTATTTGTGAAAGGTTTTGATCTATGAGTCATTTTATCAGAAATCAATGGAGGGGACCATTTCAGGGCTTTGAAGATGTGTTGCAGTCAATTTGGGGCTGTTTTAATGGTAAAAGCTGAAAGACAAACATCTGATTCTAAACGAAACCGGTAGGGAATCAGAGAGTAATCAATAAGATGCATGATAAGTGATCAATAGAGGAGAATGAGAGTGTGCTGGAAAGTCCCTGTGTATGAAATACTCAGACGTGTGAATGGATGAAGCACAATTCAGAAACCAGTTGCTCTAAAAAACTAGTTAGTGTTTTTTGTAACTCACACTCATTACTAATTCAAAGGTGATTTAGAAGGAAATGATTTAAGAAACTACACTTCCAATGATATGTAAGAATTAGAGATGCAGTTGTTCAATTATTGCCTTCTGCAATAAATTAATATCAAGACAAACCTTTTTAAAAAGAATCAAATAGCCATGCATAATAAATCTTTCAAATGTTATGCAGTACGAATGCATTTTATATTTATTCAAGAAAATCTCTTATTTTAATGTGAAGAAGTAAATGGAAGCTGTTACTCTGCTCATTCTCCATTTCTATACTGCCTAGCATTTTATAAAAATTCTAATATTTGGTTTTAGATAATAATGCTTCTCCTGAAATTAATCTTATCTTTTTAATTATTCAAGTTCCCAGCTTTGCTCATTCTAATTATCCCCAAAGCTCAACAGTATTAGTAAAAATTACATTCAAATTCAAAATAATTCAAATAGAGTCCTTAATATTTCCATAAGCACTTAGTTATTTTTATATTTTCAACTCTTGAGATTAAAAAATTAGAAGAAAGAGATGAATGCAGTCAATTTTATTGTTTTCATGGAAGCTATGTTGTGTTTTTAACTTCAGTGCAATACCGTAGAAGGTGGATTGGAATCTGGTTTTTCTCTCTTCTGATTTGTAAATCCTATCTCTCATATTAAGTCCTCATTTACACTTTTAAAATTTTTATGATTCTCATATTCTTTTATTATCTGTTAGGTTAATCAGCAGACAAGATTTTATGTACATTTTCTAGTGCATTGCCTTTGAGAAATGAAGCTTATTACTCTTTCTGAATAAATAAATATGTAAGGTTGTAATGGTTGATTTCAAACAGCATTGGCTGCCACTAAACATAATCTGGTCTTCGAAGATAGGGCAATCAACTTTCTAAAAGATTATGTGCATGCATATGTAAAATAGTAGTAGGCATTATTGAAAATAACGTGGGGGTATTTGTAAAACTAAAAAATCTATTAGGGCATCTATTAAATTATGTAACAGATAATTTTCAGATGGTAATCCTAGTATTTAACATTGATTTGAGTCAGAGGCAAGAGCTCAAGCTTATAAAACAGGGATGAATAATGGTAGCCATAAGTACCCTCCTCTCGTGAGTGAGTGTTATGATTTGATGTATGTCGGGTAAATTAAATTATTATAGCTGGTGCTGCCTCTCTCACACCACAGCAATATTATCCCTCAGAGTCCATGCTTCAACACCGAATGTGTGGTTTTCAGGAATGGCATTTTGGGACTCTGTACATCGTCCCTTCCTTCTGAAACACATACAGCAGAGCAATCAGGCCCAACAAGGCACGAAAAGACCAGCTGAAATATGAATCTTCACTGTATTTTCTGTGTTTGATTATTCCAGATGTCTACTCCACAAATATCCTTATTAGGGCAAATTAGGAAAAACATCCTTATTCAACTTTCTTTTAAAACAATCAAGTAAGTTCAGTTCTCTGACCTTTGAAAAATAAGTGAGATGCTTTGCTGTTCTGGCGTCAGTGATACAAAATGACAATGGATTGGAAATCCAAGCCTCCCCTCCCACTTCAGAGTATGGTGATTCCATTTCATTTTCTCCCCCAAAAGCCTTTACTGCAAGGATGTTGTACCAATGATCAAGCCCACTGCAACAGTTCTATTGACTGAACTGTTGATTCTGAGACCGCATTACTGAAACTGTTAAGAAAATGTTGAGTGTTACATGCCATTGAAAATTCTTAATCCTAGGGAAAGAGAAGTCGGTAATGACTTTTTAAGGTCTAATATATCCTCAACCCCAGTTCTCGTTTGAACATAGCAATATCAATATGAAGAGGAAACCTTCCCATCCAGATGGATGAAAACATTGTTTTGTGGTGATCATCATCTCAACTGATAATTGACAATGAGTTAATGTTTCCTCTTTTATCCATTCAGATCAGAAGACACTCAACCACGTTTCATTTTTGTGAAAGATTCTGAAAGCAAACTATTTGCATGGAAGTGTCACCCTAGTCCCTGGCATGCATATATCCAAAGAGTCTGGAACGTTTGAAAGTTCCATCCCAAGCCCCCTCCCCTGGTGTTGCCTCATTCCAGACTCCACCTCTGAGAAAGCTGAAAGCCCATCAAATGATTACCCCTCCCCAGAGATGCTCCAGACCACTCCATAGGGTATTTAAACTGCCCCCTAGAGACCAAATACTTGTGTTTTTTTTTCTTAGTCTTCCTTCCCTGTCTCCTCTCTGGGGGACTTGAGTGCCACCCAAGAGTATTGGTATTCATTAAACCTGGGCTTTTTCTAATTCACTTTGATTTGGTCTTAATTTGAATTATTGCATCAGCAGAAAGAGTGTAAAAACTTTTCATCTAACGTTCCACGGAGGGGGCTGCTTTTCCCACTGATCTAGAGCCAAATGTTAGGAAAACATCCTTCTTTCCCTAACCTGCTCTCTGCCAGGCTAAAATTGGCTGCAGCTGGGTAAGTTCCAAGTTCCAAGTCATTGCTTTAGAGGCCCAGGGCCTCATGTGATTTTTGGGCTGTACTCTTAAATACATGGCCACGTCAGACACCTGACCTGACAGGGACAAGGAACTGTCTTGTTCTGGGGGACAAGGGCCTACCTTCTCCCTGTGGGGCTCCTTTATCAGGAGACATCCTGTTAAGGCATTTCTCATACCCACTCTGTTTTTTGACCCAAGTGGATACATTGAGCTAGTTTTTGAGTCCCAAGTCCCGGGGTGGACTTAAAAAAGGAATACTTAAAATTTAAGGCCTTGTCTTCAAATGCCCTTGGATTGCCTTTTACAAATCTTTTTAAATTGGGGCTATCTGACACTTTACATCCATTAACGCCTAAAAAAATTTCCATATGCCCATGGTTCCTGGATGCTGTGCTCCTGCTCCCACTCACCCTCCCCAACCTCCCTTCCCCTTCTCTAGCTGTTTATTGTTTGTCTGCATTCCTGGCATGTGATATGGTCACACTGGGATTCTCTCTGAAACGGATCCATTTCTCCCTTTCCCCCACTATAGAACTGCACGGGTGTTTCTGTTCTACTTACAGCATCTACAGATCTGGCCCTTAACAGGATCACCTATGTACTCGCCTGGATTCAGCAGCCTACTCCAAAAGTTTTAATTTGGTCAGCTGACACAGGTGTGGTGATGAGGCCCAGCCTCTTATTGGCTAATTCTCATATCTTGCCTAACCCATTTCTAATAATCTGTGTAGCACCACAAAGTGGTGGCTTACCGAAAAGATTCTAACCCACATCCATCTCGGGCCGGAGAATCATGGCGGTTGCCTCACTGCCTTCTTCTACCCAGCATTCTGTTCTGTCTCCCCACCTACATATATTACTGATATACTACTATCAGGCCAAGCAGTTTTTTTTATTAATTAACCAATGAAAGCAACAGATAGATAGAAGACTCACCTATATCAGTTTCCTAAAAAAAAAGTTTTGTTTGTCTGTCTATATATATATATATATATATATATATGTGTGTGTGTGTGTGTGTTTAAATAATGTGGCCATTATTTAACAACAAACGGTATGCTTATTTCATGTCCCTGTGTGTATGTGTGCTTATTTTAAAATCTATAAAACTTGTAACTCCAGATTACAACAGCTCTGGAAAAACACAAACATATGGATAGCCACTACTTTTGATTGAGGTCCAACTGAAAATCTCAACGCCATCTTTGGTAAGAGTATCCACATGTGCTGGCCCTGCCAAGGAGACATTCTGCCCTCTATATACTTTGGCTTATTAAAATAGTCCTTCTAATCCTCTTGCCTTTACTAACATTGGTAAATTGTAACTGGTTGGGTAAACTCTATGTCCAAGTTTAACTTATATGTCTAAATTTGATATACCTAACAGGTAATGGTACTCTGATTCTCAAGTGCCTTTACATATCTGAGAGTATGACATGTAATAAAAAAGCTTTTTATGACAGAGACATGCCAGCTCCTGCAACATCTTATAGCTCCTCCAAGAGGGTGCATGGCTGCTGAAGACCTTCTGCCTGGAGGCTTGCCTTTGGGTAAGGCAAGGTCACCCACACAGCAAAAAGCTGCCTTCCACCTCATCAGCTTCCTGAACACTACACTGGGGGATTGATCATCTCATCCTGCCAAGACAGGTAGACTGAAACTTACCCACACAGGAATCTTCAAGCAGCCTGAACTCAACTGTTTCTTAAGACTGATATTTGCCAAAGAACATGGAGAGACTTGGGATTGCCTGCGTAGCTATTAAAAGCTGTCTCGCTTCTGCTCATTTATTTATCCCTCTCAGAACTGCTGATGGCACTTGATGACTTTAGGTACTGGAAACTCATTACGTCATTTGTTAAGTTTCCTACAAAAATATAGACGGTGTGCCTCTTTCACAAGCTTCATAGTCCAAAATTGACAAGTTTCAGAGGTATCGTCAGAGGTTCAGATTTTCCAATTTCTTTTGTCTTCTAAAATGTTCATGCCTTTCAAACTGAAGCCATAGCCTTTTGCTACGAGACCAAGATGTAAATCTGTTCCAGTTGTCTTACAGATATCTGCAGGTCCCAGAAAACAAGCTTTGCTGCTGTATGAAGGAATCTAGTCTGGTATAAACAGTCTCCAGAACCTATTTTAACACCACCCATTATCAAGCATATTTTCGAGATCACTCCTGTTGTCAGGGACAAGACCAACTTACAGAGGGCCTACCAGATAACACTAGTACCTACACCAGTTCATGAAACGTCACCATTGGTACCACTTCTCCTGGCTTAAATTGGACACCTACCCATCAACTGAAATCTGGTTTTCAAGACTGCTCTCGTGTATGACTTATTCACATGTGTCTCTCCTGTACAATCAGGGCAGTGGTTCTCTGTCCCATTCTTTCTGGCAGTTAATCACCCTTCCATGGCTAGCCCCATTCATAGGGCTGGTAATAACAATCTATTTGATCTCCTAGCAACCTGGCTTCTCATCTCCTTCAAGGAACAGATGCCTGAGTTCTCCAGGATGAAAGTTAACTGGATGCCTCTCCAGCCACACCTCCTGCTGAGTATGAGCCCACCACTCTTCCCTTCTCCCACATTGCACCTATGCCTGCAGGAAGCAGTCAGACTTGAGCCAGTGCCCTATATCCAAAGAGGATGTTTGAATGGAAACTCACCTCAGCCCATGGCATCCATATATTCAAAGAGTTTGGAATGTTTGGAAGATCCATCCCCTGGGAGTTGCCTCAGACCAGACTCCACCTCCTATAAAGTCTGCTCACCAAATGATGACCCCTCACCCAAAATGCTCAAGACTACTCCCATAGGGTATTTAAACTGCCCCTAGAGAACAAACACGTTTGTTTTTTTTTTTTTTTTTTTTTTTGGTCTTCTTTCTCTGTCTCCTCTCTGGGGAGCTGCAGGGACATCTGGGAGCACTGGTATCCATTAAACCTGAGTTTGTTGTAATTCAGCTTGATTTGGTCTGATTTAGATGCATTGGCAGAGAGGTTTATTGGGGTACAAAATCTTATCACAAACTTTATGGACATATATTATTAGGACAGTTGCTGCTCTGATAATAATTTCATGTCTTGTGAATTCTGTGGGCACTGAGAAAAACTGAGAGAGAAAATCTTTAAATATATAGGAGGCAGTGCTGCTAATGAGATTTGCTCTCTCTTTCCCTCATAAATCTCGTTAGTACCAGTTTTCAGATTTTTACATCATTGCTTTGTTAAGCAAAGAAGGAGTATGATAGTATGATTCATTACCTTCCCTGATAAAGGTGACCAATAGTTCAAGAGCTACTATGTAACAGAGAGACTTAAAAAGGGCTGAATAATGACTGAAGTTCCTTACATGGCAAAAAAGTGATATTTATGTCAATTATTGCTCCATTGGTGACTGAGAGAAAGTGTGGGTAGATCTCCAAATATGTGTTCACTTATCTAGTGTTTGATGGCTCCTTCAGAAGTAGACTAAGAATCCTTGATAAAAATCAGGTGTTCAGCTGAGTACAAGATCCATTGGATTCCTGGCTACAGGCAGAACATACAACACCGCAGAGGCTGGGAGCAAACCTCATGAATCCTTTATTGGAAACATTTGCTCTCAGGAAAAACTTTACATGTTTATTTTAAAATTTTGTTCAAAGTATAATCGCAAACTGTTCAAAGCAGGTCAAATTTTAATTGAGTTACTAATTTAATAAAGGACCTCTAAACATCACATTTTCTCAAATAATGTTCACAATTGATAGATGAGCAGAGGCCAGTGAATAAAAACACAAATAAGCAACAAGCAAATAAAGGGCACCGTATTCCTTGGTGGTTTAAAACTTGTTTAATACTAGTTTCATTTTGGAGGTAGAAGGCTTTAGTAGTTCAAAATAAATAATTTAATTCAAATTTTAATTTCAAAAAAGTAAATTAATTTTTTGGAAAAAAAAACCCTCAACTTATTTCGGTAATGCCCAAGAAAAAATAAATTGTTCCTCACAACTCCTTTGAGATAGGGTATGGTTGGTATGTTTTACTCACTTGTTTTGACAATGCTGGGATCAAATCTTCATGCCAGGCAAGGATGCTATGACTAAGCTACACCCCAGGCCAGGCTTCTACTTTTATTTTAATCTTAAGTCTGCTTCCTTAATAAGCATCGATAAGACTGGGTTTTCATCTCTAGTGTTTTCTTGGGGCCAGATCTTCTAAGAAGCCTTGTACAAGTGAGAAAACAGCACTGACCAGAGAACAGTCTGTGATACAGTTCAATAGAGGATGACCCTGCGTGCCCCACCTACAAGCAAGACACTCCCGAGATCCATAGTCTTCCAGGTATAAATCATTGAATCTGGTGCCCTGGGAAGGGGAAGGACCTGGGTCAAGGCACTTAGACCAGGACAGTGCTGAGTTGATGTCAGCCCTTCTAATCTTTGGCAGGTGGCACTCTCAGCAGGCAAACAAAAGGCTGTCTCAGTCTAAAGGGAGATCTGCATTATTTTCCATATGAATCTAAAGTCATTTGGCTTCCTATTATGAGCAGTCTCCAGGTGCAAGTTCCTAAATATCTCCACACAGCCACGCATATTTCAGCTTCATATATTCGGAATTTGATTAACTCTGTACACAAACACACCTGGAATATTTGTCCATGTTTCTGTGTAACTTTTACAGACAGAAAGGGTTGTTTGGCGTCATTGATTTCTTATTAGAGATGTTTAAAAGGTGGGTTTGGACACAGCACACAGTTGCAAATAGACAGAATTTATGTTGGTACAACTGCCACAGATGAAAAGAAAGGGCTTTGCCTTTGTAGTTCCCCTTTTCAATCAATATCTGTTTAGGACTCAGATGAAAGGGACTCTGTGAGCAGGTCACAGGCTTTTGTGCGGACATAAATTCTGTCGATTTGCAACCATGTGCTATCTCAGGTCTACACGGGCTCTCAGCTCGGCTCTTACAATAGCCTGCCAGCAGGTTGCTTGGCATCCTCTCTCCTCTTTCTGAAATCCATTCTTTGCATAGGAGCCAGGGAAAAAACCCTTTTAAAGTTTGAAGAGGCTCACCACATTCCTCTACTGAAACTCTTTTCATGGCTCCCCAGGCATTCTGATTACCTTGCAAAGTCTTGTCACGGGCTACAAGGAGCTAGGTGATTGGGTCCTACTTGTATCTTTGGAATTACCTGCTAGCATCAACATTGAGTTCATGGAACCCTCGCAACTTTGGCCTCATTTCGCTGTATGTAAGGATTCAACTGTGGCTGAGGCCTTACTGTTCTGCATCGTGACCTTAACGGTCATCTTTTAGAATCCTTATAATTGATTCTGGCCACTATCTAATCAATGTCTTTCCACTTCCCTCCCTCCCTTCTTGAACAGCTATTGTCCCTTAAGTACTCACCTGTATCTTTTACCGCCTGACTAATGTCTCTCCATAGTATTCTTATCACTGCTTAACTAATTTCTTTATCAATGGTAACATGTATGTGTTCTATTATGCTTATGAAAAGCCCACTGAATGTTTTGTTCATCCAGTATTTTATAATCTACAACATCTGTTGACTGAGGTTTTCTGTCCAGCCCGGTCCTGCAGCCATTAAGTCCCAAGGAATCACACAGAGGTCTCCATTATTTACAAACTGATTGACTCATTATCTCAGGTTTCCTATTAATTCTTATAACCTGTATTTGTCCATTATTCTTGTCTCAGCTTTGGATGGCATACAGACTGCATTATATTTCACTTATTTCTGTTTTACAATCTGAGAGAAACCTTCAAAACTTGTTTTGAAAGTTATCACTGAGTATAGTAGAATATTATCTAACAATGTCTTTACTGCAGTCCTCCTTAGACCCTTAATAGACTTATAATTTACTTTGGATAATATGTAGCACAAAATAATGAAACCAATATTATTTACATTTTATATTTAAAATGTATACATATGTGCTCATGTAGGGTTAGACTGAAAATAATATTATGAAGAATTCATTCTACTCAAGTAATTCACCAAGTCACTGACTTGTTCAAGATGTAAAATCTAGTTTAAGGATTGTTTATTTAAGTATATGGGGAATGCTTGTTGCATAAAGAAGGCAAACTACTTCTTACGCAAATTTAAGGACTACAAAATTTAAAGTACAGTCTATATATTTGGTGAAATTTAGCTAAGACTTAAAAAGAAAATAAATATTCAGTTTCTCTAAAAGCAATCATTAAAATAATTAGTCAGTAAATTAGGGTGATACCACAAATGTAAAGCCTCTTGGAAGTGTGATTTAAACAAACAATAGCTTCAATCAATTTAATATTTAGCATAGAAGTAAAAACCTCTGCCTCCAAATAATCTTTGCTGTGCAAAATTTATGCCACGAGGACATGAAATAGATTTTAAGCAGAAATCTGAAAACCTGGAAGAAGAGGGATTACTCATGAAGGATAAAGATAAGGGAAGAGCATAGTCCTGTTACAGGAATGGATCCTAGGTCTTTGTCCAATCGTGACTCCTAGAATTATACGGCCCATTGCCCCTTGACCATAGGCTAAGCCAGGAAGAGAAGAAGCCAGAGTCTAAAGTTACCACAGTTTAGAAGTATAGTTTAGCATTCCCTGCCTGTATTCTTATTTTTTCATAGGCTAATAAATGCACCAATTTTTTAAAAGGCATTTTGAGTTCATGGTTATTTGTTGCATGCAGGAAAAAGATACCAGGCAATGTGAGTTCCTTTCTATATTCTTTTAATCTTCTTCAAATTGATAAACAATGAACAGGCAATCTTGCAGGTGCTGTGCCAGGGGACTTTATTTTCCAAGAAGATTTGCTTTCTCATGCTCCCATATAACAACTTAAAAATACTTGCCACTTCACATGAAGCTCATCGGCCCCTTTGAGCATCAGCAGGCAGTCCCATGGGGGAAATTCTTATTCTGGGGTTACTAAGTAGGAGAACAGTGGGCCCTAGACACTGGACAACTGGTGCTCAAGGGCCAAACTGCTACTTTCTTTACAAACCTGTGTTATTACTTGTCTTGGGGATAAAACTGCAGGCTGGATAGGATTCTAAATTAATAAATTTAAGAACATGAACTTTTAGTAAGAAGATTTGGGGCAAGTCAGATGGAAACGATTAGGTGAATCAGCCTTCTACATGGTGTCCTTCTGGGAAAAAAAAAGTCCCATTATAACATCTCATTTATTTGAAAGTTTAGCCTAATATTGGAAGAGCCAGGTGCGTGTATGGAGTTGAGAGAAGGGTATTCATTTAATGCTGAGTATTGGGATTTACTTTATCAGTCCTAAATGTTTTGAGAGTAAAATGCATTAACTATAAGAATTATAACTTCTGAATAATAATATCCTGGGGAATGACAAACATGGTGGTACTAAACAGGGTACTAAATTAAACTAAAACTGAGCTGCTTCTCACAAGTTTCATAAAGAATCTATAATTTTACTATGCACTCTAGTCAATTCTGATACCCTTACATGTAAACTAATACAAAGAAAATATAGTCGTGTATTGTTTGAACGTGATATCAGAAATGGAGGCGCAGCAGTTCAATGAGCTAAATGTAAAACGTGTGGTAAAGAACAGCTAAGATGGCTTACTCTGTAAAATGCTGCCTTGAAGATAAGAGCCTGTGTTTACTTCCCAGACTCCATCTGTAAAACCACAAACACAAGCACCAAATACTAGCTCAGAGCTATAGAGGCAGGTATGGCTCACTGGCAAGCTTGGCAACCTTCTTTGACAAGTTCCAAGTCAGTGAGAGACCTTGCCTCAAAATAGAAGGATAAATGTAATCAGAGCATGAAAAACAATACAGGAAGCTTAGGCTGGTTTCCATGTTCATGTACACTCTGCCATACAAGAATATTTACTCATACAAAGATATAAATAGGGCAGGGACTCACAGTGTAATAACACAAAGATTCCCTAAAAGAAGAAATAGTGAGACATTAAAGGATTAAGACATTTTTTGAAAATCAATTAACTGTGTAGAAATTTTTATGAGAATGAATCTAATTATGATCATATGGAGAAAGTCCAAATAAAGAATTTTATTATGTCACACTATAAAATCTTAAAAAACAGACAATAGTATTTGAACCATTCATCCCCTATATAGCACAGTAAAAATAAATGCATGTTGTTAAATACATAGTAAAGTGAACTGCTCATTTCAAGGTAGAAGAATACTTTCTCTTTCAGCTTTGCAAGAAAATTTACTCCCCTTCCTACACAGTTTCTTTGTTGCTGTCATTTACCGTCATTAAATCATCTCCTCATGAAAGAGAGAACTCCCTGTGAGATGGTGCCCTTAAAGGCTGATTCTCGGATTACAAGAGAAGACTGAACTTTGGGGGGGGGGATGTGTTAATTATGTTGCAAATTAGTCAGTAATGGAAGGTCCATAGCCTGAGGTGGGACACACACCAATGTCAGTCGTGCTGGTCCTTCCTTGAAGAGAGCAACTAACAATTAATGGCACAGATGGTTTCTGCACCTAAGTCTTTCATTTGGATGTTGGTTTCATCCAAGCAAATATCTGTTGGGAATTTACAGTGTCTGAGACAGATGCATTGGAGATGTAGTACCATACAAAATGTGAAAGTCAACACAAAGCTTTTGTCTGGTAGACAATACAAAAAATAAAATGGTATCCAAGCGAATTGTTGTCCATGTTTGCTCCACTTACACACCTATAGAGTATATTGAAGCACTGGGTGGAACTCAATCAGAAATTTTGCCAGAGTTAGTTTGGAGTCCAGACTGAAAGAAAATAATACAGCCATGGAAGGTCTCAGAGAAGGAATTCCGATTGTGGGGGGGTCTCAGAGAAAGAATGCCTAGCAGACAGAGGAGCAGGCTCAGGTTGGGGTTACAGCACAGTTGTGGAGTGCGGGTTTTGCAGTCATGAGGCTCACAGTCAATCAAAGAAACACATAGAGAAGTGTTTGCCTACCACATACCAGCCCGTGCGTTTGATCCCAGCATTGCATGAACCAAAAAACGTGGCATACATCCTACCATCCATGAAGTAGGAGGGTCAGAAGTTGAAGATCATGCTTGACTGTAGAGCAAGTTCAAGGACAGACTTGGAAACAGAAACCTTATCAAAACAACAAAAAAAGACAAACACAATAGGTACAAAGCTATAGATGTGGGAAAGACAGTGGTACTTCAAGCACCAACCAAAGGTCAGCAAGTGGCTAGAGTGTTGATTGTGGTTGGTGCCTGTAGGGGTTGCAGCAGGTGGGACTGGAGAGCAGCAAGCATCTTTACTTCTTAGGCTTTTCTCTCTTTCTGTCTAGTGGTTCTGAGAAGGATCCTGTCTAGAAGTTTTTCAGCATATAATTTAACAATTATATTAGCATAGCTACAGCCATGGAGTAAGTGCTTACGAATGCTATGTTTTAATTGGTATTTCCTTGAAAAGATGATCATTTAACTGACCTGACACTGATTCTATAACAAGCAGGAGACTTCAGAACTTTAGGTTCCTGTCTACTTTGTAGTTTTGTCTACAGGGGGAATATGCCCATGTGGGTGCTCCTAGTGTAAACAGGCAGAGTTCACAGCCTAAATGCACAGATTTGGAATTTGGTCACTAGGAATCCAAATTATGTTGAGAAACATCTCCTAAGAGAAGCGGTTGCCTTTCATTCACTTTCCTCAGGAAATGCTTGTGATGGCAAGAATCTCTCTGCCAGAGATTTCCCACAGAGGCTTCGCTCTGAGAAGCATCCCGAGGAAAGCTGGCAGCTGTGTCTTCCTCTGTCACCCAATGAGTGTATACCATTTTCAAGAACAGCATCTGGTGTTCATTTTAAATAAATAGGTTAAGCCTCTGCATCCACTTTCATCTCACAGCTGCAGGCCTGAGGTACAGAGATAGGAAGACATGTAGTGACCATTTGTATTTTAATACATAAAGCTTCCCTGAAGATTAAAAAAGGAGAACATCCATATTGACCAGCCTTACAGACTAGTCAGCAATGACACACACCTTTAATACTAGTAGCCACACAGCTTGCCATAGAAACCAGGCGATAGTGTTACATAACATTAATCCCCGAGTCAGAGAGGATTATAAAATGGGAGGAGACAGCTCTCAGTCTCAGTCTCATTCTGAGGTTTCCTGGAGGCAGGATCATCATTTTGGATTGAGGTCAAGGTGAGAGCCAGTGATTCGCTGCTTTGCTTTTCTGGTCTTCAGGTTAAATACCAATATCTGTTTCTGCCTTTTTATTAATTGTAATTAAAAGACATAAACCTGGTTTTGAACCAACATAATGCAGGATGAAGAGCCAGGTTGCCTACTATCAGATAGGTGATCTTGAAATTGCCTGAGTGTTTGGATATTGGTTTTCTCAAAGAGCTGGACAAAAGTGACTTAAAAATTATTGTGAATACAAAGGTCTTGGAATTCTATATAAATAATGGAATGGGAGAATTAATATAACATTTGAGGAATAAATTTAATGGGTCTACAAATTAACAGTGTGTATGTGATGTATGATTAACAGAGTCACCGCTGACATATAGAACTTATGTACAGGCAATTGAGGAGCTAGAAGGAAGCCAAGCAGGCTCTGGATACTTCCACAGCTAAAAAACCTAAGCACATTGATATCTTTTGTTTTAAAGTTTTCACTTTAAAGTCACTTTATTAAAAAGGGAAAAAATAATAAGCTGATAATTTCCAAACAAGGGGATAACCTAAAACAAAAAAGTCTAGATACATATCCTAAAAGTAACTAGTAAGGTCATTTCTCAATCTTGCTTTTTAAAGTGTGTTAACCAGTACAATGTCCTCCCCTGCAAGATGCCACAAGATATGTTCTTTATGCTATAGATGCCTGTCTTTTCTCCCTTGGATCACTGGTGTGTGTGTGTGTGTGTGTGTGTGTGTGTGTGTGTGTGTGTGTGTGTGTGTTTCTTTGACATGTTAAAAGACTTGATGACTTTGCAGTCCAAGTCCCCTAGCTATTTTCCATACTGTCGCATTAGGAATAGACAAGACTGCATCATAGAAAACAAGCCTGCACGCATGCAGCAAGGAGGCAAAAGAAAGAGAGACTGAGACTGTCCTAAAAAAATAAATAAATACGTGGTTTGTTCTTTTATTCTAAGACCATTTTAATCTGATGTTTAAAGGCAGGCTTGTTTGCCACGGGAAATGATACCTTAATGCCTAGTAGACTGATGTGTTTTCCTGTGCTGACATGAAACAGGTGCAATTAATTTGTGATCATTTTCTTGATCCTGCTCTAATTGATGCCTTTGACTAAAGTATGAGAGGAGTGTGGAGCAGCACGAAATTGGATCTGTAGCGGGAGGTCTGTTAGATGCATGTAGCTGTTGTGGGCTCCTCAGGAAAATTTTGACAGCAACACACATGGGTAGTTTTCTGCCTTTTTTGAGGTGAGCTGACTGTCTCTCTTCCCTCTGCAGAAAAAGAAACTAAAGGGTGTCTCTTCCTTTTCTCTTGAATAGTGAAACTATTAAGGGACATCAAGTGCCATTAGAGAATGGGAATAAAATCACAGGATTCCAGTGTCAAGAAACTGAGACTTTAGACCCTCATAAAATTGAGATGTGTGTGGAGGCTGCTTAAAGTAAGAAAGACACAACTGAACATATTTCATTAGATTCTAATAGTTAATTCCATCTATTTTTGGCTAGAAGAGGAACAATTATTTGTGATTTCAAATCAAATCTTCCTAAACGTTGGGCATGGAACTCTATTGCTGCTTGTTTATTAGATTATCCCCTCTCTCAAAACAGCCTCTTGTATAGTCTATTAAAAATAATCGGAGAGTGAAATATATTTGCTTGGAATATTTGCAGTTTCTCCAAGGCAACTCAGGACTCATAAAAATATCGGTATTCATTATCTTATTACTTTGAGCATTTAAAAAATAATTATGGCAAGTATTTGAAGAATCTAAATTCTCTCCTCCTTGATCACTCTCTCAAGTGTTTCTTATTTTCCAGTGCAAGCAGGAGTGTAATCCAGCAGGCATTTAGCCTAAACTATAGGCTGTTCTAGGAAGGTTATTTTTTAAACAGTGAAATAAAATGATCCTCGATTTCCTTGTCATTAAAGACTGTTCACAAACCACAAACCTAACGGAAGTGAAATCAACTGAAGAGAAATAAGTGCTACCGAAAGAGCTGCACCTCATGTTCTGGCCATTTAGACAAGGTTTAATGGCACCATTGATTTACGTCATGTATTGTAGTTAAGATGGTAATTGCTACATCACACTTTATGGTGTCGCTAGCTCTCCTGAAAGATGTTCTTTCTAAAATACCGCTGTACACTAAGAAGGTTTTGGGCCATTACTGATTTGCATGTATTTTGCTTTTGACATGATATCTTTTATTTCTACAAAACGAAAACATTCTTCCCCTAGTTCTAGCAATCCATATCAAAAAAGAATCATTTCCCAGGCCCTACAATGGTACATTTTAAATGTTGTTTGAGCCTTGGATTATCCTGTCACTGGAGGAGGTGTCAGGAATGAATAACATAAAGACTCTACCCTTAAAGAGCTCACGGTGTCTTTGACTATGAGAACAGACAAGTTACTACACAGCTCTCTAGAAGGTGATAATAGCACCTAAGTACAATGTTCAGTGGAAAAAAAGAATGACAGAAAGACGGATGAATGGATCAAGAGGCTTCAGAGTGTGGTCCCTGATCAAACTGAAGGGAAGGAGGAGGAACAAAGAATATCCTTGAAAGACAGGAGGACATTTTCAAAGGAAGAAGATATGTGATGGTTATTTGAAGAATCATAAGAAGTTAGTTTTTCTGGAGCGTGCAGTACATTTCAGAAGCATCATGAGATGAGCGTTGACAGGTGAGAGAGACATAGGTATTAGAAAGGCAGAGCTTTAAACTGAAGATGATAAAGAACCTTCAATGGACTCCACTGACAGACAGTTCTACATCAGACACCCCTTATGCACCAGAACAGATCCGATGGACTGCCTTGCCTCAGAGGTCTAGGCATTTGTTTTCCTGTCCAGTATCTGGTACAGTGTTCAACTATGCAAACATAATATTTTACATGGGGACACACTGACACACCATCTCCAGCCTTCACTGCATGATTTCAACATATTCAACTCTCTTATTGCAGTAGAAAATTTCCAGAGCTTTCTTAGTGATGCTGTACAAGTCCCCAGGATTATGGAGACATTTTGACCCCCCCATAAGTTAAGAGCAAAATTAAAAGTCATATTCTATATATCTATTAAGGTATTACTATTAGAAGATAAGCCTAGCAAGTTCTTAGTCAAATATAATTCATTAATCTAAAAGTCTTTGCAAAATACGATTTGCCAGACATGTTACAGTTTCACGTATGTATTACTCATCTTTTTCCTTCTAACAAACTTCCCAGTGTTATCATCCACAAATGACAAATTCAAATGCAGCCGAGCCTCAGAGTCCCTCATGGGGTTACAATGAAAATGTTCAGACTTCTGAAAGTTTTTTTTTTTTTCTGGGGCTGAAGCATCCTTTAAAAGACAATTCACTGTCACATCAATTATTTGCAGGTTTTTAGCAAATGGACTCACTTTTTGACATAAAGATGCCTCCGTGGAACAACTTATGTATCCTTGTAACCACTCAGATGGCTTCACCCTCCTCTCTGAGGAGTCGGGGGAAGGTGGAAGAATGGGAGGAGGAGAGGGAGTGGGAACTGGGATTGGTATATAAAATGAGAACAGATTGTTTTAAAAATTAAAAAAAAAACATGTTGGTGAAATGGCTATCAAGGCAAGTGCTGGATGATGAGAACCAGACAAGCCTTCCCCAGCAGCAGCAAGTATTATAACTACTACTATATAGATGTAAGTAATATAGCTACTACTATATGGATGTAATATATAGATGTGTAAGTAATAGAACTGCTACTATATGGATGTAACATATAGATATAAGTAATATAGCTGCTACTATATAGATGAGCTCCAGCCACTCCAATTTTCATCTGTAGAGTACCAACAAGATATCCCGGGAAATGAATAGAGGCCAGCATGACAGTAGCATTACAGACATCTTCCATTAGGGGCAAAAGTGACTGACTGAGTTTTACTCAAAGGAGGGAGAGAAGTAGTAACATTGTGCTTGCATTTTAGAAAGTGTGTTACAGCTGCAGTATGAAGGTGATAATTCTTCAGGCAGACAAAGCTGAAATTCCATAAGAATTGTCTAGGAGAGAGGTCATGACAATTATGTTGAGGATTTTAAAACTAAAGTAATAAAAATTATACGAACTAGAGAGATACTTTGAAAGTGTACAAGATAAGAGATGATGAACCTCAAGTGGCAAATTAGAGGGGCAGTGAATGCAAATGAAAGTTTGAAGCCTGGCTTTTGATTGTGAGTGGGGCTTGCTTTGTTGTGCTTTTGCCTTTCTTTCCCCCATGTCAGGAAGGACAATAGGCTAGCAAAGGCTTCACAGAGACTACAGCCTGCCTAAGGTCAACTTCAGATGCCTTTTGTTCTCAGAAGCCACAGCAAGTTGAGGAAGAATTATTTCTCTAATGTAGAGGAGGCAAGAACGTCCAAGAAGACTAATAGGATAGCTGGTGTTAAACATTAAAGCATGAACGAAGGTCTTGAAGAAAAGGGATTCACATTTCACATGTCTTTAAAGGTTTAAAAAGTAATTTCTAAGCTACACAGATTTTCTTCACTGACATTTATTTCAAATTGTCCTGCGATATGTATTGATCACAATAAATATTACTAATCAATTTCTGGCTTTATCAACACTTAGAAGCTCTTACTTGGTACCAGCTATCTGGACAAAGTGTCACCTGGCTATTTCTGACTTGGATATTTTACTGGTTTAAGAGACAGTCCCAGGGACTTTTCCCTCCCTTGATTTTCTCCAGTACTTTCTCTTAATTACTGATAAGCATAGACAAATCAAAAAGCAATTCTAGCCCAGCTAAGCTGCCACTGCTTCTATCACACAAGTTTGCTGGGGGAGTAATTGCTATTCTGACAACTGCTGCAGCTTTCCTTAAACCCCTACAGTGACCTCCCTGCCATCGAACTTTTTCCAGTATTACTAAAATCTATTATCTTTCAATGAGAAAAATCATTGATTTGTGAACTTACCGCCAATCCGAGCTAGTTCTAAAGCCAGGCAGCAGGACAACTTTCATTTTCAGTTCTACATGCCCAGCATTTTGTCAAAGCAGCCACACCGAGACCTACAAATTACATGTCAAGGAGACAGGGCCACATGATGTGCCTGTCTGAGATTTTCTCTCTATTTTTTTTCTCTTTTTCTCTGATTCCATTGCTTTGAAAACTCCAAAATTTTAAAGTAAACAGTGTTTCTAGCCTCAAAAAAATAACTAGTTATATATATACATATATGTACATATATATGTATATATATTTTTTTTCATAAAGAAACTAAAGGGACCAGCATTAATGTTTCTTTAGTTATACTTTGACAAACAAATCAGAAATTATTTTCCACTTTAACCTGCTTGCTGAGTTTTAGTTCACTTTCTGGAAGTAATAGATCATGACTCAATGTTCTACCATATGCAAAGACCTGAAATTATGAATATTCTTCATTATTAGCTCACATAAGGTTATATATTATGTACTGCATGTCTTCACTGTATTAGTGAAGTTTTATCCACATAATGTTTTAACATTTTGAATAAATACTCACTTGGATATATAGCTTCTTCTAGATTTAAATATTTCCCAGGAAGCAAGCAAATTTAAAACAGCTTAATTATATATGTGATTTACTTATATGATAGCATTCTTTTATTAGATATGTACTGTGAGTCTTTCATGGTTTCTCATTCTTTTATTAGACGTGCACTGTTAGTCTTCTATTGTTTCCCACTGGTGCTGCCTTTACTTGCTTGCTATCAAAGATGTATATTAAAATGTTTCCTTGATTTTCTGAGTCTAAATTAATCAAGGAAAATACTCTACATAGTAACCTTCATTTTAAAAAAAATCCCAAGGTTTTACAGTAACAAGTCCTAGTAAAAGAGGCCATGGCATCTCCACAGCCCTTTCTCAGTCATGTTGGAGAGCATTTGGTCACCGACTTTCCACTCTTCATATTTGATAAAGCATTGTTGCAGCATCTAAGAACCACATCAAGCGTCAGTCCATCCTTTTCTTATAGGCAAGGAAGAGTATTGTCTGTCTGTTCCTTTTGCAAAGAGAATTTACAGTGTCATATGGACTTGACCTAGTGGCTTGTTTGAAAATGTTTCTGATAACACAACAAAATAAACATTTTTTTTTGTAGAAACAGAAGATAATATTATTTGAATCCTCATCTAGGGAAATATTAAAATAAGTGGCTACAAATTGAAGTTCTTTAACTATCCAACTTGGAGGTGCATTCCCTCCCACAGTGTGGTTTTACAGAACAGATGGAGTCTGTGCAAGCACATTCTCTGCACACATTTCAAGAGTGAGTATACACAAGGAGATGCCTCAGAACTTCCAATCAATAGCCTCTCACAAATAATTATTTTTATCTCAAGTAACTACAAAAGGGTTAAAGGGCTTTAAGGTTGCCAGTGCATTGGCACAACGTGCACATCTGTTGTTAATTTAGATTGAGCTTGCTTTTTAAAAAATCAATTATCTATTTTAAGTTCCAAGAAAAAAAACAATACTATGCAAACAGGCTAACAGAAACAAACAAATTAGCCATTTACACCTCAACATTTCCGCAGAGATCATGAAACAACCTCTGTGAGTGTTTGTCTTTAACTTTACATAAGAGCAGGATACTTTGCAAATGACAAATATCAATTGAAAGTGTCACCATAGTGCATCCAGAAACACGTTAACACTGCGTGTTATATCACTGTTTTGATGTATCTCTAATGGAAGCTCATACCACAGCAACATACTCTCACTTCTCAGAAAAAAAAATGGCATACACTCAATTTTGACAATTGGCAGAAAAATGACTTTTTATCTTCCCTCATTGACTATCAAGGAAACTCATAATCATTTTTTCCCCTCAGATCAAGAATGAAAGACCTTTATACAGTCTTGGTTGTGTAATTCACAAAGCACACTTGAGGATCAACTGTCAGGTTCTTTGAGTTAATGTTATACCATCTGCATGAATTTTGCACCGAAAAGTATTAATTAGTACAATATACTTTGCTGATATTGTTGCTACTTTGGGGTACAGTTGTGATAGTTTTCCTCTAAAAATGGACTTCATATAAAACACTTCACCAACAATGTTCCATCACACTGTCAATTAGCTAAGTGTCACATAGTTTATTTCAAATGTGGAGTTTTATTTCATTATAATTATTGTTTTGGTTACTGAGGTTCTTTTTGTTATTAATTTAAAATATTCTAAAATGTGTTTACTAAACATATTAATTCCCTAGTAAGTATCTTTTGTTAACATTGTGGCATACTTTTGCTTAAAGAACTAGCATTCTCTACCAATTTCTCCACAGGAAGGGTTACTCTTTCCTTTAACCATCTCCACATTTCTCAGCCATGTAATTGAACCACCAACTGATTCAATGACCCCCTTCTTTACCAAAAGCACTCTACAACATCACCGAGGTGCCTATAGGAACATTCCAAAGAACTGAAAACATGGAACTCTTCAATATTTAATAGCGATTAATAGGTTCACTAAGGCAAAGCAATTAGTGAGGCTGTGAGTCAGGTTGCACTTTACAAGTCTATGTCTAAAGTTTAACCCTGTGAGTTCACAATTTACATGTCTTTGCAGTGGTCCGATTTGGAAGTGACCCAACAATAGTGTTTTGTAAAAGGCATAGCTGGACAATTCTATAGGTATTATAGTTCCTACGAAATTGATTATAATTTTACTTTGAGTATTTGATTGAAAATATCAGTGTACATCAATAAAAAAATGAATTGGATTATCATCTCTCTAACTTAGACCCTTTTCAGATTTGGACTTAATAGGTAATGTTTATTTTTCTAAACATAACTTATGATTGCTACTTTTCTATAACAGACATAGAAAGTTATTTTCTTGTCTACTCATCACAAATCACATTTTGGTAAACATATCCTTCCAATAAACCTATGAATATAAAAATATCAAAGGACATAGACTTTTCATTATACCAGATACATATATTAATACTTCTTACTGTGCTTTTAACAACAACAACAAAAATAATATTGATAGAAGTAGCTACAGAAATGACAGCACCTCCCTGCTACAAAATTTGCCTTTTGCCTTGACGTATGTGTGGGCCATGATACTTCAAAGAAAAGCTGATATTTACAGCTATTTAAATTTTATAACTTTCAAATGCCTACCTTATATTTCATTGCCCTAGTATTCAATTAAAACTACAGAAGAGCCAGAGAGTGGTGGGACATACTTGTATTCATTGATCTAAGAAAACATAAAATTGTTCATGGTCCCTGCTATGACCCTAAAGACATAAGGATTTTACCTTATGTTTTTATGGAAAACAGCTCAGCAACTAATCCTTATTACCTGTAATATTTTGGTTTGCTCATTAACTGTCAACAGAATGATATGAGTTGACCCACAAAGTTAATTACTTGGGACAAATGTCAAGATGATTTCCTGAGAATCAGCACTCTGCTTTATCAACAGATAACTCATGCCCAACATTTACCCTACTCAGAAAACATAGAGACCCCCGGGATTAAAAACACACAATATTGAAACAAAACTGCAGTCTTCCAAAGAGGGTTGACACAGTTGAAAGTATGGAGAAAGAAAACACTAAATTACATGGCTTCTGTTCTTTCTCAACAAAATAAAGCTTTTCAAAAAGGACATTCAAATGAACCTCTTAGAAACAAGTGAAGCTGCATTTTATAAGTCTTGGCAGGGTTGAAATTTCAGTTTAATTGCAGGTACAAAACTAAATGGTTTGGTTTGAAGTGTTCAAGATAAATAGCCGACAAACATACTATCCAGAAGAAAACATAATAAATTTGAATTGCATTCACTGCCAAGGGAGTGCTCTCTAGAAGTTTCATATGTTAGATATGAGTTTAATTTGAGAACTTCTCGTTATACTTAGATGAGTACTCTTATGGCAACTTATGTTAATTAAACTAAACCCCAAAGATTTCACACAGTGAACTAAGGAATTGTAAAAATCTCCACAAGAGAGATAATGGCATATGTGTCGTTGATTATTGTTGCTTTCTTGAATGTCTGGAATTTTCATAGTGATTTCTCTAAGCACCCGATAATGTTTAGTCTTCTTGAGTTATTTATGGTCTGCGTGTTGATTTCCATAGGTACCTAGCATGAGCTATTGCAGAGAATTTCACAGCAGTGCTCTGAAATCTCATAAGAAATTGATACATAAATGCTGATTTACATGGCTTATAATATATTATCCATTATTGCCTCTGAGCATTCCATTTCTGTAAGCAATATAATACTCCCAGAAGCCATAAAAGAAATGACAGCCACACAGTAGCGCTTCAAACCCTTAGGATATCAAAGGCTATGTATCTTCAAAGTGGAGCAGAGATTCTGTGTGACCAAGTGGAAGTTTCTCTTGGTGACCACTATTCTTAAAACTTAACAAAAATATTTTAATTGTCATATCATATACATTGCGCGTGCTACTGAGCTACACAAGATCATTTTCAAATGCGTTTATATGATACATTGACTACTAGCAACTTGACAATAAAAGTCAGACGTGTGACTTACAAAGTGATAACATAATTTGACAGTGAGGAGAGTTCCCTCCTAGGAAGAAATATTTTAATATATTTTAAATGACTTTAGGGCAGAGAAAGGCAGATTAGAAATTTTAGACAAGTATTGAAGGGGCAGGCAAACCTATCTGTGGACGTCCCCTTAATTTGATTCGGCATCTGTATTTCTTCTCCAACACACCTTGTAGGTATTCACATTTTCTTGAGAATACAATCTAATAAACTTCTTTTGGGTCACAAAGCAGACCAATAATTTACATTAAGGGGAAAAGAATTGGATTACAAGCAGAAAATAATTTTCTCCAAATTTCGCTTCCCATCTTACCGTACATATATATAGTGAAGGTATACAAAGAAAATCGGAGAGAAAAAACTTTCCTTGTGATGTGACTTTACCCCAAGGAGAGAGCCATCTTCAAGGCTTCACAGATATGGGAGCTGGGGAAAAAAAAAAAACCCTGCCCCTCCCCCCATCCCCAAGTCAAAAGCAGGCTGCTGATATCTAGACACTCCTTGGCAGCCATCCCAGCCTCCTGTTTCCCAGGAGCTCCGTGACTCCTGACAGCAGCACTGGTCCCCAGAGCCTCTGAGAGCTTTCATTTCTGCCTTGATTTCTCTAAGAGCTACTCTCTTACTGACTGTCCTTGTCTGTGCTGAGAAGCTGGAGCTCTAGGGAGCAGGACCTCCCTGCTTGTTAGGGCAGAACTAACAAAAAAGAAGACCAAATGGTAGTTTTTGATGATTTTCAGACTTCTAGCTGTGTACACTTGAGCAGTTAAACGAAGCCGGTGAGCCTGCTTTGCACTGGAAAATAAAACCGGCTCCTCCAAATTGTCATTAAAACAGCCGCATTTTCCATTGCTCTGTATAAAATACGGCTAGTTTATCTTTGGAGAGTTGATGGCTGCTTTTATTTAGCAAAAATCATTTCCTTTGTTCCATTTCTTTCTGTCACATTATTCAAGGTAATAAATACTCCGTGGCAGAAACTGTTCCTAAGGGAAGTCTTTCAACCCAGTTGGGGAAGCGCTGAACTTTATATATTCAAAAACCCTCTATCACCCAACAGCGCAGAGTCTCAGCTGATTCCTGTGAATTATATGTTTTCTTATGCCCAGGAAGGGTGGCGAGGCCAAAGCTGCCCTCAGAGTATGCCACATTTCATGTACTGGGGACTCTGAGCATTTTGCTACACTTTGATATGCTTTTAAATATCAGACCCAACAAGTTATAAATTTCTCCCAGGCAGGATCAGATGATGAAAATACCCAATTTCACACTTTCTAAAATTCCCCGAGTTTGCAAGTTTTCTGGTCATTAACCATTCCGTATTGACCTTTCTGCTTTTACCCTGAGTGGTAGTGGACAATGAACTGAAAAATGCAGGCTTTTTTACGAAGCAAATGAAATAATTAACTGCATACATAGGAGCAAAGTCTTCATGGGTCCTGATAGTAGTTTCTTCCTTACCCAAACAGAATTGGGGCTTCTGATTAAATGGCATGAACATTCTGTAAATTAGCAAACAATTAAACATAATATTGGCTATGAAAGTCGTATTTTTACCAACCAGTTAAGAGGATGGACATTCAAAGTTAAGAACTGAATGATAATTTGAACTCAAGGCAAAAAAATAAAAAATAAAAAAATTGAAAGGGACCCTTGACTGCTGAGTTAACTTTCTCTGAGAATGACACTGGTATGAAAGACAGAGCAGAGCTATGAAAAGCCTAAGGCTTGGATCTTCTAGCTCCTCACAAATAAGAAAATGATCTTATTTCTAGTCTCCGGCATTAAGGTGAAAGAGCTTCTAATGCACGGAAATGACTCAAATAACAACCGAGGCTTTTGTAATTGTTAAACAGTACTAATGGTCACCTATTATAATTCTGTGTTTAATTTTTCAATCCTACCAATTCCACCTAGCAACAACAAAAAAAAATGGGGAGAATGTGGTACCTTGTGGTCTATCAGACTGTGTTGTGTGATTCTTAGATTCATTATCAGCTAGAAATTATTTTGGAGCTCAATGTAATTACTCAAATGCTTTATAAAAAGTAGGTAAAATGTTTCTGATAGGTTGGTCAAAATAAAAATTTACATTCACTTAAAAGATTAAACAGATGTAATTACCCATAATAGTAACTAGGAAGAAGTAAATACGTTATAAGATCCTTTGGATTTAAACATATAATAAAACCTTTTCTGTGTGTGGATTCAGTGTACAGAAGGATATTTTTGTAGCAGTGCATATTGTACATTGTGCACAACACAGTTTTACAACATGATATATACAGAAAGAGTGAAATGATTAATGGAAATAGAAATATAGAAAACGATTTTGAAAAAATGCAATGCTGTTATAAGATAAGACATTTTAAAAATCAAAAGTCATTAGAGAATATAGGAACAATATTTTCAATAATTGGCAACTGTGCAATACTACCACTATGAAAAATGACTACTTCAGATATAATATTATATTAGGATGGATCAATTAATTTAAATTTAAACTACAACATCAGCTTCTTCTGCTCAATAGAAAACCATCTCGCTATTTGGAGACATGAAAGTCTCCAGTATTTCAGATCTCACTGGAGAACTAGAATACCTAGAAATGGCTAGCGATGGCATGGCCGTACAATCTGACTTTCCCTATAGCATGATGGCTGCAGGTATTTCAACATATTTTTAAGCATTCAGAGAAGGTTGGGATCAGACAGTAACTTTTGGGTGTTATATAAAGAAGTCTATGTAGAACTACCCCCAGTGATGCCAGCCAAAACTCCCTATAGGTAGAATTCTAAGTTAATCGAAAGCCCTTGTATTAGGTCACCTTGAAAATGGACGATTATCACACAGCAGAGATTTACCGTTGATTCACAGATCAAAAAAGCCATTAAAACCGGGTGCTGTCACCTCCTCCATACATCCATTCTGTAATTTTGGATACCCAGAGTTACCTATGGTCCATAAATATTCATAAAATAATCTACAGAAATAAATAATTCATGTTTGAAAAACTTTTAGTTCAGTATATTGTTATAATTGTCCTATTTTATTATTCTTTGTTGGATTTATAAAGTAAACTTCACCACAATTAAATATCCGTAGAAAAAATAAAAACAGAATCTATATGGATTGATAGATACTGTCTGTGGTTAGAATTACTCACTGGGTGGTCTTGTAGTGTAACTTCTGAAAATAATGGGCGACTCCCGTATATTGCTATTGAAAATTTTTATAATACAGAGGGAAAGGGGACAGTTTACTTTCACTGGTAGAAACAGAGGAATCTAATTCCAGGTCTAAAGTAAACTCTTACTGTCTCTGTCATAACATGGTCTTCAGAAAATAGATCACTGGAGTCCATTACATCAGACATGTTTACTCATTGGTCCTGGTGAGCAGAAAACAGCAACATGTTAGCCTCTTTACTGAGATACATACAGGCCAAATTACAGAAGGTTGACTTCAAAATTTATATACACTAAAGTTTGGGACCTTGACACATTGTTAAGCTTCTGCACCTCCAATACCAGAATGTATTTAAAGAGATATTTAGAAATTTCCAACACTAAGTACAGACTGCAATCCTTAACAGGCTGTCTTAATTCTAGAGACAGATTTCACAGAACCAATTTTGCTCCTGCAGTCCACTTTCTGAAGAGTGGTTCATGATGGAGTTGTCTCACATGTCCAGGTCCTTCCAACTCAGATGTCTACTACGACTCAGGAAAAAAAAATCTTTTCTCATCTGCTAGTGTTGTATTTTCTTTGGGAAATTGCTTCTATATTGTAAATGGGTTATTAGGAAGACTGAATATTTGTCTATAGAACACAAAGAGATATGAAATCTGCCCTGCATAGATTAAGGTGGAGTCATCTAAGTCATTGACCCATAAGTCTGGTCTTCTGCAGCCACAATTCAAGAAAACTAAAATGTTTTGTCTGGAATGTTTTGTGCCCATCTTCAGGGATCACGTAGTTATGATAATCAAGATGTTTAGACTCCCATATTATGTAATCTTCTTGCATATTTGGGACTTTTCTTCCCACCATGATGTTATCCTTGGGGTTCTGTACAACAAGTAAAGGAAATACATCACATTGTTTACAAAAGTCTTTGCAGTACAAGTTGATGTAGTATGATGCTGACATCGGAATTCAGGGATAACCTATGAATCTAATAGTAAAAAAATCTTTTGATAGGCATATTTTGAGTATGAAAAAATGATCAAAGCTTAATAATACATATTTTGGTCATTTATTTATTAAACTATAGCCACTGCTAAGTAGAAACTTAAAAAATAGACAGCCTATAAATATGAATCTTACTTATTTTCTAGTCATTTTGGTGAGCGTGCAACAGCTGTCACTCAAAACAGCACTGGTAAAGAAAAGATACTGCATAGGGCTGATAATAATTCATTTCCCCAAATCTCATTTATTTTCTAATCCTTTTGAATGTGCAGTCTGCCAAAAGCAGTGACCAACATTCCAACTTCCCAAGACTGAGATTTCTTGGGATATCTGATCAACTACCTGCTAACAATTTACTAATCTCTTAGATTATTATTTCACTGGTGAGAAATTTGTTTCTCATATCCTTCTGAGAATGTCACCCAATCTGACTTGCCTTTGCTATCTACCATGTTTTGACATCGTCAATAATCATGGACTTGTGAAATACCTCATTTGCCATCTTAGTATACTACACAAAGTTTGTTTCAGCACAGTAAATCTAATAAAGTAATTTAGTCCATTGGTTCTGATGATTTTAGCAACTACCTTATTTCTCCAACAGATATGACCTCATAAATCCATTGGTACATCTCTGCAAACTCTGTTACATTGCCATTTAGGTAAGGGAAGTAGTCTGATAAAAATATGGAATATGTGTATGGATTCATCGAGGAATATAATGTACACTTTTTTTAAGAATTGGAAGATACAGTGGTCCTTCTCACGCTGGATCTGCTAACACATTTGAAGATAGATGATTTCTTGCCTAACTCTAAGCCTGGTTTTTTCATAGCATATAGTTCTCAAAAGTAGACATTGTAGTCAGGGTGCTGTTGAATTGGAAATTATGACTGACATTTGGATTTCTGTTGCCTCCTGGTCAGCAAGCTATAATAAAATGGAAAGTTAATAACCTTTGGAGTATTCTATTACCAAAGAGATAATAAAATTTAAACTCGAGTTACACATTGAGACAAACAGACTGTATAAATCTCAGTGTGTGCACCTATCTGCCTTTACTATCCTGGTTCGTTAACAAGATTTAATAGGCAAAAACTCACTAACAGGTATACTACTATGGATTCTGAATTTCATACTCCCATTTGGGAGGAAGAAATGCTCTTTCTAGTCAAACTGACTTCTAAGCATACTTAAAATGGGAAGGTCCTGTCAGCAAGGACTGTTTGGAAGAAAGGAGAAAGCACCACCTGCTTCCTGAGATCTTTGGAATCAGCTGGCTCTCTAGAAGTAATTGCTCAGTCTTTACCTTTTCCAGCTGCCTTAAGTTGTTTCACTATGGATGCTGTTTGGGCTCTTGAGTTCTGGATATTTTCTTTGCTCCTCATAACGATAGGTGATTGCCTTTTTACTGAAAGATTTTTAATTAGTACACTATTCAATGTTTGGTTTTAGGCTTTCCCTACATGTCACTATGTTAAATGTCACTTCCTAAGCAATCCTCTGCAAACTGTCATCCCCCATTAGAACACTTTACTAGTGAAGAATTGGGAGTCAGAGAAGTTTCATGTTTCTTGATCAAAAAAAAAAATAAATCTTATTCAAATTTATCCAATGCCTTGCATTTCACATTACTGCCTGGGCCAGTAGAATCAATGAACCATGTTTGAAATAATCCTTCTATGTTTGCTGGGTAAACAAGGGGTTCTAGAGAGTCAGCAAAATGAATGTAGAAAAGGGAATTCAGCACTGAAACTTTCGTAGCAGGCGGGTTTTTGAAAAAGTGGTTGTGCAGACTCTCCCATAACATAGAAAAGAAACACTTAAGCTACTGCATGCATATCATGCATGATGCATTCTGGTTATTCTCAACACACACTTTCTCTGATTTCCTTCCCATACTGTTACCCCACTCCTATACCTACAAATTTCTTTCCCAACCTCATATATTTTTGGTTTTATCACTCACTGAATTTAACTCTGACCTTCTGTGGGAGCACAGGTTTGGAAGTTGGTAGGCTCACCAGTGGGTACACAATTGAAGAAAACGTCTCTCTCTCTCTCTCTCTCTCTCTCTCTCTCTCTCTCTCTCTCTCTCTCTCTCTCTCTCTCTCTCTCTCCCTCCCTCCCTCCCTCCCTCCCTCCCTCCTCTCTCTCTCTCTCTCTCTCTCTCTCTCTCTCTCTCTCTCTCTCCTAAAATCATGTATGTTATCAAACTCTCTTTCTCCTAAAGTCATGTATGTTATCAAATAGTAAAATTAATTTCAAAAAGGTTCACCCCCCCAAATGAAAACTGCAAACAAATTTTTGGCCCTTAGCAGGTCCACTTCTGCTAAGACTCTAAGATTAGTCAGGGAACACACACTGAATCAATAAAGGCCCAGGATGTAGAAGAACAAAACTCAAAGTTGCCTGTGAAGGAAAGGTAATGTGGATAGGGTGGCTATGGAATGAGGCGAGGGAGGAGTGGATATAGTCAAAATATATGGAAGGAAATTCTCAAAGAAGAATCAAAAACAGAGGTGCATGCCTTTAATCCCAGCATATAGAGAGCAGAGGTAAGTGGATTTCTATGAGCTTTATGCCAGCCTAGTCTATATAGTGAGAGTCATTTTTATCATATATTCCCCCATCTCAAATAATAATTAATAAAAACATTGTTAGGAAAGTAATGTTCAATCACTTAAATTAATGCATTTCAAGAAATAATTTTAAAAATATTTTGTTCAATGAAATTTTCTGCTAAAAATTAAACAAACAATGTGTATTTACATATAATTGGATATATATGTGTGTATGTACATACAAACACACATATCAGTTTTTCACAACAGGGTTTCTCTGAGTATCTCTTGTTGTCTTGGAACTCTCTTTGCAGACCAGGCTGGCCTCAAACTCAAAAATTCACCTGCCTCTGCCTCCCATTGACTGGAAGTAAAGGTATGCATGACTGTATCCAGCTATAAACAATATAACTTAAACTTAAACACTGCCATAATTTATAAAATATAAAAATCCTACATATAAAATAAACCTAATGGAATTATATCAACAGAACCATGGTCATAGAAATATGGACATCACATATTATAAAAGATGCGAACTACTTAAAAAATAAAATTATAGATGTGCCTATATTGGACATATAATATGAATTTAATTTATTTTTTGTGATATGGGTGTGTAATGTGTGTACATGCATTGTGTGCCTGTGTGTGTTCACATTTGAGAGGGTACAAATGCATGTGTGTCTGCAGAACAAAAATTGATCTTGAATGTTTTCATTAATTTTTCACCATTTTATATACTGAGGCATGTCTGTCACTGAAATGCCTAGCTCAGTTGTTATTCTAGTTAGCTAACTTGCTCCAGGGACCTCCTGTTTAGACCCTAAGAGCTAAGATTAAAGTTTACTGTTCAACCAAATCCACTGGTATTTACATGGATAATGAAAATCCAAACTCCATCTCTCATGCTTACGCGACAAGTACTTTACCTATTAAACCATTCCCTTAAATCTTAATTTTATTTAAAAGTATATATTATTCTCATTTAATCATCTTTAAGATTTTGCATCTAAAATATTTTCATGCCACATGTTTAAATTTAACATTTTTCTCTCAAAAATTTAAAATATCACTCTACTTCTTGTATTGATAAAAATGTCTCTTAAGATTAAATGCAGAGAATGGAAGAATATACAAGAATTACCTTTTTTCTTCCTTCAAAAGATTGACTTTGGGTGCACTGACAAAATGAGTTGAAAGTAAAAATTTGTGAAAGATAGATAAACGAGACTATGCCTAATATCATGCAAAACAGAATTTAAATAACAAAGTTTATGAGGCAAAAAGTACATTGTAATTTCATAAAAGCTCAGTTGGGTCCAGAAGATACAAACATCTTAGGCTTATTGACCTCTAATGGGTGACTGAAAACATATGCAGAACAAAAATAGAACAATAATTGAAGGACCAAATAGAAAGTTCTACAATAATAGTTTCAGATTTCAATAACTCATCCTCAGTAATGTATAAAAAATATATCACTCAATACAAAGACAGTAGAAGACTAAACCCAGCAAGCTAACAGCATTTAGCAGCTATGCAGAATACTATCCAATATCATTATACATACCCTCGCCTCTGGGACACTGAGACAACAGGAGAGAGATCTTTTACTGGGCTGTAAATTAATTTTCAAACTATTCTTTGATTGCACATAAAATTTGCTATTCTACCAAAGTTAAAATCAAATATCAGAAGGTTAAACTGGAAAAAAAATCTAATTTGTGTTAATTAAACTACACAGTCTTAAGGACAAATAGACAAAAACAGAACTCATGAGGGATATTAAAAAACAATGATACAAGGACTAAAATTTAATATAGCAAAGTTTATGAGATGTGGCAAAAGGAAACAAAAACAGTATTAATGAAGAAATATGTAATGATAGCCCCAACAAGACCTAAAATTGATAACTTATTTATAATTTACAGAAAGACATAATGAACAAACTAAATCTAAGTTTGGAAGACAGCAATAGCAAAAACTAAAGCATAAATAAATGAAACAGAAAATAGAAAAACCACACAGAAATAATGTATCCAAAAGAATTCTTCCATGGTTTCTACCTGAAACCTGTCTACCTAAGGTTCCTGCCTTGGTTTCTTGACTGATGATGATCTGCAACCTGAAAAGTCAAGGTTGCTTTCCTCCTCAAGATAGTCTTCACCAGTGTTTGACTACAACAACCATTTGGTCTTTTCCCTCCTGGTTATTTCCTGAGTGTTTCTCTTTATTATTGTTATTATAAATGGAATTGCGTTCACAATTTCCTTTCTGACTGTGCTTGTATGAAATGCTCCTGGTGTTTATTACTGTGTTCTAAAATTATTTTTGTCTGGTGTTCATTAGGGAATTCTCCATAGAAGGTCATTTTATTTTGATTAGATATATTTTTCTTTTTATTTTTCATGTTTCTATTTCTTGCTAATTTTGAGTTAGAACTTCCAATATTATGTTAAGTAGAAATGATGACTGATACTTTGCCTCACTCCTCGTCTTACAGGACCGTTTTCCTTGCAACTACCATTGAGTATGACTTTTGTTGTTGAGTGCTTCCGTAGTGTTTAGGTAGATATTTTTTATTCTGACTTCACTGACTATTTTTTTAATTAGGAAAAATACTGAAATACATGAAGGCTTATCTCTTCAGTGAGATGGTTCTGTTTATCCCTTCAGACTCTTATTATCATGTGTTATATTAATCAACTTTCTTAAGTTCAATGGTGCTTAATGGCTTGCTCTCCTTGGCTTGTGCTCAACCACTATTTTTTGTACTACTTGCACATGGACTACCTGCCCGTGGAGGTATCACTCAAAGTGACCTAGGTCCTTCTCCATCCATCAGCAGTAAATAAAATGCCTCAGAGACATACCAACAGATAAACCTGTTTTTGGAAAATTCTTCAATTGAGGATTACTCTTCCTAGAGGAGTCAATTTGACAACTGACACTGACTATGTCACCTATTCATAAAAGAAAAAGAATATTGTCAGAAGAAACAGAGGAAAACATATACAAATGGTGGGCATATTCAATATTCGTGGATTGGAATACTTAGTATTGTTAAGATATTGATAGCATCTGAAGTGATAGATTCAATGATGCCATCAAAACTCCACTTTTGTAGAAATAAAAACAAACAGGCTAAATTTTGTAACGCAAATATGGGCCCTCACGTGTATCGTCAAGTTGTTTTCAAAAATGGTACCAAATGAATGTCTGATAACAACACACTTTTTTTCAGAAATATTTCTGAGAAAAAATCTACATACATTTTGCAAAATAATGAAGTTGGACTTTTATCTAATATTTTATTATAAATGGTGCAAACGAACCCACAACATAAATAGGAGACTTAATTGACCATCTATTTAAAGGAAACCGAGCCCAAGACTCACAATTGGTCTGTCGATAGAGTTCAGGAGTAGAGTACTTCCTTTGGGGGTCCCTGGTTTGCTCACCAAACAATATTCAAAACAGAAAGAAAAAAATGTCAATCACTTGCAATTGTTTCCTGAATATGAAGTCAAAAGAAATGTCAAAGTATAAATAGACAGATTGGATTTTGTGAAAATTAGAAAGAAATTGGCATCAAAAGATGTTATCAAAATATTAGAATGGGAGAGAATATTTATAAATTATGTATTTGATTGGCATTAATATTAAACAAAAAATTCTGAAACTCTTTTTTTCCCTCATTATAAAGTTTCTAAACCTCCCTTGCCTTCCTTGATTTTCCTTGGTAGACCATGCTGGCCTTGAACTCACAGATTTTGCTTCTGATTCCAGAGTGCTGGGATTAAAGGTGTGTACACCATCCCCAGCTAAATTCCTGAAAGTCGTTTGCAAAAGTAAACTGAAATAAATATGGGCAAGTATCTAAGGATGGCTATGCATGTCTTTTTCACAGCTTTGCATAGCATGAAAGATGAGCATCACAAGTTCAAAGCCAGCCTAAAGTACATAGAAAGACCCTGTCTCAAAAAGCTGAAGTCAGAAGGACTGGGTAAGGAGTTGTGTAGAAATCTCTCTAAAATTCATATACAATGGCAAATAGGCCTGCAGAAACTGCTTAATAGATCTTCTTAGAAAAATACAAATTAAAGCAATGAGAATTTCCCCATGTGGGTAGACAGTGTGTCTCCCAGAACACATGGGTTATTAAATGAAAATTGCAATACAAGGCATGAGATACCTCCTTACAAGTTATTAGTTAGGGATGTCCCAGAAGTCTCCAAAACAGCACAGTCTGTTGGCACTAACCTTGGTTTACCGCCGCAACTACACAGTAAAACCCTACTGTTAAAGATACTACATATTTTAAGCGCAGGGTATAGAAAAATCAATTCCAAACCAACTGGGAACCTTCCTCCCTACTGACCAGCTTTATTAGTGTTAGAAGGGGATAAAGGGCCTTCTAGGGAAGAAAAGACATCAATGGTCTTCTCCAGCCCTGGACCCAGCATGGTGCAATACTGACGTACCAGGCAGAGTACTGGTACAATAGAGTCACAATTGCATTCTGATTGGATTGGAGGCCTGCTTCATAGGAGGGAATTTCAAATCAGGTACTGTGATCCTGGTAAAAAGTTCAGCATGGGAGACAGGACCTGGTGTTGTTATTTTGCTAAATGGTCATGCTGCCAAACTTCCTGCTAAATATTTACTCTTATTTAGATAGACCTGGGCTGCTCGCATCTTTGGTCAGATAATCTTTTGGTAGTTGACAATAGTCAGTAAAAAGATTTATACATGGTAAGGTTCTGAGGTAAGAGACAGGAGAGCTATATTATCTCCCACCACCACACTACCACAGCTCAGTGAACACTGAAGAGGAGATGAAAGCAATAGAAGAATCCATAAACGGAGAGGAGTCAAAGCTGACTTCAGGCATACTGGGGTCATCACACTCATGACTTCACAAAAGATATGGCTACCTGCACGGGACCTGCACAAGGGCAAAACAGTCAAAATCCTAGCATACATGAGCTGTATGATTTCTAAGCACACCCCTCAAGGAACTATTGGCATTAAATAGTCAAAGTTGGAAGATAGGGAGACTGGGAGGTTCCCAATGTTGAAGTGGGTGTCCCCACATCCATATACATATGAACCATACGGATTATATTAGGAAGTATAAACAATGATAACAATGAAAAGTGGAAAAAAAGAAGACATGAAGTAGGAAGGAGGACATGTTGGAGAAATCATGTGGGAAGATGAAAGGAGAAAATGAGGAGGAGGGAATATGATCATATTTCATTGTATAAAAATAGAAAATTTTCAAATAATGAAAAAGTAATAGAAGTAAAAGGGTATATTTGTTTGGTTGACAACATTCTCTATTCATAATAGCCAGAAATTGAAAACAGACTAGGTGTCTGTCAACAGATGAATGGATACAGAAAATATAATACATTTACAAACAAAATATTACTCTGAAGTTTAAAAATAAAGAAAATTCACAAATAGAAGTCGGAGAAAAAACATCCTGAGGTAACCCAGACCACAAAATAATGATATAGTATGTCTTCGCTTATATCTGGCTGTTAGCTGTTAAGTCTTCAATAAGCAGTCTACAACCCATATGAATATATAACAACAGATGTTAGGTATAGAGTGAAGGACCAGGGGTCAGATGGATCAACATAGCAAGGGGAAATACTACACAGTATTTATAGATAGCTATAAATAGATGAGGGGAACATGGAACCGAGGATCAAAGGAGGAGGGGTGGAAGAAGAGGGGGAGGGAGGGAATACAGGTAAGGTCAGCTAACTAAGGTCCATTTGAGGGTTTTAAGGAAACTTAATATTCTAGAAGCTACATGTGCACACACACGTGTGTGTGTGTGTGTGTGTTCACCAATGGAATCACCAAATAGCAGGGACAAAAGAGCCCCAACAGGACATCTCTCTTCACTAAATGAAGATTCCATCTTTAGAAATAGGTTACATCATCATTCAACCTTCAGCACAGGGATGTATAATTTGTTTTCTATTTACACATCACGCAGAGTGATCTTATTTACCCTGAGCTCCTAGGGGATCAGCAGTCATGATTTGAGGGCTATTTGATTTATTATTTTAAACTCTTTTTCTGTACAATTAGTTCAGAGGCTGAGTTGCCCTAATTTTTCTAGAATGCAAAATTGAGTAAATAAAAATGTCCCAATCTATGTGCAGAATTGTGCAATTCCTATTCTTTTGCACTAAAAACTATAACTGAGTGGTAACTTCTCTTAGTTTACTCCCACTCATTCCATCCCCCTTACTCAGTTTTTCTCATTGTCTTTAAGTTTGAGGATCCGGGATTGGCACGGACATAACATGTTCTCTCTGTTCCTGATGGAACAACAACTCTAATTGAGGGAAAGACAACACATTGATAGGATCTCCTCCTATTCTGTTCTTGTGTTTGTTTTGTTTTTCAAATCAAAGGTAATGAAGAAGATTGCATTTACATCGATTTTTGCCCCCATTGGTCATTTGTCTTTTATGGCGCAAATAAAGCCTTTCTGAGAAGAAAAAAAAAAAAGAAAGAAATAGGTTACATCTAATTGAGTAGTTGGCAAAAGGGGTTTCATAAGAGCCCCTAAACAATACAGGCTGTTTGCAAAGACAATTGATTATGCTCCAAAAACTGTTGGTAAAGCTCATTGCTGAAGAAAATATCAATACAATGCACTGAACATGGAGAAGTTGAGCCACTTCCTACATAAAGCCTTCAGCCGACCTAGTAGTGTTCATGGTACTGGAAGTTATTTTGCACACTACCACCAAAGAAGAAAGTTAAACACCAACCCAGCTACAAACCCTTCAATCTACAATGGTGACCTGTGTACAAGACACATTAGCGCTATAGTGGACAAAGCCTTTGGAGCTAATCAAACAGTATCTGATTGGATTTATGACCCATTCTATGAGATGGAATCCCTCCCTGACACTGATCAGGCGTCTCAGAACCAGAGACTAGATATCTCAGGGTCCTAGAGTAAGACAAAATACTACTGTTCTGTTAATGAAAGAAAAGGGGTTGATTTGGGTGGTGGTGGGGAACTTGGAGGAAGGGAAGTCATAATCAGAATATACTATATCATAAAATATTTCTTCAATAAAAATAATATAAAGTAAAATTCTTGGTGAAAATTCTGTGAAATTGAAGCTTTATAGCACCATTAATGGAATGTCAAATAATGAGGGCATTATTATAAACATTGTAATAATTCCTCAAGGAGTTACAAATAAAATTTTCACATTTGGGAAGTCCCACAAATGATTATAGATACCCAAAAGAACTGGAAAAAGAATCACAGTATGATACTTTTGTATCCATAATCATAGCAGCAATATTTGTTGCAGCTAAGGTATTGAGGAAAGTAAAAGAATGTCTATACACAAAGACTGGGTAAAGAAAATATTTACAATGGGATAAGACTCCACATGAGGATGGAGAAGGATTCTGAAACAGCACAGATAAATAACATTCTATAACACAGATGCACCTGTAGAATATCAGGTGAAGAGAAATAAGAGTTACAAAAGGACATATCCTTTATGATTCTACTTACATGAGGCAATCCAGATTACACAGGCAGAGAACAGGGCATTATCTGCAGTGCTAGTTGGAGGCACTTGATGAAGAGTTATAATTTCAGTTTTGATGAAATGATTATAAAGAATTATGATGGTTTTGATTGCACAGCAGAATGAATTATCTAATTCCAGTGATTTGCGCTCTTCAATGATTAAGAAGATAAATTATTTTAACTGTATTTTGCCACAATTTAATACACATGAAGGACTGATTTCATGAACGGTGCAGGTGCATCTGCCCTATAGTTTATGAGATGCATGTATCCCAAGGCAGCTATAAATGAAGTCCAGCACGCTTGTGGAGAAGAACTTGTCACAGTGTCAAAAGGTTGGATACATGTATATGAGATGAGGGCCTAAGAAATACATTACTCTATTATATTCCATCTTTGTGGCTAATTGATTATTTCCAAATCTAATTTTCAGAGGAAATAAAACACATTTCCAGTTCAGAGTATAGGTTCAGTGTTTCATACACTTAATTCTATGATGCAGTCTATCAACTGCTATATAGAAAGTTCTTAAAATTTGGTGCCATGAAAGCAATTACTTTCACAGCATTTCTCCCCTACATGATGTTTGGGACCAAAAGTCAATCGATAATTCTGCTGAGACAACTCCACTCTCAAGGTAAAACAGAAGAATAAGTCTCTTGGCAAAAAAAAAATAAATAAATAAAACACCATGGTTCCTAAATCTTAAAGCCCTCCCAGTGTTTAATAATGCAATCTAATGAAAGAAACTGATAATGAAGTTGCCCAAGATATTAACAAATCGCATAATTTTCCCTTCTCTATCTGCTGCCATCAGTCTCCTGAAGGAAAGCAGGCAGCAGTGCTCCTCAGGATAGAGGATGTACACTGAGTTAGGCATGCCAACATGGTAGATTTACCTTTGCTGGGAAGGAAACTTCACTCTGAAAGCCACATAGCAGCACATGTGTGCATCCATTTCTGGGATTTACTGGTTCTCTGTGTAAGGCAATACTAGAAATTCCTTCTTGCTAACAATATAGTTAAAGACATGAGCCAGTTCTTAAGATTACACTGCTTGGAGGTCTAAAGCTCTAGGCTCCAACTCCCAAAGTATTCAAAAGCTAATAACAAATTATATTTTTACAAAGCACTTCTAAATCAACTCAATTTTCTATGTACATGGCATCCATAGCTTTATGAGTGTCTCTGCCCATAAAAACAATAACATTCAAATTATGAAGCCGTTGAAAGAGAGAATGGTACCATGCTGGTTTCTGTACTCACCTCCCAGATCAAACTGCCAATTACCTACAGCTGTCTCCCAGCACTTTGGGGTTCAGAGGGAAAACTTCCCCATGCATGCGTGTGGCTAAGCAAATATTTATCTGTTGCCCTTTCTCTTTTTAATTGCAGCTGCTCATTCCCCATAAGTGTTTTTTTTTTAAGTGAATAGCAGGGAGGCTGTAGGAATGGTGTGTGCTGAACTCAAAAGTGTAACAATTAAAAATGGGAAGTGTTCGCAGCATTTAATAATGACATTCTAATGAAAGACACTGATGATGAGGTTGTCCACAATATTGTTTGGTTATCATTAACAAATCATATTATCTTTTTCCTCGCTCTGTAGCAATCAGTCTCCCAAAGCAAACTATGTGGTAAATTCTTTTGACAGAAGGCAATTCCTCCATTTCCCCCTTAACTCCATAATGGAAACCTAATGAATACCAGAGGTTTCTGTGAAGAGCACAATAATCATCTATTGTATTACTGATTGAAAAGAGCTTGCTGCATATTCAGACAGATATAAAGAACCTGATTTCCAAACAAATAGTTTTGATAGGATAGGCAGATTCAGGACAAAGCTAAATTGTATTTAATTATGCTACTTTGCGGGGCTCTTATGATGGTTTTCCACATGTCAAGTAATATCTTTCGTATCTTTAAGGAGTATTCTGATATGTAGAGCATATTTCTCAATTAGTTACATCCATTTTAATTCCATTCCTGTGTATCTGTACTCCGGGAAGAATGGCATAATAGTTGCCTCGGGAGTCAAAATATTGTCCTAAATAAAGATTTTAGGACTAACATTTGAGACATTTGTGCCTGTGGGGACTTCAGCTTTCTAAAAATAATTTGGATTTTCTAAAAAGATGAAGCCATTTTTGATTTCATGTGTCTCAACTGTCTACAAGCTTAAGCTTAGTTTTGCAAAGAAACATGTACAGCACCGTAAGAAATGTGTTGTTTCTAGTGTATCCTTTTTGACACCTCAAGTACTGAACATCTTGCAGTAGTGAGGGCTTGAGGACACTATCTTAACACTTCTACATATAGCTCATACTTTGTGCTTTCTCTAGCTCTCCAGTGTTAACTGAGAAATATATGGACACATCTGAAATGTTTTTACTCAGAACAAAAGCACAATGATTGGTAATATTAGATTTAAAATACACAGTGGGAAACTACTGATTCATGGGGGAAAATCTTGGCTTTGTTACATTCTCTCTCTCTCTCTCTCTCTCTCTCTCTCTCCTTCTCTCTCCCTCTGTGTGTGTATGTGTGTGTGTGTGTGTGTGTGTGTGTGTGTGTGTGTGTGTGTTTATTGCTTAGTGGGATCATAGTATAATTTCCTTACTTTTCTACTTTTTGGTATTTTTCCATTTTATCAGTCCTCTATTCCAATTTCTATGCTTGGTTAAAATATATTTTTCATCCTTATACTGCCTTTTCCCCCAAATAAGTAGTGAATTTAAGAAGGCAAGTATGTCAAAACAAAAACAAAAACAGAATAGTACAAGTGACCCAAGAGAAGAACTTTGTGACAGGTGAATGGGTCTCAGAACCTTATCAATTTGTTTAATTTCAAAGTGATTGCTGTTTAGCTTTGCTAATGTTATAGTTAATCAAGATAACATGCAAGTTTAGTTACTTTTGTTTTCCCCAATGGCATCTCTTTTTTGATTATCCTTATTTGATGCTACAACTGATGAGTCAAGTAATAGACTCTATACAGAAAATACTGTAATTTTTTTCTCCAGAATCCTCTCCTCTAGATTGCCTTAGTAAGTGTGCATGCTGATAGGAAAATGGCATACCAGAAGAAATGTAGTCAAACCTTTAAATTATATTTAAAATTATATTATATTTTATATATTATATATGGTATAAATTATTAAAAAAAAACAAGTTTAGAGCCAGGTATGGTAGTGCTGACCTTTCATCCTAGCATATGCAAGCATATTTCTGAGGGTTTGAGGCCAGGTTGGTCTAATGAGTGAGTGCCAGTCCTGTTAGGTCTAATCAGAAAAACCCTGTCTTTAAAAACAAATAAAGAAAGAAATAAAGAAATAAAAGGAAGCTAAGCAATTCAAAATAAGTTCTCTTGTGTTGGTGTTGGACTTCTAAGTTAAGAAAGTTCACTGCAAAATGCATGAATTATCATGGGTAAAAAAGCATTGTTAAAAATGTGACTAAATACTGGATTAGAACTAGGATTAGGGTTCGGGATCCAAGGGAAGAGAGCAGTCTCCTTATTTAATACGAGAAATAGTCATGATTAATAAGAATGGAGCTCAATCAACCACGTACCAATTGTCAAAAACATTGTATCTTGAATAAAATATGTAATAACACACTGCACACATGTGAAAAAATTACTAGTGATTGAGACAGCATACTCTGGCAGAGTGTGACAATTCAAATAATGGTGATTTATCATTCTTTAACTATCATAATGTAAAAAATTTATAAAGAAATAGCAAATATTTGCAGATGTCCAACAAAATGAGTAATTACATATTTCCTGGTGTGGAATTTTTTTCGACTTTTGTAAATATAATTACTAAAATAGTATTCATAACAAACGTAATTTTCTTTAATTATGCTTTTCTTAAAACTACCTTTAAGAATTTATTCTAGGGCTAGGGAGATGGGCCAGTGGTTAAGAGCACTGACTGCTCTTCCAGAAACCCAGGCTCAAATCCTAGCACCCATGTGGCAGATCACAACTGTCTGTAACTCCAGTTCCAGGTGCTCCAACACCCTCATATGGACATATATATAGGCCAGAATACAATGTATGTGAAATAAAAATAAACATTTTTTAAAGAAAAAAATTATTCGATAGGTTTTCCCAAGCACTTACAAAATTCTGAAATGTTCATTTCAACTTCTATTAGTTAAAAGGTCCAAATAATTTAAATATTAAAACAGCCCATTGATTAAATACTATGCATTGTGAACAATTTTATGTTTCTGGAAATTTAGTAGCATTTTAAATAAGGAAAATGTAAAATGAAAGTGTGCCCATATCTTGCAAGTATGTCTTCTGTCATATTTTTTTTGTAGGAAAGAAGCTATCTTGAACTAAGAACAGGTTAAATGTGCTTATTCAATATTTGTTTCATATAAACACCATTTCAAAGGCACCATGGTGTAATAAAGTGACCATTCATTAAATGGCAATCTTGTTAGTCAACAACCCAGGCTGGACTCTGATTGGCGGACCTCTCGCTGACTTCTCTGTGGACATTCATGTAGCTGCAGGCAGGGAAGAGATTTATGTGAAAATGTTGTAAGAGGGTATTTTGTGCATTTAGATGCCAGCTGTGAGTAGGTCACATCTGCCATGTCAGGGTGATGGAGTAACCTGGGAAAGCTTTGTTTACCTTGCAGTTTGGCCTGGGCGTGTAGACTGAAGAGTAGTTTCAGACTTTATTCGATCAACAGGCTTCAGTGAATGATCGATCACTCAGAATTTTTCCTTGCATCATATTTGTTATTGTTCCATTGGCCAATATATGTGGCCAATCTCAGAGTCAACAGACAAAGCTAATGAATCCTGACTGCTTCAATTATCATTACCTACTGGTTTTTTGCTTGGGTGCAATAATTTGTTTATCCATAGTCACTAAAGTTTGTTTCTGTGAACAATGTTACTATGAATACTTTGGTATATTACTTGTTCATAGGTACCAGGTAAAATATATATATATATTATGGAAAAAGATAATCTTTGAGGAAATATAGGAATGACAACTGTATAAGCTAACACCATCTTTTCAAATAAATTTCTTCTGTGTGTTTATAATCCTTGCACTGGGTGCAGGGGTGAGGATGAAGTAAAAGAGGAGTACCTGGAGATTGTTAGACAAATTGACTGGCCTAACCAGCAAGATCCAGGTTCAGTAAAAATCTGCATCTTAATTTTTATTTTATTTTTTTGGAAAACAGTAGAAATACCCGATATCAAACACTAACCTTGACAAATATGTATATAAATATGTGTGCATGAATTCACCTTGGGCACATACCAAACACATTTAAAATTTTCTTCCAATTATATTCCTTCTGACAAAGGGAAAGACAGACCACTGAAACACGTCATGAAAGCTTATTCACTTTTCGCTATTAAAAAAAATTAATCTTAATCAAGTCAACCCCAATCCAGCAAGATAATTATGGTAAGTATTCACTTATATGTGGATATTAGCCATTAAATAATGATAACCAACTTACAGTTCATAGACAAGGAGAGGTTTGTTATGGAGGAAGGGACGGGGGAGGACACATGGATCCCCTCGGAAGGGGAAATAGAATGTATTTTATTCATAGACTGGGGGCAGTTTTGCAGTTTGGGATGAGGATGAGAGGCACAGATGGTGGGGAAAGGAAACATAGGGTCAAAGAATGGAATCCAGAGAAAGATAGCTAGAACTGAAGGACATTTGAACAATGGAATGGAAACCAAGAGTTGTGGAAAATCCCCCAAAATAGAAAGAGCATCCCTAAAGAGGTTTCCTAATGATGGGGGTGATGAAGTCCCAGCTGGCTATCTCTTGTCCTTCAGTAATGGGACTGGGTTGCATTCAATAGATTTGCTACCCTGCCAATGGATTCCCATGGAAATTCACCCCTGAAAACCAGGCTGTTTCTCAGACAATGGGTTTGCTCTCTATAAACCGACTGTGAGGACCCATCATCAAGGATAACACCCATGCAACTCATCAAATAAGGAGAAGCTGAGCTGGGGCCTTAATGGAACATGCACCCTCACATTTGAATCTCTTTATTGTGGGAAGTCCTACTCTATATCCTTCCTGTAAGATAGGCTAATGCCATGGGGCATAGAACTTGTGGGAATAGCCAAGCAATGTCTGATTTGACGAAAGCCTAATCCATGACATGAAATGCATACCTGACATTGTTTGAGACACCAAGAAACAGAGAATATAAAACCACTCTTAAAGTCAGGCCCAATGGCCAACAGATAACCAACACAAAATAAACCCAGTGTTTTGTCAGGGCTTTTTGTTTTTTCACCCTAAATGTCCTTAGCATATATATATATATATATATATATATATATATATATATATATATATATATATATAGGCTTCCAGTATTTTTGTTTGTTTCTTTGTTTGTTTCTATGGGATTCCTGGGTATACAAGAGTGTGTGTCTCTGCACACTTGTTTCTTGTGCTTTTTCTTTGGTTCTTTTTCTTCTTTTCTGTTTCTTTTGTCTTATTCCAGTTTGATTGTTTGGGGGTTTAACTTATTTTAATTTATTGTTACTTTTTTGATGCCTATTTATTTTCTAATGAGAGACTGAAACAGGGTAAGGTGCATCCCAGAGGAATTGGAACAGGGGAAACCAAATCACAATATATTGTATCAAAAAAATCTATTCTCAATTAGATGAAAATAGAAAGAAAACAAAGAATGGTTCACATGTGTCTGCTAATTTACCTTAACAAATACCCAAAATTATTTTTCAAAAATATCTATCAACAATTACTGCTTTTGAAAATTTTTCTCATTATTTCACTTGAAAATATTCACCTTGGTTTAATGTAGACACAGGAAAAAGAATTAAATATAAACATATGTGCCTACATTGTATCATTTGCTACATTCATGTTTATCATCAATTTGACAAATCTATTCATATGAAGTTTATATATGCAGCTTGGAAACTTTTCTACTGTGAAAATTCATCCTATTTATGTATTTTCTATAAATATGTGCTCTATTTAGATATAGATATATATCCAAATTTATGCATATGTCCTGAAATGACATTAGCATACGATTTTGTGTCAAGGATATATTGACAGTATTGGTTAACAGAAGAAAAAGTCACAAAATTTTAAATCAAGATTAATATGTGAGCAGCTGAGCAGTGGCTAGAATTAACCCCAGTCTGAAATATTCAAAAGAAAAACTTAGACTACATTTGTTGATTTGTTAGAGTAAGTAATCAATTAATATACAAGCACATATAAATAATTCATTTACAAATATACTCTTCAGAAACTTTGAGAGATATATAGATATGGAGTATGCATAATTATTTTGGAGACACACATTATATGGGTAAATATGAAAGAGGAATGAATACCAAGTGAGACAGCATAGTTTACAAAGAAGGAAGAAGGGAAATAATTAGGAAGTAATGTATGATATTAAAGTGTTATAATAGGTATGATTTTATTCAGGTATGTAATTATAAAAGGTACTGATATATATGTATATATATTTAATATATATTTTATTATATGAATATTTAATTGGCACAATAATTCATACCATTATTTGTTTTTCTAAAAATAAACTTTTCCCTTCCAGTGGAAACATTTCACTTTCAAAAGCTCTTTTACAACATATTGATCCTTTCCATTAAATGAGATCCAGATCTACCCTTTACTATTGATTTTAGCATACAACCTTTCCCCTGAAGGTTTTGGGCTAACTTTGTATAAGAAAATTGTTCAATCATTAAAATAGTTTAAATACCACAGACAGTAGCTTTTGTTGTTTATAGCTGCACATGGTAATCAAAAAATGCCTCGACTCTAAATCCCAAGAGCTGGGCAAGCTGATTTTCAGAGAAACTGGTCAGCAGAGAAAATTGAAATCATCCAACAGGAACTCCTTTAAATTGCTCCCTCAAAACACAGAACTTACATACTTATATATGTCAGCACTCACTGTCCTTTTTCCTCTTATTATATTAATAGAGATGTCATCTTCTAATCAGAGTTCTTTAATTTATAACATGCAAGTTATTCATTCTGTATTGTGCAATGCTTAAGTTATTAATTATTACTTCAGTTTTTTTATTAATCAGTTTCTTATCTTGATATTTCTACAGCATTTGAAACGTTGATGCTGTGCAGCTAGTTTCTCTAAATTGAAGTATTTTCTCCTAGATGGAAGAGAAAAGCTCATTATGTAGGACATAAGGAAATACTCTAAAGCCAGCAAGTCTCAAGAAGTTCCTGAAATTTATAAGAACCATAAGGTATCCCAAGAAGATACACAAGCAGTAACAATTGCCAGAAAGAGTATTTTCTGACTAGCTGAGATATGCGCAAATTATAAGAGAATTCCAGATATCCAGTTTCCTCACTTGTTTTCTATAACAGAATGGTGTGAGAAGTCCTTCTGTATATGCGTTATTTTTATTGGTTAATTAATAAAGCTGTTTTGACCAGTGACTTGGCAGAATAGAGCTAGATGGAAAAACGAAGTTGAATGCTGGGAGAATGGAAGCAGAGCCAATGAGACGCCATGTAGCTGCCCACAGGGGGCAGATGCCTCCGATGGAGCCTGCCAAAACTTTGCAGGAAGGCCACGACCTCGTGGTGATGCACAGGTTAATGGAGTTGGGTTTAGGATATAAGAGCTATCTAGAAATACACTTAAGCTACTGGCCAAATAGTATTGCATATAACATAGTTTCTGTGTGATTATTTTCAGGTTGGGGCAACCGGGAATGAACATCTTCCCACCAACAGTGGAATGGATGTTTTGGTGTTGTAACTGCTTTGAGGTCATCCATGAAACTGTAAGTAGATCTCCACTTAAGTCTTTTTGAGTCCAGTGCTAAGATTCATACATTTTTGATGACTGTCTGTTTTACTTTTCATACTGTTCTAATGTGTAGCAAAGCTGAGAACATGTGTCATTGCCTATCACAGTATCTGAAGCAGAAAATCTAGTAATGCTCATGTGTATTATGCTTCCTGAATTAGAAATACAATAATTTCTTTTTTATCTGAGACTTTCATAGTCAAGAAATAAAAGATATTAATTTGTATTTTCCCAGAATATGAATCTGCATATAAAGGAAGTAAGTTATCAATTTCAATTGCTTCAGAGCTGTCATCTGACATTTAAGATGCCAAGGCTTCCAGGCCAAGTCTTCAAGACATCTCTGGATCCTCTCATGTCCAAGATTCCTATGCAATATGTCCACCAAATGTGCTCAAAACTCAGTATCAATTGAACTTCATAAAACTGTACATTAATTTATCACTAGCTCTGTATCATCAACCCTTCTCATTCTTATTTGTCTTCTGTGAGTAAAGACACTCCTGCCTTTAAATGCAGAGAAATTCTTCGGCACGATACCCATTCTGCACTTAGTATTTCCTAAACGCCTAACCATGCTTGATAAGCATTATTAGTAAATGAAAGCATACTTGTCAATGGCCTGACAAGAGGCAGAAATCATTACTTAAAATGTTTCTATCATCTTCAGGGACCAGAAGTTAATACTAAATATGAGTGAATCATGAGACTTAAGTTCAGGGAAAGTTCATTCAGAGCAATAGTTTTGCAAAGGCTTCTTACTGGATAAATTAAATTTTCACCAGGGCTACTGATTTCCACAGAGGCACTCTTATAGCTTAAAAGGACATTTCTGTATTTTTGCACCCATAAAATTTTCATAGCATAGTTATTGATAGAGATTGAAATGTTGTTTTTCCAAGGGCTATTGACATTATTCATATCTGCTGCAATTTAATTATGCCTTCCACACTAAAATAAACAGATAACATGTAAAACAGTAAGCACAAAACCAAAAATACCACTAAAGCAATATATCCTCTTTTTATATACCAAAAGAAAATCTATAATATTTTAAATACTAATATCTATGGACTAGATCTTCCTTATCAAAACTAGTAAATAAAAACACAAATTTGGGGTTACATGGATTATTTTACATTTTACCCTACATAATTTTGTTATTTTTCAGTTTCTCCTAATTCACATTGACCTTTGCTCCAGTGTGTATGGGTGTGCTTGTTATAGTTTATCACTAAGAGCTGTCAAGTAGATATAAAAATTGACAAGCCGGTTGGTCTACTTTTTCCATGGACTTAAAATCTTGTAATAAATTCCAGGTTACTAGATAGCTTTAAAATAATGGTTTAAGGCTGGGCGGTGGTGGCACACACCTTTAATCCCAGCACTTGAGAGGCAGAGGCAGGCGGATCTTTGGGAGTTCGAGGTCAGCTTGGTCTACAAGAGCTAGTTCCGGGACAGGCTCCAAAGCTACAGAGAAACCTTGTGTCGAAAAACCATAAGGTTAGGAATTGTTCAAGAGGAGGAAATTGGATTGGAAACAAACATGGAAATTGTCATTGTTTATTTTGATGAAGTTATTTCTTCGATTATCTTTTGAGATTTGATGGAGACTTAATTGGAGCAGGCTAAATCTCTTTACCTACTCCTGACTGTTATTCTTATACTGAAAACCAGAAATATATTGACCAAATAGTTGAGAAGGAATAATTTATGTGGTTTTTGGTCTTGCTGAAACCAATAACATGTTAAAATGGAAAATATCCCATTAAGTAGCATCTGTTTAATTATGACTTTCTCTAAACTTATTGTTTCTTGTCAAATCAAAGAGTCATGGGGATGGAGAGATGGCTCAGTGCCTAATAACATTTGCTACTCTTGAAGAACAGCTGCGTTTTATTCCTAGCACCTGTGTTGGGCAACTCACCATTCCCTTGTAGCTGCAGTTTCATGGAATCGAATCTCCCACTTCTGGCCTCTGTGGACACCCACGCACATGCAAGCACACACAGTTAGATACAAACAAATTGATAATAAATAAAAGAAATATTTTTAAAAGAGGCAAAGGCATTTTAAATTGTGGAAAAAATAAATAGTCGTTACAATCCTGCAGGTTAAAGAAGATGCTATGTTTGACTTAAAAGAAAGAAAAAGAAAAGAAAAAAGGGAAAGAAGGAAGGCAGGGAGGAAGGAAGGAAGGAAGGAAGGAAGGAAGGAAGGAAGGAAGGAAGGAAGGAAGGAAGGAAGGAAGGAAGAAAAAAGAAAGAAAGAGGAAGGAAAGGAGGGAGAGAAAGAGAGGGAGAGAGGAAGGGAGGGAGGAAGGAATTCCAAATGTAAAAGAATAGAAGGAAAGGAAGAGAGAGGAAATGAGCAATGGAAAGACGATATCACTGTAAAGGTCTTTAATCTGCAGAATGCTTAGAGCTGTGTGATGGGGAATGAGTGGATGACCACGTCAGGTCAGTGTTCAAAGACTCGGCATCATGACCTTGTTCAGATGTGAACAAAATAAAAGGAGACCCATGCTAAGGACAAGAGATCAATCTAGGCAAGGAAATACTAACAATATTATTATTCAAGACATTTCATGTGTTTTTAAAGAAAAAGAGAACATTAGCCAAAAAAATTATTCAAAATATAGTGCTTAAAATCACATTTCAATAATTGAAGAATATGCAATATGATATTTTATATTTATAAAGGAAAGGACATATAGCCACAGAATTCATAGTAATTTTGGAATAGAATTATGTACAGGGGTTATGATAATTATTATTTGTATTCATGTCCTTTTTACAATGCATCTTTACTATCTTGAAAGACATAATTGGTACTGAAAAAAGTCACACACTTTAAACACCGTTGGGATCTGCACCTTCATACCAGCTTCCATTCCCTCATGGCCTTAATTTTGAAATGGAAAGCTGCTCCTTGGCAATGCTCTGTTTCTATTTTTTGTCATTGTTTTTTATTCTCCAATTTGAGGTAAGATGGACTAAATTAGAATGGCGAGAGTGAGAGAAATGGATAGGCTCTAATCTCAGTAACCATTCAACAGCTATCTGTTCCTGACCATATTAAGCTTCCTAGAAATTGGTCACACTATAAAATTAACACCAGTGACTCAGAAAAAAGATGAGGTAGGAGTTTCCCAGCAGCTGTTAAAAGGCCATGTCCCCTAAGTGTGATATGAGGCTTCTCAAAGCTCGCAAATGACAGTCATTAAGCACTCACATCAGATGTTCTAATAGGTACCTCTAGTTTTCAGAATCAGAGCAAATCTACAGTTACTGGGAACCCAAAAGCACAGGCTGATTTATGTTAAAACTAGCATAGTTTGTATAGAAACTCCCCAGTCTTTGTGCCTCCTCCAGAAAGATCACAGAAGTTTGCCTCTCTGCTCTCCCTTCAGAGTCAGACATTGGACCTCCCTGCTCTGCTCACACAAGCATCAGATTCTTGGTATTTATGTTTACAGAACCTGACAAAAGTGTAGAGTAGCATCTGCCGCAATAGAGACAGCATCTTTTCTCTAGACATGAGCCATTGTTTGATTCTGGCAGAATTCCTCAGAACAAAGTTTGTCACTGCTTTCTTGAGCTTTACCCATGCTTACAATGTGAACGAATCTGAGAACTTGTGAGCCTAAAAACCGAAAAGATTTGTGTCTGTATTTCTCTGTTCATCTTCATTAGATTTTGGTGGTCTGCTTCTGTGTGCCCTTTTAATGTGTTCACTCCTAATGTTTCTGCACATTGTTCTACTGTCCTGATTTCATGAGTATATCTACATTCTTACTACCTTGCTAGAACCACACAGTCACCCTTGGTTTCCTAAGGGAAGTAAAAACAAGTAAGTCCCTTGAGGATCTTGATCTTGATTGCACAAGGAGATATAACTTTTTGACCTGTTTTAAGGTCAAATGCCTATAGAATATGAGCACACCTTATGAATATATTTTTCTTAGCCTGGCCCCTGAAATGTTCAGAGATGTTTGTAGTGGGTTTTTTTTGTTTCATTTTTTACATTTCCTCTTAAGATATGTGGCTAAATGTGAATTTTTCTATAACTGGATAGTAAATATGGCAGAGTCTGGCTCCTAAGCCCTGCTCCAAAGGATTCAGTTTAGGAGAGACTCCAAATCTCAGATTAAAAGAAGGTGGTGAGTCTTATCAGGGTGCATTATATGAAATTCCCAAATAATCAATAAAATATTACCATGGAAGTAAGAAGCAGCTGAAAAGTAAACTCTTAAGATTAAAGTGTTAAGTTAGAATTTAAAGCGAATTTCAGATAGCTGCTCTCACTCCACAAATATTGTGAGCCTAAGAAATCTTATAAACGTGGCTGGGATATAGTAAGGAGAGGAGGATCATCCCGAGTGAATGGAAGAATATTCTGCATTAATCAGTATTCAGCCTTTTATGCACTGACTATGCAGTCGAGCTTGAAAAATGAAAAGATCGAGTCACAGTTCCAATGTCCAGCCCCGTTTAGCCTTCTGATCTCCACAATTATCACACCAGGGACTGCATCCATCCCATCTCTAGCCTTTTTGCTCAAGACCTTGCACTTTCAGATAGCTGGTCCATTAGAAACTATTACTTACAAGGTGTTAAAATTAGCTTAGAAGGTAATCTTAGCCAGGAGGTATTTGCATTTTAATGAATGAAGCTTAGTGATTGAGAGGCCTTTGAGAGGGAGAAAGTGTGTGTGGGAGGGGAAGGACCGAAGTTCTAATTTTCTAATTAAGAGCAAGAAACCTTTGGGTATAAGACTAATTACAACAATTATATGTTGAGAACTAAGTATGCAACAGGTTCTGAACCAACCACTTCTCATTTATTATTTTAAGGTCATATTATGCCCAGGAGACAGGAACAATTAAAATTAATTTTCTTAGTGAAGAAACTAAGACTGAGTTCTCATGTTAGAGAGTTATTTCCCAGTGGTTTAAAATAAAATAGATCAGTAATAGATATAGATATATGATTGACAGATGATAGACAGCTAGATGATAAATAGATAATGATGAAGAAAATATATATATATAAATGATACAGAGATAGATGATAGATAGATAGATACAGACAGAAAGAAAGAAAGAAGGAAAGAAAGAAAGAAAGAAAGAAAGAAAGAAAAAAGAAAGAAAGATGATAGTTGATGATAAATAGGTAGTAGGTGACCAGTAGACAGATGATATATAGATTTATGGTATTTTTATTTTCTTTTTACCTCCAGAATTCGCTAGCAATTCTATATTGGCCATCAGCAGAATAGAAGGGTTCTAGAGAGAAGATTTTAGAAAAATAGATTGCTTAGAAGTATAATATTGAATTTAACAAAATAATGGATGATCCTTAGACTTTCTGTTCCCTCAGAGTTCCACTGAGGAGCCCCTTCCAAAAACTATGTCTAATCAGTAATGTGCCTATCACCTTTAATGAATTGTAAGACATTAAGAATGTCTACAATGAACCTACATATATGTGGCCAAACCATGTCCTGTGATTCCTAACAACTCTATCTTCAGTGTGTGCCAGGGATTTTATGACAAGCATTAAATAAAAATAAAACTCAAGCAATTTTACAAGGGATATGGAAAGATATCCGTGGTCTTTCCCTCTTGCTTCCTAGCTCATAAGCTAAATCACATGAACACAGAATACTATCACAGATACAGTGTTCAGTATTTGACAATCAGCAGCAAAGATGGTGACCATGCTTTACAGCATAAGGATGACTGGGTTTAGAAACCCTTGGCCGTTTCAAATGTGGGGGTAGACTGAGAAAGAGCCCCTGCAAGAAGATACATACCATGGCCAAAGAAGATTCTAGAAACAGAAAACAGAGCAAGAGTGGGGAAAGTCAGAAATGTTTATCTCAGAGCACACGATCTACAGGAAATCTTAAGGAGCATCTGTCTAGTTTTCTATTTCTCTTTTTACTGTTTAGTGCATCCGACTGAAGCACACAATAGTAGGACTCATCTGCTCCTAATTCTGCTCCCACTACTTGCAACTTGAAGACTAACTGGTTTCAACAGGTAGGGAAGAGAAAAGCAATTTTTTTTATCAGTGCCAAATTGCTAACCCAGAAGGCATACATACAAGGAGCATTATGTATATTCAACAGGTTACATTTAGAAATATTTATGTATATAAAATGTGTATACACATTCATGGAAAAAAAGAAGAATTTGTAGGGGAGCATGATGGGCATTTGGGAGGGTTTTCAGGGCGGATAGGAAAGGGAGAAATGTTATTAATTTTTAATCTCAAAAATAAACAACAAAAAGAAAAGCCAGTGACAATGATATGATTAAGTACATTAATTAATGGAGATTATTTAATCTATTTGCACATATTAAATATATATTATATATATATATATATGCATGCAAGGGGAGACAAAGAAAACTACTCTACATTTCTCTTGTATCAAAAACAGAGTGATGCTAACCAACATGAGTAGAAAGCATTGTCAGTAAGCAAAGTGTGCTAGGTATTCTAATATCTGAGAAGAAATGACACCTGTACTCTATGATTGTAAAGCTTATAAGCTTACCTATTGTGAATACTTATAACTGCATCACATTAGTTCATACAATAGCCTAAAGAACTCTGAAAAATCTGTCATTTAACATTCCCTTGGCCACAGGAATTACCAAGAACTTTAACAGCACAAACTACAATAGCAAGCAAAATATACCAAATTAGAATGTCACAGTCTCACTATTTGCTCAGTTCTACTTAGAATATGATTAGTAGCCAGGAGCCCTTTCTCATAAGTGTGTCACCCTCTTGTAACTTTTTAAATTGCTCATGTCACCGGAACTTAGAAATAAGGTTCTTAATGCAGAGCTTTAATACACTTAATAATTGGATTTACCTTTTCTAAGGAAAAGTTAAAAATACCTCCACAAATGTAACTACAGTCCATTAAAATAGAATGTTGAAAGGAAAATGGCAAGTAATCTTTGCAAAATATCTGGAATGGTCCGTGAATAGGTCAAATCATAGAAAGATGAAAACCTGTGAGCTGGTCCAACTTATAGAATATCTCTGAAGCTACCCAAAGTCTTTCATCTGGCCGTGGCTCCTGTGTATGTTTACAGCGGAAGAAACCACTGTGTGAAGGGTTAGAAAAATCCCGGCAACACAGCTGTTTCAGAAGCTACTGTAAACTGCAGCTACGTCAATCTTATCTAAGGAACGTCAGATGTTCTTCAAAGACTCTGAATCAATGTTGATATATAATGTTCATCCCCGAAACTGAGAACTTTGATGAGGTTGACGAATTCCAACAAAGGAATTGTGATTGTGAATCAGTGTGTAAAACAAAAGGAAAAAAAAATACAATCAGTGAAGTTTTGAGCTGCGGAAGGGTCATTTTTACTGGACATTTCTTTGGTAGTGTCTCCTCATCGTTATAAAATATGTTAAACAGTCAAACTTTCCGTGTACATGAAACAGCTTTCAGATGTTTCATATCAAAATATAAACAGCAAAACTGCAGTATTATTACATTGTCATGAAGTCTACTTTAAGTGACTTTGCATCTGTTTTTTTAATTTTTGAATAATGTGAGCACATTTGAGGGTAAAGTATTTCTTCAAGTGCCTTGAGATCCTATCATCATTACATTTATTAGCAATCATTGTTTTTCATAATGACATTTTTACAGTGATGTCTGAAAAATATACAAAGTACAAAGAAGAAAAACACATCCTCAGAAAAGTAACAATAAGCCAAATTGAGAAAATCTAGCTGCAAAAAAGAAATCATCGTATCCAATTGTGTCACATTTCCAGCTAATAAACAAAGGTTCAAAGAAATGTAAATCACCGGGTTTTCCTAGCACACTGAAGAATGCCAGCAATGTATATATTTATATCAACCCTCTCCCTCTTATCCTGGTTGTCATTCGTCGAGGATACATTTTCTTTCTTTCTTTAATTTATTTTGTGAAATTTTGAAACCTAGATATATTTCAATGCCTTTATTATAAAGTATGAGTGATAACTTCTTAAAAATTGGAACTTGAAGGAACCCAGCTACTCATTTCAATGTTCAATATGGTTTTAATTATAATTCCTTGTCACATTTGATGTTAAATGATAGATTTTAATGATTCAAATAAATATAAAGAAATCATGATTATCTCATTATTAGTTGAATTCTAGCCTTTTAAGATATCTTTTGATATAAAATATGCATGTATAAATTCATTCTAGATTATTATAGATGCCCAAAATATTGCATTACCGGATGAGTTGCACAACAAATTAAAGCTTTCACCCTAAGTCCTGTTTCATATTGTGATTAAAATGTGAAAGGGTTCCTATATTCTTCATTTCTAAACAGTGATGTTCACATTGCATATATATCTTTGCTTTTCTTTGTTAGATCATCCAAAATAATCTAAAACCAGAAGGGAAAAACAAATGTAAGAGAATAGTCTGCTTGCTTTAGGGATTCAAGTCAACCATGGTAGATATGTCAAGATTAGTCAGACTATAATATTATATAAATACAGTATAGAATCTCTCTACATAGATTCATTTTCATCTACAGAACATGTGTTTCATCAATAGAATGTTGGCATAGATGACCTTATTAAAAATATGAAAATATGTTTTGGTTTCTTTGGTGACTATATTATTTTATATGAAATGTTAATTTTTAAACTTTTGCTGCATTTACTATAATCCAAATAACCACAGAAGCTGCATACCTAGGAAGGGTTTGGAGAAGGAAGGGATCATGGAGAGACAAAGGATAACTTTAGTAGAAGGATTAAATGGGGATAGGATGGAGAATGGGGTAAAGGAGAGGATGTGGGGAGGAACAACTGACACTAAAGATTTTATAAGCCCTATGGAAACCCACTAGTACAGAAGCTTTCTAAAATCTGTACACATATAAAAAGAATCCAAATGGAGTCCCACGTGATGATTATCCTCCGTTGTCAACTTGACTAAAACTGGAAGTAGCCAAAACCCAAATGTCAGGGAATACTTGTGAGGGGTTTCTTTTTCCTTAATTAAATCATTTTAAGTGGTAAAACCCACTTCTAACCTGGATCGTTAAGGTAGGAAGACACACCTTTAATCCAGATCTTTAGTTCTTACTTTAATCTGGGCCATCCCTTTTGCTGGCAGCCTATATTAAGGACATGAAAGAAGGAAGCTTGCCTTTTCTTTGCCTGCTTGCTCTCCCTCACGTTAGCCAGCAAGTCCTTTTCTTCACTGGTATTAGAGCCTACTTCTTTGGAACCCTGGTATATACTGAAGACCAGCTGAGACACTCACCCTCATGGATTGAACAACTATCAATTCCTGGAACTTTCTTTAATAGACAGGCATTGTTCAACTAGCTATAGCACAGCATGTAAATTATTCTAACAAATCTCTCTCTCTCTCTCTCTCTCTCTCTCTCTCTCTCTCTCTCTCTCTCTCTCTCTCCTCAAATCATTAATATATATATATATATACACACACTGTTCCTCTAGAGAATCTTGATATATCACATAGTTATTGAGACAATTTCCAACTAAACTTTTTATGCTATGAACTAAAACCCAAGTGTCAAAAAGAGTACTTGTGAGACATTGTGTCCGCCGCCCAGCCTTAACCCCCAAAATAATCACAAAATTTGTATTAATTAAATTACTTCCTGGCCCATTATCTCTAGCCTCTTATTGGCTAACTCTCACATCTTTATTTAACCCATTTCTAATAATGTGTATTGCCACTTGACTGTGGCTTACCGGCATGAGTCTAACCAATGTCCTACTCAGGCAGGAGAACCATGACATCTGTCTGACTCTGCTCTTCTTCCCAGCACTCTGTTCTGTCTTCCCCACCTACCTGAGTTCCACCCTATTAACTAGGCCAAGGCAGTTTCTTTAAAAACCAATGAAAGCTAGACAAATACAAAAGGACCTCCTACACCACACATGAATCAATATTTTGATTTCCCAAACCCCACAACCTGATGTGGAAGTCATTGGTTGCACTCTGCAGCATGATTGAAAGGCCCTTTTGTTGAGTACAACATTGGCTTATGTCCTGAAACACAGAGAGGCCAGATTGATGCCCAGCTGGAAGCTTCACCCCTACTGATGAGTGTTAAAGAGGTTATTGTTTTTTACTGCCAAATAGTACTCCATTGTGTAAATGTACCATATTTTCTTGATCCATTCTTTGGCTGTGGAGCATTTAGGTTGTTTCCAGGCTCTGGCTGTTACGAATAATGCTTGCATGAAAACAGTTGATCAAATGTGGTGTGATTGTGCCTCTTTTGGATATACGTCCCATAATAATATTGCTGGATTTTGAAACAGATGGGAATTAACAAAGAGACTTACCTGGGCAATAGGCAGACTTCAGAACTCTCATCCTATGTGAGATAACTTCATCAAATTCTTTCCCCCGAGGCTCAGTATCTGTGTGGAATGGAATACAAAAAGTCTGTAAAATGCACAAGGTTATGGATAGCTCCTTGAAAACAGTGTCTCCTAGGCTCAAAAGGACTGATGGCCATATGAACTCATAGTGGCTGGACTGGCACAGGCAATGCCTTTGTAGGTTCAAGACAAACAGGAGCCAACACTGAGAAAAGGCAGTGGAAACAAGGTCCCACCTCTAACACAGAAGCCATTTGAAACTGATAGCTGCTGACAAATGGAAAATCAATTTTCTCGGTTGGAGTATCCCTGGATATGCCAACCACACTCTAGGCCAGGCCACAAGCTCAAAAGTAATTGGTCAAGACAAAACAACTCCAAGTGTTCATATGTAGAAAGAGCTTTTTTGTTTTGTTGGGGCATTTGTATTTTTATATTTTTTGCTTGTTTTTGGTTTTTAGCTCATTCTTTTTTATTTCTTCTTTTTTTTAAAAAGGGGGTTGTGTGAATAGGAAGGTAAGAAGTATCTAGAAGGAGTTGGGAGGATGAAAAACTTGATCAAAATATATTGTATGAAATCCCCTAAAATAAAATCAAACAATAAATAAATATAAAATATATGAAGGCTTATGTTGAGTTTATTTGGTAGCTCAGGAAAAAAACCTAGATCTTATAATCCTCCTGCCTCAAATCTCTATGTAGCTGTGACTACATGCCCTTGCCACCCTATTTAGTAGGTTCTCTTTAGGGACAGAACCAATTCTCTCTCTCAGGGTCCGTCTATATAATCTAAGAAGCAAAGAAGGGAGACGTGTTTCTATAGAAGATATTCTGTCTTGAAGACAGGGCTGTAGGACCACACTGAGGTCAGGTCTTCTCCACTCTGCTAACCATTTCTAGAAATGTCCAGAGGTGTGTCTCCTTAAAGTGATTAGAGTCTAGAGTTCTCATTACCACCACTCTTCCTGACTGTCATTATTTTTAAAACAATATATTGTATTGCTTTTTGAGGCTTGCAACCATGCTTACAATGTGTTTTCATCTTATTCATACATTTTCCTAAGCTCTTCCTTGGTATATATCCCTACACTCCCAACCTCTTCACAACTTCATATTCTCTTTTGATAAAAATTGACCCATGGGTCCAGTTTCTGCTATACATGTATGCATGTACGGGTCTACCTATTGGAATGTGGTTGAAGTACCCAGGACCATAACTTTAAGAGAAGTTCTACTTTCTCCCTTAGCAGCCATCAACGGCCAGTAGCCCCACAAATAACCTCTGCCCCTACCCATGCAGGAATAGCAACTGTCTTGATATCGTGAAGGTCAGCTACAGCTGCCATAAAGTCATGAGGGCAGCAGTCCTGCTACCCCCTCTGTTTCTGTCTCCCAGTGCTTCTGGAATTAAAAAAGCAAGTGACTGCAGACCATCTAAGTACTTGAAAACATTCTTTCCTTCCACTTGGACGCATTTCACAACAGAATAAAAATATTTCCATTGCCAGTATTTATTCCTTTCCTTGATGCCAGAATATAAGGGAATTTCAAAGAGAGAGAGAAACGGAGGTATTTTCAGTGGCCTGAGGTCTTTGCCTTTCTTGTTGCTCCAAGGTCTGATCTCTGCATTTAGTTATTTTATTAAACTGTTAAGAATAGTCTGCATATTAAATGGGAAGATATGGTACAATTCATTTTTCTCATGCTATAAAATCATTTGTCACCCTAGTCCATCTTTCTCACTTTGTAACATTCACTTCTGAACTATCCAATCATTGGCTTCTTTATGAACATTTCAAGAAATCGCTGGAGGTGTGTCTTCTTAGCAATTAGAGTCGAGATTCTGCATGACCTGATTCTGCAATCACCCTGCTTGCCTGTTATTATTTTTAAAAATATAATGTATTGTATTGCTTTTTGAGGCTTACATACAATGTATTAGTACTTATTTTGTAAACTTTTCCTTGATCTATTCCCCACACTCCTAACTATATATATATATATATATATGAACATATAACATTTCTTATCATTCCTATTCTGCCTTACCTGTTTTGTTTTATGCTTCACATATTTCTAGGAATTCTTTTAGTGTCTCTGAATATAATACCCCCCAAACAACTTGAAATCATACCTATTTAGATTCAAACCTAGGATTCCTAATACAGTTTCCAAATTTGGCCTAATGGTTTATGGATTGCACTAACTAGAACTAACTGTTTACTAATTAACTATTTACAAAGCCATTGGCTAAATCCTCTGGATTCTCCTAGAGATGTTTTTCCTTACCTGAGGTGGATTATCTGCTTCTGATACTTGGCAAGCAGACTTCTATGTCATCTTTATCAATCTGAATTATTGCCATTATCCCGATACTACAACCCCACTATTCTTACTTTGTTTCTTCAGTTTTGACTCTGAAATATCTTGTCTTCAAATTTATTTTACTAGCAGTAGAAATTTGGGAGGTGTGTGATATATGTGTATTGAAAAGAAACAATGTTTTTAGTGCCTGGCCCTATAAACCCTTTCTTTTCAAGACAGGGTTTTTCTATAGCTTTGTGATCTGTCCTGGTACTAGCTCTTGTGGACCAGGTTGGCCTCGAACTCACAGAACTCCACATACTTCTGCCTCCGAGTACTGGGATTAAAGGCTGTACCACCACTGCCTGGCCACTACAAACTTTTGATTACTTTCCATTCTATCTATACCTTAAAAGTTTTATATCCACTAACATTTTGTTTGTTTGTTTTAAACAGAATCCAAAACCTTCCTCTCAGTCTCCTACTGCTAGACTTCTTCTCCATCACCTAAATGTCTAGTTACTGAGGAGAATAAGCTCTCAACCAAATACTGACTCTAATAGAGTTTTCAATAACAGTCCTGTTACAGTTACTAAAACTGATTGGGTAGCTTAATTAGCTCAACCATGTCTGCAATATACCCCCTTTTTCTCTTAATTGACACATTCTAATTTTCTAAGAAATTATGTCAAGCCTAGTTTAAACACAAATTTATAGATGCATGCTTCATGAAGGAGTTTTGTTGTTCTAATAAGCTCATAAAACACTGGGCATGCGTGACTCTTCAGATAAATATTTCCAACACCCAACCTTTTATTATTTTAAGGGCGTTTCCACAACATCATTCTCAGTATTAGCCTCCTGTTCCTCCAAGACTGAGCTGCATTCCCTGTGTCATTAGCTAGTGTGTGCAGACTATAGCAGCTCAGAATAATAATGCTATACAACAGGCTGCTAGAGGCCCATTGTGGAAACAACATCTCAGAAAATTGTTTAAGGTCCAAGCATGACTCCTATGTGTTATGCATGTAGTATCTATTTCTACCCAAGGCTAAGCATAGTATTTCAGTAAGAACTAGTTCTATAGTTATCAAGGGATTTTTAATCACATTAAATACATAGATCTTTCTTTTTAAGCTTCAGCCAACATTTGTGAGGACATATTACTGCTCTTCCCTTTCGACCTTAGCTTGGTTCACGGCATTTCCTCTTTATCCTTCATTTTACCCAAGTGAAGAAGCTAAGTAAGTGTTGGATCTCTGGTATCCAGGCAGATAATTTTAAATAGAGATATACTTTGGGAATTTTGGGGAATTTATAGAGTATACTTAGAAACCAGAGACTGAAACATTCTAAATTTAGGTGGTAAGATATAAGGAAAGTTGGAGAGAATGAAAGAAAAAAGAATAACATAACCATAAGAAGAAACGTGGAGGGCATACAATGGAGCTCAGTTGTAATAGAGCTGGCCTAACATGATTGAAGTCCTGAGGTCTCATGTCCAGCACCACATAACGCTTACTTTGGTGACACACACCCAAAATCTCAGGTATGGGTAGGTAGTAGCAGGAGAATAAGAAGTTCAAGGTCATCCTCTGCTAAACGGGGCAAAAAGAAACTGTTTCAAAGGAAAGAAACAAGAGGAAGAAAAGTCATCAGGAAAGTATAAAAGCCGTGGAAACAAAGTTTCAAATGGTAAGATTACTGTCAACTGTGTTAAATAATATCATATTCTAAAAAAGGTGAATAATGATAACTAACCTTTAATTTGACAATAAAGATAGAATGCCACTAATTAACTTGACAAAACAGCTGCAATTGTCAAAATCAAAAGCCAATGGAATAAATCCAGGAGAAAATCCGATGGTAGCTAGGGACAGTAACTGTAGACAACGATTTTGAGAAGTTGTGCTGCAGGTGGAACCAAGAGGAGACAAAAGTCAGCCAAGACTTTCTGATCAATATAAGAGTTTTTGCTTAATTAAAAACATCAATGTATATATTTATGAGCAGGGCTAACATATAGGAGAAAAAGAAGAACTGTCAGGAAACAACCTTAAAAAGCTAAGGCCCTTACTTTTTAGGTGCAAAAATGTACAGTATCTCCAGTTTGTTTGGCCGTGCGGTGGCTTGCATAGAGTAAGAACAACTTTCATTTAATCAGGATTGCATTTGCCTAAACAAGTATAAACTGAGTGAGAGCACAACATGAAGTTTAAAACGCAGTATAATATGGAAAAGGATTGCTGAGGGACTTAAGACACAGACAGCTAAGAAGTATAAAAAGGGCAGAATTGAAAGATTGAAGGGCTTTCTACATAGTTTTTCTAGATTTGGAATACAAAAGTGAATGAAGGTAGATTTAAAAAAACGTGTTCAGATTGCAATAGGAGAGAGTAAAAGAAAGAGATGTTTAAAACAAAGACAGAGGTCAAGCTGTTGTCTTTGAGGATGATCAAGTATAAACAATGACCTTGAGAAACAAGAGACACTCCAGGAAAAAGTCCCCAAAGAAAAGAATGCCCAAGAATAAAAGTATCCATATTATAGAAGAGTGAGTGTGATGAGCTATCAGGACGTGAGTCAAAGGAGAATATAGAAAAGACTCAAACTCCTTTTTGGAAATTAGAGAAATGACTGAAATATTTACAGAGACAACAGACATTCATGTTGTCTCTGCTAACAAATGAATGCTTTGAATAATATCATTATAGATGTAATGATAAGCAAGAGAGAAACTCCATGAAAACATGAACTGAATGTTATTAATATCCTTAACTTTTCACTGTGTGGATGTTGATGGTTCTCTGCTACCCACAAATGTATAAAACATTTACTTTGGTTTTTGAAAATAAAATATATTTACATCATTTTTCCCTCTTCCCCCTTTTCCTCCAATTCTCCCCATGCACATCCAGATTTGGTCTCAAAATTATGGTCTCTATTTATTTTATTTGTTGCGACATATGTAATATATGTATATTTATATGTAATGTATTCAATTAAAGTATATATCCATATATACATACTCACACATCTATCTCCTACTCTGTACATAGAAAGTCACTTGTAAGTATATGATTTCAGGGCTATCGTACTTTATTTTTAAATCACATCACAAGGACTGTTGGGAGCAGTTCAACTCTTTCGGTGAGGTCTTTTATGGGTCATTACTATGTCTTCACTGATAACTGTTTAAAGGATGACTTGTGGTCATATTTGTGACAATGAAATACCACAGAGCTTTCAATGCTTATAGTAAGTCTATTGTTATTTTTCTTTCTTTTTTCTTAAAAACATCTTCTAAAATTGACAATATCTTTCATCTTCCGGTTGCTATTGTGCATGAATATAAAACTTGTGCTTCTTGCTCTCCTGCCCAAAAGTAAAGAAGAAAAACAAGGAGAGAGAAGAATTCAAATAATCCCAGGTTTATTGTGTTTATAAAAAAAAAAACAGTACTATTGAAAATTTCCATTTATATGAGTCAATAAATTTCCTTATAGTTTAGAATGGGTCCTTTTGATGGAATTTTTCTCTTCCTTTGATAAAATAAGACATGTAATGCATATGCAAAGAAGATTACAAATGTTGATAAAACTTCACATAAGGCATAAAATGGAAATGGAATCATTGAGCAATCTTCACCTCAAAGAATGCGTCACACCTTCCATGGATATACTAAACTATGGGGTTATCTTAATTCTCCGGAATATCCCTAGGGATTACCTGTGTCTTAATTGAGGAAAGGAGACTGTTTCTTATTTTTATAAATTAAGCTGGGAACATTTAATTGTCTTGTAAATGGCTTAAAAAATCATTTAAATTGGGAACAGTCTGCAAATGCGATCACTTTTTTAAGCAGGCGAGTAAACATGGATGTCGAAACTAGTGATTAGAGAAACTAAAACTGCACCAATAACTGAAAATATAAATAATATGTAAGCATACAAAATGTGTTCCTTAAAAAAGGAAGAAATTATTTGAAAGGAGATTTGTGGCCATGGAGCTCTCCAAGTATCAAGAAAAACTGAGGACGTGGAGTTGTGAGAATTCAACAGCTGCTATTTGGCTATTATCCCTAATCAATGATTAAAATAAGGTAGAAAAATCACCACAGTAGGAAGAAAGCGAAATATAGCAAGAGGGTAAATAGACCACAGATGCTCGACTGTGGCTCACTGGGGAAATAATTCTCAAGGAATGAAGCAAAATACTTTTAGTTTGTACAGAATTATGTAATTAAGCGTGTGGGTTATTGGATTACCATTCTCAACTCCATGTAAGCACAGTGAGAAGATTAACCATCTTTGCCATTATTCCGGTCTCTACAGTGTCCTACTCTATTGTACCAGGGAACTGAGTGACCTGCAAAATAATTTCTGTTGGTGCAGTAGCAAACAGCGGGAGGTTCTGCATCCTTCTTTATGTTGTGTTTTGTTACAAGAACAGAATATTATCAATAGAATTCTTTTTGTTTCTATTAGATCTTAGAATGAAGAAACAAAATAAAGTCAAAGACAATGCAAAGTTTCCATACAATGAAGAAAAAAAGCTTCATATACCTTTTAAAAATATTTGTGTGGTTTGCATTTCCCTGATCGCTAAGGAAGTTGAGCATGACTTTAGGTGTCTTTCAGCCATTTGAACTTCTTCTGTTGAGAGATCTCTGTTCAGCTCATTGCCCCATTTTATAATTGGGTTGATTAGCCTTTTACGGTCTAGTTTCTTGAGTTCTTTATATATTTTGGAGATCAGACCTTTGTCAGTTGCGGGGTTGGTGAAGATTTTGTCCCAGTCAGTGGGTTGCCTTTCTGTCTTAGCGACAGTGTCCTTTGCTTTACAGAAGCATCTCAGTCTCAGGAGATCCCATCTTACACCTGTCAGAATGGCTAAAATCAAAAACACCAATGATAGCCTTTGCTGGAGAGGTTGTGGAGAAAGGGGTACACTCATCCATTGCTGGTGGGAATGCAAACTTATGCAACCACTCTGGAAAGCAGTGTGGAGGTTTCTCAGGAAATTCGGGATCATCCTACCCATGGACCCAGCAATACCACTCTTCGTAATATACCCAAGTGAGGCCTTATCATACAACAAAAGTATATGCTCTACTATGTTCATAGCAGCATTGTTTGTAATAGCCAGAACCTGGAAACAACCTAGATGCCCTTCAATGGAAGAATGGATGAAGAAAGTATGGAATATATACATATTAGAGTACTACTCAGCAGTAAAAAACAAGGACTTCTGAAGTTTGCAGGCAAATGGATGGAAATAGAAAACACTATCCTGAGTGAGGTAAGCCAGACCCAAAAAGAGGAACATGGGATGTACTCACTCATATTTGGTTTCTAGCCATAAATAAAGGTCATTAAGCCTATAATTCGGTTTCTTAGAGAAGCTAAATAAGAAGGAGAACCCAAAGAAAAACATATAGGCATCCTCCTGAATATTAACCTTCACCAGGCGATGAAAGGAGACAGAGACAGAGACCCACATTAGAGCACCGGACTGAAATCTCAAGGTCCAAATCAGGAGCAGAAGGAGAGAGAGCACGAGCAAGGAACTCAGGACCGTGAGGGGTGCACCCACACACTGAGACAATGGGGATGTTCTATCGGGAACTCACCAAGGCCAGCTGGCCTGGGTCTGAAAAAGCCTGGGTTAAAACCGGTCTCACTGAACATAGCAGACAATGAGGACTACTGAGACCTCAAGAACAATGGCAATGGGTTTTTGATCCTAATGCACCTATTGGCTTTGTGGGAGCCTAGGCAGTTTGGATGCTCACCCTACTAGACCTGGATAGAGGTGGGTGATCCTTGGACTTCCCACAGGGCAGTGAACCCTGATTGCTCTTCAGGCTGACAAGGGAGGGGGACTTGATTGGGAGAGGGGGAGGGAAATGGGAGGTGGCAGTGGGGAAGAGACAGAAATCTTTAATAAAAAAAATATTTGTGTGGGGGAGTGGCTAAGTGTGTGTTGGTGTGAGTTTATGTGGACCACATGTATGTAGATATCCTCATTGGCCAGAGGGCAGCAGGTCCCCTGGAACTTTATTTCCAGACATTTGTGAAATGCATGATGTGGGTGTTGAAAAACAAACTGAGTTCCTCTGCAAAGGAGGTAACTAACTCTCTTAACTGCTTAGCTATCTCGCCAGCCCTCAGTATAGTTTTCTTTTCACTATAAAGAAAAGAGATTTGCAGTTTTTTTATTATAGTAGCATTGCCTTGCAAATACTGACTAAACAATATGCATTTAACCAACATATATATTCATATACATATATACATAGGATCTGAATAAGATGTTTTAAGGAATTTAGAGAAACTCCATGTAAAGATGAAAAGGTATATGCATCTATAAAAGCCAACATTGTATATGTAATCACCAACTGGAACATATTAAAGATAAAATTAGATCCATGATAATCACCAAAAATAAAATTTTATTTTTCTCTGCCACAATGGCTCTACATCCATTGAATCCTAATGCATAACTCTGCTCCACACATTTCTGGAAACACATCTGGAATATTTAATGAGAGATGCAATGCTAGTTAATGCCTTGGTTATCCTGAAACAACTCCCCATTTGGCCCCTTTTGGCTAAGACTGCAGAACAGATGCCAGCATAAGAAAGATGATTTCCACAGCTAGTGCACACTAGGGGCATTATCACTGCTGTTGGTGTCTCCTGATGCCTGGACTCAGGCATCTGATGCTAGATATCCAGGGAGCTGATGTCTGCAAGAGCAGCATCAACTATGTCCTTGATAATTGGCAAGTGCTGACTCAGCTACTCTTACTGATACTGTTGATCCCTTATACCATTTGGGTCCTTCAGAAATTTCGAGAAAATAGCTCATTATCTCAATTTTATTTCTCCCCTTTCTCCCTGTCCCTCTTTAACTCCCTATATCTCACACTATCATTATTCGGTCTCCTTTTCTCTTTTTTTCTCATTCATTCTCTTTCAGATTTTCTCTTAATCAGAGGTAGATCATTCTGTTTGAAGGGCTCTAGCAAACATGGTGCCATAAAGCCTTGCTAAACCATTAGATTACATTCCTAAACCTAGTTATCAATGTCTCTTCTCTTATTTGGCCTCTTTTTTATGCTTAACTCATTCCTGAAGATGACCACCAAGGTCCAAAGATTAAAACATCAAGATTCAGCTATGGAAGGTCCTCATTTGATTACCCTAATTTAAATGTCCAATCAGAACTTACCAACACATCCAAGCTCATTCTGGCACAGGTTCCTTTTCCTTCTTAAAATTAGCACTGCAAAGCTATTTGCTGCCATTTTTGCCCCTTTCAGATCCAGACACATTGTCTCTTTGACTTGATTAATAAAGGAATCTCTTTGGGTAGGAAATTGGTGTTTGGGGGTAGTCTGTGATTTATCCGGGATCCAGTGGCGTCTATCCCTCCATGTCCCTTCACTATTGTACCAGACCAATGACTTTGAAACTAACTCTGCTCTGTATTTAGAGTGGTCTCATTACTCATTGATAGGACTGATACACTTGAAACCAGCATTTGTCACTTTACAAAAATATTTTCAAGGTGTATCCACAGGGTCTTATATACTCAGCATTACTTCAGTGAAACATTTCCAGAAATCAGACAAGACTGTGCTGAAATCCCACTCCTTATTGGGTGTGATGTTAAGTATTGAAGATGGAATGATAAATAAGAACTCAATGTGAGCATTCAAGGAACATACAGTCTAAGGATTAAGCTTAGAGTACATTGGAAATTGTAATTGAGCTAATTCTAATATACTATATGAGCTTACTGATGGAGAACAAATGAGTAATAGTAATTAGAATGGCTTTTCCTGGAGAATAGCAATGTAATCTTAAACACATCTATTAAGAGAATTATTACATCAAATACCCACCACACAAAATAAAAAGTCAAAGAGAAGCAGAGAAAATATAAATTTCAAAAGAATAAAACCAAGATGAAATGTGATAGCTTAGAGAACTGGAGATGAAGATCATATAGATGGTTCCAAGAAGTCCATTCAACATCTGACTGGAGAAGAGGATGACAGCATAGCACATCGTAAGATTGTCCTAACACAATAATTACTCAACTGAACGAATGGATATGCAAGGTGACTGTCCATCCTATCTTAACACTTAAAAGTTACAGAAATAAATGAAGGGAGGAAGGAAGGAAGGAAGGAAGGAAGGGAGGGAGGGAGGGAGGGAGGGAGGGGAGGGAGGGAGGGAGGAAATCAGTGACTGCTGCATGCTGCATATCTAAGATGGACCTGACACATAATAGTTATTACTCTGGAAGAATAAAATGAACGAATAAGTGTCATTATATACAATATACCTAAGATTGAGCTAAATAATATGCATTAAGCTTGGGATGAGTAAGTCAATAAATGAATGAATGAATGAATGAATGAATGACCAAATTATGAAGGTTTTAAACCTACAAAACTAATGGCAGCTATAACATGAAGGTCATAGTATGATATTTCATGCATCAACATCAGTTGATACCTTTTGAAACTTTAATAAGAGTCTTAAAAGACATAGTTCAATTGCCTGCTGCTGCACATAGAATGGTTTTTGATGACTAACAGCAAAAAGGGGAAACAATTCTGTTTAAGTAATATGGGGAATGACTAATAATTATTATGTATTTTTGTGAGTCTTATATTATCCTAATTTTAATTTCATTATTCTTGATTTTTAAAAATCCTTGGTAAATTAAATGTGTGGGGTTTTGAAAAAAGAAAAAAATCCTTGGTAAAGGAAATAAGATTATTTTATTGCTTTTATAGAAGATGAATGTGAATCATAAAGTCTTGACTAGTTCAGAGAGAAAATTAATTGATAGATAACAAAACCAGATTTGAAACAAAGTAATCCTGCTCAAGATTCACTAGCTTTAACTTCCTTTTTATATTTCATATCACAAGAAAAATTATAATTACTTATTATTTTATGTGTAGAGTTGATGACAGAAAATGTTTAAGAAAGTTTTCAAGGATGAAAAACTACAATAAATTTGGAAGGGGACTAATGAGTAGAAGATGAATAATAGAAAGATTCAAGGATAAAATTCAAGTTTCTAGCTTAAGACAGTGAGGAAGTACCAAAAGATGCTGAGTGTGGGAAGAAATTGGGACACATGTAAGTTTTAATGTGGACTCAGTACCAACTGATGTTGAATAGGTACTTAAGGCACTGGTGTTGATGGAAATCTGAAATGCAGATTAGATGTACGTCATCAGTTTCAGCTGGTCATTAAAGTGAATGAGTATATCCTCATTTGAAGACTATATAGTGAGAAGGGGGAAAGACTGTGATTGTGATGTACATGAAAATCAAAAGTCCCAAAAAGAAACAGATGCGTCATCTCAGGACAGTGTGATGTTATAGAAGTCAGAGAAATCAAGTGTTTTAAGGAAGAAATAGCCAGCCACAGATTCAAGCATGGCAGAGATACTGAATAAGAAAAGATTAAACTACCCAATGAATATAACCGCAAAGAACTAACGAGGGACTATGGGGGAAAATGGATAGATTATTACTGATGATATGAGATTTTTAGGATATACTAGATATTCTAAGTAAAGTTGACTATTGCTTAAAAATGCAAGTAATAGATAAAAAGAATGCATTATAAGAAATAATAAAGAATAAACATCAATTCATAGGCATAGGAAAGGAATTCATGAATTGAACTCAGTAACATAGTCATGAAATCAATGAGTGAGAAATATAACTCATAAATATCTGTACAGCAAAGACCACCATCATTTGAATGAAAAAGCAGCCTACAGAAAAAAACATCTTTACCACCTATACATCTGACAGAAGATTAGAACAGATTATACAAAAAATTCAAAATATAAACACCGGCAAAACAAATTAAAATTTTTAGTGGTGGAACTATACAGAAGTTCTCAAAAGAAGAAGGACAAATGGCTGAGACATATATTTTAAATGTTCTACACCTTTGGGAATAATATTAATGCTAATTAAAATTTTTTGACACTCCATATAACCCCAGTCAGAATGGGTAAGATTAAAAAAAAATCAAATAACAACAAATCTTGGTGTGGCTATTGGGAAAAAGGAATGTTTATTCACAGCTGGTAGGAATGCAAACTAGTACAAGCACTGTGGAAGTTCCTCAAATTACAGAAATACATAAATTATGTGATCCAGCTGTACCACTCCTAAGCATAACCCAAAGGATATTATCTCCTATGTCAGAGATGCTGTTTATTCATGGTCATTGCTACTTTATTCATAGTAGCCAGAAAATGGAAAACAGACTAGATGCTTGTCTGGTGGATATCTAGTTGATAGGCTAATTAGTGGATAACTAAAATGTGATACATAAAAAGAAAGGAATACTATTCAACTGCATAGAAAAAAATTGAAGTTCTAAAATTCACGGGTAAATGGATGAAGTTGGAAACAATCATTCTGAGTGAGGTAACTCATATCCAGTGAGACAATTAGTCCCTGCTCTCTTTTGTATCTTGCTGCTAGAATTGAATAATTAGATATGTATGTGTAAATTTGAGGGCCAATAGAATTCATGGAATTAGTTGAGAAAAACAAGGGGAAACAGATCTCAATGGAATGAAGAAGAAACACAGGTGCTATGGAGGCAGGAAGTGAGGCAACAGAACAGGAAGTGTTAAATGGAGGGGCCAGGAGTGCAGCTTAGAGGAGGAAATGTGTATGGGGGAACTTACACTAATGACCTTTGAAAAAGCCACCAAGTTCATTGGGGGTGGGGTTGCTGCTGTTGGGGTGGCTGGATCTGGGGCTAAGATTGGAACTGTTTTGGGGAGCCTCATCATTGTTTATGCTAGGAACCCTTCTCTGAAACAACAGCTCTTCTCTTACACCATTCTGGGCTTTGCCCTCCCAGGGGCCATGGGGCTCTTTTACCTAATGGTGGCCTTTCTCATCTTCTTCGCCATAAGCACCTGTCTCCACCTCTCATAGTTCTTTTGTGTCCTGTCTGCCCTGTATGTTTTTTTTTTCTGTACCTCCCCAAGAAGTCTGCGGAAAGTGATTGGCTCAGGGTTTGACAGAGAGAAGACAAATAAATACTGTATTAATAAGATGAAAAGAGAGAGAGAGAGAGACCACACCAAAGTGGGCTGGTATCTTAAAAGCTATTGGCTGAAGGAGTTCCCATAGCACCCCCTTTTGTTTAAATAAGAGAGTTCCAAACCCAATATAAAACTATATACAATAAGAACAAATATCAAGTATAAAAATTAGAATTACAAGCAGTATAAGCATTATCAAGCAATAAACATGATAAATATTTCGATATTTATTGAATAAAAAGTAACTTCCCTTTCTTGCTATAGATCTTAGCTATTAAAGGCACCCCAAGACTGGTCAACATGCACAGAATAAGAAACTGTAGAATACCCAACTTTAAATAGGACCTTTACATCACACCCTTACATACAAGGGTCAGGCATTGTTTTTAAAGAAGTCAGTATGAGTCAGAAATTTATTTGTTGATCTTGACATAGCCATTGTGAACAAGAACTCACAGTGGCTGTGACTGAATACACAAGTCCTGTATAACATAAAGCCACACAAAATCCCAGCATACACAGGGAGGAGGTTTATATTAGAAAATTTATTGGCAATTGAAGATTGCTGAGGTAGGAAGAGTAAGTTTTCTTCAGGGATGAAGACCTGTGTTCTATAAACACTAATATACACACAGGTGGTATTAACTTTCCTCTGCGGGTACAAAATTAAAAGAGAGTGAGCACAAAAAATTTGTAGATAAAAATGGTAGAAGAATAAAGTAGGACCTGGAAAAGAGAGAATTATGGTAGATGTGATCAAAATAAATTATATGCTCTATGAAATTCCCAAACAGTTAGAATCAACTCTATCCATCAAACCTTGAGATGACTACAGTTGGAATCAGTATCTTGACAGCAGCACAGAAAGTCCTTGGAAGACTTCCAAGTTAGGTATTATTTGAATTCTTACTCCTTAAAACCATGAAGGGTATTATTTTAGCATGTCTCATGTCTTAGAGTGATTTTTTTATAATAGTAAATGAAAAAAAGTAGGTGCCTAAGAGTATAAGCAAATACTTTATCTGCCTCTCTGCTCCTCTGCATTCTGTCTCTAAGCAACATGGTAGAAAGTACAGATATCACAGGGCTCAAATTCTTGGAGAACTCCATGACCACATCTCATTTTTCTACTTAGTAACATTGTGCATGTTTCACAGAAAATAATCTCACTGTTCAGCCTCCACAACTGCTGTTGCAAATGGATAAGGGAATGGGAAGTTATATGAGGTCCTTAGAAGCCAAAGACGAATAATGTGACCAAAGATATTTTAAAAATGAATTTATTCTGTGTATGTTGGTGAGAGGAGAGTGAATGCATACTACAATATTTACAAATGTCTGAGGAAAACTTGTGGCAGTCAGTTTTCTCTATTTCTTGAATGAGCTTCAAGGAAACAGATTATTTCCTTTTGGTTTCTAATTTATCTGGCCAATACACGTGAGCATAGATTTGCAAAGGGGGTTCTATCCTTGTAAGGGTTGTTTCTCCAATATACGTGGCAAGCACTGACAAATACATACCAGGTTGAAATTTCTGTATTTCCCCAGCATACAGCTTCCACTGTGAAATGTAAGCCATGTTGGATCATTCAACTATGAGGATTTTTAATTGCTTTCTGCATGCCTGGGGAGACTCTTGATGTCGGAGATCGTTGTCATTTTCTACAATATCTGATACAATGGTATACTAATCTTTCATGGTATGTGCTTCAGAGCCAAAAGTACTCCTTTACTAGATTATATAGATGTTATAGAAAAATGAAGCAGGAAGTAGGGGTGCTTTTACCCACGGGCATGGAGTAGGAAATCTTCACATTAAATGCCTCAAGGCAACAACTGAGTACTGAATATATCTATTAAGCCATCTATTTGTAATTGTTCAAATAACAGAAAGGAATAACAAAAGTGTTTCTATACCAAAAACCCAACATACATATTCATTGGAAAACACAAATATATTTAATGGCCTAATTATAAACTTGGTCCTGTTAAGGGATTAAAGGCCATCGAAAACTGAATTGCAATGATATAAAAAAAAATGTGGATAGAGGCAGAAAAGGAAGTATTTGATTGAAGTATAACCTTCCTTCTTCACAAATAATTTTAAATGGAGAGAACAATAAAACCTTAGGTGAAATAAAAGTAACATTATATGATTAAAAGAAAAGGAGAATAAGAATAATGAAAATGTTAAAAATGGTTGTTTTTAACTTTGAATTGACTTTTTTATTCTTTTTGATGGTATACAGATACGCATTTATTTATTAGCTATACATTCAAGTCTTCTTCATGTCAGTCCTTCAGATAAATTATGAACAAGCAAGATGCTATTCCTTCCCTCCTGGTGTATTCTGAATTTTCCCCTTCAAACAAATATCTTTATTCTGAAAATTCATCAGCCCTGAGCAAAAGAAAGAAAATGGAATTGCAAGCAATACATTTTGTAAATGTTTAAACATGTCTGGTAGTGAGGTACTTTTTCTCTTGCTGTATCAACGATGGCAAAATATCTAGCACACAGAATAGCAGAGAGTGCAAAAATTGCGGGTATTATTGAGTTATTCCTAGGAATTAAGCATTCAGGAAATGGTGCAGTTTATATTTAGATACCTTGGGGAGACTCCACTGTTTGATAACGTAATTGCACTCAATCCTGTTTACAGAGAGCAGACAAACATAATATGAAACCCTCCATTCACAAGCTGATTTTTAACCCAGTTTTTCCTCCAAAGATTTCATATTTATAGCTAACAAAATAGTAGGCTGTTTCATCAGAGAATCGCACACACACATACACAAAGGAAATAAAACATGATTTGGGGAGTGGTGGTTTGCGTTCTTTTTTGATAATCTATGCTATTCTTCTGCCTTCTTACTTGGGTTTCACATCTTAAGAGTTTCAAAATCAAAAATGAATAGAGAAGATGAATAATTTCCATGTATGTGTTAACAAAACTTTCAAAAGAAAAAAATGGAAGGAGTAAATAAAACCTACTCAAGACCTCAGCACTAAATTCAGAAATGGTTATTAAATACCTCTTCTTAAATAAGAACCATTCAGTTTATTTCATTTATTCCTCTAGGAGTTATTGGGAACCTGGAATATGTTCAACACTACAATAATGAGGATCCATGCATCTTGAGTAATGCCATGGCAGATCTCTTCTCACAGAGGAGAAACACACATGCCCACACATACCCAGATTAGCATAGTTCAGTTAGCGTAAATGTTCTGAAGACAAATGCAAGCCAACTGATAATAATAGTGTGGGATTTGAGACTGCTGTGTATGGGAGACCTGTGAGAGAAGAGGAAATGGTCTTCATGGGAAAAAAAATCACAAGAAGTAACTCAAGGACAGAGCATTCTAGAAGGAAAATGCAGTCTTTCACAGACTAACAAAAATAGGTATGACATAGTCATAAAGATGTAAGAAATATGGAAATGAAGAGCAGAAAGAGAAAGTTGTCTCCTCTTGCACACCAATTATTTCTTCCTATATAGTCTAGGAGGGATCATTGTGAGTTTTGTAAATTTTAGGGACTCAATAAGACTTGTAAGTTTCCTTTACTTATAGGGTTTTGGGCATTTTGTTTACTTCCTGAGTTTTAAAAGCCTCCCTACAGAAGAGAATTGCTATGGAACCACATTTTTCCACCCTAAAAATATGTATTATTCTCATTGGTTAGCAAAAAGTTGACAGGCTGGTATCTGGGCAGGAATTTAGGTGGGAAAGTCAAATTCAAAATGATGGGAAGAAGGAGGGCACAGTCAGGATAGACACCAGTCATCTCTCGGGTAAGCAGGATGTGTAAAATATGAGGTAATAAGCCAGGAGCCATATGGCAAAGCATAAATAGAATATGGGTTAATTTAAGTGTAAGAGTTAGCTAATAACAAGCCAGAACTATCACCTGAGCATTTTAAAGTAATATTAAGCTCCTGGGTTTATATTAGCCTTTAGTGGTGTTTGAGGACTTTGAAGCATCCACCTATAAAGAATCGATTTGGAGAAATTTAGATACACACCATGTGAACCGAATCATTTTTCGATATCATGCAGGGATTTAGATATATAAGAACTTGGAGAGAATGAGTGATATACATAAATAAAATCACTTTGTGGAAATTTTGCTATCGTCACAGATGACACATTAATCCCTACATATTTGGAGGTGGAATTTAGGAGGATGTAACCACACTATGATATTATAATTGGAATTAGCACCTTAACAGAAAAAGGAAAAAAAAAACATTCCTTCTGCATGTCTCTTCTTATGTACGTCAAGACAAGAACCAAGGATGTTCTTTTTTTAAAATCAGTTTGCACAACCAATTCTGCCATTCAGGTCTCAGAGTTCCTTTGTTTGTTTTTTGTTTTGTTCTGTTTTGAGAAGCACAATTTCTTAGTGTACTAGCCCTGGCCATCCTGGAGCTCACTATGTCACTATGTAGATCAGGCTGGGCTTGAACTCAGAGATCTACTTGCCTCTGACTGATAAATGCTGGGATTAAAGGTATTAGCCACCACCTCCCAGCAAGGTCTCATAGTTTCTAGTGTCTTAAGCACTGAGAATTGAAAATTTGTTGCTTAAGGCTAGCCTTAATTATTCTGTCGTCACAGCCTGACTTGGATACCTAGGAATAAGTTACAGGCCAATGAGTATGTGCTGGCTAAAAGCATTCATAAGTTGTTCATATTAATATTCAGTACTTTCCAATACCTAATGCATTTTGAATAACTTAACAGCATATTCAATTGCCCTTTGCCTTCTTCTTCAGGTTTATTTACCTGTAGTCATATCACCCCAACTTTTATTTTTTGTTCCATGGGGACAATATGAGCCTCTTGATATCAGCTTTAAGTGTTCTATTTAAAACTATAACATGTCTTTCTATTCTGTCTTACTATTTTCTTAGCACTTTATCCAATCATCTATTTCTTTTTCTTGTTTTCTATCTTCCCTATTTTAATTTAGAAAGATATTTTTTTGTCTGTTTCAGTTCAATGCTATCATACCATTCACTGGTGCTTCAAACAAATGGGATGAGGCATGTGTGTTAAATTGAGAGGAATGAATGAATTTAATATAAAAGCTTGCAAAGGTACATGTTCGCCAATAAGAACTGTGTTTCCTTCTAAGAAACATTGTTGTTTTTCCCTTGTGTTTTGGTATCCTTGATTCAACTGTTTCAAATTTGTCTTTATCTTCCTCTTCAGCTGAGCACACGAATATCTTTGGTCTCTTGGCTCAAACAGAGTAGGTGCAGTTTACTTGCATCTGTGATCTGTTCTGTCTGAACATCACTTAACTCTTCTCCTTCACCCTGGAGTTGGAAGGCTTAATGTAAAGAATTCCCTGTTCAACGGCCTGAAAACAGGGGAAAAACTTAAGACCACTGGCTTGCAGAATTATAGAGTTTTATATCTCCAAACAGAATTTCAGAATTTTATATCTGCATTTCCTCTCCCTAAACTTTTCAATTCACTCAAAAATACTACCTCATCTGTTGAGTTGGGAGCATAACATACAATTACAGCACCTTATGAATATTATCTTCTGCCTTGGAATAAACTGGTCACATAAATGTTTTTTAAAGATGGGTTACTTTAAATGATATGGCAAAATCAGGTACTGGCAAGTTCTATTTTCCATCTTCAATTATAAAAAATGGCATCATTTTATTCCTGTTCACTCTCATATTTTCTAACATATTACCATGAAGGATTGCTCTCCAAAAAATACTAAAATACGTCCTGTGAACATATTTTGCCTGTGAACACGGCTTTAGCTGGAAAGAAGTGGGAGTTTTTGAAAGTATAAATTGACTGACACTTTGGAAGAGGAAGCCATCCTGGATTACTAGGGTGGCTTTAATCCACTGGGAAAATCTAAGCAGAGATGTCCAGAGAAGAGGAAAAAGACATTATGAAGAAGGAGATAGGTCGAAGCTTGGTAAAAAAAAAAAAAAAAAAAAAAGAAAAGAAAAGAAAAGAAAGAAAGAAAGAAAGCCTCTAGAGAGATCACAGCATTGATATTGCAAAATGTGTGGCATCAAAAGTGAGACAATGTGCATTCCATTATTTAAGGCAATGTTATCGCAATAATTCACTGTAAGAATCCCCCAAATTTATAAAGCCTTTTATGCCACCTCTCAGAATAGGAAAAAAATCCCTTCCTTTTACACGAATCATTTCTGCATCTATTAGAGACAATAGGCAGGAAAAATAAATTGAAAACAAAGGAAAACTACGGCATGTATGTTATCTGGAAATCCTTCCATTGAGGGATCACTGTGGCATCAACACGTTCTTGAGATAGAAGCTTCAAGGCCAATCTTCCCTTAGTTCCTTTGTCTACTCAAGCCCTGAACCCCTTAACCTCTCATTAGCAGAAAAAGCCAAATATGCTTTTGAAGACTGTTCTATATGGAGTCTGAATAAGAAGTAGTATTTTTGCAACTCTATAGTGCTTATTGGATCCTACCTCTCTTGTTGAAAATCATAGTATATTTTACCAGTATCTCAAGCAATTCAAATGGAAGTTGTGTAATCACACTGTATGTTGCAGTTTATAGGTATTATTTTCATGGTAAAACTTTGAATTTTGTAACCAAAAGAAAAGATTTGTAAAGCTGTATTTTGAAATCCTATACTTTTAGTAGGTACTTTATTTTGGCTCCTTTAAGAAAATTGTGGATAAAATGCCTAAGCCCCTTCATTGCCCATTTGAATAAATACTTATATATTTGGTTATATTTGGTTTATATCATTATAAAACATTAAGTACTGAAATATAGACTCTTGATTTTATAGTATAGCTGTGCTGCCAACATAACAGATTAATAATAGGAAAAATTTAAAATGGTACAGTGCTTATTATGTATACTTATGATGTTTCTTCAGTCCTACAACAGTCCACTATGACTCAGACCACCCCACCTTCTATGCACCTTCTATGTAGTTGGGTTTTATAGATGCTTTGATGTCATACCACTGACTATTTCTTGGTGTACCTCACAGGCCAAATAAATGACTTATTTTAGAACATGTATGCTAATGAACCACAGGTTATAATCCCCACTGGAGGATGGTGTCTGAGAAAATACACAAACCCACACACACACACACACACAAACACACACACACACCACGACTGAAGAAAACAGGACCCACCTACCAAAATTCAAATATTTCTTCAACATCTCAGATGTTGTCCTTCTGAAAAACACTTATTACCATGCTTTCAAATTTTTATTTAAAGGTTTTTTTTTCATTTTACACAAAAAATACAGTTCTCCCTCTCTCCCCTCAGTCCACTGCCCCCTCCACCTTACCCCTACCCAACTCCCAACCACTCTACCGGAAGGATAATGCCTCCTATGGGGAGCTGAGGCAGGACCATGCCTCTCCCTGCTATCTCAGCTGAGCAAGGTACTCCTCCAAAGTGAATGGGCTCCAAAAAGCCAGTTCACAGCATAAATTCTTAAAGTAACAAAAATGGTAAAAGTATTATAGAAAATCTATTCCCTGGATTCTCCGGAGATCCCAGGTAAAAACCACTCTGCTCTACTTTCACCTCATTATTAATAGTCTATGAAAGGATGAGTGTCAATAACACATTAATTAAATCCACAACTGTCTCATAATTGCAAGGTGTATCACACACCAGCAAAGGATATAGACTCCGAGGTTAAATATGGTAGGAATGAAACAGACATTGAAAAAGGAAAATCTTCTAATGGTAGAATTTCCTAAGTGAGATTCTTAAGCTGATGGCCCGCAAACTGAAGGAGACGCGATATGCTATTAACAAGTCAGAGATCCAGTTGAGAAGGAAGTAGCCCCAGAAAGACAAAGTCCTTTTAAGATTCAAATTACCCCTTATGTGTGGAGTAATGGAGGATCCATTTTCAAATGTAACAAGAAAGAATGGCTGAGAGCACTAACAACTTATAAGAATAAGAGTTCTTAACATTCCATAATTATTCTGAACTTATGAGGGAAGCGTCATCAAATTAAATGAACTTAAAGAGTGAAGCAATTTCTTGATAATGTGCAGCAAACCACAAAAACCTAAACTTTAAGTTTTAAAGTGATATCACTAAAAGTCTTAAAGGGATTGGCCAAGGTCCCAGAAAAAGTAATTGACAGAACCTGGGTTGTTGATGTGGGATTCCCCTCTGTATGCTGTGAATACCATCGATTAATAAAGAAATTGCTTTGGCCTATTGCAAGGCATAACTTAGGTAGGCAGAGAAAACTAAAGTGAATGCTTGAAGAAGGAGGGTGGAGTCAAGGAGAAGCCTTGTAGTCCCGCTCGAAACAGATACCAGAACTTTACCCGGTAAGCCACAGCTTCGTGGTAATACACAGATTAATTGAGACAGTTTAAATTAATATGTAAGAGCTAGCCAGTAAGAAGCTATAGCTAATATGCCAAGCAGTTTGATTTAATTAATACAGTTTCTGTGTGGTTATTTTCGTTCTAAGATTCCGGGTGGCTGGGAAACAAAGAAACAGCCTCTTACAACAGGTTGGAGTCTCTGCCTACTCATTTATGTGCTTGAATCCTGCATCATTGCCAAATTCTCCTTAAACATCATCATCCTACTTCTGAAAATAGCCTGATTTTCCTAATGAATTTATGTTTTATGTGTTTATTATATGTGTATGCTCTGTCTGTGTGCATCTATACACATTAATATGTGCATGTATACTTGCTGAGGCCAAAGGTTGGTTCTGAGTGTCTTCTTCACTAACCCTCCATCTTAGTTTTCTAGATAATCTCTCTCACTGAACCTGGAGCTCTTTAATTAGACTAAACTAACTGACTGTAAACTCTAATGATCCACCAATCACACACACACACACACACATTTGTGCATGCACCCAGAACTAGGTGTTACATGTATGCTGCCATCATCGAATTTTCACATAGTGATAAGGACTGAAAGGAACTAAATTTATACTGACATGGAAAGCATTTTATCAGTTGATCTACTTTCCCAGTCCTATCTTAATTCTCTTTAAGATGATTGCTAGTATATGAGCTTCTATAAACAATAATAAAATGCTACACCACTTACGAAGAGAAGAGACAGAAGCAAAGAGAGTTCTTCCCATAGATGTAGAACTGAGGAAACAGTCCTCTTCAGAAAATCGTTCAGTGTGATATGTTCCAAGTTAACTTGTAGAAACAATCAGAATACCATAGTATACATCCAAATGAGACTGGGGATGTAGCTTAATGATAAAGTACTTGCCAAGAACTCACCAAATCCTGGGTTTTAACCTTACAAAAAAAAGAGAAAATAAAAGAGAAGGATAAATTCAGTTTGAAACTTGAACAGTTATTTTATTATTATAGTTTTCAAATTTTGTGGGTTTTTTGTTTTGTTTTGTTTTGTTGTTTTTGTTTCTCAATGCAGGTTTCTCTGTAGTTTTTGAGTCTGTCCTGGAATCACTCTGTAGATCAGTCTGACCTCAAACTCACAGAGATTTGCCTTCCTCTGCCTCCAAGTGCTGGGATTAACAGCGTGTACCACCACTGCCCGGCATAATTTTCAGTTTCTAAAGTGTCAATTGAAGACCAAGAAATGTATGAATCCCAAGAGAAGGAAACAGATCCGGTTTTTGTAGGATTTATTAGAGGGATTTGGTGAAAGTGAGTGTCCATACTAACCAAGATATGACCTTGCCAGAAACCTGACATTTGGGGATGCTCTAATTTCTTAGATCACATTAGATTGAGGTCGTGCAGCAGTAAAAATTCCATCTAGCAAAGAGGAAAGGATGCAAGGTTAGATGCAATGTTAAAAGACTGGTTTCCACTAAAAGAAAGATGTCTGAGACTAAGATAGACTAGGAAATAGGAGTTTGATGTGCTGTGTGTATACTCAATACAATAATGAAAAGTTTTTCAAATCTTTAATTGATAGAACCACACAGAAGACTAGATTTCATATTCAGTATCTAGCCAAATAAAGAGGAAATGACACACACTTGCGAGTCAGAACACTCCAGCTCTGAATGCTAGTTTCACTTTTTACAAGATGCAAAACTTGAGAAAGTCATCTAGTTTGATGCCGCGCACCACGTCCCTGTGTCTGCGCTCGGTGTGCTGGCACCCAGTTACCGAACTCCAGGCAAAGGAGCTGGAGGTTAAAATACACAAACACACACAGACAGGGAGACAGCCACACGGGTCATCCTTGAATTCCCCAAGAATGCCCCTTTATTTTGTTCAGGGACAGATTATATAGAGATAGCCACGCCCCAGCCAAGCCCACCAGAAACCACTCTCCTGCCATCAGGAACTCCTGAAGAGCTCCTGCTCAGAGCAGCTGTAGACACTCAGATCAGGGGATTACAAGAAATTCAGGATCTGGGGTCTCACTGCTCCCAACAGTTTGAGCTTTTTATCATGTAAAATATAAATATTGGAGGGGATCATGTAAACTATGTAATACGATCCAAATACATGAAACCACTTTTCTAGTTTCTAATGCACCCGGAGTCAAGAGCAAGAGATGTATTTACAGATCTCATGGAAGTCATCTTCTGGGACAAAGAAGCTAGATATGTTAACTGAATTGTCAGTATTCTAGTAAATAAAGACGAATCCTACTGTGAGAAAACTCTACCCCTACCAGACGATATTATTTTAGATGACTTCATAAATACGTCTGGCTTCTAATTTCGTTGGCTGTGACTTTCTGTTAAAAAAAAATCACAAAACTATCACATTCAAACTTATGTTGAAATTTTTGAAGGAAAGATTCTTCAGATATCCTTTTCCTGTGCTATTAGCGCCATGAAAACTAACTTATTAAATCAAAGGCAGGCCAGGTCCAGGCAGTAATGACAATTGGAAATAATGTGTCCGATCTTTTAGGCAGTCTGAACCACGACATAATCACAGCAGTGACTTTCCCAGAGCTAACTGTTCATTTGCACCCTCACACTTATGAATCATTATGTTATTGTTTTCCTCTTAATTTCTGCTCTGCATCAATGGTTGTAATGGATGGAGATTGATGGGGAATTTAGACTGAGCAGCAACTTAGCAATTAAAATGCTCAACTGGTTTTTTGTTCCGGTGTTCCCTCATGGATATGGCCCTGTTCATTAATCTGCATGTTGATTAAACCACTGTGTGCTATTGATCACTGTTCCCAGCCCTGTGGTTGGAGGCGTATTAAGTTGCCATGGGCATCTATAACAGCTCATATGTCCAAATATAATGGAGCTGACAATTATTCAGTAGGAAAATTATTATCACCTCTTCTTTTCCTGATTTGAAGACAGCTGAAAAAATTTCTGCTGGCTATCCTAAATTATTTATAAAGAAAAAAATGAAGGCATATTTTACCTCATAACATATATATATAGGTTTAAATTTATACATGCATTTACATATTCATCACTGATATAGCTCATGCATTTCAAGTAAATATGAATCGTATTCAGCTATTAGTCAATCCATAGCATTATTATAACTTTTTTCCTTTTTCTCCAATGCTGCCTTCTGTGTAAATTGGTAGTGTGTGTAAACTTGCATTTAGGTGTGTTGAGGGAGCCAGTTATTCTGAAGAATGTGGTCATGGGTCTTTTTATGAAACAGCTTACTAAAATGAGAACAATTTTCCAGAAATATACATAGTTACATTAATCTTCTGAAAGCAGAATACACTCGAAAATAACATGGAGACAGAGAATTAAACTACTTTGATTGACACAAAAGGAAGCCCTGTTGATCAGAGAGATTGAAAAGAGTGAGTTTATAAGACATATTTAGAATACCTCAGTTAGTATCACAGATGTTAAACAAGAATATTTGAAGGATTGTTAAACTCATCCCAGATACTATAAATACTTCCACTGAGATGTCTGCCTTAATCACTGGTGCATTTTAACAGTGTTGTTAATTTCCTGAGTCCTGCTTTAACAACAGTATTAGTACCTACTCACTCTTAAGAATTTAAGTGTCCTGCAGATGTAACCTGACTTTTATATGTGAACTTCTGCTAGAATAATGAGAGAGTATTTAATTAGCTCTCCAAAGTAACAATAAATTTTGTTTGAAGTCAAAGTGATAAATCCATTTTAACATGTGTTTTATGAATATGTGCGCAACTACACTGTAAATTGTGTTCTTTGTCTTAACTCGGGGCTTACTGTCAAGGTACACTATCAAGTCTACTAGTAAGGAAATGAAAACACATGATGAATTAGAGTCTTTCTAACAGAGTGAACCCAGGAGAGCAGCCATCCCTATCCAAGAACAGAATTCTAAACATTGCCTATGAATCACTATTACCATAAAAGCTTATCCACTGGAGAGAGAAAGATACTTGAAATCAACTACTGAACTCCACATGCATATAGATATATATGGACATATACCCTCATGCACAGGCACACAAACTACACACACACACACACACACACACACACACACACTGAAAAGTAGGTTCTAGAAGAAGAGTAAAGAATGATAATTATATATATTTAAATATATACATATATAAAATTGCAAAGAATTTTCTATACTTCTGAAGATTATGCACAGGTAATATTTACAAAGGTACACACACACACACACATATATATATATATATATCTATATATATACATATATACAAACAACGTGAATCTTTCTATATATGTGCATCTACTGCAGATACCATATATACATATATATATATATATATATGTTATAAAAATTACAAACAGAATCGACAAGTGTGGTGTGTTGGTAGGTCTGGTTCACAGACAATTCAATAAGAAAGCCCAAACATCAACATTAACTGATTAATGACATTTTATTTCTGGACTGTGGTACCTCTATATATTATCACTATTTTATTCTTTATGGATTCTCTGCCTTAGACTATGATAATAACTTTAAAATGTTAAGCTAAATATACATGGCTGTAAGTCAAACTACTCTATTGGATTCCAGGTCACTTTATAAATGCAAGGCAACACAGATCATATTTCAAAATAATAGGTGTTGTTCTAGGTTTGTAAAGATCACTTGACTAGCCTAAATCATCTGGTTGAATCATAGTTCTTCCCAAATACCAAATGCATATTTTGTCTGGTTTGAAGTCGTTATTTAGGTTTTAAGAGAGACCTTGCTATATGAAATTTTTTGCCATTATCATGACCATAGTTTACCTGAATCCCAATGACTGATATGACTGATACTGTATAAAGACAAGCTCATATAGAGACACAATGATGAGAGAAATATATTTAAGAAAAATATTCTCCACAGAAATGCTTTCTTAGGAGAAAGAAAGAAGCCGTGCTGATCTAGCAGAACTGCAGCAATCGCTAAGATCCAGTATAATTCCTAGGACATCTTAAGGCTCCACATTTTTTTAATTTATTTTTATTTATTTATTTATTTATTTATTTATTAAAGATTTCTGTCTCTTCCCCATCGCCGCCCCCTCCCTCCCCCTCCCCCAATCAAGTCCCCCTTCCCCGACTGCCCAAAGAGCAATCAGGATTCCCTGCCCTGTGGGAAGTCCAAGGACCACCCACCTCTATCCAGGTCTAGTGAGGTGAGCATCCAAACTGCCTAGGCTCCCACAAAGCCAATAGGTGCAGTAGGATCAAAAATCCCATTGCCATTGTTCTTGAGGTCTCAGTAGTCCTCATTGACTGCTATGTTCAGTGAGACCGGTTTTAACCCAGGCTTTTTTAGACCCAGGCCAGCTGGCCTTGGTGAGTTCTCGACAGAACATCCCTACTGCCTCAGTGTGTGGGTGCACCCCCACACAAAGACCCAACCAAGAAAGAGAATTACAGGCCTATCTCACTCATGAATATTGATGCAAAAATTCTCAATAAAATACTGGCAAACCAAATTCAAGAACACATTAGAAAAATTATCCATTATGATCAAGTAGGCTTCATCTCAGAGATGCAGGGCTGGTTCAACATACACAAATCTATTAACGTAATCAACCATATAAATAAACTAAAAGAAAAAAAACATATGATCATTTCATTAGATGCTGAAGAAGCATTCGACAAAATTCAACACCCCTTTATGATAAAGGTATTGGAGAGACTAGGGATACAAGGGTCATACCTAAATATAATAAAAGCTATTTACAGCAAGCCGACAGCTAACATTAAATTAAACGGAGAAAAACTCAAAGTCATCCCACTAAAATCAGGAACAAGACAAGGATGTCCACTCTCTCCATACCTCTTCAATGTAGTGCTTGAAATTCTAGCAATAAGACAACATAAGGGGATCAAGGAGATTCATATTGGAAAGGAAGAAGTTAAGCTTTCGTTATTTGCAGATGATATGATAGTATATATAAGCGACCCTAAAAACTCTACCAAAGAACTCCTACAGCTGATAAACACCTTTAGTAATGTGGCAGGATACAAGATCAACTCCAAAAAAATCAGTTGCCTTCCTATACACTAAGGATAAAGAAACAGAGAAGGAAATCAGAGAAGCATCACCTTTCACAATAGCCACAAAGAGCACAAAGTATCTTGGGGTAACCCTGACCAAGGAAGTGAAAGATCTATTTGACAAGAACGTTAAGTCTTTGAAGAAAGAAATAGAAGAGGACACCAGAAAATGGAAGGATCTCCCTTGCTCTTGGATTGGGAGGACCAACATAGTAAAAATGGCAATTCTATGAAAAGCAATCTATAGATTCAATGCAATCCTCATCAAAATCCCATCAAAATTCTTCACAGATCTGGAGAAGACAATAATCAACGTTATATGGAAAAACAAAAACCCAGGATAGCCAAAACAATCTTATACAATAAAGGAACCTCTGGAGGCATTACCATCCCTGAATTCAAACTCTATTACAGAGCTACGGTATTGAAAACAACTTGGTATTGGCATAAAAACAGAGAAGTTGACCAATGGAATCGAATAGAAGACCCTGACGTTAACCCACAAACCTATGAGCACCTGATTTTCGATAAAGGAGATAAAAGTATACAATGGAAAAAAGAGAGCATCTTCAACAAATTGTGCTGGCAAAACTGGATGTCATTCTGTAGAAGAATGAAAATAGATCCATAGCTATCACCATGCACAAAACTCAAGTCCAAGTGGATTAAAGACCTCAATATCAGTGTGTTAGAAGAGAAAGTGGGAAGTACTCTACAACACGTGGGCACAGGAGACCACTTCCTACGTATAACCCCAGCAGCACAGACAGTAAGGGCCTCATTGAATAAATGGGACCTCCTGAGACTGAGAAGCTTCTATAAAGCAAAGGACACTGTTGCTAAGACAGAAAGGCAACCCACTGACTGGGAGAAAATCTTCACCAACCCTGCAACTGACAAAGGTCTGATCTCCAAAATATATAAAGAACTCAAGAAACTAGACCGTAAAAGGCTAATCAACCCAATTATAAAATGGGGCACTGAGCTGAACAAAGGCTCCACATTTTAACCACAATAAGCTCTTATTAGTATGACTCTGTCTGAAACCCTTCCGTTTTCTTATTCACCAACTTGTTTGTGGGTGTGAAGCATTTTTTTCCATTAGAAGATTCTTGCTGCCACTGCCAGGATTATTCTTCCTTCATGCCATGTGTCTCCCTTTCCCTCCACACATCTTCTTCAGTGCCTCTCACCGCCCCCACACACATGCCCTTCTATTTAGTTTCACAGATAATTCAGAGCATCACACCCATTTATATGTATACATGCAAACTGAAACTTTGTATTGTACTAGATAGAATATTACATTTTTTGTGTGAATTTGGGTCACTTCATTTAATGTAAGTCTTTCCAAATCTATGCATTCACTGATAAATTGGTTTCTTTATTATTGAATAAAATGCCACTGTAGGAGAGGAGCGGGAAGACAAGGGAGAGGAGAATCAACAAGAACATTTTTTAAAATGCCAATAAATCCTATTACTTTGCATGTTAATGAAAAGTGCAATGTAACTGAAAAATATAAAGGTTATATGAATGCACATAAAAGAACAACATAAGAAGTTTCTTGCTCATTAAAAGTAATTCCTTTGACAGGGTAAAGAGATAAAGAGGGAGGAAATGAGGATAGAAAAAAAATTAGGACTAAGAGACATTAACAACTGAAATACAAAAAAAGAGATGTCGCATCTAAATAATTTTTTTCTCTTTTTTCACAATTTTTCTACATTCCCTCAGAATTACATCACCTCACTCCACATTTCACTTTGAGAAAGCCAATTGTAGGAATTATAATTATCACTCAAAGCACTGATTACTTATTCTTATTTTCTCTACTTAGATGTAAATTAATATGATATTATATTCATTATATAATTAAAAGTAATAACACTGTACCTCAGTTCACTTCCTTTAGAGTATTTTTAGTCTAAAGTTTGAGTTAACACATTATGTTTTAAAAATAATAAAGCCCTTTCCCTCTATAAATTAATACTGATCCCAGTCATATTTTTACTGTGAAATTAACAAAAAAGAATGAACTCTTTATTTCTCATCATTTTCTGTCCACATGAAATTTGATTTGTTATTTTCACGACAGCAAAGTAGTTGATGGTGATGTTGATATTTATATTTAAAACCTTAATTTTAATTCACTAACTTTTTGCATCAGAATTTTTAATGTATTCTGTTTAGTGAATGGTTTTCTTTATACACTTACATGCCAGTGAAATGCAGGCAGTATAGCCCAAACCACTGTTCAACCTTTTTGAATTCTTTGACCAATTGATTTCATTTATAATAATTTTTTCATAAAACATCATGCATTAGTAAGAGACACTTTTATTTTTTGTTTGTCAAGACAGGGTTTCTCTGTGTAGCCCTGGTTGTCATGGAACTCACTTTGTAGATAAGACTGACATGAAATTCAGAGAGATCTGCCTGCCTCAGCCTCCCACGTGCTGCGATTAAAGGCTTACACCACCACTGGCCTGCAAGAGCCATTTTATTTGAGTTAAGAGGTCCATCTAGCAGTCAGCCACCTGTCTTGAGTTCCATCCTTAAACTACACTCCAGGACACAAATGAAACACACTAACCTACAAGATCGTTGTTGATATTCCCATCAGCTAAAAAGTATTTAAGTGCCTGGCAGTCATTTTTCATAGTAAAACCACATAGAATCCTCCACTATACTGTCCTTTTAATCAGACGTAAGAGTTATCTTTTCCTCACCCACTAGGATCCAACTCATAGACATAATTCCCTCCTCTGAAAGGATGCTACACTAACACTTATTCCAAGATTTTCTAAGTAACAATATCCACTGCAATTGTCTATGTGCCTGAGATGATAAATCCTCACACAATACTCCAGTCAGCACTTGGCCATAAATTTTCTTTGGGTCCCCATAAGATTACCAGCAACCCCTATTAGCAGGAAGTAGCCTGGAAAACTAGACCTATATTCCCCCAAAATGGATATTGATGTTTGTTTTTGTTTAGCATGTTGGTTAAAAGTTGTTATGAATAATGGTCAGTAAAAATATACTAAACAAAGGAGATTAGAGTCAGGGTTTTTGTTTTGAAAAGAAAAATGGGGAAATGTTGTGAGATAATTCTTTTGTACATTGTAAAGATTTGTCACTAATAATGGTTTGATAAAATGTTGATTGGATAGTAGCCAGGCAGGAAGTATAGGTTGGGCAACCAGACTATGAGAATTCTGGAAAGAGGAAAGGCAGAGAGTCAGTCACCAGTAAGATACAGAGGAAGCAAGCTGAGAATGCCTTACTTAGAAAAGGTACCAAGCCATGTGATTAAACATATACAAGAATTATGGGTGAATTTAAGTCATAAGAGCTAGTTAGTAGTTAGCCTGAGCAATAGGCCAGACAGTTTATAATTAATATAAATTTCTGCGTATTCTTTCTGACTAAATGGCTGCAGGATTGGGTGGGACAGAAACTTCCATCTATGCTTCAATATTGCATGTAGATATACAAACAATGCTTGATAGGGAATGACAACATGAGCCATTGTGCACACAAGTTTCCTCCTATCTTATACGGTTCATTATCAATACTATATCGCTCTTTAATTCTCATGAACCTGACTCTACATAAACAAAGTTGGAGCCAGATAGTTTAGATTTCTTCTTATTGATTGAGTTTGTGTATTAACACAGAGTCATGAAATGGATGAAGCCATAGAGTAAGAGTTCTACAGCTGCAAGCAAGTACTTAGACAATAAAACTTATTCAAAATTCACAAGTGGACTAACTTGTCTAAAAGTTAAAATTCTGATCCTAAGTATCATCTAAGATAAATATTTTCATTGAAGACACATTTTTAAATGGTAACATTAGCAGAAAATATGTTTATTTGTCTGTTTGTTTTGCTGTTTTTTTTAAAGCAGGCAACCATCAGAGAAAAATGTAATAATATTGGCTGAGATTACACAGAAACAGATCAGTAGATGAGAAAAACAGAATAGACATACATACCAGAGCATTGGTGAAGGTAAGTAAACAGAAATAATATGCAAAGTAGACAAATAAGAAATATAAGTTAAGACATTGAATACATTTTAAATTCTAGCACATGCAGTTTAGGAGAGAAAGCCAATGGCAGGTTTTATAACAGAAATCAGAAGAATGATGACAATCAAAAAGAACACACAAACTGTCACAAAGAGATTATCTTAGTGATGGGCAAATTATTTTAACATATTCTCATTATGAAACATGATAAGATATAATAAGATAATATGAATATGAAGGGAAAATAATAGGATCTTCACATTCATGTTTTGTAGTAACAAAAAATAAAAATTTAGAAGTGGAAACTATTGTCAAAATATTATTAGTATTAAAGTAAACAAGGGTGGAATTTGTACTGTGCAAGCTCTTTTGGCATCAATGTAACTATGACATATCCTTCAAGAATTTTACAGGCTATCTAGACAGACAGGTATATGAATGAGTTAGTCCTCACACTAACAAGCCAAAGCAAAATTCAATCAATTAAAACATGCAACAGTAAGAAAACATTGGTGCAGCTCACAAGTGTATTTTCCAGCAAATGAAACCATTCCTATGCATCTGGAACAAGAAGAGCTGACTCATTCCTCTACATAACAACATTGACCTGCATTGTCAGCGATCTGGCTCTGAAGGGCTTCTCTGTGGGTTACTGAATCTTTATCCTTGTGTTAGCCCTTCCTCCTGCAGATTAAACCAGGTTTATCCAAATATATGTGCAAGGATCCAAGATATGGAGTGATAGTTTGCAAGGTTTCGGGAAGCCTAAATGTAGACCTGGCAAATCCATCATTTCTCTAACTAAGCACATCACAAGACTATACTTCATTTCAGCACAGAAGAAATAAATTTTTAAACTCTGCATATGAGTGGCTTCAGAATCACACTTGAAGGGGAAAAGAATAGTGCTAAATCATACATGCCCATGAGAATTTCATATTCAGAGATAGACAGTTCATTTTTAGTGACTGCGGAGTAGGCTAAAAAGGAAGATGCATCAACCAAGTTGAGTTGGTTACTTCTTATGAGAAAAGTGAAGTTTATAAGTAGAAAAGACATGGAAAAAATATGTGGAAGAGAAATGTAGTTTCAAATGAGCTTGTCGTCCAAAGGTCCATACACTAAAAGGCTGTCCACTAGGCAGGTGCTGTTGGAGAAGGGAGACTGTAGAGCCTGTGAGAAGTGAGACACATGAGACGTTGTCACTTACTGGTGTTGCCTAGTTTGGGATGCTGATTCCGTTTTTTTTTTTTTTAATTTTATTTTTTGGTGAGTGTCCTTGCTTTACTCTACATCCCTGTCATGATATACTATCCTGTCATGGTCACAAGACAAAAGAACCAATAAAGTGTGACTAGAATTTCTCAGATACTGAGCCCAAAGTATCCTTTTCTCTACATTCTTTATACTGAAAATTGCAGACATATTAATTAGATAATTTAGATAGATGGAGCATAGAGACCTTGACAAAATAGCTGAAATATAGAAGATAAGAGCATTAAAAGTAGATTTGAGAGGTATTCACCAATAAAAGTGTTGACAGATTAGATATTCATTGCAAATGAGGGATTTTGAGAATTAGAGTTTTGGTAATACTGAGTATTTCCCAGATCTGATAATAATACATTAAATATGATAAGAAATTTAGAAGGCAAAGAACAATCGAAAATTAGAACTTAAGATATCTTATAAAATTAATTATTTTATCATACTGCTCTAAAAAGAATTTCAAGTTCTAGGCTTAATCAAAGAATTAAAAACTTCAAGATATTTTGTTATTTTTTGGTGTATTTTAATTTATTATTATTTTTAGGATAGAATGAAGGCAGAACTTTGCATGTTGAAAAAGTAAACAATTAAATATACAGATATTGAGTGGTTTTGAGATAGAATTCACTTTTGAAAACAGAAGGAAGAACAATATCCAAAGAAGTCATTTATATTTTATGGGAGAAGACAGGAAGTTAAGGGTTAATAGTCTGACATGCTCTGTTCTCTGCAGAGATTGTCTTGGTTAGCAAAATATATTTAGGAAAATGAATAAGATATTCGAACAGTTACCTTGAGAAATTCAGAAAAAGACGGAAATATTAGGCTAAAGACATACAGAAAATCCATGCAAAAAAGTTGAAGACATGAAGGGGCTATATTTGCCATGAGAGACTATGCCTTTCCAGAAATATGCATTTTGTTAATACTCATTGAAGAAAAAAATCTTATTATATATATGCAAACGTGAAATGTCTTGGAAGTTCAGTTACATGGTAAACATAACACAGAAAGTATGTACCAAGGATTTGACCCAAGATCTACCGGACTTCAAAATCAATCTTCCTATTTCTTTGTTACACTTCTCCCAATGTCAGCTTCCAATCATACTCAATGTGTTCTTGCCTTCAACTGTTAATTTCTCAAATGTAGCCTCTGAACAGGAAAATCTTCATACCGTTTCACAAGTAGAAAGTGTTTTCTTTTTTCCTCCTGGGGGCCATTTATAAACTTGGGAAGCTGTTGCAAAGACAGAATGTTAGTATTTTTCATTATTTCTCTATCAGGGGAAACAGGAATTAGGAGGATACAATTTATAAACATGTTATTCTTTACTGCAATAATAGTTCTAGAGCGTTTTCCTTGGGTTGCAAGATTTCTGTGTAAGGCATGTGAGTTTATTCATAATACCTATCGAAGAAAACTGATTTCTCTACGTCAAGATGCCAGCAGCAGAAGAGTGAGAAAAACATGGAGTATCAGCAGAGGTTAGCCCAAAGAAAGCCATTTTTAGTCTGTTGACTGTGTAGCAGACTTATTCAGACTTATCCTGAGAATGATCCAGCCTGTGAAATGATAGAACCTGAAGAGAGCACCAGAGATGGATGTCAACTGACACTCTAAGGTCAAGATGGAGGAGAGAGAGGAGCTGAAAAAACTGATGTAAAATTGACTTTATCAGAACTTAACCAAATAAAAGAAGTATAATTAGTAACAAAAAAGTATGGCTAAATACAGTAACTGAAAAAACTCCTTCCTTTTGTGTGTATTATTAGTTTATGTGTAACTGTGTGCATGCCTGTGCCTGTGATCATGCGTGGGAAGGAAAGCTTTGGGTCCTGTTCATCAGGAGCTGTACATCTTTTCTTATGTGAGGATGTGTTTGTCATTGACACGAAGCTTAGGAATTAAGATAGGCCTGCTCTCCAGGAATACACAGGGGTCCTCCTGCCTCTATCTCCTCATTGCTGGGATTTCAGATGTACATCACCGTGCAGTTAACTAAATGGCAGCTCACAACTATCTATAACTCAGTTCTAGGGGATCTGATTTTCTTTCTGTTCTCTGTCAACAAAACATATCTGTGCTTAACACACAAAATAGCAGTCAAATCATCCATCAATATAAAATAATAATAAAACTGTAAAGAAACAATTCCTGCTGGTTGTTTACTTCTTATGTTCTCAATCTTTTGATCTTCACGCACAGGTACAACTCCAATTTTTATCCCACTGCAAAAATATTTTTTTTCTTTTTTATTGCTAGCTTCTTGGTTTCTTTGATTCAAAATAAAGAGGGATACTAATCCATCCTCTATTTGAAATAGCTTTTTCCTCCAGTTTTTCTTTTCTGGTATTAAGTGGCTACTGTTGAGAGAATTAGACAGACTGAAGGGTTCTTCAGCACACTTGAGAACAGCCAGTAGCAGGTTCTCAGGCATTCTCTTATCAAATATGGGTTTTTTGGTTCTGGTTATCAAAAATGCATTTAAAAATAGAAAATCCTCAAATTAATACTTTTTCATAATTAAAATGTATGTTTTCAATGGATATCTGAAGATTTTAATGATGCTTATTTTCCACACTGTGTGAGGTTCTTTTATTATAGTCAATGATCTCAAAGGCTAGACCACATTTCTTAGAAGTGTGGGAACAAATTAATAATCATTGAAAAGTAACGCTTCCAAAGAGATGGTGAAATATTTATATGAAGCCATGGCAAACCAAGGTTACTTATTAGGGGATATATATTATAACGACATAATGGCAGCTAAGATCAAAAAATTTGAAGTATTTGACATTTAATAAATGTTCACTCTCACCTCTTAGCAATCATAAAACATCTTTGCTTTATGTGTTTAACCAGAGCAAGAGTGGAATAGGTTTAGAATATCCATCAAACTTTTTTATTTTGAGATGTGTTTCTCTGTGTAACAGTCCTGGAACTCACTTTGTAGACCAGACTGGCCCCATACTCACAGAGATTTTCCTGCTTCTGTTTCCCAAGTACTGTGGTTAAAGATGTATGCCACTGCCACCTGGCTTCAAACTTTTTTTTATCATTCGAATCTCAATTAGATACATTTTCTTAAATTTGTAATAGGTTTTAATATTTTTTATTGAAACAAAATCACATCAGCTTCACCCACTTCTTTTATGGCTCATCCCTTCCCATGCTCCTGCTCAAACTGGTGGTCTCATTTCTTTCGTTTCTGTTGTTACCTGCATACACGTATGTAACACACACACACGCACACAAATACAACCCACTGGGTCTGTTTTTGTCGTTTGTGTGTAGTGTTGACTTTAGGTCCAAACACTCCATTTTGGGTATCTCAAACTGATCCTTGGGAAAGGTTAATTCTCCCAACAGTCATTGGTTGCCAATAATACTTTTTGTAGGAGTTCAGACCCTGCCAATTTGTCCTCATTCCATATTAGTATGTCCTTTGATGCTGCCATTTTTCTGGTCTTTTCCATGCATTCATTTCTAGGAGAGATTGTTTTGCCTTGGACTTCTTAGATGCTCTGGTTCTTTCAATCATTCTGATTCCTCTTCTGAGATGTTCTGTAAACCGTAGATGCAAGAGCTTTGATGTAGATGTGCCAGCAACTGGGCAACCAAAATTACTTTGGTCTCTGCCTTCTCTGCAGTTGTGGTATTCTGCAAAGGCTTCCATTCATTCTAAAGAGAATCTCTTTGATGGGGGTGGTGGTATCTACACTTACGTGTGGATATAAAAGCCCACTACCAGACATGAGGAAGTCACTTTAGATGGTTGGGCAGAATAGTGCAACTGACTCTCGGGACAATACAGATTATGGATGGAGCTCTTAGTTGCCTCGCAGGCATTAAGATTGGGTCTGAATTAACAAAGACGCTTACACATAGATCACAAGACTCTAACAATTTAAGCTGTGTCTGGCCTAAAAACCTCATTCCGACGGTATCCATTGTACCAGAAAAGACTATGCAAACTGACAAAGAGGAAAGTGATTCAACATTCCTACACAGCAACACCGCCTATGAACCCTGAAAATGACTACCATGGCAAGAGGAATATACTCCTGTCTTTAAGCATCTTGCATTCTTAATCTCAGCTATGTGCTTGATTATTTTTTTAATTATTTATTTGTTTCTTCCTTTGTTTGTTAGAGTGTGTATCTATGGAGGTCACAAAACAGCTTGCAGATGTTGGAATTCTCCTTCTACCAGATCGGTTCTGGGGAGTTAACTCAGACCACCAGGCTTAGACACACACACTTTTACAAGATGATGAGTCATCTTGTGGGCCCTCATTTCTTTACTTTTTATTTTAAGTGATGGTCTCCTCTGGTTATTCATTGAGGCTTTCAACACATTCTGTAGGCCAGGCAGGCTTTAAGACTGTGATCTTCCTTCTTTAGCTTTCTGAGAAGCAGTCCCGTTCTGAGTAAATCAAACTATAGGCTTTTCCCAAACGACCTGACTCATCATCCCTTTGGCTTGTGGCTGCTTTATTTACCTTCAGAATTAGTAGTCTCCTCTCTAACATCTGCTTATGCATCTTTGAGCAGACTGCCAATAGAAATACAGATGTTTAAAATACTGCTCTTGGGGGATATTAAGTACACTGTTATAGAAAGATGAAAGAAACAAACAGTTCTTTTTTAATTAGCTTTTTTTTCATTTATTTTACATAATCACCAAATTTCCCCTTCTTTCTCTCTTCCTGTTCCCTTCTTCCCTAAACCCTCATTCTCTCTGCCTCCCATCTACCCCCTTTCTCCATCCACTTCTCTGTCTGCATTGAGAAAGGGCCATGCCTCCCATGGACTTGAACAAAAGACAATATGTCAAATTGGGGCAGGACCAAGCACCTCCCGCTGCATCTAGGCTGAGCAAGGTAATCCAGCATGGGTAATAGGTTCCCAAAAGCCAGCTAAGGGCCAAGAAGAAGTCCTGATCTCACCTTTTAAAGGGGTTGGTGGTTACTTCTAAGAAAAGAATGAAGAATAAGTTCCTGCACCTGGAGGAAAAGTGACCCAGTCATCAATCACGTGGTAACAAATCTTTAGCTGAGGAGCTTTTTAAGTCAGTTATTGAAGGCATGTGTTTTAGTTACTTTTCTACTGTTGGGATGAAACACCATAATGAAAGCAACTTAATATTATAAGAGGAAGCTACAATAAGAACTACAATTTTCAAGTAGATATATGTAAGAAATTTTAGTTCAACACAGGAAATTTCCCTAATACATACTTGAGAATCCATGATTTTCTATTAATACTATGCCAAAATACATAACTAAAAACATTAACATGTAGGACTAAAGGAGAATTAAATTAATACAGAGAAGCAGAGAAGGCTGGTGAACCTCAAATTTACATAGGCAGAAAAAAGACCTATAAAAAATTATCTGAGAATATTTACTAGTCTTCAAAATAAAGAAAGCACGGCCTCGACAGATGAGCAGGGAACTCAGAGGATAGAGGTGAAGTCTCAGCAGCCTCAGGTCAGCCCAGGACACCTTCAAGATCTGAATCACTTTCTGCTGAGAGCTCAGAATTGCTTGTGACTGACAACTGCTTGCTTTGTTGATTTGTTTCTTTATTTTTCTCCTTTTATATTTTTTCATTTTTATCTCCTCTGTGTGTGTGTGTGTGTGTGTGTGTGTGTGTGTGTGTGTGTGTGTGTGTGTGTGTGTATGTACGTGTGTGTTTGTTTGGGAGAGACAGAGAAAGGGAGAGAGAAAGAGGGAGAGAGAGATAGAGAGATGATAGGTTTTTTTTTTTTTTTAATGGTTTACAGGGAAGAGTTGAATGTCTTTCCTGGCTTCTTGTTTTTGAAATTGGTATCTTGCTTCCTAGTGTCACAAGTTTAAAGATAGAGAGGAATTTTGCTAAAGGATAAATTAGTTTCAGAATCCCATGCCACCCAAATTAGATGACAACACTGAGGATTTATGAGGAGGTAAATGTTCAGTGATTTTGGGATTGAGATGATGCCGAATGGCTTGAAACTTCTGGAGACCTTGAGGTAAGGTGACGATCTTTCTACTCAGGATGAATAGACATCTGGAGGACACAGGCATCCGTTTTTGCTTCATGCGTTTTAAGGATACTATTCCTGGCATTCATCTACTAAAATAATCCCATCAACATTTAAAATAAAAGAATTGCAAAAATGAAGATACGGGAATAGAATTTAAGACCGTTATTTTCCTTAAAAAGAATTCTTAAAAATAAGTATAGAGTTCAGCAATCTGTCAAATCCATCCAGAAAGAAACACATTTTCCTTGTCAGGATGTAATTCATTTTACAAATTAATTCTCGCTAAATTATGAATGACAGAGGAAGAAGCCATGGAGTTTATCAAGGTGTTTTTGGAGAAAGTTCATTCTGGGCTGTGTTGTCTTTCATTCAGACATTCTGTCTGCACAAACAGACTATGCCATACATAGCCCTGGTTCTAGCTTAAAGAACATGACTAGAAACAGCTTTGCTTAGAGAAAAAATTATGGAACAATTACGTACTCAAGTCTGAGAATCAAGAAAACACCCAGGAAGTAAAAGGGCAAATAAATACTGTGGAACCCACAAACTCTTTTAACCTAAAAAACAAAGACAAAAGCTCATCTCCTACCTTCCATCAAATATAGAGTCCCTTTTTTCTATACGTATAGTACTTTACTTATTGTTTAAAAAAACTTCCTTGGCAACCTGGTGAGTTGTATTCCCAGGGGTTTGGTTCTCCATCTGCCCAAGCAATAAAGCTTCATAACTCTTGGTAAATATCAGTATCAGGCTCTTTCTACACTGCACCAAATTAAAGAGAGATTCACAGTGCTTTAAGTAATTTGAGTTACCAAATATGACACTTAGAGCATGTGGTTTTTAAATGTCATCTGATAAAAATAAATATGTTGCTAGTATCTTTTCTAATTATTTTTCCTCTTTTTGTTTAGAATATTTTCTGAGTCTGTTTGGTTATTTGATTATAATTAGTAGTGAATATTCATGAGAGTAGACAGCTAATGATACCATATGACAAGATTAGATTTAGAAGAGAACTTACCCTGATTAAAGTTTGGGTAGAGATGGGTTTATTATATATTTATTCATCCAAAATGCTTAACTGTGCTTTTATTACACACTTAATGTATTTGTGGAGTTTAGACTAGAAAAACATTACAATAAAATAATTTGTTTTTATATTCTCATGCAAATACATTTGAAAAGAAACCATCAAGCTAAAAGGTATAAGTGATAAAATTAAGTTTATCTTATTAGTGTGTGTTCCTATGAATTACATTTTTTTTGTAGTGGAGGGCAGGTGTGCACGCCCTTTTGAATGGAAACCAGAGTTCAAAGTTGGATACCCTTCTGAATTTCTTGCCACCTTATTTTTTAAGATAGGTTTCTTCACTGAACCCTGATTCCTCCCTTTCTGCTGAACTTGTGTTGTAAGCACTTTACACACTGATCCTTCTCCACATGTATGAGAAGTGCTTTTGAGAATGACCAGAAAAGAGATTCACTAAGAAGATAATTGTTTAACAAACTATGAATAAGAGAGTAAGCCACATGTTCTCCCAATAAGATTTCTTATGAAAAGTTGGTGCAAAATCCCTGAGGCAGGATCTCAGAGGGAAAGCATATAGTTATGCTGGGGAAAAGGGGGCAGTTATAAGAGAAGAGTGCTAACCTCTGGGTAATGTGAAGGTTGGGGTACCTGTTGGGGCTAAGTGTTTAGAGTAGGGGCATGATTTCATGGATACAGTCTTTAAAACGATCCCTTGGGTTGTGAGGTAGAAAAGAAAACAAATTCTGTGGATATAAACACAAAAAGCAGAGCAAAATGAATGTAAACTGCAGAAGATGGGGGAAAGGACCATAAATGCTATACCCCTGAGCGGAGAGCATCCAATGATGTCATGACCTGCCCCAGCTGTGACTGCCTACAATGGGTCCCTGTAAAACTGGACCCATCAACAGTCAGTAATGGGCTAGGAAGGAAGAGTCTTGTGGAACTTTAAATCTCCGTGAAGAATGGCTTTTCGATCCTGGATTTGATGGTTTGTGTGGGAAATGTCCCCCACAGGTGTGTTTTGGTTCCCAGATGACGGTGCTCTTTGGAGAAGTTATAGAGCCTTTAGGATGGGAAGCACTGGGAGAGGAATTTGAAGGTTTCTAACCTCACATCACTTTCTGCTCTTTCTCTCTGTGCTTTATACGGTTGGATGAAGGAAAAAGTCTCCACCAGCTTCCTGTTTCCCTGTTCACACTGCCACGCTGTACTCTCCCTACTACGATTGACTATAACTTTGCCATAATTATGATTCCTCTTGGTGTGAATTAAATACCATGACAAAAAGAAACTTATGGAGGAAAGGGTTTGTTTCAGCTTAGAGTTCAATATTCCAGTCCTTCACCAAAGAGTCGGGGCAGGAATTCAAACAGAGGAGGGATCTAAAGGCAGGAATAGATGCAGATGCTTTATCCTCATGGCTTACACAGCCTGCTTTCTTATAGACCAAAGGACTACCTGCTCAAGGGTCCTCTTACTTTAATCGATAATTTAAAAAAAATGGTCCGACGGGATTGCCCATTGGCCAGTCTTTTGGAGACATTTCTTCAAATGTGGTTCCCTCATCTCAGAAAGCTCTCGCTTGTGTCAAGTTGAAAAAGAAACTAACCAAGACACTAAACACATTTTACATTACAGTATGATGTTGGGTCTATAGGGCCTAAGGGCAAAATACGGTGATTTTAATAATAAATGTCCCCCATAGACTTAGGTTTTAAATAGTTGGTGCCCAGTTAGTGATTGTGTTTCAGGTATGTTAGGGGACCCTTGGGAAGTAGAATCTTTCTTGGGGAAGTATGTCAAGGGTGTGTTTGTGCACTTAGCATAGTTCCTAGTCTCTCACTGGTTCTTGTTTGTGACCATCCAGCTTCCTGACCTTGCTAGCATGCAGTGCCTTCTCCATCATGACTGCTTCTTCTCAGAGCTATAAGTCAAAATCAGTTTCCTCCTTAAGTTTATTTTGCTCATTGTACTTTACCATAGCAACCGAGACATAACTAATAGATTATAAAGGAGCAACCATTTTCTTCAGTTTCACATAGGTCCAGTGGGGGAATTTAGTGTGGGGACAAAATAAGTAATGCATGGTAGCAATTGAGCTTAAAAACATGGAGGTTTTGTGAATAGATTGGATGCAAGAGAAAGAAGGGCCTGAATGTCTTTACGAAACTAGGAAACCAGAGTGAATGGCTGGGCCATTCACTGAATATGGGAACTAGGGGAAGGAGGGAAGACCATAATGACCAGGTGGAAGAAGAGAGAGAAAGACTCAAGGAAAGATTTGATTCCAGGTGTACTGGATGCTTTTCATAAATCTAAATGAGGAATTGATCAAGCCATTTGTAAAATTATGGGGCATGCTTCACAATAAATATGGAGTTTTATTCGTAATATCGTTGGAGTGCTGAGGAATAACATCTGTGCAAATATATATTTTCTTTATTGCTATTCAGCAGAACGATTCATTTATTTCCTCCCTTCCATGTACCCAGATATGTGGGTTACTGATATATTTAGAAACAAATCATTCACCAAGAAGCTAACATACTTGCATAATATTTCATTCAAAACAATTTACTTGTGATTGCTTAAATAAAATACTTTAAGTTTCTATTACTAAAATCGGTGAATATTACTCAGGCGTGAAAATTAACTATGGCTAGATGTGTATGGTATCCTTAGCCCAGACAGAGTAGTAGAAACACTGCAGTTTTTTTTTCCTCCTGGTGAAATTGCTTAAAAAGGTATATTCCTGCTGATAAACACCCTGTCTCTCTAGCCCCAGAGAAACCAGCTTGTGCAAATTAATTGCTTAGACCTGGCAGTGCAGAGAACAGCATTAATAAATGGGGTGTACTGGGCTGTAGGAAGAACAGATGGGAGTTTTCTGCTCCACTGTACGATGAATTAATTCTTTATCTCTCCATCTATATACTCCAGTCATCACTGAAGACCTATGTTAAAGACTCTATGGTAACACAACCTTCACACAGCCTCCACTATTTCAAAAAGCCCCTAGTGGCGTCCAAAGCTCTCCCTTAGATGTAGTTCCCTTACAATGTTGGGAACAGGAGAGGCACTTTTCCTTGAAATGTTGCTGAAATATGATTTTTGTTTCTGGTTGCTCTAAACATGTTCTTACAAACCTAGTGCCTGGAGAAACTAGAACTGTACAATTACCTACAACTTTATCCCAGTGGAAAATGCAGTTGAAATGTATTGTTCTGTACATTTTGCCATTTTATTTTCTTATCTGCCTCAAAAGATGCATGTCTTTTAGCCCCTAGGAACGTGGCTTTCATTAAGGGTACAGAAGATTGATTGATCCATGAAGGAAATGCACATATTTAAATTGAACGTGGAAGTAAATGCAAGTTTTGTCACAGACTTCATTCTTCCGTGTCAAATGTCACACAAGCCATATGGGAATTTACCGCTTCTCAGGGTACGGACCAAACACTCTGAGAATCTATTACCAGGAAGAAGTTAAGATATATTTTCCCAGCTTCTAGTATGTTTTAAACATTGTGGTAGGCATTTATATTGCTAGAATATCTCAATGCACATAGTAGGTTAGCATGATAGTAAGAACTGCTTATGGAGCTGTAGCTTCCCGATTAAAACTCAGGGACCTTATTTGTAAAAGAAAAAGGGCAGGCATATGTAACCGATCATGTCCCAGAGAGTTCTGCCTCTAAATTATTCAACCAAGTACATGATATGGAAGGTCTGTATGTTTGGCTGAAGACACACTGAGAAAATTCCAGTAATTATGAAGAAATAATTTGCTTCCTAGGTAATCAGGACTAAATCCATGGATGATTAGAGAATCATCTAGAATTTATATCCAAGACCATCTCTGCTTATCTAGAAATTTCACAGTTACTGAACGCTTCACTTTAGAGTAGCTAGGGATAGATATACTACTTTCTTTAAGCAAACCAACAGTGATACGAGTAATATTATTTCCAAATCATAATGAAAGTGATATAGGCCAAAGGATAGTAAAGAATACAGCAATGACTGTCGAGGTGTATAGAGCAGAATCAATGCCAAGTTAACTACAATTCAAGTTATTCTGATCTTAGGGTCTCAGAATCATATTTTGGGAGCACTTAAATGGCTATGGGATAAATTGACACCTATCAAAATGTGAATCTTCTTGTGTACCGTCACCCCCTCACACTCTAGGAATATCTTTATTAAAAGTCACTACCCGATTAGAACCTTACTCAGTGCTTCAAAACAGCAACCAATTGACAACGCCCTAGTGAGTGTTCTAAGACTATTACCAGCCATCACAGGGCTCACAATGAAGCCTATGATGTCACAGTGTAAATTATGAAACAGTTTCTTTGAAGAAAGGAAAAGCCATTTTTAACAGGATCAGAATGAAACTCTGAGTGATTTTCAAAACTCCCCAGTACCCTTCATAAAAAATATAAAAGATCAGACCATCCAGATAGGACTAGTTTCTGAGCCAATAACACCAGATAAACAAGATTTAAAGTATCCCAACTTATATGTTTAGAAGAGTCACTGTCAATCATCTGGATATTCTGTGACTGGCTGTAGCCGCTTTTATCAGAAGAAAGTTTCAAGATTATAGCAAAAAAAGATAATGTACAAATTACATCACATACATCAATCATGTGTGTGTGTGTGTGTGTGTGTGATTTCATGTGTGTGTGGTGTATCCACATACATGTGAAGGTCAGAGGTTAATGTCAGATGACTTACGCTATCGCTCTTCAATTTATCTTTTGAGACAGGACCTCTCACTGAACCTAGAGCTCACTGATAGGCTAGACTGGTTGACCAGTGATCTTGGAAGACCCACCTATCTCTGACACAAGCCTCGCCCCAAGGGATGTCCTTGCATACGTGTGCAATCATAACCAGTGTGGACTGTGGAGCTTCAAGCTCAGGATCTCATGATTGTCCAGCAGGTACTTTAGAGGCTGAGTAATCATCCAGCTCATCTCAGTTTTAAATTAATTTTTATATTATATTGTATTAATGTATCTTAAATATATTCCTCCAATCCTAAAACTCCATTGAGCTCTCACATTACACAGTTGGTACCAGTACACATAAAATACTTTGAATGGTTCATTGTTTGTTTTGGTTCTGTGACCAACACATTTAGAATGGTGTTGAATACATGCAAATGAATATGTATACTTAACCATGAATTTGCATTGCCTTCAAGCAAGCATTGAAGCTTCTAGAAATAATTAATTCTTTAAAAGTTCCTGGTCGGTGTTATTAGTTTTAATTGCCTTTGATCTCAGGGTTTTCTTTTTTCCTTCTCTTTTTTTATATGTTGTGAATATAAAGAAAAAAAATGTTACCTAGAGTCCCATGCCGCAATCTGGGAAGCTTCCTCACAAACCTGTGCCAAGTTGAAACTCTTTTAAGAGTAAACTCATTTTTTTCCACTCATCATTTGCCAAAAAACACTGAAGCAGAAACAAAGTAAAAACGACAGAGAATAAATGAGGGCTATAGAGCTAAAGCTAGTTCTCTCAAACTAACAGGTAGCCAGGAAAAGCTGTGATATTCTTAAAACTCCAGTGGTCTCATTCAAAGGGACAAGATGAAGGATCAACCATCTCAATGGAACACACTTTGATCAAGTTACAGGAGATTTGTTTAGAGGTTGACATTTAATGGAGAAGCAAAGCTTCAAAACTCGTCAGAAATTTTACTATAGAAAACGACAAAACCACTTATGCTAAGAGATTTTTGCAGGTGGAAAACCCAAAAGCACCATTGATGGTAAACAACATAACAAGATAACAAGATATTCAGAACATCTGTGCTTCCAGTAACCATAGCAATAAAGCCTTACAATTCTATTCAAATTTTAATTTGAACTATTGTGTTCAGTACACAATTGTGTTCACATACACAATTGTGTTCACATACACATATACATTAAAACTCCATTTTTCTTCATTAGCTGATGTGATGGCTAATCTTGGTTGTGAACTTGAATATTCCTGTAATGAACTAAAAATTAAGAAACAATGCAAGCCTGTGTGGTATTGACTATATTATCATTTAAGGAGCAAAGTTTCACCTGAAATCAGGCCATCCCATCTGACAGCATCCCACATATAAGAACATGAGCTTTGAATTTTGTTTGCTTGCCCTCAGCCTTATTGGCAAGTTCATTTATACTGTTGCTGGGGCCTTGTTTTGTTGCTTGTCATTAGATTTTACTTATTACTTGACCTAAATATGTTTTCTCATAAATAAGATAGTAATGATAATCCCCAAATCTTGGTAACATGACTTAGATGGGGTCACAAATAACAGTTTTACACACAGTTTCATGTGCAGATGTTCAATTTTTTAGTCTAAAACATTATTAGAGCTACAACCAGTTAGCATTTGGTTCTCATTATGTGTGCAAAGGGAAAAAATTAAAACTGAATACTGAAGGGGCTCTTAATTTCCCTGTGCAATTTCTACTTAACCTGCATGTGGTTAAAGTCCAATATGAAACCACACTTATCCCAAACAGAATTATTACTGGACAGTGGGAAAATCAAATTAATAATCAGGTAATACTTAAGAATTCAAAATCTTACTGGTTGGTGACTGGTATTTTAAAGATATTTAGAAAGAATCTGATGAGGCCCCTCAGTCTTAGAGAAAGATAAAGAAATGGTCAAACTTGACCTCAGGCTAGGGGCACAATATAAAGTTAAGCAAGGACAGTACTCTTTGACTCACCTGAGACAAGAACAGTACCTTGTTCTTTGAAAGGTGTCACTGCAATAAATCCCACTGCTAGAGCAAGGATTAGTGTGTCTCCTTAGCTAAGTGCATGGGCCCCATCTCTCTCCACAGACTTTAAAAGGTAATCCCAAAAGTTCAGGATACACTTTAAGAATAAAGGGTAGTGGGGAGAAATTCCATAACATAATAGCCACCTTAAAATAATTACAAAGTATTTATATTTCTTTACAGTTATTTAGCTGTGGGATCTGAAACAAGGTGAAATTGGGTATAAAGAAACAAGTGAGATCCAACTATGAAAAAATATGTTTTTTAGACACTTATTTGTGCATTATGGGGATGTGAAGCTTTCCTATATATTATGTCCCTTATTAAGGCCATTGAACAGAATTTATGTTTTCATGTAATAAAGGAATAACCTATGAATTTGAGTGTTTATGATTAGCATCATACAAACACATATACACACGCACACACATACATACATACACACACACACACACACTATTGCTGCAACTGTAACTGCTGCCAGTAATTTCAATCCTAGCAATTTGTACAGAAGCCCAATGCTTCTACCATATTAAGATATATAAGAAGGTTATTAAAATTGATCAAACATGAAAATACTGATTTCTTTAATTTGTTATAAAGTATCGAAATTTGAAGCTTTTGATTGGTACTTTTTGATGCTTGCAAGTTAGGCTATTCTGGCTTTAGTTTAAAAAACAAAAACAAAAAGAAAAAAGAACAAATGAGTGATTTTACCAAATAAAAAAATTATTATACATATTTATATAACTATTATTTCATAACAATGTAATTATTTATTAATGTAAAAATAAGTTGTTTGAATGTTTAAGAAAGCTAGTTTTTAACTGCAGATTGCCATTTAAATTGATCTATCATTGTTTGAGAAATTATAGGCATAATATATTGTTAAGAAGAACAAAACTTTGTTAGTGTGTTTGTCATCCCGTGATAAAAGAAGAAACATCTGTTTTGTTAATAACTTCCAGTCACTTCCTTTGGACCAGATATGAGTCAGTTCACCAAAATGGAGAACTCAGGGAAGTGGCAGTTGATTATTTCATAACAGTTGAAAGCACAAACAGAGATAGGTAGCAATTAAATATAAAATTTCTTAAGAAGCATACCCTCTATTAGGGCTGCCTCTTAAAGGTCCTACCACCTAGTAGCATCTATGCTCAAACAAAACCTTCAACAGGCAAGGCTTGGGAAACATTCAAGATGTAAACTACAGCAAAAAAAAAAAAACTTAAAACAACTACAAAATGAAATGATTAATAAAATATGCAAATAGGATCAAAGAGTTCTCATCCTGAATTCAATCACAGTGAGAACTACGTATTGTGCTATGAAATACAATTAATAACCTAACTAGCAATATACTTGCAAAAATCTGGTTAGGTAGGAGTGTATTGCATCTACTAACTCTAGAGAATTCAATCAATGGCCAGAAGTTGGATGAAGACAATAGCAAAATAAATGGTGACTATCTTCTCTTCAAACCTTTATCTTTGGTGGACCAGAGGATCTGTGAGGTTAAAGATATCAGAACTTAATCAGGCCAAGTTCAATGACACAGGGCTTTTACCCCAGTCTTGAGAGAAACAGGTGGATTTCTGTGAGTTCAAGGCCAGCCTGGTCAATATAATGCATTTCAGCCTAGCCAGAGCTACGTAGTGAGGCGCTGCTTCAAATAAAAATTAAATAAATAAAACAAGCAAATGGAAAGCACACCCTTGAGGGACATATCAGTATAATAGTTCTAACCTCAAATTTGATCAGCACTGGAAGTCAACAGCTCAACAATTATCCAAATATCCCCAGAACTAACCCAGTGTTAACACCAAGAAAACCATGCCATATGGATGAGTCGGAAGTCAGTAGCCCATTGTGGCACACACTATGAATAAACAAAGTGTTGCTGTCATGGCAGAGACTGTCGGAATGGTGAACACATTGGAAAGAGAATATGGTAGATGCTGAGGTTCTACATAAGGCAAAAAGAAGGTGTGACAGCACCACAGAAGACTGTACAAAGGTAAAATAGACACTCATAATTGGTTCATCATATGAACATATAAACTACATAGGCTACACATGAACACCAGAAACTGTCGGGGATGCAATTACTCTGTTACATGTGTTTGTCTCAGTAGTCATGGAAACCCAACCCAATATGAAATTACTTCTGTTGTCTTCAGACTGTGTATTCCCACATATCTCTGAGCATTCAACCAGCTTCAGCTAAAGGAATAGTCTTCAGTACTTAACACCCTGAAAAAAAATGCCCAAAAGAAAACTAAATTATTTTGTAATAAACTATTTGAAATAACAAATTACATTAACTTCAAAACAAATCAGTTATTTTCCCCAATATCCATAGACTGTTTAAAAATAACTGTCATTGACTAAACAAAGAAGTTATTTTTTCATTCCTCAATGTCTTTAGAATAGTAGTAATTGATTCTACTTGGAGCAGGGGGTGTATTCTATATGCACTGACTCTTTTTCTTAGAAATGAAACTAATGCCCTAGTTTGCAATAGTCTTTTTCGTATTTCCAAATCCCAGAACAAACAGCTGGTCTGTATCCACAAGCCTCCTTTGTAGGTCATACCAGTGAGTCTTAGCGGAATGTAACTGAACTGAAAACTGCAACTTATTCTTTGTCAAATGTAATCTTTATACGTGTATTTATATTTCCTGGGCAGTGTCTAGATACAGGAAATGTCAAGGCAGATGCTACAAATACAGAACCTGGGCTCACAACATGCAAGTTCCCACAGTCCTAAGCTGTCTACTTACTCAGAAGGTAGCTTGTGTTAAACGAAGGCTTTTATTGTGCTTCGTTAATGGACATTTAGGACTCGTTTCTGTTGGAAGTTAACTTTACCTTAGCTAAGACTGGAGAAAGAGAATTAGAATAAAACTTAGAGACTCAGAAAGGAGAAAAACACTATCAAACTGTGAGAATCCTGACGCAGTTGCACAATGGTGGAGATACACGCGAAAGAAACTTAATCATTAGGAAAATCTGGTGGGCTGAAAGTGGCAGAAACTGAGTCAAACTAGCTAAGGCTAAAAAGGTACCAATCCCTCACATGTGGGTGTGTTTCCTCTAACTGCACACTCACTACTCTATGAAGAAAGCTTTTCCTACTCAGTTATACAGAATTTCCAGAAAACGTTCCTTTGGAAAACTTCTCCATCAGTAGACCTGTTAGAGAAACCAGGCATGTGGTACAGGTTTGGTCATTCACATCACCACATTCCTCAGGAAAGACGTCATTTCACGATCAGATCCACTGACTTTAGACATCGAATGACCAGATTCTTGCTTTTGTGGAGTGTTTTTGAGTTAGCTTAGAGTACTTTTTAAACTGCATTGCTCTCAAAGCTTCATTCACCCTGTAATTAGGACATGCCATTTTTCGCAGTGATCTTCATTGAATGCTTTTGTTTTGTATAAGGGGATTAGGCCAATCTAACTGGTTGTAAATTGGTCCTCTCTCAAGCTTGTGTGAATGACAGATATTATGTGACCTATAGCACTTCGGTATTCATTCTTTAGTCATGCCATTCTCCACATATAACAGAAACTGCTTTTGCTATGGAACCGTGGATCCCTTTCTCTTGGTCTATAACATAAGGAAAGGAATAAAAAACTAAATTCATTGCCTTGATTTTATATCTCTCTCTTATTTGGGTCAGATATCTGATTTACTCTGCATAAAGACATGTCAATCACTAGAAGGAAAGAACCCTCTAATGGATGAATGTGTAACAGTAACTATGAATCTATCAGATTATATCATTCCTTTTCCTGAATCCTAGAAAGGTACCTGAAAGTCTCAAGTCATCACTATCCATTGTCTTAAACATGCAGTCACCTTGGATTCCTACAGAAGCAGACCTTCATAAACAGGTCATGGGAATTGAATCATCTCAAGTAATAAGAGCTTCTCCAGGGCCATCTTGCAAAAAGCAGAACTGAGATATTAGTTAACTAGACCGTGTAGCTAAGATTCATTAACTATTCCTATCTCTCTCCTCCCTTGCCCCAGTTCTTCCTCTGTTTAAGTTTAAAGTACCTGTCAGTATCTTGTCTATTGGCTAAAATGCTTACTTTACATATTGTAAAAATCACTATTTTAATTAAATTCCTTTTTTGTTTATTACTTTTACTATTGCTTTGTCTGCTTTGTTTGACAATAGCAAACCTGATATGTTGGAAACTCCAGAGTTGACTGCTGTCCTAAACTTCAGTTAACTCCTGTGTGTATACAAAGACTAAACCCTAGCCCAAGTCTCAGGGGGATCCCAGTGCGGTCTAGAGTTCTTCATCCATGGGGCTCTTATCTATACTGTATTGCTATGTGAGATTTTTCTACATCTTGAATTTCTGATCTTTCAACAAAATAAGACTCAATCAGAGTCTCCTCTCCATCTGTACATTCCTGTCTGGAAATCAGCTCCCGGCAGAAAGCCAGAGCTATAGAAAGATTCACTTCACATTCTCCTGTTCTCAGTGATCACCTTCCCCTTCAAGTTACCTGCTAACTGAGGACGTTGCTTCCAATTTGTTTATACTACAGTGTTTTGTTTTTGTTTATAATGTGTGTGTGTGTGTGCTTTAGAGTGATCGGTCAAATACTATATTCTTTGCTAGGGAGACAGAAGTGGCTGTCTTAAAATATTACACACTTAGAAATGGCAGTTTTGTCACAGACACAAAGTACACTGCCAAAAAAGAGCTCATTAGAATTCCCAATATCCTTATGTGCTTATGTAAAGTGTCCTCTTGTTTTCATCAAAAAACATAAGTTTCCTACATCAGTGCCTAAATACACAGCTGGTCAATTGCTTGAAGTGACTTAACATCAACCGAAATGGCACACAAATATTTATGAATTTCTCTCAAAGACATGATGTGTACTTTGGAGATTATGCTTAGGCCGATGGTGCATGGAGTATTTTTAAAAATATTTGTCTGTTTATGTGTATTTTTTAACTATCTTTCAAATTCCAAAATTACATAAATAATGTAAGAATGCAAATTGAATTACTGTAAAATGTTCACAGTGAGGCTATTAAACCTCTAAGCACATCTAAAAAGGCTCTTTCATGCTGTTACATTTGCTTTTCTTGACCTCAAAACTATTCTTATTGTCTCTGTAACTGCCAAAATCTCTGGCTCAAAGAGAAAAATTGCATTCTGTCTGTAATTTTCACCTGATAATCTAAGAGAGAAAGTTACTGAGTGAGAAGACGCCTTGCTCATTTCCTTCCAGTGAGGCTATTATGGTACCGAAGGCTATTGTGGTACCTAAGAAACATAGAGATAATGGTCTTCCCAAATTCCTCCTGTCTGCTGGTATATGGCCAGTGTTGCCTGCTACCTTCAATGCTATTCCAGAGTTGTAAATATAATTGATGTCACCCCTGAGATTACTCTATATTTCACACTAGTAAGAAGTTATGAATGAGTCACCTAGATGTAACTATAATGGTAATTGATTTTATTTTGAGTTAATAAAAAATTACATCGTATGGGCCAGACCTAATCAGATTTGTCTGTTATTTTTGTTTTTCACCTTTTTTCAATAAGTACTTTTATTCTATGAGCATTTCAGAATTATATGCATCATATTTTTTTATCATGTCTATAGACTTCTATTAACTCTCCCAGATTCCTAACAACATATTTCCCTCTCAACTTTTTGTCCTCGGCTTTTCTTTTCATTTTTCAACCAGTGAGTCTATTGGCGTGCCCATATCCACAGGGTTGTGGAGGTATCCAATGGAACAACCTACCAGTGGCCACAAACCCAAGGGAAAACAAGTCTCTTCTGCAGTAGTAATCAACGTTCTATAGCTCTGTGGCTAAAAAAAAAAAACGGGCCTCATGAATATATCCCACATGTATGCAGAATTTTTTCTAGTTTTATTTTCTGCAGGTCTTATGTGGATACATGCAGTTGCTGTGTGTTTAGAAGAATGACATTGCTGTCATGACCATAAGATGGTATTTTAGTGTCCTTCTTCATACTTTCTTACTTTTTTTCCACCCCTCCTCTACATTGTTCCCTGAACTTTAGAGTTTTTGTATATCCCATTTAGGACTGAGAATTCTGTCACTAATTCTCAGCTCTTTGATCAGTAATGATTCTCAGTTCTTTGATTAACTGCTGCTGCCTATTGCAAAATGAAGTATCTCTGAGCAAAGTTGAAAGCAACATGAATGTATAACTATAAACATAAACTCTTAGGAGGAAGTTTAGCAACATGGCAGTTTAATAAAAAATAGTAGGTCTCTGCTTAAGTCCTGTGGGCTTTTGGATGGGATTGCACTATCAAAAATAAAATTCCCTCACATGGAGAAAGTCTAAAATCTAATAAGAAAGCAGTTGGTTATTCCTATGATAGTAATGCCACTTTTGTACCAATGGACTTATATTATCTGGCAGGTATTTTAGCAGCCAAGGTCCAATTCTTTTCTACTCAGCAGCCTGCATAGCTCCTTCTGGCACAGGCCAGCAGGGAGGACTTTTGCTAGTCAGTTTGAGATTGATCTATGTCTTGCTAACAAAGTGTTTGATGTCTTCAGCAATAGAGTCTTGCCAGTAGTTATGGTAGACAGAAATGAACTTTTTAAAAGAGAGTTTAAATACACTAGAGAGATTCCATACACTGAAAGGTTTTAGCAGTTCTAAGAGAATGTGTGAGACCCACACATTACAGACCTGTGAGAGACAGCTGATGACTGAGATTTGCCCCTGCAAGAAAGCTATCAAGTTGACATGAACTTCAGTTCCCCTGCCTACAAAACAACTGAATTCTGTCAATACCTATTTGAGGCTGGAAATGATCTCCAGAACAGAATATGGTTTCCCTTGGCCCTTTGATGTCAGCCTTTGGAGGTTGTAATATCTATGGACATCTAACTCAGAATCTATGAATCAACACAAACATTTTTTGAACCGGGGTCACAGTATTCAACGTGAAATATCTCACCTAGTCCTATGTATTGGAATTAGGTAGTCATCACACAAAGAAAGCTTTGAAGTCTTGATGGAGGAAGTGGGTCACTGAGTAGAGACCTTTTGGTTTCCTAGTGACCCCATTCCCTGTCTGTTCTCTGCTCCATGACTGTAGATACAATATGACCAGCTTCCTCATGTTCCTGTCATTGTGTTTTACACTATGATGGACTATATCCCTTCAAACTGCAGGCAAAATGAAAATCTTCTTTTAAATTACTTTGTATCTGGTACCTAGTTACAGCAACAGGAAAAGCAACTAATCCAAGAGTAGTTGTCAAAATTCTACCACGCAGTGATTTCTAACAAGTATGCTGCAGAGGCAAGTAAAACACAGTTTTTACAGTTTGGAGATTTCAGCCTATGCTGCTAAGCATCCCTGACACCTCTGTTCATTTCTAGGATCTCACTGTTCTTGGATATATGAGCATTCTACAACTGAGGGGCAAATAATTAAAACAACAGGGCTATAGAAACCTGCTCTATTACTATGAGCGTTCCCTTTTGACTGGTCTACCATCCGTCACCAACATATTTAAATAGTTCTATATCATTCTAGGATAACTAAAGTATGACTCAAAGAGTTGTAAAAATGATATGGAACGCAACACTAAAATTTGCCTTCCTTTGGGCTTACCAATGAGCTGAAAAGGAGAATTAAATAGAATATCAAATTAAATAAGACTTTTGGTATTGATCAATAGCAATAAGAAAACAAGCAAGTCTTTATAACAGAAATGTCTGCTTCATACCTAGAGTTTTCTAGTTCTTTTTCCAGAGGCCACTTTTTGCTTTATTGCCGTCTTGAATTCATGATGACACAGTAATAGTATCACAAGTAAACAATAGGTATGCGTCCCATTGTGAAGTGTGAAGACAATCCCTTAAGCTATATTATTTTATGTACATTATTACCTATGGTTTGATTTTATTGACATTTTTAATTGTTGAGAGCAGTGAGAACCCAGATCCTGAATTTCTTGTAATCCCCTGATCTGAGCGCCTACAGCTGCTCTGAGCACGAGACCTTCAGGAGTTCCTGATGGCAGGATAGTGGTTTCTGGTGGGTTTGGCTGGAGCGTGGCTATCTCTATATAATCTGCCTCTGAACACAATAAAGGGGGCATTCTTGGGGAATTCAAGGATGACCCGTGTCGTTGTCTCTCTGTCTGTGTGTGTCTGTGTATTTTAACCTCCAGCCCCCTTGTCCAAAGCTCGCGAACTGGGTGACAGTGCACAGAGCGTAGACACGGGGGTGCGGTGCATGGCATTTAATATGCAGTATATTAGTATAAAAAGGAAAGGACAATCCAGTGACTGAAAACATTCAAAAATACTATGTCATGATACCTAGACCAAGTTGATATGGAATGATTGGCAAGAATAGAATATCTGGACATGGTGGATTTAGAACCGAGATATAAAGGCTTAAATAGAATCAGTCATGAAGAAATCTATAAAAGATAATATCAGAAAGGAAAAGTGAGTCATTTTATTTGAGACTGTTGAGAATTTTGTAAAGAGTAGCACCCTTTTCAGTGATAGATGAATGTTTGGAATAATTTTAATAGAAAGTTGGTAAAGTGGTTTCATTTATTTCTTAAAATTATCACTGTGGTCTACACTACATTTACCCTTTACCATCTAACCATCATTGTCCAATGTCAGAAGATGCATTTATATGGCTTTCAAATGAACAAATTCTAGTTACTTTGCTGCTACCTAGTTATTCCTGACCCCATCCAGTTCAGGAATGTGAAGGCAATCCATATGACTCTAGTTGTTGTTATATTTCCACACATGTTTATGAGTTATCTTTGTAGTTAACTCTTATATTTCTATTTCGTAGAGAAGCTGGCAAACCTGGGAAACATAGTTTCAACAGCCATCAAAGAAAAAATAGACCTGAATAGCTGGATAACTAAACAGAAATCACGGTTTTGTGTATCTGTCTTTTCACCAATGCATTCCAACTGAATGATGTTTAGATGAGGCCATACCTTCGACTAGTGTCTAATTCGCTAGAACTTTTCTAATGTGTGGTAGCACATAACTCAACGAGGTTTGCATTGGAGAAGTAGGTTTAGTTAAATGATACAGATGACGGTTTGTGACTGCATGTGTTCTTCATTCATTACTAGCCTGGAGCAGCTCCCAGAAGGAACTCCTTCCTTCTCTGGCATCACATGCTGAGGTCAGCACACACAAACAGCTGCCAAATGCCCAGAGGGCACCAATTCAGCTTCCTCATCTATATTGGCTTTTATTTTTGCTTTTTTTGTTTTGTGTTTGTTTTTTACTTTCTGCTTAAATAAATTTTCTCTTAGCTTGTTTTCTTGTCAGAAGTCCAAAGATGGTAAAACAGAAGTCAAATGGATACTATACTGATGTGTAATTCCCCCTCTGTGTGCTGTGAATATGTTGTATTACCCTTGGTTAATAATAATTTTTTTAAAAAAAAAAAGCTGCTTTGCCCTTTGGCAGGGCAAAACATAGCAAGGTGGAAAATCCAAGCAGAGATAGAAGAGGAAAGAAGGTAAGGCGAAAAACAACATGTAGCCACACACAAAGCAACAAGCCTAGTGGTAAAATAAAAACCAATAGGAATGGATTAATTTAAGATGTAAGACTTAGTTAGGAATATACCTAAACCATTAGCCAAAGACTGTTGTCATTAATATTGTTTCTGTGCGATTATTCAGGTATGGGAAACAAACACACAGAGTTTCTATTTACACTACACTATGAAAATTTTGCAATACATAAAAATAATTATTTTATAGGTGCCAGAGAACTTTTATAAGGACATTGTATACTGCTTAATTCAAAAGGTATTTAAAATTATTAGACATGTAATTCCAGCTTGAGGATCTTCAAGAATTCAAAAAGGTGTTTAAAACTATTAGACATGTAATTCCAACCAGGGGATGTTCAAGACAGCCTTAGGAATAGTTACAGAAAATTAACTAAAACCAAATTTTTCTTATTAAGTAATACTGTTGTAACTTCTATTAAAATATTAGATATCTAGTATTTTTAAAACTATTTTTCTTTAACCATGATAATCAAATTTTTAAACAAAAAACTTTTGGGTGTATAGATTTTGAGTTTGACTAGCACTTGTACTTATCTGAAAGGAATAATCACAGATGAAGTTAAGATTCACTTTTCACAGATGACTTGAATCTTTCTGCTTTATCTACCTATAATCTGCCATGTAAAATTGGCCTTCTTAGTCTTTTTTGTTTGTTTATTCACTTATAATTCAATAGTGTATATTTGATGGCAGAACAATTTATGTTTCTTGAATAGCAGGAAGGATATGGTTATTTTCTAACCAATCTAATGGATACAGAATGAATACAATAAGATAGAAATGCTTTATATAGTAGGTGTAGTCAGCCACCTTCTATTCCATGGCTTCCATATTACCCAAACAGATAATTCTACTGATTCAGATGACAATAGTTCTTTAGATCCTAGTATACCCACACGTGGAAAGAAGTGGTCATGTTCAACTTGAACTTTTCTAATGTGACTTTCATCTTTATGTTTACAAACATATAGATGAACAGGGAGATGGAATAGTCTCAATCTAAGACATACCTTCACCAATCATTGAAATTTTTAACAAAGAATTAACAAATAATTTAAAGTAGATTAATAACTAACTATAAAAAATCATGAAAGATAACTTTGTTTCATGAATGTCAATAAAAATATGAAAACACTTTCTATGAGCCTTTTAAAGCACTCTAAAACTCTATGAACCAAACTTACTTTTGGAAACAATTTGTCATATTATTTTATTTCTGAAAGCATGAAAAATGGCTACATTCAAAGAAGAGAGTAAGCAGATCACAAATGAAATGTTTGGAAGGCTTTTGTTTTTTATTTTGCTTGCTATTTGGATGATCGAGCAAATTGTTAAAGACATTCCAAGTGGAGTATACACTACAGAGACATTATTAATTTGATTTTTAAAGGAATAAGGTCTTCAAAATATATGTTGAAAGAAAGGAACATCATACAGCAGTGTAGCTGCAAATTTTTCCAGTCTACATTAATATGTTTTGTGTGGCAGTTGGTATTAACGTCAACATGGAACTATTTAGAATCACTTGAGTAGAGAATTGCACTGAGGTTTTGTTCTGAGGCCTTTAATTGATAAATACAGGTCTACCCTGGGTATGAGTGTCATCTTCTGAAAACAGACTGAATCAAAGATCATGGCCGAGGAAGACTGCTAATCCTTCACTTTGTTGGCCTCTCCTGGGATAGAGTTTATTTATCCTGTAATTACTACTGCTGAAATCTTCACTGATTTGAGAATCAGGATTCTCAGGCTTCCATTGTTGACTACAGACCACCTATTTTCCAGGACCTCCTTATGTTTGGGGTACATATTGATAGTGCAGAGCCATCAACCTCACAAACCAAACAGCTCTAAGGTTCTTGTATGTTTTCAGTGTAAGAAAGCCACCATAGCACCACCCTGATGTCTTCCAGGACTGAGTAAGCACTGAGTTCCAATCCCCACAAATGTGAGACAATTCTTGTTAGTATTTTAGCACACCCTCATTTAGCAAATCTTTTAAACATCCGCGCACGGGCACACTCACACACACACACACATACACACACACACATGATCAGTTCTGTTCCTCTAAAAAATCTTGAATTATTATGTTCATCATGTTAAGTTACAATATTTTTGTAAATTAAATAGAGTTGAACTGTAATTCACCATATTTTAACAGAAGCAACATTTTGTTGTTGTTGTTTTATCCAACACTGTTTAGTTTCAGTACCACAGTTTCATGAACAAAGACCTGACATTTAAATAACTTTCTTTTTCTTGAAAAATGTTGATTTGAGGGGATATAGTGATTAGATTATGGGACTGCTTACTTTGGTAATTTATTTGCATATAGAAATATATATGCAGAAGCTACTGTTTACTTTTTATTAAAGTTCATTACACTGGCATTTTCTTACAACCATTTAATTCTCTAAGAAAGCTGATACATAAAATGTGTTAAGTATTTTTGGAATGTAGCCTTTTGGGATGATTTTTATATAAAAATAAAAAGTCTAGCTAAGCAAAATTACAGTGAAAATTAAATAGATAATTGAATCTATTTTTGTGAGCCATTTTCTTCTTGTGAAAATTGTAGCTACAGTGTCAAGAGGATTTTATCAGTTTTTAGAGTTTGCATTCACTTTATTATATTTATTTTCACTGAAGGCCCCAATACTATTACACATTATAGTTGTTTCCAGTAATATAATTACTCTTTATACTTTACAGTGCAAAATTAACCATTTCAGTTGTTGATCGGAATTTTTCAACTTTTCATTGTTGTTATAGTAGCCAGACTTCCAAAAAGACAAGGAAATTATGCTTGAAGGTGGCTGGAGTTGTTGTAGAAACAGAAGAGCATGTCACTATTCTCCTTGTTGTCATGAACATGTCTATATAAATAAATTAATGTGAAATGATAATCATAAGAGATATGAAGGAAAATGCAAACAACTAAATTGTAGTGGATAGTTTTAGAGAACTAGATGGAGGGTTAATAGTGTCTATGAACATTCAGCACACTGAATGAAACTTGGGCTCTGGAGTTAAAATTACCACTGTCTTAAATCGCTCGACTACTTAATAAGTAAGGGATTAAAAGTCTCTGAGAATAATCAATGAGGAAGTATAATATTGGCCTCTGTTCCACAGATACCATTCACTGGTGTGCGCATCAGGATTATAAAGTTTTATCCATCTTCATAGACTTCATATAAGGAATGGAAATAAATATATAATTTGTCTGGCGGTTAAGTGAGCAAAGTGACATAGACTAATACATAGTCAGCAAGCAAGAATTTAATAATTAAATTTTTAAATTAAGTAATTAAACAATTAAAGTATTAATGTTTTAGAAATGATGCTAAGATCTCACAAGAAGATGGAATGAGAAGAATTAAAATAGAAATTTATATAGGTTTCTAGAGGAAAAACATTACAAATGAAGAACAAGTAAATGTCCTATGGCAAGAACAGACATGGTATATACAAACAATAAAAACCCAAAGAGAATCCAGGAAAGTTGGAAAGATACAAGGCAATACCTGGGCGATAGAAGAGAAGAGGTGAAGATGTATCTGATTACACAGGGTTCAGAACCCTGGTATGAACCCTAATAGAAGTCTTGCAGTGGTGGCACATGCCTTTAATCCCAAAACTCAGGAGGCAGAGGCAGGTAGTTCTCTGTGAGTTTGAGGCCAGTCTAGTCTACAAGTGATAGTTCTGGGACAGGCTCCAAAGCTACATTGAAATCCTGTCAAAGAACCAAAACATAAAATAAAAAAAAATATAAAGAAAGGAAAAAAGAACAACAACAACAACAAAAACCTCTAATAGAAGTATGTAGCCACTGGATGATTTTGTTTAGAGCATTTAGACACTGACATTGAATTGATTTATAGTTTAGTAAATAGCCCTGATTGAAAGGTGTGCTTTAAAGAACTATAATAGAGAAACAGGGAGGAGAGAAAAGGGAGTGGATGAAAATACTTGTATATCGACAAGTGCAGTAGCCTAGTGGACATTATGAAAAGTGAACAGAGTCTATCTATGAATTAAAGTAGAAATTCTATGTTAATTTACTAATGTATCATTGGTTGGGCAATAGAAAAGAATGAGAAAGTATTTCACCTAAGAAACTGAAAAAAAATGGGTTAACTATAAAATGAAAGTGATTAAAGAAAGATTGTTTTGACGGAGCCGAGAAGTTTAGGGAATGATATATTAAAATTGATTAAAGATTTTAAATATAAAGTTTACCAGAGGAGTCTGAAGTTCAGTAACAGACTTATAGTCTGTCAGTAAATTTTCACTAGCTGTAGTTAGGAAATGCAGGAGCACACTTTTTAAAATGAATGTTCATAGATAAAAATTCTGATAATTGAGTCTAAAGCATTCCAGCATTTGACAGCTGAAGAGTTAGAAACTAACAAAGAATTGAAAAGAAGACAGCTAGCGAAGGAGTAGTACACGGGAAAATGCAAATGATTATCCGGGAGTAATCAAATCAAATTAATTCAGATGGAATTCTATTAATACAAGCAATAGCAACAAAATATGACAATAGGGCTGCAGAACTTACTTTCTCGTTCCTATAACCAATGTCTAACAGAATGACTTATTAGAGAGAGTATTTACTTTTGGATCATTGTGTCAGAGGGATTTAGTTCATCACAGAAGTAAGGCATGACAGAATGGGGTCATATCCATGGCAGTAGTAATTAATGACAAATACAAAATAAGAGTGATAATGGTCAGGATACAGAAAAGAAGGACCAAATTCAGAAGCAGGTATAATTCTAAAAAGAGTGATCTAGTTCTGCCAGCCCAGTTTCAGGTTGTAGATTATACAACTTCCCCAAATAATGCCATCAGCTGAGAAAATGTATTCAAACTGTAAGCCTGTGAGAGACATTTCAAACTCAAACTATAGCATTGCATCTCTGAACCTTAAAGACACATGATCATTTCAGAAGGCAGAATCCATTCAGTCAGAGTTCAAAAGGACTAAGCTTCAACACGGTTTGAAGGTACTAATGTCAAAGTCACTTCTGAGACTCAAAGCAAACCATTTTCTATGAGGCCTTTTAAATAAGTTCCAAGCTGCATGCTTCCAGTGTACAATGACCTAGAGCAAGAATTATCCAAAAAGAAGGGATTAAAAGATAACGAGACAACTGAGAGAAGATCAGAATCCAGGAGGACCAACATTAAATCCTTAATCTTCATGTTCATCATCAGAAAGAAGACTCAATTGTGATATCATTTTTTGTACTAGTTATTTATCACATTTTAAAAACCAAATGCCTCAAAGGATAACATAAGGGTAAAGAGATTGATTTTGGCTCATAGTTTCAGACAGACTGTAGTCTGCTGTGGCAAGGGAGCCCTAAAAGCAGACGTAGCACCATCTGTGGATACAAGAATCTATGGTTCTAGTCTTCACAAAGCAATGGATAGGACATTTAGAATACACATTGAAGCCAGAACTATGCGTAATCTTAAAATCTGAATGCCCAGTAACTCTGAGTCATTTTTGCTACACATACCCTGACTTCTGAAGTCTACACAAACTTACAAAACAGTACCACCAGCTAGAGAACACATGGTTGAACATATGAACCAGTAGGAGATATTTAAGAGTCAAACCATGACAGTGGTGATGTCTGTTAACCCTAATGAGTGATTTTTTTTTAACTCACAGACAGAAAAGCACTATAGAGATCAAAACGAGTTTTATTGTGGTATTGCCATATACTCATATCACTATCTTAGTTAGGGATTCTATTGCTTCAATGAAACACCATGACCAAATGCAAGGTGGGGAAGAAAAGGTTTATTTGGTTTGCACTTCAGCATTGCTGTTCATCACTGAAGGAAGTCTGAAGAGGAACTTAAACAGGGTAGGATCCTGGAAGGCAGGAGCTGATACAGAGGTCACGAAGGGGAGATGCTTATTGGTGTACATCCCCTGACTTGCTCAGCCTACCTTCCTTCTTATAGAATCCATGACCTGCAGCCTAGGGGTGGCACCGCCAACCACAAGCTGGGTCGTCCTCCATTGATCACTACTTGAGAAAATGCTTTACAGCTGGATCTCATGGAGGCATTTCCTCAACTGAGGGTGCTTCCCTGAAGACTAGCTTGTGACAAGTTGCTGTACAAAACCAGCCAGTACAATAATCTACTCTGATCATACTCATGCCCCAATGACTGTCTCTTGTTCCTTCCCCGCATGACAGAATATTTGCATCTCGCACATTATTTCCATTCCAGTTTCATGTTCAATGTGCATAACTATGAATTAAATCTAAATATTGCATTTGAGAGAATGTAGTGATGAGGCGAGCAGGCCTGCATTTCATCCCATCCGGCTTCCGCACAGCTAGCTTTACACCTGAAATAACAACACACAAATTGTATTAATTTAAACACTGCCTGGCCCGTTAGCTCTAGCCTCTTACTGGCTAACTCTCACATCTTGATTAACTCATTTCTATTAATGTGTATCGCCACATGACTGTGGCTTACCTGCATGAGTCTAACCACTGTCCGTCTGTCCATCTTGGGTAGGAGAAGCATGGCATCTGCCTGACTCTGCTTTCTTTCTCCCAGACTTCTGTTCTGTCTACTCCACCCACCTAAAGGTTGGCCTATCAAAAAACCAAGGCAGTTTCTTTATTAACCAATGAAAGTAACACATAGACAGAAGACCCACCTACATCAAGAGAAAGCACATGACATTGTCCTTCAAAAATGGCTTTCTTAACATATTCTGTAACATATCCTATAAAGTTTCATCCATTTTTCTCTAAATGACATTGTGTTCATATATTGAGACTAAAGATTGTGAATAGGTATCACATTTATTTTATCGACAATTATGTTGATAGATATCCTGGGTTGGTTTCATATATGGCTGGTATAAGGTGTCACAATAAACATGGATATGAAGCTATCTTTGGCTGACTTCAGTTCACTTAAGTGTATACACAAAAGTGGTATAGATAGATTGTATGGTATTTCTATTTTTAGTTATGTTTTGGTTTGAGTGGCCCTATGTAGTGATAATTTGTTTGTGTTTTAGCAAATAAAGTTTGCCTGAAAATCAGAGTGCAAAACTAAGCCACTGGAGGCCAGGAGTGATGGTACACACCTTTAATCCCTGAACATGTGAGACAGAGGCAGAGAGATCTCTGTTAGTTCAAGGCCATTCTGAGCTTTACAAATTGAATGTGTCTAGAAGAGAAACAGAGCTCACAAAATGATGAACCCAGCACTTGAAACCACATGCCTTTAATCCCAGCCTTAGGGAAGTGGAGACAGGAGGAATATGGCTGAGTGTAGAGAGGAATATAAGGCAGAAAGAGAAAGGATCTCAGGAAAGTCTGAGGTGTGGTGGAGATATTTGCAGTCTGAGGATGAAGTCTGAGAAGATAACCTGAGGACAGGATTGCTCCTTTAGTCTGAGCATTGGTAGAGGTAAGAACTCTCTGGCGGCTGGCCACTTTCCTTCTCTGATCTTCAGAATTAACCCCTATATCTCACTCTGGGCTTTTATTATTAACACCAATTAGAATTCATGCAACATTTGACACCTAACTTTTTGGGTACAAATTAATGAAAAATCTGTTTACCAGTGACTTTCCAGCCACAGGTATAGGCCAGAGCTACACACGGCCCTGGGGCTAGGTTTTCCTTTCTTCTCTCCTGGTGGGCTATGACCTTCCCTGGAACCCCTTCTCAGGCCGTAGTAGGTAGCTGTCTTAAATTCCGGTCAGGATTTCACTGTTCTACTCAGCAGCAATCAGTCTCACGTTTTCATCATCATTATTGGCATATTTGTAAGAAAATTGGGAATTCTTAAAGGGAGAAATTAGTTAAAAGGGAGAGTTTTTCCCACATTACAAAAATGGGAAACACAATTATGATAGAGGAAGTTAGGTCTCTGTATGACTATACAAAGCATGACTTAAAATTGGAATAAGTAAGTTTTTTTAAAAAAATTAATCAAATGAAGAGATAATCACTTTAAATGGAATCAACATACTGTTATCATTTTGATATTCTTTGTTGCCATTTTGGTAATTCTTGGTTATCTCTAAAAAAGTTATTTAGTATGAGTGCCAGGATACAAGTCTTAGAAAAACTTAATAAAACATCACAGAGATATTCTAATCTAAACAGAGGAATTTAAAGGAGAACCAATTTCAACATTGCATTATAAGGTTAGAAAGGAATAACCTAAGGTTTTCAAACAACCAAACTTAATATATAGAGTAACCTTTCAGGAACTGCCAAATGATAGAAGCTCTGTAAGAGGTGATCCGACTCCTGTGCCAATGTTAGATTTAAGGAGATTCAAGGAAGCAACAATATCATATGACATGCATTCACCATTTGTGAAACAGATGTTAAATTCATGGTTAACTTGTAATAGAATTATCCCCTAAATACTGGATAGACTTCGTTACATCAGTAGGTGATGTGCCAGCCATGGTTAAGACATCTCTAACATCTGTGTTCTCCTTGACAAGTTAGGCTTTTTCTTCATAAATTTAGAGTCCTCCTTGAAGCCTCCTTTCAGAGACTCCAATACTACACAGTAGCTGACCTCAGTGGCTCTATGGAAACATAATGGAAAAGTTTATGGCTCCCTCGCTCTTGTATCTTTCAAGTCCATCAAGCCGGTACCATTTGGAAAATGCTGCCAGCTCAGAATAGTCAGATCTCTTGTTCCATAGTCAAATTAGCTTGGGTGTGCAAACCCTGAAGAAACAGTTGCAGACACAGTGTTTTTTGACATGTGGTGAACCCTATGGAGGTCAAGATTCTGTCTTTATGGAGGAGCTTGTAACTTCTTTCGGGGATCTCTCAATGGGTCTTGTTTTTAGGGCATCCTAGGCAAAAGCACCTGGCTTCTCCTCAATGATGCTAATCTCTTTATCAGTTACAGATGCTGTGTCTTCTGCACTCTCCTTGTCTGAAACCTTAAACTTGCTCATATGATTTTCCTTTTTAAATTTTAGGCTTTCTCTTTCTGCCCCACTTTTTCTTCTACCTCCTAGTAAACTTATATGAGATGAGTGAACAGTAACTATGATATACTGTAAATGTTATACCGTCGGTTTCTCTCTGCATTCTTGCCTTCTAAGCGTTCACTAGAGTGGCGCATTAAGTTTTATAGCTCATAGTTCTATAATTGTCTACATTCCTCTGACAAGCTGTTTCCAAAGGCTAAAAAGGCCCCCAAATCAGGTCAGGTTTATCACAACAACCCCAGTTCCTGGCATCTGTTGTGTGCATTATTTACTTTTCTGGCTGTTGAGAAGAAACACCTGACAAAGGCAACTTAATGAGGGAAAATTTTATTTTAACTCACAGATTCTAGGGTACAGATCATCATGTCAGGGGCGGTACATTTCCAGGAGGCAGATGCAATAATCCACAACCTGGCAGGAGAGAGCTATATTCACAGTGGATTATGCTCCACCCACTTCTCCATTTCCTTCGCCCTCCTCGTCCCCTCCCTATCCCTCTCCCTTTTTTCCCCACACCTTCCTCCTTCAACTGGAATGCCAGAACATGAAATAGTACTGCCTACATTTAGGTTGGCTCTTCCCACCTTAATTTACCAATCTATAGCAAAGACCTTACGCAAAACTTTCTTCTATATGATTCAAAACCCCATTAAGGTACCTTTATGGGAGTGGGGAGGCGATCTGTTGGGAGCCGTTTCCCCCTAGAGATCATTGCAGGAACCATCGCCCAGGGGAGACTGCGGGGAACCCCACACCCATGGTTGTGCTGGGAATGGTCCTGTTGCCCCACACCCAGTTGAAGCTGTTAATGGAGAAAAATAAAATAAAAAAAAAAAAAAATAAATAAATAAATAAAAGAAAAAAAAAAACAAAATTAATCATCACAAACATTACCTACTTAGGAGTGAGAAAAACTCCAAAGTTATCTCATTTAAAATCAAATTAAGATCAAAGTTTGGTCTGAATTTTAGAGCTAAGAATGAGACTAAATAAAGAGAACAACTAACCTAAATGACAACCTGTTTTTATAGTCACTGTATTTCCCAGTAGTTTTATGTCTTGGTAAAAATTTCTGTTTCTGCTATTTAATGTGTTATACATCCAGGAAGCAAACACACCCACAACATGCACATGTGCGCATGCACGTGCATGAATAAGGAAAAAAAATATCAATAAGGCAATATAATTTTAAATATTTTTAGAACATATAGTAACCTGGTTCATTTTCCTAATTATGTTTTTCAAATACTCAATATAATGCTAGTGTTAAATAAAACACAGTTTAGCTAATTGAAATCTTGCCTAAAAGTCCTGTATTTGAAAAGTGAGGCAGGGATATGCAGTCTAAAGTCATCCTGTCTCCAGAGCACCGTGAGAGTTTGAGCTTTGCCTGAGATACTTGAGACCCTGTCTTAAAGCAAAACCAGAAACAATTAAAAGAGTAAATTATATAAAAGAATGTTTTGCTTTGCTTGCTGTTTGTTTGCTGGGAGAAGGGAAGGGCACTGACCTCACTCTCTGCCTTCAGCCTGGTAAGAATATGGCAGCACGTAGTGATATTGTTTGTTTCAGTAACGGACAAAATCCTCTACACATGGAGAATTGAAAATGTACTTTCTTTTTGTACTTTTGCTTTAACAAACCTGCAGATCATTTTATATTAAGTCCATATAGAGCGATAAACTACCCATTGGAGTTTTCTTCATCCTTGTAATTGCTCTTATAAAAGAAAAGAATTGCCTAAGTTTGCACTTTTCAGGCTGATTGTGGGGATTCTCCAACCAGATTCCATTGAAGCAGTCTACATAAATATAAAAAGCATTAGAAAAGGCTACAGTTTGAAGTCCACGTTTTCACCCTCTTTTCTATGTGTAATGTATTAAAGGCAATGACCATCTGAAAAAAAGCACCACTTAAACCATTTGGTTTAAATACATTTGGTATTCATAGCACACATATGTCTGTTCAAAACCATGCATAACACTGATCCCAGGGTATCTATCCTACAAGCTCATATGCACCAGGTGTGCAGGTGGTACACAGACATGTATTCCAATGACAAAACAGTCACGCACCTAAAAAAATAAAACATTTTCCAAAAGGAAAGAAACAATAGTGTATATTTACTTATATATGCAGAATATATATGCCCATCAGTGTTTGCACATATGCGAGCATGTGTCACAGAGGCCAAAAGAGGATGCAGGATCCGTTGGATCCGGAGTTGGAAGCAGGGTGTGAGCTGCCTGAAGTGGGTGCTGGCAACTAAACTCTCTGGAATGGCAACACAAATTAGCTCTTATATGATTTGCTGGAATCAGCACATTCTACCTTTCTTCTGAAGCAGTACTAAAGCCTGTAAGACACTTTTTTATTTCAAACCACTCAAATGTCAATCATCCAGCCATGAATGGTTTTCCTAAAATGTCTAGGTTCTACTAGCTAAAATGGGCCCATGTGTTATCTAATTTAATTTCTCTGAGATATTTGATGATGCTGCCCTTTATCTTGCCTGACACTTTCCTCTCTGGGGTTCAGTATCAACACCTTTTCTGCTGTTGCCCTGCCCCTTACACCAAACCGTCTTGCAAGGGACCGTCACTACTGTGGGTGTTGCTGATCAACATAGTATTTCTCAGCTTTCCTCAGTAAATGTTTTTGTGATATTGTCTACTCTCACTATTCTCTAAAAGTCACTTCTATAATTTCTTGGTGTTTTATACTGAATACCATATTGCTGTAGGAAATCCTACAGCAATAGCTTTTAAGTTACCCGCCCACTTGGGCGTGGCCTCTTATACTATAGATGCCAATGTAAAGCCCACATTCGCTTGCTCTCTCTTCCAGCTGCTAGATTCAGTTCTTGTTCCCCATTAATGCAGAGGACTGAGATCTGTGAGTCTACTCCTAAATAAACAGGCCTTTATTATACTCAATTCTGAGGAAATGTGGGATTTCTTTTAAGCATCCATCTTCACTAGATAATTATGGTTGAACCTCAATATCAATTAATAAATAAATAAAACCAGAGGTTAATATATATTAATATTAATTTTTTATGAAATTTGCATTTTATTTAATAACAACTTTTGTGTATCTTTTGTTGTTGCCTTTCTTGCTGTATGTCTGTGACTAACCTAGACCAGGCTGTCCTCAAATCTACATTTATCCACTTTCCTCTGCCCCCAAAGATGGAATTATAGGCATGCACCACCTCATCTGAGTATTCATGTACTGTTTATAGATTAAATTCTAGGAGTTTTTCATGGTACCTGCCTCAATTTCATAACCCAGCACCCTTGAACTAATATTAATACTATTTATTAATTTATAATATTTATTAATTTATTAATTAAGCCCAACTAATATTAACACTATTGTAATATGTGCAAATGTTTCAATTTTCTTCTTTTCTCTTGAACTACTTTAATTAACCTTCATTTAATTCTTGATTGTCTCCAATATATTCTCTACCCCTTAATTATAGTAATCTATAAAAAGTGATTGCGATCATATCGTCATCACACTTATAACACTTTAAACATTTTACATGGAACTTCTATGCCTTTCCAAGTTCTGAGGACTAATGTCTTTTTTAACCTAATCCCAAATAACATGATGTCATAAACCCCACACCATAGGGAGAAACACCACTGTGGTTCCCATTCATGTGAGTGCCTTGTTGATAGTAAAATCCTTTTCATTTAAATAAGGGCCCAGTTTTGACTAGGTCCTACAGGGAAACACAAATGCCAGTTGTTTCCAGACTTGCATGCTAAGTTCATTGTAACATGCTCTGTTCTCCGAGTCTTTATCTCCCTCTGTAATGTTCTGCAAAAGCAGTGCAAACTCACTTTAATCACTGCACACTACCAATCCAAGTATTACAGAGCCAACCCTCTAACATGACAGGGTGAGCTCATGATTACATTTCCAAAAGGAACCATTACAAGGTTCCTCCCACTCAAAGAATGTATCCAACCTATGCATGTCCACGGGGACCACACAATAGATGGCAAATCAGTCCTACGAAGTGAGTGTGGTCTAGTACCTCCTTTATTATCTGACCTTAGTACGTCTCCTAGAAAATCAGGGCACAATGATGAGGACCTCTTCTGGTATTTGTGAGTTCAGACTGTATATATAAGTGATCTCAAAAGATCCAGATATTTCATCTTTCCCTATCAAATAATATTCTACTAACAGAAGAGTAACAGAGTAATAGAGGAATGGGGTCAGGATTTCCTCTGAACATGTGTTTTTCTATATTTCTTCTGTAGGGTACATTCTTTTTTTCTTCAATCAATAACTGAGTTTAAAGCAGGCTAAGGTTTGAGAAAAAGGATTTTGTTTTTCTATTATAGACCCTAACATCAATCTTCTGCTCACAATTTTTGACCTTTCTTGATTATTTGGGTTAGGAGTCAGCAAACTTCTCTAAAGGTCTAGATAGTAAATACTTCATTTTTTTTTTAGGTCATACAGTTTTTGTTGCCCTTCCTTAACTTTGTCATTGTGGCACAAAACAGCCATAAACAATGGGTAAATAAATAGATTTGACTGTGTTCCACAGATAAAAGATTACATTTGGCCCATGAACTATAGTTTACTGACCTCAATACATGTCAACTAAGACACTTCGTATCTGCCAATCTATCTCATGGCCAGCTCTATGGCCTATTAAGTAAGATTAATCTCCAAAAGTAAGTCCCCCCCCCCCCTAGTAATGGTCATATCCTTATTGCTGCTGGAGGTTAGACATCACTGCTTGATGGTAAATATGTCATCTTTATCCATACTGACACCATAAAGTCAGGTTCTATATGAGCATCCTCCTCTCATCAATCCAGGATTACAGACACAGCCACCACTACTGCTTTAGCCAACACCTTTATTAGTGTTGAATTCCTTATGCTTTAAAAAAGGAAACAACCTCTGAGTGCCTTTAGGGAACAAAGAATGATATAGTGACATTTTATTTGTATTTTAATAAATAAAACTTGCCTGAAGATCAGAGTGCAAAGCTAGGCACACTAGTCAGCCATCAAGGCCAGGCTGTGGTAGCACACACCTATAATCCCAACAGCCACACTAGTTAGCCATAGAGGCTGGATGGTAGTGGTGCATGCTTTTAATTCCAGCACTAGAGAGGAATATAGGATGGGAAGAGACAGGAGTCTGCAGTCTGAGGTTTGGTGGAGAGCGTTGCAATCTAAAGTCACTCTGAGGATAGTATCTCCCATTTGTTTGTCTGAGCCTTGGCAGAAATAAGAACTCTCTGGTGGCTTGACTGCTTTTCTTTTCTTTTCTTTTTCTTTTTCTTCCTTTTTTTTTCAAGACAGGGTTTCTCTGTAGCTTTGGAGCCTGTCCTGGCACTAGCTCTTGTAGACCAGGCTGGCCTCGAACTCACAGAGATCCGCCTGCCTCTGCCTCCCGAGTGCTGGGATTAAAGGCGTGCACCACCACCGCCTGGCCTGGTTTCCTTTTCTAATCTTCAGTTTGAGCCCCAATATCTGTCTCTGGGTTTTTATTTGTACAGCAGTAAGATGATGACTTTACCAGACTTCTGCAAGAAATTCAGTTGAGCACTTTTCTGTGAGTCATTGCTTCACCCATAATGCTTTGCTAAGATAGCTCTACCAAGCCCTTAAGTATATTACGCTGCCACTCTAAGCTTGGAGGAGTCATGTCATATCATGCCAGGACTCACTCATGAGCATATTTCTATAACATTAACTTAGAGAAAACTACCTCTATAACCATACTATCAACTCTCTAGGTCTCTGTACTATCTCTTTATGCCATGTCCCCATAGAGCACGTCAAGATTCACTCTAGGCAATGTTCTCTCAGCTATTGCTGTCGTATTTTAACCAAATCCTGATATTTCCTTTGGTCAGTTACAACTTTCCTCCTGTTTTTGATATGGGGACTTGGGGCATACAGAGACAATTCTAATTCTGATTTAAAGGTACCAAAGAGATGCAGAGGAAGACCTTAAGCAGGTAAGCATACAAACAAAAGAAAGATAAGCTCTTTGCAGAATATCTGTACTGACCTAGAACACCTGGAAAATGTGAGAATTCAGGCATCTCAGTTTCATTCACCTACACATCTTCAACTAGCTTTAGAGACATCACTCATTGACTGTGTTGTGTTTATATAAGAGGTATGATTTCAATATCCTGTGAAAACACACTGCACTTGAAATCAAGAACTTATTATTTTCAGCAGTTACTATGACCTATGTGGTTTGTGATTCTCTTTATTATGACAGCATAAACAACATGGATTTTGCGTGATCCCTTCATTAATTGGTAGCTGGACTGAGACTTGTGTGTATAAAGTCCTCGCTTTAGGACTTCCATGGCAGTTAATGATAACCACTAATCTCTAAAATTCAGGCAGTAGTAATTTCCCCAAACCTCTTAAGGGCTGGAGCTATAGGGTGTGTCCATGTATCCCATTTCTGCCATCTCATCACAGGGTATCATAGCAATTGTGAAGTTGTGAATATCAAAAGTGTACAAAAGGCTACATATACCACATATACATATTATTATCTCAGAGAACATCTTCCTTGATGTAGTTTATGGCAAGATGTACTGAATAAAATCATTGTAATAATAAGAATTTTCTCCCGTGTTTTCTGGTACTTCTGAATGGTTGTCTGGGTTTTTTGTTTGTTGTTGTTTTAACAACATATGATGAAAGCCTTCCATGAAGCAGGATGGTTTGATTTACTTCATTTTTAACATCCTTTAGAGATTGTTAGTGTCTGAGAGAAGCCCCCAAGGAAAAACCAACGGCCACGTATGCAATGAGAACACTTTATTATTTCTAACGCTGGGGTGGCACATGGTGAAAACCTAAGAAGGATTCACACTCTTTTTAGAGGAATAATGGGAATTCCACGGAGCAGGAATTAACCTGGGGCTGATAGGCAGAGGAAGAATTAGTCTGGGTGTTGATTGATGGGAGGACCTAGTAGCAGGGTAGGGAAAACTATCTTTAGTTATCAGGAGATAGGGAGCACCTGCTGAACCAACAAAGAGGCTTTGGCGGTCAGCTGAGCTAGCAGAAGGGGCCTTGGAGTGCCTGCTGTGCTATTAAAAGGCTGTGGGGCTCCTGCTGATTGGTTGTTCTTAAATAATGAATTTTCTGAGAACTGTCTATTTAGCTCTGTCCCAATGTAGTGAACCGAAATAAGGGCTGGTTACCGTCAGGCTACTAGGAGAGCCTGGTCTGCCTCCATCCAGTCTTCTCAGAGCTTACCCCAGGAGGATATCACGGAGCTTAGAGATAGTTGGAGACTGTGTCTTACTATAGTCTAAACAGAAAGATCTCCGGTTCCATGATTTCATATGTAAAATCATCTTCCTTTTTTATCCCATCTCAGTTAAATCGCTCTTCACACAAAAATCAAAGAAGGGAGAAGGAAGAAAAGAAAGGGATGGAGAAAGAAAGAAATCAGTGAAGGAACGGAAGAAATGAATGAGAAAGGGAGAAAGGAAGAAAGAAAGAAGGAAAGAAAGAAAGAAAGAAAGAAAGAAAGAAAGAAAGAAAGAAAGAAAGAAAGAAAGAAAGAAGAAATAAAATGGAGGAGAGAAGGAAGAGAGGCTACAAGGAAGGAATAAAGGAAGGAGGGGAAGAAGAAATAAAGGAAAAACGGACTGAATAAGGGAGAGGGGAAGAATAGAGGACATTTATTCTGTCTGACAGTTGTGCAGAAGTTAAGAGAGAGGACATAAAAATGTAAAAAATGCTGTCAAATTAAGAGAGTATGCTATGAAAATACTGCATGGGAAAGGAAAGTTCAATATTATTGTAGGCCTCTAGGATACCTTGTAAAACAGACTGCACCGTTATCTTTGCTGAGTTTCAAGACAGCTAAGGTATTTATCTTCAATCCATCACTCACAACGGGCTACATCTAAGATATTAAGTCCCTTGTAGTTGGAGATGTAAGTTGAAAGTATTCCATGTGAGAGTGGCAGGAAATGGCCCCAGAACACTGTGGCCTGTGTTTTCTAGAGGGACTCGGCAGGATGTCAAGCGTATATGCCACGCATGATAGAACAGATGGAGGATAAGAAAACAGAGAAGCTGAACTACAGGATATTTTAATTTTTCAGAACTGAAAGTTATCGAAAGCTTATGACAAATACTACAGATGAAAGGGATCAGAAGGTTATTTTTGTCTCAGGTTAAACCTAAATTTCTGGTCATAAAATGTCTCTCTTCCACACACTCTGTAAGACTCCAAGGCTATGGCAACTCTGCAGCATTCAATACGTGGCCTTCCAGTCCCAGGATTTTCATCCATGGTGGAAGGAAAGAAATCTGACGTCCTCATTTCATCTTAAGGAAAAACAATGATGCTAACAGACATCGTTTACAATCCTGTTATGTATGCAAGATTTTTATCATGTGATCACAAGACTCTCTTTGCTCTGTCACCTTCAGCTGACCAGCTGTGCTCCAATTACTGTAACTAAAAAGGAGAATAGAATTTGATGTAGGCTCTGCTTTAGGATCTCCTAGATACAAAAGATCATGTGACGAGAAGCTGTTACAAATATTCTACTGAAAACAGAAAAGTTAGTCATTACAACTATCAAAAAGTTAAAAAGAGAAGTAAGCCAAATGATGATGTCTTATGAAAGAGAATCAATAGAGATTCTCAAAAGGCAATAATCAAGGGTTGTAACTACCATGGCCCTAAAGCGATATTGAGCAACTATCAAACTACCCATCAATGTGATTGAAAACAAAACTGTGTAGACTTACATCTGCAAACCTACAAACCTCGCTCTATACTAGAGATCTATAAACTCTCTTTGTGTGGAAGCAACATTCCCTGATTAGATCACTACTTCCTTTCCTCTCTTGTGTACATTCTTGCCTCCATCTGCAAACAAAAAGCCTCGTTTCAGAACTGTGACCATGGACTTCTTCATCTGTGGACCCTATTTAATTAGACTGGGACCCCTGGCTTGAAACCGTTTTTTTCTGGTCCAATTAAACAGCCCATCCACCAGTTTTACCTGGACTATCATATGCCACACATCTCCTGCTCTGATACAGTCTAAGGGGGGCTAGATCATCATATCAGACACACAAAGAAGTCTACATGCCTATATCAAATTGAAGAACAAAAACAATATGAGTGGTCAAAACAGCATTTCTTCAGCATTTCTTCCATGTACACACAACTGTCATTAGTATATCAAAGTATTAATTCCTTAACTGTCCAATCAAAAGACACAGACAAGCTGAATGAATTAAGCAAAGATGCTATTTTATATTACAATTATTTTTAAAAAGAAAAGGCTGTTAATACTGATTATCTTCAAAGACTAAAACTGCTGGTCAAAAGTATGGATTAGAAAAAGGATTTGAATTTTTCAAGTGTTTTACTACATTATGCTGTTTTCACATATATCTAAAGAATATATTTAAAGACAAAATAAGCTCATTGGACTAAAAAGTTAAATGCACTTAACTACACAGTCTAATTGAGCAGGTAAAACCATGAACTTTCTAAACTTCCGTGGCAGTCACTGCCACTGTTTATTTCCCACCAGCTAGTGGAATCACCGGATCACGACTTGGCAGGGTTCCATGGATAAGAGCAAAGAAGAACATTCAGCATCCCCATATCCCCCATCATTGCTGTCTTACTGAATTCAGGCCACTCAGAACACAGTTCCAAACTGACTTGCAATCATCCATTCTTCCCTCAGTTCGTTCATCTTCTGAATTTCAAGTCAGAAGCAGTAACAAAAATCATGAGGATCACTTAAAGAAAATATCATGATAATGGTGAATTGTGCAAAGAGAATTTCTTGAGCATTAATGTTGGGGAAAAGAAATTCATATGCTTGAAATAAATTACAGTAATTATAGCCAGGACTATAACAAAGTCTTAGCCTTTCTTCCCAAAACGTTTATATTTTTAAAACTAATTATCACATTAATATTTTAGAAATACTAGTCCTCTAGGAATAAGAGATATTAATTAAATAATAAAGCATTCCCTAGATTACTTTAATAAAAGCACTTAAGTGTAGTAGATGACATGATCCATCTGTTCATCTACTTTGTGTACAGAAAGAATAGTTGATAATGTGAAATTTCAGGATTTATATATGAATATATGTATAGTCATGTATTTTATTTTGCATAAGAGAAATTTTTATTCCACAGAATAAAATTTTAAATGGTGTAATTTTTTATATTTTAGTTTTGTCATGTTTGCTCAAAAAATAATCAAATTTGTCCTACATTTTATGCAGTTGTATTCATGTGATTTGAAAATTCATGGTGAATTTGATTTTGCATAATGTTTCTGATTTGGATGCATTTCAAACTGAGTTTTGATCCATTTATTTAGGTCATTTAAAAGTACCAGTCTTGGCTTAATTCTTTATCCTTTCCTACGGTTTGTTTTGAGGGCCGTGAATGTGGGGCTTTAAGCAAGTAGACCAAGTTGATTCTACAGGGCTAGCTAAAAGTCAAACTAGGAAATGTACTCTTAAAGATCAGGGTCATAAGAACCAAAGAAGAGAACAGAGCCAAAACCAAAGGGAAATATCCCAAAATAAAAACGGAAGAATGTGATACCCATCCCATTCTAAAAGTGGTGATCAGAAGCAGTTCTGGGTTGGAACTAAATGTGAGACAACAAAAATTGGGCTTTTAAAATCCAAATGATACTTAATTTAGCTGAATGGAGTGTGTGTTAAGGTATTTTCTATAATTAAATCCAACCACTCAGGGTCATTGTGTAGTCTGGGTAATTTTTAAAGTGCGTATAAATGATAGACAAAGTATGAGGAGTCTCATTTGCACAAGGAAATTTCTTATTTTTAATTCATACAAAGAGTCCACATAGACCATAATCTGAATCTAGATTCAGATTATGTAGACAAACTTCTACTGTGCTATCTTATGTCTCTCAATCTCATTCTCTTTGTCTAAGTAAGACTTCCACTAAAATAATGTAGTGCTGTTATTATAGTATTTTAAAATTTTTTAAATAGATTCTACTTGAAGCAATAAATATTTATAGGGTACGGTGAAGCGTTTCAGTCCCAGCAAACAATATGTAATGATAAAATTGATTTGTCTATCCTCTCAGACATATGTCAGTTCTTTGTGTTGAGAACATTCAGATACATTGTGCTCGATATTTTGAGATATCAAATTGATTTTTGCCAATCATAATTGCCTGATGTTCAGGATAACTAGAAGCTATACTTCCATTTGCCCTGTGCCTATTGACTGGTCTCCAGCCTTCCTCTTCCCACATTGCCTTTCCAGATGTGTTATTCTGTTGTTTTAATGATGAGCTCTTGTCATTTAACTACAAATATTTACTGAGTTCCAAATGCATATGTTCTAGGAGGTAATCCGGAGGATGTATGATTTTTGCTTTTTCTGAATATTATAATACCACAAGAAGCCAAGGATCCCACATCAGTAATTATTCCTGCATAAATGTAACAACAATTGCTTCTTGGACACATGGGATATTAGAAATTGGGACTGGGAATATAGTACCAGTTCACTCAGCTAACTCAACACGCTTGTCTCATAGATATTTTATGAAACTATGTCAAAACATTTCACTCCATATAAGATTAGAACATGGTTTTTGAATTACAGAAACCTGAATAAAATAACAAATTCCCTGTAGAAATTAGCCAATTGTTCTCTTGCTCCGGATTTTCAATTCACAGTAAGAAATCTAATTAAGGACACTTGGGTGAGATCACCTCCTTATGAAAACAGTAAAAGGGTTATATACACAGGTGGTCAAAAGGCATCAGATCTGAACTGAAGCTGTTCTGTCTCCAGCTCAGCTTCCTAATGTCTCAAAGGTGAAAACTTCATTGCTGTCCCGTTTTTGCCTAGAATCCAAAAGTCTAGGATTCGACTCTGAAGTAATGTGGCGATACAACTTATTTGCGATCTCCCAAAATTTTCATCATCTGGGAACAACAACAACAAATACAACGTGTCAAATGAAAAAAAAATGAAATGAGTAAAGAGAGAGGAATGCCATGTATCAAATGTTCCTCCGATTCAGTATACAGTCAGTACACAGAGAGAAAACTTAATTTTGTTTTGCTTTCTTTATTGTATTATCTTAGTCTCCCAGTCAACCTTAGGTCCAGAATTCTTGGTGTTTTACTTGCCTCTGGGGCCCAGAGACCTTAATTAATTCCATTAATATGCAGCTGAAACCTAAGATGTCACTTCGCAAGACAAATGAATGGGTTGGCACAGTTACTTGTGTAGTAGCACATTTTTTAATGCCACAATAAATTACCAAACACTTAGTAGCTCCAAATCCCATTTTACTATCTCAAGTTTTCTATGGGGCAGAAGTCCAGGCCCCTCATGGCTCAAGTGATTCTCTGCTTTGAGGGCCACAAGTATTCGATTATTTATAGGACCCAGTATCTTGGGGTTAAGGGTTTGAGAAAGGATTAGAGTCCTACATCAAGAGATATATACTGAAATTAAGAAATCTCACAAGATGGTTCTAGTCTTGCTCAGAAGGGTGCCTCTTTCGGCTTCATTAGCAACGAGATACCTGTTTCATGGTTTTACTTTCTTTGTATTCTTGGTGTGGTTATTCAGCCAGAGATAGAACTCTATTTTAAAACACTATGTAATTAGATTGTGTCCCTACTCAGCCGCATTCGACGCCCCAGAAAAAATATCTGGGATAATCTTTTTTTTGTTTAAGGATTTAAACTTTAAAACATCTATGTTGTGTATCACCTATTTCACTTCTGTAAAACAAAGGTAAGGATGTTTTTCAAACGTCATTAGCCTGTCGACCTGAGCTGGTTCTTCCATTGGGGTTGGGAGAAAGGGTTTATCCCTGGGGAAAGGGAAGAAGGAAACACACATTACAACAATGCTGACGAGTGGGACACAGGCTGATAAGAAAGAATTGGCCTCTGTTTATGATCTGCCTGACTAACTGTATTTTTTGTTTTGATTATTTTCAAGATGAATTCTTTTGCCTTTGGGTATGGTATGTGTAGGTTGATTATTCCTCCAGTGTAGAATGATGAGGAAAGCTCTGCCATTAATTATACAATTATCATACAACCTCAGTCTCTGGAAATATTTATGTTCACAGTCTAAGCTCTCTGGAAGACCAAGAACACAGAACTACTGGGCTAGAGGACCAATGCGTTACAGTCAAGGAAAGACAGAAACATGAAAATCTCAGGCATTCCATGGTGATATCAGAGCACAAATAGGCCATAATTTAGGATATTCTGAAACCAAATGGTGGATATAAGAAGAATTACTCTTTCATTAATTTTTTATAGATTCTCCCCCTTCAGAAAGGGATGACAGAAAAGAAGTCTTCCTAACATAGCTGTACTCATGGTGTTCTACTACTTAGAAAATGGTTATTATTATTTCCATCAACACACCTCTTTATCTGAGAGCTCGTGCTGTTCACCAAATGCCTAAAAATGGGATTACCTGAGCTCAATGTCTATCTAATCAAGAAACTCATACCATGAGTAAACCAATCCGGTGCAATGAAGTGACACAGCTCTTAAGAGTGCAGGTTTGAGGAATGGATAAGGAAAATGTGGTATATTTACACAATGGAGTACTACACAGCAGACAAAATAACGACATCTTGAATTTTGCAGGAAAATGGATGGAGCTAGAAAACATTATTTTGAATGAGGTAACCCAGACACAGAAAGACAATTATCACATGTACTCACTCATAGGTGGTTTTTAAACATAAAGCAAAGAAAGCCAGCTTACAAACCACAATCCCAGAGAACTTAGACAACAATGAGCAAGCACACTAAGAGACCTACATAGATCTAATCTAGACAAGATCTCCTGAGTAAATTGGGAGCATTGGGACCATGAGAAAGAGTTGACATGGGGATGGGAGAGGCTGGGAGGGGAGCAGAGAAAACTGTAGAGCCCAATAAAAAGAACAAAAAAGAGTACAGGTTTGAGACCAGGCTTTTTGTTTGTTTGTTTGTTTTTTAGCTTTGGGGCCTGTCCTAGAACTAAATCTTGTAGAACAGGATAGCCTCGAACTCAAAAAGATCCACCTGCCTCTGCGTCCTGAGTGCTGGGATTAAAGGCGTGCACCACCACTACCCAGCGAAAAACGAGGCTTTTGAGAACCAAGCCTGCGTCATCATTTGTCAATAATCTTTAACAGGAGAATATCATTTAACCCCCCAGTAACTCAATTTTCTCATCTGTAAAGTAGAAAAGAAATGTGAATTGTCGGCATGGAGCTCGAGGACATGAATATAAGAAGGAGGAGAGTATCTGCTGACTGTGCTTAGGTAATCAATATTGCTTTTGCCAGCATAAAGTCAGTTGATTATACAACACTGTCAGTGTCTGCTTCATTGGTTTCTTGTTTTGTTTGATTTTCATTTTTTTAATTGATAAGAGAAAGAGGAGAGAAAGAACATAAAGTTGTGTTGGTAGAGGGTAGAGGAACATGATCAAATATATTATATTAAATTTTTAATAAAAATAAAATGATTAAGAAATGTATTTATGGAATACATAGAAATATTCTACTATTTTATGTTTAATTTTTAAAAATCTACTAGTTTCTGACAACAGAAGTTATATATATATATATATATATATACTTATACATATATATATATATATAAGCTATCATGAGCACATAAACAAGATAGATATCAGAGGCACCTGCACTTATATACATGCATGTGTAAATGCATGTAATGGTAATACTAACACAAAACCTAAACTTTAGGAAATGTGAGGATTGCTTTTGATTGTCAGTGTTACACAGTACAGACTCACCTAGGCAGGGTATCTAAGGAGGAGCTGTCTAGATAAGGCTGGCCTTTGGACATGCCTGAGAGAGAGAGATTGCTCACTGGGTTCACTGTTGTGGAGAACCATCCTGAATGTGGGTGGCACCATTCACGGTTGGGGACCTTGGACTAAATGAGGAGAGCTCAAGTTGAGCGTGGCGATGCATGCATTTGCCTCACTGCTCTTGACTGCCTGTCCTGGAACTAGCTCTTGCAGACCAGGCTGACCTCGAACTCACAGAGATCCGCCTGACTCTGCCTCCCAAGTGCTGGGATTAAAGGCGTGCGCCACCACTGCTCACCTTAAACTTCGTCACTTAGGATTTTTTTTGTCTTGTAGATTGTCATAACAACGTAAAAGAAAACAAAGACAGGACCATAATACATGGCAGATAGGATTTGAATATGTTTTCCCCACCACAACGGATAGTACGATTAGTCCCCACTGCAGTCATTTAGGGACAGTACTGAGCGGTGCTGCAGTCCTGCTGCAGACTGGGTTCAGGTTCTGGGATGGAGAAAAGGCAACACCACAAAGAAATTAACTGTCCGACCACCAGTTGAGTTTCATACAAGTGGACAGTCCCAAATAGGTCAAGTTTGTCTATTGATACCTCCAAAACACGCATGTTTTTGCATACGCACAAACATGTTTTTCCCTCCCTCCAATGTTAACCTGCAAAACCAAACATGTCAAATATGTCTTTTTGCCACCTTTTACATCAAAACATCTTTTAAATGCAAAACAATTCTGAATGCTTGTTGCATGAACTCTAATTGATAATAATAATAATGATAATAATAATAAAAACAAACCTGGAGTCAGATATTAGGAGGTGAAAGCTGAAACATCAGAGAAGCAGAGCAGCCAGCCACTAGTTCTCACATCTACAAAATCCTCACACCAAATGGGGTACCCTATCTCTACTGAATGCCATCTCTACGAAACCTCAAACTCAATCCTGAGCTCCTGTCTCTTCCTACCTTGTATTTCTCTCTCTGCCCAGCCATATTACTTCCTGTCTCCAACTCCTTAGTGTTGGGAATAAAGGTGTGAAACACAAACACTTGGCTCTGTTTCTTTTTTAGACTGATTAAATCTTGTGTGGAACAAGGTAACCATGAACTCACAGAGATCCATTTGCCTGTCTCGCTAGTGTTGGGATGAATGGTGTGTGCCACCACTGCCTGGCCTGTATGGTTAACTAATGACTAGTCCTGTACTCTGATCTTCAGGCACAAACAAAATACAGTCATTTTGCTAGCTTGACCAAATATTGAGCCAGGTATATCCTGTCTTTACAAAACTTTTTTAAAGGTGATAAACGTAGACATGCATTTTCAAGAAAAACAACATCATTCAATACTTAACCTTATTTCTGTAAATTGCCTCACATCCTGTCAGTACTGAATCAGACAGCTCCCAGGGTTTGGAGTTGCAGCTGGCATCCCCAGATAAAAAACCTGAGAAGCATCAGCTCCCAAAGAACTTTAGGGGAAAATATTCAAGAAAAGAAAAAAAACCTGGGGTTTCCAGGAATGATTACCTCTGTCCCACGCGTGGCTGACAAAGCCACAGTAAAAACCGCCAAGAGAATCATCAGTATTATGAGAAGAGATGGTGCCGGTTGTGTAGTTACAGCAGTGTTCTGTGTTGTCCTGAAGTCCAGTGTTGCTTGCCGAGTAAGGTTGTCCATGGGCTTTTGTCTGATCTAGAGACCAGCTGGACAAGCACTCGTATACTGGTCCAAACCAGGCTTCAAGGCTCCCAACAGTGTGGGAGGTGTCATGATGCCACAGCCATCATGAGTGCATGAATGTTTCCTCGTGTGCTCTTGTACTTGTAGGATTGGATTAGGAACTTCAAGGGGAGGTTGTCATAAAGCAAGGTTGTGTTTTCTGTTTCTCCTTTTCCACACGTAAGCTTGCCTTTGCACTTTCTGTTTTGTGCGAAAGCTGCCCTCAATGATTGTCTTGAACAGATGCCAGCGTTGTGCTCCTGGACTTATAGAACCAACAGCCAAAATAAAACCCATTCATTTTGAATTACTTTGTTTTAGGTAATTTTTGAATAGCAACACAAAAGAGACCAATTTAAAGGTGCTCCTAAAATTTCAGGAGGGATGCAGGAATGTGTGAAGCTAGTACGGTGTTGATAATTTTGGGACCATTTTTTTTTTAAAGCAGGTTCTTCAAAGTGAAATGATGTTAAACCTTGACAAATTTTGGTGGAAGAACAGTTGGAGAAATGAAATAAGATATAAAGAAATGGTTGCCTAGAAGGTACTTTGTGTGGATAAAATCTTATCCTTTCTGGAAGTGTTTCATTACATCATTGCTAATACTGTGCCTCTTTCTTTTCTCTTATTGTCTTGACTTTTATCAAAGCACATGGCACAGTGAAATAATGATATCAACATTACTAACAAGCATAATGTAAAAAATATACTCTTTGAAATTTGATGGAAAGCTAAAGAGAACTGTACAAGGAAATGTAAAAACCAGTGTTTACTCACTAGACAGACGATCCACTGCTTTTCATTGTCCCTCAGAAATACTGCGTATCCAATCTCAGACAAATTGTGAAATGTCCCGAATATTTGATCTAAGATAAACATATCCACAATACAAAAATCAAAGAAGTTTTAATCTTCTAGGAAAAACTATCAGGTTTCATTAGATCTTTTCCTGGATCAATCTATGTTTTGTATTTCCGTGGCTTGCAAATACATATTGTATCCACATAATTTTCAGCATACACTTCTGGGCTCCACACATAATATATGCTGATATAGTTTGTATATTTAATTGCATGGGAAGCATACAAAACAAAACACAGAGAGTGGAAGTATTTCTCATTCTAGTACAAACAAGCAAAAATATGGGAAGTTTAAGGAATGAAAATATAGTTCTTCCCCAAATTCCATAATTAATATCAAGGTGAAAAAAATAAAAAAATCCTCTTTGAAACATTCACATATTACTATGAAAAGACCAAACTTAGCAAGATGTGATTAAGTTTTAGCTATGCATACTGAATATAATTTAAGATCACTGAAAGTATTTATGCCTATATAAAAATACTCTACCGAAGAAATATATTTTGTCATTTATATTTCTAAAATTCTGGCACTTAATCTAATCTAAGATTACAAGCATAAAATTAGCATGTTATGATTGTAAATTAGGATGCAAAGTTATGGGCAGAAGCATGTTTATGAAGTGCCATGAGAGAAAAATGGATTTCTTTCTCCAGGAAGTATTAAAAATTCTCTAGCTCCTATTATTAAAGATGAAAGAACCATCGCTCTTTATGTTTTCTAGGAACTGCTTTGCACATTGCCGTACCAACGTGTTCTTCCTTTCAAGTAAAAGCTGTTGATATTATAGTCATTAATGTATCCCTGAATTGATGTGCACTCAAATATTCCTAAAGCACATGTAGAGATAATGATTGTGACAACTAATTATTGATGTCAACTATATGCCAAGAACTTTGTAGAGGTTATTTGCACTCTTCAAAACATCTCTAAATAGTAGCTTAAAATACTGTGCATTCTATTTGATGACTGATACAAGAGAGGCTAGGAATGTTGGAATTCTCCGAGGGCACAAACTTGGCCGAGGAGGTGCTGAGTCAGGGTCTGTCTCTAGTTACAGACTTGCTCGCGTCCAATGGATCACTCTTAACACTTGGTGAAGCTTGAACCCTTTAGGCTTCTATCAGCTTTGTCATCAGGGACCTTTCTTCCTTATAGCTTTCCATTTCCTGTATAACTTTATTTCTGTCAGTCATGTCCCCTGAGGACAAGAACAGCTGGCCAGTGCCCTCTTCTTAATAACTTTAACTGATTCACTGGTTGAGTAATTTTTCTTGAGAGATTTTAAACCTCTAGAGAATCAAGTATTTACTTACAGAAGAAAAAATTCTACACTGAACCAAGGCAAGAACTTTTCTTTCCTTAGCGGGAGCTTTCTTTATACTTTCAATCTTGGTCAGCTGGGAAGGAGTTGATAAAAGAACCACAAGTGCGGATAAATTCCTACTGTTCTTCTCTAAACTAATCCACTGTGATCGAAACATTACCATTGGTAGAAAAGGTGATGAACACACACACAAATTATTAAGAAAATAATATGCAAAATTTTTCAGTATTTGTATTCCAAAGAAAATATTGAAACACAATGCTTTATGTACGATAAAAATATATCTTCACTACAGTGTCTATTTCTTTAGGTAAGCTTTTTTTTACCCTCAAATTGAACATTCATTAATCAGTTTCTAATAATTCTTGTTTCGTGGATATTAGTGCTGGATGTGTTTGTCAACTGTATCTTCAGGCTCATTGAATGTATCACTATGGTTTTACCCATTAATCTCTGACTCACCTTTGAAAGATAATCTACATTTAATGACTCTCTTATGTAATATTCAAAAGGCAGAACTCTTTCTTCCATTTCAAGAAGGGCAGCACTGAAGTGTGTCAACAAGCCCTTTGCATTAAAACTCCACTCATCCTGAGGAATTTTGAAGTTTGCTTTAAGATAATTTCCTATACTGACAGCAAGCATTAGAATTCCAAACAACCTTACTATGTCTCAAGGAGTTACCAACGTCACAATAAATGAAAATAATATACAAATTTTGAAAACATATTTAAATCACCAATTGTAGAGCAGGATCATTCATTAGTTTTCTTTGTTATTTGAATCATAACTTTAGCTTTTCATGTTTATTGTGTTTGACAATTAATTGAAAACCCAAGATATTTTCCCTTGAGTGTGAAAGTACAATTGAACCCTGTTCAATCTAGAGTGTCTAGATTGTTTTAAACATGACAACATATCTCTAAAAACAATTGAAAGTCAGCACTGTGTTCTAAAGAGAAAAGGAAAATGTTCATGCTCTAGTGAATGAGTCAATCAAAGTAAACTTGGAAATAATTGAATTATTTGGTTATGACCCCAATGAATGTCTCTCACATGCCCCTTCTTATAAATTTGCAGGGAAAAATAATAAGCTCACAAGTCCAAAAACAACAGTATGGGCACCCATCCATAATTTCTGTTTCTGTCCAGTGAATTTTAGTGTTATGTGTGTTACCTAATATCTGTATTAAACACCTAATACATATGATATTCTATGCAGCTATTTAACATCTAAGGGTCAATAGTAAGTTCTTGTCTTCTCTGTTGTCAATTTGAGAGGATCTACAAGTATCGAGGAGATAAATGTCTAGGCAGGTCTGTGAGGTTGTTTCTTGGTGAGTGAGTTAATTCAGGTGGAAGGCCCACTCTAAGTCTGGGACGTCCTTTTCCAATGTGTGAAGTCCTACAGTGAATAAAAAGGAGCCAAATACACGAGAACCAGCACCTGTACCCACGCCCATCCTTTCTGACTATAGGTAAAATAAGATCAGCTGCCTCCAACTCTTGCTATAATGAATTCCCTGCCACAATAAACTTAACCCCCAAAGCTGTAAGCCAAGGAAACTGTTTCTTTCTAAGCAGTTTCTGGCTAGGCATTGGGCCATAAAAATGAGAAAAGGAGTGGTAATAATAAGTAGGGCCATTGCTATGATAAAACTAACTGGTTGTTCTTAGGTGTTTGAAGCTGGTTTGCAAGAAGACTACGGAAGACTTTGGGATTTGGGACTAAAAAAACACTTACATGCTGTAATCAGAGGCTACTGAGTTAGTTTGGTAGGAGTTTCTAAGACCAGAATGTTGCACCTAGAATAATAATTTCATCAGGAACTGATGTAAAGTCAGCTCATGCTGAAGCAACAACAAAAAGACAGCATTCTGCCCATGTCCTGAGAGTGTAAGCCTATACTCAATAGCAGTGCAGTCATTTGTTTGGTGGAGGAAATCTTCAAACAGGATAGCATGTAGAGTTTAACATGCTCACTATGCCCTGCTCTTAAACAAGTCCAAAGTGAGAGAAAGAGAAAAAACTGCAGCAGAAAAACATAAAAATCATGTTATTTGTTAAAGACAGGAGGCATTTTAAAGTAGAAAAGAAAGTCTCCCAGAAAACAAACTGTACTTCTCAGAGGCTAACACCATTAGAAGGAACCTCTTTCTCTGCACTGCAACAATAGAAAAGGCACACAAATGAAAGCTGCTCCCCACAGAAGGCTTCTTCTTATGAAAATTTATGTTTCTTTAGAAAAACAGACGAACCCTAGGACGGGTAAGGGGGAAAGAAAAAAGGCCTGGTCCCCACTCGACCTAGGAGTCATCGGGCACCCCTCTGTTCCCAGGAGAGGTGGATTGCTTCACCACTCGAGAGGAGGGTCTCTCCTTGTCTCAGTCCCTTCTCCTTTGGTCTGACACCATGGTTGACTCTGACTGGTGCTCTCCACGTGATAGCTGCCTGCCTTTGTATGGGAGGGGGAGGGGATCTGTTGGGAGCCATTTCCCCCTAGAGATCATTGCAGGAACCATCGCCCTGGGGAGACTGCGGGGAACCCCACACCCATGGTTGTGCTGGGAATGGTTCTGTTGCCCCACACCCAGTTGAAGCTGTTAATGGAGAAAAATAAAATAAATAAAAAAAAAAAAAAAAAAGAAAAGAAAAACAGACGAAACTAAATATATTGAAGCATTTTACTTCTGAAAAGCAGCTTCCTAAGAAGTGCTTCCCGGAGGTCACACAGGAAGGCACAGAGGCTGAAGCAACTGTGTCATAAGCCAAGCTACACTCATCTTCAACTGGCTGCAGAACTTAGCGGTATTGTCCATGAAGAACGTTATGGAACAATGGGAAGAGTAAAGAGTCTTGTGTTGAAGTTCCAGAAGTCCACTGGGGTCAGTTACTGTGAGACAAGTTCAGATCCCCTTAAATAAAGCCCCAGGTGATCACAGCTTTATATATGAAGCTAAAGTTGAAGTGGAGACCCAAACATGCGAAAATGTCAGGACAGTAATATGTCCAGTTAGGAAAAACTGCATGCAGAAAATGGATCCAGTTCAAGAGAAGGGGAATGTGTGCTCCAGACAGCATAAAGGATCAGGCTACCAAAATCTTTTGACACCTGCAAGATTTTGTCTTTTCTTTGCTATGTTTTATTCTTACTTTGTGTCAATAGTTCCTTCCTTAACTCCCATTTGCAATAAGAACAAATGTTCTGTTCTTTTGTATATTGGAACAAGGCCACTGATCTCTGATATTATAGGGACGCAGAGATACGAGATCAGACATACAATCTGGTGTTGGAACATTTAAAGTCTTGGGACTTTTATAGTTAGACTTAATCCATTTTACATTGTCCATGATCCTATAGGGGCTGGGATGGGGGAAATTACTTAAAAGCAATGCCTTAGTTGTCTACCAAATGGTCATCCCTGAAAACATATAGACAAGTAACATACAGACTTAACAGGTTAATGTTGTGGGCCCTGGTTCATTTAGGCAATGGCATTTGGGTGACTATCCCTACGGACATGGTTTCCTCTGAATATGTGACCAGATAATACAGAAGAGGAGGTCTCTTTCTCTTGAGTGGTCAGAGCTGGAATAGTGGCTTGCGGTTGATACTTTTTATCCCTGGGCACAATGGTAGAATGGCAAAACAGGACCTCGGCAGCTGGATCAGTAGCTGTACCTATATTGCTCTGCACATGTGAGTTTGTTTTTCCCATTGAACTCCTTCATAAATTATTAAATCGACTTTTGTGGGCTTTCACTTCACCCTTATTTATATATTTAGGAATATATGTGTCTATTCATACAGTTATATGTATATAACAAGAACTAATGAAAAGGCTATGAACTTGAAAGGTTGGTAAATGGAAGGATTTGGAGGGATAAAAAGGGAAAAGATATAATTGTATTATAATCTTAAAAATAAATCATTTATAAGCTGGGCAGTGGTGGTTCAAGCCTTTAAACCAGCACTCGGGAGGCAGAGGCAGGCAGATCTCTGAGAGTTCAAGGCCAGCCTGTTCTACAGAGGTAGTTCCGGGACAGGCTCCAAAGGTACAGAGAATCCCTATATTGAAAAATCCCTATATATGATACAATTGGATGCAATGTTCATAAGTCGTACACTTGTAATGAGTAATATTCAACTAGACAGAATCTGGAATCACCCAGCAGACAAATCGTAGTCTGCTTATGAAGGAGTTTATAGGTTGGACGAACAACAGTGGAAAGACCAATTTTAAATATGGGTAGTGCTATGCCACGGGCTGTAGTCCCAGACGGAATGAAAAGGAGAAAGCAAGCTGGTCAAGAGAATTTCTGAATCTCTGCTTTCCGACAGATGAAGCAATGTAGCAATTCACTTCAAATTCCTGCTGCTCAAATAATGAAGCAACATAAACCCTTGTCAGACACAACTATGAGAAAAGTAAACTAATTAACCTTCCATCTCTGGTAGAGAGAGATATAAGCATATTGTTTCATATTGTGGAAAAGCAGAATGGCTGGGATATGATTCCCTGAAATGAGGAATGGAAGGGTGGTTTCTAGCCCCTTGCTAGAGCCCTCTTTACGTCACCTTATCAATTCAACCTATTTGAACTTTATACCAGGCTTTTTCTTTTAGCTCTCCAACCAGCTTCCAAATCATGACACAGAGACTTATTATTAGTTTTGAATGTTCAGCCTGGCTAGCTCTTTTAACTTAAATTAACCTGTTTCTCTTTATTGACGTTTTGCCTCAGGGTTTTTTACATTCTTTCTCTCTGTATAACTTACTTTCTTGCTGTCTCTATGTCTGGCTGCCAGTGGCTGTCTAGCTTCTTGCTTCAGGCATGTCCCTCGCTCTCGCCTCCACCTTTGCATTTTCTCTCATTCTGTTCTTCTCCTCTCTTGAGCCCAGGTTTTTCTCCTCCTCTATATTCTCTCTCCTGCCTAGCTATTGGCAGGTAAGCTTTTTATTAGACCAATCAGGTACCTTAGGCAGGCAAGGTGGAACAGATGCAAGACATCTTTACATCATTAAAAAAGTGCAGTATAAACAAAAGTAACACACCTTTACACAGTTAAAGTAATATTCCACAACGGAACTTTATTCTTAAATCCTTTACATATGTTGACTTAAAGCACATGCAGATGGTTTGGGGTTTGATTTTAGTACTATGCAAACTAGGTGTCGGTCTGTTCAACTATATTCCCACCACTGGTAAGGTGGAGACAGGAAGGTTAGAAATTCAAGGTCATCCTTCAATTGTATAATGAGAGCAAAGTCAGCACTGAATGAATGAGAAATCTGTCTTACGAAAGAAAAGAAAAGGAAAAAAAAGAAACATTAGTTTAAGTCTTTCAATTTTAAAATGGTTAATATATAACCATAGACAACAGAAATCTTTCCGGCCTTATTGATCTTATGGATACAAGTGTAACTGAGCTCTTAGAATATTGAAATACAAATATAAAGAAATATCACTTAGCCTATATAAATTATATATAAAACTGTTTATATACAAGATGGTGCAAGACCTCAGAAATCCATGCACTCAATGCTAGGACCAGTTGTTGAATTCGCTTAAATCCAAAGGGTATTTATTGCATTGCTATTCATAGTTAGTAAGCAGGTATATTCCCTGAGCATATGGTATGATGTGATAAACATGATAAAATCATAAAGAATTATAATTCTATATTTATATTAAAAGTATTATAAAGTTAAATAACAAATTGAAGAAAACATTTTTTTCTGGCATCCATATTCCCCAGTTTCCTAAAGAATTAGTTACTTCTTGAAAAATGTCACTGAAGATGTCATAAAAATTCAAGATTTGATCTTTACTCCAATTTCCTTGTGTTAATATAAATCATAGTTGGGTAAAGCTTTCCTCTGAATAAAATAAAGATATTGTTACCATATTCTGAAAGTCATGGGAAGAGATGAAGCCTATATAATAAGAACCTTGTACATAGAGTCAAGTAAGTAACACTTGATAACTGAATCTTCAAGACTGAATCTATCGTGAAAATTTTCAGGAAAAATTACCTAGATATTACTCACTATAGTTCAAAAGTATTAAATATAATATTTCCCAGAAGTTAAACATCGCATTTGATCTTGAATTTTTCTTAACTTTTCTCTATGATACCTCTCATGTATCAGAAATGTCTATTGTTTATCATGTGTACATGGGCGTTTACATGTGTTTTTCATGCATATGTGTATGTAGGTGTGTGAGCCCATGTATGTACATACTGAGGCCAGAACAGAACTTTGGATATTTTCCTCTACAGCTTTCTATATTATTCTCTTGAGATACAATATCTACTAAACTGGAGACTCACTTCTTCGGTTAACAGCCTGAATGTCTATGCTCCCAATGTTGAGGTGCTAGTCACATGCATTCGTGCCTGTTTTATTATGTTTGTCTTAAAGATACAAACACATAATCTAATATTTTCAGAGTAAGGCTCTTACCCACTGATCCATCTCTGCAACCCCCGACATTACCTATATAAAATGCCATGGATTCCGTTTCTCTCATGACCACTACCAGTAACCATCTGTTAACATTATCTTTATCTCTAAAACAAATTTTCACAATAGCCTTTATTTGGTAGATTCCTTGATTTTCCATGAAAAAAAAAGTTATAAATTTGGTAGGTTAAAACAATTTGGTAGGTTAAAATTAATAAATTAATTTTCTTTTATTCTAAAATTCAAGAGTCTAAACTCGAGCTATCCATAGAGGCACACTTTGAACCTTAAGGAAAGGCTCACTTAGGTTCCACTTTGGTTCTGGTGGTTCTCAGCACACTTCAGTTAGTCTCTGTCTTGACGAGGAAAGACCCACTCTGCCTGTCTTACGCACACTTCTCGCTCTTCTGTGACATCAATTATTAGCATAGGCACCATGTTAATTAATAATAATGGCCATGTCTGTAAAGACTTTGTATTGGTGTGTTGATTAAAAACATTCAGGAAGGATGTACTTAGGCTCACACTTAATAAAAATATACCCACTCCATTATGATCGTGGAAAGCATACAGTCAAATGATCTTGGTCCATGGCATTGATCAGGAAGCAGAGATAAAGAATATCACTGATGAGTTGGTTTTCTCTTCTTTCCTTTTTTTTTTTTAAAAAAAAATCAGCTAAAGATCCAAGACCATGGGATAAGTCTACTTAACATGCAGGAGGGTCTTTCATTTCTGAGAAGTGCTCTCAATATACCTTAACAGATATGTCAAAGGTATTTCTCCTAGGTGACTCTCAATCCAATCAAGTTGACACTGAAGATTAATTGTTGCAGACTCTACTTCTACATTAGGTGATTTTCAAAAATCTCAGAGAGTTGGAACTTCAACATATCTTCCTTGCCCTCTGCCCTACTCCTGCTCTGTTTTTAAAGACATAGTTCAACTTCTACAACTTCATACCGTGTCTCCGTGAACAATTGTTGAATAAGACAAATGTCCAAGCGAAACTGGCACCATCTTCAAAAGTTGAGCCTGACCTATTTGAGAAAGCTTACCGCAGCTGGGATTGTTGACTGTTACCGTTCTCTCACACAAGGGCGTAGAGAGTGCCAAGAGACCAGTTGCCTGTAATTCTACTCTAATTGCATATGGCCACAGATCTGGTCTTGAGGAGGGACTAGAACGAATAAACTAGGTTAGACTAGGAAGGACATCCCACCTCTACACTCACACAGCAGGCATCACCCATACAAGATGCAGACCTTCCAAAGTGGTAGCTTTAGCGCCACCCAGGCTTTGGTTAGAAATCCCTCACCTGTTCTAAGTAATCCTAAAACTCGTCATTCCCAGAATAAAATTTGGTGAACTCTAACATTGGCTTGTTATTGGGGCCTTATAAGTAGTTGGGGGCAGACATTGCCTTGCTCCCTGGCAGGTTAAAATTTCTCACATCAGTTATTGAGCTAATATCCAACCAGAATATAATTATTTCCCATGTAAAATAGAAATAATGGAACTCAATCTCTCCAGTAATGCTCCATTTCCCTTGAAAAGAATCGAATCCTGAAAAGGATGAAAAATTCATCATGATTTCCCAGTGCCAGCATGCTCTACTCACCCAGGGCCAAACTCAGAACTAACATCCAAGGGACTCATTCAGCTTCACCTAAACTGAGCCCCCTTTTTCTGAAGTGCACACCATGGGGCATTTAGACTCTGTGTTCCAGTAAAGTGGGATGCCGGTTCCTTGTAACCTCTACAGACTAATGCTTTGCTCTATTTCTTAAATGTTTAAATACCCCTTAGCAGACTGGTGTTCCTTATACTGCAAGAGAAATTAGCAGTCCACTTCACTCAGCTTTACTTTCACAATATTATTCAGTGACAATATCTTCTCTGTGGTTTATTATTTTCTCAATAGTCATGCCAAAACATCATTTTATCCATTTAGTTGCTTTACATTGAAGACCACCCCCTAACACACACACACACACACACACACACACACACACAAAGTGTAGTTATGTACAGGAAGTATGGAACTTTACAAAACAAAGGTGTCACAGGGATGCTATTCAATTTTTTCATTATAATTTTCAGAAGAATAAAAGCATGGCTCCAAAGGAGTTTTTAATTTTCTAACTAATGAGGGAGTGAGGGAGAGATGAGAAAACAAATCATCCCATCTTCTCAAGACCATCTCAGGTCTTCCGACTGCCAGGGAGAGCAACAATTTGCATCTTTGAGGAAGGAGGAAACATCTGCATTGCTAACACCCTTCCAGAAGTTAATGTCTATCTCTAGAAAGATGTAGAGCACAGCTGCCAAGTGCAATTCACGTTGCACAAACCATGATCGAACCCCTGGAATACACTTTCGAGAATATGCAACATTCAATGAAAATTGGCATCAGTAATCTTTTTCGAAAATCTAAAAAATTGAATCATGAGATTTAGTGGGTAAAATACTTCTTATAATAATGATTGGCTGTATGAAAGGGTAGTCAATTTAATGAAAGGTAAGTTAATTATTTATGTAACAAGTAGTGGAAGATCAATGTAAATGCTCACAGAATGACAGTGTGTAGGAGGAGAGAGCCGCTTGTTGGTTCCCAGCCGCTTAGCCCCGAAATAATTCCTTCTGGCTCTGTTGGGGCTACATGGCTTCTCTCTGATTCTGTCCTTCTTTCTCCCAGAATTCACCTTAGTCTTCCCTGCCTACCTCTGTTCTACCCTATTAGTCCAAATCAGTTTTCTTTATTCATTAACCAATGGTATTCAGAGCATACAAAGGAGAATCCCACATTACCCTCTTTTCTGTTTAAATAAAAAAAAGGAAGGTTTTAACTTTAACATAGTAAAATTACATAAAGCAAGATACGTATCAAGCAAGAATTACATTTATAATATTTATATCTATTTTATCTCTTATCATATTACTATTGACTCTTCAACTCCATCAAAGATTCTAGAAAGATATATTACATAAGTAAACTGGAAGTGCACTGTAAGCAACTTCCAAAACTCTAGAACTGACAGAGACATCTCACTGCCTGGATAATCACCCAAAGTCCTTCTGTACCGTTGGGGCATTGATCTTCAGCCTACAGGCTCATAGTATCCAGCAGACTTTTCCATAAAGCAGGAAATTTCAAAGACATTTCCACCTATATTGACAGTTTGTCAATCACTTTCTTCTGTGTCCAGCAGAATGTCTGGCAGGCTCTTTCATGAAGCAGAAACCCCAAAGGATCATCTCACCTTTAGGCAAGTTCAGCAGTCATTTCTCTGTGGGTCCTGCATGTCCAGTTCATCAAGCAGTCCAGTAAAAACAGTTTCTTTGCAAATGGCTAACCAACTCCACAAGGAGCCTCTTCAATGCCTATCATCCTCTTGAAGTACCTTGGTATAGGGTTGGGAGTTGTGGGGGAAATTACGTAGGATCAGGGATCTCTTTGAAGATAAAAGGGAAATTGGGTGGGATAATAGATTAGTGTGAGCTTACTCATACTAATAATAATAGTGAGTAATAGAGTGGATACTTATGAGCTATTATTTTTAGGCAATTTACATTAGTATATATTCTCATATATTTATACAAGCTTAAATTATATTGAATATGTTCCTATTTTCATCTACAATATTTGTATATCTAAGCAAGATTATTTTGTCATATTGTATGCATGCATGCTTCTACCTCTACTAAAGACATTTTGTATATTGATACAATTTTAGTATATGTTTATCATACTGAAATATACATTTCTACCTCTGATCAAGATACTTAAACATTCTTTACATTTTAAGATCATTGTCCTCATTTGTTGCATAGTTGTTTAAAGACTGTTTAATATTCTAATATGAAGTCTTAGTCTTTAAGTTATATAGGTATTAAGATTCATAGGTCATAGTATCCATGTTTGTTATACTTATAGTTAGATGAATAAAGTTCTTTAGATAGAGATTGTATTCTGCATTGATAGGTAATATTCAACCACTTCAAAGAACTGTAGAATATGGCATTTAAATACCTTAGGGTTCTGTTAAAGTGATTAAACACGATTGCTCCTGGCAGCACTGATCTATTCCTGAGAGAATGTTGAGCTCCACCTGGAGCTTGTTTTCTTCTAGGCAAAACGGGCCTTTGGGCAAAGAACTTCCCACACATTGACCACTGACAAAATGCACGATATCCAGACAGGAGAAGCAGGATACAAGCAAAAAGACTGTCAAAAATTGCCAAGACAGGGTGACACAGTTTTCAAACTTTCCTGCCTCTGAAAATGGTCTGTCAGTTATTCTAGGCCTTAACCAAAGTTGGTTGCTCCAATGTTGCAACTGAGACTTTGGGTGATTGCCCTAGTAGCCAGTTGTCTCTATCATTTGTTGCACATTTTGTAAGTTGCTTTTTTGATCTTCCTGCTTACTCAAGTAATATTATTTCCCTTCTTGGGTCTTCATTGGGGTTGATGACTAGATAGATGTAGTTACTTTGCTCTCATGACTTTTCCAAGTTATTTGTTATAAAAGACTTAAACTCATTAGGATAGGATAATTACTGAAACATTTATTACATGTTTCTTGCTTGATATTGTTTATGCTGGCTGCAATTTTAATTTTTTTCTTTTTTTTTTCTTTATTTTATTTTTCTCCATTAACAGCTTCAACTGGGTGTGGGGCAACAGAACCATTCCCAGCACAACCATGGGTGTGGGGTTCCCCGCAGTCTCCCCAGGGCGATGGTTCCTGCAATGATCTCTAGGGGGAAATGGCTCCCAACAGATCCCCTCCCCCTCCCATACAAAGGCAGGCAGCTATCACGTGGAGAGCACCAGTCAGAGTCAACCATGGTGTCAGACCAAAGGAGAAGGGACTGAGACAAGGAGAGACCCTCCTCTCGAGTGGTGAAGCAATCCACCTCTCCTGGAAACAGAGGGGTGCCCGATGACTCCTAGGTCAAGTGGGAACCAGACCTTTTTTCTTTCCCCCTTAGGCGTCCCAGGGTTCCCAGGGCCCTGCCTTAGGTTGGGGGATTATCCTGCCATAAGTCGCCCGTCCTTGGAGCTCCTCAAATAAAAGGCATCTAGCAGGATTAAAGTAAGCAGATCACAGGGCACCCTGTCTTAGGCCATGTGGAGAGCGCCCTCATACCTGTACCATGCCATGTTGAGCCGGTTTCTACAACCTCTGTATGGTGTGCTATTCAGGCGAGGATCCACACTAACTCCCGTCATTGGGCCCCTGCGTCTATCATTAATGAAAAGACTGTGAGGAGCTCCTCAAACAAAAGATATAATGATATAATTTTGGCACCAATAACTCCATCTCCAGACAAGAAGAAAGGGCTTTTTCCCAACCCAGTATTCACCTTTCAGTCTGGCCTATGGTATGTCCTCCTTCCTAAGTGCCTACTCCACATAAAGTTATGTGTGCTGCCTGCCAAAAATTAGGGCAGTGTAAAAGGGATCAAAATCTAAAATTTTTAACATATGCATTAAACCCAAACACTTTACAGCATGTGTCAAACTTTTCCCAACATCTATAAGCAGTTATAAATATCATTAGAACAATTTCAGTAGGAGTACAATGACATACAATGATGTTATCACATACCACCAGTTCCAGTCTCTGAGCAACAGTGACAGGAACCCCCAATTTTCCCCCTTCTTAAGTGAAGAGAGGTTAATATTTTAATTAAAATGAGTTCTGTGTCCCAAAGTTTAAAGCAGTCTGATGTTTAGTCTGCAACTCAGCTCCAAAGCAGACCAGAGTTCAAGCTGCAGAAGCAGTTTAGCATTTGTGCTCCAGGACAGGTGGGGGAACCTGGGGGCGGTGAGCTGGATTCAGCTACATGAAGCATATCCTGGCACTTATGTCTGCCAGGTCTCCCTGGACTCTGGAGGCAGGATGACACCCTGCAGAGTGGTGCAGCTGGTTTTGTTAGCAGGCACTTCTTTCCTTGGGGGCAGGGAAGACCAGACCAAGGACCTCTCCTCAATCATCTCTGGAAGTCTGGAACTCCTCTGTGTCCGCAGCCTCGATATCATGTCCAGAATTTATTTTCTTTCTGTGAAAAAAGCACAAACACATCCTCAACCCCAAATATATATACAGGTCGGGTTTTTTCATAATGCATTGCAAGGGCTTTTTCACCTTGTCTTATCAAAGGTAAGCTTGGTGTCATCAAGCCTGATCCATTTGCATCAGGATCTGCTGGCAACTTTTATGAGTTGCTTTGAAGGAGCCTTGTTATGCTCCATAATTTTTATTATTGTTAGCCATATATGCAGTTCCTCCAAAAGGCAACCCACTGACTGGGAGAAGATCTTCACCAGCCCCGCAACAGACAAAGGTCTTATCTCCAAAATATATAAAGAACTCAAGAAACTAGACTTTAAAATACTAATTAACCCAATTAAAAAATGGGGCACTGATCTGAGGAGAGAATTCTCAACAGAAGAAGTTCAAATGGCCAAAAGACACTTAAGGTCATGCTCAGCCTCCTTAGTGATCAGGGAAATGCAAATTAAAACAACATTGAGATATCATCTTACACCTGTCAGAATGGCTAAAATCAAAAACACCAATGATAGCCTTTGCTGGAGAGGCTGTGGAGAAAGGGGTACCCTCATCCATTGCTGGTGGGAATGCAAACTTGTACAACCACTTTGGAAAGCAGTGTGGCAGTTTCTCAGGAAATTCGGGATCAACCTACCCATGGACCCAGCAATGCCACTCTTGGGAATATACCCACGAGATGCCCGATCATATGACAAGGACATTTGCAATTTTAATTTTTATAACTGATATTTGTTCTTATTGTGTATAACTTTGTATTAAGATTAGAAATCTCATATTTAAACAAAAGGGGTGCTGTAGGAATTCCTACCACCAGTAACCTTTAAGTTACCCACCCACTTGTGCATGGCAGCTTATAGTATATATGCCGATGTAAAGCATGCATACAGTCTTTTTTCTGACTGTAGGATTTGGTTTCTGTTCCCCATTTCAGCAGAGGATTGTGATCTGTGAGTCTACCCCTAAATAAATAACACCTCTATCATACTCAATACTGAGCTAGTGTAGGATTCTTTCAAGCATCGTTCTTCATCAGTGGAAGAAATGAAAAAACCATTTTAGTGGAGATGTGTAGGATTAGTTCTTAAAGTTGGAAAAGTTAGAAGAAAACAGGCAACAAAATACATCTAGAAAAATTGCGTAGAATTCCAGGGAAAGAGTTCAGTCAGTAAACATTTGCCATGGAAGCTAAGAAACCTGAATTAGATTCCCAATACAAAAGGCCTTGAATGGAGCCTTAGACTTGTAAACCCAGCATTGGAAGCAAAGAGCTGGTTGGATCCCTGGGCTCACTTGCCAGCTTATCTTGACTGACAGATGAGTCCAAGTCCAACTGAGAGGCCCCAGCTGAAAAACAAGTGGAACAGCTTGTGGAGCTTACTTAACTCTCAAAGTCAACCTCTGGCCTCCACAGGCATCTACATGGATAGGCACCCGTATGCAGATACATTAACTCACACATGTACAACCATGATGAGAGAGAGGGGAGGAATTCAAACCTGGTTTGGGTATATGAGATAAAAATGAAAATGATTTAGGGAAGACTGTCTAAAGAACATTAGTCTTTGTAGTAAAGTAACTGAGGTGCTTTATAAGAGAGTCAAGTGTCGTGACAGTTTTACCTAATTGTGGATAGATTTTATAGTGCTATCAGTGTGCTTGGTAAAATGTGACAATTTCTTTTCCCTTTTTGCATTTATCACTTTATTTATAGAGACCTAATAGGTTACTCTTCTTTTGAACTAACTTATGGTTATGTTTTCTTAGAATCTTAGACTTTGGACAGCTTTCTTAACTAAAAGGCTTCCTTTTCAAAATATTTTTCTCCCCTTTCACTTGATGAGGACATATGTCTACAAAATATCCAAATGTTTTCACCTATCCCATCTCTAGATGCGTTCATGTTATTCTTTCTATGATATATGCTGTTTATTTATCAACTGTAGAGTAACTCGTTAATATAATTTCACTAGTATGTATGTAAAGTCTTATTTACATGCAGCACTGAATGATAATTAAAGCTCCTTCAAGATTTGTGGCAATACTTGAGAAATTCACCTCTTTGTAATTTGCTCATCCCTAGTTCAATTACATGTGTTCTGATCCTGCACATGCGCGCGCACACACACACACACACAGGGATGCTTATGGTTTACTACTTTTTAACTTTTTTAAATCAAAAAGCATCATGTTTGCTCAAGGTTGAAAATAAAGTAAATCATTGAGGTCATTTAAATCATTTAGTCCACAGACATATATGTTTGCATAAGTTGGTTTTTATATATTGATTTTCAGCAAGACAAAAAAAACAAGGAAATGTTTCAATGTAATTGAATCTGAACAATTGAAGTTCAAGTCATGTTTCTGGTCTTTGATTTAAATTTGCTTCCACTATTCACTTGGATTTTGTAAAAATTAAACAGTCATTTTTTTTAAATACCCCGTATGTAGCTTGACATATTATAAGCAAATACACCCACGCTCTAAAAATGCACATCCAAAGTTAACCTTTTGAAAATTTACACCGTACTGAGGACATCATAAATGATTCACCAATGACAGACATAGAGGTAATTTTTATGACCTGAACCATGAATAGCGCTTTAGTTCTTGATTCAAGTGACTGCTTTTCACTACACTGAGCCACGAGTTTCAAAAATAAACCTTCTGCTGATAAGGAGATTTACAGAGAACAAAAACTCCTGAGTCAACTATTTATCTGGGACCAAATTCTGTGCACTAAGCTTAGTTCGAGCAAGAGGTTTTCTAAGCAGTTCATTTATTTTAATATGGTACAAGCGCTTTGGAGTTTCACTGTAGCTTCTGTTCACGGGGCTTTGACAGAAGGGGAGGAGAAAGGCCTGGAGGTAACATTTCACGCCTTCTTGGAGATAAGAATTGAGCAGCCCCTAGAAGTCAAGTTCTGTGTGGATGCACTGGGATGCACAGGCCTGTTATAGAGGGAATAAAACCAAGTACATCCATCGTGGTGTTATCACATTATCACATGAGACGGAATATTATAAATACTTCAGGAATAGGGACAAATGTAAATATTTTTAAAGACTAAAACTACAGCTAGAGTATGTTGTTTTTCCAGGAAACAAGGAAGACTTACTGACATTGGAATGGAAGGGAATTTCTCAAACTTCTGTATACATAAAAGGTGCCTGGTAAGCTTGTTGAAATTGAAATATCGAGAGCATCCCAAGAGAATCATACTTAAAAGACCCTCATATCAAATCAGAATCTCAGCTAACAGATAGTACTCTAAAAACTAAGTCACACTTTAGGGTATGTGCTAGCACTTTACAAATTAATACCATTGAATAGACAATGACAAAAAAAATCTGTGTTTGCATGAAAGGACTGGTAGAATAAAACAGGAAGACAGGAAGGTAGGAATTTCTTTTTTCTTTTTTTTTTTTTTTTTTTTTTTTTTTGGTTTTTCGAGACAGGGTTTCTCTGTGGCTTTGGAGCCTGTCCTGGAACTAGCTCTGTAGATCAGGCTGGTCTCAAACTCACAAAGATCCGCCTGTCTCTGCCTCCCGAGTAGGAATTTCTTTTGACATCTGTGGGTCATCATAATCTTCTGTCCCCACCCCCTTTTCTTCCCCGGAGACAAGGTTTCTCTGTAGCTTTGGTGCCTGTCCTGGAACTAGCTCTTGTAGACCAGCCTGGCCTCGAACTCACAGAGATCCAACTGCCTCCTCCTCTGCCTCCTAAGTGCTGGGGTTAATAGTGTGCACAACCACCACCTGGCTTCCTTCTCCCTTTTCTATCAACCAACTTAAACAGCAATGCTTTCCCGGTGAGTAGTTCTACAGATTTCTGACTAGGCTCTCAGCTACAGAACAAGTTTATTTTACATACAATCCAAAGATTGCCCCTCATCGATGAAAGTTATATTAAGTATCAGCAAGTGGTCCCAAGATTGCTGGCTCTCCTAAATAGCTGCGGTACTCCAGAAGGGAAAACATCTTCACAGTTATGCTTCAGAGGAGAACAGACAAGGGTACACCTAGTTTTGAGCAGTACAAGGGCATATATGGGCCTTAAGTTCTGCTGTTTTATTGATGACAAAAAGGTTCGTCTCATCTCCATTTTCTGCAGCCAGTTACACTACTTTCGAATAACAAGTGCCAATGTTTCTTATATCCAATTAAACAAAATTGGTGGTGTCCTGTGAAGTCAACCTTTGATTAGATATAAACTAAGATCCCCTCATTTATATTGCATTATCCCTTACATCCCTACTTTACATAGTATCTGCCTTGACTTAGCATTTAATCCAGGAAAGACACCTCACCATGCATATTTGTGTCACCACATGACTAAGTCAGCTGACTAGGGGTAGGAAGCAGGAGAAAACTTTGTATGGTTGCTCAGTAGGACAGCAGACCAAAGTTAATCTCCAGGAATGAGAATTTGTCAATTCCCATCACCACAAAAAGCATGCAAGAACGCTTAGCCAAGGTGTGGTGCAGGGAAGGGACTGAAAACCAAAGAATGAAACCAAGAATCAGAGGCAGACAGTGAAGGATCTTGACGGCTACAGCAAAAGACAATTTCATAACGGCCCAGAAGGTAGCATTAAATCTCATCGAAAATGAGGTGCAAGAGCCCAGACTAACTGGGCTACAAGAATAAGAGAACTTGAATAAGGCAGGAAGGCATAGAAACTGTGTAGTAGGAGACACGGATTGCTCATACTCACTTAGGCCATGTCATGTTAACCAGCTAAAGACATTTTTGATAATATTCAAAGAAGATTCTCATAGCTGTTATTATAAATATTAATTTAACTGCTTCAGTTTTATAAATACTTTTAAAATAATGAAACTTGAATCATTATACTTATATTTTTTCTTTCCTGACATATAATTCCATCAGTGCCATCTTCCCACTTTAACTACTGCTTCCTAAAAATAGCCTTCTGAATTAACAAGATCAGGACAACGGCTATATCTTTGGGTGTATTAATGTGGAAAGAGGAAAACTGACATAGATATACTTGTGAATACACATGCATACATACATACATACATACATACACACACATATAGGTATACTACAACAATAATGTAATGATACTCAAGAGAAAAAAAAGGCTACCAGTTAGATGGGGGGATATGGGAAACGTTCAAGGAAAGAAACAGAGTGGATGGAGGGTGGAAAATAAGAGGGGAAGTAATGTAATTCTATGTAAAAAATACATTTAAAAATAATAAATACAACCATATACAAATGAGGGAAAAGAGAAAGAAAAGCTCACCAAGTGTTCTAAGATCATAAAGAATTAAATAAACCCAGCAAAAGCCTTTCTCTAACTTGAGTATGTAAACCAAATGAACCAGAGTCTCAAGCTCTTACTTAGCTTGTTCCTATGTGTTTAGTTCTGTGAGCCTATTCTACTATTTTTCTTGCCTCAACTTCACACTTTGCCTCTCACCCAAACTGTAGAACTGACACTTATTCTCTACAGCTCAATTTCCTCTACAACCGTCCTGTGGAATTGAATCCTTCACACGATTTGTCTTTTCACAACAGCGGACACACTAAGTATGGGAGGTCTTTCTGCATTCTTTTATGGCTGCTTGTTTGCCAAAGCAGAAAAACTTTCTGGCTAACTCCCTGCCGGATACCTTTGTAATGTCAGAAGTGTCGTAGGCAGGCTTACATATGCTAATATCAATAAACACTGCTATTCATTAGTCCCTCAGTGGTTGGAGCCAAGACTTGTAACATTTAAGGGATACTGAGAAAAGCAGAGAGGTGGCGTGGGGACCAGATGGCCATCCTTTCCCCTGTGCTCTTTTTCATATTAAAGCATCAAAGAATACAAGCACCCACAATTTTCTACAGCCAGCCAACAAGCTCACAATGAATTCCAGTGGCACAAATGGCATCATTTCTCTACCAGATTTAGATTTGAGGCAGTAAGGAAGATACTGTGTTTTTATATATGGAGATAATTTTAGAAGGTGGCGCACAGGCAAAATCAAGCACATGAGAAGCTTGTGGAATATTAAACGGAAAGTGTGCTCTTTTTTTTTAATCCTTAATCATAGAATCTCCATCCACTGTGAACAAAAATTCCTTCACAGAAACCGTGGATACTTTATCTAAAATTATGCTTCTTAGTTAGTTTAGTGGCTTAACTCAAATCTCTCTCTCCCTTGTGCATTTCGCAACCTTTTGGCAGGTTTGCTTTTACAAAAGCCAAGGAACATTCAAATTGTGCCACAGTAGGCCTCATTTATCACTGGCAAAGGTTCCACACTGTAAATGAATTCTGTAATAGGTGTGTCGTGAAATAGCATCTTATCACCCCTTCTTCTTCTACGTTCTTCACCAAGCAGGTCAATGCTGATAATAAGTGTTGCTTTTACGTGATATTTCTGAACAAATTAAAGGGATGGAGTGAGCATTAAAGCTTTAGGTTTGTAATACTTTAAAATGATTAACACTTACTTCTAGCTATGCCTCTAAAGCTCTAACACACTTCTTGCTCTATGTGGGTTTTGCTTACAGTGAAAAGTTGTTGGTTTCCCTACTGGCAGGTAAATGCTTCTCAATCGGAGAGAAGGAGCTATCAATGAGGAAAGCAGATTCCAACTTGACCCTTGAGAAATTTATATTCTAGCTGGGAGATAAAGTACATTTATATAACATACCAAACAAATGTCAAGTAAGATTTCTGCACACTGGAAATGGGTACAGTTAAAAACGGCTTCTAGGAAGATGAGCATCCAAACAGGCTAAGCTCATCGGAGGGGGGAGGACCTTGGACTTCCCACAGGGCAGGGAACCCTGACTGCTCTTCAGACTGGAGAGGGAGGGGAAAAGGAGTGGGGGGAAAGGGAGGGAAATGGGAGGCAAGGAGAAGACGGAAATTTTTTCATTAATAAAAAAAATAAATAGATTGCAATGACTTATTGGTGAACTACATGTATGTTGTTTTTCTGACTTAGCTAGACTGAAGGGATCAGAAACATACATTCAGTACTTGTCACCATGTTACTTTAGTTCCTCTGTTGAGCAATGAAGTGTACAGCACACAGTTTAAACAGAGACCACCTCCTCAAATAAATCTCATGCAAGCATAGCTAACCACTACGTATACCTATCTAACCAAGTGAGAAGTCACTGTTAGGCATCAGATACTAGATGACCATGTCTAGAAAAGAAATGAATGTGTCTCATGGTTTTTGTTTCTTTGTTTGTTTTGTTTGATTGATTGATTTGCAAGACAGGGTTTCTTTGAGTAACAACCTAGATGTCCTCGGAACTTGCTCTATAGACCAGAATGGCTTGGAACTCACTGAGATCCACCTGACTTTGACTCCCAAGGGCTGGGATTAAAGACACGCACCACCACCATTCCACTTTGTCTCATGGTTTAAATGAGGACAGTTAGGATATTCTTTGAGATTTGAAAAAGAGAACAATTATTTTGATGGAATGCAAAATCAAAATTCAAAATAAATTATCCATATGAAAAAAGATTATTAAGTCCTTGACTTAAGCCAAGTGACTGAGAAGGATTCTTAGTTTAACACAGAGGGATTTCAATTGCAAACTGTTTGCGACAGAACCGGCAGATGCTCAAAATCACCTCTACTAACCAGAAAAGATGATTGGGGTGTTCTTTTGTTTTCGATTTAGTTCAAGTAGATTTTTGATATGCCTCTATTGTACTATGTAGAGAGATAGCTACTGAATCTTTGACAGTTCTAGAATCCCTTGTCACTTTTTATTGGTAAAAATGAAAATATAGCTTCAGTCTAGTTCCCATTTCAATTACCAGCTATTTGTGTTACCACATTCCTGCGTGAAAACAAGAGGTTTCAAACCAGCAAGATGAAGGAGTTAATTTGAAGAGGCTGAAAATATTGTAACATGTAGCATAAGATTTATTTTTTTCCATGGGGAAGTAACCTTTTTTAAAACGTGTGTTATCTGTTTCCAGTACTTTTTCTCTGCCACTGGCTTCTAACAGAAGTACAGACACACGGGCACACAAATCCAGGGCACACAAATCCATCCTCACATGACATTACACATACTTTAGGCACTGTGTTTGCTCATTGCACACAAGTTGAACGGGACTGGAATAAATATCTGTAGCAGAGTTTGTGTTTATCACTGGAAATACTCCATTTACTTCACTCAGTGTGTTCATTCAAATGACACTGGATCTATCTGGGTCAACCAAACACCCAACTTGTGCATGCCTGTGAAATATATTCATGATTTGCTTCAAATACTGCTTTTAGTCATTCCCAAAGCACTTCTGCATATTCTGTAGGCAGAAATCCAACAACTTCTTAAATATGGAAAGCCTATGTGTGCTAAATTCTGAGTGTGCGTATTTGATACTAATGTTGCAATGGACCCATTCCCATTAAGGTTTAGATTTTAGGCTTTCTCACAGATCTGGGTCATTAAGCCAATCCCTGCTTTGCTTGTCAGTTACTCAAGTTCTTAGGTAGACCTGAATTGGTCATATATGTCTCAATAAGTTGAGCCATCATAAGAACTGTGATAGCATAATAAGATGTGTTAACTAGGGAGGTCTTATTATACAGAAAACTTCCCTTTCTCTTATGAAAGGAAGTAAAGCACTAAATCCAATGAAGACAAATAATTAAATGGGGAAGTTGTACCTATGAAAAACAAGCAAAGATATGAGAGAGATATGAGTTTTTGTTATTAGACATGACTCAAGAGTTATCCAATAGATCATTAGCATTTTTCTAGTGCACCAAAATGTTCTGAAATTAACAGTATCTGTAACCACCTTTGAGCTGAATTAAATGACTGATTTGTGTCATGAAAGCTCCGATTAGTTAAAGAATTTAGGGAAGGAAAGCAAACTTAACAATCCGGAGGAGGAAGAACTAAAGAACTGATGCATGAGCTGGAAGACTTGAGAGCACAAGGAAGCATCTTCACTGTGCCCAGGTGTCCTTTGAGTCTTGTTTCACAGTTCCAAGAACCCATGGCATCTTCCACTATGTGCACTGATACCAAAATATTTCAAACTCTTCACTGTTCTTTGCATAATATCAAGTGAAAATATAGTAACTGTTTCAGAGAATGATCTTTTACAAGGGAAGTCTTGTAAAAGAAAAAAACAAAAAGGAGGGGGAGAACGCCAAGGAAAAAGATGAAGAACTAGGGAAAAGAGCCATCTGAGGTGACAATAACATGGATGTGTGTGATAATTTGGGGAGTGCTTATCTAGCTACTGTAATGCATTATGCCTGGTCTCCAATTTCCAACACTTTGAATAGGAGCTTCACCCATGTCCAGCAGGCGATTTGTTCCATTGAGCAAATGCCATTGAATGAAAAGCTTTTCCTGATTGCCCACCATTTATATCATAACTAAGTAAAGGTTGTAAACCTTCTAATGGAGATAGTAAATGTGAATAGAACACAATAGAGATGTAAGAATACTGCTCTCAGAACACAAGGAAAGTAAGACATTTACATGGGTGTCACCAAACTACTGTGAGCTTTTTTCAGAGTAGTGACCTATCAGGGTAGGCAGGTCAGTTGATCAAATGACATGCTTTTTACTCTTGTGATAGTTGAGAGAACATTTTTTTGATTCTATATTTGGTGGCAAATGTTGAACAACAACAACTGCTTAGTGTTTTTAAAAAGCAGGGCTGCAGGTGAAATTCTATAACTAAATCCACCGTGGTATTAGGTGCCTTTGGCCCAGGGACTCACTAACTGTATGTTGGAACGCGCTCTGTGCTTTGCCAATACTGTATGTATGTAGCTCAGACCTCATACCAGAGGCTTGTCGGCTGGTTGGCAGTGTAATCTATGATCCAGAAACCGGTATGTAATGGAAACCAGTCTCATGAATGTGTGAGAATCAGGAAGGTAATCACTGTTCTTATAGAAAGCAAAGTGCATTCTATGTGGTATATTTGAACAGAATGCTCTATAGACTGTCAAAAGGCAGATGATACTACCTAAGTGGATACTCGCTTAGGCAAACCACTAGGGACCCCTTTTAGTAAATATAACAGCCGTGGGTTGTGGAATATTAGTTTAAGGTGTGTTACATTTGCTTATGCTTTGGAGCATTTGTTTAATGATACAAAGATGTGTTGCATTCTATTATGGTGCATTTGTTTTACTGTGTGACACTGTTACTTTGTTTGTCTAAAATACCCGAAAGGTCTAATAGAGAATTGAATGGCCAATAGCTAGGCAGGAGAGAGATATAGGCAGGGCTGGCAGACTGAGAGAATAAATAAGAGAAGAAGAGAAAAAAAGAGGACAAGAAAGGAGGAGAGGAAGATGCCTCACAGTCAGCAATGAAGTTAGAACTAAAAAAAAAAGAGATATAGAATGGAGAAAGGTAAAATCCTGGAGGCAAAAGGTAGATGGGGTAATTTAAGTTAAAAAAAAAAACTGACCAGAAACAACCCAAGCTACGGCTGGGCATTGGTAAGTAAGACTAAGTCTTCATGTATTCATTTGTGAGCGGGGTGGCAGGCCATCAAGGAGCAGAGAGTGAAAAACAAATACAGCCATGCTTATTCTTTATTTTTGATACTTTATTATAGCTATTTTCAGACAAGCGAGGGATAGTTCTGTACCACAAGTAGCTGTTGAACAGCTAGATATACAGGTGTGTGTGTGTGCATGTGTGTGTATGCATGTGTGTATGCATGTGTGTGTATGCATGTGTGTGTGTGTATGCATGTGTGTGTTAGGGATATGCGGTGCTGGAGATGCACTTGATCATACATGTAAAATTCATGAGCTATTAAACACATTGTAAATATGGAAATATATGTAAACACTGATTATCTCTACTAAGGATACTCCTCTGTAGACCTTGGTTACTTGTTTTCTTACCTCATGGTCATGACCGCAAAGGGTGATGTATGGTTATACAAAACACTGTACATTAGGTTCAAATGACTGGCCAAGCAGAGTCAGTTCTAAGATTCCTGACCAATTCTTAGAAAAAGAAAAATCCAGAGGCATTGAAAAGTGTGGCTGGAGTACTGCTCAGGCGCCGTGATTATGTACATTTTATGTTCTGTTGTTATTGGAAACTGTTGTTGAGATCCTGGGAGCTTGACAGTCTGACGAACGCAGGGAAACCTATTAAAAAGCAATCTGAAATGCATATCAGGTGAAATCACTTTTGCCAAAGTGCAGATGACTTCATTTATCCTAAAAATATAATTAGAAAGGAGACTGAATTGGCTTTTCTCTTTATACAATATATTAAAAATATAGACTTCCGTATTCTAGCATCAGTATGTGTGTTTCCTTCAAAAAAACAAAAACAAACAAAAACAAAACAAAACAAAAACAACAAAACCCAAGTGGGAAAGAGTGGTTCTCCTTCCATGAACCTCTGCACTCTGTATACACACAGCTCTCCAAATGGGCTCTCAGAGGAAGCAGAAGCACAAGAAAAGACACGGAAGGTGATAATCCTGTTAGCCTTGTCTGCACACGTCTCACAATTAAGACAGAGATGAATCCCACATTACTGTACAAAACTTTATTATCAGAGGAAAACTCAGATTTTTCTCTGCTTAAGGTAAGTAGGCCAATTTTCCCACTTAGAAAAATTCAATTCATTTTAGCATTTGTTCAGGAAAGAATAAAAATTTCATGTTGAATACACAGATTCAATTATTACTGAATCATCTTAAAGTCATAGCATAGAAAACATTTATCTGCTAAACTAACATAAGGTTATTTATTTGGAAAATGCTTCAGAATGTGTGTTTACGAAGAGACCAGTAACCGTTTTTATTCTCAAACCATAAAATAATAGAGAGGAGAAAAATCAGCTTCTGTCTGGCACATGCTAAGTAGGTCTGGTGTGATGGTTTTAGGTACATAAATTTTGTGACTGAGCGAGGTTCTTTATTAGGAATAGTCCTACAATGTATTTTTTTAATTTTATTTATTTATTAAAAATTTCCACCTCCTCCCCTCCTCCCATTTCCCTCCTACTCCCCCCAGTCCTAAGAGCAGTCAGGGTTCCCTGCCCTGTGGAAAGGCCAAGGTCCTCCCCCTCCATCCAGGTCTAGGAAGGTGAGCATCCAAACAGACTAGGCTCCCACAAAGTCAGTCCATGCAGTAGAATCAAAACCCAATGCCATAATTACTTGATAAATTCAGACTTGGCCAAACAGCCAAAGATAAAATCACAAAGGTAAAATTTATTTTTACTGTTTAAGTAACGAAAAGATGTGTAAAGTCATAATGATAATGTGTTTTGGATTTATAGTACTTACCTGTTGTCAAAATTTATTAAAATTATAAAAAAGACAATGAACTGCAGCCAAGAAAGACAGCACACATACTAATATATGCCAATATACAGCTGTCATTTAAAAGCTGAGGTGAGATTACCTCTGCACAATACTGTAAAAATCTAGAACCAAACATCTGAGAGGCAATTCATTTGAAAAATAGTTTGCACTTGAGAAATGACGGTTAAAAAAAAACCTGTCTGAGATGAAACAAGGAACGAAGAATTTCTAATGACTTCCCCACTCAGTAGGTGACACACTACAAGAAGGTGGCGGCAGGTCTGTATGTACGAGTGAGTGCTGTCCCTTGAGTCGTGCATGGACGATTAACGTAGAAGAAATGTGTTGCACATTGGACGCAGATGTTCTTAATTCCCCTATTATATTTCCTACCAAACACTTGGCTCTTTCATTTACTTACATGACACAAGAAAAGTGGGTGCCATTAGAAGCAAGTTGACCTGTGAAGAAGAGAGTCAAAGCAGTTAGGTTAGAATGCATCTCCACACAGCAGGGCCGTTGGAAACATAACATCAATTCAATTAAGCGCTGCGGTCTATCTATCGCTCTATGCAGAACGAGAGAAAATTTTCGGATCTCTTTGCTAAGCAATGGAAAAGTTCTGGGTAGCCTAATCGATCTTTTTTCCACACGCAGAGGCAAGTTTAACCTCATCTTTCTGAGACATTGGGGAAGCACTTTGCAACCCATCCTTTCCGCCCCCCACCCCACCCCCCGCCCCCCGATATTTTTCATGGCCCATTGGCTGAGTGCTGTCAATTGCTTGTAAGTTTAAGGCGTTCACGAACAAAATGTAGAATTCTTGCGACCAAAATAATTTTAGCAAATGAAGTAACCTTGGTAATAAATCAGTGATAAGTCAACGGGGCACCAATTAACACTTATTTCAAAGACGTCCGTAATAATGAGAACGTGAAAGACATGAAGGCTGTCAGAATCTCCTACCGAGTCTGTATGGACAGATAGTGTCTCAGCCTTGACAGATGCACAGAAGTGATGAATTTGCATCATGTGAAGCTTACGTTTACAGTTTTGAGGCCCCGCTAATATTAGCAATTCCTTTTAGAAACCAATGTCTTTTAGCCTCCGTCCTCTTGAAGATCAATTGCAACTCATAATACTTCACAGGGTTTTCACGTGAGACAATACACACAGAGTGTCTGGCATTTAATTGATATGCACAGGCTCACATTTTTTATCCTTCTCTATAATTCTCCATTTAGGAAAAAGCTGAACAAAATGAAACCCGCTATTTCCTCTTTGTTACTGCATCAGCGTATGAATTAGGAAGAACCGAAAGACAAACTCCTCAAGCAGCTTTGTATTCAACAGAAAAAGTCTTTAAAGTGTGGGTTGTGAAATATATGTAAAACTCCCATTAAATAGAGTAGTTGAATAACTTTAAGAAATTGAAGTAATAAAAGTATGCAACGAAGTATATGAGCACCCTAACCTGAAAATCTTTTTTAATGACTCCTTTCAAATTTTTCTAAAGCTTTGTAACGTTTCTTATCAAAACTTTAAAACAGAATTTCATGGCATGAAATTGAAAACAAAAACTGGTAGAGTCCATGTTTGTTAGACTTTTATTGAATCCACCCCGAAATGAAATAAAGTATTTGATTTTAAAACCTGCTAATTAGTTCAAGGCAGTGAGACTAAGGGCTAATCTTATATAATTAAAAAGGTTGAAATTTTAGCACCGTTCATGAGAATATTTTTGTACTCAGGTTCACATGGACTAATTTGAAGAAATAAATTATAGCCTAAAATAGGAATTACTGAACCTGATTGAAAAAAATGATTTTAAAATCAACGAATAAAGCTAACACTATTTTGGCAAATTTGAGAGACTTTTACAAGTGGATTAAACAACATTTCTGAAGGTTAGCAATCACTAAATTGCACAAACAGCTTTTCACAGGAATAGTTTCTGTCCCGATTTTGATTCTAACTATTATTGTTTAAGTTTCATGGCATTGTTATAATTTTGAAATGGTACATATTTCTAAAATTATAAGTATTGTGAAATCAGGCAGTGAAAATGATCCACATCTTTGGGATTAGTACAGAAAATAGTTGGCCTTCATACCTAAAAATGATCAAATTGCTCTTCTGTCGCACGGGATTCTGTCTCACATTGCCTTAATTCCAACTGGTTCATGAGTTTTTTTTTACATTTTTTTCATGTGGATATATTTAGACCTATTTTCCACCATCTTCTCTCACCACATGATCAGTTAAACCCAACCGATTCAATAAACCTTTTTTTTTGCCTCAGTTGAGTTCTGAACAGCACATAACTGTCAATATCAAATGATAATTCAGCCATGCTTTCTGATAAAGGGAAATATGCTATGGAAGTCTTGGCTTCTCATTATCTGTGCTTTGATTACTGTATATGACATTTATGGATAAGTAGCAAGAGCATTCACGAAAATATTTGAGCTACATTCTCCAACCCCCCTCGAAGACAATTCTTGAAATATTTAATTAGCAGTGGATTTGAAGTAAGTATGGTATTGCATATTTTGTCATAATTTAACTGTTGCATCTGATTCGGGACCACCGTTCTGCAACATCATTTGTTCACAGGTTAGTTCCCAAAGATTTACACACATATTACTGAATATTGTTTCCAATAATTTAGACGAGAAAGCCTTCTGTGTGTATTCTGACCATCTGTAACGGTTATCTCTTCCCACTATCAGAAATATGTGTTGAAAATAAATCAAAGTATCAGAGTCTTAAGGTTTAATTTAAAGTACGTTCAAGAACAGATTTGTAATGGGAAGTGTAAACAATGGACTAAATTCTGTGTCCTGATATTTGACTATGTACACTGGCTAAAAACATGGTCATTAACATGTGAATCCAGTAGTTTGAAATTATACAAATTTGGAATATAAATGTTAAATATAATAGAGCTATTGTGGATGTGTTCAATCATATATTCTAATGCTGGTCTAGAACTTGTGAAGTCTCAAGATAATGAAATAGAAAGAAGTTAATTAAAGACACGGCTGTTATGTTCATTGTAGCCCATCTATGTTGAGAGATTTAGGTTATATCATAACTAAGGTTTTAGAGGTGTGAATGGCTGTTCACAACATCACTTCATCTTCAAGAAGTCAAACATGCATTGTGTTTGGGGAAGAATCAAATCAGCATATGTAAAAGTTATTGATAATAGATTGAGTTTTACAAATTCATGGCATAACATTAATTGCCTTGTACTATATATTATATACGTGTGTATAATGAAATACCAGAAAATCCAAATATAATATATTTATATTTAAATCATTTCAAACAAAGTGGATCAAAGCCCAGCAGAAGTGCATGCTACTAAATTTTAAGAAGTGAACCCAATGTTATAGATGTCAGTCTTCTGAGTTTGAAATTGTGTAGTTTTTAAACTTTGAATACTTTAAGAAAAATTTATGAAAAAGAATGTGTAAAACTGGGGGAACATTTTATTTACAAGTTACTTGACAATAATGAATACCCAAAGTGGCATATAACCTAGTATTTTCTAATTAAAACAAAGTTTTACTGTTATACATATATTGGCACAGGAAATTTTTGAGACAAGATGACGAAAATTTTCTATATGTTGTTATTTCATGTAGATAATTGATTTGTAAAACACACAAGAGAGAAAGATAAAAACTCTAAGTAGAAAATATAATTTTATAGCTACATTTTACATAATATTCCAAGAGATATCATTGGTTATTTTATTATTTTGAAAATATTACTTATTTAAACAACTAAAAAAACCTTTAAAGCCCAATATAATTCCAACATTGAAAAGGTTAAATAACTGAAAAAAAATGTGTAGAACAAAAATGCAATCTCAATGCCATTGGTACCACTATACTGTTGAACAAGTATTGTATGAGGTATAAACATTGCACATAAGTATACACTGAGGATTTAGATTATAGCTAAACCAGTTGTGTTCAAGGCCACTAAAATACTGAAAGAGGATTATGACTACTAACAGTGGGGAGGAAAAAGAATTAAGAAAGCCACAAAACTCAAAGTTTGAAATGATGACTAACTTAAAATAAAAAAAAATGTCATTACTCTGAATTTTCACTACTTTGGGAAACAAAAAATATCATACACATCTACCTGGGTCAGCTCTGTTCCATGGATGAATTTATCAATGGTATAATGGGATATTTGGGGCCTTCGTGACTGTATACTACTTATGAGCATTATGTTTTAGAACTTGCTCACTTCCAAGAGGTAACCTAGATTTCAGATTCCACATTAAGCATGACCATGACTCTTTAACACCACATAGTACTTAAAATTCATCTATTTTAATTGAATGAAGTGTTGAAAATTGTACGTGTAAGATTTAGCCATTAATTCCTTATTTGATAAGACTCAAATTTAGTTGTAATTTAGTCTATGGATTGGGAAATTGCTATTCATTTCTATAAACAAAATAATCCCAGGACTCCTGTTTTATAAATAATTTTCCCCAGCAGAGAGTGATAGTCTCTGAAACCATCATTTCAGTGATTTTCAATATTTGGAAGAGCTGAACACCACAGGAAAGTAGAAAGTGGTTTCACAACAGTTGACTCAATTATAGTGATTGTAAACAGTATTTTACAATGCTAAATTTAAAGTATGTTAAATCTGAAGCAAGTACCTGGCCTACTGGGTAAGAAAAACACTGAAATATAATTGCATTGTACACAGCCATGGAAATGGCTCTTCAAAATTTCCTGGTAGAACAGGATCGTTAATTCCCCCCAAATTTGTATATTAACACAGCATAAAAGCAACTTTGTGTCTTCAGGGAGGGCACAGCTGGCATAAAAGGTCCTTAATGCTAACAGACCTGTTGAGGTATGGTTGCTTAATGGAGGATAGGAGCAATATACACAAAAAGATCAACACACAGAGAGAATTTAACTCTGCACTACCTAAGATAAGAAAGACAAAGAAACTATAAATAAATACTTTCTTAGTACCAATCATTCTGAATTTACACAAAATTGGCTTATGCAATAGGAATGTTGATCAAAATAAATGACAAAAATTGGTGAATGGCTGCCACAGATTAAGAGAATTTATAGAGTGGTTAGTTGACATATATATTGTGTTAGGATTCATCTTCATGTAGTTGAATAGATCATTCTTCAGGACATAGATGAAAAAAGCAGTTAAGAAAGTGAGTTATAAAGTAGGAAGGGTAGTATTGGGATAAATTATATGAAACCTTTTCCAAGTCTCCACACATTTATAAAAAAGAGTTAAATTTCCTTTGATCTGAAGATATTCTTCACACAGGTGCATGTACAACATATTATATACATATGGAGCTTCCTTATGTACAGATGCATATGTACATACTATCTATACATCTTTGCAAGTGTATACACAGCTGTCACTCAAAGAAAATGAGTTAGCAACACAATCATCATTGTCAGACAATCCAAGTGTTGAAACAAATGACACGGACTGTTTAGAGAGCTGCTTTATCTCTCTGTTGTCCATGGCTGAGAGTAGCATTCCCTTCTGAAGTTTTCACTTTCATTGCAACACTGATTGTCATAGATAATCTTTGTGCTTTCGAATAATGCCCATCCTGGATGTACATATATTCACATACAACACTGGACATGTTAAATAAGCATGCTGGAACACAGGGCGGAACCATAAATCCATGCACAAAATATTCTGGTTTTCCAAACAGACTGTAACATCAACATGCACCACTATCATATTTGGTCCTGAAGAGCAAGGAATGTACAGCCAGGGAAAGCTGATGCTTGCAAGAGTTTCTATACAGAGGAACATCCACCAGAGAAACAAATGTAGAGAGAATGGGACAAAGAAAAAGAACCACCACCCAAACCAACGACAACAACAAAATGTCCTCCCACACGTTTTCACTGAAATTCTGGCTAGCCTCTTCATTCCACAGAAAGCAGGTCCTCTCAAAATTCTGAGTTGAGTTCTAATAGGTGATACATATTAGTGCCTCATGGCTTTTCCCAGCCATTGGAAGAGCTCATCTTGATAAAGCCTTTTCCAGCGCACATTGGCTTCCACGGTTTCCACAGCTCGTGAGAATGAGGCAGAGGCTACGCCATCGTAGGTCTTCATGAAGTTCTTTAGCTGGAAATATAAGTTGAGCATGGTGAATCTGTGTGTACTAATATGAATTCACATGGAACATACACGAATGAGAACACACTTGGGGATGAAGTTTTATACAGAAACTTAGGACAAACTTGAATGAACCCTCTAGCTCCACTTGTTTTGAGTTATATTTAAAGGTCATACTCTGAAATACTGCACTCCAAATCTCCCACTGCCTTTGCTGTGTAGTGCTAACATCTCTGGCATGTTGATTGTGATGACAAGACTTGACTATATTACTTTTCACTTGAAGGTCACATTTGCTTAACCTACTGGGTTAACTCAGGCCTAAGCAGATATTCTCTAGGATGACATTTTAATATTTTAGGACCAATATCATGCTATAGGATAATGCTTTTGTACACTGTAAAGATTTTTCACTCATATTGGTTTAATAAGATGTTGATTGGCCAGTATCCAGGCAGGAAGTATAGGCAGGGCAACCAGACTAGGAGAATTCTGGAAAGAGGAAAGGCAGAGATGGAGTCAATAGTCAGACACAATGCTGTGTTGAGAAAAGTTACCAAGGCATGTGTTTAAACATAGGTAAGATTTATGTGTTAATATACATTGTAAGAGCTAGTCAATAATAAGCCTGGTCTAATAGGCCATACACTTTATAATTAATATAAACATCTGTGTGTTTATTTGAGGCTGAATGGAAGTGGGACCAGGCAAGACAGAAATTTCCATCTACAATATCTCTCCCCATGTATCATAATAAAACTGGCATTTTATGAATGGAGATCCTATGAAAGCAATGAAGAGTAATTCTGAATGAACAACACACTGATCACATCACCTCTAACTGCTGTTCTTAATTTAAATCACCCTGCCTTTGTACTTCCAAACTCTATTCTCGGATCTGTAGATTTGAGGCTCATTCACCCATTTCTCCACGTGTGGCTAATATGTGAAAGAATTCTGTTTTCTTTATAAAACCAAAACTTCCATTTCATTGACTGACATAGTACTCCTTCATGAAATGGATGGGATTGGTAACATATTCATGAGGAGAAGTAAATAAACTCTAGTGGAACGTGTTTGAAACGAGAATAAACACTGCAGGAGGTGCAAAGGATGCAAGAGTTAGAAGGTAGGACTGCAAAGTGGTAGACTCCACACAAGACACAGCCGTTGCAATCATGAACCCACAGAGCGGCAGTTACTGGCAATTGACCTGTGAGATGTTGGCCCCTTCATCGGTCATTCAGAGGTGGAAGGGATCTCCTAAGACCCTACACCTTACTGCTGAACTAATTGGCTACTATTAGAGCTATGAACTGAAATAAGCCCTGTCTTTAGTTAGGCTAACCTCCCCCTCCCCTGCCCCAGCAAGTCCTCCAAGCTCCAATAAAAAGCTACAAAGCTAGGGTCACACAGATGACCTTGGTCAAACTTAGTGAGTCACCAAATACAACAAAAAAGTCATGGCGTGTTGGAAAGAGATTTGTAGAAAACAAGGATAGACAGAGGTTGGAAAGAGAGAAGAGGGTCAGAAGTGAGAGTAACCATACATGCATGAAATAGTGAGGAACAAATTTAATTGATACAAACACATTTAAAAACTAGGTTTTATCTATGGGTGACATGATTTACTTTGAAATGCAAAGAAAAATGAGTATGTGGGCATTACAACTCCATTAACTACAAAAGTAGTTTTTGATTTATTAACAGATAACTGTAGAGAGTAGAGAGAACTGTGGGAGTAAAGTACTAAGCAGAAGTGTAATTTGATGTGGGTGCAGACCCCAAAACAAACTGTCCCATTGTAAATTGTCAAAGCCATTACCCATATGAATCAAGAGATGGCACAAATTTTTATTGGGAGTTTGAGTGTGAGTGTTTATAAATAATTGATTAGTATGTGCAAATACTTGGGGCTGTAGTGTTTTCCTCCTGAATATTTACAGTCTGAGACTGGTTGCATGTAAAGACCTTCTACTGACCAACTAACCCCTCCCCTGTGCTGTATCTAGTAAACCAGCTGAGATTCCAATTTGTGGTGGAAGTGGTAGGTAGCAGAAGAGAACCCCTCCTGATCCCAGCTTTCCTATAAATCATTACCTCACTGTCCATGGCTAGAGTTCCTGGAACCAAGTCACACAGAACACAGCAGATAATAAAATATCTGCTATTAAAAATAGGTTGGTGGTATGGTTTCAAAGACCAGGTCTAATGACAAGGCAGGTTCAACATAGCAAAGAGCATCAGAAACTGACTGCAATTCTAAAGGTTCATTTTTTTCTTTAAATAGAGAAAATTCTTAGTCATGTTCTAAAAATAAGTAGAATAGGACTTAAAATTATCTTCGGTGTCAAAAGATTACCAAAGTACTGGATTAGAGAACAAAGAAGCTTAGCTATGAAAACTGGGTGATTAATGACATTGCAACCAACCAAACAGATCTAGAAAAGATAAGGAAAAGTTGAAACTTTTAAGTGCTTTGTTATCAGTATTACAGATAGAAGTTATTACTTAGAGAGTTCATATACTCTGAGAAGACTCAAGGAATTATTTGAAGATTAAGCACTAGCAGTTTCGCTTTTTGTTCTGTGTGTCTTAAGAGACTGGCAAACAACCAACAATTACAATGCTAACAGACAAACGTGAAAAATCAACTTTGTAGCAAGGAAACACTATGTGATGTAATTAGTGTGGGGTGTGATTCATCACCTGGGGGTGCCACATGAAGGCTCTGCCAGGAAGGAAAACACAGGGCCTCAAGATAAGATCCAGGCAGGAAAAGTGAAGTGTGGAGCTGTCGAAAATGCAGTTAATTCTACATCTCCAAATTAATTTGGATTTTAGTTCATGGACAGCTTGATTTGATTATGATGGTGTTTCTTGATTACTCAATACCCAAGAACTTTCTGAAAGTTGATCTGAAATCTTTGGCAATGGAAAACCATATCATGGAACTACCTACTTAACATGACATCAAAATTGCTGTATGTTAAAGCGAGCATAAGACATTGAATATATAACTGAGAATTATTTTAGTATCATAAAATTAATGTACTGTTTGACTAAAATAATAGGTATTAAGAAAAAGAGGACTTGTGTTTTTCTCCTTGTTGGCTAGGTTCTCTGGTGTAGTGGACTATAGGCTGTTTTTTCTTTTAGGTCTAAAAGCCACTTATGAGTGAATACATGTTATATTTGTCTTTTGGGGTCTGGGTTGCGTCATTCAATATATTTTTTTCTAGATCTAACTATTTGTCTGTAAATTGGGAATGTGGGGGTCAGGAGAGAAGGTAGAAGGGGAGAGAGGGAGGAAATGGATAAAAATAAATAACTCAATAAATAATAATTTTAAAAAGAGGAAGGAAGAATTGACTGACAGTATGTATTTTTTGCACATTTCCAACCTTTTAGGCATTGCTCTGTACAAATATGTACCAGACACTCCATACACTGATTGTATGCACAAATACATGCACATGAAATATTTGGATTATAGTTTGAAATTTAGTAATGCAGTGGTACATTTTCATTTAGACAGATTCTATGATCATTCAGCAACCAATAATGCATTTTATTCCATTTTGAATTGTGTGTTTATTGTAGAATATGACATCATAGTACATTAAATTAATATTACAGGTCAAGGAAAAATACACCCACTTCTAAAAATGTGTTATTCAATATTGTTCCTAGGCATTCATCGAACATTCCAGATAATTATCAAGTCCTTTGGCAAATTGCATTTACATAATTGATGTGGGATTCCCCTCTTATGTTATGAATATGTTTTATTACTGTTGGGTTAATAAAGAAGCTGCTTCAGCCTATAGCAGAGCAAAATACAGCCAGGCTAGAAGAGATATAAAGAGAGAGTCAGCAGAGTCAAGGAGACGCTATGTAGCTGCCTAAGGAGAAAGACACCAGACACCAGCCAGAATCTTATCAGTAGGTCACAGCGTCATGTTGATTCACAGATGAATAGAAATGAGTTAATTTAAGATGTAAGAATTAGCTGAAAATACGCCTAAGCTATTGGCCAACAGTGTTGTAATTAATATAGTTTTTGTGGCATTATTCAGGTGTGGCATCTGGGAAAAAAGCAAGCAGTCCCCACCCACACATGAAGATGCTCAGGTCTCTTCCTGAAACAAGCTGAACGCTTGAAGAAAACTCCAACCCATTGGCTTGACCATGACTGGATCCAAAGTCATATTGTCATGGAAGAGAACTCTGTAGACAATGTGACGGGTGGATCTCCAGAGTTCCATTTTGTAAATTATGATTGAGCTGGACTCACTTTCCTTGTGAGCTCAAGGATACTGAGGGGACTTACACATTACAAGAGGAGCTCAGTCATCAGAGCATATCAGTTACACTTTCTGCAGTTGCCATAAATTGATCTTGTGGCCAGTATCCTTCAGCACTGCTTACAGAGAATGTGTGCTCAGAGCTTTCTCACGGGTCCCTGAGGGGCCTGTGGTGTCTGGCCGAGCTTCCTTGTCTGTGCAGGTTCAGCAGCGACAGAAGCACTTAGCTTCCCACTCTGCTTATTTCTCAGGCTCTTTGCTATTTTTCTACCTCCATTAGGTTTTCTCTTAATTGGGATTTGAGATATTTATCTGTGATACTTTTACTTTGAATAACTGTAAACACTTTTGTAAAATAAAATTTCAGTGTTGTTCACGTCCTCTGATTTTCTTAGCACAATTTCAAGGTGTGTTTATTAATCTATCTTTTAATAATTGTTTAACATTGAAAAATGTCTTATTTAAGGGTATCCTAGACTCTGGCATCACAAAGGAATTTAAGAGAGAACTGCAAAACATAATATAATCTTGATAATTATAGAACTAAATAGAATTAGCTATTGGCCTATTAGGAAGTAAAAGAGTTCACCCTTTAAGTTGTAAATGGAGTCTCTCTGATGAAGAAGATGCATATTCTTTTACAACAGGGCTGTGTGTTAGGGTCACAGAAGAACGAAATAGACATGAGTCAAAAAAATTACAAAGGTCTCTGTGGTTCTATAACGTTATGTTTCTGCTAGTCTTAAAAATTATGGAAAGGATGAATTGCCTCATGCAGGAATATAAGTCAAATTGCTAATTCCTTATAATTAAGAATAAATCCAGTCTTAGGTGTTTAGGACGGTTTGAGGGAAGGGACCATAAAACAGAGAATGTGTTTTTCTACTTAATAGTCATCAAAATATTGAAGCTGATAATGGTCATTAAAATATTAAATAGTTTTATTTTCAGGGGGCTGGAGAGATGGCTCAGCTATGGAAAGCCTATGGCTCTATTGTTCTTGTAGTGGACTCCAGAGAGGCTCCCATCACCGTCCTCAGTCAGCTCTGGTTTAAGAGGCTCTGAAAGCTTATTCTGGCCTCCTGGGTGCTCCTGCACTCACACCATATACCCACATATAAACATATACAAATCGCACAATTACCAATAAAAATATTAAAAGCAATGTCATAATTCACAAAGGTGCTGAGCCCCTTCAGATCTACAGGCTTAGCAACCGTAAGGTATAACCTCCAAGGGAAGACATTGATCTTGCTTAACACTTTCTGCTTAAGAAAGAAGTGAGTGAGAACAGAAATTAAGCCCTATCTCACCGTAAAATAGCATTCCCTCCATCTGCAGAAAATGGCTAGATGGTAGAAGTATGGAAAGGCTTCTGGCAGAACAGCGAAACTGCTAACTGAGAGCAAGCCAGTCCACGGTGAAATGATTCATTGCTCATTGCACTGAGAGCCTGCATTGTTCAGTTATCGCTTTGAAGATAATGGACTAAAAGCCACACTTTAGCTTCATTTTTGAAATCACAGCTTTCATGATGGGGTGGCTCGCAACATTCGAATAGCAATTAATTAAAGGATAAAAACAAAATGTGTCAGTGAAATGCAGAAAGAGGTTTGCATGTGATGAATTTAACTAAATCTCAACTTAAAACATGATTTTTATGACCTTTGTATGATCGAAACAGGAACTATATAAATGGTAGACATTGAAAGGAGGGATAAAGGTGAAAGGAAACCAGGAGATAAGAGGGAAACACGATGGACAGGGTGAAGGAGTGGGAAAAAGGGAGAAATTTTGGCCTTCCTTCAATGTTTGTGGGGGTTGTGGCTACATCAATACTTTATTTCTTGATTATTAAATATTAAATCATGATATTAAAAGCACTCGGTTTAAATGTTCAAAAAAAATAATGAAAGCAATTATGATTTGCCCATGCCTTCTGTTTCCTACGGGCACATAAAATTTCTCTTCCTTTATCTTTTTTCATTAAAAAAGAAAAGTAAGAGAAATATTCTGGGATTTCAAAACTAAATCCTTCAGGGTTGAGAACACACATAGCAGGGGAAAGGCTGACATTCACATCACTGGAATCTGAGCCTTAGCTCAGCACAGTATTCTTATGACAGATCCTAAGTTAGTGGAAGACATGCTCTCAGGAAACTGAGCAATATTAGAAGATGTGACCGATGAGCCAGGTCCAATGCTTCTAAAGGAATGCCACTCAAGGGGATCATCTGTGGGTCACAGCTTCCAGCCGGTCTCCTGTGAAAACTAATGAAACTAGGAATTTCTGTGCTAAATATAAGCTGTATGCTGTGGAGAGCAGAGGAGAAAAAGGCAGCATCAATTATCATAACTAAATAAAAGAAGCTTTATTTGGTTATTGTTTTCCAGTGTGATTGATAGTCCCACTTCAGGTCCTTTTCTAGTACTGAGAGGAGTACTAGAAGTACTGGGTGAAAAGGAGACACCTAGACAGCTTACATATTGAGAGATACAATTGAGAACAAATAAAAAAGATATTTCAGAATCTGGGCACAAGTTCATTAAAAACTCAAGCTTATTTTCATTAATAAAATTCATTTGTAATGGAGCCAAGCAATCTATCTTAGGTAAACTATGGCTTTCAGTGGGTGTTATCAGCAGTAGTGTACCTTCCTCAAATATGAATTTACTCCACTTAAAAGACTGGATAGCTGTTAGCAGGCTACTGTGTCCACATAATCACTCAGACTTTTACTGTGTGCCTCAGCATCAAGCACAGTCCCTAATGAACATGTCGTCATTGGCACGGTTGCTAGGGAATGGTTTATAAACTGAGTTCACGTTAATCACTTGAAGAGCAACAACTGGACCTAAGAGCTCTGGAATATGTGGTCCCCAACTACAAAATTAATTTTCTTTGAGCAATCTACATAATTGTTCATAGTCATTCAATTCTGAATATGTTACAGATTTCTTTGTAGGTAATGGATTAAGAAAATTAGTGTGTGTGTGTATGTATGTGTCATGCATTTGCACATGTGTGCACACATGCATGCCATACATGTATCGTCATGTTCATGTGTGCATGTGGGGATGGGGAGTATACGGGGGGAAGGAACTTGAGTGAATCTAATGCATAGAAGTAGTTGAAATAAATCTGTAATTTAATGTGTTCATATACGAAGATTGTAACAAGACTTTTACCTCTTTAAGCTCCCCTTCTGTGTTAAGAAATTCTGTAACTCCACTGATAAGTTTGGAATTCATAAATAATGCTTCTCCATACCTACAAAGATAAAAGAAAACAGTCTTAATGTCTGTCTAGGTAGTAATTTAAGCAAACGGGCTAGAATAATTTTTGCAGTCATTCCCAAAGGGTGCGTTTACCATGACCATCAGTAATCACCAGCTCTCTGGGAAGTACTGGCTGCTCCTCTCGGGAGGGAGAGAGGCAAGGACGCACTTATTACCATGGGGTTCTACCAGGTCCACCTAGCCTGCTGCAGTGTTTCAGAGACCTCTGAGTGTCACTGAGTCTGCCAAGGTCCAGGCCTTTAGAATTGGATTCAGACATTATTGTTCTATTTACAAGCCAAGAAAGGAGAGAGGGGCATTGATAAATGATCTAGTGTACCACAACCTAGATCATTGTAGGTTAAAAAGTCTCCCAAGAAATGAATAAAAGCAAGACCTGTTCAATCAGAACCAGTATGTCACCAGGACTCTGTGATCTGGCTAGTCATAAAAGATCTTGGAATTCTAATTAAATTTCAAAAACTGAGGCAAAGTTTACAAAAAAAATACTTTCATAAAAGAGCATCAGTTACACTTATTAAATTTTCTAGTTACCCAAATATTTAGTTATTAAAATATCTAGTTATTTATTATATTCTGTAATGCTTGTGCTATGAATACAATTATCTTGACTTACGATTCCTGTACGATGTATATCTGTGAATGGCAAGTTCTCACTTTGTCAATTTGCCTCTACTTTGTTAAGGTCATCTATCACAGGTTTCATGCTCTTAGCACCAAAAATAACCAACAAGAAGACTGAGTTTTTGGAAGCAAAGATACTGCCATTATTATTAGATGCTTTCTTTTGCTTCCCCAACTTGCTGGCTCTTCAGTACTTGAGTTGCTGAAGGACTTAGTCTTATCATTTAAAGAGGGGATCAAATGGGAGGGTTGCCATGATGAGAAAAGGACATCTTAGTCAAAGCAAATAGATGGAAACTGATACTATAAACTGCCAAGTACCATGGCACAATCCCACAATCTAGGCATTCGGGAGACAGAGTCAGGGAGAACGATGCAAGTGTATGGATAGACTGGTCTACTTAGTGAGTTCCAGGATGACTAGGAGTACATGGCGACACTGCCTCAAAGAAGTAAGCTACCAGTCACTTCAATACTAATACAAGTGACTATTGTTAAGGTCATACGGTCAGAAAAGTGGCTGACCATACAAGAAGAAAAGTCACTTCCTTCTAAGGGAGATCCAATCGTTTTCCTTTACACTCTCAGGTAAGGAAGAGTAGAACACAATCTCTATCTCATACTTTATGTAGTTGAAGACCTAGACATGGAAAGAGATAATTCTCATTTAATGTAACTAGATATAGCATTGATGAAATGATACACAGAATTCAGAGACGGCCTATAGCTCTTCATTGTAGCAACTGCATATAAATGAGTACAACGTTGTTCTGAGAATGAAATGCCAATAGGAAGTGTGGCATAATCAAAGGCAAGCAAGTGTGAAACTGCATGGTAAGTGAAGACAGCTGAAATCAATGGGCATCAGAAGGGCCTAAGCTGTGAGACTGGGTCAGAGGTAAAGTCTTGAGAGGTAAACAGAATACACACCATGAAGCTCCTATGCTTAGTGTGGCAGAGAATCATGGGTGATTTCATAGAAGGGAGATAGCAACATGTTTTAGAAGGTTCTGAAACATAGATAGATAGATAGATAGATAGATAGATAGATAGATAGATAGATAGATAGATAGATAGATAGATAGATAGATAGATAGATAGATGGAAAAGTGTAGTCTAAGATTCAGAAAGATGGAAGACTTTGCTTTAGGACTGCTGGTGGGGGAATAAAGAAAAACAAGCATGTGGTAAAGAGGTAAAGAAGTGGTGTCAGAAATAGCAAGGAAGCCTTCAAGAAACATTTAGGATACTTAAGAGGACCTTGAATCTGTTATTATATATGGCCAAGGAAAAAGGATGTCTATACAGATTTCCAGTTGTGTGACTTGAGCAATTGGTGAATACTTATCTGACTTACCAAGAAGAGGAAGACAAGTGTGAAATTATAGGCTCCAACATTATAGGTTTGGTTTCCAAGCACACTCCACAGGGGACCACAATGTGAATAGTTCTACTACATGGTAACGTCAGGTGAAAGGTGTGAGTTAACAGAAGTGATTCTGGGAGCAAGAGAAGCAATGGGAGCGCATGACACCTAAAACCAGAAGGAGTCTGTAAAGTAGAATACAATATCCTAGACAACCCTTCCCATGAGCTCCGATGTTCAAGAACTAATAGGAAAATCGGAACTGATAAAAGCACTCCTTGTGAAGAGAAACAGAACTATATATATGGACTGAACTCTCAGTCTTTCTACCTTTTGAACGATGGTCATGGTTCTCAGAGACAAAATAAGCATGCTGAGAAACAGAGGAAAGAAATAGTAGATGTGCGGATAACACTGAGCTCTGGTCTATGAACCAATGAAAGGTGTGTGTCTGTGTGTGTGTGTGTGTGTGTGTGTGTGTGTGTGTGTGTGTGTGTGTGTGTGAAATCCTTTACACTGATACTCATATGTATTAGTTTCACCTTCCTGCCTGCTACACGACACATTATACACACAGTGGCAATGCAAGATCTAATCTTCCTATCATTCTACGATACGAACTGCAAACACAAAAATGTCACCGTGACTTATAGGTATACCAGCAGTTTCGGGATAATGAAGCAGCTATAGACAGCAATGTGTGTAACTGTAAGAGCACATTCTGATGAACTTGTTATGCAAGGATAACTGGTAAAGGACTGAAAAAACACACAATAGTTTTTACATCAGCTTTCAAGAGACCAAATGTTAGGTCTGCTTACTATCTGGAAAAAAAATTCATGTTGAGGAGTAACATGCAGCATTTACTCGCTCCATAATAGATTTAATTTTAAAATACCACAGAGATTATCAGAGGCATAAATTAACATTTATTATAATATATTTAAATGCATAATGAAATATTTTCTAAAATTGAGGCTGAAGAATTCTCACCACGAAACAAGATATCCTGGGAATTAATTCTACTGCAGCTGGAATAATACAATGATCCAAATGATTAATGAGACTTCTCCGTATCACTATTTTATTGAGGTGTTTTATGATATTTTATTTAAAGATAATTTAAACCATTCTACAAGAGTAAAGTTCTTTGTTGGAATTGCATTTATATGTGATTTATGTTTTTTCTATAATATATATAGAATATACAAGTTTTATGAAAGGATTTCAACTACATAGAATTTGATGAATTTCCAAGTCAAGTTGCTCTGCTAAATAATTCTTAGTCTTTCCATGTTTTCCCATTAATTAAGGTTATCAATCTTTATTAAATGAGAAATTTTAGAGACATGATAAAACATCATCGTGAATTTCAAGGAATGGCAACAACTATCTTTGCTGAATATTATAAAGTCTAATTTTATCATTTAGTTCACAGCTCTAACAAAAACCTTGGTTATCTATTCCTCAAACATAGGCTTTCATTTATTCATTCAGGCTTGAATAGATTATAATCTCTACCTGGTATTCAGTATTTTCCATTTGTCTCTGAAAAACTTCCAGGCGAGATCTCGACCATGTGGATTTCTGGCTACATGGATTATGACATCAATTGCATCTTGATCCAACACCACCTCAGAATTCAAAGATAGATTTAGAAGCCTATAACGATAAAAGTGTGGATAAAAAACTTTTAGTCTAAAAATGTAAACACTTTATAATCTTAAATTAAAAAATTTACAATATAGTTATATTCTTCCAAAATACTTCAGTTAAAACTTTCCCAATGAATAATTACAGAATAATTTCTGTTTAGAAAACACCGATAAAATTCATAACACTTTCATGAAATACACCAATTAAACTCCAATAAAATCTATGGAATGGGAAAAATCAAAAAGCTTATTTGTTGACGCAACTCCACTCTCAAATTCATCACATTAAATATTTTCTTTTACAGTGGAATAACACATATAATGCTTTATAAAATAATTAGTTATAATTAATGTTATCTTTCAAGTCAAGTTACTTTAGTCATTTCACCATGTAGGTTTTCTTCTCTCGAGAAAGATGTGTTCTATAACATCGACTTTTACAATACTGTATATTCAAGAAAATAAAATCAACTTCAGAGCATTTTAGTTGTAGATGATGACGTTCATTACAAATACAACCTGAGAAATTTAATGGACTCGCCTATTTAATAAATTCCTGTCATCGCTGCAAGTGAGAGCCTCCAGTAGTATCTTCTTCTCCGAAACTGCAGTGGTGGAGTGGAATTTCATCCAGATGAACTCCCAGACATCCTCATCCAGCAGCGACACCCCTGTGCAGTAAACGATGTCTCGAACATTCAGTGGTATTCTAAGGAAGCAACCCGTGGTGGTTTTCTGTTAATCAAAAGCTTCAAGGTTCAGGGTTGCTTCCCTGTAACCAGCTATCTAAATGATGATTTGCCAATTACATAGCTCCTAAAACAATGCAATACTATAGAGTAATAATATCTGAATATATTGGTAACTAGAAAATAAAATCAAGTCTTTTATTCCACAAAAGTTTTGGATATAATTTTTGTTTGCAGCCCAAAAAGTCGTCATTTAAACAAACTAACAACAAAAACCTTGTTAAAGAACCAAAAATGAAGTCCTTTATATTTTAAACGGCATTCATTGACTACCTATCTGAAAATTTTCTTTCATAATAGATATACTCAGAACTTTGGTTAAACATTAGTATGGTTAAAGCAGTATGGGAAAGCAGATGAAAGTCTGAGTAGCTACTAGAGAGGAGATAGGACTCCTTCCCAGTGGTTCTGAAGCACTTCTCAAAGGAGAAAACCCTTTCCCTCCACAGTGTTAACAGGCAAGTTTATGTTCATCTGTTTTTTAAAAGGTAAAAAAAAAAAAAAGATAGTAGATGGCTAATTTATTGGAATAAATGACAACCATTTAATTTTAAATTGTCATAAGATATCTATTAAAAATAATGTGTATGCGTGAGGGTCTGAGTGTATATAACTGCATTAAGCTTATGCAAGAACCTGGAGAGATCAGAAGAGGACATCCGGTCCCTTGGAACTGAAATTACAGGTTGAGAGTAACCTGAGCTGATTTCCAAGAACTGAACCCAAATCAAGTCTTCAAAAAGAACAGAAAGTTCTTTTAACCATGGAACTGTTCATGCAGCACTAAGAAACTTTCATGTGACTAGTAGAAGGGATAGAACCTATGGCCTTGGTATTATTAGCACCACACTCTAAACTGAGCTAACTGGATGCCCTTACTTTTTTTGTTTTTTGTTTTTTTGTTTTTTCGAGACAGGGTTTCTCTGTAGTTTTGGTGCCCATCCCGGAACTAGCTCTTGTAGACCAGGCTGGCCTCGAACTCCCAGAGATCCGCCTGTCTCTGCCTCCCGAGTGCTGGGATTAAAGGCATGCGCCACCACCGCCCGGCTCTGCCCTTACATTTTTATATTATTATCTAGAAGTAATTTCCTCAAACATTATAAATACAGAATCATAAATTTAATTTTAAATAATAAGACATAACTAACAAATGCCTTTCTACTATGTTTATGTAGTTATTATAAAATGATAGTAAACTATTACTTTGCACAAAATAAAAAGTCAGAGTAAGAAAAATTAGCATGAATTTAGTTAGGCTTGGCAACTCATGAATTATAAACTTGCTCACAGTGGTGTTCCACGATACCCATTTCCTGGCTTTTTAAAATATTTCTCCTAAGAAATATTCAAAGACTTTTTAAAAGCTTAAAAGTGTGCATCTCTTTCTGTAATATTCATTCCAGAAAATCTATTAGTTACACTTCCCATAAATAATTTGAATGTGACTATTATGGATTGTCTTCTCCAAGTCACGAGAAGAAACAATTTTTTTTTAAAGATTCAGAACTTCTGTTAAACACTAATAAGGTTAAAGCAGTATGGGAAAGTTGATGAATGTGTGAATGTCAACTAATAACGGAATAGGACTTCTTCCCAGTGGTTCTGAAGGGCTTCTCACAGGAGAGAACCCTTTCCCTCTGCAGTGTTAACAGGCAAAGTTTTATTCTTCTCGTTTTTTAAAAGGTGAAAAGGAGGAGGAGGATGGCTTCACAGCTTAATTTTGCTTTCTAGCTCAGTCTGGATCCTGTATAGATACTGTCAACCAGAGCTTTCCGGTCATGAGTTGGTGACAAAAGATTCCTTCCTTTCTGTTTATGATCAGCTTGCCACGATGTATACTTAAATTTATGAAGAAGAGTACTATTACTACTTTTTAGGGAAATCATTTATTACCTATCTCATACTCACAGAGATCCACCTGCCTCTGCCTCCCAAGTGCTGGGATTAAAGACATGCATCATCACTGCTCAGTGAAAGTAATTATTCTTAATAGGTATAATTTAAGGTCAGCTGAATGTCTTCAATAAATCAGCTCTTATAAACCAGGATGAGTCTTCTTTCCAAATACAAAGAGAAGTAGACGCTAACACTGCATGACTGCATGACTTTGACCAAGACATTGGTACAGAACTTTGCAAGTAAAACCCAAAAAAATCTCTAGCATGTCTACTGAAACCATTAATCAAATCAATCAATATTAAATGTTAGAAACAGTTTAACTGAAACCATTAATCAAATCAATCAATATTAAATGTTAGAAACAGTTTATTTTCCAAGAGAAATTCATTAAGATATTGACAGGCAAAAGATAAGATGAGAGTAGAGCACAGTAAGTTAGAATTTCCATTGCTACAGAACTAGCATTTATATAAAGCATTCCCTAAGTAAAACTACAAAAATTGGAGAAAAGAAAAAAAATTAAGCAGTAAATGTTTAACTATATTCCCTAGAAATTTCATGAATATTACACTACAGCCACTAGCAAAGCCTGTTTCATTTAACTTCTAGAGACGTCTACTGGCTAAGTTAGTGAAACTGTGTGAGACATACTCACACAAAGCGAACACATGCTTTGACCATGACAACATCTTACAGACGTTCTAAAGAGTCATCAGACGCCAAAAAATAACATTTTGTGGAATGCCATGTTCTGAGTTATTCTTTTTGTAGTCTGTGTCTGAATTATTTTTGTCAATATCTAATGTCTGCATTCTATCTGTGTCATCAACTACTTTTTATAGCAGAAAGGACTCTGGACAGAGAAGGAATATTTTCTACCATAAAAGTATAGTTATTCTCCACTATTGCTAGAAGTCTTAGCTGGAATCATCTTTCTGAATTCCTGGGAGTTTCCTTGGCACCAGGTTTCTCGCTAACCCCAAAATGGACACCAGTCAAGGTATCTCTTGCATTCTTTCTCTCCATTCCCATCACAATCCGCCCCACCTGATCCCCCATGTTCCCAGACCGCCACCTGCTGCCCACTCCCAGTTTACCCAGGAGACCTCTATGGGAGGCCTGCCCATTTCTGAATGGAGACTACAGAGGAGGAGTGGATGGAGGGGCATAGAAGGGAGGTGGGGAGTTATAACAGGAGGAGAGGAGGTGGGCTAAACTGTGTTTGGCATGTAAATTAAATGGAAACATTTAATAAAAATAAATAAAATACAGATACTTATAAACTTTGTGTATGCGAGTCTGTTCTACCTTAGAGATGAGTGATGCAATGTTTGTGATGTATCTGTGTTGTATATAAATTCCTTGGCATTCACTGTATTCTGGGTCCTTAATCTCCTTGGGCCTGCATGTTCATTTCCTCCTACCGACTAAGGAAAAATCAGCCACTGTATATTTCCAGACAAAGTCCTGGTCCCTATTCTCTGTTTTTCCTTCTTGGACTAGAGCAGGGTTCATGTTGGTCTGCTTGATGGCTTTCTCAATGTCCCTTCATCCTTCTTCACACTTTCCCTTCCCTGTAAATCTTCTCAACGATAATTACTTCTCAGGATCTGCCTTTGGTTTGCTGATGCTTCTGATTGCCTCCATCTGCCGGTGACGCCTTCAAGTGAATTGCAGTTCAGCTGTTCGTTTCCATGCCCTATTGGTGCTTTGAAGTATTTTAGTCTTTCTTGAAATTCTGGCTCTAATTTCAATTTCTCTTAGCTCGAGTGAGCAAGCGCATTTATGACGGTGATTTTGCACTGACAAGTAAACAATCAGATCTGTTTCATTAAGGAGGATTTTTCTAGATGCCTCTGCTTATTTCTTCATTTTCTGGCTCCATGATTTATATGGGTTTTTCACTCCTCAACCCTCATTGCACAAGTCCCTAGAGAAGCTTCATACAGGAGAAGACCTATAAAAACTGGCTGGAGATTCTGGAAGGTCTCTACCAGACAGATCCTTCTCAGGAAAGTAGCAGATCACTGTGGTTTTTGTCTGCTTACTCTATGCTGAACTAAAAGAGAAACTGATGTCTAACAGTCCAATCCACTGTGTCCATTTTCCCGTAGGTGTCTGGATCATGTTAGATACATCAGGAGTCCATGTCTGAAAAGCCTGACGCTCTCTTTGGAGACAGAATCAGAGAATCTGAGGCATTGTGTGTACAGATTAATGCTTCTCCCAGAGGGAAGCTAATGGTTGGAATCCCCACTTACTTTGGATCTATATTGACCAGTGGGGAAGGTACTTGGCACTTTCGTTTTTATTGTTATTTTTATTACATTATATATATTTTTCACCCTACCCCCTTCCTTCCCCTCCACCTCTATCATCTCCCATAACCTCCATGTTCCCAATTTATTCAGGAGATCTTGTCTTTTTCTCCTTCCTATGTAGATCCATGTATGTCTCCCTTAGGGTTCCCTTAGTTGTCTAGGTTATCTGTGGTTATGGACTAGAGGCTGGTTTTTCTTTGCTTTATATCTAGAAGTTACTTATGAGTGTGTACATATTGTATTTGTCTTACTGGGTCTGGGTTATTTCCCTCAATATGTTTTTTTCTAGCTCTATCAGATCAAAAATTGATGGCAGCTTATGCTAGAGAGGATGTGGGGTAAAGGAAAGCTCCTCCATTGCTGGTGGGAGTGTAAACTCGTATAGCCACTTTGGAAATCAATATGGCGATTTCTCAGAAAATTAGGAAACAATCTACCTCAAGACCCAGCAAAACTGCTGTTGGGTATATAGCCAAAGGATGCTCAATCATACCACAAGGTCATGTGCTCAACTATGTTCATAGCAGCATTATTTGTAATAGCCAGAACCTGGAAAAACCTAGATGCCCCTCATCCCAAGAATGGATAAAGAAAATGTGGTACATTTACACAATGGAGTACTACTCAGTGTAAAAAAAAATGACATTTTGGATTGTGCAGGTACTCTGCACTTTCTAGTCCACAGCTGGCTTTGAACTCTGTGGGTGGTTAACCTCTCTTAGATGTATCAGAACCCTTAAGACTGGTGAAACAGATCATGCAAGACCAGTGCATCTTTTAAGAGTGAATCCGTAAGCCTAACCAAAGAGAAATTTCTATGCCAGTATGACCAACGTGTAATTCTCTGAGTGTTCAGCTGGGCATGGATGTCATATCTAATGTCTTCTTAAATTTTGTTTTTAAGCAGTGTTAAATATGTCATTTTTCAGAAATACTTAGTGTTGGCAAGACTGGGTTTCTAACAATAAACCTTGTAGTTACCAGCACTGCCGTATCCTAGTACACAAAGTGGCTGAAGAGGAAACAATGAAGCAGTAATCTAAGGACCTGCCACATAAAAAAAAAAAATGGCATACACGGAACAATGAGAAGAAGCCTTGAGAAAAATCCAGCAATAAAAGTTCAGGTAAGATGATAGATACGCATTACTTAAGTTTCCTGAGCAGACCTTTCAAATAAAAGCTACATAGAATGAGAGAAGGGTCTATGTAGAAAACTGCATCTGTAAATCAAGATAAATGCTCAAAATATGGATGGGTTTTGGGTCTACTTTCAGTCCTGTAACAAGTTGTCTGTCTCTCTGCACATAGTACACATATCAAACTTGATGAAGAAGAAAATGAAACACATGTATGCTTGAATAGATAATCTAAAAGCATGAACAATAATCTTCAGTCTCAGGAACGAACACCCCAAGTCTCAGGAAGGAAATGGTTTAATTAGCAGATACCAGGAGGTATAATTGCATATGTCTCCTCCAAGAGTAAAGACAGAGCTAATTAGCCCAAGAATGCTGATTTTTCTAGCAACTCTCCCCACCCCATCAGTTCTTCACTTCCTTAGCCATTCACCAGATTAAAAAAAAGTCAACGTATAGTTCACAAGATCAGTCTTACTCATTACTGAATAAAACAAGATTGGTAAGAACTGGTTATGCCAGGGGCCTTCAATTCCCAATGACTTCTATTGTTAATGAAACCCCCTTTTGTTTCTAAATTTGTAAAGATGTTCTAATAACATTTTCACAAAATGATTGCTCTGGGGACAGTTTAAGATCTCTTTGTATAAACCAAAGTCATTAGGAATAAATGAAAATGCTCATTTGTTTGTAAAGCATTATCTAAGAGACCACAGAACCCATAGTTATGAATGGTAGAAATGAGTCCTGGGAGACAGTGGATATCAAGATGACAGGGATCGGGGGGCCCTTCCTAGTGAACATGAAAATTGTTTATGAAGATGTGAATATCCCCACAGTCATTTCTTTTTAACTGCTACGTCAGAAGTAAATCTTTTAATGGGATTTTATCTGCTGGGAGTAAAGCTGTGTTTGGTTTTCTTTCTTTCTTTCTTTCTTTCTTTCTTTCTTTCTTTCTTTCTTTCTTTCTTTCTTTCTTCCTTTGTTTAGGTATGGTATACAAACATGGACAGCAAGCAAGCCTCACCTAGTTACCTGATGGAAGATGAATGGGGTAAGGCTTAGCCAAACTGAAAATGCTTTTAGTTTTCTCAGAGTAGAAACGGTGCGGAAATGATCGCCTAATTAGTGTAACTGGTGCTCTGGTTTTCATTTCATTCTCATTTTAAATAGGATTATGTCAGAGTTCATTTGTGTGATAAAAGTTTTTGAACACCTGGAAGTTCGGAATATCATTATGGGACCATTTATTTTCACATTTCAATGATATACTTAACGGCAAGTGCTTGAAATGCTTTGGAGGTAGACGTTAAAAATTAAGTAGGAGAGAGATAAAGATATTTCTTTTGGGTTAATTTTTTTAAACTAAGTTTAAAAATAATAATGGTAGTATGACTTTGATGGACCTGCCATAACAAAGTATTATAAACTAAGTTGCTTAGTAAAAAGAGATTTCTTTCTTATAACACTGAACACTTAAGTTTATGACCACCAACCATCAGGTTCAGGTGAGATCCTTCTTCAAGGACATACAATGCTGCCTTCTCCTGTGATCTTGATAATCATAATTTCAAGTCTAGTAATTAAATAATTTTGCTGCTATGTGGGAAATAATCAAACATTTAACTACATTTGCAAAGACAAGTCTATTCTTATTATGAAAATAAAATACATCCCATAAGGCTTCTATATTCAGACATAACACTAATATTTTAAATGCTAAAACGTAAGCCATCTACCAAGAAACCTACATTGATTGAAGAAAAAATACAACTTGAAAAAATAAAACTTTTTATAATTAATAAAGCTCTTCATCTATCTTTGCGTGGGTTTCCTAGAACTAATTTGGCCAGCTGTTTGTTTCCAGTTGGGGTGAGTCAAGGTCAATGCTTTGGGCTTCGTTTTTCATCCTAATTGGACAGGGCTAAAGTCCAAGGGTTCTAAAGTCTCTTCTTGCTCTGTTAGAACAAGAATCTTTTCATTAGTGATCATATTAACATTGAAATGTGGATTTAATTATTTTCAAAGACAATGAGAAATATCGCTCAAGAGAGCCCATCTGAGAAAACCACTGCTCTCAGTGGAGGTTACATGCCATCGATAAGGAGTGGGACCCAACATTTAATTAATTTTAATTAATGAGTATTGAATTCATTCTTTTGAAAGACTGTCTATGCACTCTACGAAAGAACAGCTTTGGTTGAAGCCTCGTTGTCAATGTTCCAAAATTTGTGCCTTAGAAAGTGTGTCTTCTCTTTTGTTTTCCAGGACTGCCAGTTCATGAAGTTAGAGCACCCTGTTGAAAAACCACTTGCTTCTGTACAGGCTGTCCTTTTGCATGGTGTCCTCTGATGCCTTCCTTCTCTGTCATAATTTCTCAGTCTCTTCTCTACTACTATGAACATCCACTCTGAATAAACTTACAGCTGCTCAGAAGGAATCTGTGAATTTGCACCTAAGTGTCAATGCACTCATCTGGGAAATGGGGATAAGGATACCTGAGACGGCTCTTATGTCGGGGAAGTGAGATATTCTCCATCCAGTAGTTAGCACACTACCAGTGCATAGTATGATATTGGTGTGGATTTGATTTCTGTGGTGTGCATGGTGCAGTACTTAGAACAATAAAGAAACTCACAAAATATGTGGACTTGCTTCTTCCTCTTTATTTCTAATATTGGTGTGTGTGTGTGTGTGTGTGTGTGTGTGTGTGAGAGAGAGTCCCTGTGTCCACATACATGTGTAGGTCAAAGGACAACCTCAGATAGATGCCATTCAGCTTGCTTTTTGATGACTTGTTTGGGAGATAGCAGACTTTTTTCCTTGTACTCACCAACTAGGTTATTCTGTCTAGAATCTGCCTCATCCATCTCCCTAGCACCAGATGATAAGAAATGAACCACTATGCCAGGCTTTTTTTTTTTTTAAGTAAAAGTACTGAGGATCAAATTAGTGTCTTTGGTCATATACTGCAAGCATTTTACCTACTTATTTCTAAACATAATCCCAATTGTTAGAATAAATAGTAACCAACAAATATGCCTATCCTTGCCAAGTGATTAATGGGACTTTTTAAAAGCAAGCATAAATATTTTTAAATGATTAAAGCAAAAGTTAATAGTTTATTGTTTAAGTGTCAAGTTTAAGGCAGTCACATAAGATGCATTTTATAATGAGCTCTAACTTTCTGAACATTTGCTAATCAATTATGATGCTTCTGGGAATTTGTATAAGAGCTCTGGCACCCGAGAGGGGTGCTGGATTTAAGTGTCCCTAAAATGACCCCAGCAGAGGGACAAAATCCGGCCTGTAATGTTCAGTCAGTGACAGTGTAAAGGACATTAGGTAGGAAGACCATTAGTGAAGCACCTTCACATCAGACACAGAGAGACACAGCCCTAGAAAATTCTCTAGAATCATGACATGATTATTCCCAGTGAAGCATGAGTATAACAAGAGGAATACAAAAAAAAATGGAACAAAGGCAAATCAGTCCACAAACAGTCTGCAGTGCCCTTTTACCCAGAAGAACAATGGTGAGAAATCCTGGGGGTGAGGAGAACAAATATGTTTAAGAGATCTGAATGTGTACTCAGCTGATGTTCAAGACTTCTTGAAATTTCAATTTTGCATGTCTCAAAGTGGTTTGAGCTGATCTTTCTAGATGAAAAGAGAAAAGAGTTGTGACTGGTGGCAAGGTTTTGAATTCTTCACAGAGTAACCATGCTTTAATACTCCTTCTAGAGGACTTAAAAATTAAAGGAAAGCTTACTTTGAAAAGGACATTTACTTTAAGTTCAAATAAAACATACAAAAATATTTTAAATGTTTATGCTATATATAATGTGGGATTTTTTTTCTCTTTCTCACAGGGAGAAGGGTGATGAAAGCTAAGTATATGAACATTTTATAAAACATAATCTCTAATCAAGATACTTATAGATTGTTTACATTTTGAGGTCTTTGTCCTCATTTTTTGTACATTTGTTTACAGATTATTTAATATTCTGACATAAAGTTTTAGTCTTTAAGTTATACAGGTATTAATTATTATAGGTCAATAGCTGTTCATGTTTGTTGTACATACAGTCAGATCACTTAGGTTCTTTAGTTATATAGAGATTGTATTATGTCTAAATAGGTAATCTTCAACCACTTCAAAGATCTATGGAGATGGCATTTAAATAACTTAGGGTTTTGTTGACATGAGACATGATGGCATCTGACAGTACCAATCTATTCCTGAGAGAATGTTGAGCACCAAAGACACACTCCACTTAGAGCTTGATTTCTTGGCAAAACTGGCCTTTGGACAAGGAACTGACAATGCCTCAACTACTGACAAGTTACATGATATCCAGAAATGGATAAGCAGGACTGTCAAATCTTGCCAAGACAGGGTAAGTTGGTATGGAAAACTTTCTGGCCTCTAAACGTGATCTGTCAGTTATGTTAGGCCTTAGCCAATGTTGATTGCTTTGACATTGCAAAAAGATACTTTGGATGATTGTTCAGGTAGCTAATTGTCTCTGTCATATAGTGCTTACTTTGGAAGCTACTTGATTATACTTCCTGCCTGCTCAAGTAATATTATCTCCCTTCTCAGGCCTTCGATGGGGTTGAAGATTAAATAGTCATAATGACTGTATTCTTATGAACTAGCCAAGCTATTTCCTATATGAGACTTAGACTCCATAGGCTAGAATGTTTATTAAAACATTTAGCATATGTTCCTTGCTTAATATTGTTTATGCTGGTTGTAATTCTAATTATACTTGATACCTGTTCCTAGTGTATATAGTTTTATATTGGGTTTGGAACTCTCTTATTTAAACAAAAGAAGGAGGTGCTGTGGGAACACATTCTGCTCCTTCATCCAATAGCCTTTAAGATACCAGAACACTTGAGTGTTGTCTCTTATACTGTAAAAGCAGCAGTAACCTATGCCTGCTTTTGCTTCTGGCTCCTGCTTCTGGCTGCTATGCTCTGTTCCTGTTCACTCAGAGGACTGTTGTAAGTTTCCCCTTTAAATAAATAACCCTTTTATTATTCATAATTCTGAACTGGTGTGGGATTGTTTTATGACTTATGTAATCAAGGATTTAAAGATGTTCTGTTTCCCTTCTACTGGACTTAAACTCACCCCACACCACTGGAAAGCTGAGAGCAATGAAGGTTAGCATGTCACATCTTAGAGCCCCTAGGCCCTTCTTGTCATACAATCAGAATCAACTTTATTCCATTTAAGATCACAAATGCCCCATAACAAAAGTAGAAAAATTAAGAGTTCTATGATGACTCACAAAACAGGGAGCATCAGGCTGTTAATATAAATAGCTGTAAGAACATAGTATAATAACAGCATAATTTAAAACATAACATGTATAAAGTTGTAGCCAAAGTTGTGAAGGGGCTGATAAATCACCTTATTTATAGAATTTTGGATTAAAAATGAGGCAAAGTGTTTCCTGAGCATCACCTGCTTATTCTGCTCATCTGCATATCCCAGTTAAGCATGTGAATGCTTTTGTCATCTCTGCCAAGTTACTATTATCTGTCTTCAATGACATGAAGTCTACATATATCAACATTATCAGTGAGGTTGTCTGAATCACAATAATTAGGGATCAGTACTCTGGCTTAACTGTTAAGGTAGGAATTCAATCATAAGCCCACTTCCATTACAATAGCAGGCACATGAACAGTGCTGCTCAAATCACGACGCAGGTATGAGCATTTTGAAAATTCTTAGTAATATATTCAGCTCCTCCTCACTGAATAGCATTTGTTACCTAGGAATAATTTAGAGCAATATCCATCACCTTCTGCAGTCATACAAAGGCTGAGAAATTACACAGATTTATTATTGCCATGATAGTACACCTTCTTTAAATGGGAGTGATCAGTGCAAATATCATTTCTCTTCATATTGTTAATGCATGCTAATGTCAGAGAGGTTAAGTAGCTGATTTTCCAACCTGGGAAGAACTGACTGTCTTAAGTTAATTTCTTGGCATAACAACAAAGCTGTCCTGAGAAGAGGATGACTAATGTCTTTTTCTCACTTAAAATGTCCCCTTTCCAAAATAGATCTGACTTTGGAAAAAAATGAATAGGTTGAATATATAAGGCCAGGAGGATAGAGAGGAATAGTAAAACAACATATGGCTAACATAGCAATGAGTTTGTGGTGGTGCGATTTGTTAAAGCAATGGAACACTCAGATTCACATTCCCATAATCTTAGAAACAAACCATAAATTAAGATATGTTTGTGAAAAAAATATCACAAGACATTATAAAGAACAGTCACTGACCATCCAGGTTGTACAAAGCAGGACACAACAGCCGCTAATATTTAAAAGGCACCAACATCCCTACCCTTAAAATGGCCGACAGACAAACATGTATGGGTTAACTAAGGACCTTTAACAATACAGAAACGTCAGGCTTTAGAGCAGCTGGTACTGGAGCAACTAGATGCTCAGCAGATTGAGGAATCGACCAGACCTTGGAATTATCCTGTATTTGTTGTTAAAAAATTGGAAAATGGATAATGGTCACCGCTTAGAGCTATGGATTTAAAAGATTGTTTCTTCACTATACCTTTACAAGAAGAGGACAGAGAAAACTTTTCTTCACAGAACCTACTTGTAATAATAATTGATACATGCTAAGAGATATCAACAGAAGATTCTCTCACAGGGAGTTTTAAACAGTCTCACCCTGTGCCAATATTTTGCAATCCAACCATTAGAAATGATGTGTCAGCAATTTCCAGAGGCTATAGTTTTCTGTTACATGGATGACATTTTGCAATGATTCAAATGTAGATATTTTAGAAAAAATGGTTGAAGAAGTAAAGAAAATTTTGTCTTGTTGGGTATGATAAATTGTTCCTTAAAAATACAAAGAGGAAATTCTATTAATTGCTTAGGATATAAAAAGGTTTTCAAAAAATAAGAACTCAAAATGTGAAATTAAGAGAGACTGATTGTGGCCTATTAATGACTTCCAAAGATTGCTAGGAGACATTTCCCATCTACAATGCACTATTGTGGTAGGTCCTGATAACCTGATTAATTTGAACAAAACCATAGATGGTGACAACGATTTAAATAGTCTCAGGGAATTATCAGCCGAAGCTGACAGAGAATTGGCTTTGATTAAAGAGAAATTGCAGAAGGCACATATGTATCATGTGTATCTGAATCTTAACTGCATTCTAGTCATATTATACTCCAAGCATTCCCCTGAAGGAATTTTAATGCAGAGGGAAGACATTATCTTACAATGTATCTTTTTTACCAAATGAACCAGCAAAAAAATTAAAAACTATGTGGAAAATGTCTCTGAGTTCATTCTAAAAGAAAAATTGAAACTTTGTCTATTAGAAGGAATAGATCCAACAGACATTATAATACCTTTTAAAATGATGAAATTGACAAATTATGGGAGGAAAGTCAACACTGGAAAGGAGCTGCCACTAAATATGGGGACAATATTAACAAAGCAAGAGAATTCAACTTATAAAGATAAGTAACTGGATTCTTCCCTGCATTGTATGGGACACAACAATAACTGGAGCTCCTACATCCTATACTGATACAAATAAATCAGAAAAGGCAGGTTACAGATGAGAAATTTTAAGTACAGTGGATCAAAGCTCTCATGACTGTCTAAAGTCAGAATTATATACTATTCTCATGGTACTATGGGATATTAAAGAACTTCTCAACATAGTTACCAATTTGTAATATGTAGAAAGGTTTATTTTGCATTTTGAAACTGCTGAATTTATACCAGAAGATACAGAATTGACTTTGTAATTTACTCAGGACAAGATACAATCAAGAATAGAAATCATCCGATATACAAAATACAAATCTGATCCAATCCCCTATGGATCTTCCAGGTCTTCTAGCATAAGATAATGTGGAAATTGATCAATTAGTGATTGGGAATGTGCTGAAGGCCTCGGAATTTCATGAAAACCATCATGTCAATAGCAAAGGTTTGAAAAGACTTTTCTATCATGTGGCAATAAACCAAGGAAATTATAAGGAAATGTCTTACTTGTTATTTATATAACAGACACTACTACCTGCAAAAAGTAACCTAAAGGGCACTCAAAGGAACAAAATCTGGCAAATGGATGTGAACCATTTTGTAGAATTTGGAAAGCTAAAATATGTACATAACACTTATTATTCATGCCACAAACAAATGCTAGTATTCTTGCATTGTGTGTGTGCTGTGTGCAGTGTGTGTATTTTACCCTAATATAATTTTAAAATTTTACCCGATATGTGTAGTTCACAAGAAAATTATATATGTTTTGAAATTAGAAAATAATTTTATATATAGCACATCTAAAATTATCAACTAAATCTTAAATTAAATTACACATATATGCATATATATATCTGAAATAGTTTTGTTAAATCTCATATGTGTGTGTATTCAAGGGAATATAATTTATGTCATCATATCTGATAAAGGGTACTCATTTAAAATAGTCATAAAGTCTAGTTCAAATTAAAGGATCCAAAATAACCAAAAACAAACAATTCTTAGTTAAAAGGAGACCAATATAAATGTATAAAAAATACTGCACATTAAAAAGTACACTGTACTTTGGAATTCTATAACTGAGAAAAACATACAAGATCATTGTTTTGTGGAGTAACTGAAAAATAAATTTCTCCATGTACAGATTTCCTTGTCAGATGCCAGTTAGTGAGTATATTGTGTGGTTATGCTCCATATTTCAGCACAAAATAAAAAGGTATTTGAAACCTAAGTAGGACTAACCAACATTTTCCTACTTGGTTTTATATCTAAACACACTCATGTTGGAGAATTCTGAAAATGAATCTTGGAACATTGCAATAATTTTATGGAAATTTCTACACATTATTCTATGCTCACTACTACAGCACTCCTGTGGTTTCTTTTAAATACAGACAATAAAACATGACCTTCTAGCTGGTGATTCCAAACAGTTGTATGGCTTCTGTGAGTGACACCAAGAGATGGCCTTTTCTATTTTGTTCTGCATATTCACAAAAATTGTAAGAAGAATAAAAATAAAGCTAAAATTTTGATTCACAATATCTCCTTTGTATATTAACAAAGGAAAGGACACTACAGCACGCTGGATTTAAAGCATGTGATAATCACAAACTAGAAATCGAGTGTGTGCATGTGTTAGTTTTCTGGGGTTTTCACTATGACAACTTACAGGAACTTTTGTACATTAGCTTCATGGTGGACTGAAAGAACATGGCTGGGTCTCTCTGGAGATTTTAAGGTTTAATCTACCCCATGTTTCCCTCCTGCCTTGGTGATGCCCCAAACTCATATACCTTCAGTATAGAGTTACATTGGCATCTAACTCTAGTTTTGCACAACTCAACCCCTGTGTCCGATGCCTTCTTCTCTGTGTCTTTTAAGAATGCTCATCATTAAATTAAGGTTCTCTCTGATTCCAGGATTATGCCATCTTTAGCTTTATTATCTCAGCAAAGACCTTATTTCTAATAAGATTATATGTATAAATAAGGTTTGGAATTTGGAAGACCATCTTTCTTTAGAAGTAATTTTTCAATTAATACATGGCTGTATGTGTGCATGCTTTTAATTCTTATGTTATTACTAGGAATCAAGGAGCCATTAAAGTTCTTTTGTACTTTTCACACATTCCAAGATATGCTTAAAACAATTTTCAATATCTAATTTGGTCATAATTTTGATATCGCACAAATGCTACACTGTATTAAGAGGATAATGTGAATTACTTTCATTTATTTCTTTTGATGTACATTGAATATTATATCTTCAATCAGTTCCAGGCTTTACTCACAAGGTGAAAAGTTACAAAAGAGTGGTATTACTGAAGAACTATCCTAGTGGATTATAGAAATGCTTGTATTGTTTTGTAAAATATGTATGAAACCTTGATTATGGTAGACAGTTATTGCAATTATCCTAATCAATGCACTTATCTGTACCTATAAGTATAATCTACTTACGTGAGACAGAATGCTTAGGAAACTATACAAATTTGCATTGGTTATCCAGGTTTGACTTGGTAATGACTTCTATTATAAGGTCAATGAGGATACTTGCTTTATTGTTTGTACAGATCTATATTCATTTTGCATTTGCTCTGTTATAAACAGGTTGCTTAAATAAGTCTATTCTGTAATTAATCAATAGGCAAATTTTTTGATAAATGACATGAGAATTGAATAGTATTGTACCTGCCATCGGTATAATATTAGGCAAACAATACTAGCACAATAAGAAAATTACTATTGGCAGAAATGTTGGAAAAAAGCAATTACAGTGTAAGGGAAAGATTAAATTAAATAGCCACGTTCAAAAAGCATACTTCTGTAAAAATTAAAATACCTTGAAGAAATTGTATTTAGTATTTGCCTTGATACATGGTTAGTAATATATTTTTTAAAGTGAAATGACAAGAAAAAGCCCCGAGTGTTAGAAGAAAACATATGCATAATTATTTCTACATTCAAGATAGAATATAAAACTAGTAATTAACACATCCAGAATAAATTTAACAGTGGCTATAAAAATGAATACAAATATGAACTTAATGTAGTTAGCAATAATTAATAAATTAATAATTAATAAATTTATTAAATTCCCCATCTTGGAGCCAAAGTGGCATTTCATCGTGATGCCAGACACGGAAAGGGAGACTTACAAATCTCTCTTTCCAGTTTTATGAACTTTCATTACATGAAGACCTATGTGTCTACAAATGCTCTGTCTGAGGGCAATTATTGCTACTGGCAAAGATTCCCAGCCCAACTAAAAGAGTTCACTGCAGCCTTCTTGCTACATTCTCTATATTATTTCTCTTCTACCTACATAGCTTCTGCAAAGTCCTTGTGTGGTAATGTACTCTGATCTTAGAGCACGGTCCCCTAAAGCCTTGATGAAGGTGCATAATCAGCTTCCTAAGACTTCTGCACACTCAGCAAATAAAACCAAAACAAGCAGATTAAATGGGGAGAAAAAAAATATCTCACAAAACTTTTAAAGGATGTTCTCAGGCCAGCTGATTCTGCTCAATCAGCTAAACTTTTAGAGATATCCAAGAATCCAATCTTGAGAAAGGATTCTTGCTGAGAAACTTAAAAAAAAAAAAAAAAAAACTCCGTGGTTTACAGTTAACTTTTTCTCCATAGGTTCACTAACAAGAATCTTTTCTGTGGATATGAAGTCACCTTCACCAACACTTGCCCTTGTTCTTCATTCCAAATCTTCCCTTGAAAAATCAGACATTATTTGTGTGGCATGTGATTAACATGTTGATCAGACCTTTGGTATGGTAAGGTTGGAACCATGGTACCCTCTTCACCTTTGATCTCTAGTTCCTCTTAAGCATGATGGTTAGGACATGGCAGATAATCAGTTTTATATCTGAATCAATAACTACAATAATTTTAATTAACCCGGGTTAAATGGGTATACCCATAATATGGAAAATAAGCAAAAAATATATTTTTAGAAACACAAATGAAAACCTAAGAATAAACTATTAACCATATTCCCATTACACAAATGTAGACCTGGGAACCTGGTCCTATGATACTGGTTCTCAACTTTCCTAATACAGTTACCTCTTAGATACAGTTCCTAATGTTGTGGTACCCCTCCATCTGTAAAATTATTTTTTTTGCTACTTAATAACTGTAATTTTGGTACTATTATGAACCTTACTGTAAATATCTCTGTTTTCTGATGGTCTTAAGTGACCCCTGTGAAAGGCTCGATGTGCCCGCAAAGGGGTCATGACCAACAGGTTGAGAACCTCTGCTTTAAAATTTCACAGTTGTCACCAAGAAGGATGAAGTATGATAATGATTGTGCTTCTTCGCCTTTAGAACAATGGAAGGACTGATAGTGAGGTATCAATAAAGAGCAGAATTCTGACGACTGTGACTGCCAAAGGATTCCAAACACATCCTTCCTTATGGCAACCATGTCCGAATTCTAAGACATCCTATCTCCAGTTTGCAGGCACCCCTTCCACAGCGTAACTAGCCACTGCTATGGAGGTAGCAAATCCTATGCATGAAGGGTGAAGAACAAGGGAAGGGAAATCAGTCTTTAATTTTCATTAATAATACAGTCAAATGGAAAAATACATGTATACCAAAGGTTTCCTCTGGAAATGTGAATGAAAAGTGTTTTTAAGTTTGTGTCCCAAACAGGTCAGTGTGTTCTTCAACATATTTCCCATATTTCCTTGATTTGAATCAAGACATTTGCAAATAACCATGTTTCAAGTGTAATTTTCATTATCAGGGTAAGTCAGGAGGCATGCACACAGCTCTCCATGAGATGTGACCCATGGTATATAAGCACATGTCTCTCTATGAGATATGTCCCATAGTATATAAACACACAGCTTCACATGAGTTTTGTTCCATAGTATACAAGCTCACAGCTCTCTATGAGATAGATAAAAACAAAATTAAGAATCATATGGGGTTCTCGTGGATATCAGTATGAGTAGCTATGGAGGATCAATTTTTAGACTATATGCTACTATATAAATAGATATGATTATCTAGATACATAACGGTATGTTAAAAAAGTAGGTAAGGCTTTAGATTCTTAGTGAAATGAAATAATAACATGAAAAGTACATGGACACATGCAAAAAAAAATAAAGCTAATTTAGAGAGCCCATTGAACATTGTTTTGATAACCATGTTTAAACCACAGTCAAACCTAGCTACTCAGTGTTGTGGTAGACCAATTACTGCTCGTGATCAGCTCTTTGTTATCTGTGCTTTCTGTGCAGACAATTTTCCCTTTCTCATGCTTTGAGTCTCCACTATACAATAATTCAGCAGTCTTCAAAGTGATATACTCATACCTAAGGAATAAGGGAACCTGTGAATTATGTCACATGAACCGAGATCTAAAATACTATATTTTCCTTTCATAAAAGTGTTTCTATGTCTTCCACCATCTAAAGAAAAAATAATTCTTGCCTATATTTTATCTTCCAAAGGTGCATGGCACTGCAATGGCTAAGAGAATCTTAAATATTTGTGAAATATGAATATTATTTTAGGATCTTAAATTACTTGTAGTCATAACATATAAAGGAATGCCCACATTATCAGATGACTAAAATTTGATAATTGATTATTATGATATTTGGCCTAACACTTGAGAATATAATAAAAATTCCTTTACAGTGCTTCAAGGAAACACTATTTTCATATTTTTATTATTTAAAATGTTTTGTGTATACAAATATATTATATATATATATATATATATATACACACACACATATACATTCAGGAAAGCATCATAGGGTAACTCATAGAGAGATCTCTGAGTAGTATTATATTAGAAAAAAGCCTGAAGTAGACAAAAGAATTATCGAAACCTTGACTAGTAAGAGGCCAGCACATATCCAGTCTATCAGTCAAGCTGTTGGTCAGAGGTATCCAGAAGACTCCCCAAACAACTCAGACACTGGCCATTGTTCTGTCAATACTTGACAGCAAGACACTATTGCTGAAGACACCCCAAACTTTGGTCATCGTACGTGGGGAGAGCAAGGGTGACCAGGAAGATTTCTCCACACTGGCCAGCTTTAATAGTATCTGGAGGAGTTGTACAGGCTACTGTGGGGAAATGCCTTATCCATATATGAAAACTACAGTAGTTACTGGACTGGGATGTTCCCATGAGTGACATAGTGACATAACTATTAAGGAGCAACCAGCACATCAAGCCAACTCTAGAGGAGGATACACTTATGTGGTACTATTAATCTGTACAAGAACACATGAATTGAGAACTCTTAAGTCCCAGCACATTGTTTTGCTAAATAAATATAGTATAAAACTAGTCTCTAAATTTGTATCTCCGTGCCCATAGATTAATGCTTATCTCAAATCTCATAGAGAAGTTTATTTGGACAGTGGACAGTGGTTAACACAGAAACTCAGAACTAAGTGAAAGTGCAGAGATGACTCAGTCACAAATATGGCATCTATTGCACACACACAGACACACACACACACATACACACACTAAATGGGGGACAAAGAGAGAGACTGATTGGTTTATTAATTGATTGATTGATTGATTGATCGATCACTCAGGGATAATCTTGAAAGATGCAGAAATATTTTTAAGATCCAGATATCTGAGAGAGAATGAAAGAGTGTCACATGGACATGACATGAATATTGTTGTCACGAACTCACAGCATCTGTGGTTGCCTAAACAAGGGTGTCAACATTCTAGCAAGGAATGGGAAAAAGTACTTGACTCCCCATCACTAACTGATGGTCTATTGACTGTTGGTGATTTCCGAAGGAAAGAGAGTCAGTTTTATTTAGGGTTATGACCCTTACTAGATCTACTACCACAAAAAATGTGACCTCGCACCCGTTAGTGTATGAGAAGTACAATCTGGATCTAGAGTGCTGATTAGAAAGGAAATAAAGAGGACATGACGTGGGGGGGGGATGTAAAGGGGTGGGATGGATCTGGGAAGAATGAGAGTCTTAGTATGATCAAAATACATTTCGTAAACTATCCAAAGAATAACCATATTATGCCAAAATAAAGCAATCATATTGTTAAATGTTTAATACTAAGCACAACCACAACATGCTTTTTAGATTCTACTGGTTGCAGTTGGAAAGCCTGGATCATATTTTAAATGCCTGTTAACAGTATACTGTGAGTTTAATTCTTGAAATTATTTAAATGTTTGCTTGATAGAAATTGTGAGACATCATCTTAAACATATTTTAGAGGACATATGGGCACAGAGCTGGTGCTATGGAATTATTTTAATGAAAGTGCCTGAATATTTCTTTTATTCAAAAATGCAACCATTAAATCCTATCACCCTTCCTCCCTCAATAATGTTCAAAACCCTCCACCTCTTTTCATGTTCTACTACTGGCTTTCAGCACTTTTAAAAATTTATTTTGATATAATCCATGCTTTGCACTGATTATATCTCTACACATCAATGTTTTTGACTATCACTCATTGACGGCACTTGCTTGAGTTTCTTCTTTTTGTTTTCTGTAACTGTTTTTGAACTTTGGTCCCCACCTGTAGTGGTCTGAATAAGAAAGGCTCATGATTTGAATACTTGGTTCCCACTTGGTAGAAGTGTTTGGGAAGTATTAAGAGACATGGACTCTTTGGAGGAGGCATGTCACTGGGGGTGGGCTTTGTGCTTTCAAAGGCCCATGTCATTCCCATTTAGCTATCTCTACCTCGTGCTTGTGGATCAAGAAGTAAGTTCTCAGCAACTGCCCCAATGCCTGCCTTCCTACTGCCTTGTTCATGCACTGTGATGTTCATGCACTCCAACCCTCTAGAACAGTGAGCCTCGAATTGAACACTTTCTTTTGCAAGTTTCCTTAGTCATAGAGTTTGCTTTCAACAACTGAAAAGTAAGACACCATTCTATTAGGTTTCATGGTTTATAACATAGGACGACATGCTAAGTGAGAGAGTGTTTAGCTTAGCATCAAACCAGTGCAAAGTGCTACATTCCAAGTCTTTAACACAGTACCCACCAAATAGAAGCTGCTTGATCTATATTTACTGATGTGCCAACATCTGCCCTTGCACTAAATGATCAAAAGAGTACCACAACCAGACTAGTGTAAGAAAAGTGTTTGGTTAATATTCACAGACACCAGGCATGAGAATTTGAGGTGAGCACTGGAGGCTTTGGGTAAGCACATAGAAGCATAGTTGAGACCCTGAGAAGTTCTCTAAAACTCAGAGTTGTTTAGTATAAAACCAGGATGAAAACGTAATTCCTTAACTCAATTCACTGGTGGTCTGGGCAGCCCTGTGCTGTTCATACTGTATAAAATTCCATTCACCTGGTCTCAGCAGTTCATTCCTAAACTATGGAAAAAAAAAAAAAAACTCGGTAATGTTCCACTATATTTTTTTTTTTAAGGTTGAATATTTATTCAGGGGGTTATGGAGGAGGAAGGGTGAAGGAGGGACAGAGAGAGAGAGGAGGAGGCAGAGAAAAAGACAGAGAAGGGGGAAGCGGAGAAGTGGGGAGAGAGGCAGAAGCGAAGCTGCCTCTCCAAGAGGAAGATGGAAAAAGAGCTGGACGGTAATGTTCTTAAGTTAACACTGAAAGGCAGTTCTGGCTGCATAATACTTCAAGTCTATGAATGCAAAGTTTGGAATAATATATGATAAATAGAATAGAAAAAATTTTTGAAAGAAGAGGACCAGAATACCTAAGACTTGTGAACTGTAACTTAGAGTCTATGTTTTAGAGGAAGATAATATAATCTTTTAAAACAGATTCATTGAGACCTTGGTGCAGAAAGCCTTTTGTCCTTCCATATTATAGTCTCATAAAAAGCAAGCATCGATGAAAAAGGATGAAATACAAGGATAAATGGCATAAATTCCCATGTCTACTGTATGAGATGAAGTAAGGTATAAACTACTGAAGGTCCATGTGCCATAAATGGAAACAGATAATCAAAAGCAATAAAGGAAAATAATATTTGATTGGAGTCCTAGGTGGACAGTATTTTTTAAGGAAGGGGAGAATAAATCTCCTCTTGTTCCTAATTTGGAATAGCGTTAATAGTAGTGTCCTTTTCTCAATCACCTTTTGCAAACCCAAAACGTAGAGGATGTAAATTTAATGTTGAAGGCATTTAATACATGTTAACGTCACCATTTAAAATTCACATTAACCATCACTTAGAAACATATTGGAATCAAGGCTGTGCTTTGTATTGGTTTATTTTTCCATCTGAAGTTTGGGTATCTGAAGGCAGATAGACATTCTTTTATTTATCTTTCCTAACTGAAATGGTTAATCAGATAAATGATCACCACTTTTCTGACAAGAAAGCTAAGGAAGTTTGTCAAGATTTTTTAGATGAATGGTCTCAGTTTGCTCATGAATCTCCTTTACTTTAGAGAGTTATCTCTTTTACATCAGCAGTTCCCAAAGTGTATCTCCCAGAGCACTGGGATCATGATATAAATTCAAATTGTTAGACCGCAACTCTACCAACTTAACCCCAAAATTTAGATGTGGTGCCCAGTAAAGTGAAGTCCCTGGGAGTTGCCAATGCTTGTTGAAACTTCAGAGCCACTGTCTTATGCCCATAGAGTACCACTTCTTCGGTTATTTATAACGTCTATTGAGAGCTCTTAATATACATTACACAGCTTTAATTTTCAATATTTAAAGCCATTCCTGAAAAATTATATATGTCAATTTGATCTGCAATGAAACAGATTTATGTGGGGTGGTTAAGCATCAGGCTGGAAGGAACAGGTGGCCCTATCCAAACACTGATTATCTTGGCAACTTACAGGACCTCTGCAAGACCTGCATTTTCATTGGGCAAAATTAAAAGCAAAAATAGTAAGGTAATACACAAAACTAGCAGTCTCTGAAACTTAACAAATATTAAAAGTAAGGTAAGTATAGATTTATAACTGACATTAATAACATATTAGTGACATTTGAATAATTACATGAGCAGGGAAGTTTGTGACTTAAACTTATAAAACTATAGAGCGGGTCTTCTATTTGACTTTTTGGTCCCAAAAGGAATTTTAAAATAATTAAAGTTCAATTGACCTTCACTAGGTAGAGGGTTCTGTTTTGTATGTGTGTGAGAGTATGTTTGTACATGTATGTATGTATAGATGCACATGTGTGAATGTGTGTGTGTTTGGATGAAAATCACAGGATAATATGAGGTGTTGTTTTGTCAGGAATTTGCCACCTCATTTTTTTTAAAAGACTGGGTTTCTTTTACTAAGCCTGGAGCTCGCAAAGTAGGCTAGAGTGGTTGACTAGCAAGTGCTAGTCAGTCACCTGCCTCTGCCTCTCCAGATTATAGGAGAGGGATTATAGGAGCATGTCATTACATACAAAGGTTCTACAAATGGAATTCATGTGTCTGAAAAGTCTTCTATCAACTGAGCTACCTCCCGACATTTTAATAGTTTTTTTTTTGTTTGTTTGTTTCGTTTTGCTTTTAAGCAGGGTGAAAATGTCAGTCTTGGTTTATATGTTGGAAAAGGATACTATTAAGTAATATGTTAAATTAATCTGTGATGTCTCAGAATTCTCTACTGGAAAGGAGACATCACAGAGAATTTGTTTTACAGACAGGTTTTACTAGTTTGGCTTACATTATATAGGCCATGTAGTCAGGCCCATAATATCAATGTTAACAGTCATTACAGTCATTATGGGCTTAAGGTTTCTGTTGTGTCTTCTAATGCTATTTGACAAATACAATACTGTGGGAACACATTTAATTTCAGTTTAAATTTATTACTTAGAAAAAAATTATGATCTCTATTGACCAACTGTATATACTTCACTGTGTGCCACTATAGAGACAATCAAGTGAAATAGAAATTAATCTTTAGTAGCAGGGTATGGTCTATACTTGACTCAGTGAAACTTCTATTTCTTGTCTATCAGCAAATAAGAGAAACTACTTTCTGCACCAGGTTATGCTTTTTATATATCAATATTAAACTGGTCTTTTCTATTTTTTTTTTCTCTATTTTATTTTTAGGAGTGAGATTTCCTGGTCTCACAAGCCCTCTCCTAGTTCATATTTTCCAGATCTTTTTATCATTTGCATTGTTCTCTACTGAAGGCTGGGCAATTTGTCTCCGTTCTGAACTGTGGCACTCAGCTGAACTTAGCCTGCAAATTGCCACCTAACAAGATCTGACTGTAGCTCCATCCATTCTTATGCATGACATCACCACTCCAATTCAACACATTGTAGCATTTGAATATTTTAAAAGGGATCAGGATGTGGACTCATTCCGTTTATCACCCACTGTAACTCCTGCATTTTTCTCTCTGCTGCCATCATCTCTAGCTCCTGACTACAGTTTTTGTTTCCATTATCCCTCCTCGTGCACTGACGTTCGCATCTGTTCCATTTTCCTGATTCTCATGTATCTGATTTGCCCATCTGCCCAATGTGTCAAGAAGCTGAACAGCGCTGCAGCAGTTCCTAAGATCTGTGAACCCCACTACTTCTCGACTCATTGTTCTTCCTGTTTTCGGCATAAATATGCATCTTCCAACATGTTTCACGTATTATTTATGTGGCTTCCAGTGCTTTGAGCTTGGATAATTTCTTGTAAATCATTCTTTTTAAGGTTTCAGTGAGAAAATCAAACAGAGGGAGGGGTGGGGATAGAACAGAGGAAGTTGACTAAGCAAAGCAAGCTTGCTAGTTCCTTTATTGTTAATTTAAGAAAGTTAAATTTAGCACCAACTATCAACTATCCTTTGTAGTGTTGTTCTACTATTACACTCTCGTATGAAAAACTGAGATGAAACCTCTGATTTTCACCTAGCTCAGTGGGCATCATGAATCCTTGCTTCAGTACACTACTGGTGTGCATACCAAGGAGTTGGTTAAGCAAATCTAAGCAAACAGAGTAGGTTCTACTTAGCAAAACTGCATGTCCCAATACAGCCTTAAGCAAAGCAGAGTCCAATAAAGCAAGGAAGAAAGCAACGAAAGAATCATAAAATGTTTGGCTTGAATTTAATCACTTTATGCCCTTGAATAAAGGCAGAACTATCAAAACCAAAATGAGCTGGCAAATTGTGCATAAACTTTCATTTATAAAGAAATTATGGGAGTAATAGATTACAAAATCTTGTGAGTAAAAAACACTATATTTATTAAACTAGTTAGCATCCTCCATGTGGGTGCTACTTAGAATCCCATCCTCCTACTGCTCCCCTAGTCCAGACCAGTCTAACATAGTCTTACTCATTCCCAGGGCTGGGTTGGGGTAGGGGGCGAGAACTTTTTCCAAACAGGAATCTCTTTCTTTGCCATGGACTCCCTGATTCTTCTGGTCACATTTTTTTTCTCAAAAATATAAATAAATAAATAAACTATAATCTCATTAAACACAACGGTCATACTATATTGTTATTAGAACTAGGCATTATTAATTTTGGGATCACCTCTTCTATTTGCTTTCCAGCTACAAGCTGATACAAAAACTTCCTTAATAAGAGTTTGTGAAGAAAATGAATTATTTTAAAATTAGGGCCTTTTAATAATTATGCTTTTTAAACGTAGATGCTAAGTCTGTATGGTCTTTGGAAAATTATGAGCCAAATATTAATAAAATGGTAAGAAAATATGTTTGCATGAATAAGTTCTTTGAATGACTAAGAACAATTAGCAGCTCTAAGAAAGGGCATGAGTTTATAGTCAAAAAATAAATGTATCAAAAGGAAACAACGGAAAATTAAAGGATAAGGGATGAGAGATTATTCTTTGTAAATATTACTACCCTTCATCTTTTTCCTCTCTCTCATATATGAGACACATGTCCTCACTTTACATTTTATATTATGGGTAGGCATTTTTCTGTTCTAATTGCAAGTGGTAGAATTGAGAGAGCTGGTGACAGTAGGGAAGAGGACTTACAGTGTGTCCAGTTCTATAATATAGTTTTCATTTTCAGAGCACTTAGCACATAGAGAATTTTGCCCTAACATCAGTAAAATGCAAAAAAAAAAAAGACGACACATTAGTCCTAGAAAACACAGATGACATTTAACCATTTACTTAACTACATGATGGATCAGTTGACAGCTGACAGTGATAAAATACTTCCCTCCTTAACTCAGAACAGGACAGCAAGAATTAATTTAAAGGGCAAACAGGAAACTGTTGTAGAAAGTGAGAAATATTAAAAAATTACTAAATATTACAGTGAAAAATTTTTGTCAGAGACCTTTCCTTCAGATAGATTTGCTATTCTTTGATGTGGACTCAGCAAGATATTAAATTTAAATGTGAAATGGTTACTGGGATGATTATCATTTTTTCCCCAAAGCAAGTAATAGTGCCCATAGTTTTATATGTTTATCTGTGAGGTCAGCACCTATATCAGAGACAAGCCTCTAGTGACACACAAAACATCATTCTGTAAATGATGTAATTACATTCTGTAAATGTAAAACATCATATGTAAATTGCCTTGTAGCTCCTTTTCCCTTCCCATTAGATTGTGGATAATCATGGAAGCGAGAAAGCAGAGAAAATTGAAACCAGTCAAAGTATATATACGTGTGTGTGTGTGTGTGTGTGTGTGTGTGTGTGTGTGTGAATAATGGAATAATAAAGACTTCTATAAATATAAAGAAGTGTCTTTACAACTGTAAGATGTGTGTGTAATCTATAAAAAATATATAAATATATCTGTCACTCTCATTAAAATATGGCATTTAGTAGAATGCTGTTTTTAAATGATTAAATAATTTTAGTTATCCATTTTTATATTAAAATTATGCATCATAATATTCTAAGATAAGATACAAGTGCAAGGTCACTGTCAAGAGGCACACAAAGAGCAAAGGACTTGCTTATAACCTTTTTGTTTTCAGTTTTTAATTTGAAAATTGGTTCTGTGACTTTGTTGATAACATATGCTAGTTACTTTGAATAAATGTTTCAACCTTTATGAAAACCTTGAAGAGTTTAAATTTTATTTAATTGTTTTTCTTATAAGTAAGTTACTAGACTTATTTCAAGGTGACACCTCACATATATGAGGAATGAGGACCTAGACAAGGTAAGTTAGCCTTTCCTGGGATGAGTGAAGTTTAGCTTACCGGCTGCCACCTTGCACACAGGGAAGCTGAGACAAAGATCCTAAGGGTACATTTCTCTTGTCTTTCTTTTCTCAAGATGATGAGAGGAGTGTGCCCACCTAGATCTGAGATCTCATTGAATGCTGCCACAAGTACAGGATGTGAATTAGATGCCACCAGAAGTACAGGATGCACTCTGACTCACCTGTTCCTATTGCTGGAAATCCAGTCGGAAATCAGTGTGGATGCCTGCTGGTGACAGTGTTTGTTCCCGAAGCTGCATGCCAGCATGATCACTTCTCTCCGTAGTTCCCTACACATTTTCAGAAGGGGGAAATATTAAAAGAAATGTCAATCTGAAGAAAGTCAGAGAAATTCATTTCGGGGTAGATGGACAGGTGATTAAATGGTTGCAGACAGACAGATGACAGAAACAAGAGAGAGACAGATAAACAGAGTTCTATCTTAGATATGATGGGTAATCTCCACTGTCAACCTGACTGCATTTAGAATTACCATGGGGATATATCTGTGAATATATCTGATGCATCAGAGATACTTTGCTGAAGAAGCAAGACCCCTGTGACTATACATGGCACCATCCCATTAGGTGGGTTCTAGTCCTTGTTCAGGGAAAAGGAAGATGCCCATAGAATTTATCTATCTCTCTTTGCTTCTGGATTGTGGACACAATAAGCTCAGCCACCTTTCTCTTCATCTGTCATACATTGTGTCACATGGAATGTATCCTAGTAAACCTAGGATTAAAATAAACTCTAGTTTTGAAGAGAACTGATACATGAACTCACAGGGGCTGTTACAATGTTTATAAGACCTGCACAGGTTCAACACCTAGGCAATCAGAGCACTGAGAAGGAAAAGTGAACACCAAATTTTACCCCAACCGTAGAGCTTTTATTATTGCTACCTCAAGGGAAGGAAAAATCAATTATCTACAGTCCAGTGTCACTGTGTACATACTCCAGGATAGCCCCCATGCCCAGATATAGTGGACATCACCAAACTGATTCCATAGTTTTTTTTGTTTGTTTGTTTTATGGCTTTTTGTTGTTGTTATTTTATTTGTGGCTTTTTTCTTTCCTTTTTTCTTTTTTGTCTTATTGGCTTTTGTTTGCCTGTTTTTCATTTGGTTTTACTTCAGCTTTTTATAGACAGAAGAGAAAGAACTTGAAGTTGGGTGGGTAGTGGAGTGGGGGAGAATCAGGGAGAATCAAAATATGTGAAAATAAACTTCATTTTCTTTATCAGGAATTTTGTTAAAGCACTGGGAAACGTAAATAAGATGGTAGATAAGTAAAATATAACACAAAATAGGTTTAGATACAGAAATCCTACATTGCTAAATAACGAAAATAAATTAGACCGAACGGGAGTTATGCAGACTTAAGTCTTTCCTGGAGATAGTCCTTTAGTCAAGGGCATGGGTTCTGATCCCAAGATCACAACACAGCCAGATCTTAAATTAAAACACAGTTATGAACTGCTTTGTTCTCAAGATCAGGCAGCAAAATCTCTGTTGCTCAGCCGCAGTCCTCCAAGGATAGGGAAACGCAGAATGCGGAAAGAGAGAAAGGCAGTCCCATGCTGCTGTGGGCCGAGTGTTACTAGAAGGGCATGTTTGCACACCTCTGGGGAAAGAGAACAAGAGAATAAAACAGTACTCATGCTGGTAGGATGCTTGAACGAGAGATCCATTGAAGTTATTTTTTGGCCATCCAAGCTTGATATACGTTGTTGCAACTTGTTTTAAAACATATTCCTACATGGAGAGAGAAAAGAAGATAATATTAGTTTCATCTTCCCAAATTTGGTGACTTGAAAATTAAATCTGGGTAACCCACAATAGTGTTCTCTTATGAGTTTATTCAGTTTCCTGTTTAAGACATAGAAGACTGTACTCACTCCTTCCAATTGAATAATTTGCAGCGCTAAATATTTCACATGACAAATTTTCAGACAGTAAAGGATATTGGGATGGTTCAGGGTGAGATGCATGCATACATATATGTAACCATATGCAGCTACACATTAATAAGACCTAATGCACTTTTTAAGGTTCTACTTTCATCTGTGTATAGGTGTGTATGCCTGTGTGATCAGATGTGTACAGGCACCTGGATGGGCCAGAAAAGGGTAACTGTTCTGCTGTAGCTGGAATTATAGTTGATTGTGAGCTGCCAAACACAGGAGCCAGTGATTGAACGGGGGTCCTCTGGAAGAGCAGCAAGCATTTTCACCCTCTGAGCCATTCTCTTCAACTGAAATATCTAATATTTGGGCATTTTGCATCAATAGAGTATAGTCAATGAAAAGGTGTTATACTGGCCCAGCCATTAGGCTACTATCATGGAAGAGAAGATGTGCATAACATTTCCTCACTGTGATATAGTATCACAAATTCAAAAATGTATTCAGCTAACGATGCATTTAAATATCAATACTGCTGAAAGATAAGCTTCCCCACTTTAAAGTAATCTTAGATATTTGTCTAAGGAATGAAAGTGCTAAAATTACAACGACAAGGACGTCTCTTAACTTTCACAGTAAGAGGAATCTAACGTGATATACTATTCAAAAGTATAAACATACACAAAAATGTATTTTGCCTTTTTAGGAGTTTTATAGTTCAGCATCTCTTTGTTAGGGAGAAAGGGAAATATAAGACTTTCTCTAGCAGACAAACATTATCCCCTAACTCAAATGACACATTTCCTTGCTTGTCTGTTGCTAAGGGCTTATGCAAAACTAACAACAATGGCTAGGCAAGCCATGATTATTCTCATTTTAAAAACGTAAATTGACAGTCACTTTCAGGAAGCCTTGGGGTAAGGAAAAAGAAGACAACCGTGATGAACATCAGACAACCTAGACGGCTCTAAAAACATCAAACCACCGACAATCCATCCTTGAATGATTTCCATTGTGTATGCTAATTTGCAGAGGCATTATGTCATAAGGCACAGAATGATTTCATAAAAACATAGTGCAGGTTCTGAAAATAGCTAAAGAAAACCGTATCATGCACTCAAGCAACCAAGACAAGAAATTAAGGAATCAAAAGATCATTAGCTGTACTTAATCCTGGTATTATTCAAAATGATCATTGAATCCGATTAGGTGCTGTTGGCAGTACAATTTTGGTTTCCTGGGATTTGATCTTAAGAAATCTGGTCAGGTACCATTTTGGAATGAGTGTCATGCCTCCACGTCTGCCTGGATTATCTGTTGTTTGCTGCCCCGCATCCCCTTGGACCCAATTATATATGGGCTTTGGCCTCGATGTTGCTCTTATCCTTGTTAATTAAGGAAGTGCACTGGATTCACCATGCCCTTCTGGATAAAAATAATGACTAAGATTCTTTACGGAAACTATCTATATTCTGTTAAGTTTTCTGGGATTCCTCTACTCAGGTTAAGTCCTTGGCGAACACAGAGGCTTTTAACTCTCAGGAAGTAAGTTTGAACTTTATGGATTTGCCATGTACGTTCTTCCTTAAATTCTCGAGCACTTAAGCTTAATTGACACTTTTAGGCCAGAATAAAAGGTACCTTGTGTTAAATTTCTTTTTTTTTCCCAAATAACTGCCATCAGTATTGCATAGGAAATCAGGACAAAAATAACAGCCTAAACTTACAGAAGGAAATGAAATAATTCAGACTCGGTTGCAAAGAGTGCTTAATGAAAAAAAGTTTATCTTCCGAAAACTAGAAAGAAGAAATTATATAATTTTTACGTTGAAGACATTGTAGTTCTCCATGCGGTCCAGTAATTTATCCAGAGGATAAAGAGCTCGGCTGGCAGCGTGCCAAGGAAGAAAATCCTTTTCCTCAGACAGGTATCTGATGATCTCCAGGGGGATATTCTGAGGCAAATAGCCTGCCCTGCACAGTCCAAAGAAACGTAATGTTAATTAGATGCAGAAGAGCCGCACAATGATGCAAAAATGAAGATTTTATTTATGCAAATAAAAGACAGAAAGCGAGATTCATCACAGTCTCAAGAAAGGACACGCGGTGATAGGAAAATAAAATTATCCACTTTTAAAAACAGCGCTCGTAAGGATGCCAGAGCCACCTAACATATACAGAGGCAGAGAGTTAAAATGTTACAAGAATACGAACACATCAGAAAGTGTTTTTGTAAAGGAGAGAATCATGGAGTTTGAACTGAGCCAATAGGTATTTGTTTGACAGAAACTCCAGGAATAACAAGTAATTTAAAGTAATTGAACACTGTCTTGTGGTTTTTGTAGTTCTGTGTAATGACTTTTAGCTCGCATGGTTATCTAAAGGATGACTAAATAAGCATCAATTCATGTTTTAAATGTGTGTGCTGTATAACAATATAAACATTTTTGATTGGATGCATTGTGTATGTGTGCGTCTTATTGGGGGTTTCTATTGCTGCAGTGAACTACCATGACCAAAAAGCAAGGTGGGGAAGAAAGGGTTTATTTGGCTTACACATCAACATTGCTGTTCATCACTGAAGGAAGCCAGGACAGGAACTCAAACAGGGCAGGAACCCGGAGGCAGGAGCTGATGCATGTTTTGGAGGGGTGTTGCTTACTGGCTTGCTTCCCATGGTTTGCTCATCCCACTTTTTATAGAACCCAGAACTACCAGCTCAGGAATGGCACCACCCACCCCCACCATGGACTGGGTGCTCCTCCATTGATCACTAAATTAAAAAAAAAAATGCCTTACAACTGGATCTCATGGAGGATTTCCTCAGCTGAGGCTCCTTCCTCTGACGACCCTAGCTTGTGTCAAGTTGACACAAAAAAGCAGGGAGTACACTGTGTTTGTACATATTGGAGTGTGGCGTGTTACTACAAGTATCTGCATGCCACAATGTATATGTGGGGGCCAGGGGACATCTTCGAGCCTCCGTCCTCATCTTCTTTGTTTGCAACCAGGTCTGTCTTGTTCATCTCTGCAAATGCCAGGCCAGGTGGCCCACGAGTTTACAGCAAGCATGTCTCTGCCTCCTTTCCTCTCAGAGGTGCATTATGGGATAATAAACACGTGCTGCAAAATCAAGCTTTCTAGTTGAAAAGGGAGAGGCTGGGGATCTGAACTCAGGTCTGTCAGTTTTATTCCAAACTCTTTACTTAATGTGCCATCTTACCAGTCCAAATATAAAAATTATTGAGTACATGCTGAAATGAAACATTAAGAAGTTGTCTGAGCACATTTTATCTGTAATGAAAGGGTGTTCAATGGAAAAGGAGAACCAAAAAGATTTGTGTATGTTGACTCTCCCATAGATCACATACAAATGAGAAACTGAAGCAGTGTCTATTATAGTACATTAGAAGATGATCTTGGCCTAGATGTCTCAACTATATTAGCAGCGCCATTCATTTGACTAGACTTTTTTTAAAAAAAATACTTAATTATATTATGGTCTAAATACTGACGTCTTTTCAAGTTCTTATGTTAGGAACTAATATTTAATGTGTGGTCTCAAAGGTGGGGGTGTTTAAGTAAATTATGAGAGTGTAACTCTCGTGGATTACATGGATACAACACTGTATACATACAGACTTTTAATATTAAAATGTAATAAAATAAATGTAAGAAAAATCGCGTCCTATTCATTCTCTTATTTAAATTTCACACTGTTCTTAAAATTTTTTAATTATGCTACTTTGTGCGTTTGTGTCTGTGTGTGGGTGTGTATTTTGTCTCCATGTATGTCTGTGTACCACATATGAGCTTTGTACTAACAGAGGCAAGAATAGGGAATCGAATCCCCTGGAATTGGAGTTTCAGATGTGTAAGCTGCCATTTGGATGCTGCAGGTTAAACATGGATCCTGTGGAAGAGCAAGCAGTGCTTTTTACCCCTGAGCCATCTTTGTAGCCCCCTCATTGTTCTGGTTTCTTATTTTTTGTTTTGGTATTTGATTGCTTTCTGTTTGTTTGTTATTTTTGTTGTTGTTGTTATAAAAAAGTCTTTTTTGTGCATAATAGAAAATGGTCATGGTGGAAACAAATTTATCATTTTTATTTATACATTTTTACATAATATTTAGTCCTGTATGAGATTTACCAAAATTAGGCTATAGGTAAATATAGGTGAATATTGTCATACTGCTGTGTTTATATTGTTGCTAACAAAAACTAATCCTGAATATTGCACTTCAATTTTTCTCAAAAGGTAGTAAAACGCTGTGTGTCATTCTAAAGATTTTGATATAGCTACAATACACAATCAGTCATACCTAATGTAACTAACCCTAATTTCCAGTTTTTTCTATTAGTAATGATGATTTTGAACACATATAAATGACACTGTTTGCATTTATATTTTCTTACATAAATAACATAAATTTACCTGGGATGGCATCAATAAGCAACTTTATTATTTAGCTAGGATTCTCTTTTATATAATAGTTAAATTTTGCTTTCCTAAGTTTCTTACCATTAAAGAAGAATATTATTTTTAATAACATTGTATGATTTAAATTAAATTTTGTCATAGCCAGAACCTGGAAACAACCTATATGCCCATTGACTGAAGGATAAGGAATATGTGGATCATTTACACAATGTAGTACTACATAGCAGAAAAAAAATGACATCTTAAAACTTGCAGGCAAATGGATGGATCTAGAAAACATCATATTAAGACCCAGAAAGACAAATGTCATATGTACTCACTCATAAGTTGTTTTTATATAAAACAAAGAAAACTAGCCTATAATTCACAATCCCAGAAAAACTAGACAATAATGAGGACCCTGAGAGAGACATACATGGATCTATTCTACATGGGAAGTAGAAAAAGACAAGCTCTCCTAAGTAAATTAGGAGCATGGGTACCATGGGAAAGGGAAGAAGGGGAGGGGAGAGGAAGGGAAGGGAGTAGAGAAAAATGTGGAGCTCAATAAAATCCATTTTTGAAAAGGGGAGAGCAGGGGAAAACTTCCTACAAAAATAAATTAATTAATTATCATTTTTAAAAGAAATTTCCCCTCTTGTTCTCAGACAGAGGACTATAGGCGTCCTCCCCCCCGCCCAAATAATACAGGATGTTACTATTGTCCTGGTTTTCTTAACTTGAAGGTAAGGTCTTCAGTGAAGACAACATACGTTTCTGGTATAGGATTTAAAGGATTCAAGCTGGAGCTGACCAAGGACTTGACCTCACAGTATCAGAATTAGGTACACAAGTTTTCAATAGAGAGGGGTAGCCAGTGGGTCTACCCAGCTGTAAATTCTATGAACTAAAATAATGACTGTGCTGTCAAAAAATCCACAATGTTTGCAATAGACATACTTTTAGCTTGGAGGGAAACCAGTATTTGCCTAATTGGACTGACATCCCACTCAGTAGGAGGTAACTCATGACTGGTACAGCTACAATGAGCCAACCTCCTGCAGAGATGACACAGACATGACATGTCTTATCGAACAATATGATTCTTATAAAAATTATAACAAATGGCATTATGGAAATAAACATGCAAGGGAGACAGGGCTTACATCTGATTCTAATATGAATTCTCCCTGTAAAAATTAAGTAAAGAATTCCCACATTTTTGTCTATAAAAAAGTTAAACCAAGAAACACTTTTGGCATGAGAATTTAATTCTAATCTATATATCTACAATTTAAACTTCTAAAAACAATTGTACGTTTGAAAACAAAGGTTTTCAAAAAAGTTCCCATATTTCATCCTTCAATCGCTAACATACGCAAGTCTAAGAAGCAAGACTCAGATCTAGGTATTTAAAAGACATCTGGCATTCTGCAACAGAGGAAGAAAAGTGAGGCTAGGGTGGTTTAAGTCCCACATAACACTAAGGCAAGGAAAGCAATCATTACATACAGAAATAGAGTAAGCTCCCTTTCGAGGCCTGTGGCAGAAATTGCTACCATGCACCGAAGCCTGGGCTTTCTGTTTCTTCCTTAGACACATTACAAATCTAATTCCCGAAGGTTAGCATAGCCATGTGACTGAGATCTAACAACAGAATATGAATGTGACTGGCTGCCAGTTAATGTGATTTTATATATACAAAATAATCCACCTGGAACCTGGAGAACGGCGTGGCAAATCCACTAGTCTATCCCACCTATTACACCAGTAGAAAGTAACTGCCATTTTATTCAATCCACAAACATGTCTGGATTTATTGTTTAAAACAGTTAGCCTTCTCTAATGCAGTTTTCAAAGAAAATATACGAAACAGATTACGCTCAAATTACCCTCATTCTTCCTTACTACCAACATATGGTACCTCCTACATAATTCAATATACTTGCATTTAAGTCTACTAGACCAAAATATGGAGCTACCCTTAATTGGCCAACGGGATGATCAGCTTCGTTGCAAAATGACAGACAGTTAAGAGATAATGTTGGTTACCTAGTTTAGATGTGTTTGGGTAATGGGCTAGTAATGATGTTGGTGATTACTACTACTGATAATAAAATCAATATGGGAAGATCATGGATTCCAGTGAGTGGAGCATCACACTAGCCTGTGCAAGGGTCCTGATGCTGAAATCCACTTTCCTTATATCATGTATCAGGGCAAAAGTTGCTAGCAATATGGAAGAATCGCACGTTTTCAGAATATTTCACAAGCAATTGTGTTCACTAATGTCTTAAGAAAATGTCATATCTGCTATCTAGCCCCTCGACTACTGTGGTGAGGGTGGACATGAGAAATGCGAGGCAAAGCAATGGGGAACATTAACCACAAAGCTTGTCTACAGGCACCATAGAGCTGCTTCTCCCACCCTCCATGGGCCCCACATCTTTCCCCCCTTTCCCTCCTCCTTTTCCAATTTGCTAGAGCTTGCAATGAAATATTTCTTTAGGCATACAAGACAGCATTTTTATAAGAAGGAGATTAAAACCAGACTATATTAACTGATCTTAAAATGCTCTGATCTTAACTAGTTATTTTCATTTAGGATACAGAACCTGATTTTACAAACCGTTCTGAGTCCCTGGGATTGTTACCTCTTGGGTCTTCAATAATGGGGAGCTCTTATAAGAAAAAAAAAACCTTATTTTTCATTGTGGATTTTCCTATAAAAATAATTGATTCATTCATGCTTTGAATCTAGGCATTGGAAGGCAATATCCTCAGAATATTCTGACAACACACACACACACACACACACACACTTATTGCTTAGTTGAAAATCATTTGAAACCAAGAAATAGCCTACTACATATTTAATAATATATGAAAAAGACAAAAGACACTGCTCATGTCCTTTAGGCACAGAATATTAAAGCATGGCTGAAATGCTTAATTGAAAAGATTTACTGGCTTTGATTTGCTATCCTTTATTATTCATTATTAAATGACTTATATATGCTCTTTGTAGGAAGATCCTATAGCTCAGATAGAATCCCCAGTAGCACTCGGAGCATAGAATAAAGGAGAGAAATCATGGGGGAAGTATTTCATTCAGCCAATTGCACAGTTTTTGAGGAGAAAGAATTATAAAATCTGTGCTTTGCTGAGTTACTGTCCTCAGAGATGGAAAAGGAAGTAACATGTGGAGCTTCCCTGAATTCTGAAGAAAAGTGGCACAGCAAACAGTTCTGTTCCTCCTCCTAATCTTACTCCTCAAGATATTTGATCTCAGGTCTCGCTTAGGAACCACCTTTCGGGCTTCTGTAGCACTTACACCAATGTCTATTACAATAACCATAAATAATTAGAATAGACTATGTCATCGCTTTATCATATTCTTTTCATTTCCTGGGTGCAGGTCCTTAAGAAATGAAAGTGTGTTTTAGGTGTCTTTTTAGTCCATATCTTATTGCAAAAACTGCCACTAAGCAGGCACTCGATAAATACTCCCTAAATTATGCCAATAATATCATGTCATCCAAAAAAGAGCACATGCCAAGTTATCTCAAATTTACGCATTATCAAAATTTGCTCAAAAGTCAACATTTTCAAAGGTTAAACGGCTGAGCTAAATGGGGAGATTGTAGTAGAGTACAGTATTATCTCTATCCCTCTTATGACTGACACAAATAGATGGCGAGTTCATTAATATCTAGTCAATAGCTTTGAATGCACAAGTCAAAACAGAACAAAATAGCTTCATAGGCAATGAGAGGACACAGCCATTAAGCGAACACCTCCGCCATTGTTGATTTGCAAACTACTCTCCTGAAAACAAGGTTATGCCAGAACCTTAAATGCTTTGCTGAAGCATGGGGAGGCCTTTTCTTCATGGTTAGCAACTCAAAAAAGGCGGCCAACAATGTTCCACGGCTTTCTCCTTTAGCAAACATTTAATAATTTAAAACAAATCAATTAGACCTATTTTAGCAACATGCACACTCTCATTTCCACCATAGCAACCAGAATTATGTCTTCACCCAGACTTCTTTATTTCCAAGCATTATTTCATAAGTGATCAGCCATCATCTTAGTACAGTAGGTCCATGGATGTCAAATGTTGTTAGAAATAGGGCTAGTGTTTGACCATTAAGTGGAAAGGTTATAGATATAAACTGTTTGTCCCCACAGAAAGAAAAACATTTGTTTTATGGAAAAACTCATTTGTAGAAGACTATATTTTAAAAAATTATGCTATTACACATTGATAACCCATTGTTTACCAGCTATAGATATTATGGGAAAACTGTTAATTTAAGAATAATGAAGTTACTGTTCAACTTCACTACAGTTTTGCACACTTACCATATAAAATGGCAGTTTACAAGAAAATACCATTGTGCCCGTCTTACCTGGTTGAACAAGTTAGTTGGAAATCACTGTCAGAGCTCTTAATAAAAACATTGTCAGTTGCCTCCACATGAAACTACCCCTCAATATTCCATTTTAATTAAGTTTAACTCCTTCCTCCCCCTTCCTTTCACACTTATTAACATTTGCCTTGTTTGATTTAGTATAAGAATGTGACATAGAATATGAGCTGTTATAGAAAACAAGGTAGAGCAGGCTCGTGTTAGGGGCTTCAGTCCAAACTGCCCCAACTTGCGCACGTGTTTGAACTCTTGGCTAAAATCAGTTGGTGGCACTGGTGGGCCTTTTCATGTTCTCTACATGTTTCTGGAGGCAGCCTCTGTTTTCTGTCTCCTGGTCTGAGCCATGTGAATAGGCAATCACCAGTTCCTATCCCATCAAATGAGACGCTGATGCTATCACCATGACTCCCCTATCATGACGGAGAGACAACCTCTGAAACCAGAGGTCAAAGTGAATCCTTCCCCCTTAAGTCATTTACGATGGGTGTTTCTGTCACAGAGACAAGACTAACACTTGTAATCAGACTCTATTTATCACTGAATGTGTAGGAAATAGGTGAGGATTCATGTCAGAGAAAAGCTTCTACAGCTCGGGCTTCCTTTCCATTCTGCTACCTTTCCCTTGACAATCATAAACGGGGGAAAGAAGTCAATTTCTTCTCCTTTTGTCTTATTAGCATTGCAAGTTAATACTGTTTAAATGGAAAGACCTTTCAAAGTGAAGGTTCATCAAATGAGAAAACGGGCTGGCAGAAAAAGATGTTTGTGTTCAGCAGAAGTTGAATTGAGAATACAGAAAAGTAGAAAAGACTTCCCTTTCTTAAGTGTCCATTAAAATCACATCATCCTGTTGAAGCCTCTCCCCAGTGTTTTCCTTCAGTTGTTTTATCTGTAAGTATTTTATTATCCTACCAGAAGAACTAGACCCAGGTCTGTAATTAATATGGGAAGAGTTCAGCTTGTTGTTCCGGTGTTTTTCATCTGGCCTTTGTAAGTACCTTCTACTTCACCTGAGAGCCAGAACATACCAGAAAGGCCAAAGCAGAGCAGCTCTGGTCTACTGCATGACTATTAGTACTGTCCTATAGTGCCAGGGTGAAATCCATCCTTCCTGAACTTGTGTCTGCTTCTTCAGTAGCCTTCTGCTATGGCTCAGTGGGCATTGGTATGAAGCAAGATGCCTAGGGCAGACTCTCCAGAACTCCAGGCCCACTGTCATGCATGTGTCTACACTTGCACTACACAGCAGGATCTGGAATGTATGATGAAAAGCTCTGTAATTTTCTGAGCTGAGAAATGGCATACTCTGACTTATGCTTTGAAAGCCTGACTCTGGCATCTGTGGAGGACAAACTCAAATGTGTCACAAGATCTTTCCAGAAAAGAACGAAGCCAATTATGATTCCCTAGTTGATCCTCTCACTCTACAAATACTTGGAAATTTTATATTTAGCAAGTGAAATGAATGGAGTGAAGACAGAACCACTGACTTTCTGGGATTTGCTAAGCAAAAGTTTGCTTTTCAAAGTATGAGAAACAAAGCTTCCCCAATCTTCTCCACGCACAGTTTAGTTGAATAAACAGCTCTAAAAATGGAAGGGACACCAAGAAAGCATCCTTTAGTCAACAAGTGGGTATGTTTTAAAATAAAATATCCTTTATATCCAAAATACTATATATTTAAATCTGGGTCAATTAGTGAAATCAATAGCAAATTTAAATGTAGAAAATAAATTGATTGAATACAGAAAATTCATCAAGATAGTTTATGATTTCCAGGGAAAATTGAATTCCTACAGCGATAGTTTAACTCTGTGTAGTCAGTTGTGAAGTTTTCTAATGATCTCAGGAGACACTTGGGAATAAAATAATAATAATAATAATAAAGCAGGATTTATTCCACAAGGGAGGTTTACTTCCACAAAGATATCAAATCATTTACCTAAATGCCCATACATCAAGGAGTCTGCTAACTTCCTATATGACTGCTTTGAGAGTAATGTGTGAATAAGAGAAAATAAGAAAAGAAAGCAAACATCTTTCAACCCTAATAACTTCAAAATAACCATACATATCTCCTTCATCCTAAAAATTGTCAAAAATTTTTAATATATGTGTGTGTGTGTCTGTGTATTATATATGTATATATATACATATACTATAGTGCACATGAAAATTTACATATTTAAATTCTATATTTTTCCTGCCATCATAATTTTTCAGAAGGTCCCAAGATTTGTTCTAATACTATTTATTATATCAATAAAATAAGTTTAATTCACTATTGTAGTGTATTTTGGGTAACTGCGTCTTTTAAATCCTGAACAAAAAGGTCATGAATGCTCTGTGTACAATGCTTTGCATGTTTTGAATAGACATTATTACCTAAGTTCATATTAAAAAGGTAGATGCTAACATATAGCCAATATCAAGTATCCTCTGTAAATCTATGAGTATAAGTTCAAATCTTAGTCAAATCACAACTTGTTCCAAAGGGAAAAGTAACCCCAGATACACGAAAACACACACACACACACACACACACACACCAGACCATCAGTGATGGCCAACATGGATACACCATTCTGTGTGTATTCATTTACTAACTAGCTCTGTACATGAATTATGTAATTAAAAGCTAAAACATTATACCTATATCCAATCTACCATTGAAAAACGTCTCTGAAAGATTTCCTTATGCCCTGGGGTCATATTTTAAATAAATGTAGTGTCAGTGTTTACCCAGATTTTCTTTTCCTAAGACCATGATATCCTTAACATTACTTTAAGAAGGCTCAGATCTTGGAAAGATACCAAGGGTAGTCAATATCACCTAAAACTCTCAGAAGAGATACCAAGGATAGCCCATCTCATCAAAAACTCTCAGAAGAGATAACAAGCATAGCCAATCTTACCTAAAACTCTCAGAAGAGATACCAAAAATAGCCAATCCCACCTAAAACTCTCAGAAAAATATACCAAGGATAGCCAATCTCTCCGAAAACTCTCAGAAGAAAATCTCAAAACCAAGTCTGTAGTAAGATGGAGCGGCAGGGCTCCTGCGACCCCAGCACCCAGCCACCCGCGCGGCTAGCTTTACCCGAAATAATTACATGGAAACTGTATTCTTTTAAACACTGCCTGGCTCAATATTGGCTAGCTCTTCTCAGCTAACTCTCGCACCTGGACTAGCCCATTTCTTATAAGGTGTGTAGCACCCCAAGGTGTGCTTACCGGGGAGATTCTAGCCTGCATCTGCCTGGCATGGGAACATCATGGCGACCCCTACTCAGCTTCCTTCTCCCAGAATCCTGTTCTGTTTTCTCCACCCACCTAAGGGTGGGCCTATCGAATGGGCCAGGCAATTTCTTTATTAATAAGAAATCATTCCCACATCACAAGTCCGCCAGTAGTACATCTATAGAAGTATCAGTATTGATGCATTTGAACTTTAACTTCCAGAATCATCTGAAAGCCAAGGACAAGAAATTCGGGAGTGTTTTGTAAACGGCGAAGAGCTGCACACATGTGGACAGTTTTAAGAACTGAAACCGAGAGCTGGAATTCAGCAGCCACTTGTCTGACATCTGTATTCTGACCTTGATTTGTTCCTTACATCCAGCAACTAAACCCTTGTATAGACCCCAGCACATCCATTTTCCCTGTAGAGACAAAGCACCAAATGATAGTGTAATTGCCAGGGGAAAATTATTACGCTATTCTGAATTATTTCCTTCATAAATCCCAGACCAGTCAAACAGGCTCTGTCAGAAAAACGACAGGGTTGCTGTACAGCCGTAGGAATCCTACACACAAATGTCCCATAAATCCCTGAGCATCACAACCCTCCAAAGTCATTTTGAGTCATGTGTTTAAATCAGGAGCAGGAAGCCAGGCTGGCAATGTGTTGGTCAACACTAAGGGAGCAAAGAAAATGAGTTGTACTTGGTTATCAGTAAGCAAAAAATTCTGAAATGTTTCATCATCTGTCTCATGTACATTGCATGCCACATAGGAAGTACTATTTTATGTTTGGTCTTGAACATTTTAGTCTATCACTTGCATGAAAGATGAAGCAGCTTTTCATTTAATAACAACTAACGGCCTATCCTCAATTATCTTAAACTAGATAGTTGCCATTAGGTATAGTAAAGCATATCCAAGAAACAGTTTCAAGCAAGAGAAAAGGATGGAAAAAGGACAAAAGAGGATCCACCTCCTGTGTGTGCCATGCATTTTTCTCCTTCTTAATCATAGTAAAATATTCTGTACTTAGAGAAAAATGCAATAGCTAATCTAACTCTTTATGACTTAAAGTGATATTTTCCCACCTCTCAGAATATTATGCTTTATTCCAAATTAGAGGTAAAAGCTACCCAGAGCCATTACACATGAAATGTACAAAGGAAGAAAATACTGTTTGGTTACCAGCGAAACTGAAATGGGACTTCCAATTTATAATTCACTATATAGGAAATGATATGTCTAGGAACAAAATGCATGCACCCACTTGAGATAAGCAGATGTTGCAGTTATGTGTTGAGTCCTATGTCCTTATAACAGTACCAATCGATAACCTGAAGGAATAAAGGACAGAACTAACCACATCAATAGAGCCACATGTATTGTAGGGTAAATGTTAGCATCAAAATGATAACTTACGTAAGCATTGCTACATATATAGAGTTTGAGATGGACTCGAGAAGTTCCAGTTCATAGAATTAAAATACTGTGAAATTATTTGGAATCTGCAGCTGGCTTATGCATAATATTATAATAATTGATATTCTTATTCTCTACAATCCAAAATATTTTGCTTGAAACTTTACTAAGCAGGGGTTATGTGGAAAGTCAGTGCTCAACTTTCTGTTTCAACAGCAACTCGCAGGGCTAGCAATTCAACATACATTAGTTGTGTAGAAATATTTTATTAATCCTGGACTCTAAGCCTCAAAATAGGAGACCTTAACTTTTCCTTGGTTTTCTTTAATGTCAACACTGTTCACATAAAACTTCAGAAAAATAATGATAATGATGTCCTAACTGCTTAATGATGATTAATAATTAGAGGACATTAACAGTATAGATTTACTGTGCTCCAACAGTGACACTCATTAATTTTAATAACAGCCCCATAGTTGAGCCTATTTTACCGCCTGAAAGTTTACCCCTCATTACCACTTAAAGAAGTAATTTTCTAAAGTTGAAGCAATCATGAAAATACAAGTCAACAAAAAACTGTGCAGGCAACTTTAGAAAAATTATATATTCATATTATTCCAAAATAGGGCATCAAATCCACATGTTCACCTGTTTTATGAAAATTGTATTAGCTTAAGAATTGTATCATGTTAAAATTATCACACGTAAGTTCAATAATATTTTAATATGGATATAAAACATATACTTCTCTCCAGTAAAAGATCAATAGTTATATGTCAATTCTAGAACCTCAATAAAGCCATTTTTACTGTTCAATGTGTAAGACTAGTAGAGCAGCCATTTTCAGGAAATAACATTTCATACTGGGCAGCAGACATTTAGAATAAAATATACCCAAATAAGAAAGTATGTTTAAAGTTATTTTTTGATGGCTTCATATGTGGAGTTGATTTGTTAAATCGTACAGTCTTTCCACTCTGTAACCCTCTCTCATCTCCTCCTCCTGGATTTCCTTCAGTCATTTCACCTTCTAATATTACGACTTTAATTTTTTTTTTATTCCACTAAATTCAGTTAGGGTTTCTTTCAGGACCCTGGATGGGTATTATTTACTGAAGCATGGGAAACCAACCAGTGCTACACCACTGAAGAAAATGACTTTCTATCATCTTTAACCACAATGGACATGGGGGTTCCTCAATCCTAGCACATTGGTGTTCTCAGCCTTTTCCACTGTCAGTGCAAAAACTAACCATGTGTCAAAGTACTGAGAAGAAGAGAAAATCGAGTTCTCAACTCTAAACGGTCACTGACATCACCTCTGCCAAGGCATGGGAGTAAAGGCAGAGAGGAGGCAGAAGGAATGCTAGGGCTGGAGGATGGGAACAGTTCTGTGAAACACCATCTTCTGGACACGCAAAGCCCTTTCTTGAACTCATAGCAGCTGCAGTAACTTACGACAGACCTGTGCAAGCTTGGGTCCTTCGAAACTCCATCACGGAAATGGACCTTTAAGATGGACAGTGTTGACAAAAGAAGCTAAAGAATATGGGTGTACTCCACATGGCTTTAAATGGGCTTGAAGAATGTATACCTTAATCCTTCATTAGAAGAGGTCATTGCAATTACATCAGAGTGTCCTTAGACTGTTTCCTAAGGATTCCTCTATTCCAAGTTCTTCTGGATGCTCTCTCCAAATTGGTCCTTCATAGGAGCCACATTTCTTTATTTTAAATCCTTGACATGTAAATTGCCCTGATGGGTAAATTTTTAATTTTTTGCATTGCATAAAACTCTGCCACAATTGTGACTCCTAACTCCTTTTTCGCTTGTGGCAGTTTTCTCGGGGCTTTCCTTCCTGGTTGGTTGCTTTACCATTCATATCTGAAACGGGGGTTGCTGTACGCCACGGCTAGAGAGCAGTTGTGGCGAGTAGATTGGAGCACGAGCAGTAGTTTCCATTTCGGGTTGTCATTTCAGACGTGGCTCTGATCACATCAGTGGTTCCATCTGGTTAGGGCCATATTTCTTCTCCATACCCCCATTTCAGCCAGGCAACCGAGTGGTGTGATTCACAGTTGAACCCTGTGTATTGCAGATTCTCATCACGGTGATTTCGCATTTAATTGTGTCTTCCAGCTGCCTCAATCTATGGCCGCCAAGCCAATTGCCACATATGTAATGTATCTTCCAGCCCACCACTCGTGCCCTCTGCGTCCCACAGAAAAAAAAAAAGAAGGCTTACAAATTTTCAGTAACAGGTTTGAATTTGTTTCTTGATGTTCCACGTGGAGAAAGATTCAGCAGTGTTACCCAGCATGCCTCCCGATGTCAATATTCTAAGTGAGGCAGTCCCCTTGGTGGTGTGGCTTAAAATATTGTAGGGTACCATGCCCCACAGAAGATCTGCAATTGCTTTCATATCTACTCTCAGAATATGCCTGTGCTTTGATTCATAACTGACTGGATTTGCCATTATGTGATTTTTGTGACTTGGCATCGTGTCTATCTTTAGATTGCATTTACACACATACCGGGTTGCTAGTTTTTACTCTATTGTCTTCTTTTTTATGGAGCTGGGAGAGTGCCGCTGCTACTCACAGTTGATATTGGGGAATTAGAGGAAAATAAATATGTATGCTCCACTTTATTCAAATAAATATCTGTAAAGGAACAAAGCAAAAATAATTGGTCCTGCTAACATGATTTTGAGAGGGCTGTTGGCACTGGCACCCTCCTGCATCACATCGCTCAGGGCACATTCGGTTGTTAGCCATAGATTATTCTGCTTAGGCTTAAGCACGTCAATGTTTTCTGTCTTTGTGTGTCCTTGAAATTAGGCACCACTGTTGTCAGCGATGTACTTCTTAGGAAAGCAGGCTGATATGAGGCAAATCTTCTTCAGACTGGCATATTAAAATTGCATGTAAGTTTTTTTATACCTTAACTCCGTCTTTCTGTAACTGAAACAATTCCAGTTTGTCCAAAGGGCTACATATTCAGAATAATAGTCCGGAGTCAGGCACAAAGACACACATCTGTGATCTCATCATGCAGGAAGCTGAGACAGGAGGTTGCTAGTTTAAGGCTAGTCTGGGCCACACAGTGAGACCCTGTCTTAAGAAAATCTTTTAAAAGTCATAGGTAATTTTGGACATATTTAGACACACATTTGTGTTTTTGTATGTGCATGAAGAAAAACATTGTTAATAATTAAATATACAGCATTAAGACAAGATATTTATTTTTGTCTTCCTTTTCTTGTTATGATGCTAGAAATGATAAATAACTGTGAAAGAGTGTTTAAGGTTAGTTAATTTCATTTGGTTAAATACCTATTTAATAACTGTCTGAGCTAAATAGTATTTTTAAGAACACTGTATCTTAAGGGGAAAAAAGGAGAGATTACAAGGTTCCTTTCCTTTTCCCTCCCCCGTTATGGCATTATATAAGGAAAAATATCCTGGAACATATGTGGCTTTGAAGAAGCCCCACATAAAATTTCTATTTTAGACATTTTAAAAAGTCTCATGTTATTTCTATTTTGGAAGATAAATGTAGACATATAATGTATAACTTTATCTTAACATTTCCTAAGCAAAATATAAGTTGCATTTGACTAACAATGTAATACAAAAATTCCATAAAATTGCTGATAGTTGTTCACAAGGAAAAAAAATGCTACAATGTTCTAAGCTTGGCTCCAACACTGAAAGACTCCAAGGACTTGCAGGTAAAGGAGTCTTAATAGAAGGATGTCTGCATGTCCACATTGCTTGTGAGCTCTTGACGAAGCAGGTCACAGTCTTCAGGGGGACAGAGCTTTTCTTTCCTATGGCAGGGTTTTCAGAGAGACTGCTCATTTTTTTCTTACGGTGCAGTCTCATTAGTGGCATAATTCAGAGAGAAATGTTTTAAAGGAAGATCATATAGAAAGGTGAAATTGGTTGGAAAAGAGAACTTTTGAAAATGGCCTTTCTATTTTGGTAAGTGACTCTGAAGCTGGAGTCTGTACAGTTTCCCTCTATCTAGACCAGCGGGGTCTAGACCCTGTGTGGAATCTCAACCCCTTTGAGGGGGGGTCACATATTATATGACCTGCATATCAGACATTTGTATTATGATTTTTAATAGTAGCAAAATCACAGTTATGAAGTAACATGGAAATAATTTTATGGTTGGGGTGGGCACAACCCGAGGAACTGTACTAAGGCATCGCAGCATTAGGAAGGTTGAGAACCACTGCTCTACACATTTAAAATCAGAGCATCTATGTATCTTAGTTTAAATTTTATAACAAATAGATATAATTCCTGATAATGTAAATTTAACAATTTTTCATGATTTTTTTTGAGTATTTTATGTTTGCTATGCTTCTCTATTATAGCTACATTATCTTAGGAAATCTTTGAAAATTATTCCCTCAATACTAAGTTCTGCTAAGCTGTTTTAGCAACTATTAACATGACCCAACACTCGGTGTGAATGGGACCACAACATATACAAGGTATATTATTTTTTTCTACAACCATTTTTTTCAACCATCTTAAAGACTGATTTGCCAAGAATCTTCTCTTTCATAGTCATCAGGGAACCTGTCAATATTCTGTTAAAAATGCAAACTCCTTTCTTATTAATATTTGGGTGTTTTCTTCGTTTTATTGGCTTATATTTCTCTCTCTCTCTCTCTCTCTCTCTCTCTCTCTCTCTCTGTGTGTGTGTGTGTGTGTGTGTGTGTGTTTATTGTATATTTAAACATGCAAACCACAACTCAAAAGTTGAGCTCAAAAGAACGAAATCAGAAACGAGGTTCTCTCCTATCATGTTGGTTCCAGGGATCAAACTCAGGTCATGAGGCTTTGAAGCCAGCAATTTTATCTACTGAGCCATTTCACCAGCCCACACATTTGGTTTTGAACCACCTAAGATTCATATTAAATAAATACAGGCTATATTCAACATATTCTACTAGAAAATCTTCTGAAACTATGTTTTTCAGATGTAAGATATTTTAGTATATTCTATAAAATTTTGTAATACAAGTAAGAAAACGATGCGAAGATTCACATAACCATCAACTTGATGAAATACAAATGTCTCTTCCAGTTAAGATTAAAAAAAAAAACATGAAGGTAAAAGTTTGACTTGAAGGTAGGATAGACCGCTCTCCAATCACAAAAATGTCTTTCCTCAGAGATATGTGCGCCTCTGTCAGCCCCTTGCCAGGAGGTGTAAACACACAGTTAGCATGTAACTTTTATATGTTTAAGATTTCATGATATATTTTAAAGCACTAGTAGGTTATGATGACATTTCCAATCAAAGGAAAGCTAAAGAGAGCTCATTATAGAGAAATAAGCATAAAGTTTAAACCTGGGAGTCAACTAGGACATGAAAATGAACTCACATTAAAGTTTGATTATGTACTTCCAATAAAGTCCATCCTCAGTCATCTGCTTAAAAATGAAGTGAAGTTAATGTAAAGAGAGAATTATTTTATTGTGTGTTTTCCAGGCCTGAGTTCAGTGTTCTATATCTCTTTAATACCATGACTAAGACTATGGTCTGTGATGACTGTCACATGATAACAGGAAATATAAGGAAAGCCTTGGTCCTGGGGCCATCCTGAAGATTTAAATTTCCTTTATATTGTTTCATATTTAAAATAAATATCTTTTGCAAATGCTATATTATTACTCTTCGTAAATAGTTAGTGTGAGATTAAGAGAGTTTATTCATTTATTTCAGGTCATTTTTTTGTAGTTAAACATTTGTATCTAATTTCAGACTGAGTGACCTGAATCGCTATATTTTTTTCAAGCTTAAAATATAATAAAAACAATTAAAGAACATTTAAATATATACTTCTTAAACTTCTTTTTATCTGAGGTCTAAAAATAACACAAAAGTGAAATGAATGGCTTCAGTTCTAAAAATTAATTATTCTAGAAACCACATATTCTGACTGATAAATTTACTTATCTCGAAGATCAACTTCACAATTTACTTCAAAATTTAGAACCATATTTATATTTATAAGTACAGTAATCAAATTACTAGTAAATGTCTTATTAAACAATTAAAATAATAAAACTGAGCATAGAAATGCTTTTATCCATATAAATATTACCAAATTTGTGAAGGGATAAAATTATATCATGATGCCCATCAATTATAAAATATGAGATGAATTTAAACCAATCCCTAGCTAAGTGACTCCAAAGGTCATATTTCTTTGTGGTTGCTTCTACACCTGTAATCTGAGAAGTTTAATTGCACCAATAATGATAATAATGACCTTTAATAATGACAATAATATCTTGAAAAGGGGATAATGTTGCACTTTCAGATTGGAGCTAATTGCATTTTCTTCATCCTGATAACTGGTATGGTAGCAGAGATGTACATGTGGGAAATCTGCAGTTTTTTCTCTCCTGGAAACCAAACCCCAAGCTTTGATACCATATGCACAGACGAGTAAGATGAACACAAAAGGGAGAGAGAGAAGGAGCATCCCTTTTGTGAAGTGTATATTCTATGACTGATCCCTCTCTATAACACTTACGTGGTGAATTAAAGTAGTAATAAGATTTTAAGTAATAATTAATAACGCAGAAATAAGGAAGTAAACTCAAAAAAATAACATCAATAAAATGACAAAACATTAACAAAAATTGTAGAACTAAATTTATCTGAAGCAAGAATTACACTAAATATTAATAGGCTAAATAATAATTAAGAGGTAGACACTATTCAGAATAAATATATGAAGTTTACATATCACAAAATGAGGAAATTGTAGTATACTTACAGTGAAATATTCACAGATGATATAATTAGATGAAGTGTCATGAATAGGGAAAGAATAAGAAGATTGGAGTGGCTATATTAATGTTCAATAAAATAGAGTTCACAGCATCAGTGATAAAGATGGATGACTTATAATAATAATAAAAGTATTAATTAGGGAGAACTATCAAGTAAACATTTTATTTGCCTCCAAATTAAAATGACTAAAGGAAAAATTGGTATAATCAAATGAATAGTTTTATAACAATTATAACCATTGTCTCATGAGATTAAAACACTAATCAAAATCAGGAAAGATAAATAGGACAAAAAAAATGATACAACTACCTCTCCCAGGACTTGACAAATAACCAAAATGCAAATAGACTAGACATTGTTTATATACTTATGGCCTATATATAGTATATAATTATTGTACTTACTGTATAAAATTTTTCTTATATTAGTTATAGCCTTCTTCTTTATTTTAGACAAAAGGGGGAAATGTAGGGGTATTTTATTTGTCTTTTAATAAATAAAGCTTCCCTAAAGATCAGAAGAGCAAAGCTAAGTCACTAGATGTCAGGTAGTGGTGGTGCACACCTTTAATCTAAGGATTTGGGAGACAGAAATAGATGGCTCTCTATGAATTCAAGGCAAACCTGGGCTACACAAGATCAAAGCTGAAACAAATCCAGGTGGTAGTGGCTCACACCTTTAATCCCAGTACTAGAAAGTCATGCCTTTAATCCTAGCACTAGACAAAATATAAAATGGGAGTAGAGCGAAACTTAGTCCTCTTAGTCTAATTAGTGTGTGGTTGCCCACCCTTGGTAGATGAAGATTTCTCTACTGGTTTGACTCCCTTGCTTTTCTGGTTTTCAGGTTGAATCCCAATTTCTGTCTCTGGGTTTTTATTAATTGTGCCACATTTAAACTCCCTCAACTTAATGCATCTAACAAGAATAGAACACACATTCTCAAATGAACAGATTCTGGCTGGGTTTGAGGCAAAAAACAAGGTGAAGATTTGGGCTTGGAAAGATATAGAGTACATTCTCTATCCATAATGCAATTTAGAAGTGTGACTTCCCAGGAAGGCATAAAATAAATAGAATATAGATAGATGATAGATAGATAGATAGATAGATAGATAGATAGATAGATAGATAGATAGATAGATAGATGATAGATTGAAGATAATTATGAGCATTGCTATAACATAGACCTCAAATGACTACCTAAAGTCCTTATGTAAACGATAATAATGGATTGTCACACACAACCATTTTGCAATGCCTTTGGGGTTATACAAATACACATAAAGTCAGGTTCCATACTCATCTGTATATGACTAGTACAAAACAAACTCAGTAGTAACTTATTGTGACATTTTTGGCCTCATTTTTTTGTATGGGAATTTTTTACCTTAATTTTTTTACATTTTTTATTTGATTTCTGATATTTTTTCAGTGCTGTGTGTATGTGTTTTTCTCATCATTCTTTTCTAAGTGTTACTACTATTATCATTATTATTATTCCTTTGTTTTCTAAAATCAGAGAAAGAAGTTGTGGGATTGAATGGGAGGCTTGGACAGAATATAGGAGGAGATGAGGGAAATGAAATTTTGATCAAAATACAATGTATAAAAATTATTTCCAAAACAATTAACAAACAGATTGAATTACTTACCAGAAAAAAAGACCTAAAAAATACACTAAATATAAATGGCTTCGTGTATATGACCAAGATGCAAATACTTCACAAAATGTTTACCATCTAGCACATTTTAATTTCCAAGGAGTTTACTGTTAAATCTCTCAAATGCATAGGGAAAATATGACACCAGTAATACAAATTAATTTGTAAACTCAAGGGAAAGCACTTGTCATTTAATCTTAAGAAGTTTCATTTTAACATCAACAAAATATACAAAGAAATACAAAATAAAAGACAGTATTTTTAATAATCTACTGGAAATTAAAATATATTAACAAATCTAATTCAACTGTATTTATTACTTTATTCTTATTTATTTTGCATTTTTTTAAAGTTTTACTTTATAGCTTTCTGTTTTACTGCCTCTAACTTTCAAACACTGGAATTGTAAGCACTTACCACACCCTTCTAAATTTAGTATGTCATTGTAATGGAAACGCAATGTTGACTTAATGCACAGAGATCAGTAAATATAATTTCCCAGGTTAATTATATCATTATTTTAACAGACACATAAAAATAACATAATAATACTCAGAATCTCTTTGTGGTTATAACATTTCACGAAATTGAAAACAGGAACTAATTTCCCTAATATTGTAGAGTGTTCAAATAAATTTAATGTCATTCTCAATTGCTGGAAGCTTAGTATTTTCTATTCAGGATCTCAGTTATGGCTAAATGTCAGTAATTCCTACTTCCCGAATTTTACCTTAAAGATTCTATTCAGTTGAGTAGAAAAGAAAATGAAACAAAATGGGTGTTGTTAGAAAGCAATAAATAAAATTATGGTTACTTCAGACAATATTAGGAAGTTAAAAGAACACCCAAAAGATTATAAAATAAGAAGTTAGTGAACTGGGAAAAGTGACTAAAGATCATGAATTTCTATATAATAGGTGGGAGCTTATATTACCCTAACAGGAAATCGACTATTTCAGGTCTACAGAAAAAAAGGATCCTATTGTAACCACTTCCTACTCTGCTGCATAAATGTCATCAGAACCAATATAGATATTAATGACCATGGGTGTTTTCCCCAAATCAACTTTATAAAAATTGATAGACCTTGTTTTCAATCTCATATTTTAGTCACAAATTACACAAATTAGCTATTTATTTTGAAATGAATACTGGGCCAATTTATATATATTTGTAATCCCAGAACTTTGGAGACAAGTGGGGGATCATGATTTCAAGACCAGTCTAGGCTAAACTATAAAGTGTTTGAAAAGCAAAGTGAAGCCAAGGAAAAGAAAGGGTTGAGATGCATCTCAATGACAGTATATTTGTCCGTATACTAGCCTCTGCAAAGCTCTGGTTTCAATCCTCAGTGCTACACAAGTAATTTAAATGGCACCACATTCATAAGAAGTTATTTCATTTTTTTAATGGTACAAAATTAGGAGAGGTTGGCAAGCCGTTATGATAAAAGTATAAGCACAGTAATTGGAACTGTAAGTCAAAACACTTAAGCAAGTAATGATACATTTTCCACAATCATGGAAGTTACTAAAATGACAATATTTTTTCAAATTGATTTACAGTTGCAAAGCAATCTCAACCAAAATTCTAAAAGACTTTAAGATACTGTGATATTGGCATAATGATAGATGCATACAACACAGCAGTTTATAGAGTCAAAAACAGATTCACAATTTATATGATCCATTGATTTTTACAAAGTTGCTATGGAAAGTCAATGGAAAAAGAAAGTTTTATTCCTGAAAATTACATGGAGAAAATTTACATGGAAAAGAATGGCCCTAACTTTTACCCTATAACCAAGACAAAATTAGCTAAATAAGCTTCATAGTCTTACACAGGAGCAGCAGTAAAATCAAGCTCCGGGAAGAAAAGCAGATGAGAAACCTTTCAATCCTGGGTTTGAGGAGGACATAACAAACACAAACCATAAAGCAAAAACACAAATGTGGCATCATCAACATTAAACACATTCGAGATTGAGAAAGAAGAAAACAAAAAGAACACATTTTCAAACTAGGAAACAATTTTTCAAAGAATATATCTCACAACTGGTCATGTTTCCATGAATTTAAAGGAATCTTAGGCTTGAAAAGTATCATAATATTGCCAAAGATTAAAGCAGATAAATTTTCTCTACAAAAGGAGATGGATAACAAATTATGAGAGTTCAACATCATGATCATCAGAGAATGCTAATTTAATCAGTCATGAGATATATTTGATACTCAATAAAATAATGCCTATTGAAAAGATTGACAATTAGAAGTGTTGGCAAAGACAGAAAACAACCAGAATTGCTGAGCTTGAACGTTGGAATGCAAAAGGTTCAATCATTTATAAAGCAGCATGATCACATATTTACTATAAAATTCAGTAATATATAATCCCCTAGGTGGTTACAGAAAAGAAATATGCATCCACATCAAAATGTATGTGCAGATTTTCATAGAACCATTATTTGCAATACTACAGAACTGAAGCAAACTGGTGTGCACCAGATAGTGAAAAATTAAAACCATGATATACTCATGAGATAATAAAAGTAATCCTTTCAAAAAACAAACTGACCAATATCTATTGGTTTAATTATATATAATGAAAAATTAAAATTTTGAAGTTAAATTTAGATTTATTTTTGTTTATAAGTGTTTTGCTTGCATATATATCTGTGCACCATATGCAGGCCTAGTACCTAAAACGATTAAAAGAGGACATCAGATCCCTGGAACTGGAGTTATGGATGATTGTGTGCTGGGAATCATATCCATGTCCTCTGCAAGAGCATCAAGCACCCTTCTCCATCATTCCAGCCTCTAAAGATTGCTTTCAAATGTAACAACAAATAAAGAAAAACAGATATAAGAGAGAACAAGAGGAGAACATGAGATGGAGTTGAGTAAAGAAAAAACGAGGGAAGTGATATAATTAAATTATAATCATTTTGTCAAGAGTACAAAAATGTTGGCATTTTAATGTTATGATTCTTGGGTTTCCAGAACAGCATTATCCCTGCCTAATGTTGTTCAGGCAATCCATACAGAGACTCCTCAAACAATACAGGCTCTTGCTCTGCTTCTTCTTTGCCCACCAAACCTTTAGGATAAGAACCTATTGAAGGAGCAACATCTAGGTTGCCTGAGATAGGAAAAGCAAGCTGGAACTAAGTTGGATGCTCTGTCCCTATTGACTAGCTATCATAGAAGATAGGCAATTCTGGAGAAGTGGAAGCATCTGCGAATGTTATTAACTGCAAGATCTGCTTGTCAGGCAAGAGGTGGCCACTGGTGCAAGAGCAGCAGGACAGTTACGGGAGTCCCAAGCTACTTTCCAATTAGATTTGAGACTTCTCCAAGGAAAGGAACACAGAAAAAAATAAAAAACACCCAAAAGGTCTTAAACTCTACGTTGTCATTTACAATTGTTGCCTAGATAAGCAGAAATGACCCCAAATTGCCTTCTAATATTTATGTTTATATCCCTAAATAGATGCTACACTCACCCTAAATTAGAGAAACTTCTATTTTCAGGGAATGGCAGTGATTACAGAGAGTGATGGCTGTTGAGAATAAGTGATAGTTGAGTGCTCCTCAGGACATACACATTTATACCACCCTGGCCAAGACTTGAGAAATATGATAGAAGATGGAACAGAAGGAATATAAGAGTAAGAAGATAGGACAAAGGGCTGTGAAACGGTATTTTCTGGGCAAGACTTAAGTCATTGTAAGCATGATATCACAGTAGAGAAGGTGCCCTTCTCTCCTACAAGACCAAGCGTGTGATTATTGAGTCATAGACTAAGGAAGGGTTCCTGGATCCCAACCCTTCCTTAATGAACCATGAGTATATTCTGAGAAGAGGTCATTGTTGTCTTCTATTGTGTACCCACTCAGAGGGCCACTGAGATACAAGGGACAGTTCCATACCTATTATCATTAATCCTTGTTAAACTCAGAAGTTCGCAAAACAGTGCGAACTTGTAGGGAAGTAACTGAGGTTGACAGCATTGGTAGAAAGTACCAGGGAATGGGAAGTTGCAGTAACCAGAATCTACTTCGCATGTGTGTTAAATTTCCAATTAAATTTTAAAAAATAGTTACTAAAATGATGAAATTCTAAAAACAAAAAAGTAAAAATAAAATGATTATATAAATACCTATCACATGGGCCAATAAGATACAATAACAAGGGGATGGCAGGACATATAATTGCTTTGAAAAGGATTTCAGTGTCCAAAATTTTGTCTTGCTACTACTAAGAAACATCCACCAGAAAATGAAAGATCCTTTAACTGTCATATTTGCAATAAGCTACAGTTCTGTATGTAATCTTTATTTTTCTGGCTTTATGATTTTTCTCTACAAATCGCACCATTTGACCTGTACTTATTTGCTTGATAAATTTACTTAAGCACTCTCTCAACTAAACTGTGAAATATTGGCTGTTGTAACTTATTGCTACTTATCCTAGTGACCACACCAGCACATGGTACAAAGTCAGTGTCTTTCTGATTAAATGTCCTTGTGACTAGGTCATTTGAGATGATGATTTCTGTCATTTATAACTTTATATTTAAATGCCTATGCATTCCATAGGTGTCCCAAGCTGTCATGTGTCAAAAAGCTGATGTCTGCTAATTTTGTATTACAGAATTTGCCATTTCTGAATTATTCTTACTAATGAGTACCAAAGTTGAAAAAAGCCCCCAGCCCATTAAAGACACCAAGGTGTATTCCTCATGCATCTTACTGCTTACCACTTAACCAGGGCCCATTTGTTAAAGATGCTCTCAAATCACTTAGCTGTAGAGGATAAGGAGAGAGCCATTTGTTTTACTATCATGCACATACTTTAAAAACCGATTAGCTTATCGATGGTGAAAAATGGTTGCCACATCATGATAGCATTTAAAAACCAAGTGAATAAATATTGAGAGATTGTCTCCCTAGGATCTGTATTTTGTTACAGTGATAAAAATTCAAGCCAACAAAGAAGAAATATGCACTTCCCTCTTTCTCACCTGAAACTTGACATATTGTTGAAATAAGTGAATGGTTGAGAATGCTTAGAGCACTTGAATTGTATATTGTTACATGTGATTTATATAATTCAAGGGTATAATTCTTGCCTCTCAGTATCTTCCTTGTAGGAAGAAAATCGAATTTATTTCAATGAAATATCAAGTTATGATCCTCCGTATTTTAAAAATGACAAAACAATCTTCATGAGGCCAAATATAGTGATTTAATCTTAACATTAAATGAATATGATAGCTCTATATCCTCCACCCACTTACCTTCAGACACATGTAGGCATCATCTGTCCATCATCTAGCGATACCATCTACCTGCCAACCAACTTATTAGTGTTCATAAGATTCATTGAAATGCCCTATATATCATTTTCATATGCAATGAAATATAATATTTATACAGATTTCACAATCTCCCACACATCCATGATAATCCATCAATACCAATACTCAACAGGGTACAATTTATAAAGGAATGGAAATAGGGAAAGTAAATAAGAACTCTAAAAAGACAGAACGTTAAAAGTGCAGTAAACCAAGTAACTAAGAACATAGTTATTCTGCATTATAATTATATTTTATACTAATTTTAGTTGCATTGTCTGTTGAGAGACAGTAAAGGACAGTTTTGGTTGTGTGCTGGAGATAGCATTCATGTCTTCACCTTAGCTTGTACAACTATGCTTTAGCACCGAGAATATACAACCAAGCAATTTTCATCTTGAATTCTACTTTGTGATTTGTGTCCCATCCCAATGAACTTTGCCCTAATTGGAAGTGCGCTCGTTAGGATCTGTTAATGAACTCTCTGACAGTCAACTGTAGCTCCCTGGGCCTTTGTCAAATGTCGATTTCTAGACTAGAATTTTCTTTCTTACTGCACATTCTATTTTTTTCCCTTTCTTGTTAACTCTACTACCTGTTGACTTGAGGAGTTGAGACTGAACTTCTGTTTACTTCTGACCCTAATGAAGCAAAGAGCTGCCCAGTCTGAAGCTTCCAGCTCTCTTCCTGAGAGACACGAATTGATGGGGATCAAGCATTATAAGATGTGCAGGGAGACTGCAGTCTGTGACTCTCTAGTGTTCTGATTCCACACAGCTCAGCACGAGTTCTTAAATTCTGGATTGGCTGATCTTATAGTTTTAAAGTATACTAAATATCTCTGGCATACCTGATTTAGGTTTGACTAATCTAATGTTTTCTGACATCCAAATCCACAAGGGCTTCTTCACTAGTACTTTACTTCATGTAAGGACATCCAAAACATTTCATACAGAAGAGCTCAAATCACACGCAATTAAAGAAGATCATTCATGGATTGCAAAACATCCTCCAGGGATTTGAAAATCGGCCCATATGCAAAGGTGTGTGCCTATGTTTTTCACGTCACAAAATCTTGAAACTGTTTTTTTTTCCTTTTCCTTTTCTTCCATTATCACCTTCTCATAAAAAAATACAATGTGAAACATTTATTTGTAATTATCTCTATTATGGAAGCCTTTCTACATTATGATAAAAATCCAGCTGATGGTAATTTGATCTGGTGAGTTATAGAGAAATACTATAAACAGCTTTTGATGCTATTTTTTGCAGTTTGGCATGCTTCCTAAGAAAGATAATTATACAAACGATCTCTATACACATCTAGATATAGTATGCAACACAAGTCAGAGCAGTGTCTGGTTACCTTAATTTTAATCTCATATTAACCATTTGTAAAATTGATGGAGAAAATAACTCATTTCAAGATATGCATGAGCTAAGGGAATTCATGACCATCAAGCTGGCACTACAGAAAAAATCATAGAGAAATACTGTGGACAGAAAAGTAAGAAGAAAGAGAGTCTTAATCATGAGACCACATGAGTAAAGAAATTTCATTGAAAACACAAATAAACAAATGAGAGATAGGCAGGGGTCCAGCAAGTCCACCAGACTAAAACTGAGTCTCTAATACTAATAGGGGAGAAGAAAAGAAAAAGAACCAACAATATTCCAGCAAGCAGAAAAATCAGGTATCAAATGTCTCGACTTAAAATGCCCGGTTTTGTTGACTCCCCTTGGGAGACCTCACCCTTCCTGAGGAGGGATGAGGGGGTAGTTTGGGGGTAAGGTTGGGTTTGGAAGGTAGTTGAAGCCGGAAGAGAGGAATTAGGGGAACTGTATTAGGTATGTAAAATGATTTTAAAAATTTAAATAAAAAAAACCTTAACTGCAAATGTAGCCTCGAGTAATGATTTAAAAGAGATAGACTATCTGATCGGCTAAAAACCTAGACCTGTTGTCTCTAGAAAACAAACTTCACTGGCAGAGACTCATCCACAAAGGGAGTAGCTATCAAAGGAGAGTTCAATATGCCAGACAAATGAAAGCTCTAACCACTTGATGTGGGTATTTTGCTATCTGATTAAGTAAGCCAAATGAAATCGTTCCAAGTAAGGAAGATAATTATGTGCTAATAAGAGGAAGAACTGACTGAGAAAATACAACCTTTGTAAATATTTATGTACCTTATGGCCCACTCTCTTGAGCTCTGCCACCCAGTGACCCTTTTTAAGTTCCTTAGATTCTGCAGTTATCCATATATATCCATGATATATATCCATATGTAAAGATTCAGAGGTAGGCTCCATAAATAAGAGAGGGCATGTTACATTGGTCTCTCTGAGTCTGGTTTATCTTCTCTATCGCATATTTCCTATTTCCAGTACTTACATGCAAATTTCATGATTTTATTTTTCTGTACAGATTGATGGTATCCCCTAATGTATATGTAGTACATTTCCATTATCCATTCATCAAATGAAGGATGTTTAAGCTGTTTCTATTTCCTAGCTATTATGAATAGCAAAGCAATGAGCAAGGTTGAGCAAGCATCTGTAGTGTGGTGGCACTTATATCTGTGGTTATTAATATTCTGCAGGTTGAATTGAAGTCCCACACAATGGGAAGGAATATATGTCTGGTACTGTAAATCACCCATGGCTCACATTGTCATGGTTTTTAAAGGAAACTTTACTACTGCTATTTTACTAAACCAGTATATATTGTTGGGAGAGAGAGAGAGAGAGAGAGAGAGAGAGAGAGAGAGAGAGAGAGAGAGAGAGAGAGAGAGAGGAGAGAAAGGGAGGGAAAAAAATTCAATGGGCAGGGAGATGGATTTTTAGGGAGGAAAAATATGTGATCAAAATATATTGTATAGAAATTCATTTTTTAATTAAAAAATAGTAAGGAAGTAAAAACTTACTTTGCTAGGTCAAACATCAAAAAATCAGTTTAAACTGGGTGGTGGTTGTACACACCTTTAATCCCAGCATTTGGGAGGCAGAGGTAGGCAGGGCTTTGTGATCTTGATACTAGCATGGTCTACAAAGCAAATTCCAGGACAGCTGGGACTGTAACAGAGAAACCCTGAATAGATGAGGTCCACCAAAATATTTTCACTTTCTACTCTGGGAAACCAGAGTCGTGTTTTGAATGGATTCCTATTTAACTACTCACTTTTTTTCTGAATGTACACAGGTTTCACGATATTCAGCCAAAGGAGAAACAACTATCCTTCACCTGTTCTATTTCCTTTCAGAGTCAGTGGCAGGATGAATCTACGGTGTTTGGGACATTCTGGGGAAAATGAACTTAAAGAATGAAATCAATGGATATGCGAAAAGAAAGGCGAAATGCAGCAAAGAAAGACGAGGTACATTCTTATTCTGGAATGCTGTGCGCACCCTGCAGGTAGGAGGGCACAGAACAGAAATAGCCTTTCTGAGGTCTGCTAATTGGTTATGCTATGCCACTACATATGTGATCTACTTTAATCCTCATAAAAACTCCTAATCAAACTGTCAGTAATTCATGGAGTGAGAATTCCAATTTCGTCTGTCTTGATAGCCAAGGTTCTTACTAATTAGGAAGAGAAATCAAATTAAAAGACAAGGGTGAGTATTCAAAATATATGACAAAATAAAAAAAGACAGGCAGCAGTGAATTTCTAGAATGCATAGACTGAGAAATCTGTGTTTGTTTTTTATATGAAAAGAACAGAAAGTAACCTTTAAACACTGTAATCTTAACCAAGTAAACAATCAGAAGCAGTAATCGAGACCCTAAAGCCCAGGATGTTTACTGGCTATGTCCATGTTTGTGCAGATGACTGGAGCTGGTTGGAAAGCAAGCACCATGCAGAGGCACTGGTTTCCTAAAGAGATGTTGTACAACAGTTTTCCCCAAGACTGAAGCATTCCATCTAGCAGTAAAACTCCTTATACTCAGGAAGCCCCTGAAACTGACCAGATTCACTAGGCCCCTCCCTCTTAGAGCAATGTAACAAAAGTTGAGAGTGCTTTCCAGAGAAGTGAAGCAATGCTTCAAAGATTCCCAGACAACCCAAGCTGCAAAACAAGACCAGGAGATTATCTGTCTAAAATTCCTACCATTCTTGTAACTCATTGTATAAAGAAATATACATACATAGTATAAACAAAATTTTCCCCTCTGGGCTGACAATATCATAGAACATCTACCAAAATCTCCAGCATCAGACATGAAAATCCCTCTTTTGAGTTGCATTGTCCAAACTTCCAAAACTTTCTAAGTTGTTGCTATTGCCCTTGGTTGTCCCCCAAAGTTATAGGTAAGCCCCTATTCCTGAAGACAGCATGTACTTTGACCCAGGGCCCAAAGGCCCCTAAGCTGGAACTGAACTGCAAATCTCCTCCCTGCAGACTAGTTGGCATAGAACTATAAAACTTTCATTCAGTCTTCCAAAGGAGGTAAACTATCAGCAGCCTTACTATGATAGCTATGAACGAAAATAATTAGCAGCGTGGCACAATAATAGTAACCATGCAATAGTGGCACAGATGCCTTGGCAATAACAAGTAGTTGTTTAATTGAACTCAACAAGGGAAAAGATAATTCCTGGTATTGGAAGCACCCAGGGCTCATGAAGTCATAGATCTTCCATGAAGTCATGGAAAGAGAACCTACAACTATCACTTTAATAAGCCAGCACAATTCCTAACTACATTCCAAATATTTGCCTCGACACCCACAGATAAGTGTAGTCGTCACCTCCCATGAAGAAACTTCTTTTTGCAAGAGGCAGAGGCCATTACCCAAAACCACAACAAACCAAAATGCAGAGTCGTGAAGTCTAGTCCCAAGTGATACATCTACTACACAATTCCTGCACCTAAGGATCAGGAATCATTAAAGAACGGGGTACAAAAAGAAAACAGGAGCCAGAGGAACAGCGAGTTTTTGTCATGTATATTCAGAGAGTACAACTACATTGGGAAGATATAACAGAATGCATGTGATACAAAATTATAAGATAGCTTTTAATTCATGAGCTACTGCTACTGAAGTAAACAAATACACAGACTTATTCAAATATAATTGTACTACAGTTTGGTAACCTAGACTACTGATTATCACAAAAAGATTGCTTAAATGAAAAAAAAATCATGTAACCTACAGACATCCACACAAGTTCATAACTTAAGAGAACAAGATGTTTGCAATGAAAATGGATCAAACCTACGAAGTGATGTCAAAATTTCTGCTTTCCACTCAGCACTTGCAGGCATTAGACATTAATATTAAAACCTTCCCCCTTACAGAGCTGAAATACAAATTTTGGCATGGGAAGGTTACAAATTTGCTTCTGATTTAATGCAGCGTGATTTCAAAATCTCTAAGGAAATTGCCATTCTCAAGAGCCACAGGGCCAACCTTAATACCTCAGGAGATGGCTATGTCTCAGAAGTAGAGGGTACGAAGCCACACTTAAATCCCTTTCCCAAGGACAACAGCTGTGACTCTGCCCTCAACAGGTTTCTAAAGACAGCTCAAAGGAATATGTTAACCCATTGTCTAACCTTGAGCAAACCAACAATTGCCTGGAGGAATAGAACAGCCATAGCAAGAGAAATCCAGAAATAAAGTCTGAGTTTTTACCAGGTTATAAAAGAAAGAAAACTTAAGACTCCCAGCTCATTACAGTAAAATGTCCTGAAAATGCTCTCAGACTATTTTTAACATGTATCTGTGGCGATGCGTTGTAAAAAACTAAGCCCAATTTAGAGACCCTTTGGATATGGATTTTTAAATAATTGCATGCAGAAAGGTCTGAAACAAAGCAGGCTTCAAGGTGACTCTCGTGTGTGTCTCAAGATGTGCATTTGCAGCGGATGACAAATAGATAATTAGAGCCCACAGCCTAGGGATGTGAGAGGTGTGCTCTTTGGGGGATGGACATGATTCTTATGAAAAGATTCACTCCGAGTTACAGACACATAGGATGGAAACGCCTCCACTGGGAAGCAAGGTTGGGAGGATACTGGGGAAACCATTATAACGACTTTTATTCAGGGAAGAGGACTGGAAGCATAGAGCCAACAATTAATCTCATTTTGTAATAAGCAATTTTATCACTTTTAGGATTTATAAATATTTAATTTAATTCTTTTGCACATGCAATCCAGTGGCTTAATCAAAAATAAGTAAAAGCATAAACATACATGAATACTTCCTTCAAGAGAGTCTAATCAAATTGCTAGGGAATCACACTTCTCTTTGTGTCCAGCGAGTACAAGAAACTGCATGTAGGAATCAGTGTTCTGTTATTATTAATAACCCCAGCTGGGCATGGTAGCACATGCCCTTGGTTTCAGCCCTTGGGAGGTAGAGGCAGGTGGATCTTTGTGAGCTTGAGGCGAACCTTGTCTACAAAAGAAGTTCCAGGACAGCGAGGGCTTTTACACAGAGAAACCCTAACTCCAAAAACCAAAATAAATGAAAAATAGATGATAGATAGATAGATAGATAGATAGATAGATAGATAAGATAGACAAATAAATTTAAAATCAATAAAATAATCCTAACCACCACATATTAACTTTTTTTTTTTTGGTTTTTCAAGACAGGCTTTGGCTGTAGCTATCAATCCTATTCTGAATTAGCTCTTAACATAATTTAAAAAGATGTTTACGGCAAAACAAACAACTCTTTAAAAATAGATAGGACTGGACTGGAAGAAAGAATTCTAAGTTTAAACACCCTCATGCAATCACAATCCACAAAGCAGTAGATAGCATCGGGGGAATCAGGACCCTTGATCAGTCTTTTCAAACCCCCTGGAATCCTCTCATCTCCAAATCTGACTGAAAAGGCCATGACAAAAGGCCTATCAGCCAAGGTATTTCCAGCCGATTCTATGCCGATTGCCTTAGGAAAGGGCAGAATGTTGTATCTAAACAACCATCTATGAAAGTAGGAAAGCCATTCCCATCCTGCAGATTCTTAGAGCAGTTACGCTTTTTCAAATCATGCTACTATTTTCTGCATGAAATGAAGAAATGTCTAACACCTGTGCTATAAGAGAACCCTTAAACAAGGAACAAATGAGTCATGCAGAAGACGTAAAAGCGGTAACAAAAAAACATGTTGCAAGAAGTTCCCTTAAATAGAAAGAAATGAAACAAAGACGTTTGGGTACAGAAATCGCGTCATTGTTTGCAGCAGCATGTATCTTTAATAATAATAAAAAAAATAAGGCAACTTATGTTTCTCAAAGCATAGTACTTCAGCAACAGACCCGAACAAATAGCAATAATACACTGCCAATAGAAAGATAACATAATGTAATGATTCTCTATCTATTCACTTATAGCCCAATGTATATCTCTTGCAGGACTCTATGGAATTTAACCAAAATGACTCCATGATTTATACAAAATGTAAAAATTGAATAAGAAAAGATATTTTATCACATACAATAATTATAAATCTAAAATGGCAAAAAAGCTGTGTCACCAAGAAACAGAAAAGCATAGTGACAATGTAACAAAAATCAAACTAATTCACTAACATGATCTTTTATATGAAGATAAAGATATTTCAAACATAAAAAAGAAATTATCTTTAAGCAAATACGAATGAAATAATTAGTGACAAATTAAGCAATCTTTAAAAAAAATGAATCCTCTTTCATCCAATGCATACAAATTGATTAAGGAAAGAGATCAGGGGAGATGAATAGAAAACAAAATAAAATTTATAGAAAACCAGAATATTTTGCTTGATATATGATGAAATACCATGAAGTATGAAAGTTCAGTGTAATGACAGAGAAAATATTGCAGACAGATGCTACTGAATGGAATAATAACCCCAAACAAAACAAAGCATAGAAGCAAAAAGACTTCTATTTGCTTTCAATTAAGTTTGTACTTTCTGTGTTTAACTAAGTGATATTTTATAGAAAGAAAGATACAGATAGTAAACATGCAAGATAAAACACAACTTCTTTTGACTGGGAATTGATGACTTATAAGCAATAGTTTGAGTTAGCAAAATATAAAATTTTAAATAATTATACTTTTGCTATAATGGAGAATTTGAGGGAATTGGACATTCCATGTGGTTGACAGGGCAAAATGACTGAGAAAGACCCCGAAATGCACTTCCTTGACTGTTTTCAAAGATATTATTCTTTTCCATCCTCAGATGCCACAGCAGAAAACTAGTCCAGGGTACTTGCCATAGGCTGCATCATAAGAAGACTTCCACAAGTGATGGAAAAGCTTCCAAGGTTTATTTTTACAAATGAGTCAGAGGAGAGAATAAATCTCTCTTCATGATTTTAAAATTTAACAGCATAAAGGTTTGGAGGGGGAAAATGTCTGGTATAATATATACTAAATTTTCCAAATCTTACCTCCGAGGAAGATAAAGCAATGGTATGTGGTAGATATAGTGAAATTAAATCTTGGCACTGTCTCGTTGTTGCTCTAAACCATTTACTACTAGAGGATACAAGTAAATCTCTTTTGCTTTGTTTGTTGCTCGTCTTATTTTGGGGGACATAGTTACTCTGAATTACATGTTGGTCTGGAACTCACTGTGTATTCCAGGCAGATCTCACACTCATAGCAATCCTCCTGCCTCAAGTCTCAAGTTCTGAGATTGCAGCTATACACAACAACACTGGCTCTGCATTTAAACAGCTAAAAACTAGCAAAACTTAATGATAGATTTTAGCTAATTTCACCAAAATAGTGACATGAAAGTTTCTAGCTTGCTAAATTTATAATTACATAAATAGCGTAATTTTGTACCAGACGTTAAATGAAGTGACAGTAACCACAAAGATGACACACAGTACTCTCCTTGGATTCATGCAAGAACTACCAGGAAGCCAGAAGCATACTGTGTAATAAAGAGACATCTATAGTTTCCATGGAAGGAGATACAAGCTTACACTCAAGGGCAGAAACTAAATATTTCCACTTGTTTGTTTTCCGTTTAAGTAAATAATAATCCAAAGAGATAAGGAGGACGTTATAGATGAGAATTCCATAAAGAACACAACCTCACATGGCCTTGAGTTGATGAACTCTGCTGTGGTATTGTTGGGTAACCAGCACCCACCTCTCCAATACGCATGCACTCAGAATCTGTATAACCACAACTATGTGACTTAATCCCTCTTAACCCCAAGTCCCTACTATGAAATAGTCATGGCAAGCACAGTGCTTGGATGCATTTGCTAAGATCCAAAGAGGTCACTAACCCAAAGCCTCAGCTTTGTTTTTAACTTGCTTGTGTCTTGTTCCCCTTGTTATTTTCAGAGGCCAAGGAATACCTGACTTACCCTTGTGCTTGAAAGAGATTTATATAAACAGGATTTTTCAACAATGGAATATGTATTTGAGTACATAAAATATAAGTAATACTTAAGTCCAAGTAGATAGAATGTATTTGCGGAAATATATTATTTTCTATTTATTTACTTTCATTCTCGTAATGAAACAATTCATGGACAGTAGAACAGAGTGTAAATATAAAGTCAATGATACTTAAGTGTTTTTTCATCTTTTGCACAAATAATAACAAGATTATACATATCAAAGCTTTAGGGTCTTCATACATATTCTTACTGGTCATTATTTTCTACGCAACAGTTTATACAGTATTTGTATTATACTAGGTAGTAAGAAAAATGTAGAGAACATTTAATGATGTGCACAGGTTATATGTAAGTAGCATGTCATTTTATAGTAGACTGTTGACATCTACCCATTCTGGTGTCTGGGGAGGGTCCTGGAATCACTCTGACATTAAAAGGAGAGATGCCTATACTTAATGAAAACAGGGAGATTTCTGCACATATTGTATAATTAATAGTTAGTTGCTACTAGTAGAGTTTTCATTGTTGTTTTTGCTACTAATCCTTCATTCTTTGTGTTCAACATGTTCCTCTTTTTCTGCTTCTATCTCAATGAAGTATTGCTGTAATCATAAGCATACTCTCATGATTTACTGAACTTATGATTTACTGAACCCTCTAAACCTGTGTAAAAATAATTTTTGTAGACCTCATATTTTCTTCAAGGTTTTCTGCAGAGCAAACTATATACCTTAACCATTATCTTCATATATCAGTCTCTTGACATGTCTTTGTTCATCTCTTCGGCTCTGTGTTTTTCCATACTAAAATGGTGTGGCAGCATGGATGGGCTGTTATTCATCTTTACTTAAGTAATGGCTCAGATTATTCAGTATGTTTTTGAATTTTTTATTCATTATTGTTATGTGTGTGTATGTGTGATATGCGGTGTATGGTGAGTTCAGGTGGACACAGATCATGGCACTCATGTGTGGAGGTCAGAGGATAATTTGACGATTCAGCTTTCTTCTACTGTAGGTTTTGAGAACCAAACTCAGGTAACCAGGCTTCCGTGGTAAGCTTTTTTATTTTTTTTTCCCCAATGAGCCTTAATGATCTTTATAGAAACTTCCCTGTAGACAATCATTTTGGGGTATTCTCAGTGAAGGACAGACAAGGTTGTGTCTGCAGCAGAGTTTGGCCCCTCATGGCATGCCAAAAAAGGTGGGGGGGGAGAATTAGCAGTGGTCCTATGATTCTTCAAGGTAATAATGAAAGCAAAGTTCGGAGTTGGTTGGTTTTTGTACTCTGTGTCAATAGGACAGTAGCTTTTATTTGTTCTTGTAAAAACTTCCTTTTGGACTTTGCTTGTTTACACACACACACACACACCACCACCACCAACAACAACAGCAGCAGCAGCAGCAGCAGCAACAATCTAGTTAAGTTGGTTGCAGACCGTCAATTTTATAATTATCAAATGCTCTACTTGAAAGCTCATCAGTTCTGATGGATTAGAATGCCACAAAGAATGGATTACTTTTAACATATGTAAGAGAACTGAGATTTGATTGAGCACATAAACTATAAAAGCAGTTTCAGATCTCATGAATGAATAAATATCTATTACTAAGTCAAGTCTTGTGTTCACATGGGCACAAGCAGAAGTAAGTAGATTCAGACAATTAGGGAAAATGTAGCAAACTATGATAAATTAAAATAATGACAGCTCGGCATATTCCAATCTGAATCTTTCAAAAAAAGATTATTAAATTAAAAAACTGCATAAATATAACAAAGTATTAGAGGGTAGGGTTATTTTATCATGCTTTATCCAAATATTGCAAATATGTCAATGAACATTCTTTCATTTGATGACTAGGCAGGGAAATAACTCATTTTTTAAGATTATAAATCTAATTATGGAAGTCACTGAATATTATTATAATTAATAAAAACCTTTGGAAAATGGTAGGTATGTTGTAAAATACTTATTTCTCTCTTGCAGCATAGACTTCTCATAGTGAATAATATTCAAATGTAGTTTTAAAATTAAAAATACCCTAGCATTTGTGAGGAATAACGTTGCTAATGCTTGAAGGTGTTTTCTAGCAAAAGTTAGACTGGCACAAAGGTCACAGTGTTGAGTTCATTAATAAAGAGATTACACAAACCTGCAGAGTGTTTAACTGAACTAGCCGTGTGATTGATAAAGCTTCTGTATAGGAAATACCCTATGGCTCTTATTGATTTAGAGTTTGGAGCACTGAGTATAGTTCAGATACAAACAAAAATATCATAAGAAAAGAATCATGTATAAATACAAATATATAATATATAATTTAAATTAATGTGAAAATCTTACCGACATGTATTTTTATTATGGAGATCCAGAGTAATACCTACCTGGCCAGGCTGAAGGAATCATCGATCAAGCCCGCACGGTTACTGACGGAAAGCACCTATGAGGCCAGTTAGGAAAAAAAGAGAGGATGGGGGTAGTAATTCTGATCATTATAATGACAGGCATTCACACTTCAAAACAGATCACGGATATGTAGATCACGGATGTACCTCGTGGTTCCTGATTAATTGATCAATCAGTAATCTCCAGTTCCTTAGGTCATAGTTAACTCTAAAGTAGCCAGTTTGATTGATGTTTCCGAGGATCCAGCTTCCTTTGTCCAAGTATGCTATTCTGTGATGTTCTGAAAGTAGCATTCAAGAGTAAGTCTATTTTTAAATTTTTAGAGTTAAAATAGAACAAAATAAGTCTCTTAATACCAGAAACAGCACTACCAATAATTTAAAGAAAATGTCACGCTATAATGTAATTGAAATCTCAACTTTAATTAATCCCTTCCATCTAAAATAGAATAGAAAGTTTCCATTTTGTTACTCATTATTATATCAATTAACTATTTTTATAATTAACACTTTTGTTCTTGGCAGAACAGTGTTTTTTTTTTCATGTTTTCCTAGGAGTGCAAATAAATAAGTCTTTCGAAAACCACCCATAATGATAGAACAAGGGAACCTCATTTGTTCAAGACTCTAAAAGATCCACACAGAATTAGAAACAATGAGAATGCATCCTTCCTAAAGGAATTACTTAGGTAAAATTAAAATGTGTGTTCATCAAGTGATTCAATTAACAAAGGCCAAGAAAAATGTTGTAACTTCTTCCACATTTAGCTCTTTCAAATACGGTAGAGTTACTTTCACATGTGCTGACTTAGCCATCATAGACGTCACGAAGCAAACATCATCCACAATTGTAATAACTTTTCTGTCGAGCTCCAGGCTCATTCTTCATGGAATTTTCACAGGGAATATGAATTAAAATTTGCATGGACACACGGACAATGTGACCTCAGATGGCAAAGAACCAACAGAAAATAAAACAAACAGGTGTGCTTTAACTTCTAAGACTCAAAAGCTTAGAATTTTCATCAAGCTTTTTCACATCAGAATCACTTATAATAAACAAAATGCGCTTGTCATCCTTTAAGAGACGGAACATAGACATACTCTCAAGTAAAGAATGAATAGAATGAAAAGAATGTTATATGAGGTAGACTAAGGCAATGCATATAACAGGATAGTGATTTTCAAAAATCAGCCATAAAATGAAATGTCAATTTTTTATAATATACTTACATGCTATATCTGCTGTGGTCCCAGGACCTAAGGAGAACCTCCTGGTTTCTGGCTAACAAACATGCTGTCAAAAAGCCCTCTAAATACTCATTCTTATGCCCAGGAATTTTTCTGATCTCACCTTTCTTCAGAAAGTTTATTTTAATAGAGGATATTGACAAACAGAAGTAATTTGATAAAGATAATTCTTAAATAATTGTGTCTGAATTGGGGAAAGATTAAATCTTAAGTGATGAAGATATAAGTTTTCCTAAGTAATCCTGATTGCCTTCAAATATACCAAACTTTTAACAATTATTTCTCTTATTTTTTGGTATTACAATACAATTATGTAATTTTCCCCCATCTTTTTCTTTACCTTAAACCTTTCACACATCACTCTTTGCTATCTTTAAAATCCATTGTCTCCTGTATATTAAATGCTGTTACATACATGCAAATGTGCATACATACATATTTGGAAATACACAGTTATAAACAGCTCAGTCTGTATAATGTCACTTCTGTGTATGATTTCAGGGCTGATAATTTGTTAATAGAAATACAGTTGGTGATTTCTTCTCTGAGGAAGATTATTTCCCCTGCTCTCAGCATTTTGTAGTTGTCTGTGGTTCCTTGCTCCTCACAGCCCTAGTCTCTCCAGGACTTTTATCACGAAGGGGTGCTGGACTTTTGTCAAAGGCCTTTTTTGCATTTAATGAGATGATCATGTTCTTTGTCTTTCAGTCTTTTTTTATGGGAGATTACATATACCAGTTTAAGTATGTTGAACCTTCCCTGAATGTCTGTGATGAAGCCAACTTGATCAAGGTGAATGATCTTTTTGATGGTTTTTTTTTGGGATTTAGTTTAACAAACAAGCATTTCATTAAGAATTTTTCATATATATTCATAGGAAAATTGGTGTGTAATTCTCTTTATTGGGTCTTTATATGGTTGAGATATCAGGGGAACTGTGGCTTCATAAAATGAAATTGGGCTATGTTCCTTCTGTTTCTGTTTTGTGGAATAATTTGAATATTATTAGCATTAACTCTTCTTTGAAAGTCTGGTAGAATTCTGCACTGAAACCATCTGGTCATCTGCTTTTTTGTAGATTTTAATCAATGCTTCTATTTTATTAAGAGGTAAAGGTCTGTTTATCTGATCTTGATTTTATTTTGGTAGGTGGCATGAATTGAGAAAATTATTCAAATTTCTTTTAGACTTTCCAATTGGTGAAATATAGATTTTAAAGTGTGTTCTTATGATTTTCTTCATTTCCTTGCTGTCTGTTTGTATAACCTTCTTTATATCTCTAATTTTGGTAATTTGAATAATTTGGATTTTCTCTCTTTGCTTTTTAACTGGGATAAGGATTTGCCAAGCTCAGTGATTTTTCTCAAAGAGGCAATTCTTTGTTTCATTAATCCTTTGTATTATTTGTTTATTTTTATTTTACTGATTTCAGCTCTGAGTTTCATTATTTCTTGCCATATATTCCATTTGGGTGTGATTTCTTTCCTTTTTTCTAGATTATTTAATTCCTTTTATGTTCTATATCTTTCAGGTTTGATGTTAAGTTACTTATAATAGATAGTTATTGTTATTTACGTAGACACTTAGTGTTACACATTGCCTCTTGGAACCTCCTTTATTGTTTCTCATCAGTTTGTGTATGTTGTGGTTTCATATTCATTCAAATAAAGAAAGTCTTTACTTTCTTTCCTAATTTCTGTCTTGACCTATTTTTCATTTAGTAGAGACTTGTCCAAAGTTTCTAAGTTTCCTGTTGTTTCTGTTGTTTATATCCAGCTTTAATCCCTGGTGGTTGATAGGATGCAGGGAGTTTTTTCAATTTCCTTGTATCTGTTGAGAATTGCTTTTTGTACAAGTATGTGGCCAATTTTGGAAAAAGTTCCATGAACTGCTAGAAAGGGTATATTTTTTGACTTTGTGATGAAATGTTCTATTAAATATATGTTAGGTCCATTTGGTTTATAATTTCAGTTAGCTTCAACATTTCTCTGTTTAGTTGACCTGTCTATTGGCAAGGGTCCTGAACTCACCCACTATCATTAAGTGAGGGTCAATGTGTGATTTAAATTGTAGGCTTGTTTTTTTAAGAACTTTGGTGCCCTTGTGTTTGGTGCATAGATGTTAAAAATTGAATTGTCATCTTGGTGGATTTTTCCTTAGATATAGATTATAAAATTATATTATATATTATATTGTGTATAACTAGTGTGAATAAAATGAAACCACACATACCCAAATATATGGGAGACAATGAAGGAAGCTCTAAGAGGTAATTTATATCACTAGATTAAAAAATATATATTATTACGTATAAGAATATATTATATATACATTTATGAATACATATAGATATATATATCTTTTGTGCTCTAACATGCATTATAAATGAATAAATGACCCTTACATTAAAATAAATAAATTTGGTAATATTATTTTTAAGGTTTGTTTATTTTTAACTCAGTGTGTGTGTGTGTGCACGTGCACGCACGTGCAAAGGTATGATCACATTATTACAGGTACATCTAAACACCAGAAGACATTGGATCCCATGAATGTGGAGTTATGGGATGTTGTGAGCCACCCAAAATGGGTTCTGAGAACCAAACTTATTAGATCTTCTGTACTTTTAACCCCCAAAACATTTTCAGACCCATTTATTTAGATAATTTCATTAGTGATTTTTCTGGTTAAGCTGTAGAATCAATCTTAATTTATGAGCAAATAACATACAGTTTGCAAACATCGAATGATAATGTAATCTTACAATATTAAATTCATTTTAAAAGTTGTTTCTTATTTACAAATTGGATACCAAAGGATGTATCCCAAGTAATCCAATTTGTTATTATTTTTATTTATTCTATTAAAAAACACATAGTTAGATTATAGTCCAGTGAGTGTGTATATTGAAACATGAAAATAATCTCTATATCTTCTCCATTGCCTGATAAAAATAAGAAAGACAGGCATCAATTGTTTTAAGCTTTCTATTATTAAACTTATAACCAAAACCTAAAGTTATTACTATTCATGAATATTTGTATGGCTTTATTACAAATGAGATCTTTGGGAAACAATTCCCAGAAAGATTTTGTAATAGATTTTAAAATCTCTTCACAGTACTGGTTAATTATATTCTCAAAATGTTCTGCAAATTAACTAATAGCAGGCAATGAATTTTAAAAAGTTCTCTTCTGATGGCCTAATGAGGTATGATGTTTGATGAGTTCTGTAGCAAAAAGTATGAAAGTTATAATTCCAATGTTCATAATAATAATTGAAAACCTTATTTATATCCAAAATGGCACAAGACTCTGGCTATATCAAGGCACAGAGGAGTTGGTATTTTATAACATATTTTATTTTATAGTAACTATGGGAATGACAGTGGAAATGATAGTTAAGCATTTCTAGCCAAATATGCTACTTGTAGAAAATGATAATTAAAAATAATATAATAATAATATAATTTAAAAAATCAGCTAGAATAGCATGTGAAATTATACAGAAATTATAGCATATATTGATGCTTGTGAAATTCAATGGCATAATATCTGGTGAACCCCATAAATACCAAAATGCAAGTTTCCAAACCACTGTTGAGCACTTGACAGAGCTGCAAGCCAACTTATTAAAAATATAAGTGTGTGTGTGTGTGTGTGTGTGTGTGTTCAGGTGCTGAAAAAAAAACAAAAGGAAGCTCTTAAAAGGAGCTTTTAACTTGGTTAAACATTTGGGATATTGGGCAAACATTCATCAAGACTTGATCTTCACATTTGTAAAATGTGGATAAAAAAGATAATACTGATTTTCAAAGTTTGTAGGTTGCAAGTCAATCACTTTATAGCAAAGCTATAAATAATGCCATGTTTAATATTGGGGACCAAATTATTTCGGTACTGTATCTTTTCTTCTTTGATGTTTGGCATAAAATTTATCTCCTTCCTTTCATAATCAAGGAATAGTCAGTTAGCACACAAGTTATTATATTCATAAATGTTTGAATTATTTGCATTTCCATAGTAAAAATTGAAAAGAACATTTTAACCTGCTTTTAAAAGCATAAAAATTGGTATAAATACTATTTTTAGACTATAATGATTTGTACTTTATCTGTCAGTTGATTATCCAGCCAATGTGTCTTTAAAATGAACTATAAATAACACATGATTAATTTGATCTGATTGATAGATATTGCATACTAGTGACTCACCTTAATATTATAAGATGAAATATACAGTACTGATAATAAAATTATAAAAATATCTGTCTGGCCAATATAATAAAATTATATTTTATTTTAACTTACAGTGATAAGAGAAAAACATTATGTTTAATGTTTTATAATGTTGTCTTTGTTATTACTTGTTTATGTTTTGAGTTAAATGAGACAAAGTAGCAGATCAAAGAAAGGATATAAAATCCAGTCTTTCACCCTGAACTCTATTTTATTTTACTTTAGTCATCAGAATGAAAGACTTCAAAACAAAGTGGAACACATTCAGAATGGGACTGAAGAGGGAGCACAAAAAAATTGATCTTTATGTATAACCCTCTTTCTTTCCTGTTTCTGCATTATAGGGTTTCAAGACATACTTATTTCATAGAGCATCTCTAGCAAGCCACAACAGCTTAACTTGACCACACATACAACAAACACAACTCACCATGGCTTAATGGGAAATGACATATACTGTCCTATATAGGTTGCAAAGGCTCAATAGTCTGTACATATAGTGCCCTCCTAGAACTTTGTGTTTACAAATTGCACATCTACATATAATGATCATGGAATTCAACATCATCAATATTCTAGGTCAACACTTGGCTTAAGCATAATGGTTAATTTTAATAAAAAAATCAATGCACAGCTATTTAAAAAACAATCATCAGACATATCCGTCAATGGGACAAGCAGAGTTTCGCATTATTTTTCATACACATATGATTAAGGGAATATTATAACAAGAGCTGATAGAAATGGACGAATGAAATGTGTACTATGGGAATTTGCCAATCACTACACCCGACCATAGTTTAAATTGATGCATTTTTATGACTTCCCTATTCCCATACCACCATCCAAAGATACTTTGTTTTGTATCTGAGAATTATTCTGTCATATATATCATGCCAACAATCACATTACCATGACAACTCAGTGTTCTTTCTCATCATTTTGTAACAAAGTATATGAATAAATAAAACAGCTCTATGAGTGGAAAAGAAATTTATAAAGATATATAAGTGTTGACTCAGAACCATGGTATAAATGTTAATTCTGAGGAACTGAATTGAGAAAGTATAAGTATTTTATTTCAAATGAAAAACTTCAAAATGTGTTAGAGTAAAAATTTTAATAACACATATGTATATATGTTATAAGAATACATTAAAATTATATATATATATATATATAGTATAGCAATACTTACAAGAAAATCAGTGCTTGCGTATTTTGACCTGGTTTTACTCCAAAGATATGTGACATTAAAATGCTTTCTACAAATTAGTCAAACACTATCAATTACTAGCTCCGGAGAAAGGAGTAAGAAAGTAAAATATGAGCACACTTGACCATCTAGATTTAAGTGAAATATTACATAAAGGATAATTGTCTTTTTCTTTTTCGACAAGTCAATGAAACACAGAAATAGAAAGAACCTGTTTCACACTCTGGCATAAAGGATATAGCTTTGATTCAAGAAATAGTTTTCTTTCTGACAGTGAATTGAAATAGTTCACTATCTTATTTGAAAATATTTAGAAAGAAAATGGAATCTTATCTCTTTTAGCTCCCTGAGGCTTGATTTTTTTTTCCTACAAGGATGTTTGATGACTTGCCTAAGTACCCCCCAACTGGCTTTGCAATTACTTAATATCATGAGAAATATGTGTTTCTCTCACCCAAAGGGACAGCCTGATAGAGAAAAGGTAGCCACAGGGTGAGATTAAAAATGAGGCCTCTGCCCAAGAGCAATATAGCTAAGTCTTGTCATAGACTAGTTCCCAGTTTTCTGAGAAACTGTTACACTGACTTCCAAAATGGCTGTACAAGTTTGCACTCCCACCAGCAATGGAGGACTGGTCCCCTTGCTCCAGATCCTCTCCATTATGTTCTGTCCCGTGTGTTGGGGGGGGGGGGGGGGGGGTTTTATCTTAGCCATTCTGACAAGTGCAAGATGGAATCTCGGTGTCATTTTGATTTGCATTTCTCTAGTGGCTAAGGTTGTTGAACATTGTTTCTTGGCCATTTGAGATTCTTCTGTTGAGAATTCTCTGTTTAAATCTGCACCCCGTTTTAAATTGGACTGTTTGATTTGTTGATGTCTACTTTCTTTTTTTTTTCTTGGAAGGTGTTTTAATAATATTCATCAATTTTCTTCTGCTCCACATAATCAACTTAGTATTTGATAATCAGAAGATAGTGTTCTATCCAAAAAAGGCATTAAAAGTTTTAATAAAGTAAGAAACAATCTGAAGATAATCTATTCTAGCTTCTTACCCCCTCAGCAGGCAGGCTTCATCCTAATTTTACAAATGAGATGAGTACAGGCTTCACGGTTCATCTGCCCACAATTGCTGGGACCAGTTTAATTTCTTTAGTAATGAGTGCTCCTTTTTGCTTTTAGATTTTTCTCTTTGATTTGTGGTGTCTAGTTTCTTAAGTTCTTTATATATTTTGGAAATCATCCCTTTCAGATGTGGGGTTAGTGAAGTTCTTTTCCCATTCACTAGGATGCTGTTTTGTCCTGTTGATGCTGTTCTTTGCCTTACAGAAATTTCAATTTTATAATGTCGCACTTATTAATTCTCAGTCTTGGTGCCTATGCTATTAGTGGTGTTTTCAAGAAGCTGTCTTTTGTGCCAATGCATTGGAGATTATTTCCTACTTTTTTTTCTATCAGGTTCAGTGCATCTGTGTTTATGTTGGACTCGATTTTTGTGCAAGGTAATATATATGGACCTATTTGCATTCTTCTACATGCCAACATTCAGATAGACCAGCACCACTTGTTGAAGATGCTTTATTTATTCCATGTATGACTTTGGCTTCCTTATCAAAAATCTGGTGTCCATAGATGTGTGGATTTATATCTGGGTCTTAAACTCTATTCATGGTGTATGATCTTGATGTGTTCTTGAATTTAGTTTAAAAGGCTCAAACATTACACAAGGACATTTGCTTAACTGTGTTCATAGTAGCTTTATTTGTAATAGCCAGAAATGAAAAAAAGAAAAACTAGATGTCCCTTAACTGAGAAATGGGGAAAAAAATGTCGCATTTATACAATGGAGTCAGCTGTTAAAAAAAAAAGGACACCAGAAAAACTGAAGGCAAATAGATGGAACTAGAAAAATCATCTTGAGTAAGGGAACCCAGACAGAGAAAGACAAACATGGTGTGTTCTTACTCATAAGTGAATATTAATTGTTAAAAAAAAAGATGCTACAATCCACAGGACCAGAGGGACTAGGTAACAAGAAGGGTTCATTGGGGGACATGCAGATATCCCTAGGAAGGGGCAATAGAAGAGACTTTGAGGGCAGGTAGGGATGGGAACATGAGCGATCAGGTTGTGGAAGGAGGGGGAGAGCAATGAGGAAGTGATGGTAAGGACCATTTCAGGATCTGGTGGTAGCCTGGCACAGGAGAATCTCCCAGGAGACTATTGGGAGGACTCCGAGTTAGACTACTAGCAATAGTAAATAAGTAGCCTGAACTGGCCATCTCTGTGATTGCTGTCTAGATCAATTGTCATCATCCAGAAACTGATGGAAGCAGACGCAGAGAGCCATAGCCAAACATTAGATGGAGTTTGAGAATCCTATCAAAGAGGTGTAGAAAAGAGTGTAGGAGCCAGAGGGATCAACAACACCACTGGTAGGATCACACAATCAACTAACCTAGGCTCAAAGAGGCTTACAATGACTGAAAAGACAATCAGGTGTCTGCATAGAACTATCCTAAGCACTCTGCATATATGTAGCGGATATGTAGCTTGGTCCCATTTTTAACAATGAGAGCAAAGGCTAGTTTTTGACTCTTTTACTGGCTCTTGAGACCCTCTTTCTCATATTGGATCACTTTGCCCAGCCTTAATACATGGGGAGGTGCTTAGTCTTACTGAAGCTTGATATGCCATGTTTTATTGATACTAATGGGAGATCTGCCCTTTCCTGGATGAAAACAGAAGAGGAGGAGATTGGGGGGGGGAGTAGCAGGGGAGGATGGGAGGAGGCTGGGTCCGGGATGCACAATAAATAGATGAATAAAATAGATAGAATGGATGGATGGATGGATGGATGGAATTATGGATAGAGAGATAGATGATAGATAGATAGATAGATAGATAGATAGATAGATAGATAGATAGATAGATAGATAGATAGATAGATAGATAGATAGATAAAAGAAATAACCCACTTGACTCATTAGCAAAGTCCTAGGTGTATGCTAGCATTCAGCAAATGGTATTTCTCAGTTTTCTATACATACAAAAATGCTTATAATAAAAAGGCTGAAAGAAGGGTTCTCTGATAATTCTTTTATTTTTGGTAGAATTATGATAAACTTATGGGAAGATTCTATTCTGCATTTCTTGTACTTCCCTACAACTTTGAAAGGATCATTTTTTTAAAAGTGTAAAAATAAAATCAAGGAAGACAAAAAAATAAAAAAGAGGTCTCTGTTTCAGGAGCCTTCCTATTCTGTGACTAATTGTGAGCATACTTCAATTATGTTTTGGATTATAAATTCATACAGCTCTAAGAAGATTGATATTGTACTTACTTAATTACTTTCTCTTGACTCTGAAAGAAACAAATAAACTTAATATTTCCATATCAGTCTAAAATTAGGCTATTTAGAAACTACATTGTGCCTAATTTTACAGACGTGATTATCGCTACTGTTTTCTCATGATAATTTATCTTCATTCACATTGTGAAGCAGCTGAAAAGAGAGGTTAAGATCTAAACAATTATCTGAGCACAACAGTTCCCTGGGAGAGAATTTATATTTTACCTGATTTGTTAGACACCCAAATAATTGCTTCGGAAGACACATGGCTTCTATTTCCTACCACAATGGTTAATGGAATCTGCCACAGGTAACTGGAAAATGAGAAAGTTTTAACAATAAAACAGTTACATCAAAGCAAAAGCAAACATTGCCTATGTTCCATCTGTGCAAATTTCATTACATTTTTGGAAAAAAATAATGAATTCATCAATAAAGGAATCAATCAATGAATTACCAAAGAAGTCCCAGGCCTAAAGAATGTATGCAGAAGGCAAGCACACCTTCCCAATGACACTAAAGATATACTTGGTATCTAATAGTTTTAACTTCTGTGCAAAAGAACTTCTATAAAACAATTTATTTTGCAAAAATAGATTTGTACTTTAGAAATAAATGCAACCAAAATCTATAAATCTGAGCTGCGCTGTTTATTGATTAAAGTCTAAAAATAATTCTCTTCTACTTTTTTTCTGGATTAAACTAATAGATAATTCCATAGTTTTCTACATTTGCATGTTAACACTGTCCTTATTTATTGGCTAGCAAGTATAAGGGACACTAACCACATATTTTACAGAGAGATTAATATGGAACACCAAAGTAACTCAGCAAATAATGAAGTAAGAACAAAAATAATCAGTTTTCATTAAAATTCAGATCTATATAAAGAATAACGTGGGCACACTGCGAGCTCTGTTTTCTGAGAAGAATTTCTAAGTGGATGTTACAATGAAACCACAAACATGAGGGGTCAGGCATGAATCTCGGCTGTTAAAAAGAAGCTTTTGGTTTCATTTACCTCTTCGGAGGATAAAAATTGAGGTCTAGACATAGATGAAGTAAGTCCATGCCGTCTCAAATGAGTAAGTAGCCAGACATATGTGGAATGCTTTTTACAATAAATCCATCAACTGTAGACTATACCTTTCTAGAATGGTATAAGAACTATTTTAACCTGGCATTGTAACTCTAGTAAAAGTAGTAGCCAACAAATACATTATAGGAAGATAAATACCTGAAATCCAACAGGAAATTTTGTGCACACTCTATCACGGTGTGAGTGAAAAGTGTACTGAAAAGTTTCGGGGGAGAATGCCTGAGGTAATAAACTGTATAATAAGCATGCCCAGTCCTCTGCGACTGCTTCTTTCCATCAATGGTTTCATTTTACAGCAAATCAACATTAAATTCTAATTATTAGAGAAAGGCAGAAAACATGTGTGACTGTTTGAGTTGGGACGAGAGAACTTATAAGAAATAGTATCAATGCTAAAGAGAGATCAGTATAAACGTCTGGTGCCAACCCAGAAGAGAAGGAAAGTCTAACTGGGTTGGTGCATATGACTCTGTGTAGATGAGACCTTCAAGAACAACTAAGGCTATGAGGAGACTTTATGCAACACTGCTAAGCAGTGATTTCATTTACTGAAAAAAATGCCACAAAAATGTCCAACTTTCTAAGGAACAAGATTCTAGCACAAATGTCACAATATGTCACACATCCGCTAACTTCAGGAAATTTTAGTTATATAAGGATCTTTCTATGCTATAATACAAGGGCTATGCATGAAAAATATAACTACTAGATCCATTAAAATATTTTGGGCTATTGTCGTAATATTCCTATGTACTCGGAAGAAAATGTAAACAAAAAATTAACTCAGCTTAGAAAATACGTACAACTTACTAGAAATTTTGGCATAGGTGAGCAAGTTCTATTACATCAATGGAACCCATTTTGTATTAGAGTTAGGAAGGATCTCTGCAAAGACCAAATAGAATTGGTATTGAATCTTTGACCAGAATGTCACAGGGAATTAGATGATCAATAATATAAAATTAGAGTGCTACATTTCAAGTATAGATTTTATTATTTTAAAATAAGAAAGCCATTCCTGGTACCGATGTGAAGCTTTGCATAAGCTTTCTATAGTGCGTGGCAAGTGTTGAAGGTTGGGGATCCTCCACATGTTTCTGTAATTCTAGCAGCTCGAATTGCATAAGTTCACATAGCCCAGACGACACATTTTCTTTTAAAAGACCAGGTCCACAGCTAGTATAACAATGTATGTGATAGACTGACAAAGTATTCTTGTGCAAATTTGTCCTGTCACCCTTTGTGTCCTTGATATTTTTACTACATCAGTGACACTGTGTCAGAATAGCAGTGCTCCGAGATCTGACCTAATTTCTTTCTAACTTTGCCAAAGCAAAGTGCTTTTTGGTAAAGCCAAGTTTGATAATGTTGACCCTGGATCCAGACAGGGAGGAAATAACGGGAAGCAGTTGGTACAGCAGAGATCAGAAATGGTAGAGAAGGACTGACATTGTCCCTGACCACAGTGTGATTGTGGCAGAGTGATGTGTACTGCAGGAGCTCAAAGAGTTGACTGAGATAGACGCAAAGGTCAATGTGGAGTAAGGGATGTAGGGCTCTGCTTTATAGCTGGAGGGAAATATCAGTAAGTAACAGGTTTCCTGAAAAGAAGACTTGAGATCAAATACCCAGCACCCACATAAAGTTGTAGTACACGCTTATATTATCTCATTGTTCCTATGGAGGTATGAGAGGCAAAACCGGGCCCACGGAATCCAGAAATCCAGCCTGGCGTGCACAATGATGAATAAGAGATCCTGTCTAAAACAAGATGAAAGGTGAGGTACCTGGTACCCGAGGCAGTTTTTTAACCTCCACATGTGTAATTTGGCACACAAAATATGCTCATGAGCACATAAAGATATATATATATATACAGAGGCTAAAAAATAGTGAACCCACTTTTCTAAAACAAATGCCAAAGGCATTCATCAGAGAGCACCAGTGAATTTCTCAACCATGGCTCTGTACATCTATGCCTGGACCAAACTGACTTGGCAATGGTTTCCAGATCTCTTAGATGACAATAAAATGTATGTGCCAGATCTCATGGATATTCATGGTTGATAAAGTCAGACACCTAGTTTTCTTAGATCCAGTTTTGAAAGAAAAAAAAAAACTCAACCAAACAAGGAACAATTCTCTATGTGTTGTATCTAGTCAATGAGCTCAAGCACTGCAATTCAGAGGAGAAGAACACATGTTCATCCGACATGACCCCACTGAAGCTTGGATTATTTTAAGATCTATATTATGTTCCTTCAGCTCAGACATTATTAAGTACAGAACTTTGGTTTAATGAGTTTTTCTGGATTGTTAGTTTCGGTTCTCATTTGTCTTGCAAAGCACATTTGGCTCAATTCTACTTAATTCAGAGCAACATGTTTTAACTATTGAATTTAATTCAAGAACTAGTCATAAAGAAGGGAAGATGCAAATCGTATCTTTGAAAGTCATCATGCTAATTCAGAAGTTCTGCCTTCTGAAATAAATGCTGATATGTTAAAAGTTAAAATTTTGAGGGAGGGCTAGATAGGAAGCTCAACGGTTAATACCACTGGCTGTTCTTCCAGACAATCCTGGTTTCAATTCCAGTGCCTACATGACATCTAACAGCTGTCTATAATTGCAATTCCAGCGGATCCAATGACTTCTGGCCTAACTGGACCCGACGCACTGACATGGTGCACAGACAAACATACAGGCGAAACACCATATTCATTAAATATATTAAAAATAGTTTTTAAAATCTTGAGGAAAGAAGAGCAAAAGAAGAACCACAATGAAATAGCAAATAAATAGCTTAAAACTATATTCCACTTATACTTCAGAATTTTCTCAACAGTAAATTAAACTTTTTTTAAAATTTGTAAATGTTAAGATGTAAAGGGAAGTATTAAAAATCACAATCTCCTAAGAGGATAAAAGTATCGTACCTGTTATTCTGAAGTTGGAGTGCTTTGGTTTTAGCACTGGTGTCATAAATGAAATGCTGTTGGGTGATAATTATTCTATTTTCTGCTGTCATGTTTCCCAGGATGGTGATAACAGGGTATCCCATCTGGAGTGTCCACTGGTCCATTACTTCTTGTATGTTCACGTATTTGCCATTCCTTTTTAAAGCCTTTGCAACCAAAATTGTACAAATTAATCTATTAACACTTCTTGCAAGCATAATTAACATTAATCTGTTCTGATTTTTAACATTGCAATTTACCCCAATATGAAAACATTTAAAATCAGCAAAACTAGCATTATTTGCTAGTAAAATTAATCTTCTTGCCTTGAACTTCTTATATTATTTTGTTCCATATATATATATATATATATATATGTACAGCTGAGTTTTATTAATATTAAAATTTTTACATAGGAGAATATAAGATGCAAGTTATTATTACAAGTATTTTTACGTCATTTTGCATTCCTGATAGGTCCTACTATCATATAGTAAATGTTTTTTTAAAACGTTCACTATCTCTCCTTTGAACATGAACCTATAATACCACAATAAAACATCATTAAAAAGTATTTAAGAGCTGGGCAAGATCATGCCAGCAAATGTAGCCGGCAGAGGGAGATCACAAAGCCCCACCCTTAACTGAGGCACTATTGTCAATTGGTGACTAGTGAGAGAGGGAGAGTCAAATACTTTTAAAGTGCGTGGCCCCCAGGGTGCTATGCAGCCTGTCTACATCACAGAGATGATCCACACCAGGTCACATACTGACAGCAGTAAGTGGACTCTGAGAAAATGAACCCTTGAACTTGGGATGGAATCATGACGGGGAAAACAGGGAAGGCATTTGAGGAGAGGATGGAGGTAGATTTGCTGATCCTACTAGAATATGAACATCTGTGAAATTATCAACTCATTAAAAACAGTGTCATTTTTCAAAACAGACAAGGTATTTTTTGCTTAATTAATTAATTTATTTATTAAAAATTTGCACCTCCTCCCCTCCTCCCATTTCCCTCCCACTCCCCCCACTCCCTCTCTCCCTCCCTCTCCAGTCCTAAGAGCAGTCAGGGTTTCCTGCTCTGTGGGAAGTCCAAGGTCCTCCCCCCTTCCATCCAGGTCTAGGAAGGTGAGCATCCAAATAGACTAGGCTCCCACAAGGCCAGTCCATCTTGCATATCACCAAGCACAATGGCACAGACAAAGTATTTTAACCAACATTTTTAAGTCAAATAATTTTAAATCTCTTCTTTATATTATATAAAAATGAAGCACACCGCACATTTAAAAAAGAGGAATTATAGAAAGCAAATATAAAATGTCCATGTCCATAAAAGTTAATGTCTTATAAATGAAGTTCAGTTGCTCAAGCAGACACTTTGATATTTCTGCTTCCTCTACTTTACCTCTGATAATGTATTCCAGAGATCATTTCTGGCTGCATTGCCATACTTGTGAAGAGTTAAATAATCCTATAAGAATATAAAATTGTAATTACCACTCAAAGGTTTAGCGATTACCAGTAAACACATTTATTTCTCAATTCAATTAACCATTTCAACACGTGGAATTGCACTAAGGAAAAGAGGAAGACAAGCAAAATGATTGCGAACAACATTTTAAAATATTCCCAAAATGTTTAACTAGGGCATAAATCCTAAATCGCCCAACAATCCTAACTGCTTAACAACGATGTCACAGTTATAATCACACATTATGGATTCCCAAGGTCAAGGATATACTCTGACTGAGTTGGTCAACATCAGCTCATTAGGGCAAAATGATCTCTCCAATGAAATATGCAGAACAAAATCACCCCACTCAATTGCTCAAAGAGAAACACTCTTTCAAAAAAATTCTTTAGGTGACATATGCTGATACTGAGAGGGAACGACCCACTCTCCAATCTCTCTCTAGTTGCTCTATGCAAAGGAAATACTGACGATTGAAAAGGGATACTTATTTCTGTAGTTGGAAGCACACATTGCTAATAATAATAATAATGTCCTCCTAAGTTTGTTTCTCAACTTCAGGCTTAGGATCTTCCATTTCTCATTATGTTCCTTTAGTGATTAAATCTACACACTTTGATTCACACCTTACTCCTTTCTAAGAAGTGTGGTCTGTCTCATTATCAAGGTGACAGCTATCAAGATAATTAGCATCTGATTTTTTTTCTGATTTCAAACTACAAAAATGAAGAAAAAGGACTGATTCGTATTTTAAAAATGAAGAAATCATTACATTTAAAATTATATTTTCCTAACAATATGTAGGAAAGAAGATACAATTTCTAATATTTTTACCAAAGTTCTTGAAATGAAAAAAAGTTGCTGACTTTTCAATAATGTATAAAGAATTTGGCACTTTGAAGATAATTAACACCAGAGAAGGAAATTTCAGTATAAATGGAAGACCCAGTGACAGATTCAGATTTTCTTGGCAATTCACAGCAGAACAAATGACAGTTCTCACTTAATCATAAGCCCAGAGAGGTGATGTCCAACCCACAACTTAGCAACCACAAATTCAACTTCATCATCAGGTGCTATGAATAACATTATTAAACATATTACAGACATACAATTAATTATAGCCAATATGAATGCCAATGCAGATTTAACCAAGCTTCAGGAATTGGTTCTACATATACGCAGGAGATAGATTTGTTTGCTTTTAGGGGGTCAAGGGAGGTAGAGATATAGGGAGATAGGTTTTAAACAATGAGTTCAGCTTTCAGTTTCTTCCTTTTCTTTCAGCATTTAAATGAAAGAACTTGGAAGAATGCAAAATTAACTATACCACTAGATGAAGAGATACAGGCAGCATGTCTGATAAGTTATCCAGTCCCAGGTGGTCAACATTAAATCCATGTGTATATGAGCAACATTAAATGGCTCTCGGGGATATATAGATCATGGTATATAATAGCACTTAATATTACTTTACAAGAAAGGCAAGAGCTTGAGGAGAATAGTGGAAATAATATACATATAATGAACTCACACATGAAACCCTCAAAAGAACTGAAAAAGGTATCTTATATGAGTTTTAAGATCTTACTGAACATATTAAGCTAAAATCACTCAGATTTGGTTCGATTGTGGACCATGCTTCTAGAACACTTACAAGGAGAAACAAAGAATACTATGTGATCCAGCAATTAATTTTTCATCTCATAGAACACCAAAAGTATAAAGCCCCAGACATGCCAAGAGGCTTTGTAGGTGCTGAAGAGAGGTTGGCAGGAGAAAGTTTACTAAGAATATTCACAAAACCTAGATGTAATTTGTGTTTGTACAGGACTTACTTGTATGAATGACCCTGAAGATGTCATGGCAGAGCTATCATTTTGCAAGATACGTTCAAATATATGTATGTAATTAATAAAACTTTAATTTTATTTCATAATTTTAAAGCAATGTATATAGAAATCTCAGACATATGAATCCAAAATCAAAATCTTTGTTTTTCTTCAGGTCTATGTAAGACAATCATTTGGCATTATTATATAACACTGAATGTTTTAGTGATAACATCTAAAAAATTATGGGTACTGCACACTAGTTATTTCAGAAATAGAGTTATTGGAAAGAACAAGCAATGGTATATAATGTGGATAGATTAAAATCTAAAATGTAGTCAATACGCATAAGCTTTGATAGATCTACTGAGGAAGAGAGGCATCGTGGTACAGGAGTTTAAAGTAAAATGGTAACCTGACAAGTCTGGAATCAAATCTAAGGTCCAACACTATCTATATAAAATATAAGTTATGAACAAGCCACCATATTTACGTTCTTTTTTGTCTGTTTTCACATCTATAAGATAAAGATAATGAAAAGCACACCACATGTAGTTATAAAACAATGTTAGAGTACTGAAGAATTCTGTATGTATTATCACTTATAACCTTTTAAATTGATTTTATTGAGCTGTACATTTTTCTATAATTTTTTAAAATATCTTCAGGCTATATATTGGTTGGAAAAGTGGACAAAATGAGGAAAAGTATAGTAGTAATAAGGAAGGGTAAAACACATGTAAAATAAGTTTATTGCGATTTTGGCACAGTATGAGTTCTTTATACTTTATCTTATTTGATTAACCGCACATCATCATATAACAAATCAAAGGCTGGACATCAATGACTGTCACCCATACCCAAATCACAAACAAGCTATGCAAACAACTGCCTACCGACAGCCAGCAATCACGGTGTGCTGCAGACACAATGAGAATCACATGTGTCTGGGAGCTTTTAGCCATTCAACAGCAGCTCTTTTGGGTAACCTTTTCCAATGACAATTTTCTATCCCCTCAACTAGAAAGTCAGATTGGTGCCTCTCTTTCCCCCACATCCATATGATGGTTTGTGGTAGAAGCATCCCCCCAAGACCCTCCCATTCCACTTCAGTTCTTGGCAAATCACTCCCCTGAATGTTGCTTAGAAGAATTCCACTAACAAGGTCTCTTTTCACTCACCTTGAGTTATAATCTCTACCAAGAACCACTGATATGCTCTAAATACTATCCAAACTCCTTTATGTAGCTTAAAAATATACCCCTTCAAACCCATCTGTTTTCCTGTTGCTCTAGCGCCTCATCTGAGACACTTGGATGTTTTAGAATATGCCGAATGCATCTTTTTTCTCTGTTCATGTACTTTCCTATATATTAGCTTCTCTTTTGACTGCTTAAATTCAGCTTATACTCCAGAACTAACTTTGGATAAATACCTCCCAGGAATCTTTCCCTGCCCACCTCAATGTCTTTTTTGATTTTGAGCTATCTTTCTTTGATTGATATCCATCGTGCTATATAAGATCATTTTCCATAGCATGCTGCATTGTTTACTGTTGGCTGCCCACATTATCTATGCAAATTGCAAGGATTTAAGAAACTTGTCAAAACCATTTTATTACTGTTTAACCAACAACCTGTTCTTAGCCTGGTACCCACATCATGAATGTCTATGATACAGCACTCAATGTGCAGAATGGTCCTCTGTTAATACTGATAATGCAGCTATTAATTTGCATCTATTGGGCCTATTTCTCTTAAGATAGTGATATGGGGCATGTCTCATTATTTCAGTGAATACTTCTCAAATATATGTCATAAATTTAACTTCATCAAAATATTGAATTACTATATGTAAAACAACTTTCTACTTTCTTTTTTAACATGTGACATGATTCATGGCATGTCATATATGAAAGACAGACAAAAATGACAAGAGTTAAAGGAAAGAGATCGAGCTCAGGAAGTAAAGCACAAGTACTCTTTTTTATCATCTAAGACAAGAAAATAATTACAGAAAACTTGTTGTCCTCTTAGTAAGTCCCTTTATAAGACTGGATGGTGAATTAGCAATTTAAGTGACTTATTCCTGGGGAATAGATAATAGTCCAATAAAATCTTTGTGGTTGTTTTCTCTGGTTGGAGCTTTAAGTAGCAAACTGTCCAGAGCACAATGACTTTTAAAAATAGGGAAACTCCTTCCTTTGTATTAGGGATAGAGCAGATCTGAGGCCTCTTGCTTTTATACATGTCATAGCCTCGTCCTCAGTAATGTAGCTGGACGGCAACAACAATCAGAAGCATCACCTTTAGACAGAACTTGTACAAAGGAGAAAGACAGCATCCCATAATGGGACTCTTTCCAAAACTCATAAAGTTTCCCCCTCAAACCCTGCAGCAAACTCATTTCTAACATTAATCAATTAACCAAATCGTGCTGTGGGTTTTGGCAAAATACTGGTAATACAGATTAAGGTAGCATCATTTGGTTTCATGCCCAGGGAAATCATGGTCTTCTAAAGCAAATGGCTGGCAATGGGGATGAGAACTTAAGGCAGGATGTTGATGACAAGAAAACACAGTGGGCTATCTCTGGATAAAGCAGGCACATTTGTGTACATTTCTATGATGAAGAAAGCCACTCAAGTTTCAACCTGGGTGACAACGAGGGGCAGAATATTCTCTAGAACGTCAGGCAATCTCGAGCCCTGGTTTTTCTGAAGACTTGACAAGGATGCCGAAGCAAAAGTTTTGGATATTGTTGTTACTTTCTATCAGAAATAATTACACCAGTAAAAAAACAATTTCACAAGCATTTGTCACATTTTAGCTTTTCAGCATTTGAACTCATTTGAACTCCATAGGGGCAATAACTCAGTGTGGAATGTGGGCGGAAGGCAAGAACTCCCTCTCTCGGTGTTGAAATGGAAAGGACAAAATGCTAAATATTCCCTCTCACTTCCCCTGGCACCTAAAGTTTCAGCATGTGTCCTGGCCTCCAACAAGTGGAGGCTTCAGCAGAGAACTGTGAATCTTAAAGAAGCCATGTGAAATGCCTGAGAAGCAGAGACATCATAGCCTGTGTTGAGAAGTCGGCACTGAGCACAGAGTAACCACCACGCTAATGACACCAACTGAGTGTCACACCTAAGGGTGTGACACTAGAAGTTATCATGGTTTCTACGTTTCATTATAACCTTTTGGTGAGTTTTGTTTGTCCATCCTTATCATAATGTGATGGATCACTTTTGGTCCTTTTAATAAATTTGTGTCACCTTAAATCTGCCATAGTTTATTATATTGTTTGAAACCTAAAATCAGGTCTAATATATCAACAAATATAGATGATTTCAAAAAGAAAATGCAGAGTTTCAATGATCATTTTGGGGATCACTAAACAGTAAATAAATACTATATTTTAAAATGCATTCAAAGTGCAAGACTATTTTGTAAGTGTGGTAGGTTTTCACTGTGTTTTGGATAGGCAATATAGGGAATGGGGTGTGCACTTAAAAAAATTGGCGGACAAGTAGTCTAAAGATAAACAAATGAATATAAGAAAAGGCAGAAAGTTTCACAAATGGTGTGTACACAAACTGACAACAAAAACTTTTTGAAAGCTTTTGACTTAAATTAAGCATCTAGAGTGGAGGTTTTTAAATTGGGAACAACTGTCCTATGAACTTAACTACTTTAAGCAGATAGCATAAGGTGATTTTCAAGTGATCTTGAACAACAAAGGTGATCAAATGTTCCCATCATAGCAATGACAGCAAGAGCTGGGCAGTCTCATTTGAGTCTGGCTCATGTGTTTCAGAACATATATTCAAAACCTTGACCCTACGAAAAACAGAACCCTTAGAACTATCATAGACAGTCAAACAAAACAGAGAAAACTGCACTATAGACTGAGGTATTAATTTTAGTTAATATTTGCAGACTTTCCTGGATATTATGAGACAAAATGAGCAGATGTAGCAGAAAATTGAGGGAGAAAATGTTATGCAAAAACAAAAGGAATGTCTGTAGTTGAATTCTTATGGACAAGAGCCAAGGATGGAAAGAAATAAGTCATTATTCAAATTTTTTCTATTGCTGAATTCTAGAATGAGAGAAACCATTACTGATCGTGTCCCATATAAGAACTTCAAGCATCCACATAAAGCTTAAAATATAGGGGAAAAAGTTAGGTGTTTAGAAAATAAAGCTATTTGAGGAAATATAAGAACAATAGTTGAGTATAATTGTTTGCATGCCATTCTGAGTCAGAAATTTAAATGTGTGTTTACCCTAAATTTACTTCAGAAGCAGCTTGCCTAGACACGTATTCAGCTATTTTTTTTCAGGAACCAAAAATGTGTTTGACATATTTTAAAAATCCATCACCTTGTTTAATGAATGCAAATTTTGGAAAAATTAGTATTTTTTAAAATAGGTTGTCAAATATAGCATGCCACAGAGTATTTTAAATCAAAACAACCTGCCAGCATTTGAAAAGGAATTTTGTTTGTTTCGCCACTTTAAATTATAGACAATAGCTAAACCCACACCACTTTGGTTTCCAAATATCTCTTATGTAGCAATTATGGATCGCAGCACCAATGCCTACAAGCAGAAGTCTTATGAGTTACAATGTTGTCATTGCTACACTTGTACTCCATTGCAGAACAACCTGACGGGATTCTATGCCTGTCAGCAAAAATTGTGTAAATATAATAGTCTACAGGGGTGTTTCCAGGTACTAAAATATACCCACTTCTCGCTGTTGCTGCTAGCTTGAAATATTACCAAGACATAAAATGAATCTGTTGGCACAACTCAAGCTTGTGAAATGCTTTTTTTTTCTAAATGCCCAGATAAAGGGCTCTGACCATCACTAGCTCACAGAAATAGATAAAGTATATCCTGGCAGATAAAAAAGTGTACTGCCTTTTGTAAATTAAGATGCCCACAGTTTACAAAAATAGGCATTGTGTCTTCCTAAGATGCCTAGTGGTTGCAGGCATGAGCATAGTGTGTCTTCACTTTCCAACTCTTTCGTCACACATCCATGGCACTAGCAAGCAACCAACAAAGAAGAATATGTAATTCAATCAACTAGGAAAAACATTGTTTATACACTGAACAATCTAGTTAAGAATCCATGCTATCCTTACCTGACATGTAGCTTTTAGAAATTATCTAAGGAGTTATCTATTTTCTCTAAACATTGATTTCTTCAGCCGAAAACCATACATAATAAACTACCTGATAAATGTCCATAAAGAATATAACATACAAAAATTTTAGAAAATATCTATTACATAAAGAAATTCTGTTTATTTTAATAGTAAAATTGATAGTAAATAAATATAATGCTTTTTTTTAAATAAAAAGCGAAGAGTTAATATATTTTTTTGATCCTTCCTCCAAAAGAAGTCAAAGTGTCCCAGAGTCAAATAAAAGAACTCTATGCTCTAACCTAAGTAAGAAAAATGTCTGGAGACAGCAAAGAGAGGAAGTTAAGGGAAAGGGAGGAGAAGACAAGAAAGGAAAGGAGAGGGGGAGGGCAGAAGAGGCCATCCAATCAGAAAGGACAGGGTCTTATGTGGCTCCTCCGGTCCTGAGGTAGACCACACTGATTTTCCTACAGCTCTACTGAAGTTATGTGACCATGAATTATGGATTATAAGTATAATAGTGGAAATGAGAAGAAAATGCTGGTGGCACCTTTTATTGCAAACTGATTTTTCTCTTTTAAGTGAAATTGATGAGTACAACATTTTTTTCCTCTTATTTCAGAAATATGAGGAGTGATTTTCATTTCTTTTTAAAAGTTATATTGTTTCATTTAAGAAACCAAAATTCTGACTTCCATGCATTACAAATACACATACATATATTTGATAATGTACTTACTCATTTTAGCTTCGGAGCTAATTATTTAACAAATTAAATGTTGGTTAAGGCAGACCCAATGTCTAAAAAACTTGTAATGGTATCAGTATTATATGATATTGATTGATCACTAGAAATCATTATAAAATATTCAGCTTTATGCTTACGGAGTATCTAAACCTTTACAAGCCTGTAAGTGGAGTTAGACACATTTGGGTGAAGTGTCAATGGTAATTTTACATTAAGAGTAATTCAACTTTCATCATGATATGTATGCATTTAGTCTCTTTAAGAGGGAGTTAACTTCAGTGTACCATCTCGGCTCTGATGGCTAACTTTCAGTTTGTCTAAAAATCCACATGCAAGGGAGGAAATACACCTATACATAAGCCCATGATTCTCAAATAAAAATCTCAAATACACATACTTACATATAACACTTCACGGGAACATGTCATTAAGGGTGTTGTTGCTACTAATAATCACCATGGCTTTGTGCCTGTCATTACCCTCAAGCTATCATAATTTTATGAGCACGAACCAATAATAATGACATTTCCTTTTTGTTTTTTTCTCCACACCTCATTGCTTACATTGATTTGCATAAGCAATTTTTAACCTGATAATTGGAGCCAAACATGTTGTAGGTTACCTTATGGAAGAGAGCAGTTAAATACTAATTAAGAGAAATCTTTCTCTATTCAAACATATTTTAGAAGTTAGTGACTTATTCTCACTGGCTGAGCCAGAAGGTGACTCACTCTGACAGGGATTTTTGGGTTTGAGTTTGCATCAGGTATAACAATGATCTTTCGTGTGTGTGTGTGTGTGTGTGTGTGTGTGTGTGTGTGTGTGTATTTAATATATATATTTAATTACCTGATGTCGAATCATAATAACATGAAGAATGATACTTTCAGGCTCTGATCCTTAGGATACAATTATTTTGTTTTAAAAGAAAAAGTGATAGTTGATGTGGGATTCCCCTCTGTGTGGTGTAAATACCATTGGTCAATAAAGAAACTGGTTTGGCCTGATAGGGTAGAACAGAGCTAGGCGTGGGAACTTAACATCTTCAACATCTATTATTTGTAACTGAAAGACATAATCTGACAACAGAAACGTTTGTATTTGATTTTCTCCATGATCCATTTTCAATATGAACATTAAAACTGAAGCTGGTTTATCTATGATAAGTGCTAGCCCTTTAAGAAATGGATCTACCTCTTTAAAGAAAGCTATCGACAAGGGTTTGCCTATCTGTTAGATTTTTAAAGGAGGCAGCATTGATAAGGCATAGCAGCATGATAGCAATACATGTGTTCATTGTGTTTGTGTGAGTATAGAAAGGAAGCCAAATGACAAGCAGGATTAGAACACAGGCTTCAAAGGTCTAAATCCCCTGAGTACTGCCTAGTGTTACAAACAGCTTTCCTACTTGAGAAGATAAGTCCCTCCCTTGTCTGAATTTCCTATAGTAACACTCAACAAGGCAAATGCTAATTCTCCTCAAAGACTACCTCCAGGACACTGTAAATAGAGTCAATTCCACAGTTAAGGGAAACAACTAGAAATTCTGACATATCATACACTATAGAAATCATCAACAAGTTTAAAAAGCCATTAGCAAATATCATGTAAGACAACCATAGATTATTACAAAAAATACTAAATATCTGGAGCAAAGCAGGAAAGTAAATAAGTGGTTTAAAGCCCCAAGAAAACATAGGTTGATTTTCATACCAGAAATTAAAACACATTAATAGCAAAAGCTGCAACAGAGCAGCAGATACCCATCTAGTTTGGTACGGCTGCATTGCTGCACACAGTGATGGCCACACCGTACAACATTCAGCAGACCCCAGGAAGCTCAAGGACAGAAAACCATTTTTGTAGATGCAGTTAATGGTATGCTTCCATCAAATTAAAAAGGCTGTTCCAAATTACAAAATATCAAATAAAATTGCCTAACTGATCAACCGTCCTAAATAAATCCTATATTTAGGAAGCATGAAAGATGGAAAAGGTCTGGAAAATTCGGTTTCGCAATAAGGCGGGAGGCCAAGAGAGATGTCATGGCTTGAAGGAGGTTGAATATTAATTAAGAGAAATGAGAATTATTTCTCAGCACTTATTCTATTGCCTCAAGCATCCCACAAACTGCCTGCTATCATTTTGTGTAATGGATTATATTTAACAGTAGATATGTAGAGCTTGCAAAAATATAATCATTTCTGTGTCTTGAAATATATTATTTATGAGCGGTACATATAATCAAAAACAAAAAAAGTTTAAATTAGGTTCATTTGGCATGTTCCACTTTCAATTCAAACATAATTAGCAAAATTATCAACTAATCTAAACTTATGAATACAATTTGTTTACAAAGAAGAGGTTTGAGATCATTTCTTGATAAAAAATCATGAAAAACTAAACAATTTAAACATTTAAGTAAACTCAAAAAAAAAATAAGATGTCCAAAAACATCAAGACTTTCCCTGCAATTGGACATTTTTACTCAGTTAATTTTTCTCCTTGCTGTCTGATAGCTTATTTATAGGTTATATAATGAATAAAAACAAAAGTGTTCTGTCCTTTTTCTGTCAGCTTAGCAACTGCTCCCGAATCTACTGATACATAAAGACCCGCTGTGGCCTGCAGGCATTTCACCAGCCATCACAGCAGCTTGGCTGCAGATGCCAACTGTAGGCTTAAACTCTATTATTCTATTTGCCAACAAAGAGTCAGCAGTCAGATGAGGGTATGAAAACCTCCTAGATCAGAACAGCCAAGAAGCAACCAGATGACCTTCCTTCTTGACTGGAGACTCAGAAAGAGAGCATCTCTTCTTTTCATCCCATGCCAAAAAGGCTCAGGAATCTCTAAGTCCCTCTCTTCTCCTCTCTGTGAGTCTCTCTATCTGTATTCCTAGCTCCTCCATCCTCTCTAGGACTAATTCCTGTCAACTACTCACTGGCTCCACCCCCTGATTCAAGGTTCATTTTATTAACCCACTCTCAGAGTTTCACAGTGCAATCAAATATCCCAGAACAGGTTTTTTTTCTCCAAAAGTTTCAGAATCCCTGCGTGCTGTGATATATCATCAGTTTGAAATTTAAAATACATATTGCCACACAAAGTACTCTGTGATATGTAAAATATTGTTGAAACTCTATTCAAATATTATCTAAGAAATTATGAATATATAAACTGACCTAGAAATCTACTACAAAAATTACACATAGAATTTTTGTAAATATTTTTTGCCTTAGAATACCCCACACAGACATAAAAAAACAGAATTTGTTAGATAATAAAAAGAAGCTGATATCATAGCTTGCTATCATATCATAGTTAAGGGAATCACTTGAGTACATGGTGAAAAAAATTAATGCAAAAAAATGAAAGAGAAAGAAAGGAAAGAAGGAATAACAGCATATGAAAACGCACCTCATTTGCAGTTTGGGTTTACCTGAGCCAGTAAATATGGACATAATCTATTTGCAAACAATAAACTTTCATTTGCCAACATAGACATAGCCATGGTTAATATAAAAACAATGAATAGATTTTCCTCAGAGGTAAATGCTGACATCCCAGAATAGCCCTTTCACCAGCTTGTAAAGTAAAACTCTCCAGAGCCTTGTGAATGGCAGGCTTATTAATATGAACTCTCTCTACACTCAGCACCACGACATAAAGTGTCTGTTCAGGAGGTCATCTCCAAAATGTACCCCATACATCTTCATGCACAAGAGATGATAATTTATCACCCAGACAGAAGGATCTAGTGTCAACTAATCCAAACTGCTGATGATACACTAAATCAGTTTGAGTGATAAGTATAAACAAAGGAAGCTGCAGACCAAGCACTGAAGGATACAGATCCACCTGATCAATGAGATGTCACGAGGCAAACGGAATGCAGTGTTGACAAACATAGACTCCCTTGCTTGAAAATTAACAAAATCAAGTCTTGAAGTCCAAAATTGTGGATTATTATTAGCTTCAAATAAAAGTTTATTTCAATTTTTTTGGGCAATTTCAGATAACACTGAAGAGGCAGAGGCAGCAAAACAGATTGTAAGATATACTCAAAATAATATGTTTTGTATACCATAGAAACATGACAGGATATGGGAAAAGGCTGCAAAAACACTCTGCCCAGATAACTTACTAAAGTCATTCAATCTGATGACCATATATATGTACATAGTTGAAGAGAAATAATAACAACTGTATGCAGAAAATGATTTCATATCAGTTTGCCAACAGGAGTCCAAATTCAATTTATATTGACCTCATGAAAACTTAGATATTTTCTGAAACTGTCTTGTTACAAATTCGGTGGGGAAAACAAAGCAGTGGGGATAAGGAAAACCATTTCTCCAGACGGTTTATATTCATGGAGGGCATTCTTTGAGGTGAAGCAAAAAGAAAAAGGAGAAGAGAGAAAAGAAAAGGGTTTCTCGACTATGTGATCAGAATGGAGTCTTCATCCCTCAGCAAATAAAACCTACAACCTTGAGCAAATACGTTCAATGGACTCAGGTATTCTGAGGGTGTCTGTAATGAAAAGGGCTGATTACAATAAATTTCGAAGCCTGCTAAAACTAATCTGCAAAAGTAGTTTATAAGGAAAATTGTTCTCCAATAAATGTATATGCTCTTTCATTTGTTGCATTAAATTTAGAGTTTTTCATATCAAAATTTACTCTTGCTTTTGTAGTTTATCTTTCAGTTTATTTTTGATAAAGATAGAATTCTACTACAAAAATATGACCCAATCCCAGTTGCGGTTTATTTAAATTTCAAAATGAAAAGCTTACTAAGAACAGATAAGATTGATTGCTCTCTCTGTCTTAGCATAATTGTATTTCAGGTGAACATCAATTTACTTTAAAGGACACTTCTAAGTAGCAGAATGCATCATAAATAATTCATCAATCACAGTGACTAAGAGAGTGATTTACTCCAGCAGATTCAATGGAATCAACATTCTAATTTTTTATTGTTTTATCTGCTCTACATTTTTAATAATTTTGTTTTACACAAATCCATTCTTACATTTTCATACTCATTACCCTAAATGCAGTTATATGCCACTGTTCTTTCTCTCTTTTTTCCCCTTTGATTGAAAACACAATTTTTTTCTCATACAATATATCCTGATTACAGTTCCCCCTCCCTCTACTCCTCCTAGTTCCTTCCCACTTCCCCTTCTGTTCCTTTCCACTTCATTTCTTGCCCACATTAGAAAAGAACGGGCTTCTAAGAGATAACAACAAAATGAAAAACACATGATTATCTCCTTTCTTTTAAAATGATTCTCATCTCTTTCAAATAAAAGCATTTTATTTTCACTGAGACAAACAGCAACTCTGTACACCAATAATAAAACAAAACAGACTGTACATAACTAAGAAGCAGGCACAAAGTTTTCTCAATTATGTAATTATGTAAAGCCAACAATTTGTTTTCATATTACGTAAGCATCTCAATGACAGTAAATAATAGCAGGTTTTCTGAAGTTCAGTAAAACTTATTTGAGTACGTTAATGCCAATTAAACGCCTCTAAATTAATTGTCTACCTGTTTGAGAATGGACAGACCTTACACTGAGTGTCCTGTGACTTACTGAAGGACCAAGCCTGCCTAGCATTTCTTAAATTTCTTATCAAAGAAGCAATTTGATATTAGTAATTTTCCAAAGTGTGACATAACCAGAAAATAAATATAATGACAAGAAAACATTGGTCGGAGGAATAGAATGTTACTTACTTGCAAACCCCTCTGAAAAACCGAATGGCCCATAAAATTAGCCAGCATTCTAATTAAAGCAGCACCCTGTAGGAAAGGTATTGAAAAGGGAAGAATTTCAACAAGTGTGATTCTCACAGTGTCACGTGACAATACTTTGTTCAGCCTATTCTACTTGGAAAACATTCAAGGAGAAAAACATAAAATCATATCTCACTTAACGGTTGAAAATTCCATGTTTTATACATCTACATGTTTTCTGGATCAAAACCTACGACTTCAAGGTGAAAATCCCTCAGACACAACACAACAGTCTGTAATTAGGAATAATAAATACTTTTGCGAACATGGTACACGACAAACTTAATAAAGCACGGAACTTATACTCAAAAAAACACGATCTGGTAACATAAGGACACCCACGCTAAGAAATATTCGAGTGAAAATAGAATCCGCAGGTACCATAGGTGGTTATGAACTAAATCAAGTGAGGATGCTCCACAGCCGAAGTGAAGAAGGACGTGTGAAGCCATCGGGTTTTCTGGGTTCAAAATTTATCTCTGTCACTTTTTAAACACTTTTACCAGAGCAAAGGTTTAGACCTCTCATTTCTTATTTTCTTCTCTTGCAACAAAGAGTTACCAACAATTCCATTCAGTGAGACGAGACAGCTTTGAGACTTAAATAATTAGTGAGTACATATGTATGTTTATGTGTATATAAAGTGTAGTATATATGTGTGTATATTATATATCTTAAAAAGTGTGTGTGGTGTGTCTCTGTGTGTGTGTGTGTGTGTAGAAGAGTTCAAAACTGGGCCTGAAAGACATTGTGAGCCATCAATGTTGTTTTAGTTGGCTCAATATTTTTGTCATATCCATTTCTGAGAGAGACCAGATGTAGTTATGTGTACCTATATGTAAGAAAGGATGTGCGGTTAATATTTTTTGAGTAATAAAATATTAAATTAGAAAACCTGAGAACTACCATTATAATAAATATAGAATGCAATCAGTGCAAAATGTGCCTAAAGTAACCAACCTGAAGTAATCCAAGGAATGAGCGGTAAGCCAGGATGATCACAAGCCTGTATGTAAACTTTAAGTTAGCTTCTAGAAGTCACCAGTTCACACTGAGCTGCTCCAGGGTTAGCAAGCAGAGACTGGTTAAGTATAAATGATAGTCTAGGTTTAGTGGAAACTCCTTTGCACCTACATAACCTCCGCCACTCTTACAAATGAACATAATGCAATAGCACCTTCTCCAAGGTGTCTCTTTAACCTTTATTAATGCACATCAATGGTATATCTCACAGCTGATGAGATTGGCTGTGACGTCTCAAAGCATGCACCGGGGGTATCCTCTTCAAGGAGAGAACCCTACAGCACTCATCCAACTTGCACCATCCTGCAGCAGTCAGTCCAGCAACTCATCCGTGATTTTCCACTTTTTAACACTAAAACTATTCCCTTTAATTTTGGAACCTTGATGCAATCTAATATTCTCACTCCATTAGTCAATCATCCTTAAAGCACTGCCTTAAAAAAATAAAATCTCAATTCCCTGAAGAACTTGTTCCTCAAATGAGAATGTTATTATCATCTTAACAAATGAGCTGGCAAACCATGAAGTTTTATGCCCCTCCTGATATCTCTCCCTCTCACATCTTCCACTCCTTTCTCTTCCTATGTATATTGTTTTGCTTCTTGCTCTTTGTCTTCCGCACACTTGTACAAGTCCATAAAACATAAGCATTCCTGATTCAATCCAGGTAGCAGGTGAGAATCCCCTTTAGAACGCATCAGCTCTGCTCCCTGAATTTTCTTGACAAACTCTCCTCCTATGTATTTTCCAATCTAGTCTACCCACCCTGAGGGAAAAATCTGTCAGTTCTTCAACAGCACTAACCCTTGCCACCTGGGGAGAGAGAGACTGTGAGACAGTCGGCTCCAGGTTCCCTTCGGAGCAGAAGAGCCATCTTCAAATGATTTAAGTGATTCCCTCCAGGTAATGATGACTTGGTCCCTTGTCAGGCTATAAAAACTATCAGTTGGCATGAACTAGTGATAAAAGAGTACTCTGTAATCATAAAGAATGGGCCTGTTTTCCTGTCTTAGGGAGGCTGGAGCAGGGGCCTCAGAAATAAAATGTAGAAATATAACCAATATGCAAAAGACATAATAACACAACTCTTAATTATTGTTATATCCTATAACTCAATTACATTTCAGAAAACGTATTGCCTGGATATTTTGATGTTGCCTGGAGCAGTCTACAATCTTCTATATTTAACTGACCTTTTCTGCAGATTGCTAATTTTTTTAAACGCCTATTTTAATGAAGTTTGCAAAGAGGTGTCAGGTGGGTTGACCAAGTGTTCTTTAGTCAGAGTACAGGACACTTACTAGGCATGGCTGCAACAAAGACCACACTAAAAGTCACCCCACATGCTTCTGCTTTAAAGGAAGTTCTGAATCACATTTCCCTGAATTTGAAAATATTTACTCGTCAAGCTAACCTCATTTAAATGTGGCAACCTAGAATCACTTGTGGTTGAAAATTCCAGCCACGAGAAAGCGATTTGGACTCTTAAGTACTTCGGAAGAGATTTATGGAAAGGAATCATACTATTTCTTAGGAAAAGTCAGCATAACTTTCTAAAACAAGGTCCATGAGAGACACTATAGAAACTGACTGATTTGCTTAGAATATCATAAGCAATATGTCACAGTAAGAGGTTTAAAAACTCAATCATCATTTAGTAGGTTTTCTTCTGTCCTTTATTTATTTATTTTGGTTTACCTTGTAATAATCCTAGTACCTAATGATTTCAGAGTCACTGACTATGTACAGAGAAAAAGACCTCCTCCTTGCCTCAGACTTGGCACATCTTTCTCCTGCAGGTAGCTTAGATAAGCTCCCTTAATTCAATAGTAGTTGACAAAGAGAGAAATTGTCTGCACACATGGCAGTTACGTTGTGTTCTTAAGCACCAGCTATCCATCAAAGAGATAGTCTTTATTGTTTCACTGGTATGTTTTCACAACGTGTAATCACTTTTTAAGAGAAGGTAATCTTCCAGACTCAGTTATTTCCTTAGCATATGTTTAGTGAGTTGGTAGTTTCTTCTATAATATCCCACAGAATACAAATAGGAACCATGTAAGTACACCTCATCCCTATGGGCCTAAATGATCTAAAGAGGGACCATTTGGGTTCTGCCTCAAAGGTGGACAACATATTTAGCCCCCATCGACACAATGTAACAAGAATCATATTTACAATGTGGGACAGGTGAGGAGGGGAGAAACCTGAAGGAGAGAAGGTCATATAGACAGGAAGGCATGAAGCCACATATTGGGGGATTGAGAGGGAAGTAAATTTGAAGCAGAATTTAAAAGTTTGGATTGCAGAGCTAAAATATTTGGAAAGGGGAGAGCTTAAGGATGATACCCCGGATAACCAGATACAAGACACCCAGAAGCAAGCAAGATGAATGAGTGGTAGCCAGGCGGTTTAACAAATGTGACAGAGGTAAATTTGAATTTTAGTCTAAGATAGGAGAAGATGACATTAGAAGCTATGCATAAAAAAATGCTTTAGGCGCCCGGCAGTGGTGGCGCGTGCCTTTAATCCCAGCACTCTGGAGGCAGAGGCAGGCAGATCTCTGTGAGTTCAAGGCCACCCTGGTCTACAAGAGCTAGTTCCAGGACAGGAACCAAAAGCTGCAGAGAAACAATGTCTCGAAAAAAAAAAAAAAAAAATACTTTAGAAAAAGTTAACTAAACTACAGAAATCACTTGGAAAATGTGAAGTTTTAAAAATAGGTCTAGAAGCACAGGACTAGAGAGGAAATGAAACAAAGAAACAAGCTACAGGAGAAGACATAGCTGGGGACACTAACATGGTTAGGAGTAGGTAAGCACGCCAGAGAAAGGTGCTCTTATTTCAGTGAAGGCAACAGAAAATGGAACCCATGGGGCTTTCTGAAGATCACATAGTCTTCTCTGTAGTGCGCAGGATAAACACTCAGGAATTTAAATTAAAAGCAAAGGTGGACACCAGGGTAGAACAAAGAGCCGAAAGCATCGTGGGTAAGAGTAGAGTCATGGAAGACACGGTTGGGGGTTGTGCTTCCAGTTTCGAGGAAAATAATATTTAACAGAGGAATTTAGTCAGTAACAATTAGGACGGTACTATTTCACTATCCCGTGGGTATGAATGAAGCTAAAATCACGTGAACATGAGGCATTCATGTTATGCTTATTTTTGTTTTTTTGAGACAGGGTTTCTTTGTATAGCCCTAGCTATCCTGGAACTCACTCTGTAGACCAGGGTGGCCTCGAACTCACAGAGATCTACCTGCCTCTGCTTCCTGAGTACTGGGACTAAAGGGGTGCACACCAACCAACCCCTTGGACTTTAAAAAGTATATACAGATACAGAGAGAAAATGCTGTTCTAAGAAATAATGATTGAACAGAGATGGTGATTGTAGACATGCAGATTGAGAGATGGGTGTTAGAACAAACTTCCAGGAAGAAGAAGAGGAGAATCTCAGTTATCTCAGGGAGAATGTGCATAGGCTTTCTGAGACAAAACTGAAAAGGGAAATGAAGGGATAAGTCACTAAGATTCTAGGGCCCAAAGCACAGCTGGAATCAGTCTCAGCACAGCAGACTGCAGCTGCACAAGGAGGCATGGCCTGTCTGTCTCACTAGGGTAGACCCATCACCCACAACACTTCTTAGTACAAAGGATTTTCAGATAAGCAACTGGTCTTTCTCTTTTTCACAATGCAAAGGCAGTCTTTAGATTATATCATCCTGAGAGTAGAACTAGATTCAAAGTAACTATGTTGGGTAGAAAGGAGTGAAACACGGAAGCGGTAGAAAAGTCCCGTGAATAGAAATCACTTGAAATGTAGCAATCACTAAAGGCTCATGGTGTGATACAGTCACAATGTTACAAAGAAGGTATCATTATTTTGCCCAATCAGAAGTATGAGGCTTAAAAGGTTGTATAACTTGCTGACATTGACCCAAATTAAGTAAAAGAACTATGATTAGAGACCCACTTATATCCAGCTCCAAATAGTCCCCTTTAACTGATGGAGGTTACTGTCTTAGGATTTGCAATCAAGACGGAACCTAGACACTCTTTAAAATCACTAGAGAAATGAGAATGTAGAGAGAAAAATGTTCTGGGATGTTGTCTTAGCTAGGCTAAGATGTGTTATATTTGTTTATGCTGCAAAATATTACTTTAACTGTGTAAAGGTGTGTTCGTGTTATTTATGCATCTGTTTAATGATGTAAGGATAACTGTCTAATTATGGAAAGATGTGTTGCATTTGTTTCACATTGCCTTCCAGCAGCAACTCACTCCTGAACAGCCAATAGCTGGGCAGAAAAAAAGGACAGATGGAGTTGCCAGGCAGAGAGAATAAATAGGAGGGGAAATCTAAGTTAAGGAAGAATGAGAAGAAGAGAGACTAGAAAGGGAAGGAAGAGGAACACAAGCCAAGCTGCCAGTCAGTTCGACACAAAAAGCAGTGAAAGTAAGAAACACACGAAGAAAGGAAAGAAATAAGCCCAGAGGCAGAAAGGTAGATAAAGAGGAGGCAGGTTAATTTAAGTTAAAAGAGCTAGCCAGAAATGAGCTTAACCTAAAACAAGCATTCAAAACGAATATGTGTCTGTGTGATGATTTGGGAGCTGGCTGGTGGTTCAAAAGAAAAAGGCTGCTAGAGAAAGAAACGGGAAAGAAAAAAGGGAATTGTTCTAGTTGTTCAGTTTAGAATCAGTGGCACTCTGACAGCGGAGGATGAAAGGAAATTAATAAATGGCTTCCCGTACTCTCGGGCTGGAAATGAAATGAAATATTTGGAGGACATGGAAGGTGGGGAGTGCTTATGGTGCTAAGAAACACCAGGCTGCCTTAGCACAAGTTCAGTGCAAACCAAACGCAACAGAAGTTGAAAGCGTGTGAAAACACACTACTCCGATTGCCAGCTGCTTCTGTAGTCTCCCTAAGCAGTCCTCAGTTTACTCCAAGTCAAGGACTGAGTAGGAAAAACCACAGAGCACCTATTCCAGGAAAACAGGAAGTCCCTCTAGTGGGGATATGATTGGAGGACATCTCTGGTCTGGGAGATATTTCTGTAACAAGCTACCCACCTGGAGTTCTCCCATCCAAGGGCTTCCAACACCCTCCACTTGCTTGGGTTGTCCTCTGTAGTGCATTATCCAAACCTATCCGGTTCCCTTGCCCAGTAATACTCTATGTATGGTGGTGTCTATGCTTTAGAATATCAGGATTAATTCAATAGGGCAGTTTGCAGTATGAGGATCCCCACAAGTACAATCTACTTTTGGCTTGTCACAGACATTAGTTGGTGATCAGTGTACTACTATAGTCACAAGACTATCAACAAAACTGGAAGTTTCTTCTCAAGTCTCTAACTACTACACCTTCTACGCTGTGTGCATGTGCTTCATGGTTCATTTCATTATTAGGCTGGAAGGAAGGGAGTAACCCCACATCACTGCCTCCACTTTACAGATGGGAGAAACTGAAGTAAAGGATCATTTGCTTGATATCTGCCAGCATGGTCAGACCTGCAACACGTCCCTGAATTGGCTTCCATCCACTTTGTTGTTTTTAATTATAGTTCTTTAACAAACAGAGAAACCTGTGCAGTGAGACATCCCTGCTATAGTCTGTGTTGTTGAAAGGGTTAGCATATTGACTTCAAAATCAAAGCGCTTTTCAGATGCAACTTTCAGAAAGATGTCTGTTCACTAAGCATAGACAAATAGAGAGAGAGAGAGAGTACAACATTCTGCCAAAATCTGTTAATATAGAAAGGCCTTGGTCTGAAGGGAAAGAATATATTGAATACTCCCAGAGTTTTTGTAAAAAAAAAAGGAGAGAGAGAAAGAGAGAGAGAGAGATAAGCTAACTTCTTTTTAAGGTATTATATGCTACTGTAGCATTTGAAAAACAGGGTGGGGGAGAAAAATACCTAATCTTGAATGTTCTTGACTCTCAAACTGATCAAACTCCCCGCCAAGCTCCCCTCCTTGTTGTCTTTGAAATTCATAGCCTGTTTTATCCATTAGTTGTTGTTACATACATATGTCTGTGTATAGCTCAATACATATATATAAGCTGCTCAGTATATAAAATGTTCATATATGTTTTCATGGCTGATCCTTTAGTATTGGGTAATCAACTGGTATGATCTTTCCTGAAAACAAACTTTCTCCTGTTCTCAACATTCTTTAGTTGCCTGTAATTATATTATAATATAAAAAAGATAAAAATAAGAGTATCCAAAGGATGAAAATGGAAATACAATTAATTCTAATCATGAAAGCGAAATTAATGCCCAATTGCTCCATCACCCAGGCTTAGAACCTTGGAGTCCTCTTTGATTTATTACTTCCTGAGGCCAGACCTCTACCTCTGTGCAGCTGAATTATTTCACAACCTCTTAATGACAGCCCCAGATTCATTCTCACCCTCCAAAATCCATCCTGTGGGCCATATCAAACTAATTTTAATAATTACTACAGACACTTAATGTCTGCTAAGCGCTCTAGTTCTGCTGTCAACTCCAAGCTCATCATTTAAATATCTACTATTAGACTTAAGAGATAGTAGTAATGACAGCAACAACTGTATTGTTTTAATTAAGAAGAAGAAAGTCCACCTGTATTTTTCTGACAATTTATTAAAATTACCCACAAAACAGTTGGAATAGTGTTTGCCATATAACAAGCTTCAGTACAGTTACGAGGAATTATGATCATCTAACTTCCTTGTCTCCCAAAATTTTTACTTCTAAGCACCATCCTCAGGTCATAATCAAGGCCATGGTAAGAATATTTAATATTCCTTATCTTCCCATATAAGCAAATAGTCAGCCTCCCTTCTAGCTAAACTCATTTTCTCATGTGACTATATCTTCCACTCACCATTTTGCCATGATATGTACTCTAAGTGCAATAAAAGCTCCACATTCTTTTTATAAATTTTAAAGTTTTTTAATATATATTTGGAGTCATGGTTGGACCAGAGTGTGGATGTGGAGGTCATAGGAATATTTGGTAGAATGAGTAGGTAACAACCTACAAAGTATGTCTATGGAGAATATTCAAAATCTCCTTCAGATAGTTAACTGAGATGAAGACTAATAAAATTTTTCAATGTGAAATTAATATTTGACTTGATGGAAGAGATTTGGTCAATGGGCAAGAATAGAAGCTCCCAGCAATTTTAAAAGAAAGAGAATTGTGAAATTACAGTGTTGTTTTCCCCCTAAAAGAGCATAATATTGAGTAAATATAAGTCAAGGAGCTTTCTGAGTGAGATGAAAAAATTATAATAGATTGTACAGACCAGAGTGAGAAGAGAATGAAAAATGGATGACTGAGAGAGGTAACTCATACTCAGAAAGACAAACACGGTATGTGCTTACTTGTACATGGATATTAGATGTAAACCAAAGGATATCTAGACAACAATCCACAATTCCAGAGAAGCTAGTTAACAAGGAAAACCCTAAGAGGGACACATGGCTTGCCCTGAGAATGGGAAGTAGATGAGGGTTTGGGGAGGCACAATAGGGGAGGGGATGGGAGATGAAAACATGAGGGAACAGGATGATGGACAGGGAAGAGGGACAGAGTGGGAGAGCAATGAAAGAGAAAGCCACTATTTAGTTAGGGAGAAACCTGGTACTAGGGAAATGCCTAAGAATTCACAATGTGACTCCAGCTAAAACTCACAGCAATAGTGGAAAGGGTGCCTGAACTGACCTTCCCCTGGAATCAGATTGGTGAATAACCTAACTATTATTTATAGAGCTTTCATCCAGTAACTGATGAAACCAGATGCAGAGATCCACAACCAAGCACCTGGCCAACATCTGCGAATCCAATCAAAGAGAGGAAGGAGGAAATATATGAGCAAGGGAGGTCAAGATCATGATGGAAAAATCTACAGAGACAGCTGAACCAAGCTCGTGGAAACTCATGAACTCTAGACCTGCAGCTGTGGAGCCTCCACGGGACCGAATTAGGCTCTCCATATCTGGGAGACAGTGGTGAAACTTGGACCCCCTGAGGGTCCCCTGGAAGTAGGACACCAGTATATATCCCAGGCACATAAGCTTGCTTGTTGGAGCCCATTTCCTCTGGTGGGGTGCCATGCTCAGCCTCAATGGGAGGGTCTTGGTCCTACCCCCAACAAATTGTGTCAGACACTGATGACTCCCCATGGGAGTTCTTACACATTTGGAGGAGTGAATGGGGTTTGAGCTGGAGGAGAGGATTTGGGAGGAGGTTGGGAGGATAACTGGGGTTTAAAAAAAATACATAAATTATTTAAAAAGGAAAAGAAAAATAGATAAAGCATAAGAAAAGAGGCAGTGCTTCAAGAACAACCTTGAGCAGACAGCAGGATACGTTCATCATGCAGGGGTGAGGTGTTCACGTCGTACTGAAGACATTCATCCACTTCAATGAAGAGCCAAAGAAATAACGACAGGGTTTGACAGGCAAGATGTATGGATTAGAGGTGGGAAGACACTGACTCCTGTATTGATTCTATTATTTCAGGAGGGAAAATACAACGGAGTCATCATATGAAAACAAATAAGAATAAAGGAGTGGAGATAATGAGGAAAGAAAAACAGATATCCACTGTCCATCACACTGAAAAATTACCCTGGGAGATGCTACACCTTACCACCAGCAATTCCTGACCAGGCCACATAAACATAAGGATGTTAATAATTGCATGTGTACCAATGTTTTCAGTTTACTTAGTTCCATGAAGATGAAGACAAATCTACAAAATGGCTTTTATTCCTACTTTATGAAAGCTATGAATATATGAGCATACAGATGAAATAATATTCTCTTTGATCATCGGATTTATGCTACTGTAACAAGTAACCAAGAGTATTAACTTGCAAAAGGAGAAGGTTCATTTCAGCCCACAGTTATGGAGTCTGTGATCCATGGCTGACAGGTAGTGTGGCTGTGGAGCTCGTAATGAGACCACACATAATGCAGGGAGCTCATGGCAGAGCAAAATCACTTGCCTCGTGGCTGAAAGGGAAAGTAGACATAGAAGGAAGGAGATGGATTATTACTATCCGTAAGAGGTGGGGGCTTCTAGGAGGTCATTGTTGCTACCTTCAGTTGCTGTCACCTACCACATGCACCTGTGACCTGGCCCTTGACATATGGTCCTGGGGGTCATTTTAACCTATAGCAGCTTAGCTTAGCTGCTATCTCTAGGAAAAGAAACCAGGGTGTGAGTTAAGAAAGGGATAGATGAGGGCTTCTAACTCTATTGCTTTACTTATTTGACGGAACATTAGGAACTATGTCCATCAAAATAGTGACATTTTACTGTTTATGAGGTAATGAATATATGACATAATTTTCTCTAGGTCTTAAACTTTTCTTAAGGTTTTTATTTAAAAATGACAAATAGACTTAGTTGAGAAAACTGTCAACTTATACACCTTACAATCTTATTATCAATTCTATGTTATATAAATATCTTATCACTCTGAAACTCTATGAGGTATTCATAGCTGTTCTAGCAGTATTATTGTTAGACAGTTTGCTTCTTATTTAAAGTTAATTTATCTGTAGAGAAAAATGTGGAATAGAAATAGCCATAGACTTCATATAAACCTTCTAACAATTATAAGTATATGAGTAATAATTTATTTGAAATATCAAGGTAATAGCCTCATCAGAGATGCTTATTCTTGAAGTATACGGCTATCAATACAGAAATCTACAACTGGTCAACTTGGAGAGAAAAAGAGATTTCAGAATTCTCAGTCAAAAATGTGACGTCCATACCACACACCTCTCCTCGAGGCTCAAGGATCTTTGCAGGAGAGGAGGTAAATGCCCTCAAGGAAACAGTATTGCCCTTACACCACAGGGTAGATGCCCATATGAAGTCACAGTGCTTGTGGCAGCACACACAAGTAGTTCAAGTTGAGCAAATCCCAGCATAGAGCAGGGAAGGTTTGCATGCAGTCGCATGCCTAGCTGAGGAACTTCAGTAATTGATTACTTCTGAGATAGAGATATCAGGCAGTGGACTGACACATGCTAATGATTACACTTCAAAGAAGAATCAACATCCAGGAGTAGCTGGTCAACACAGCTGGACGTGAGGAGTGCACAGAGGAAGGAATAAAATTAGGTGGGTATGGAAGTAAGGGGAGAGCGCTGGATGTGATCAAAACATATTGTATGAAATTCTTAAAGAATTAATAAAAACATTACAAAAATCAACTTAGTAGTTAATCTATGGTAACTTATGCAAAAATATGAAGGGATTAGCGACAGAATACTGATAAAATATTTAGTTTGATTTTTTAAAATCCTAAAATGCCACAAACCAGTGTTGATTGGATAAGAGATTTAATTTTGTTTTTAGAAGTTAAGGCAACATAATTTGCTAAAACGTGGTACTCACTCATAAGTGGATATTAGCTGTAAATAATGGGAAAACTGTGTGCAAGTCACAAAACCAGAGAGACTAAGTAACAAAGAGGGTTCAAGAGGGACACAGGGATCTCCCTGGGAAGAGGAAACAGAGGAGATTCCTTAAGTGGACTGAGGGCAGGTGGGGATGGATACATAAGTGATCAGCTTGTGGGGGTAGAGGGAGAGAGTGTTGAAAGAGGCAATTGGAAAAGCAAGGGTACATTTGTGGGTCAGGTAGAAACCTGGCACAAGGGACTCTCCCAGGATTCTACAAGGATGAACCCAGCTAGGGCTCCTAGCTACAACTCCTAGCAATAGTGAAGAGTGTTCCGAACTGGCCATCTTTTGTGACCAGGCTAGACTTCCAATGGAGGGTTTCTGACAACAACCCAGCCACATAGCATTAACCTACAGGCTGCCCTGCCTATGGGATGTGCTAGGATAAGCATGGCCTAGAGATTGAGGGATGACTGACCCAACCAATGACAGGTCTAGCTTAAGACGGATGCTATGAGAGTAAGCCCACTCCTAACACTACCTGGAGTGCCCTGACCCACGGGCTGGATACCTAGGAGAGAGCCAAACACGACTGGAGAAAAAAAAAAGGCACTATAGTAATGCCTAACGATAATCTGCTATACTCATAAATTAGTGCCTAGCCCAATTGTTATCAAAGAGACTTCAGCGAGCAACTGATGAAAACTGACACAAATACCCACAACCAGACAGTAGGCTGACCTCAGGTAATCCCATTGAAGGGAGAGAGGAAGGATTGTAGGAGTCAGAAGGGTCAAGGATATCACAAGAAAACTCACAGAATCAACTAGCCTGGGCTAACAGGGGCACACAGAGTCTGAATTGACAGCTAACGAACCTAAATAGAACTGGCATAGGCCCTCTACATATGTTCTAACTTGATCTTCTTGTGGGACTCCTAACAGTGGGAGCAGGTGCTGTCTCTGCCTCTTTTGCAAGCTTTTAGGACTCTTTTCTTCGTACCAGGTTGCCTTGTCCACCTTAATACAATGGGAGGACTTAATCTTACTGCAACTTGATATGCAATGTTTGTTGATATCCATGGTAACCTGTCATTTTCTGAACAGAAATGGAGGAGTGGATTGGCAGTGGTCACAGAGGGAATGGGAAAAAAACTTGGTTAAGAGGAAGGAGGGAAAACTGTGTAGCTGGGCTGTAATTTGCAATACTGTTTGGCCAACAGCTCAAGCGTATTTCTGGCTAGTTTTTTAAAATTGATTTTTATATTGTTTCTTGACCTCTTGGCTAAGATCAAGTGTAGTATTTGTTCTTATCAGTTGAATTAATTAATATTAATTAATAAAGGAAAAATCTAAATTCTTTTGTGTCATATTGTCATTGGTTAAATATGCCAAACCGAGAAAATCTTCAAAGATGTCAATATCATTTGTACTTTTGAATATCAACCAACAGACAGTGTCCCTATATATTGTAGAATAATTGATCCTTGTCATGGTTAGACTATCACAGTTGGAAATATATGTGAAATTTAGTACATTTTTAAAAATTACAGAGGGAATTAATGTTCATGAATCTAACATGTATCATGTCAGACTTGTTCTAGAAATACTGTTATTAAAATATGCTTACATATACACTAACAAATGTCACAAATTAAATGTTTGATATAACCATTACCAAATGGGTTTTAGATGCATTCAAATATGAAATGCTATCTTAATTTTTGCCTAATATAAAATAAAGCATGGTTATTTTTAAGTATTAGGACTAGAGTTAGTTGAAAAGTAAATGAAAGAGCTTAATATGCAAGAAATAATATGTAGTTTATTAGCTCCAATGGGATTGATCTTTAAAATACCCACTCATCGGTGCTCTAAAACTTGTCTTTTTAGCAGCTCATATGATGGCCAATTATTAACTTTCATTACTTATTAGTATAAAATGTAGAAAATTTACTTCAAGTTTCAATATTCCTTTTGGTTGATCACTAAGGATAGAATTTATGCTGTGTTGTTGGGAGAATTATATTTAGATGTTCTGTTGGTGATATCTAATAATTAAAATTACTCATTTAGAAATACAATCACAAAGACATTCCTCAAAAACCTTCAAATAAGCTCATGTAACTTTCAAACAAATTTCTTTGACTGTGTGAGTTTTCCATCGACATGTCTCTAATCTGCCATGGTTCACTTTTCTCCAGTGCCACTTTGGAGTGGCATTACACTTGGCCGTGTTCTAGCTTGAGCACCTAGGGAGCAATGTTTGTGGCATCTGAGTTTTTGGATGCATGTCATCTTATGATTTTTATTTAAGCAAGAAAGAGATTTTCACAAAGGCAGAATAAAGATCCTAAGTATAGAATAGTGGAACACAGGTAATATGCAGGGGTGAAGGAAAATTGGGAGATTTAAGTGGGGTAGAGAATGGGAGAGAAGGAAAGACAATAAAGTGAGAAGAGGAATAATAGCAGTAAGGATGTTTGAAAAAGCCAAATGGAAATCTACTATTTTATGAGCTTTCTCTATAAAAGATTTTAAATGGTGTAACCCTATAAAGGGAATGTTAGTCCTTCCAGAGGACATGGATTGAAAATAAAAAGTATGCTATGGACATAGGACATTCAGAAATCAAGCCGGTACTGATCAGAGAGTTTCTTACTTTCGAGCTATCTTTCATATTGCTAGAAGGTGCTGTGTAGGTTGCTGACCAAGAAAAGTCATCAGAAGTGTTTTCCATTATAATCTCTGCATGCTACAATAGCATTCTGGGAAAATGCCCACGGTTGCATATGAATAAAAAAATGACATCTAAAGGGGGGAAGCATCGTACACTGTATTCATATGCTTTGTGGAATCATTCATATCTTATTAGTCCAATTAAGGAATTTTAGGGTCAAATAGGCTTCACTATAGGTTTTGGCTTTGGTGAATAAATGCATCATTGTCCAGCAATTTTAAAATAAGGCTCAAGTCAAGAAGATTTGAGACTTGGAGGTCAGTGCTCTATAACCATGGGCATTTGTTCCACATGAATGAGGTTTACTAGACAGAAGCATAAATAACCCTGTCCTTCATGTAGACGTGAGGCTGTCATTTGCAGGGATTTTTTTTTCCCTATGAAAATGGAGATGTGCGAGCCACTTACTCATTCAGACAAAATGTCTCAGACTAGTCCCATGCAGTGAAGCTTCACCTAGCTGTTGCTCTGGTCCTCTCATAGTCCTGGCACTACTGACAAGGACAAAAGTGTAGTATATTTTTTCATTAAGCATCCATATGAGGACTTCTTCAAGGATGGACTCACACGAAAGGCTGATGAGATTATTTACACAGAAAGGACCACCATTGAGTTCAAGAACAATATTGGAGAAAGCCATGCTTCTTGACTCCACTATGCTATAAAACTGAATTTACCATCCTACTCAATCCATAATAAATAAAACATGCCTTATAAGAGAATACCAGCAAGCTGATGTTTCGATCATTGCAATTAATCCAGACAGGACCTAAACCAATTGGGTCAGCACTTCATTTTATCACCCAGGAATGTATGTAAAAGGGCAAAGAAGAAACATGATTCCTTTATGGCAAGGACAAGAAAACTGGATGGCATTTTTGAATCATTGTTGTATTTAATACATGATATGACTGATCTTCCAAAAGGTAAAGAAATTATCTCACTCTATTAATGCTTAAAAAAATAAGAGAAATAATGCCTTGAGTAAGGTTTTCTTTATCTTTTCCTCTGCTATTCTGTCTTGAGGGCAAGTTTACAAAAGGGACGAATTGCCAAGATTAAAGTTTGATCAAACCTCTTTCACTTGTTTGCAAGAAAATAGATTATCCCCTTCATGTATTTCATTGATAAATGGATTATCTCTTCCTTTGCTTTTCCTCCAGAAAAAGACAAGTCATAAGTTCAGTTCAAGTGCTTTTATGCTGCAGAGGACAATAGCAAGTGGGTTAGATCAAATCTAGAAGGCAGTCAATGAGGAAAATCCCACAGCCACCCCTGCTTGTAAAACAGAAGGACGGCTTTTGCCTCTAGCTTCTGGGTTTTGTTTTGAGTGTGGCAAAGCACAGATGTATCCTGTCCCTAGAGACATTCAAAACTCAAAAACGTATCATCCAGGAGAACAAAGCAGCCAGCCATTTATCACAAGGTAAATTCTCCTGGAAGAGGTGGTTTAGGAACAAAAAAAAAAAAAAGAAAAGAAAACGCTGGAGTTTTTATATCAAGACAATCTTACCAGAATAAATTCAGCAATTGTATATGAGAAATTCATGGTTTAGTCTTTGCATTTAACACTTACTGCTGTCAAGTTAATTCAGTGAAACCTGAAGCTTCCGTGACAGAGTTAAAGGGGAGAAAATCACTCCTAGGAATGATTGTAGTTGTGTTCCGTGCAAGCTAAGCACCCATGATGTTGAGGTAGAAGGATCGCCTGAACTACCATAGTGATGCTCTGTCTCAAAAACCAAACACACATCATATAAATGCCATCCACAAATCAGTTTGAAAACAACAGCTCTGTGAAACAAACACCCCCACATTCATAAAAATATGCTGTGGTCTTTGCCCCTTGAGACCCACAAGGAATTATTAACACTCTCCTCGCAAGCATGCACGTGATGGGTCTATTTATCACTGCTCTAAACCTTGGTTTCTTGAATATATCTGTCTTTCCCCTATCTTTATTTCCAGCTGCCAATAGAAGAAACATTGGTTGTAGTTATTCTAGAAGCCTAAAATAATCAACCATCCCCTTGTTTTGAAACCCTACAAGGCAAAATTACCTTGTTGTGATATAACACATATAAAGGGGAAAGAAACAGGTCACTCTCTGAGGTTATTTCTTATAGAAATTAAAAATTAAGTATTATATTTCACTCATACAAAATTTTCCACTCCATCCACATCATGGCTCAAGCCTTCAGCAGGATCACAAAAAAAAAAAAAAAAAAAACTGAAACGAGATGGAGGGAAAAAAACACTGGATCTCAATGCGATAAGAATATTTTCTCTGGAAATGGGAAAAGTTCTTCAACAACCCCACATCAGACAGAAGGCTGATTTCCAAAACATATGAAGTACCCAAGAAACAAGGCATCAAAATATAAATAATCCCTGTCCAGCTAGCTGGCCTTGGTGAGCTCCCATTAGATAAGTTCCACCGTCTCTGTTGGTGGACGCACCCCTCGCGGTCCTGACTTCCTTGCTCATGTTCTCCCTCCTTCTGCTCTTCATTTGGACCTTGGGAGCTCAATTCAGTGCTCCAATGTTGGACTCGGTATCTCCATTCATCACCAGATGAAGGTTCTATGGTGATATGCAAGATATTAGTCAGTGTGCCTATGGGATAAGACCAGTTCAGGCACCCTCTCCTGTGCTGCCCAAGGAACAAACTGGGGACATCTCCTTGGACACCTGGAAACCCCTCTAGAGTCAAGTCTCTTGCCAACCCTAAAATGGCTCCCTTAATTAAGATATCTACTTCCCTGCTCCCATATCCACCCTTCCTCCATCTCAACCATCCCATTCCCCCAAGCTCTCCCCAATCCTCTCCTTCTCCTTTCTCTCTCCCCATCTCCCCTTACCCTCACCCCACCCCCCACCCCCATGCTCCCAACTTTTGCCTGGCAATCTTGTCTACTTCCAGTATCCAGGAGGATAACTATATATTTTTCTTTGGGTTCACCTTCTTATTTAGCTTCTCTAGGATCACGAATTATAGGCTCAATGTCCTTTATTTATATGATCAAACCGGACTCTCTGAATGTGGCTGACAATGAGGGCTGACTGAGAAGCCAAGGACAATGGCACTGGGTTTTGATTCTACTGCATGGACTGGCTTTGTGGGAGCCTAGTCTGTTTGGATGCTCACCTTCCTAGACCTGGATGGAGGGGGGAGGACCTTGGACTTCCCACAGGGCAGGGAACCCTGACTGCTCTGAGGATTGGAGAGGGAGGGGGAGGGGAGAGGGGGAAGAAAATGGGAGGAGGGGAGGAGATGGAAACTTTTAATTAAAAAAAAGTAAATAATCCAATTAAAAAATGGGGTACAATCCTAAACAGAGAATTACCAACAGAGGGATATCAAATGGCAGAGAAACAAATGTTCAGCATGCACTAGTTGGAGCTCACAGATCTGGGCTGAGGAGCCTGCATAGGACCGAACTAGGTTCTCAGAATGTGGGTGATAGTTATGTGGCTTGATCTGTTGGGAAGTCCCTGACAATGGAACCAGGACTTATCCCAGGTGCTTGAACTGGCTTTTTGGAACCTATTCCCTATGGTGTAATACCTTGCTCAGCCTTGATACAGGAGGATGAGGCTTGGTCCTGCCTCAACTTGAAATGCCAGACTGTTGATTCCCCAAGGAAGACCTTACTCCCTCTGAGGAGAGGATAGGGGTTAGGAGGAGGGTAGGTAGGGGAGTAGGAGAAGAGAAGTAAGGAGAAACTGGGGATTATATGTAATATGAAAAAAAATACTTAAAGAAAAAAAAGAAATCTTCAACATGCTAAGCCATCAGGGAATTTTGAATCAAAATGACTCTGATATTCAATCATACACCTGTCAGAATGGCTAAGATCAAAAGCACCAATGACAGCTTATGCTGGAGAGGGTGAGGAGCAAGGGGAACACTTCTCCATTGCTAGTGAGAATGCACACTTGTGTAATAACTTTGGAAGTCAATACAGCAGTTTCTCATAAGACTGGCAATGAACCTGCCTCAAGACACAGCTACACCACACTTATGCACATATCTAAAGAATAATCAGTCATACCACAAGGACACTTGATCAGTCACGCTCCTAGCAGCATTATTTGTAATAACCAGAACCTGAAAACAAGCAAGATGCCCCTCAACCAAAGAACAGATATAGAAAATGTACACGATTCAGCTGTTAAAAACAATGAAATCACAAATTGAAGGCAAATGGCTGGAACTAGAAAATAAATCATCCTGAGTGAGGTAATCCAGACTCAGAAAGACAAACATAGTGTGTACTCACTCATAAGTAGAAGTTAGCTGTAAAGTTAAAAATAACCATGCTACAGAAGGCTAGGGAACAAGGAGGGTATCGAGGAGGACACATGGATTTCGCTGGGAAGGGAAAATAAAATAGTTCTCCTGAGTGGACGGTGGGTGAGTAGGGATGGGGATGAAAGGAGTCAGAGAGTACTGAGAGATAGCAGGAAAGTCGGGGATGCTCTTTGAAGTCAGATAGAAACCTAATGCAAGGGAAAACTCCCATGGATCTACAAGCATGACCCCCGCTAAGACTCCGAGCAATAGTGGATGCATAGCCTGAACTGACTGTCTCCTGTGATCAGATTGGTGACTGTCCTAATTGTCAACAGAGAGCCTACATTCAGTAACTGATGGAAACAGCTGCAGAGACCCACAGTCAAGCATTAGGTTTGAGCTCTGTGAACCCTGCCGAAGAGAGGGAGGAAGGATTGTAAAAACCAGAGGAGTCAAGGACAACACAAGAAGACCCACAGAACCAACCTGACTCATAGACTCTCACAGAGTCTGAACCAACAACCAGGGAGGCCACACGAGACTGACCTAGGTCCTCTATATATATATGTGACAGTTGTGTAGCTTGGCCTACAATGGGAGCAGGGACTGTCTCTAAGGCTTTGGCTGGCTCTTGGGAACCTATTCCTCATAGTGGATTGACTTCACCAGTCTAAATACAAGGGGAGGTGCTTATATTTACTTCAACTTGATATGCCTTACTTTGTTGACACCCATGGGAGGCCTACCCCTTTCTGAATAGAGAGGGAAGAGGGTGGAGGAATAAAGAAGGGAGCGGGGGGGGGGAGCAAGAGGAGAAGAGAGAGAGGAAACTGTAGCCTGGGTGTAAAATAAAGTAGATTGAAAAAAAAATGCTTTCTAAAACAAAAGTGAAAATCAGTGATATATTACCACAAGTGTAATTTTAGGAACAAAATTGTTAAAAAGGGACATATCAAAGGCTTGGCTTGTTAGACTGTGAGCTCTGTGACTACAGGCTTTCCGGGATGTGAAGGGACAGATATACATGAGGCTTTCATCTCAAAGAGGAGTGTTCTTGGAATATTCCTAATTTCTCCATCAGTATTGTCTAAGGAATAATCAGGAACCAAGGAAGGGATACACACATCAGCTTGAAGAGAGTAACTTGGGACACACAGGAGAGGGTCCTAGTCCGTGATTTCCAACAGGAAAGCTGTCAATTCAAACCAAAGAACTCTGTTTAAAAGTCATATACATATGCATGTAACAACTAAAAGAAAGAGAGGCCATGAATCTGAAAGGAAGGAAGTAGGGTATAAGGAAGAATTTGAAAGAAAAGAAAGGAAGGGGAGACATGCTGTCATAATTATAATGCTATCCCGAAAAAAAGACCATTTATGAGAATTGTCCCACACACTTCTTGTTTTATATTTTTTAGGGACAAAACCCTTTATTTTTAATCAAAGAATAAAAATCTTAAATAATCTTTTAAAAGATCTGAGAAATTCAAAGACAAGGAGAGAGAGACAGAGACAGAAAGAAAGAGAGAAGGAAATGCTGGGATTGGTGATGTATGCCTTTAATCCCAACACTTGAGTGGCAGAGGTAATTGTATCTCTGTGAGTTCAAGGTCTGACTGGTCTATATATTGAGATTCTATACTAGAAAAAAAATGCAAGCCTTTAATACAGTATCACTGCTTAACAGTAAAAATCCATGTCTACTTATTTTTATTATTCATGCTAAAGATTTAAGATTAAAAACATTTAAAATTCTCTAAATTAACTGCTGTTGCTATCTGAAGCAAGGAAAAATTAAATTTGAACATTAACTTAAAGTCTCAGAGGACTGGAGAGCTAGACTTCACTTTCAGTGACTCCCTTCTGACTATAGGCATTCAGGTTTGCTAACTACCAGTGAATCACCCCTCTAAGTGATATCTAGAATACATCACGTTGATGAATCATATTAATGTATAGTGTGCTCTCCATACATTTAAGAAAAAATTAAATGTAGTTTAATTGTAGATTAACTCAGATTGTAGTCAACTGAACATATACCTGCCAGCTTCAGAATCTACCTTTTACCATTTCCTGACTCTGAACCATTGTATAATTTCCTGCCTCCGTTCAGGTAACATAAAGTGGTGGAGGAGTAGGGGGCGGTAATAACATACATAGCACACTGTAAGGGTTAAATGATTCAGTTATATAAAAAAAATTATTCAAAGGACCAGGTAGATAATCTTAAATACCAACTGTTCTTATTATTCCAGATATTACAATATTTAAATACGCTGATCCACCTCAACACAAACTTAAATAGACAGGATGTCAAAAATAATTTCAACCACTCTAAATCAATCCTGTTTTTTACTGTGTTATATGACCTTCCAGAAGGAGAATTATGTATCAATAAATGTTCACATATTATTCTTAAAATAAAGGGGTTGAAAAGCAATTTGGAGAATACATATTTGGCTATTATTTAGCTTAGGTTTATTGTGCTGAACACAGGGAGACATGCCAAAAATTCTTAACCTCAGGCCAGTCATATAAAATAAAATACAGAGGCCATTACAACTGAACTGCAAGGCAGGCTTGCACTTGGGCTTCTCACACCCAGATGCAGGTAGTCTCAGGCAATGATTGTCTCTACTCAGGGTATCTGGGTTTGAGAACTCATGGCATAGATTCCCTCTAAGCATCCTCAGGCTCTTGTTTCAAGCGTAGAAAAGGCAAGCCAGGTGTCTCCGTCAGGATTTCTATTTCTGTGAAGAGACATCATCATGACCGTGGCAACTCTTAAAAGGAAAACATTAAATTGGGGCTGGCTTATAGTTTCAAAGGTTTAGTGCATTATCATCATGGCAGGAAGCTTGGTGCTAGAGAACTGAGTGTTCTACAAATAGGAGGCAGGCAACAGGAAGAAAAACCTGTCAGTCACTGGCCTGGCTTCCAAGCCACACCTACTCTGAGGTGTGGCTTTCAAGTTCACACTTCCTAATAGTGGCACTCCCATTGAGCCTATAGAGTCCATTTCCATTCAAGGGACCATAGAGGACAAAGCTGCAAGAGGTAAAATAGAGACAGATGAGAGGGGACAAACAGCACCCTAAAATATCTCTCTGATCAAGACAGAGTCTTCTGGAACTAACAATGAAAAGACTGGTTTGATTAAGCAAGAAAGTAGTGCCCAAGATTCATTAAAAAAAAAAAGAAGAAATAAATGGTTGAATGAAGGGAAAAAAAACTTTTGGAATAAATGATTAATCTCCATGGCAAAAAGTCAGTAATATTTGACTGTGCTCCCAGTAATCACACACACACAGTAGAACATGGATCATGCAGGACAGGGTTAAATCTTGCTTGGATTGCTTATCAAGCTATATGAACACGACAAAAAATATATCTCAGGCTTTAGCTTGTTGTAATTCTTCAAAAGGATTGTGTGGGGTAGAGTACCAGGGACCAGGAACCCCAATAAATAATACCTAATAACATGAAAAATGCACCCTTGGAAGTTACTATCACAGTTTTTTATCTTACTCAACCTTTGAAAATGAAACAAAAGAGAATAAAAGTGATAAAGTAGGTTCTGCTGTGATGGCTCAGCAGGTGAAGGCAATGGTTTGTGAGCCTAAACTTCCTGAAAATGCATGTGCGCTCTCTCTCTCTCTCTCTCTCTCTCTCTCTCTCTCTCTCTCTCTCTCTCTCTCTCTCTTCTCTCCCTCTCTCTTGCACACTCACACATGCACACAAGCAAAAACACATTTTAAACTGATATAACTTGTATTTGTTTATGGGTAAAATTCTTTGCTCTAAGATGAGTGTCTTAAGAGTTCAAACTCAAAGTTCAGTTTCTAATGATGCCACAATTTTGTGTAGAATACCATTCATCTCTGGGGCTCAGAAAGAATAATTTAACAAAGAAAGAAAAGATGGAAAAATTAAGTAAAATGCAGCCTTGAGTTTACATATTGCCCCGTCCCACCCAGTCTTCTGTACGTCTATCTGTATATGAATGGATCTCATCTTTACCTCCATGTAATATACTCATGTAATGTATGGTACTCTATCCCCTAGTTTATAATTATATCTCTAGCTTTTCTGTGTCAATTAAAGTTTCTTTTGACAATTTTGACACATTTGGCAATTCATACATGTATGTAAATCGTGTCTAGAATACAGCATTTGAATCTATGGCAGAACCACTAATTATATATTCATTTTACAGCATGTACTACACTTCCTTTCTAGGAATCCTAGACGGTTTGTAAATCTTCTCACACATTGCTCATTTTCTCAGCTTATTAATGCTCTATCTCTACTGTCTACACAGCATATGCATTGCCTTACATATGTATGATTTATTCTGTTGTCAATCATTTCTAGAGAATGATTTATGGATGTGTTTCTTTGTACAATGGATGGGGTTTTTTTTAATGATAAACTCTTCTTTTTTTAATCATTATTTAGTATTGGAAACCTGAGATGTCATAGGAATTATGAAGGTAAGTTTTTCTGGAAAAGATTTCTATTGGTTTGGAATGGTAGATAGGGGCATCTTGAGACATAACAAGCATTTTAAATTAAATCTTGGCCTGGGGTTTGCAATGCACTAAGGCAGGCTACATTTGCGCTCCAACACCAGAAGAAACTTGCTTATAGAGTTGAAATTTTCCAGAAGTATTTTTTTCTTTCCTTCCTTACCTGCTTCTAAAGTTTACAACAGAGTTTCTTTGGGGTCTCTTAAGGATGAAGGTTTATTTCTGGGTCATCTTGTGCTAAGGTTCAGGTCTTTAAGGCCCTGGCTTTGCAGGAATTCCTCCCGTTAAACTTCTCACCTTGGGCTTCATCTTCTTTTTCTGCCTATGTGAAACACCGAAAGCTGTTCTCAAATTCTCCTGCTTGAGAAAAATGACCTTAAGACAAAAGTCAGATTCGGTGACTTAAAAAACAATATATCTCTTCCTTAAATTCAAAAATAAAATGGATAAAAGTCACAGTCAAGCCTTCTAGTTCTTCTGTGAAGAATTGGGGCGGGGGGGGAGAAAGATTCTAGATATTCTGTGTTTTAGAAGCAGAAAAAAGGCAAGTTGATTCTGTACCACCAGGAACTAAGCAGAGTCATAACAGTACAGGATAGATAACATGTAGACCCGAAGTAACATTCTCAGTGGGGTTATCAAATGGCCATCAGTCTCTCCTGAAAAAATCCATGAAAAAGAATCTGCAAAAGTGTGTCCACGATTTTTTTTTTGGACATTTTAAGGGAGATTATGTATTTCCATTAAAACAACAACAAAAAAGTACTTGGTAAAAGGATAGTGATGTTGCTACATGACTCGAATTTTATTATACCAGGATACATGGTACCTGTCTGAAGCAATTCTGAGTCTTATGTCTTTATTTATAGAGGGTTTTTTTTTGAGGGGGGGTCCTTTGTATAAAATTTTTAATTAATTTATTTATTTATTAAAGATTTCTGTCTCTTCCCCACTGCCACCTCCCCTTCCCTCCCCTCCCCCAATCAAATCCCCCTCCCTCATCAGCCCAAAGAGCAATTAGGGTTCCCTGCCCTGTGGGAAGTCCAAGGACCACCCACCTCTATCCAGGTCTAGTAAGGTGAGCATCCAAACTGCCTAGGCTCCCATAAAGCCAATAGGTGCAGTAGGATCAAAAACACATTGCCATTGTTCTTGAGGTCTCAGTAGTCCTCATTGTCCGCTATGTTCAGAGAGACCGGTTTTAACCCAGGCTTTTTCAGACCCAGGTCAGCTGGCCTTGGTGAGTTCCCAAAAGAACATCCCCATTGTCTCAGTGTGTGAGTGCACCCCTCGCGGTCCTGAGTTCCTTGCTCGTGCTCTCTCTCCTTCTGCTCCTGATTTGGACCTTGAGATTTCAGTCCGGTGCTCCAATGTGGGTCTCTGTCTCTGTCTCCTTTCATCACCTGATGAAGGTTAATATTCAGGAGGATGCCTATTTGTTTTTCTTTGGGTTCTCCTTCTTATTTAGCTTCTCTAAGAACCTGAATTATAGGCTCAATGTCCTTTATTTATGGCTAGAAACCAAATATGAGTGAGTACATCCCATGTTCCTCTTTTTGGGTCTGGCTTACCTCACTCAGAATAGTGTTTTCTATTTCCATCCATTTGCCTGCAAACTTCAAGAAGTCCTTGATTTTACTGCTGAGTAGTACTCTAATATGTATATATTCCATACTTTCTTCATCCATTCTTCCATTGAATGCCATCTAGGTTGTTTCCAGGTTCTGGCTATTACAAACAATGTTGCTATGAACATAGTAGAGCATATACTTTTGTTGTATGATAAGGCCTCTCTTGGGTATATTCCCAAGAGTGGTATTGCTGGGTCCATGTATACAATTATTAAGAACAGAAGTAGATAAACTTTCAATTCACATTTTGACAGATTCCAAGAAAAGATACCCCAGGTAATAAGACAGGAGTGTTTAGCCTTTTTGAATTTTAAATGTAACATATAAACGTGGTGTGGTAGTTTGAATGAAAATGCTTGCCATAGGACATTTTAGGGTTAGGAAGAAAGCTAGTGCCAGAGAAACTCCCAGGAGCCCCCAAAGAAGACCCCAGCTAAGACTTCCAGCAATAGTGCAGAGGGTGTCTGAACTGGCTATCTCCTGTATTTAGATTGGTGACTACCCTAATTGTCATCAGAGAGCCTTCTTCCAGTAACTGATGGAAGCAAATGAAGAGATCTATAGCCAAGCACCGGCCCAAGCTCCTGGAGTCCTGTTAAAGAGTTGGAGGATGGATTATACCAGTCAGGGGGGGTTAAAATAATGGAGGGGTCAATGTCTTGATGGGAGAATCCACAGGGATAGTTGAACTGAATTTGTAGGAGCTCAAAAACTTTGGTCCAATAGCTAGGAAGCCTGCAAGGAACCAACCTAGACTCTGCATGTGGGTGACAGTTGTATAGTTGGTCTCTTTGTTGGGCTCCTAGCAATGAGCTCAGTACCTGTCTCTGGTACTTGAGCTGGTTTGGGGCACCTAGTCCTCATACTGGGTTACCTGGCCCAGCCTTGATGCAAGGGAGAGGCTTAATACTGCCTCAAATTGATGGGTCATGCTTTGTCAAAGCCCATGAGAGTAGATAGTGGGTGGGGAGGGGGACAGTTTGGAAGGGTTAGGGGGAGGAGAGGAGGGAGGACAAACTGTGGTTGATATTTAAAATAAACAAAAATTTAATTAATAAAAAGGAAAAGAAAATGGCTCCCATATACCCATATAAAGTAGTACTATTATGAGATATGGCCCAATTGAAGTAGATGTGGTCTTGTTGGAGGAAGTGTGTCACTGGGGGCAGGCTTTGAGGTCTCAGCAGCTCAAGCGAGGACCAGTCTCACTTTCTCAATGCTGCCTGCCAATCCAGATGTAGAACTCTTGGCTCCGTCTCCAGCACCATGTCTGCCTGCATATGCCATGTTTAGCACCATGATAATAATGTACTGAATCTTTAAAACTGAAAGACAGTCTCAATAAAATGCTTTCCTTATTAAGAATTTCTGTGGTTATGGTGTCTCTTCACAGCAATAGAAACCCTAACAAAGATATTTGGTAATCTGGGGTTTTAAAGCTGCCCTACAGTATAATGTCAGTAAGTCATGTGTGGTTGATTAAAATCAGGCATGTAGCTTTGTGGAATAAAATCCTCTATCTGGCATGTGCACAGTATACTTACATACATGCAGGCAAAGCACTCCTAAAATAAAATGAATAAATCTAAATTTCTAAAAAAAGATTCATTCTACTGTGAATATGGTATTATAAGCCTATAATCCCAGGACTCCAAAGGCAGAGGCTTGGGGAATCTCAAATTCAAGGCCAATTTTGACTTAACAGGCAGTTAAGGCCAGTTTGAGACCCCATCTCAAAGAAATCTACCAATACAAAGACATAATCACTTCACAAATATTCCACAGGAAAATAGGGTCAACCTCATTCTCTTCACATGTGTTCTCTTGTTGTAAACCCACAAACTGCTAGCTAGGTGTAGTTCTTTATTCTGAATTTCCTGCAAATCCTCTTTTGTAATATGGGATCTTTATCCAGCCTTGTTTTTCTCTTTTTTTCTTTTTGTTTCTTTTGGTAGTAGAAAAACGTTAAGTCCATAGACCAACCTACTTTACTCATTAAACTTTGTTTTCCCCTGCAAACTATACTAGAATCTCATCATCCTGAAAAAAAAAAATCTAGACACAAGAATACCTTTTCTGTTCTAACTCTAGTCTAGATAAACACACACTGTCTTCTTCCTGTTTATTTTTAGTATTCATCTTTTGGAATTTCTTTCTCAATATTCTTTATGAGACAACTTGAGATTCACAAAGCACCTGACTGAATAACCTTGGGCTTTTACCTGGAGCCCCATTGCTTACTGAGATGTACTGTAGCCACCACCTTGCTTAATGGGATTATAGCCCACATATGCTTGCAGGGTGAGCACATTACAGAAAGGAAATACTCTTTTATATCTCCATTTATACTAATTGAAATGTTTTCTACCCTTAATTATAAGTGCTAGTAGAAGCTAGCACTGATGAGCCATTGCAAGAGTCATTCAAACTGGGCTTTTCTCAGAAGCAGCACACCGAAGAACTGTAGTTGACACCAAAATCAGCAGACCTAGCTCACTCAGTGAATATCTGCAAAGACTCACCCTGCTCGGGCCCTAAGCTTCTTAAACCTGTGCTTGCCACCTTCACAGAGACAAAGGCACAAGCCAACAGTGCCCCTTCCAAATCATTTCAACAAAGTGAAGAAATGGTGCAGCTGGTGGATGCAAAAGCAGCAACAGAAATCTTAAGCAACAACAAAGCCAAGTGACACAAGAAGGTAAGAAGTGAGACTCCTCTGAGGGGCATTAATCTGACGGTGGCACCATTGCATAACCTGCTGCCTGTTTTCATCAAGTTCTTACTTTTCCTTTCAGTTTCATCATCAAATGACACAAAAGACAGGAACATCTAACAGGCAGAATTTTAAGTGAAATACAAAAATAATACATCCTAAGTATTTGGGTATTTTTATGAGAAAAAAAAAGAGAAAAAATAATGCATTCAAGCAGTGATGAATGAGTCAAACACATGTGTGAAGGAAACTTCTCTTCCATCAGCCAAATGCACGAATTAATTATTTACCAGGGAGTGGTAAGGGCATTTTATCACCAAAAAGTCAATAAAAGTATCCCCTCATATTGTGCACAGTTTCTTTCCAATGTCATCAAAGAAAGATGTGTTAAAACCATCCCTGGCCGAGCACAAAGGCAAAGATGGGGCCCTGTGAGACTCAAGTGTCTTCTGCGGAGAAATTCTTTCGATGACTTGTCGCAGATGAGCGGCAGACCCTTCAGAGATAGATGGCAATTAGCTTTAGATTTTCTAGTCTTACCTAAGAAGCAGGCATTCTGCTTTCTTAGCCATTCATGCTTCTGTGTTTAAGGGAAGAATGAGAAACGATTTTTCCCACATGAATGTGTGAATGCAAAATGAATTTTCAAAAACGACAGAATTTTATCCCATGGCCTATTATGCACTAGGAAGTAAGATCAGAGAGAATTTTCTGAGTAGTTCTCCAATTTAGTTAGCTAATTTGAGAGCAGATTTTCTATTTTATCCTTAAATACTATCAAAGAATGAAGTTTATTTCCTATGACTCATATTGAAATACTTAATTCCCTTTAATGTCAAGAAGTTCTTTCTGATATTAACTGAGATGGCTTCCTGTAATTTGAGGCCATTTGTCTTACTTTGACCTTGATGTTGGCAGAGAAGTGGTGGCCAGGCTAACTATAATGGCCATTTATACGTTAGAGCCAATTACACGATCATCATCTAACCCCATAGCCTCCAGGGGATTCATATGTACGCTCCGTAGCCTGTGCTGACAGATTCTATCTTCAAATGCTTCTAACTCAATCTATCCCTGCCTCGTTCCCTCTCTCTCTCTCCCCCGCCCCACTTCGCTTAATTTTCATCATCTCTTGAACTTTTTCACATTTTTAAAGGGATCCTAACCACGGACCATTTTTTCTCAGATTTTATAGCCTCGTTTTATTTGTATGTAAAAAAATAAATATGTTGCTTATGTTAAAATATTTGCGTTTGAGTCACAGATAATCTCTTACCTGCTTTGCAGTGTCTGAAAAGATTGTGAGCAGTTGCGCTTCCTAACGAAGCAATATCACAATAGAAAAGGGCCTATTAGAACAAAAAGAGCCTGAATTGGAATTGAAATGTGAGTTTCCGCCCTGACACCCAGGAGCCTGAACACACCACTGAATTCTCTAGGCTTATGCTTACTCTTCTGTGAGCTAACGGTAATACCATTTCCCTTCAGGAGTGAGAGATCAAGGACGATAGTGTGTGGTTCCTGTCAGTCCCTGAAGGAAGAGCTGATGGCACCATTAGCTGTTATTGAACTCTGTGTAACAAAAGGTCCAACTGTTTTCCCCAAATGACCACAGGAGCTGCAGTCAGTCAACTACTTACAGCAAAGATGTTCAACATAGTGGCTTATTTGATAAGTTCACATGCAGGAATATTAGTTGACAAAGAATAAGGAAAATAAAGTTAGGAGGGAGAATCTATTTGGAAAAGTGAGAAGCGGAAGGATATGTTCAACAGGAGGATGACTGTGTCTAAGGCAGGAAAATGAGGAGAAGGAAAAGGAGCCAAGCTGGCAGAGGGGTCTCATGAGCCATAGTGAAGTCAGACCATGTAAGACAGAACCCACCAGAGAACAGAATGGCTGGCCAGCACAACCTGCCCTCCCCCTCTGAAATCCATATGCTATTATGCTTGAAATTCTCTAACAGCATCTTCCATCTTCTCTATTCCAATAAAAAGATAGCTTTGTCTTTGAAATACCACAATATTTCTACAATTTCGTTTTATTCTTAAGAAAAGGCCTCACTGCCTAACTTTAAATGGCCTGAAACTTACCATTTAGACCATGTAGGATCCAGTATTCCTCCTGTCTCCACTTCCCCAAGGGCTGAGATTGCAGACATGGTTCACTGTGACTTCTCTGACAATTTTTTTTTTTAAATTTAGTTCAACAGATACTTATCCAGTGCCTACTATGTAAAAACAGTATACTAATTAGTAAAGATCTGTTAGGGGAATATTCAGATATAGATATCTCGCTTTGTAAAGTTAATGTTCAAATGGGTGAGACAAACACATAATCTTGGACAAGTGTATAATACGTGGAAAATAACCAACATTATGGGGCAAAACAAGCGAATTACAATAAAGAGATGGAAGAAAACCACGTACGAGGACGGCATTTTGAGGAGGTCTATTTTAGAAAGTGAAATGTAAGCAATGCTTCCCGGGAGAGCAATGTGGACACTATTAGGACGAACAATATTATCTACAGAAGGAATTAGCAGCTCAGAGCCCCACTGTGGGGGGAGATTGGTAGCGCAGGGACATAACCAATGTAGGGACAGAAATGAACATTCAAAGGCAAAAGAAAAGAGTTCTGTGGGGCTCAAAGAGAATAGAGTGAGTAGGGACAGGAAGGACCTCATGCACCATTATAAGGACATTGTCTTTTGTTCTTATTTTTGTTGAGTCTTTGTAGGATTTCCAGCAACGAAGCCGCTCAAACTGACTTGGTTCTAGAAGGATCTCTCTGTGAGTGCCATCAAAGGACATGTCTGCCCAAATGTGACAATGACTCAGACAAGTATGTCAGAGATGGTGCTAGGAAGTCAGATTTTTGGAGAGAGTTGAAATCAGAAGCGAGACTTCAGATAATTAGAATAAGAGGGTGGAGAGTGACCTAAGAGACTTAAGTCGTCATCATGTGGAAACTGTTCACACCAGCGCTCTTATGGAGATGCAGTTGTTTGTAGAGCATCTTGTAGATGAGAACCCAGAATTGGACCTTACAGGTATTTCAAATATTGTCTCACCCACTTCCTAGAAGCTTAACCCTTGGTGGTCAATTAACTATGTTCATTGTGCAACGTGAGTAAAGGTGCATGCATTCCAAGATTTTCATTGGATATAAATGATGTGGCACATGGGAACAGTTCACAAAAGTTTTGTGGATGGAGAAGCTCATTAAAGGACATGCCTGACTTCCCACTACAGTTATGCTTATTAGTACCATTAGCTTCGTTTCCTGTACTCTGTATCTTCTAGGTTACAGTTTTAAAAGAAGGCATAGATTTCCTCTTACAGAACTGGTCCTGGCTATATTTTCTCTCTGTGTATTCATCATGGCTTGACTAAGATGGCACAGGGGGTGAGGTTCTTAGATATCAAAAGACGATGCATAAAAAATGGATGGTTGGTTTTTATATGTCGGAGGTAGCCAGAACCATAAAAAAAAATTTTTGTCAAATTCTAGCTGTAGAATATACTAGCAAAATCTCACAAGTTGAATTTCTATTACTATTCCCTTTACAAAAATTGGGGTCATCATGAATGTTGCCGATTTTTCTCTGTTGGACAAATCCCTTTCTTTTTATTCTATGCCGTAGATGTTTAATCTTTAAAATAAACCAGTTTATATGAGTTTCTGAAAAATGTTCCTGCTTTTAAAGCATCCTATTTAAAATGCTGAGGTCATCGCCCAATTTGTTCTTCTCTTGAAGCTTGCGGCAGTCCCCTCCACCTTGGTATCATATGTAAATTTAATGAGCATTCACTCACTTTCATCATCCAGGTCACTGGGTCATTGATTCTTATTTCCCTGTGTGCTTTGGGAGCAACGATGCTGTCTCGGTGCATCTTGATAGCCTTTTTTGTCTATGCACGGTGTCACACAATGTTTTATTACATTTTTTCAATGAAAGTGTCTTCATTTTCCAATTATAAACTAACTTGTTATTTCCTTAGATCTACATCTTTATGACATGGTAGTTATCAGACTTTTTCTGTCCCAAAACTGTAATTTTTAGGAAGCCTTTTTGTTTCTTTGAATCCTAACCTTGGGACTATCCATAGCCAATGTCTCTAAGTCTTTCTTTGAAGGTCTTTGGTTTTCAAACCCAACTCCATAAAAGACTGTGTGTGACCCACTACTTATTCCCCTTATGTCTCTATAACTTTCTTTTCTTCTGATATGTAATTCTCTGCAAGTTATTTGAAGTACAAGGAAATTGTAATTCAAGAAGAATAAGAGTAGAGGTAGAAATAATTAGGATATTGTTAAAGGAATAATTACATAGCATGATAAATAAGGCAAGGGAACAGAAATGCAATGGGGGCTGATTGCTGTCCAAGGTCAGTGTTAACTCGAATCACAAATTTAAAATACCACGTCTAATGGCTCACAACGTGAAATATCTACGAATAAACCTGTAAAATGGTATGAAAGATCATTATAAACTCCATAGCTGAGAGACCAGGACAGGGACCTGACAGAATTGAGTGTCCTGACAGAATTGAATCAGAGTACACTTGGTCTGTTAAAGCAGTATTGTTAAAATGTCAATTTCCCAGGTGGTTTTACCAATACAACACAATCTTAACAACTCCAGTGTAAATTTTGTAGGAATTAGCAAACTCCTTTCTGTAAAATGCAAAACACCGTGAAGGACTGAAGAACGTTAAAATACAGCAAGCTGGAGCGCTGATGTGATCTTATTTCATGATTCAGTTAGGAAGAAACAACAGTGCTGGAGCCAAATATGTGCATATACGAGAGCAACAGACAAAGCGGTCCAGAAACCAATCCTAATGTGTATGGTTCAGGGTTCCTCAGCTCTGTGCAAAGGCAACTCAGGGAAGAAAAGACTGAGTTTGCTGACTAGGCATTTCATCTTAACCGAAACATTCTCTCTAGCAGGGTGGAGGAAGGCGAATGCAATTTATATGGTTGGGGAAACTCACACAACTTAGCAAAGGCTCAAAAGTAGAAAAGTTCCAAGACTTACAAAGACACACCCTGAGTTACATAAGCGGCAAGAAGATGGGGCATGGAGACTCTGCGGCTAGCAAAGATGCCTGAGCTTGTGCTGAAGTCATGGGCAGTAATATTTTCAATAGCCAGCCCAGAAATAAACAAATTGTTTGCATACCTATAATGTGTATGTCCCTTGAGGTAAGTATAATGAATGAAAGAAAGAAAAAGTATGTGTGTGTGTGTGTGTGTGTGTGTTGTGTAGTGTTTCTATAAGTCTATCAAAAATGCAAATTAATTCACGGGAAAGATGATCAGCGTGGAGAAGGCAGGATTTAAAATGGACTTCAGAAGCTTTTACAGTGATGTATGTATTCTTCACTTTATTGCGATGGTATTCACACTGCCTTTACTTGTTAGTACCTATCAGACTGTACCTTCTAAATATGTACAGCATATTGTACAGCAATGGCACTCCAAATATTAGAGCAAAGGCTACATTATTACTGATGATTGAAACATAATTATATATTCAGCTGGTAAAACGGTCATCAGAAACTCTCTCTGTGGTGGCCCAGAGAACCTCAACATAGGTGGCTGATTTTTCATCTTGGTAAACTAGCATGCTTCTTTGCCAAAATATAAAGTGAATATAATGAAAATGGCCATATATTCAGACTTACTACTGTTTCTATTCTTAGGCCACTTTAATCATCTTGACACTCTGCAATTCTATAGAATACAGATAGGGTGTTCCCTCTAAAGGGACACTGATATTACACCTAATGAAAATCATATTGGCATAATTTCCATCATGTTAACGTAAAACTAGTGTTCACAAACAGCCGTTTAGAGTCAAGAGTTGGGTAAATAACTAGAAACATTACTGTCCGTCTGGAATGTCTTAGTAAAGTGCTTTAAAGATTATATCAAAATTATTACTATCATTAAATAAATTAAATACATAGCAACTAAACATAGCCAAAACTCATCACATACAAATTAATAAAGCATGATAAATATATGATGAAACTAAATGATATTACTGATAAAAAATATCAAAAGATCTCTACTTGATCAAATGCAATGACATTTTCTACTAACAAAGCATCTTTAAATACTATTGCCTGCATTCCTAATTAGTAATCATTTAGAGAGACAATACTTAGCACAAAATCCAGTATCTACATTATCATAGTCAGCATACCTAGAAGTTCTGATTAATTATTTTCATTTCTAGTTATCAAAAATAAATATATTTGTAGACAAGGTAACCTTAGTAATTTTTTAAAGCTTATGACATTATGAGACAACTGAATAAAAACTACATAGAAATTCCAATAAGTGTAGTTCATTATATACTAAAAATAAGGTGAGTTTTCACCTACATATTAAATGACTACTATATGTCAAGGCTAAGACATACATCCTCACATAAAAATTAAATCAAGGGGTAGAGCTATAAGGATAAATCATAATCCTTGAAACAGTGAAAAACCTGAAATGTGCCCTAAAGTTAGGACTTGTCACTGATTCAAAGTTTTTCTCTCTCATCCAAAATAATCTAATTTCTGTTTACTTTGCCATATCATCCAGGAAAGATACCCAGTTCCCCAAAACGCCTTTAAAAATTTAATAAAATGCATGTGTTCTGTCACCACATAGACCCATTTGTATCAGTCAGTCAAGAATTTAAGGGGCACTCGAAGAAGGAATTTGTCACTAGTTAGGTCACCATTCTTCGGACTAAAAACTGACATTTGCCTACACCATTTGTACAGCAATTTCAAACGAAGTTCCCAAACATTTATTCATTTATACTTTGAATATTTCCATACAGTGTTTAGCAAACATTCATTTCCATTTTACTCATTTATAAAGCCAAGTCCTATTCATGGGATGATGTGGACCTAATAACCCATTTCCTACTTACACTTAATTTTCATTTGCGAGAAAGAATAGAAAAATATAAGACACCTAGCACAAAATACGTTAGTTATCCCAATAGTGAAGCAGCTCGTTGGCATGTGGCGCTCTTCTATCCCACCTTTTTGTACGCGATCCAGTCGAACACTCTGTCGATATCTGTTGCCCGGAGCACTTCCTGTGACACTGGATGGGAACTGGCCAAACCGTCAAGAAGCATCACTTCATGCAGAACATCTGTCAGAAATCTCTGCTTTTCCTGTAATACAGTAGATGGGATAATATTAAGGGTGATTCATGGTTATGGCAGAAACTGCCAGATAACATGAACAGCGTGTGTGTCACTTCACTGATGGTGCTCATCAGTCTTACAGAGTGAGACTCAGATTTAAAGGAAACTCAGTAAATAAAATAGCCCCTTAGGATGGTATAAAATAAAGACAGTTGATTTAAGCATAACATGAAACAAAATCAATAGGCTACTGTAAGCCCTAAGTAATAAGAACAGCCGGCTGTTTTATCAGTGCATGAAGCAAGTCTGAAGAGTGGACACATATGACAGTGATAAGATTCAGGGTTGTTTGTGTCTTCTACAGGATGCAGACCACAATTCCAGTCTCAAATAACATTTTCATGTCATGTCAATGCAAGAATCCTATCTATTTAAGTCACTATACCTACTCTCGTTAGAACAAGTTAACCTCAGTATCCTCACTCCTCCATCCCACCACACACGTACTTTTCCAAAAAAGAAAGAAAAAAGAAAAGGAAATGACACAACACATACTAAAATCATTGCTTTCATGCAGCTATAGTGCATATAGATATAAACACAAATTTAGAATAAAAGCCATAAAGCAGAGATCACCCAGTCTTAATAATTTGTTATCCTGAATTACTGTCAACAATCAGAATCATGAAGCTTCTATTTATTACAAGTAGTATTTCTCTAATGAAAGCAAACCTGTTGCTTTTTAAATGAACTGTAAAGAACAGTACTTTTTGTTCTTTTTTTTCTTTTAAGAAAGTCTGTTTTAAAGAAAGAGCTTAGATTCTGTTAACAACAACAAAAATGCTGCCAACTATTAGTCCTCTCAGCCACCTGCCTTAGTTGATGGAGGAAGGGAAGGAAAAATAAGTCACAAACAATAACAAGCCTAAATAACCCCCTAGATTGCTAAGAACTGAGAAGTATCATTACTGAGATTAAAGACTCCAATGCTTAAATTGTCCTGCTTAATTCTGAACTTGGTCCTACATTTTGAGAAATCAGATAAACACTGTGTCATTTTGGATTGAGTTGTATTTTCCAGCAGAGAGTACAGCAATCCTCAGACTAAGGAAATGGAAACAAAGAAGGAATATGCCTTAGGAAGAAAAGTTAACTGGGCATATATATGTTGTTCACTAAAATCTACTTTTGAAAAAAAAATGGTTATGTTCATCGCCACTTAATCAATGATTTAGTCCATTGAATCAGTAGTTTAATTAATTAGCTATATTTATAAGGTAATTTTCTAATGGTGTTTAAATTGTCTATAGTTCATATATCTAGTGTGTTTAGTTATCTTGTATTTTAAGACTTTCACAATGATTGCCTATTACCTATTAAAAAACATTACACAGTAAAGACTAGAGCAACATTGTTCTCAGTCCCAGAAGGCCGATCCTGGCCCCGTAAGACCACAGGTAGATATATCAAACTCCCCCATGAACTAAGTGATGAATGTGACATAAATCAATTGCCTATTTTCTTTCAAATTAACTTCCACTTCACAACATAGACATCATTGAACCTGTTGATTTTATTGTTGGAGCAGAAGATAGTCCATTAAAATTAATAATGACACCCTAAAGAAATGACCAAGACAAAGAAACTCATAACTCATTTGGCAGTTCTAAAATAAAACTATAAATTTTGTGATTAAGATTTAGATTTAAGTCATTCATATTTAGAATACATGTTACTGATCAAAGACTTCAACATAAAGCCAGGCACACTGAACCTCATAAAAGAGAAAGTGGGAAGTTTACTTGAATGCACTGGCACAGGAGACCACTTCCTAAATATAACCCCAGTTGCACAGACACTGAGAGAAACAATTAATAAATATGACCTCCTGAAACTGAAAAGCTTCTGTAAAGCAAAGAACGCGGTCGACAAGACAAAATGACAGCCTACAGAATGGGAAAAGATCTTCACCAATCCAACATCAGACAGAAGTCTAATCTCCAAAATATACAAAGAACTCAAGAAATTGGTGATCAAAAGAACAAATAATCCAATAAAAAAGTGGAGTAAAGACCTAAACAGAGGAATATAAAATGACTGAAAGATACTGAAGAAAATGTTCAACATCCTTAGTCATCAGAGAAATGCAAATCAAAACAACTCTAAGATTTCATCTTACACTTGTAAGAATGACCAAGATCAAAAACACTGATGACAACTTATGCTAGAGAAGTTGTGGGGTAAAGGGAACACTCCTTTTACTGGTGGGAGTGCAAGCTGGTACCACCCATTTGGATATCAGTATGGCAATTTCTCAGAAAATTAGGAAAAAAACTTCCCCAAGACCTAGCAATACCACTTTTGGGTATATATCCAAAGGATGCTCAATCATGCCACAAAAACATGTGCTCAACTATGTTCATAGCAGCATTGTTTGTCATACCCAGAACCTGGAAACAACTTAAATGGCCCTCAACCGAAGAATGAATAAGGAAAATGTGGTATATTTATACAATGTAGTACTACACAGCAGAAAAAAAAATGACATCTTGAAATTTACAGGCAAATAGATGGATCTAGAAAACATCATTTTGAGTCAGGTAACCCAGACCCAAAAAGGCAATTATCATATGTACTCACTCATAAATGGTTTTTAAACATAAATCAAAGAAACCAACCTACGAATCACAATCCCAGAGAACCTAGACAACAATGAGGACCCCAAGAGAGACATACATGGATCTAATCTACACAGGAAGTAGAAAAAGACAAGCTCATCTGAATAAATTGGGAGCATGGGGACCATGGGAGAAGGTTGAAGGGAATGGGAGAGGCATGGAGGGGAGCAGAGAAAAATATAGAGATCAATAAAATCAATAAAATAAAGTACATGTTACAATATCTGTTATTAGACTCTAAGTAAAAATTATAAAATGTATATTGCTATTGCAAATTGACCAAAAAATGCTTTGATTTTTCAAAAGTTTTAATCAAAAATGTGATATCATTCAGAAGACAAAGTAACATTAAATTCTTCAAAGACGGATTGACTGTGAAAGACATCGAAAATGAATTTTAAATGATGTTTATCTGAATGATAATTTTAATCTTTAACAACAATAAATGTGCATTGATCAACATTAAAATTTAATGAATAGTCCTTGTTTGCTAGAGCTATGAGGGTTAAAGTCTATTAAAACAGACTTTAAGACTGAAATCTAAACTCAATTGCAAAGAACTATTAACATTAAAGGAAGGTATGTACCAATTATACATAAACATTACTTCATGCTTCCAGAGGAAAGCAAAACTAAATCTTTGTCACTTAAAGTAATTTCAATTACCATTATTTAACTTCTGTATGGATAAGTCATTGGTCAATGATTTATCTTCTACCCTGTTGAAACAAAATGATATTAAATAACAGAAAAAAAGACTTGAGCCCCAAAATACATTGGAGCCTGTGTTCCTGGTAGGGGAGCACATATTAAGCAAAGAAGACAGCATACGTGAAACTGATGAGGGAAAAAAATGAAAGAAAATTTAGCCAGAGGCAAATGCAATTTGACAGTACTACAGAACTACAGATAACTCACAGGAGAAAGGGAACTGTACCTTTTTAAAATACCAACATCACTACAAAGTAAGAAACTACCTGGCTAAGGCCTATATTATTAAAACCAATAGCCCCTATAGTAAAAACAGCCATCTTAGCCTGTGTTAGTTAATTTCAAATCTTTTATCTGGAGCAATGAATGTTAAAAACTGAAGTAAAAGTATCCATTTTTACAATATTCAATAAGAGATATGAGAAAATAGTTGGCCATAGGGAATGAAATAATAGTTTTATTATATAGATTAAAGCTGCCCATCTGATTTTTAGGAAAGCTATACAATAGTTGACTTATCTTTGGTGACTTCCTTTAAAGAGTAAGAAAATAAAACCTTATAATTATTTAATTTAGAATGTATGTGTATGTGTGTGTTCTGGGGTGTCTGTATCATATACTCAGTGAATATGTAGTACCTCGTTTTTATTTTATTCCCATATTTAAGGCTGGTATCATTTGTAATCTACCACTTTTAAAAGGCAGCACATAAAGGGAGATGGGGCACTTTAAAATCTTTTAAAAAGAAGTTTGGTATTAACATTAACCATGAATTCCACAGCTTTAACGTAGATATTAGTCAGAATTGAATCATGCATGTCTTTATTGCAACAGTTACAGTAATATAAAAATGTCATTTTTCCACTATTAGATTGTGTGTGTGAGAGAGAGACATGAACTTGAGAAGTTTATAAAGACATTTCAGAAAAATAAAGAACGGGTAACTGCAGAATTGTTCATGAAAACCATTGTTTCACTTGCCCATTGATTTCTTCAATAAATATCTATTGAATTCCCACTCTATGCCAGATATAATACTGCATTTGTGGAATGAATGAAGGACTAAATCCTGAACTTCCTACTCTTGAACTCAAGAAGAGAAAAGAATTACAATAGAATGATGCACAGCAAAACAATTATAACAGAATGGGTGCTAGAAAACTCAGAGGATAAAATGCTGAATTAGTTCAGGAAGGTTTAACAGAAGAAACAGCATCCAAGTAAGTGCCTGAGAGATGGGAGGGGAAGCAGCTAAAGGGGGACAAATCCATGCCAGAGTAATCATGCAATTAAAAAAAAATCCACAGCACTTGAATCCTCAATTATCAGGTTGAGGAGTTTGATGTTAATAAATGGACAGTAATAGGTATCATGACATAATAGTGCTGTAGCTGTGGTATACGAGATGGCTAATAGGGCCTAGAAACAGGAAGTAATCACTAGTCTATGGGTAGAAGCAGGAACAATGGATTAGGGCAGTTAGCTGCTGAAGCAGAGGTGGATTTGAGAGATATCTTAAGTATTTTCCATGCTTTGAAATTACTATATGGATTTTAGCATCAACAGGACTTCAAAAGAAAAGTTGAAGATAATTGACAGAAAGGTTGGAAATATGTGGTTTGGAAAATATGCTTTAAAAAATCAGTTTTACACATGCCTATGAGCATGCAAGAGAGTCTCATAAACAATTGTAGGTAAGGACTTGGGTCTAAGAAAGAGGGTTAAATTATCTTTTGACAATACATAGTAGTTGCTAAAGAATATGAACAGAACCCAGAATTCACTTCTAAAATCAATTTTTATAACATCAGCAGCTAGTAGATTGGTTTTTGGCTGTGTGTATGTGAAGAAAGTTAAGAATTCTTAACACATCATTAAATATCTAGGAAATTATAGTCCTCAGTGTTCCAAATGGCTTCTGACTGGACATGTCAAGTCTACGGGGATAGATGAGAAGACGGCTGCTCCAAACACAGTTGCTGGATGTGAACTGTCAAACAAGAAGCAAAGTTAAAGCTATCAGCAACTTCCTACAGGAAGTCTAAGGAAGAGTAATAAGGTGAAATATTAGTCACATGCTCTGAATCTGTCACCAGAAGAAAACAGGTAAAGGGGAAAAAAAAAAACATAGAGAAATTTCTGAGATCAGAGAATCAAACCAAAGACAAGGAAGGCGAGGGACAAGGCTGTCGCAAATCAAGTAGTGGTGAAATATTCATAGGCATAAAAAAGAGCAAAAAAAAAAATCTCAAGGCAGACATGAGTGGCATCCAATCAGTCACAAAGTCTCCATTATCCCTAGAAGTTGAATCTGAACATGATTGATTCTTTTGATATACTTGGGAGAAAAGGCTGGCTGATGAGTGTGCAAAGTTGACACAAGAGTCCCACAGTGAAAGTGAACATCTGCCTTTCGCTGGCCATACAACCTTGGGAGCCCGCACAAACTTTTGAGCCCTTAGCGTTCACATGTGCAGCTGCGAAGATTAAACAAGTGAATTAGCTCAACATAGATTCGTTAAGCACCTGCCGGATCCCAGATGGCATGCTTGGTTCTAAGGACAGAAAGAGCAATGGATTCTGTATTCAAAGACTTCACAGTAGTAGAAAGCGAGGCAAAGATGAAAGCAGATATTAAAACACAACCTGTTAAATGCGAATATGGAAGTGGGCTCAGGACACAGAAAGACAGTCGTGAGAAGGGTGTGACTTGTTATGCCTGAGGGAGGCAGGAGAAGCTTCTAAGCAAGAGTTTAAACTGAATTTTTGCAAATTATTTAAGTATTCGAGGAATAAGTGACAGTAAAGGACATTTGGGAAAAAAGGCAATTAGCAAAAAGCCAAGGAATGGTTTTATTCTTGGAGGGTCCTACACAGAGAGGTTTTCGTGGCGCAGGTTACAGAGCAAATCTCAAGTGATGACAGAGAGACACACAAGGTCATAATTTCCAAGGATTCGTAGAAACTGCAGTTATGTGACTCTGTGGGACCTGCCTTCTGAAAAGTCTAGTAGCGAGTTGCTAGACTAGAGTCATGAGCAACGAGAACGAGAAGCAGAAAAGCATTGCACAACTGAGGAGAAAGACCGCATAGTATGGACTTTGTCTTTTTAATCACAAAATAGTATTGTCAGTCATTTCCATAAAAGTTAGCCTCATTCCCTGGCAAGCAAGGATGGTCAAATAAAATATTTATTTTATTTGAATTCATATATGAATTATCTGTAGACATAAACAAAACTCTGGGTACAGGTGTATATATAAAATAAAAATATCCAAGTGAGTTCAAATATGTCACTTTATGCTAATTTATGCATTTATATAAAGAGTTCCTTTTCCCAGTTTTTAATGTTCACAGTCCTCGTCTTCATAAGCTAAGTACAGTTGTCTAACCTTTGAGTTCAACTCAATGAGAATCTCTGTTCATTTGATAAAAGCAGAACAGTGAAATTCCATATATTTACTGTTTGCCATATGTAAGGTTCTGTGCTATGCCCTGGGGAAATACAACACAGACACAATTCCCATCTATTATCTATGCAGTGCACAGCACAGAAAACAGAAATGAGTATAAATGGCTGATATCCTACCATGATACAGTGTTCATGGGATAGAATGCTATAAGAATAGAGAACAGAATGAAAGGGATAAGTAAAACTACTTTTAATATCTGTAACCATGCTCACTAAACTCTAACTACCATGAAAAGAAGAAATATGATAAATCATTTTTTTTACAAGTATGGAATCTGAGCTTCCAGATGATAAAGACTTCGAACATTCCATGGCTTAAAGAAAATCCCAGGCGTCAACATTAACCTGAAGCCATTACCTTATAAAAATATTTAATGAGGACTACTAGCATACCTAGCATTACAGAGTCAGACATTTTACTCTTGGTTTTCATGCCCTCCTCAAATCACAACAAGAAGTTAAAAGCAGAGGACTAAGATCAGTAATTCCAACGATAAAAGTAAATATGCTGGAGGAAAATATCATTTTATGCACATAAAATGGCTAACATTGTAGGTGTCATATTTTGCAAATTTATAACACAAAGTACTCATTGTGAAAATAAGAAATTACTTATACTTGAGATCTTATAAGATTGAAATAACTGTATATTTTCATATTGTTATTCTGTTTTGCATAGATCTAAGAGTATTCTAAGCTTTCTATTGGAAAGACCTAGATTAGACTTATTTGTAAAAAATATATCTCATTTAAGTATTGAGTAGTTAATATTTACCCACAGCCAAATCATCTGATAGGCAGAAAAGAAATAAAGAGCCACTGGAAACAAATGTCGCTCTCATGCAGTAATGTGCCTCAAAATTAACATTTCAAAGGCTGCTGTTTAAAATACACACCCAAGACGTTAATAATCATTTCCATGGGCAGCTTGTTAAAGTAGCTCATTTGTATCAGAGTCAAACTTGCACAAATACACACATATGTAGCAGGCATTGACGAATAATTTAAAAACTAATCACCATCAATGCCTACAATGATACAAGCACTCAGCAGAAACGATTGGTTCCACAATTGTTAACATAGCCTTCTGCGGAAAGCACTGCATGCTTATGAGGACCCAGGTAGTTCTCTATTGATGTAATATTATTCTGTGATTTCCCATAAACCTTTCAACAATTAATTGAAATTATATGTTCAGTGTATTTTTGACTATCAACCACATTTTCTCCATTGAGAAACCACACACTCCCTAAGAAATCTTAACCAATGAATATACTAAAAGTGAAGGTATTTTTTCCATAAAAATATCTTTGAAGATTTTATAAACCTCTCAGAATCCTAGATAAATGTTAGCACATGTCTTTATGAGCTATGATACTCTCAAACATCACTAACTCAGAGGAAGTGAGTTAAATTGTTACTCTCCGGAGATCGCATCCTCAACTGCCTGATACCTTGTTTTAACATCCAGGCTGATGTGTCATGTTTTAGATTATCCAAGGCTTGATATGGCAAAGGGAAAAAGGCAAGATGTAACACAAAATGTGCTGAATTGTATATAACCAAACCGTGAATCATCTGCAGAGGTGCCCATGAACTACTAAGATATAGCAATATTGCTGAGCACATTCGGAAATCCAGGCACTTGGGAAGTACTGTCAGACTGCTCAAGATTTTAAGGCTACATAGTGAGTTGAAAACTACAGATTAACAGTTAGTAGGATTAGAGGCCATGATCTTTTCTTTTTCAATTTGAAACACAAATATTTTTTATTAAAACATAAACCATAACCTTCCGTTTCTTTTTCATTCCCTACATCTCATGTTGATAGTTAATTCACAATACAAACACTGTAACATTGAGTCCCTGCCTTTATTTCTCATACTTTAAAAGTCTAAGTTATTTTTAAAAATCCAATGCCCTACTATAAGTCAGAATCACTCAAGTTTCACTCCAATAAATTTAAGAAAATAAATTACCTACATTCTTACTTCAAAAGGGAAGAAATGTCACCATCACAATCAGACCAACCAAACCAAAATAGAATCATATAAATAACATATGGTCTAACATCTGAAATTCAGTATCTTCTGGTCTCCAAATGATCTAGTCAGCTCCATTTCTCCTGCTTTGCTGTCCACAACACACACATTTTATCTCTAAGCCCAGTCAGCTCCATCAGATGCCTGCTTCTGTCCTTGGGGATCTTCTCATGGATAGTCGTTACTCTGATATCCTGATCTCCCCACTGCAACTGAGGCTAAACCTTCAACAATTGCATCCCCTTGGCCTCTCTTCATGTGTTTTAGTCCCTGCCATGCAAGAAGAGTCAAACCTTAGCTGCTCTCGAGGAACCGTTCATGACTAAAACAGATGCAGAGACACACAGCTAAGCATTTTTCAGAGTTCTCAGAATCCTGTTGAAGGGGAGGGGGGATATTGAAGGAGTCAGAGGGATCAAGGACATGATCATCTAATTAGATGCTGAAGAAGCCTTTAACAAAATCCAACACCCCTTCATAATAAAGGATCTGGAGAGAACATAATAAAGGCAATATACAGCAAGCATACAGCCAACATCACATTAAACAGAGACACTCAAAGTCATTCTACTACAATAAAGGACAAGAAAAAAATATCCACTCTCTCCATATTTATTCAATATAGTATTCGAAGTTCTAGCTAGAGCAATAAGACAATTAAAGGGGATCAAGAGGATGTAAATTGGAAAGAAAGAATTCAAACTTTTACTTTTGCAGATGATATGATAATATACATAAGTAATCATATTGCACGGACATTTGCTCAACTATGTTCATAACAGCATTATTTTTAATAGCCAGAAACTGGCAACAACCTAAATGCCCCTTAACCAAAGAATGGATAAAGACAATGTGGTACATTTACACAATGGAATAATATTCAGAAGAAATAAATGAACAAAACAAACAAAAAAATATAAAACCAACATCTTGAAATTTGAAATTTACAGGCAAAAGGATGGAACTAGAAAAAAAACATCCTAAGTGAGGTATCCCAGACCCAGAAAGACAAATACAGTATGTAGTCACTCATAAGTGGATATTAGACTTAAAGCAAAGGATAACCAGGCTGTATTCCACAACCCCAGAGAATCTAGGTAAAAAGAAGGACACTAAGAGGAACGCACATGGAATGACCCCAGGAATGGGAAATAGTTGAGATTTTCTGGATAAAATGGCAAGGGGGATAGAAAGTAGGGGGTGGGGATGGGAATTTGAGGGATCAAGATGACCGGGTTGGGTAGGGGTGGAGAGGGAGAGTAATGAAAGAGATATCTTGATAGAGGGAGCCAGTGTGGAGTAGAGAGAAACGTGGTACTGGTAAAACTCTCAGGAGTCTACAAGAATGACCCCAGCTAAGACTCCTGGCAATAGTGGAGAGGGTCCCTGAGCTGGTCTTCTTCCTTGATCAGATTAGTGACTACCCTAATTGTCATTATAGAATCTACATTCAGTAACTGATGGAAGCAGATGCAGTGATCCACAGCCAAGCACTGGGATGAGCTCCTGCAGTTCAATTAGAGAGAGGGGGGAACATATGACCAAGGGGGTCAAGAACATGATGGAGAAAACCACAGAGACAGCTAACCTGAGCTAGTGGAAGCTCACTGACTGGGCTGACAGCTGGGGAACCTACATGGGACCAAACTAGACCCTATTAATATGGCTTAGAGTCATGTGGCTTGTTCTGTTGGGAGTGGCCCTGACTATGGACCAGAACTTATCCTGGGTGTATGAACTGGCCTTTAGGAGTCCATTCGTTATGGTGGGACACCTTGCTCATTCTTTCATTCTTTAAGCAGGGGAGAGGAGCTTGGCCTTGCCTTAAGTTGGTATGCATGACTTTGTTGACTCCCCAAGGGAGATCTTACACCCTCTGAGGGGTGGATGGGGTGTGGAATGGGGGTAGGAAGGGAGCAGGAGAAAGGGAGGAAGGGGGAACTGTGGTTGGTATATAAAATTTAAAGAATGACTAAAAAAATAGAAATCCCACAGAATCAACTAATCGGGGCTCAGAGGTCTGGCAGAAACTAAAAGGACAACCAGGGAGCCCTCTGCATATATGTTACAGTTGTATATTTGGTCTCCTTGTGGATTCCTAACAGTGGGGACAGAGTCTTTTGTCTGCTTTTGGGACCCTTTTTCTCATACTGTGTCACCTTGTCCAGCCTTAATGAGGAAAGCACCTAGTCTTACCACAGCTTAATATGCCATGTTTGGTTGATATCCATGGAAGGCCTGCACTTTCTTGAATAGAGATGTAGAGGTGGAAGGTGGTAGGGACAGAAAGGGGAGGTGGGAGAGGGATTAGAAGAGAGAAGGGAGGGGAAACTGTGGTCAAGATGTAAAAACTTAATAATAACAATAATAATAAAAAGGTTGAGGAGGAAAAAGAGGAAGAGGAGGAGGAGAAAGAGGAGGAGAAAGAGGAGGAGGAGAAGGAGAAGAAGGAGGAGGAGAAAGAGGAGGAGGAGAGAGGAGAAAGAGGAGGAGGAGGAGGGGAGGAGGAGGAGGAGGAGGAGAAGGAGGAGGAGGAGGAGGAGGCCACCATTTTTGAGTCCACCTCTGAGAAGTGTTTTCTCAGTGCCATCAAACAATTAGCTTTATCTGAGGAGGACCCAACTCTGAACATCTTATATAGGCAGCTGATTTTGATAATGTGCCAGAGTCAAGCATGTATTGTTGGTGTTGAAGAGGCCATAATCTTGAAGGACTATCATGGAGGGTTTAGAATGAGAAAACAGAAGGTGGAAAAGTAATGATATTATAATCCCAAAACTAAAGTTTAAAAATTTAATAACGTTACTGTATTTGAAAAGTTAAAAAATACATATTATATAAAAACCTTTTCTAATTCACCCAACATATGTTACCATCACTCATATTTTCATTAATTATTGTAATCCAAACTCTTACAGATAATTTCTAAGGATGTTTCCCGTGTCAATCATGGTAACAAAGTATGAACATGTTGTCTAATATTTTTTATCCTAACAGTCTGTCTGATTCATTGTAAATAGTCTCCATATGCCTTATGATATAATCTAACCCTCTCTAAACATGAATGCTGACATCTTTCCCTGTATTCTGTCAGACAGGAAGGCAGTGTACTCATTCAAAATTAATCTATTTCTAATTTCAGCATCATCTCATAGCTCAATAAAATAGCTCACAATACAATTAGAGAAGCTGTTACAGTAATTCATTAATTCTCTGTGGACTTTTAGTTTACAGTTGCCTGTTAAATTTGGGGCATGCTTTTATTATTGAACACCTCATGTAGGTGACACTTAGAGTTAAATGCTGAAAATGACAATAAAATAAGATCTCTACCCTGAAGAAGCATACCGTCTAGTAAGGGAGATTTACTTCCTGTCCGTCGCGAGTTGGCATCAACTCATTCCTTGTCTTCTAGAGTGTCACATCCTTTGGAACGCTTCACATAAATTACACATCTCTGAAAGGTAATTTTTCTATCATGTTTTAACAATCTTGTCTGTACTTTGGCCATAAAAAATATTTTCCTTTATGCTTAATTTTTGACTAGCTGAAAAGACACATCAATAAAATGAAATTTGTCAATCAAATTAAAAAAAGAATAGCTGTTACTCAGATTTGTTATGAAGATTCACCAATATTTTTTGATGTAAATAACAGGTGCATTGAGATGCTTTAATATTTTATTGACAAAATGTAATATAGGTAATATAGGTATATTTATATACCATATATATATATATGGTACCTATTTTCTTTTACATTTCTGTTTGAATTCTAATGAAAAGTTTCTAGTCTGGAGTAATTTTAAAGAAGAACTAATCAACTCCCAGACATTAATAGCATGATTACCAAGTGACTAATTTGTTTTGTTCTTTTAATTTGTGAAATAAATAATGATCCAAATCATCCTAAGTCTGTAATAAATTTCTTACTGATTATAGTAATGTATTTTAAATGGAAGTCTTTTGTCTTTGGGTCCAGCATTTAGGGATATACATGGTCAGTCCGTTGAGTAACTTAACCTCAGAAATACTACACTATTCTGACAAGAGGAAAAATTCTTTTTCCAGTAAAGATAAAAAGTTTACTAAATTTGAAAAGCTTAATAAGGGGTATCAAACAATTTCAGAAAACAAGGTTCTGGAAGCCGATATACTTAGTCAAATCAGATAAATTACTGAGTCTGAGACTACTGCAAGCAATTTACAATAAACCCATTTTGTAGCTGGCAAAGTTTCCTTCTTCAAAATGGAAACCTAGATTTGAAATCCATTTTAAATGAGCAAAAATACTGAAGTATTTGTTTCCCAAAGTCAATCAGGAATGGAATGTATATATTCACATGCATATGAAGTAATCTCCTACTTTTGCTAATATTTTGATATGTGATTGACAACAGATCACATCAAAAAACCAGTTCTGGATGCTAAAAATAATGTCATTCTACTTAAGTGTCTAGTATGAAGAGAAAAACAGGTAAAATGAATGACAGCATAAATCATAATTCCTTGATTCTTCATACTATCTTTACACACTTAAGCATGGATTTCATGGGTGATTTGAAAACGGAGAAATATGATCACACAAAATATAAATAGCAAAGAAATGGGAATGGGTAGAAAAATCATTCAATCTCATTCTTAAAAACTACAAGTATAACATTACTATGGTAAACAATAATAATAATCTGGCTTAGCTATTGGAAGAGTTTTATAACGCCAGGAGGACATTATTACTTAATCCTCACTTGAACACTCCAACACCCTAACAAAGAAATGAGCAAAAATATCATCCAATAAAGCTTTGGTGTAGTGAAAGGCAATCAAGGCATTCTAGGCTAATTCTTGGACATCTTTCATCTTTTCATAAACACAAGGTAAGCTTAATAATTGGCAAGAAAACAAAATGTATTATCTTATGTGAAGTCCAATTATTTTCAGTCATGATAACTAATTTGGCCTGTCAGCTCACAAAAGAAATCAAAAGTTTACATGAAAATCGCTTATTGTTTTGAAGGGAAGGCAATAAACTTGACATAGAAAGAGTTTTAGATTTTCAATTAATCATTATCTGAAGTATATCGCATCCCAAGCACTGAAAAGTGGATGAGTAGAGAGTATGCATGGGAACATTGTGCTAGAAGGGACAACACATCTAATTTGGATTTAATCTGAAAATTAAAAGAATATATAATTTTTAAATATATAAATTGAAAGAATATATAATATTTAAATCAACGTCTATCACCTTCAAAACTACCACACAACAAAAAGAAAACAAAAGCAATTGTTTGCTTTTGAAGAGAAATTTATTTTAAAACATATGCCACTCTTCTAGGCAAAGTAGACAACTTTAGAGAAACTCAAGATGCAAAAGTAGAATCTATCAGAGCAGACAGCAATTCAACATCACCATGAAGCAGTCAACCATTGAAGAAGACACGTCAGACATTAAAAATAAAAACGATTATGAATAATTAAATGTCCTCTGTGATTTGGTTAAATCTTAGGGGCATATAGCATATTTTTATTTTCAGAAGATATATATGAATTTGAGTAGTCTGAAAAATATTATGGCTCTGTAGCGAAAGCTACTCTACAAACAAAAGCACTGCTAACAGGTATGTGGTCAGTCAGACACAGGGGAAATCATGCATACTGAAACTCTCATACAGAGGATAAACATAGTGAAGATGTATGCAAAATACTGTTACATGGCAGTTCTAAACTAACATTCACATGAGGTTTACTCCATAGAATTTCCACAGTAGATGGCTCCATTTAGGTTGCTAAATAAAACTTGTTAAATCTTAAGCTGAAATAAACAGGATTAATGAAATGCTTGACTGGATGGGAAGGGAAGAAGTGGTATCAATACAAGCAACCATTTCATGTGAAATTGGCTAGTTTACGTTAGCAGTCCTGAAGAAGCCACTGAACTATAAATAAAATGTGCAGAGAAGAAAATAAAATGATCAAAGGCATTAATTGGACACAGGTGTTCTTGAAGCAAAGGGAAGAGATACATGCTGTAGTATCTTCAGGTTCTCAAGACAATTATGACACAAACTGACCAAAATAGGCATCTAATTGGTAGAATTTTCTATCATTAGTCCTCAGAAGAGATAAAAAGGTAAGGACATACAATTTTTCCAAAGGGGACTACTTAAATTTATGAATGGTAGAACCAGGAAAGATACTCAGAATAGTGTCCTACCAAATTTTGTTTGCTATTCCTACTTAGTAGAGTCCTCTGCCCACCACACAGAAGAGTGATAGTGTCATCACTATATAAAGGAGAAGATGGACACTCTCAGTCTAGCACAATGTCTTACTCTCGCTCATAGACCACTAAATATTTTTGGTACATACAGTACTTGTTATAATCATATATTTCAGCCATGAGAATTGCAAGGTGGACAGTATATTAACTGATATCAATCACTCAATATTTTTTCTTTCAAAAATACTCTTCAATACATCTATTTTTTTAATTTGATTACTTGCACGTGCTACTTTGTTGTTTCTGAAATCCTTGTCTAGCAACAGCTGGACCCTATTTAGAGTAACCTGGACGAAAGATGGGAGAAGCCTCAAACTTGTGAGGAATCGGTCCAGTCTCTCCTTGTTCCAAAATGAGCTATGTTGTGTTTCTTCTTTAGCTGTCCACTGAGGCCTCAGCTTTACCTGTGTTCAGGCTAAAAGCTGTGACAAGAAAATTCTTTTTAACTAGAAAATTATGAATACTAACATATCTTATGTCATTTTAATATTATTGAAAGTTAACAAATGTTTGCCAGAAGCAAGGAAAGTGACAGCGAAAACAGCGGTATCCACTGCTATACTGCTATGGTCAATAGCATGCATTTCAGAATACCAATACGTGAAAGGATATTTCATCATACGTTTTTGGATTATGCTTTCATTGGTGCTTATCTAAGCAAGCTGGAATAGTCTGCTTACAGCTGAATCTTCCTTTAAAGAATAGAGTAACTCTGCAATGCTGCCAAGCATAAGGAGGAACAAACTTCTTTATACCAGAGTTCAGACAAAGTTGGTGGTTTCGTCCTACACCGTGTCTAACCCTGTACAAGTTTTATTGGTTTTGAAATTCCTAAGGAAATGTTCAAAGCCCTCGGCACCATGCAAATCTGAACAACTTCTTCAGAAGACACGAGTTATTCCCCAGGTAATGCTCATTCATCTTTGATCTCGAGGCTTAAATTATAAAAACCTGAAACAATTTCTTTCTGAGGGGAAAAAAATGCCTTCGCTTTTTACAAAAATCATCCATTAAGAACATGTATGAAATTCTTCATTTGCAGCTTTGTCTTAAATTTTATCATCCACGTAGGAAAACACGAGGCGGCTTTTGAAAGACTTCTCTAATAAATACACTCTAACAGTCAGGCTTATGTGTGAGTGAGTGAGTGAGTGAGTGTGTGTGTGTGTGTGTGTGTGTGTGTGTGTGTGTGTGTGTGTATGTGTATGTGTGTGTGGCCATACTGACAAACTGAGCTTCTTTATGCTCTTCTTTCTACAGCTGTGTTAGTTAGTGAAAGCTGTAAGCTAAACACCACACACACACATACACACACACACACACACACTTGGTAACCCTGAAGTTCCTCTAAATCCTCAATCACCTAAACAAAGTCAAAGTTTTTATTTTTATTTTTTTTTAATTTTTTTGAGACAGGGTTTCTCCGTAACTTATTTTTGGTTCCTGTCCTGGAACTAGCTCAACTGAAATAACTGAAAACAAAAGTAAAAACTATCAACTAGTCTCGAGTTACAGTTTCAAGCTGAAAAATGAGTTAAAGCCGTAAAGCTAAAGCTGTTAGCGTACTTCAAGCAATCACAGATGAGCGGTCTTCCTGACACTTGTAAGAAATGTCAAGGAGGTCTACTAACAAATGTTCCTATAAAAAGAAAGAGGTAGACCTAAAACGGGCATATGAGCACATCTTCTTATTATGGTAGTCACAATGAGCACTATTTCAAAGGGTTAAAGTGGTGAGCACAGTTGCTATTTTAATCGGTACTCAGTAGAAATTCTTAATTTCTCTGTATCCACTGTGGGTTAGACTCCAAGTGGCACATTTGCTCTTAACACTGGCATCGTTCCTGGAGCATCCTCATTTGAGCCTTGTTTAGAATCTAGTCTGTGGGACAGCAGGTGTGTTGGTGCACTTTAGGATTGCTCTTGCACTAATGCTGATTCTGCTATGACACCTGCAAGATTCTAGTGCATGAGGTGCTATTCCCACAGCCTCTCTCAACTCCTCTTGGCAATAAGCCCATTAGCCACAAATGATAAGCATTGATAGCACAAATGCTGAGGGAAAAAGTAAAACCAACTCTCTTAAAATAGGGACACATGGTTCCCAGGTCTTACAATAGAGGAGCTTAAGGAGATATTGTTCTATTTTTTTTAAAGACTTCTGCATTTAGTTGGGTAACACATTTACAGATAGGTGAGGGGAGGGTAACGGAGATACACAAAAGAGTTCTATTTTCAAGATCAAGACCCCAAGACCCTCAAGCAGACAGTCCTGCTCTCCTCTAGGCTTTCAATGCAAATGTCCTGTCTCTGAACTGGAGATACAAACCACACTTAGGATTTAATGACCACTCACAGAATCACAACCTATAGTTCTGCTGAGCAACTTTTAGCTAAGCAGAGATATCAGCCCAAATCAGAACAAGAGCTCCTGAACCATATATACCATATAATTCTGGGCTTCTTTAGTGTTGTTTCATGCAAGGTATATTGTTATAGTAATATTCCCATCAAATCAGAACTCTATATCACTGTTTGGTTCCTGGTGTCTAAAAATGATTTTTTTTCCCAAAAAAGCACTTTTTGTTGGGATTAGCCACCAACAAGGTCAACTTTCTGAATGTCTTTACTCTTGGCATGAGCCTGGCTTCTGGTTTTTCTATTTTCAGCTCAGCTCCAGTGCAGCCCAAGATACTCACAGAGGAGCTTCTGCACACACCACAGCAGTGAGCTGCTGCTGATGCGGCCATCACTCTTGTTTCCTCGAGTATTTCTCTCACTCTTCTGCCGATGCCATTATGAAAAATAGCGCTGGCACAGCCAAACAGCCACTTGACATCCTTTCTTATTTATGTGGCTAACTTATTCTTGAAATTTTATTTTCAAGGAAGATATGAATGTTTCATGGAGGGGCAATCTCTACACAGAGTTTCTCATGGTGGGGTTTGTGAATTTAGTATACTGAAGTACTTCATTAATTTAAAAATACAATTCCCACAAAACCAAAGGCTACCAAAGATCAGAAAGGATTTGCACATTTTAAAACTGAAAATGAAGACCATTTGCTTCTACTCACAATTAATTGGCAAATTAATGATAATGGAGCTTTCTTTCATTTATTAATTAGATAAGGTAAACTTTCTACGTCACTATAATTATGTCATTATCAAATTTCAAGTAATTATTATGTTTTGATTCATAACAAATAAAGTCTTATATCTTAACACCTCAAGGTTTTTATGCTTCCAATACACATTCTATAAAAGTACAAAGATATGCCACTTATACTTTAAGTTCAATTTCAACACCTCTTCTCCTTAATATCTTCTCCATAAGACCTAGTCTTATAACTTAGCTAATAAAATACACGAAACATTTCAAGACAAAATGTAAGGACACTGAAACCAAGGCTGTCCAGCCACGCTTAAAATCATCAAAACCTATCCATTTTCACCCCACGTACTATTCTGCTGATTACTTTTTAATCTAAGATGTACATTTCATAATGATGAATAGAGAGGATTTTATTACACGCAGTTGAATGAGCTTTAAAAAAAGCCTTACCTATGCGGGTGACATGTCTTTTGTAATAAGAACATAGTTTAATATTGAGATGTAATGAAATTAGAAATCGGCAATAATCCACAGAATAATGAAAATGTTAAAGCTGGTTCAAAGTCCTCTAAAAACCAAAAGATACTTTTTGAGATGTTTTGATAATCTTAAACATTAAATATTAAAACTTCACATGTGCTAATGAATACTTCCAATAATATAGTAGAGTAGGAGTAGCTTTAATTCAAATTTCTGTAAGAACATTTTTTTTCTTTATTTGCTCTTTATTTTAGTTGTGGAGATCAAACAGAAGGTCTTGCTACCTCTGAGCTACCTGTTAAATAAACTCCAAATCACAGCATTGTTCACATTGAACGTGTAAAGATATCGGAAAAGAAATCAGTGATTTTAGATAGGTAAATAGGCAACTAAACAGACATACAGACACACAGATAGATTATAAGCGAAAATTGTGCCTCTGAAATTTAAATGTTGGTATACTGAATTTTTTCCTCATAGTATTAAAATCGATTAAAATAAATTTCAATTTTATCTTAATTTTGAGCTCTAAAACAGTGTAAGTTGTTGATTCTATCCAATACTAATATAGTCAAGTATAGGTAAATGGAAGTTTATACAAAATGAAAAACTTGTTTAAAAAGACCTAGAAAGAACATTGTACACTTTTGATTTCAGAGAGACTTAAAGCATCACAGCTGTGGCTGATAGTGCCCTGCTCAGGGTTCATAGTTCAGGACAACACTAGAGCATGCACCTTATATGCACAATGCCATAAGCAAAGTTACTGACATGTTATAAAGTCACCCAATCCTCAAATATTCCTATTGGTAGAAACAGCACATCATAATATGTTATCTATTCAGTATGCTTCACCTCTTGAAAGCAATATTGTATTCTCATTTTTCTGTTTTGAAATACTTCATATACCTAAAATATGACTTATTAATTATAGTAAACCTCTCTATTTCAAAGGATATTTCCTTTAATATTACTAATATGATAATTCATATTATAAAACTCTTCAATCTAAAATGTTTCCATTTAGACAAATTGTGACATGTTGAAGGCAATATATAACAAGTCCGGTTATATTTAACTTCTTGAGAAAAAGATAAATGGTAAGTTCTACAATTGTAAAATTTGAATTCTGGCTAGTTGTCCTTCACTGGCAGAGTACTTTCAAGCAGTGGTTAGTGTTTTCAAATATCTCTAATGGTGACATAAGCTCAGTGTACACAGCTCAACCTTCCCCTAGGAATACCATATTATTAGAGAAGAGGGACACTTACCATGTTCCATCCAGGATAAAGGTAATCCGTGCCCACAAATTCAAAGTAGTGGGCAAAGCCTTCTTTCAACCAGACATCTTCCCACCACACCGGAGTCACGAGATCGCCGAACCACTGCAAGAACAGAGTGAATGAGCATACAAACACAAAAAACAAACAAAAAATAGCATCCGTCTCAGAAGGATTTTACCTGATATCAGATGGGCTAATCTGTGATGATCATAACTGGAAGTCACTCTGAAATTGATGTTGTGATCTTAAAATGTGTTGTGGCAAGACTGTCGTGATTAATACGACTACTAGTATTTTACAAATATGCTCAGTGAAGAACAAAAATCAGAATCATGGATCCCAATAGGAATACTTAAGTTGACGAAGAAAGGAGCCATGAATCAAAGCTGGTGACAAATTGTCTTCAGAAATTGGAAGATCCATTGTATAGAAGAAAATATTTAGTTATTTGACACTACAGGACAGATCGCTATGAACGGATGGAAATGAGAAGCAGTGTCTGCTGAAGTTTGCAGAGGACTCTGGACGGTGGCCCGAAGTGACACTAGAGTGGTAGTGAGCAGTCATTGTGGTCAAGAAGCATCTCCCTCTGAAGCAGAAGGAAATCACAGCCCACATTGACTAATGAATCCCACCAAAGGCTCTGAAGCTCCTCCATATTAGATTCTCCTGAGAATGAGCAATTGAGCCAATAAAATCTTATATGACTCATGAAAAAGTTTTAACCGATATTTTGACTAAATAACATTAGAAAATAACAATACACTACTCTGAAACCTTTACTTTTTTCTAAATTTGTTAACAAAAATATATCACATGTCACAAACATTCAAAAAAGATTTAAAACTCAGTGAAGAGAACCTTGATAGTGTCTATTCCCACACAGGTGACAATTATGTATGGTACATAATTAAAAAATAATAACAAGCAGCATAAATTTGAACCTTCACAAAGTCACAGAGAATGGAGATGGGACAGCTTGTGATGACACAAACAAAATTCTTCTATGAGCAGATGAAACTTGGGCTGAAACTTTTACGGTAAGGAGCCAGCCATGGAACATTCTTGGGCAAGAGGATTCCAGGCAGACAACAGTTAAAGAGTTTCTGTGAAAATATGTTCTTTTAGAAGCAAAAAATAGGGAAAGCTGGGTTCTGGCAGACCAAGTAAAAGGAAGGCTGAAACATTCTCGACAATTAAAGACATACCAAGTCATGCACAACTTCTAGCGCCATCATAGGCATAGTTCAGCGACCTAACCACATGTTCCAATGTTAATAATAAAGTATCATTTCCTTTAAGGGATCTCTTATTGAAATATAAAAAAAATATAGTTCCAAACAGGGTACTATCTGTGCAGCCTTTATTTGGCATCTTTTACTATATTCAAAATACTCTTTCCAATTGACAACCTGTCTTCAGAATTGTGTCAGCAAGCAGGTGAGAAGGATAATAGAGAAATCAAATGTGAAAATCAGAATGAAATCATGCCAGGTGTTTCCCTTAGCCTGTCTCCCTTCTCTGTTGGTAAGGGGCCAACTACCACTCAGCTACTACAGGAAACTGATGCACGCACAACAGGATACGTGGGACAGGCAGAGCCCTGACCAATGACAGTACTATCGCTGTGCCTCGTCTCAACAGACACACAGATCTCTTTCATCTTACAGGAATATCCCCTTCCCGCAAAGAAAAAAAAATTAAATTTGCCTCAGGACTGTAAGTCAAGACACTGAAGGACCCCAGGCACACCCACGGTGGCTCCTCTGTAACCTGAGGACAGAAACATGTCGGTCTTGGTAGGCACAAGGGTATCACTCTCTCAGTCACTCACTGCAAGAGGCAGAAAATAGCCAGGCAAATAGGCACCCAGCATAGACCTCATCAAAAAGTTCATTCATAAGCATTTAACTGCTCATCTTTCTTCACTATTAGCATTTTCTCTCTTTTTCAGTTTTCTACATTTTAAAGGGATTTGGAGTTTGTAGTATATAAAGTCATACAGCACCACACTGAGATTTCCAGTTTTTGAAGCATGAATGGTATCCTAGCCAATAGGGTCAGCATTGCTATCTGTTAACGTCGGTTTTCCGTGACTCTTTTTTTTTTTTCACAAAAAATACGAATTAACAGGTGTTGTAAAGTATCAATCAACAAGCGTCCACTATTAAGAAAGTTTATAAAACCAAAAAAAATAATTTTATCTTAGTTTTACGATGAAGTTGTCCAATTTACAAGTAAAAATAAATCACTCTTTTGAGAACAAAGCGTCTATTGCTGAGTTAGTGAGACTTCCTATGTGTCTGCATGACAGGGAAAGAATAACAATCCGATTTTGGCAAAAGCAGATTTTGACACATACGCAAGACTCAGCGGCATCTCTCCACAAGGAAATAAATCAGTTTCTCACTGCACTTACCATATGTACACACGAATAATCAAAGAAATAGAGGCATGGCTGATCAGCAACTACCCAGGGGCTCGGAACGGGTGGCCACTCCATCACACATCTTGGCTAAGCATGGTGACAGTTGTTTACCTGATACCATCAGTTAATGTGTGTGTGTGCTTACCTTATTGTCTGAGAAAAATGGCATGCCATGCCGAGGAACTGCACAGTGGTTTGTATAAAACACAGTTCGGGGAACACAAACCAAGCTCCTCATCTGGATGGGCGAAGCCACCCCACATGCCAGACGGTTTCCCATTATACTTACACCTGGTCCTTTTCTCGTACCTGGTGACATATTTCGTGAACAATGACCATGGTGACATCCAGCAAATATGAAATAGATGAAACGCTGGGGTCCAGCAGTATCCTTTGTTCCACAAAAATACTTAGTCCCCAGTTCTCCATAGCAGCGTACGGATGCTTAGGCACAGCTAAAAGATCTAGAAATAGAATAAAACAGTTTCAAAGGTTTCAGCAGTGACACCAGGTTCTTAAGCTAAGAAGTTCAAAAGTCCTAATAAGAAGGAACACTTGCTCTTTATTACTTTTTTTTAATTAAACACTCAGCCATGTCTACATGACAGTAGAAATATAGGCTGTCACTATCGATGCTCGTCATATTCATTCATCACAGTTCATTTTCAGGCTCAGCACTCCAGGTGACTGAAAGTATCCACAACGTTATTGATGGGCCCATCCTAATAAGTTTCAGAAAGTCAAGAAAGCCAAATGCACCAGGAAGCCAGAGTCAAAGGCTTTGTGCCTTCTAATGAAAATTTACTCAGCTCACTGTGGGGCTGAGTATATTATCACTTTTATCTCAAATCTATCTCGGAGAAAACACTTCATATTAGTTTGTAAATGTGCTGTCATTTTTTTCTAATTTCTTAAATTCTAGTACATTCTTTTTGTCCTGTTAAAAACAAAATGATACATTTAATCTTAGCTTATAGAGAAAACTATGACAGTGGAGGCAGTGGCAGTGGGAGAATAGAGTGGACCCATGGGCTTTGGTCTGGGCTTGCCACCATCAAATACAGATGTGACATCACTAAATCACTTAGTTTCTCAGAACCACAATTCCCTCACCTATAAAGTAAGGTTATTGGCTTTTTCTTTAAAATGCCTTCCAGCTCGAAAAACCCATGATTAGATGAGTCTAAGAATGTGTGCTTATTTGAAAAGGTGGCGCAGCTATTATCAAGTTTTGATTATAGCGAGCGAAAGAAATACATGTTTCACTTACTCTCCCTGCTCCAGACTCATAGCCATGGTAAATAAAATATTTAGAAGGAGGACTAATCCCCGGGCTCGGAAAGTAAATAAACCTCTCAGTGGAGCTGAAACACAACCCAAATGCACAGTGGTTACAGTGTGAAGCTACGGACCTGCTGGTCTCTGGCTCCAAAAGCAGGCAGTAGCAGCTGGGAATTGGCTCTGGCAGGACACACTAGAGCCAAACATACCATTGCCAGGTTGACTGTTTGATGCCAAGGGCTGAGGTAAGGCATGCCCACTCAGGAGAAGAGCAGAAAAGAGCTGATGCCCACTGCTTCCTGGAAGTGCTAGTAAGAGCCAATTAGTGTTTGAACCCTGGCTCCTATGCATTTGTTCCTCATCATAATGAACACCCTCATTCCAAAATGGAAATCGGTCTCAGTATAATCCTTGGAGTAATGTACTCCAAGGCTATCAAGAAACTGTATGAGAATGTTCGTTGTAATATTGTTTCTAAGAGGGAAAAGGAGAAATTAAATGCCTTTCTGCCAAGATAATACACAAAGAAGCGAAGGAAGCGTTCCATAAAGGAATAGCGCATAGCAATTAAAATAAATGATCTCACCACTGGGTTCTGCCACTAAAGGCACCAGCGTAGACAATCTGAGAAACACAATAATGAAGAAAGAAGTTATGAAATGACCCCTGTACTCATCAGAAATAATTAAAACAATACTGCATAGTGTAAATGTGTTTCACGCATGCAGGTCACGCAGACAGTAATGAAAAATATCCATGCCTACAAACACAGTAAGCAATGGTAAAGACACCAACTCTAACTTCAGAATCACGATTGCTATTGAGAAGAAGAAAAAAAAAGAATAGAGGACAGCCACATGAGGAATTAATGTCTTCATATCAATGTTTTAAAGCTGGTGGTGAGCACGCCGATATTAGCATAATAGTATTCGTCCTTTTATGTGTGCTTTAAATATTTCACAACAAATAATTGAATAAAATAGTCAGCAGTCTTAGCACACTATTGATTTTTATTTATTTCCGTCTTTTCAGTATAGACGCTGCTCTGAAATCTGAAATACGTATTAAAGGAAGCCAAATATATGCCCTAATTCTTCTCCATCTTAAACTCACAATGAAGGTGTGACAACTATAACAGAGACAAACAGAACATTTAAAATTCTATGAGAGAAGATAAAATTATCCGTTTGGAAGATTCTTGGAAAATGTGTTGTTTATCAGGCTTCAAACTGTGACTTGGATTTCAGGAGGCATGGAGGATAGTCTGTTCATTCCTAGGATTTTAGTTAACAAAAATAAGTCACCTGTGCACCTATGTATACAGCAAAACCTTACTGATCATCGGCTTTATGAATGTATTGTTTTATTATTATTGATTATATCGTATTATTATTTATTATATTATTGTCCTGGTAAGTCCCTTACTATCTGCAGAGCGATGTTTATGCATGGAAGAGAAGTTCAGCTAGTGACTAATAACTGAAAGAAAGAAATGTAGTAATTAAGAAGTGCTAGGATTCTGGGCGGTGGTGGCACATGCCTTTAATCCCAGCACTCAGGAGGCAGAGGCAGGCGGACCTCTGTGAGTTCGAGGCCAGCCTGGTCTACAAGTGCTAGTTCCAAGACAGGCTTCAAAGCTACAGAGAAACCCTTTCTCAAACAAACAAACAAAAAAAAAAACAAAAAAAAACAAAAAAGAAGTGCTAGGAAATACGTTCTGGTATGAATGTTACAGGGTGAAAAAGTATGGAAGACATGGGCAAAGCAGGTCTCTGTGATATAATCACCTTTGCTTGGCATGTGAGCAATATTAGAAGCTAGCTTATTTGAAGACCTGTACAAGTGTATCCTGAAGGAAGACAGAAAGCACAGCAGCGTTCATGTGGGGAAGTGCCAAATACCTTGGACAAACAGAAAGAAGTGTTTTTGTGTCTGCACCATCTAAAAGTGGAGCTCTAGAGCACAGGACTAGTACATAGGGAAAGTATCTAACAGACGAACTCACTCACTTCACATAATTGAGTACATTGCCTAAGTATGAATAAAGTCGATATCAGGCTCACAATGTGTCAACTTTGCCTGTCAATGGGACATGGCGACAGTAGTAGCTGGCCAAGCATCATTTACTTCTAGAAAGACATGGACCTATATGAAATTTTCCCAGACAGATCCTGTTGCAGTAAAGAACCAAATCTGAATTCTGTAGACCCTCATGAGCAAGGAAGAGGAGGAGCAGGCCGGTCCTCACAGCTGAGTGATCGGATCACACTGATCTGGATGGGCCGAAAGACATGGAGAGAAAACTGCAAACATATGATCTAAGTAAGCCACCTTGAAGTCTGTGATCAAAGGAAAGCGCAGTTCATAGTTTGCAAATTACTAATAAGCAGTATAAACACAGATCCAGCTAGGGAAAGCACGTGTCACGCAAACACAAGGACATGCACTCCATTCCCGCCCTTTATGGTGGTGTGTGCTTTTAACCTAGTGCTGGTAGGCAGAGACAAGTGAGTTCCTGATGCCTGCTGGCCAGCCAGCCCAACCCAGTAAGTGACTGCCAGATCACCATCGAGAAACCACCTCAGAAAACAAGCTGAATGATTTCTGAGAAGTGATGCCTAAAGTAGTAAACCACTGACCTCCACATACCCTGGCAAATACTAACATGTGTGTTCTTTTATACATACATACACACATAAACATACACAAATAAATGAATAGTATATGAATAGGAGGTATGATGAGGGGGCACTTACTGGCTGGTACCAAAGATTTTAGACACTGATGGTGTATGGTTTCAACAGAAGTATGGAGGCAGAGAAATCTGAACAACAGTATCGTGGGTTACCAAGCAAGGACTCTTAACAAATAGAGCAAATTCAGATCAAGTGACTGATGGACAGGATTTAACATGGTGGGGTTAGCAATAATGGGCAGCTTCTTATGTATAGACATAGGAAATCATAAACTATGGGAAAATACATTTATGGATAACAGGGGAGGTAAAAGAAACAGAAAGTCAAAGTGGTCAGATTTGGTACTGACCACACATACAATAAGCTTTGTTTCAACATGTTGGAGAATTGGTCAAACAACTTTGGAAAGGACGGTTGTTATAACCATTCAGAAATTGAGGAATCACAGAACATAGTCCTATATCTGAAGAATATCTGTATCAGTGAATTGCTAGAAACTAATATAGAGCTGCTTCAGCCTAGTACTAGGAAATATGGTGGAATCAGAATGTTCTTTATGGTGATGGGCATGTATACATTAAAGCATCAGTTGTACACAAAATATACCCTGTGTTATACCTCAGTGAAGCTCCTTTGTAAAGGGTGAGAGTAACTGAAGCAGTATTTTGCTTCTTTGAGGCATATAATGCTTACCCATTGAATTAAGTTCTTTTAATTTTGCAAAATAATGTAACTATATCCATTAAAATATGCATTCATAACTTTTTAATGTACCTGGAAAACAAGAAAACTCAGATTTCAGAATATAATTGACTTAAAAATTTAAAGAAAGCCCTAGATAAATTACACATTTTGTTCTTCAAAGTCATAACTATCATCCAGAAAACTATAGCTAGACAAAAGGAGAAAAATCACATAATACTAATGAATGTTATGACCTACATTAACATAAAAGTCTATCTCTGCTCATTCCACTCCTCCTGACTCTGGTAAATTACAGTGCATCTACCATCCCCACACATGGCTGAAATGGCTCAGACAGAAGCTGCAAAATCTCAGACATGCTCCCCAACTTTTGTTTTATTCTGGCATTTCTGAGAACTGGATGATTGGTCTGTAGATAATAGCAGGGAGTCCATGTTTTCCTCTCAATCCTCAGATTGACTTTTTGTTGTCACTTTGCTTTGGGTTTTTTGTTTGTGTACAGTGATGTGGGACAATTATCTTTATTCTGTCAATTATATTTTAAATAAATGCTGATAGTCAGGCAGGAAGTATAGGGGGGAACAACCAGATAGGAAGTAGAGGTGGGTCAATGAGAACAGGAGAATTCTGGGAAGAGGAAGTCTAGTCTGCAGTTGTGACCTGACCACAGAAGAAACAAGATGTGCCCTGCTGAATAAGGTACTGAGCCATATGGCTAACACAGATAAGAATAATGGGCTAATAATGGGCTATATAAGTTATAAGAGTTAATAAGAAATCTGAGCTAATGGGACAATCAGTTTATAGTGAATGTAAACCTTTGTGTGATTTCTTTGGGACTTAACGACTGTGGGAACTGGGCAGGGCAGAAACCCTGAAAACACTTTCTTGTCATTGTGGCTTTGGAAAAACAAAGTTCTTAGAATCTCCACTTGTTTCCTATGCAAGATGTTTGTGTGGTTGAATTTCACTGTGGCCTAACTCAAACCTGCTCATTTTAAATTTCATTATACTTCATCCAAAACTCATCAGTGACTAAGCAAGTTTTCCAGTAGTGGGGGTGAGACACCAAACTAGCCACAAAACCTTCAACCTATAACCCATCCTGCCAGTAAGATGTGCCAGGGCAATGGTGGTACAGAACTTATGAGAACTGCCAGCCAGTGACTGATATAACTTGAGGTCAAGGCCAGAGAAACATAGCCCATGCCTGAAACTACTTCGATGGCCAGAAACAAGAAGCTGTATATATCAGAGACTTAGTATAGAAGCAAACACAACTGGCAAAAGAAAAGTCAATGATATGATTACTAATGATATTCTTCTATAGATTGGTGCCTAGCCCAATCATTATCAGGGAGATTTCCTCCCACAGCTAACAGAAGCAATATAGAGACTCACAGTCAAACATTAGGTGGAACTCGAGGACCCCAGAAGAGAAGTGGAGGAAGGATTATAGGAGCCAGTGGGGAGAAGGACATAGGAGAAAACGGCTCACATCGTCAGCAAATGAGGGCTCACAGGGACTCACAGAGATTGGAGAGACAATCACCAGGCCTGCCTGGGTCTGAGCTACATCTTCTGCATATGTTGCATATACTTATGATTGTTTAGCTTGGAGTTCTTGTGGGACTCCTAACAGTGGGGGTGGGGTATCTTTGATTCTTTTGACTGCTCTTGGGATTCTTTTCCTCCTAACAGGTTGCCTAGTTCAGCCTTGATACAGTGTTTGCTCAAGGTCTAAATGCATTTTGTTATTCGCTGTCCAGTTGATATACCTGGAAGACCTGCTCTTTTCTTGTTGTAGGAGGAGCAGGCCGTGTCCGGCCGCCCGGCTAGCTTATACCCAAAATAACCACATAGAAATTGTATTAATTAAATTACTTCCTGGCCCATTAGCTTTATCCTCTTATTGGCTAACTCTCACATCTTGATTAACCCATTTCTATTAAATCTGTGTGTCACCACATGACTGTGGTTTACTGGCAAGATTCTAACCTACGTCCATCTCAGGCCAGAGATTCATGGCGTCTGCCTGACTCTGCTCTTCTTTGCAGCATTCTGTTCTGTCTTCCCTGCCTACCTAAGATCTGCCCTATCAACTAGGCCAAGGCAGTTTCTTTAATAACCAATGAAAGCAACACAAATACAGAAGGACCTCCTACACCATTTTCTGAAGGGAGAGAAGCAGATCTGGATGAGAGGGCAGGTTTAATGGAATTTAGAGGAACAGAGGGAGAGGAAACTGCCATTAGGATGTATTATGTGAGAGAAAAATAAATAAAAAGAAAAGAAATCTCTCCTGTCATGGTATTGGGAGGAGAGTAATTTAAAAGTGATTGACTCAGGAAGACTGTACCCTCATGAATAAATTAGTCACAAGTGTGTCCATGTTGTTTGATATTGTAGCACACAGCATTGCCATCTACAAAGTTCATGCTCCAAACCATTTTAAAACAGGAAATTGAAAAAGGCCATTCATGTTTTAAATATGACTTTGTCTTAGACTATATCCATAGCCATCCTAGCGTGCCTACATCCCATGAGCCACAGCCTGGAGACCTGGCTCTTTCTTTTAAGGAGCTTGAGTTGTTAAGTGTTCTCTTTTCTATGCCTTTTGTTCTGCGATGACACTTTGCCTGCTCTGGAAGATTGTTGAATCAAGGCATTGTCTTAGAATCAGAGCACAGCCCTCATTAAACACAGCAGTACCTTAACTTGTATATTCTAGCCTTTAGAACTGTGAGAGACAGGAATTGTGCTACAACAACACAGAGGAAGACACTTAAACAATCACTTCTTTTATTTGACTCTTCCTATCCACCCTTTACCATTAAAACCCACATGAGCAAACAACTGTTCTGATGTCTAGATGAAAATGTCTAAGTGTTCTAAATGGGCTGTTGCTTGTTAGGTCCCAAGCACACCTATGGTTTTTTAAATGGTCTCACTCCACTTTTTAAACTCTTGTTAAAACTTTAAGAAAGCTTAGATATTTCTTTTACACTCCTGGAAAAGTCATTGACCTTGAAACATTGTTCTCTCAGCCTGAGAAGACCACCTAGGTGGGAGCCTGCAACCGTGCAGAACTAGAAAATAAAGTCTGCCAAATGAACATAAATAGCAAATCAGTCTCCAGCATTAGTGGCAGCATTATTGAGTACCTTTCTGATACATTACTATGTTAGTTAGAAATAGACTCTAGTGTGCTCTATGTTATTAAATAACCAATAGCAAAAGGAAATGCTTGCATCATCAGGTCCCACTCCACTCCCACAACTACACTCTGAACTGTTAGATTACCATCAATAAATAGTAGAGAATAAGATGCCTAGACTGTAGCTCCTCAAGTCCTCACTCCAGAATAAGAGCCTATGGCCCAACATTTCAGAAACTCTATTGTGTTTTTAGGTGCTCACTCCCCACTCTGTCTAAAGGTGATGAATGCTGACTGATGCATGACTTCAAATATTTATCAATTATGCTTCTCTTTCACAACAGGTGCCCTTTTGTCTAAGCAATAGTCTCTAAAGCCTTGACATTCATAGTCATTATTTCTTTGTCTGTCAGTGTCTTGCTTCTAGTCAGACACACCCCAAATCACCAATTCATTGTGATTTTGCAAAATTTTATGCAGATTTAAGAGAGTAAGATAATCCCTAACAAATTCAGTTTTCTACTATTCCAGATGAAAACTTTTAAGATGAAAAGGAGAGAGGGGCAGGAGAAATGACTCAGCAATTGAGAACATGTACCAAGGACCCAAGTTCAGTTCCAAGAACACATGTGATGTGATTGACAACTACTTTTTATCCTAACTACGGGGAAGCTAAGACGGTTCTAGCCTCCTTGGACATCTGCCCTCATGTATGTGCACATACGCATGCATATGCGTGCATAAATACATATAAATAAAAGCAATAAGTCTTATTTTTTTAAAAAAAAGTATATGAAGTCCTTAGAAGATAGAAGGTTTAATTTCAAAGAAAGAAATAATTGGGACCTGAAAGGCATCTCAGTAGGTAAAGACATGTGCCACCATGCCTGATGACTTCAGTTCCACTCCTTAGAACGCACATAGTAAAGGAAGAGACTCACAAAAGTTGTTACTGTCCTCAGGTGTGCTACTACACACTTGCACCTACAAATATACATTTGCACATAAACCAAATGAATAAAAAGAGAGACTGAAAGAGAGAGGGAGAGGGAGGAAAGGAGGGAGCAAAGGAGGGAGGGAGGGAAGGAGGGAGAGAAGGAGGGGAAGAAAAGGTGAATGAATGAATGGAAAAATGGAAGGAAGGAGAGAGGAGAGAGAGAGAGAGAGAGAGAGAGAGAGAGAGAGAGAGAGAGAGAGAGAGAGAGAGAGAGAGAGAAATTTACCCATGACTGATGTTCACAAAAATAATTTTCAAACAGAAAAGTGGCTTTTCTTTGGATGACAAGTCATGTTCAGTTTTGATAGCTACAGGCTCAGTCTTTATTCCCAAGATACACAGATATATAACAATTAATACAATCATTTGAGAAAGGGACTTTACTTTTCCAGGCCCAACCATCAGTTCCATGGAAGGGCTTTGCCACAGGAAGGGCTCTGCTGCCCTTATGCCCTTAGTGATTTCTTTATTCCTCGTCAAATTTCCACTTAGCTGTATTCTCTTCAGGGTCTCAGAAAGAGTCTGAACTCTTCACCTTGGTCCTTCCAACTCAAATCTTTGTTATTCTCAAACCTTTATTATTCCAACTCTTACTCTATTGTTTCACCTCACTTTATCATTAAACCTTATCTTCAGTACTTTCTTCCACACTGCATCCTAGCAGCATCTCATTCGAAAGGCCAGCATTTATTTTTTCAGCTATCCTACCTAGGCCTTGGTGATGAAGGATGGTATACATAATGGTACCAGGTTCAAGTTTCAGATCTCATGGTGCCTGAGATCCAAACCCAGACCTATCATTTATGAGCTATGGGACCTTGAACAAATTGCTCAATCTCTTTTAGCTTTCATTTTGTCATTGATTAATGGGAGGTAAGAGTACCTGAATTTCAAGTTGTGAAGATTAATAGGTAGATCGTGTAAAGAGTTAGTTCTAGGTAGAACGCATGCTAAATCAACAATTCACTATTTGTGAGTTTTTCATTTTTTTCCCCATCTTGGGGAATCATTTGCAACACAGATGTTAGCTGGACAATAAAGAAGAATCTAAAGAAAAGTTTCTGGTCAGTCTGTCACATTGGAGATTTTGGTTCCTGAATTAAACTTAGAAATTTTAAATCAGTATGTGGCACATATAAAAGCACAATAGGACATGACATTATCATTTAGGGGCACAGAAGAAAACCTGAAGGCATATCAGGTCAAAAACCAAGGAGTTGGATTTTGTCAATGTCACAACTGGAACTTGTAAAAGACATCATGTATGCATGCAAGATTCGAAATACGTGTCTTTATCCATGAATATAGAATTCCTTGTTTGGAAGGTTAGTATTCATAAAGATAGAAATTGAATTTTAAATAGTAATATTAATGAAATAAAACTTATAAGATCTATCCACTTGCTATTTATAACATAAGACCAGACATGCTTTTGCTTTCTCTTAAGTACATATTTTGAAGAAGTTTTACCAACAGGCTACCTTGCCAAGGGTGCTGTTTCAGTTTGGCTTATAAAGGGGATTCTGCTGTTAACTATTCCATGATGCAGTCTCCAAAATCTAGAAGTGGATCACTAAAACCTTCGGATTTTTGAAGCAAAATCCACTTTTCTCCTGATGGACCTTCTATTTGCATATCCTTCATCCACAGCAGACCAATCTCGGCTCCATATTGTGACCTGGGACAGAATTTCCATCAGCACCACTTGTGTTCGCATGCTTTGCTTTCCACTTCCCAACTGTGAGCAGTCTCCTGAATTAACATTAGCCCATAATACATAGTCACTGTTTTTGCCTCTCCTCCTGCCAGATGCTCAAGCGAAGGTTGTTAAGGGTTTTTTGGGTTGTTGTTTTTGCCGTTTCTGCAATCACTTTTCCTCCACACTAACTGATTAGTATCAATTGCGAAGGAGCAAAGTTTTTCATCTCCTGCTTGATTTTCTTTTACCCCCGAGAAAGAATTTATATGGCAAAGGACTTTTTCTGAATACACAGACCACATTTGTCAGCCTCACACCATTTAATTTTTAAAATTATTCTGACTTTATCTTCCCTCGTTGTGTTATGCATTTTCATCGCTGCGCCTCTAGCTCGGTCATAACTCATTGTCTTTGCTTTGAGGGCTATGATTACACATGAACATAGAGAATACACTAAGTGACCCCATCTGTATGAGCTGGTGACAAGCCAAGTACAATAGCACAATAGCTTTTATATATAACAAAGGGTATCTATTATGCAAGAGAATACAAATTGAATGTAAAGACTCTTACTTTTTTTTATATTTTCTCTTCTGAAACATAACATTACCTATCACATTTTCTGTAAGCCTACTTGCTATCCAAAACAATGGCTGAATTTACACATTTTCTGGGAAAATCATTTCCTTCTTTCTCTCTGAGAAAATATTCCACATCTATTTTTGATTTCAAGAGTTTTATTACTCTTATTCAATAATTGCTGCCCATAACTTCATTTAACTAAGCAATGATAAGAACATGGATGTTGTAAGATTGCATCAAATGGTTATTATTCTAGACTTTCTGCCTCATTTTGGAATAGAGCCATGTACTTGACTAAGGTTCCAGTCTAATAAAATGTCTAAATTTATTTTTAGTGATTTAGTTTAGAATTTCAAACATCACTATAATGAATTTGAATCATTTAATCACCCCACTTACCCCAAACTCCTCCCATGCCTTTGTATTCCCCCCTGAAACTCGTGTCTTCTTCTCTAATCATCATTTTTATAAAAACATACAATTTTATATACTATCATATAATTATATAATCTACTGAGTTCAATTAGTGTTACACATATCCACCTGGATGTAGTGGTGACCGCTTGAGCATGGGTAGTCTATCAGCTGCTTGTCCCTGAAATGGACTCTCTTCCTTTCACAGGCATGAACTGCCTATAGTTAGCTCCTTTGCAGGCAAATAAGTGGATCTGGAAACCACTATACTGAGAGAGGCAACCCACCTACAAAGACAAACCAACACATGATCTCTCATGTATATATCCTAGGTCTGAATCTTTAGGTTTTGAGGTATAACCCAGAGTAACTATAAAAGCCAAGAAAATGAAAGTCTACAGGGGGCTAGGGGTCAAGAAATGACTTTAGCGAAGAAGACAGCAGACCGCACATGCTATGAGGGGGAAAGGAGAAATTGGGGAGGGAGTTAAGTGAGAAGTGGGTGGAAGCGTACAGCAGACGAAGAGTAGAGAGAAACGAGAGCATCAGGAGTGGAGGATTTCTCTTGAGTACTCTTGGTCAGTGCACGTGGCAGATGGTATCTGTGAAACTACCCAAAGCAATACATGCTAATTGCCCTTGTTCTTGATCACCTGATACAGCTTTAGGGTAAGATTCTATTGCTGATAACACTACACACTTCTTCACAGGTCTTGGAGAACTCCAGCTGCTCCTGACCTAAAAGCCTCCTTCCTAAAAGAATAACACTCATAATATTGGAGGGTACTACCATCCAGGCTGCTGCTGTTGGCATTTATAAATAATCATACCCAGTTTTCAATCCTATGAACTGCAATAATGTCTGGCCAATAACGTATGGCCAACAGGGAAAGAGGGTCAGTAATGTCTTGCTGATGTCTTACAGCTGTCTGATTGGATTTAAGGTCTGCTCAACAGGAGGAAAGCCATGCCTGCTACTGTAAATCTAAGACCCCGTGGCTGAAAAGTTCATAAAACCTAGAGGAGACCCTATGGCTACCATTTTGCTAACTTGGCATAGAATCCAACTGTTTTCTAAATAAATTACTTTAGGCCAACATTGTCTGGACTCTAGACATAGAAACTTGAACAACAAAGTCATAGTCTTTTAAACTCTCAAAAAACCTAAAGACAAATGGATTATACAATCATGTAAAAAAATCACATATGAAAACAAATACACTATAGTAGATCAGCTATGATGAGCAACAGATATAACAAATGGGCAGCAAAGAGCACAAACTATTAATATGATCTCAGTTCTGCTACTCCACTGAGCATGTTACTCATGTTTTTCTACCTTTAGTTTCCTCACCCGAAAAATAATGATGCACACATTTGTAATAACTTCACAGGATTACTGTTAGAACAGTTGCTAGGACACAATTTTCAAAGGTCCCACCCACTTCTCCATACTTTTTGAGCACATATGGTGACTTTTTCTCCACACTCTTTTTAATAAAGATGTTCATATGGCATTGGATGTAAGTCCTCTCCAAAGCAAAGGGTAGGTACGTACCTCATCATTTTAAAGGACCAGTTCTCAAGGTCAGAGCCACTCATCTGTGATATAAACTAAACTACTCTATGTACAGGTCTCTCTTGGCCCTCTTTATGTCACTCTAGGAAGTTGAGGTACAAAGAACTGACACTCAGGATATACACACACACACATGAGAGACAGAATGGCAGGATGCCTTGTTCATAAAAGTGATAAAATTTCAGAATGTCTGTAATTCCTTGCTATGTGAATTCATATATACATTTCAGTGCCCAGTAAGTGATTAGTTGTGAATCAGCTACTATGGGAGACAGAAATATAGTCTTTCAGGGATGCTGATACCTTTATTATCACAGCTTCTATCGTCTATCTATCTATCTATCATCTATCTATATGTCCTTCCTTTTAAGGTCATTTGCAAAGAATAATTAAGATTGCAAATAAAATTGAAACTGCTGTCCATATAGCACTGAGATGGGAAAAATACACTGGATGATCTAAATTTACTTAACAATGGAAAGAGCTTTGAACATTAAAAACAGAAAAGAGAAAAGAGGAATCCGTGTCATAGTGATGTAACATGGAAAATGTCCTGCAAGACTCTGCTCGTTTTGAAGGAGGAAGAAAACCATGAGCCAAGGGATACATGAAGTCTAAAGTATGGAGATTCTTCTCTAAGAGCTCCAATGAGATCAGGGTCAGACTTTTAACGTACATAGTGTAATAAAATAAGCCACTGAGTGTGGGCTAAGGTGTTATAGGATCAAAAGAAATCGAAGCATTGTTACCATCACCATTATTATCATCATTATTGCCATTGTTATATAAAATAAATTCTTTATATTCATGTAAGAGTAAAGAAACATATAGACCCTGCTAAGACTGAAAAGAAAAAGAATAAAGAAACACATCCTAGGGAAAGTCAGTGATGAGCTCTAGTCGTGAATGGAGGGTGACCTTGGGAAAGTGTGCTTACCCTTAGAAGGCAGTTCTCACAAAACAGCAAGAGAACAGAGTACCACCACTGAGAAGACTTCGGGTTAAAGGGCCAAGCATATTAGAACAAACACTTCTTTGGACAATTAAAGTTTAGTTGTTCCAGAAACTTCTTAATGAACTAGAGCTAATGGTTGATGCACAGGGGACAGGCTTGGATGAAGAAGGAAATTCAAATCATTATAAATAGCTCGATGAAGGAGATACTATGGCCCAAAGTGAATGGAGAGGGAGCCAGACATCAAGGAATCCTGAGAGTAAACGGCCGGGAATGTGGTAAATGAGACAGGTCCACAAAAGATATTGACATGAAAGTGTCATAAGAGAGTAAAAGAGAGATGACAGAGCATGCAGTCCCATCAGTCAAGAGTAGTGATACACCCTAACATGAAGGGAAACCTGACACTCTATAAATATCTTTGCCCATATATAACGAATCGATTGAACTGCAGTTAGTGCTTCCTAAGAGGACTGACTTAACATGCATATTCATTTCTAAATTTAATCTAAAATTAAATAAAATTATTCGCACAGATATAATGCCAATGTAACCATGTGTATAACTACCATCACCTAAATAGGAAAGCAATGCAATGGTTCCCTTATCTACAGAGAAGTTCCCCGATACCTAGTAGAGGTATAAAACTGAGAATAACACTGAGCCCTATACACATCGTGTTTTTCCTGAATGTACATATACATAATATCATTTATGAATTAAACATTAAAATTGTTTTAGAAAATTTATTCCAAAAGCAAGTATTAAAATACATAATAAATCTAAGTGAATGTAATCTCATCCAAATTGTCTTCTCATATTAGATTTATCCTTCTTCTTGTGAAAGTATACTATATTGAGATGATAATATATTGAATCTTGAGATGATAACAATATCTATATTGGAATAACATGGAAAAGGCACTGTGGCATGGTATCGAATAGTATAGGCTATTATGGAAGAGTCACTTAGGCACCTGTATACTACAGCAGCAAATCTCATTTCCTAGTCAGGTTCAAGTGTGACGTGAGGTTGTAATATATACAATATGAATTGACTAGATAACCTCTTGTTTGTATCTCAATTCATCCCACTACTCAAAACAGCTTATCATTTAAAATTTGTGAATTATTCTTATCTGGCATTCTCCATTTCATATTTTTGAACCATGACTGACTTCAGATCAATGAAACCTCAGAATGTGAAAAAAAAAAAACAAAAGTAAAGGCTGAACTATTATATCCATTAAGGGATATTACTCAGCCCCTTGGAGGGTGCCATTTGCCAGAGTGGGATTATCCTGTAGCACAGAACTTCGGATGCTCAAGTCTGAGGTCACTGGAAGTGGTTTGAGAGAATGGGATAGATCATCCACAGCGTTTAGTTAACATATTCACATTTCCAGCCAAAGAAATTGTGAAAACGGTTTACTTTGTAAAGGAGCATTCTTAATTCCTAAAATTTACTTTCATGTATGTTTCCAAATTTCTATGTGTTTCAGCTAAAGTACAAAGTTATTTGTACTGAAATAACTGAAAGCAACTATTTATGTAGGTTTAGGGAAATGTAAACAAGGATCCATGATGCCTGAGGGCCAGTTCTCAGTATGAACCACACTAACAGTACACACAGCGTTCGATAAAGAGTGAGCATAATTCAAAGGAACCAAAGTTGAGTTTTTAGTCTATAGAGGTTTACCATTAGTTTTACCCTAAATCAAATACGTTTGATGTGCCAAGGGAGAAATAACTGACATCATGTGGCTACTTGTTGATTTTTCTCTTATCACTTCTTTTTGGAATACAAAGTATAAATTGATATTAACTGGCATCTAGTAATACACAGGGTTTTTGGAGTTCAAGTAACATGAAAAAAAAACATATAGAAACACTTTATGAATTTTAAGGTTTCCAAGGGAAATCTCTGAAGGGGGCAGGGAATGCTGTTTTATAAAACAATACAATTATAAGAAGAAAACACGTGTTTGATAGTGTTACTTTAGTGTCTTGACACTAAGGCAAAGATAATTTGCCTGAAATGAGATAAAATAGAGCCTTCTTTCAATTTAGTTCTTACATCGCCTCAGACTAAAAGATGTTTTTGTAACCCAGAGCTGTAGATTTAAATTTTGAAACAGTACATGTCTTTCAATGCTATGAAGAAAAATGAATGTCACATCTGTGGGGTATTGATCAAAATATGAGTAGCATCTTTTGTTACTTTGTGATAAGTATCTTCTCGCAAGTACAAAGAAACTAGCCTTTTCCAAATTTCTGCACAAAAGAGTTTCTAAGAGCATCTGCCCAATGCTTTAATTCTTCAAAACCCGTTACTACAGCGCAACGTATTCCCTAGTTAAATTCACATTAGATAAAGAAATGAAATACAGAAATATCTAAGAAAGAGTCAGAGATTGAAGTGAACACTTTACCCTCTCTGTTCCAGTATCTAATGTGCCATACCAACTTCCACTCTCAAAGCATATTCTCTGAGAAGGAAAATGTTTCATACCCATAAGGGGGAAGTGGCAAGAAAAGAGAAGTTTTTATCTCATCATCAGGGAACAGACCCGATGGAAAATCTCTTGCAGTCATTTTCCTGACACCACAGTTAACAGAGCATGAGGGTTCTATAGCTCAAGATGACACGTAACTGACCACAGAGTACTTTTGGCAGGGAGCCGAGCAGGAGGAAAATGAAAACCTTTTTATTATGCACATTTCCTTTTTCTAACACACTCTGCCAGTCTTCTTTGCTGGAACTTATACACAGCAATATGTTAGGATAGTTATCTAGATAAACTCCAGTATTCTGATGAAACTCACGATGAAGCTCTGAGTTTGCTGGAGAGGTTGTGGAGAAAGGGTTACACTCATCCATTGCTGGTGGGAATGCAAACTTGTGCAACCACTTTGGAAAGCAGTGTGGCGGTTTCTCAGGAAATTCGGGATCAACCTACCCCTGGACCCAGCAATACCACTCTTGGGAATATACCCAAGAGAGGCTTTATCATACAACAAAAGTATATGCTCTACTATGTTCATAGCAGCATTGTTTGTAATAGCCAGAACCTGGAAACAACCTAGATGCCCTTCAATAGAAGAATGGATGAGGTTAATAAACTAAAGGCCTCAAGTGAGCTGGGAAGTTGCCTTGCCTCATAATGCCTGTGGGTGTTAAGATTGGGCAGTTTTCAGTCTAGATATAGGGGGAGGGCCTTGGTCCTGCTTCAAGTGACTTTGTTGACTCCCCATGGGAGGCCTCACTTTCTCAGAGAAGTGGATGGTGGGTGAGGTGAGGAGAAGTTGGGGGGAGTGGGAGGTTGGAAAGAGGGGGAACTGGAATTGGTATGTAAAATAAAATTGTTTTAAAAGGAAAAAAAAGATTGGGCAGCTTCAGATGAGGTCAACACACCAACATCTATGAACACCCACCATCTTGAGGCTACAAAGGAAGAGACACCTGGAGATGAAGCCTTCCATCCCAACAACTTTCTGCCGCAGAAAGTTCTCAGATCCCGTGCACACTGGCACAGTCTCCACTCCCTCACTGCAACGGCTACCCTTCATTGTTCAGATCAAGGACAGTCTCCTCTTCCTTTTAGTAGCAGCTCCATCAGTCCTTGTTTCACAAGAATTGCACTAAAAGGCAGAGGTCCAAGAGATAAAGACATCTGCTTGCATTCTGCATCAGTGTTTGGGATAGTTAATTCCCAGAAAAGGAAGTAACAGCATCCTTCCAGCCTAGACAGTGAATGCGGCAAAATGGTTGAGATAGCCCAGAAGGTTGGCTTGCCATCACCTCTCTGTGGTTGAGTGTTATACATGCAAACACAGTCCAAATAGTGATGTATAATAAGCAATCCCTTATGTCTCAGACTGTAACTGTTGTTAAATAGCATATGACTATACCTGTCATATATATCACATATCTACATGTATGTCACGCTTACATAATATATAACATATTTTGTGTATATAAACATATGACACATACTATAACATACATGCATATTAAAATCTAGAATATGAAGATTATACATAGAGAGAACAGCTATTTATGTAAGATTTAAATACAGTACAGTTTTGAGCCTATAATTCCAAGCTCATGTATGTATATGTAGCTTTATAAAATTCAATGCATATGGAAAGGTTAAAAATAGGTCACATGGCATTCAAATCAGCCATATAAATAAGATATGTTTGATTTTTATTTTCGATATTTCTAGTATATCAACCTAATTTGATTTTGCATGTGACTTACTGATTTCTAATAATCCTATTTTTTATCAGTTATTAATGACTAGGTATGTTCTAATTTCTATTGTGATTGCTATCCCAAATGCTTTCACTTAGTACTAGAATTACAAATTTATTCATTAAAGTTGAGGAATTGAATTTCAGAAAATTGGTAATATCTACAACTACCTGGAAAAAAATCTATTCTTTAAAATCTTCAGGCTTGATTAACACAAATATTTTAAAGTATCAGCTACTAAACAGTATAAAATATCTAGATATTTTGCATCATATAAGATGTTCATTATTGTTATTATTACATCACAAAGACATACAAAAGTACAAGATTCCATATGACATTTTCCAAAAGTCCATAATTATCCAGAAAGTTTTTATACTTTTTTTCTCTTCTAATTGTCTAATGGGAAAATTTAGCATAAGGCAATTTCAGAATCAAGGCTGGCACACAATTATCAAAACCCTAAAGTTTCTAAACTTGAGATCATGTTATCTTTCAGATCTCTGTTAAACAATCATGTCTCCCCTCAGCCTCTTCTAATCATCTCACTCTTTGTGGGCTGTGGGATAGAGGTAGAGAAAAGGAAGCTGTTCAGTGAATGAGAAGGAGTTCTCTGTATTCTGAAGCTGGAGATGCATGAGGGAAAATAGCAGGAGGCAAATTAGGATGGGAACGAATAAATATTGAAGGATACCTCATCTCTTTAGGAGTTCTTAACTCCGGAGGTGGAAACCCAGGAACAATTTGCATTTAGGGAGGAAATTGTCACAGCAGTCGCCTTGGCCCCAGGTGTGGATGAGGTGGCAGCAGCTTCAGCTTGACTGGTGATTTGTTAGGAATGCAGACTCCCAGAACCAGCTCCACATCTACCTATTCCGAGATTGCTTTTTGACAAGATCCTCCTTGAGCAATCCCAGTCTGAGAGGCGCTGACCTAGTGCAGAGCTTCATGCTGGGTGCTTTCCCCTAGGGTACCAGGACTACACAGGAAGAGAGAAAAGTAAACTGGAACTTTCTGCACCTGTGCCTGCGTGCCTGTGTGCATGTGTGCACGTTGTGTGGGGGTGTGTGTGTCTATTTTCATGTGATCCATTGAGAAATAGATTTAAGTTTTTCCAGTATTCACTATAAAAGCTGATACAAGAACTTCCTCTTAATGTCTTCAGCAGAGACCTAGAACCTGGAGCAACAGCTCTACAGAGGGATTACAGTACTGACTTTCTCATTAGTACACTTTCAAGAAACTAGAGCATGTGGCCGTATCTGAGTGAAATGGATTTAGTTTTATTTGGAAAAAGAAATAGTTTGAGGCTAATAGTAATAATGCAAAATATAGCCCCCCCATACAAAGATACATACATATCAGCACACACACAAACACATATATACACATATACCCACACATACACACATATACATACACATGCACACACACACACACACACACACACACACACACACACACAGCAAGAAAAGAGCATAGCTGATAGTGTGTTGATTCTTAGTAAGAATAAGCAGCTTTGTGAAATATATATGGGCCGGGAATTTTCTAATTATTAGAATTGTATCCCAGTTATATTGTGACCACCTTGCACCATCGCTGTCAAGCCCCACCCTGGCACTAGACATCCCCTGATTTAGAATTCTATTAGCCTAGTCTTGGGTTTCCTATTAAAATAAGGAATAAAGGCATTAAATAAATGACTCAGACCACCATAGTACTGACAGAGATGGGAATGCAAATTTTGGCAATCTGACTTCACTACTTTAGTCATAAACTCTATTTCCATAGCATTATAAGATTAAAAAAACAAATATTTTCACTGCATAGTGCAAAGAGAGACTTTAACTTCATCAACAAGAACAATAGTTTCCCCAGGTTTTAAGGGTTCTCCATTAATAAGCTCACCATCAGAGCCTCAGACCTCAGGCCTATGCTGCAGGCATGTTCAGTTTCAAGGCCCACGCCAGCATCCTCTGAGGACTTGGATCTAGGCATGACCTTGTGGATTCAAACTGTATACCTACCTCAATCCCCGGCAGAACCTACAAATGAGAACAAAGCCAGCAACCGGTTCTAGATCAGCAATGTGGGCCCGATTTCAGCCTAGTCTGTGGACACTGGCTACAGAAGCCTCACCCCCATAGGGTCAGATATAAGCTTATCCCTCTGAACTTTATCAGGAATCTTGCTCCAATGCAAATCCCATAGCCTTGGGTACCAAGTCTGTACATGTGTTGACCTAGGAAACAGGCCAGCTAATGAGAGAACTCAAGCCTATCTGTCATCCTGCATGATGGGCTGTTTAGAATCTTTAGAAAGAACCTTCCCCTAAAGTCTCCAGTTTGCAAAAGCTATTAAGTTCTTACTTTGACAAATTTGTTGACACCAGTGCAGAGATTGGTTCAAGAATAATCTGAAATAGCACAATAAAAACAATTAAAAAAAGAATAGTCTGGAAGCCGAATATCACCAAAGAAACAGAACACAGAACCAGTAATCAACCCCACAGAAATGAAGATTTATGAATTATCTGAAGAATTTGAACCAATCTTTTCAAGGATGTTGTAGACTATTAGCTTAAGAAGTGTTATATTTGTTTATTTTGTAAAGTATTTGTTTAATGATAAAAAGATGTGTTGCATTCTTTTATGTTGAATTTATTTAACTCTGTGAAACTGTGTTACTTTGCTTGTCTAAAACACCTGATGGTCTAATAAAGAGCTGAACAGCCAATAGCAAAGCAAGAGAAAGGACAAGAAGGACTAGCAGGCAGAGAGAATAAATTAAAGAAGAAATCTGGAGAGAGAAGATAAAGGACCAATTAAGAGGAGAACAGAAAGACATTGGGGGCCATGCAAATACACAGCAAGTTCAAAGAGTAAGAGATAAAGAAAGGTGTATAGAAATGTAAAAACCCAGGGACAAAGACAGACAGGATATTTTAAGAAAAGCTGGCTATAAACAAGCCAAGCTAAGCCCATTATTTAAGTCTTATTAAATAAGAATAAGACTCTGTGTATTTACTTGGGAACTGGGTGGTAGACTTCCAAAAAGAGCTAGAATAAGAGTAAAAAAAAAAAAGAGAGAGAGAGGAAAAAAAGAAAAGCTCTGTAAAATACACAGAAAGAAAAAAACAGATGTGATTTAAAAAATACACAATAAAAATGAAGAAAATTAATAGAAAAAAATAAATGGGAATATAAATTGTACTCATGAATTATAAGAATTAATATTTTTAAAATATCCATAGTCTCCAAAGCCATCTAAAGATTTGAAAAAACACCTATCAACATTCTAGTGATCCTGCCAAAACGTGGGAAAAACAATTCTAAAATCACACGGCACAGCAAGAGTCTAACTCTCCAGAGCAATAGACAATTCATGGGAGAGAAAGCATCAGTCTCTGTTGATCATGTGGCCCAGGGCAGATTTCCCATTGCTTCAGTGGACACCCCTCATCGGTGCTCACATGAGCATCACTAACTGGACTTTGTAAGTCATCCAAAAAGGGTGGGAGATAAGTTGGGATGGGACATACTGGTGACAAGTGACCATGACGAGGGACATGAAGGGAACTGGAGGAGAAAATGGGAATAGATAAAATCATATTTCATGGTACACATATATAAAATTCTAAAAATTAAAGAAAAGTTAGAGAGAATAGAGTCTGACATGAGATACACTTCTTCTTGCAGTGGATGGAAGCTAAGACAGAGACTCGTAATTGGACAACAGGCAAAGATAGAAAGACCAGCTGCTCAACCCTAAATAAAATGTTGACAAACTCCCTCCCTGCCAGACCCAGGGATCTATGCAGAAGAGGATGTGAATAATCAGAAGAGCCAGAGGTAGTGGATGAATCCATGGTGATAGCACTGTCCAGACACAACAGGACTAATACATATATCAACTCACAGACTGTGACAGCGTGCACACAGCCTGCACAGGTTCAAACAACAAAAATCTCAGCACTGAGAAGGGAGATAGATACAAAGTCCCATCCCTAACGAAGAGGCTATTTGCAATTGACAGCCTGTTTGGAAAGGGAGTATCTGTTTTCTCTAATGAGCTGTTTTTATGTATGTAAACCACACTCTAGGGAATATGCCATACCCAGGAGAATCTTGGCCAAGTCAAAATAGACTCTATGCTTTATATTTTATATTTTTTTTTAATTTTGTTTTGTTTGGGTATCTTTGTCTAACTGATTTCTTATTTTTAGTTTGCTTGATTGTTTTGATTTTCATGTGGCATTTTGTTGTTGTTTTTCCTGATTCGTTCATTTGTTAGTTTGGCCTTTTTTTTTTTGTAAGAGTGAGAGAACGTGCAGTTGAATAAGTAGAGAGGTGCAGAGGAGGGAAGCATATGAGAAGGGGAAAATGTGATCAAAATATACTAAAATATACGTATGAAAATGTAAATAGAAAAATAAGTGAATAGAAATAATTGGATCTGGAACGGCAGCACAGTGCTTTTAGCCCTTAATCCCAGGGCTAGGGAGGCAAAGGCAAGTGAGTTCAAGGCCAGCAAGGACTACATATTAAAGGCCCTATTTCAAAACACTAATGACAGTGATGATGATGATGATGACGATAACAGTGGAAGGGTCATACTATTTATGTGAATAACTATTACAATATCATAGTAATTTTAAAATTTTGTTAGAACAAGAGATTCACACTTTTTTTGTCAATTGACTTTTTGACACAGTTGTCAAGAACACACAATAGAGAAAGAACTACCTCTTTAATGCTGTGCGGGACCTGGGTACCCCTAAAAAGAATGAAACTAAACTCTCATCTGACATGTACAAACACCAAAATATAAGAAAGATCTAACATAAAACCCAGGAGGTCTGCAATACTAGAGGAAAATGGGAACACTCAATAATTTTGCCCTGTGTGATAAATGTTTGGAATTTTTAGACATGATCCCAAAAGCACAAACAATAAAAGCAAAAATAGACCACGGAACAAAAGAAAGACCAAAAGGCTACACAGCACATGATCTAATTATTTAATGTGCAAAGGCCTAAATAGACATTTCTCTAAAAAGATATACACGTGATCAACAAATATCTGAGAAAAAAGTGTTTGTGATGACAATTAAGAAAGCCGGGCGGGCGTTGGTGGCGCAGGCCTTTAATCCCAGCACTCGGGAGGCAGAGGCAGGAGGATCTCTGTGAGTTCGAGACCAGCCTGGTCTACAGAGCTAGTTCCAGGACAGGCTCCAAAGCCGCAGAGAAACCCTGTCTCGAAAAAAAAAAAAAAAAAAAAGAAAGAAAACTAAAATTACAGGTAGACATTAGCTTTCACCTTCTAAAGTGGGTATTGTTTAAAATACAATAGGTTGAAAGCCATGGCAAGGACATAGAAAAAAGGAAACATCTAACTATTATCCCTAGTGGATGTGAATTAATATAGGTATTGTGAGAAAAACATGCATGATGAAGCTTATAGAAAATTGCAATAGGAAAGCTATATATGATTCAGCAATTGTGTTCTAAGATATAAATTCAGAAAACAGGAAATCAGTGGTAGGCCAAAGAGACTTGCTGTTTCCCATATCGATTACAGCATGATGCACCAGAGAAAGTCCTGGAATTAATCTAAGTGTCTCTCAGCAAATGAATGGATAAAGAAAATACAGTAAGTATTATTTAACTTAAAAAAGAATCTGATAAACATTATGTTAAACTAAGTGTTAATTGCAAATACCCAATGAGCTCACTGATAGGTAAAAGCTAAGAAATTTGAACTTACAGAAGAGGTCATGATGATAGCTATGAATAGCTAGGGTGGAGGATGTGGGTGGGTAGGAAATACCTAAAAAGGAATCCAAAATTAAGTAATGTAGGAAGAATGACTTCAAGAGATTTAGTGCACTGCATTTTGACAATATTAATAGCACTACAATACAGTTTTGAGAATTGCTATGATAGTAAATTTTAAGTGTTCCTATCTACATAAAACTATGTGAAGTAATGAATATACTTAGCAATATATGTCCATTCACAGGTGTATTCATATTGAAAACATCATGTAGCACATGGTAAACAATGATAATTTGTGTCTGGCAATTAAAAATTGTTCATCAATTAACAAAAATTTATTTGTTTAGTGTTTATCCCCAGAGAGTCTTAATTTGAAAATGTCAACTGGGTAACTGTCTTTAGCCATGTCTGAAGGACAGCGAGGGTTGAAAATCAGAGCTGTGGGCAGTGGGGAGACGGCATAGTGGGTAATGTACTAACCACGTGAGAATGAAAACTGGGTGTGATCTCTTGCTCCCACCTAAAAGCTAGCCATGGTGGCAGCAGCAAGTGCCTGCAATGACAGCATCAAAGCAGCAGAGATGGGGAAACTTAGAGACTGAGGACCTGTTAGTATAAGTGAACCAGTGAGAGCCAGGTTCAGGAAAAGGTGCTGCCTTAAGAAAATAATGGAGGTGGGAACAATTAAGGAAGACACAGATAGCAACCTTTGACTCCACCTCTCTCTGTCTGTCTCCATCAGTCTGATTCTCTCTGTTGTTAGGAGCCGTTTCCCCCCTTAAAATCATTACAGGAGGGGCTGGAGAGATGGCTCAGAGGTTAAGAGCCCGGACTGCTCTTCCGGAGGTCCTGAGTTCAATTCCCAGCAACCACATAGTGGCTCACAACCATCTGTAATGAGACCTAATGCCCTCTTCTGGCTTGCAGGCATACATGGAGGCTGAACACTGTGACATAATAAATAAATCTTTAAAAAAATCATTACAGGAACCATCACCCTGGGGGTCTGCAGAGAACCCCACACCTATAATTGTGTTAAGAATCCTTCTATTGACAAAACCTGCCCCACACCCAATTAGCTGTTATCTGTTAGCGGAACCGGTCCCACATTCCAGCTATCCAGGGAACTAGGTGTGGCAACTTGTGACTTCTTGGCCTACCAGACCAGACGTAGGTTACGTGACCGGGACCATGCGGCCAGTTTCCGTGCTCCTGTACCCTGCCCCCCAAACCCTCATCCAGGGGCTATATAAGCTCTTACCTGGACCCTAATAAACGAGACCTTGACAAAATCTGCTTGGTCTCGTCCTTCTGTTTCGCTCATTCCTTTCCAGACAGCGCCCCTCCGAGAGACCCTGGAGTAACCGATTGCAGGGTGGGTTACAAACCCCTAGACTGAGTAGCCCACCCAAACGCAATCCACACTCTGTCTCCTGCACACACACACACACACACACACACACACACACGTGGATATGCATACAAGGCAAGGGTGGAAGGAGGGAAAGAGAAAAAAAGAATGAAAGAAAAAAATCACTGTTGTAGATGAAGGGAGAAGAGAAGCAGAATGACCGGCTGCAAGACGGTCCAGGTAGGAAAGAATAGAAATATGAGTAAAACATAGATGATGACGGGAAAGTGAGAGTGAGTTTAGCATCACTTAATAAAATGCTATAGACAAAAACCTCCAGCAAAGAAATGCATAGCAATTACTTCGTTGAATGAATGGGAAAAAAAAATGAGACTGGTATTCCATCAACAAAGGAGAGACGGGAAGATGGGTGAGGAGAAGGCGAATCAAGCCTTGGGTTATAACTAAAATGAAAATTTCATATTGTTAACTTCAAAACATCTATTTTTGCTACCTATGGAAAAGCAGTAACACGTTTCTGTCCCTAATACCATGTGTGTCTTTAAATCCTCTCGAATAGTTACCACCTCAGCTGCTAAGCTTCGGAGTCGGCATTAGTAATCTCTATTCTGTGGTGCATCCCGTTCTATTTTTATGCCGACAACAAAGGAACTCAATTAAGAACCAAACAATAACTCAAAAATAGCATGGATTAGTTATCAGAGCTATAAGACACCAAAGAGATCCCGGCTGCCTTTGTCTATCCGTCGCAATCTGATTGTACCCTCTAAAAAGCTTTCCAAAATTGGGAGGCCGGAGAGGAAAATAAGAGATGCAGCGCATCTGCATTCTGGGGGGAAAATGTTGAAATTTCAGGTCATGTGGATTTCTGCAAGTGTGTACAAAGACATAAAACCAACAGTGTTTTCGGGATTTATTGTGGATTAACTGGTAATTCTCACAATGTCCAATCCCCTCTTACAGAAAATCCAAGAGTCTTAGTGAGCTCCCTCTAAATTTCTTCGTTTCAGTGCCAATGAGTTCTTGCAAAACTTTAACAATGTCTCCATTTTCGGCTGGCTGCTGAAGGTTTGCATTCTTGATAAGGTGTATTACAGGGCGTTCATGGAGAAACTTCAGCTGTGCAACAGGAAACGTGCACGAGTGGGGACTAGCTAGTTTTTAAACCTTTGAGAAAAAAAAGAGGAAGCTGGATCAAACACAAAGCATGCTCCGCTGACACTCTCAAATTAAGAAAATATATATGGCCCAGCACTGAGTGCAAAATGCCAGCGTTTCATTTCCACTCTGACTGCGCATAACAGCATGGGGTAGAGTGGCTTTCCAAGCCAGTCGCTTGCACTTTCCGCCCAAAGGCAAGGGATCCATTCTATTTGCATTTAGCTTAAGCTGTGCTGTGACCTCTTCTACATATACGAGAACAAAGAAGAAATTTCCATTACCTCCAAGACCAAACAAGATGACTCTTTGCTTTCTTTTTCTTTTTTTTCTTTTCCTTTTCAAATTGCTTTCTGCAATGTTGTGGTTCAAATCTTTGGACTGACCTATAATAGCAGGTAGCTTACTCAAAAAATGCTTTGGAAGACAGGGAATGGTATTTCTAAATTATACCACAATTCAAAACAAAGTGTAAGATGAGAGTTTTAAAAAAAAATTCCTAAAACAGTCAGGCAAATTAGTTATTATTATCTTGCCTTAACCCAGATTTCCTCAATCGTTATTACTGTGAGCTTATTTAGAAGTTAGCTACATTTACCTGCCTGAAATAGATTGACTGCTTGACTCTGATACTCAACAGAAACAATGTTTATTTTCCAAACAACTGAACACTTGGTGTGTTTTTCAGTTGAGACACATCTGTTTTTGTCATAAATGTGTAGTGGTTTTATTAAACTAAATTCAGCCCAAGGGGAAGCGCAGATGAAACTGTTATATAATTCAGAAGTAGTCGCCTCTTATTCTAGGCCTCATAATTTCTGCAAATCTATAACGGCAACAGGCGTGAGCAGTGTCCTTCTAGGGTTCTGTGATGTACAACTTCCTCTCCCGGGTTATTTCAGCAGAGTTAACAAGAGGCATTTCCTAACGCACACAGCACCAAAGTCTACTGCACCCCGCAAGGAGATAGCGAGACAAGCTTTCAAAGAGCAGATACACAAATGAAGACATGACTCACAAAACACTGTGTTTGATCAAAGTATCCGGTGATCATCAGGAAAACGATGGGGAACCAGCTGCTGTGCCCATTGCAGCAGATACAGCAAAACAATTGAACTGAAGTTGGGAGTTCGGTATGAGATTTTTCTAACAAGAGAGCTATTGAACATTAATATGTCGACAAATTTCTTTCCTGAACATGATTCCTGGCTCTCTGAACGATAGAATCAATTGAGAAGATTCTTTTTTCCTTTCAGAGAAGCTTGAGGCTGCAAATTTTGTGCTGCGTAATGAGGTATCTATCAGAAAATAATATCGTTGTGTCGTTATAAGACACTGTGAGCAATTTATAAATCAATATTTGTCATATGGATATTGTATATGAAACAAAGATAGTGTGTATATGTTTCAGAGTCGTGTGGAGAGTACCATACTCACAGCTGTCCTAGCATGTGTCCACCATAGTGAAGAGGAGACTACTAGAATTGGGGAACGTAAATTTTAAAACCTCAAGCCCCAACTTAAAAGTGTCCACATAGGAATTCAAGTCCCATGTGAGTAGACAATTTAATGTTTCAAAAGAGCTAGAGGAAGGAAGAGAGCACCTGAATCCTCACGTGATCCAGACTTCTGTGTGAAATTTCTCAACTGAAAATTACATCAGTCACTTCAAAAGGCTTCCTAAGATGTTCAAAGCCAGAAAATAAATATATAAAATTAAAGTTTAAAAGTATAAAAAATATCTGTGCATCTTTGTCATATTTGGTCCACTGAGTGCCCGTAAGTGACCTCTGATTTACAAAACATCAGTCATTAATTGAGTTAGAGATGGAAATAGGTCACTGGAAATCCCCTCAGAATACTTCCTGTAACAGCTTAGGCTAAACGATATATTTGGTAATAGTTAATTATTTTTCATAGAGCACATCTTACCTGAGACGAACTCAACAAAACAGCAGAGATAATGAAAAGTAAAATCTTGAAACTCCGGTTATGATAAAATTAATATTCAGCTAGCAGACAAAGCTTGCTGAAATAGCATAGGTTGCCTCCGAGGGCCCTGAGATGTGCCAGCAAGCAGTTTCAAGATAAGAAATGATAAGGCATTATTGTATTTTCTGATAGAGACCCCTGTAGACATTGCAAAATTCCTGGCTACAAGCTTTTCTGAACAAAATAAAATAGTAGTATCATATATGTAGAATTATTTTCACTTAGAGAAGACATAAAAAGGCAACTCTATTAGGTATTTCTTCATCTATGTTCAATAACACCAAGTCCCAGTATTTTCCTGAAGGAATAATTTGAAAGTAAAAATCTAATTGAGGCATACTGGGTAAGCAAAGTATGACATTTCATGATTTCTTGACCACTGGGTAGTTTTCTTTAAAACCTCACAAAATTGCTTGTTAAAGACATTTGAGAAGCTGTTTGGATTATGAAAAGATCTCAGGAAAATCACAGCGGAACAGAACAACACACAGCAAGCAGTGACAAAGTCAGAGAAGAGCCATGAAAGTTAAATTATATATCTGAGTGAGAGAGAAGGGAACAGAAAAGTTATGAAAACTGCTTATTACTCTGTTGGAAGACAGTAAACAAGCAAAGTTTCATAAAGGGAATGGGATGGCATAGGATAAAAATCAACTGACAACAAGAAAATGTTGAGCTTCCTAACCCTTCCTTTATTCTATGATCAACCCATTCTAAAGATTTTCAGATATGACAATAACAGAAATAGTCACACGAAACCATTAATTGATGTGTTTACATTTTTGTTTGCAAGCAACTACACTATCTAAGGCTACATACTTTGGCGTTTTACTTCAAATTGATATCATCATTTAATTTTCTTTATATGAAAAGAAAGGAAAGAAAAAACTAGCCTTAAATTTATTATTAGATACTTGTCTAATAACTGTCACGTTCTGTGTTTTGCAAAAGCCCGGTCAGATAGGATGATGAATTACTGAATTTTATGGATCATTTCATTGAGAACTTATCTCATTTCTATAGAATATTTAATGTAAGCTGATATGCACATCACACATGAATCATAATGAACACAAGTCCTACAAAAGCCATTGTGACTGAATGATCCATTCACTTTTGACATCAGCTTCATATATTGTAATAGGGCACCTGCTTTATCTCCTTGTTAACCATAAACTCAGAACTATAGGACAGGTGTATAGGAAGACCCAAGTAAGATAACTTTCTCTCCAGAGTTAACCATGTTATACTATAATTTTGAATACATATAATACATATAGTAAAAAGTAAGTGTAATGCAATTTGCTCCAGTCAGTGGATTATCTTTATTTATGTGATATACTAAAAAATGATAGAAAGAGAGAAAATTCCATTACTATATATTAGCTTCCTTATTATTATTATTATTATTATTATATTTTTACTAATAAAATAAAAGCAAATAAATACATAACCAAGCACCATATTTCTCAACCTCAAAATAGCACAAAACAAGGAGTTTATGTAAATAGAAAGTTAAATACACTTAGGTTGCTTTAAAACACAAAAATATAATATATAGGCTAGGCATGGTGCCTCAAGCCTACAATCTTAACCACCAGGGTGGTTGGATTGCCTTGAATTCAAGGCCAGACTAAGCTATATACTGAGTGTGGGGCTAGCATAGAATACCTGGTGAGACCCAGACTCAAAAAAGAAAAATCTAACTCGGTCATAGTATCCAATATGTATGTTCTAGAATCGTGCCACTTAAATGAAGCTTCCAAAGACAAATCATGAGTATAAACAACAACAAAAAGGAGGCCAGAAGCACAAGAATGGGATACAATAAGTAACACTGTATGCGTGGAAAACAGACTGTAGCGTGCCATAGTAATTTTCCTTGTACTACTGGAGTAAAGAAAAATACTGTAGTATACATGGGAGAAAAGAACATGAGAAAATGAAGTTGAAACAGTAACAATAGTCAATGGCTACACAGTGGAGGAAGCTATATGCAAAGAGCTTGGGTTTTATTTGATGAGTAATAAGATGCCAATAAAATCTACAGGAGAATTACAGCCTGACTTACAGTTTTAAGTTTGAAAGATGAATCTAAGGTGGAAATTATAACAATTGGGAGAGAAATAGAGTCCTTGGGTGGTTAAGGTCTATGGGAGAGTAGACAGAATATTTAAAATCAGAATATACAAAGAGTGACAGGAAGGCTGTCAAGTGGTGGGGGCCTAAGCCCATCACAGTTACTTTCACCCCAAATCATTGTATGAAAGCACAACCAAAATGGAGGCCCATGGAAGGAGCTGGGCTGCCTGGCATGCAATGTAGGAAAGCTGCATTTTGGTTGGCAATAAAGACGCAAAAAGGTTCAATAATGTTATATGTGGCAGTGGAACACAGTTGGGTAGATAACAAAGCAGTGAGTATTGGATTTGGTGACTGTGACTCCATTAGGTAGTTTTCCTGGACTATTAAAAAAGAGTGCCACACTGCTTCAGGCTGAGCAGTGTCTAAGCGGGAGAGAAACGACTGTAACAAATTTTCCAGACATCGCAAGCCCACACGACACTGAGAGTTGCCCAAGGATCTTTGCTCTACATGGAACAGAAAACCCCTTTGTATTTAATCACTCATCGCTGAGGAAATCTATTAAGACGTCTTGAAAAATTAGAATCGTTTTTCTTCAAACTGAGTGGAAGCCTTAATCACATTTAGCACTCTTTGAGAATAATAGCTATCAAGCACCTTAATATGTTCCCTGTAGAGTGGAAGGATGAGGCGAGAACACTTAGAGAATGCAATGTAAAATATTATCCTAAATATACTTCAAGCATTCTAAACAATAGAGGGACTTATGACTTCAATTTAACACCAGAACCTTTTGCTTAGTGTTTAGAAGGAATGTCCTGAACAGAGGTTCTGTGAGTCATGACCTCCTTAACAGGGGTCATCTAAGACCATTGGAAGATATAAATATTTATTTTATGATTTATAACAAGAGAAAAATTAAAGTTATGAAGTAGCAACAAAAATAATTTTATGGTTGGGGGTCATCACAAGATGAGGATCTATGTTAAAGGGTCACAGAATTAAGAAGGTTAAGAGAATTTTTGTTCTAGGGAGTTTTCTGTGCTATCCCAACACTCACTCAAAGGGGAAGAGAGTCAAAAGAAAAGGAGTTAACCAACGTGGCATAAGAAGGCTTCTTCTGAGTTCTTGGTAGGGGTTGTTCAAAAGATTCCCAAAACATGCAGGCTATTGCTATTGCCTTCGATTGCTTTGCAGGGGGGGAAAGTAAGTTTGTGTTTCTGAAGACAGCATGTACTTCAGACAGAGGACCCAGAGGCTCTGAACTGAAACTGTCCTGAAAATTTCATCCCTGAGGACTACATGATACCAGAAGGCATCATGCAGGCTTCCAAAGAAGAAAAGTCTTGCAAGGTATGATGCGTATGAACCACAACAACCACCGTGGTACAATAACCCTATAATTATTGGATGCAGGAATAGCATACATACCCTGGTGGAAACCAATAGCTCCCTAGTTAGACCTGCTCAACAAGAGTGAAACCATGCCTGGCACTAAAAACCTAGCCAAATGCCAGGGTCAGTGAAGTCATGGATCTTGCAGGAGAACATACAATTGCCATTCTACTAAAGCAGCATAATCCCCGAGAACATTATAAGTGTCTGCCCTTGTACCCACAGAGAAGTGTAGTCTTCATCCCTCGCCAAGGACAGAAAACTACAACCAATCAAAATTCAGAGTTGCGGAGCCCAGTTCCAATGGATACATCTATGAGAAACAAGTCCAATATCTAAGAACATGGCAGAAGAGGGGACAGAAAGATCATAAAAGCCAGAGGATCAGAGATTTACTATGAGAGCATGTCTCCTAGTAATGTAAGAAACTGTATCTATAAAGTCTCAGCAATATGACTGCCTAAGAATGAGCTGATCAAGGACAGCAAAAATATACATGCCAAAGTGAACAGGATGGAAGCAGGGGAGACCAGAGGGTCTCAACAATTTACAAAGAACTATAGGCAACAAAGGATACAGAGAGTAGAAGAAATAGTCAAAGAAGAGCACACCAACTGCTTATCCCAGACAAGATGATCAGCTTCAAAATAATATAGATACAAGTAGCATTATATAGACTAAGAAGATTAGCCAGGCAATGGTGGCACACGCCTTTAATCCCAGCACTTGGGAGGCAGAGGCAGGCGGATCTCTGTGAGTTCAAGACCAGCCTGGTCTACAGAGCTAGTTCCAGGACAGGCTCCAAAGCCACAGAGAAACCCTGTCTCAAAAAACCAAAAATAGAATAAAAAAAATAGACTAAGAAGATTGTGTTTCAAAATATATATGTATATAGACATAAGGATTTACATGTGACAATAATCACTAAAAAGAAAAGCCACGAATTTGAAAAAGATCAAGAAAGGGCGTATGGGAGGGTTTGGGGGAAGAAGGGGAAGGGATTAATGATCTTAAAAGAACTTGAAATCACTTAGGTTGTTTTTGCTACAGGGTCTTCTTTTCATATCAAAACAGGAGTGGCCATTTTCATCCAAATTCACTTATTTATTTTTATACATTGCAAGGACTCCCACTGAGTTATTATTGTCCCGTTCTTTTTCATTGGAGTATTAACTGTATTATCACCTGGATTCAAGGTTGCTCGGGATAAGACAGAGCAGGCATGTGATAAGTTTGATCTAACAAACTCAGCAGGAATGGACAAGCTTCTGGATCTCTAGGAATGAGAATGCTTGCTGTAACAGTGCTCCTCATCAATCTCACATCTGATATTCCTTATAGGATTCTCCCTGCTTCAGTAAGACAGTTAGAGGGATTTTGAGAGTCCTCTCCAGGAGAAATGAGAAGAAGCTGTACTCTAATCAGACTTCTAAGAGCACATCCTCTCCCTGTCCCGTTCCTATCTGTAAACCTGACACCGGACTTCTGTGACACTGATGGACAGCCTCATCCAGAATGATCACTTATCCAGGCTTCTGTGGAAAGAGCAAGTCAGTCACCTGGGGCAGAGAGGAATCAGAAAGAGTGAAGGGTTACTTGAAGATTTTCTTAGACTAATGTATTTGGTTTTAGCTAAATGAGTTGTCATTTTTCCTTGCAAATGACTTACTCAACTTTCATTTCAAGCAGGAAGAATTTAGTCCCAGAGGAGAGCCACGTGTCATTTCAAAAGCATTAACCATAAAAACAAAATACAAAGACCTATCATAACATAGCCTGTTTTAATTGTAGTTACATTTTTTTGAAGTGTAAATTTATAGAGCCACTTTGGAAATTAGTATGGAGGATTCTAAATGAAATCTGAAAATAGAATTATTGTATGAACCAAATACCCTGCTCCTAAGGATATACCCAAAAAATTTTATCTAGAGATGCTTGCACATCTACATCTTTTGGTGAGGTTCCCTAGTCCCCAAAAGACAAATGCTGTATAATATCTAACATATGTGGTGATTGCTTCAAAACTTGAGTTTTGTGTTCTTAGCCCGGCATTCACAGAGAAATCAGGAAACTAGCTTCAGACTGGTTGGTACTTATGGAGGGGGAGAATAAAAGGGAAGACATCACACATTTTATTGAGGGATAGTAGGCTACAGGTGACAGGAAAATGGAGACAGGTAAGAAATGGTCTCGCAGGCAGTAGAGCAGCAGAAATGGGGAAAGACGTAGGAAGATGACTAAGCAAAATGAAGTGTGCATGAAGAAGACACATGAAAGCCGATTATTACCTTGTAACCCAAGTAAAAACTAAAAAAAAAGGGAATAGAATATGTGTGAAGCAAAAAAAACCAAACAAGCAAAAAATAAAAATAAAAAATAACAAACAAAAAACTACAGCCTGAAGGCTTTAGTAGGACTGTAGGGAAAATAAAATGGTAGAGTGAGATTACCAAAACTAGATATATATGAAGAAGTTTTATGAAACCCCAGTGATTTGTAACCTAATTAAAGCATATTTTATAAAGGTATTAAAAGAGAGACCTTGCACGGATGAATAATGCTGCTCCCAAAAGGCATGGTATTTTCAAGGAAAATCTCAGTGCAATACATAGATCACCTCCATATAACTTACTTATCAGAAAGGTCCCAGAGGCAAACCAAACAATACAGCCTACTATCATAGCTTTGGATCACCCATCATAACTAGATGGTAAGATCTTCTTGCTGAATGCATCACACACTTTATTGAAGGATGTAGAAATCCAATCTTGAGTTGGCCAGGAAATCTCTCTATGTCTGTCGGCTAGCTTTTGTAATGGTGGAAGGTGCTATGCAGGCTGTTGAGGTAATAAGACACCAAGAGTCTTATGCAGTACTGGACCTTGCATGCTACTGACCTGCCAGACAAGGTGTGCCCTGTGGTGCAAGGTGGCAATACTGTATATGAGGGTAACCAAAAGCTCTTTAGATTGGAATTGGGGCCTGTTCCACAGGAAGGAGCTCATGTCTAATACTATAACTATGATGATAACCATTGAATGAGATGACTTCATTGTACCTCTCCCCTAAGAGGTGAGGTGCTACACTAAAAAGGAGGAGGAAAAGCTGTAAGAACTGAGGGGATGGATAACTCCCAGGAAACAGTGTCTTGCAGACAAAATAGGACTGATGTACATATGGATTCATAGAGACTGTGGCAACACACAGAGGGCCTGCACAGGTTCAAACCAAACAGGGTTCCAGTGCTGGGAACAGGAAGTGAACATGCGTTCCCATTCCTAATCAAAAAGCTCTCTGCAATTGACAACTGCCTGCAAAGGTACAATCAGTTTTCTCCAATGGAGTCTCATTGGGTATATTAATCACACTTAAGGGTAAACCACATGTCCAGCAGTTGATGGCCACATAAAATGAATACCATTTTTGTAGATGTTTTGTCTCATGTTGCTTTTATTTGGGCATATTTTGTCTTGTTAGTCTTTTGCTTGAATATTAACAGTTTTTTGATTTTCTATTTGTGTGTCTGTGTGTGTGTGTTTCATGAGCTCCTTTGTTTATTTTCATTTTGGTTTGTTATGTATTTGCTTGCTTTCTAACAAAGAGGGGGAGGGTCTGAAGTTTGGTGGGTGGCAAGAATCTGGGAGAAGTTAAACTGTGATAAAAATATATTGCATGGAAAATACAAAAATATATGGCTAAGGAAGCCATGGGATATAAAAAAAATAATTGATGTTGCTTTGCTAAATTGTCATGTTGTCAAACTCATTTCTAAATACTTATGTTTACATCCATTAGACTTGGGCTATTCCCAACCTTGGTCAGAGAAGTGTCATATTATAAAAGATAGTAGTTAATGCAGAAACACTAGTCTGGTTAAAATGGTAAGAATAAGAAATCATGAGTACTTAGCCATGGATGGAATGTCTTTCCAAATTACACACACACACACACACACACACACACACACACACACACACACACACACACACACACACCAAAGGCTCATGGATCATCACAGAAGAGCAGACAGAGAGAAGGGAAGAGGCAGAGATGGGAAAGAGTATTGTTAAGTCTTGTCTCTGAACATGATGTGGCTATTATATACATGAACTCACAGCACTGTGGTCACATACACAGGACTTCCATAAGAGCTCCAGATGCCCTAACCCTGACTGAGTGGAAAAGGGCAGTTGAAGCCTGCTGAAATAAGGAAGAGCAGGCACAGATATGCTGCCCAAGCCTCAGAGGACAACCTCACATACATGTGCTAGGGCAACACTCATTGGACTGAGTAGATTATTTCAAATCAAAACAAAACAAAAGTCAGAAAGTCAGGAGGGAAACGAAAACATGTAGGAGAGGAAAAGGGAATTGGAGGAAGTAGAGGATGAATACACCAAGACATGCTATATGCATGCATTTTCATAAAAAATTAAAAACTTAAGTTTAGTTCGAATAACACAAGTATAAAAGTAATTTGTTTGTAAAATCAAACAGAGATATATTTGTAAAATATGTATACTTATAATATCTGACCATTTATTGAAATGAATCTTCCAAGATTCCTATCACAACACAATTCCATAATAAATCAGGTAACAAACTGGAAGTGACAATATTAATTTTCCATTTATTGGACTAGCTTCTAATGGGTTATTCCATTTGGAATTCCTAGATAAAGCCTACAGAGATCTTGAAAAGAACAGACAGAAGGCGACAGTACTCTTACCCATATAAAACACTGCATACACAGCAGCTGGACTAGCAGAGTTGTGACTGAGGGCAGAGAACTAGGAATCTAGAAACTGAAGGATGAACAAGCAATTGACACAGGAAGAATGAGAGGTTAGGTAGAAACACGATACTCAATTTGGTAGAGTGCGCATCCTCTGTCAAGAAGTGTTCTAGGACTTGACTCATAATAATTTAATCCTCACAACAAGCCCAATGAGAAGGCAATTTGTCAAACTGCTACGGTGTTTTATATATAGAGGTTAATTAATAATGTGATATAGATAGCCAGTAAGAAGCATAAAAAGAATCACATTTGAACAATCTGGTAAAGTCAGAGATACACTATAGTGTATCTGTCAAATATAAAATGTTGTGAGTTAACTAAGTCATTTTTAAACAGATATTTCAAATATTTAAATGTCATAATGAAATTTTTGACGTGTATTTATTCAACCCAATGTGTTAAAGATTTATTCATTTATTTATTTTATGTATATGGAGGCTCTGCCTACATGAATGCCTACATGCCAAAAGAGGGCATCAGGTTCTATTATATGTGGTTATGAAATGCCATGCAGTTGCTGGGAATTGAACTCAGGTCCTCTGGAAGTGCAGCCAGAACTCTTAACTGCTGAGCCATCTCTCCAGCCCTGATTCAATCCAATATTAATAGTGAGTTAAAATGGAGATGGTTGGTGATTGCATGTTAAAATATTGGCTTAATGTTGTAAGATATATGAGACTCACAACATTTCATGGCCATGACACTTAAAAGAGAATAAACTTCTGAAGTAGAGAGCAGGAGAGGTAAAGGAAATTACACCTTGTCCTTCACAGGTTCAAGTTAGCCGAACTTGACAATAGACTTAATTCTAGAGGGCATGTGGAGCTGATTCTTCTGGAACATTATTAGTGGGAGCATTTACACTTGCACCCAAGGGACCACACCCCCCTGCTTAGGTCAGACCTCACAAGAACCTTGGGATGGCCAACAGAAGGGGCAAGATTTAGTGAACTGAACAGAAACCATAATATTTTCTAGTAGCATTATAAATTAATCCCTGTGTATTAATTAGTGTAATGCTTTCTATAAAGAACACTTTAAAATTGTAATATACTTGAATTATGATCATCAAACCAGACTAAAATCTATTAAGACAAAAAAAGGAGGAAATGTATGATTAATTAAGTTAAACAAGCAAGTGAATATCAGGATTACAAATAAGTCTGGTCATACCCCATATCCTTATTAATGACCCAAGAAAAGCCCATAATATATTAATTAAATGTATAAATGCAACTAAACTGGCATGGTATTTCCAAAGGTTAAGCTAGGACAAGAGTTAAAAAGATGTGTCCTCACCTTAAGGAAAATAATTTTCATAAGTGGAGGTAGTGTCCCAAGCTCTCATCCAGAGCCCATCAATTATCATGGAGGAGAGATGCTCTTTAAAGAAAGGTCAGACTTCACATAATAGATCACTTGAGGATAGATGCATGGCCTTGGATTGAAGAAAGCCTTCATCATTTATATTTTCATTTAGTGTGAAAATAAAATAAGAAAACTCCCTCTTGTTTTATTGATGGGAGGGTGAATATGTGAGTAAGTGAGGAAAATGTTTTCACCTTTATTATTTAGACTCTTTTTGGCCTTTCCTACTTAATGAACCAGAAACTCTTGTCTGCCAGTAATAACATAACTATATCCTTGGGAACTGGTTTTATATTGCTGCTATTTATTCCTTTACCTACCAGGTCATTAGTTTACGGTTATATGTTTCTCTTGTAATGTTCTTAAGAAGAGAGTCTTACATTGCATTCCCCCAAAGAACTCTGAAAGAAATACCTGTTACTTACTCCACGAAGAGCAATTTCCAGGCAACATGGGATTGGGAAAAAATTGGATCAAGAGATGATGTTAATAAGTGTACCTACCCCTTGCAGCATTCCATTGCCAGCTGAGTGTGGAGGCACACACCAGTAATTCCAGAACTTGAAGTTAGAGAATTGCCACAAGATTCAAGCTAGGCTTGGCAAGATGGTACATATCACGCCAACCTAGGCTATAAAGTAAGATCCTGTATCTAAAACCCAAAGATAGGTAGGTGGATGGATGGATAGCTTTATGGATGGATGATTGATAGATAGATAGATGATAGATAGATAGATAGATAGATAGATAGATAATAGATAGATAGATAGATAGATAGATAGATAGATAGATAGATAGATAGATAGATAGATAGATAGATAGATAGATAGATAGATAGATAGATAGATAGATAGATAGATAGATAGATAGATAGATAGATAGATAGATAGATAGATAGATAGATAGATAGATAGATAGATAGATGATAGATAGATAGATAGATAGATAGATAGATAGATAGATAGATAGATAGATAGATAGATAGATAGATAGATAGATAGATAGATAGATAGATAGATAGATAGATAGATAGATAGATAGATGATAGATTGATGATAGATAGATAGATAGATAGATAGATAGATAGATAGATAGATGATAGATAGATGAAAGACAGACAAATAATAATAAAGTTCTAGTTTCACAAACTTGCTTTCAAGAGCATGATATGAGAGATTTAGCAAGACTTAAAATTGGTTCTGGGCTTATGAGAGTTATTGCTCGTTATGGGAGGCAGGGAAGACTTATATAGTTAGCCTTTGAAAGATATTAGCCTAAGTGAAACAAAACCAAATACTTAGTGGCCATGCCTAAAGATAAGCATATAGAAAACTTCACAAAAAATTCCTCACTATAGCAAAAAGTAATTTAATAATAATAATGGTAATAATAATGCATTTCCTTGCCTCTTTCTGTAAAGGCTCTTATTATGTATCCTTGACACGTGTGTCCCTTACCAAGGCTGGCCTTGAATTTGTGCTCCTTCTGCCTCAGCCTCTTGAGCGCTGGGATGTCAGACCTGTATCACCATGCCTTGTAAAACTCCCTTCTAATCAGCATTTCTAAACACTAGATGTCATTCACATGGTTTCCAAAGACACATAAATATATGGCTTCAAGAAGAAAAATAAAGGATAAAATTGTTATCAGGTTTTTACCATTTTTATTTGTGTAGATTTTCAGGATTAATGTGGGGCATAAGCAGTCATTGAAATTACAGTATTTCAGCGGTGCATCTTTCTCACACTGAGAAATAAGCCTGTTAACTTCCTCTAGACAACACCAGGCATCAGATAGCTCGAGATGGGTAAGTTTCTTATTGACAGCCTTAAGTGGTGCCTGTAGTGTCTGGTTTAGTTTGGTGTTCTTGCAATGCTGAGGCTCAAACCTAAAACCTTGAACACACTGGACACTTGCCCCAAGTCAAAATTCCAGCCCTGTTATCAGTACTTTCACTGCAGAGCAGATGCCTTCCAGTCCCGGCAACCTCCTGAGAAGTCCTGCATGCAAGTGCATGGGTTTACTTTTAACACCATCAGTCAACATTAAAAACAACACTAAAAAAGGAAAACCCTAAAGATTGCTTAGTTAGCTTTCTATGGCTACGATTAATATATCTGGCAGAACAATTAAAACGAAACAAAATGAAACCTGTGTATTTTGACTCATGATGTAAGGATCTTCAGTCCATGGTTATCTCAATCTATTACTTTGGGTCTGGTGAAAGGCTCATTATCATGGTTGTAGGAGCTTGTGATAGAAGCTGCTGCCTATAGCATTATGGAAGCAGATGGAGAAAATGCGTATGCTTCAAGCATTATCCTTTTCTCCCTTTAATTTCATCCACTCCAGCCTAAGGATGATGTTGTCCACATTCCAGTGTGATCTTTAGCCCTGGCTTAATTCCCTCTGGAAACACCATTGAAAACACCCAACAGTGTGCAGTAACAATTTTCAAGGTGCTTCTCAATCCAGTCATGCTGTCAGTCAAAATTAAATATCAAAGTAGTTCATGAATAAGGAATTAAGACTGAAAGTAAGTGAGTTAAGCAAGGTTACCCAATATAAATTCAACACATAAAAATCAAGCCTGTCTATACATCAGAAATGAATAGCCCAAGTATCAAATTAAGAAATCCATTGTATCTACAGTGGTATAAAAATTAAAATGTTTATGGATTAATTTAACAGAAGAGGAAAAAGACATATACACAGAGAACTACAAAACACTGTTGTGAACATTAGAGACATAAATCAACAGGAGGTCCATATGCACTGATCAAAAGATTTAACATTAAGATGACACTGTTTTCCTGATTTATCTTAGGATTCAAAGCATTCTTTGTCAAAATCTCAGATATTTTTTAATAGAAATTAACAGGACATTTTAAAATCTATGTTAATTCAAGAGATCCAAACTAATCAAAACAACCCTTGAAAATAACAAACTTGGAATCCTAATACTTCATAGTTAAAGACATCAAGTCCGTTTTGACACTTGAATAAGAATAAACTGGTAGAAGAAGTGGACAAAATGGAAAAGCTAGAAAAGAAATCACAGTGCCAATTCATTTTGACAAGACGACCATTGCTATCCAGTGTGTACTAGTCTTTTCAACCATAGGTTCATTGATGTGGGAATGAATGACATCCACATGGGAAAAAAATGAAATTGATTCATTGCTTATACTCCCAACCATTTGTTACAACAAACTAAAACGGGACATAGTTATAAATATAAGTGGCAGCCCTTGGAAAGCGGATATAGTTCCCTCAGATTAGATAAAATATTCCTACTGAATACATAAAAAGTGGCAAACCCACAAAGTGTAAATTAGAGTTTTCCAAAATAAAATAAGATATTTTTGAAAACATGCTAACAAGAGGATAAGGAAGCAACCAAGAATGTATTTGTAAATCTTATAAGGATATTTTCCATAGGTAGATTGCACAAAATAGTCTAATGATTCAATAATAAAAAGAAACGCAATTTAAAACTGGTCAAAGTTATGCAGACACTTTTCTGAACATTGAAATAGCCAATGAGTACATGAAAAGATGCTCAACATAGTTAGTCATCAGGGAAATGCAAATCAAACCACAAAGGCATTCCACCTCATAACAAGCAAACAGTAAACAAGACAATAGATAGTAACAAGTGTTTGTAAAGTGGCAGGAAATGTGGAACATTTAAAAACTACAGGTTGGGATGTGGAATGGTCAGGTCACTTTGGAAATCAGGCAAAATTTGAGAAAGTTAAATACTGAGTTAGCATATGACCTAGTAACTCCGCGGTGAGACTTCGCCAAGAGAAATGAAAATGTATGTATACCAAGAATGTAAACATGAATATTCAGCAGAGACTTATTCATCACCGTCAAAGAATAGAAGCACCCAAATGTTGCTCACACGATGAATGAATAAGTCAAATGTGGTGAATTCATAGAGTGGAATTTCATGCAGCAAGAGAAGTGAATGAGATACTGATACATGCAGCAAGTAGATGAACCCTGAAAACAAAGGGTAAGTAGAAGGCACAAAAATTCACGTATTGTACTCTATACCAACTGGCCAGAACAGGTGAGTTCATACAGAGAGTAAATTAGCAATTGCCTTGCTGTATATTCAGGGCACTTGAGGAGGATTGAGATCATTTTTCAGATTGCAAAAATATTCTAAAAATAACTGTGTTGGCAATTGTTGCGGTGGTCTATGTGAACTATGCATAGCTTGGTCTACTTGTGGGACTCCTAGCAGTGGGAGCAGGGCCTGTCCCTGATGCTTTAGCAGGTTTGGGAGACCTATTCCACACATCGGGTTGCCTTACCAAGCCTTAGTATGAGGGAAGGAGCTTAGTCCCACCTCAACTTGATATTCTATGCTTTGTTGACATCCATGGGAGGCCTGTCCCTTTCTGAACAGAAATAGAGGAGGAGTGGGTTTGGAGTGAAATTAGGACAGAAGTAGGGGGAGGAAATGTGAGGAGAGGAGGAAGGGGGATGCAAAAATAAATAAATAAATTTAATTAATAAAAAAGCATTGTATACATTAAGTGGATGACCAGCATAATATATGTATTATATGTAAGTTTGTAATTTTCTCTTGCAGCATCTACTCCTCCCTTCTAATAGGAAAGAAATAAATATAGAGCTGTTGAATTTTAAAGTTATATAGGTTATTCTATTAAAACTAATTTTAGCTTTATCAATAAAATGCTAGACTCGTGAGCCCCTTTAGTGCTGTATCCTAGAGCACAAAAGAATTTCAGCAAGTATGTAAATGCACACACATCCATGTACATGTAAACAGAGAGATATACATGGTATAAACATAAATACAGAACACATAGAAATACTTATACAACACACAATATGTCCATAATGATTTCTATGTGATGAAAAAATATAAAATTCATGAGATATTTGAATATACTCAAAGCTAAAGTATATTTTATTTGTATCAAAACTACAAAGTAAACACATGTGTTCATATGTATTAATTGGAAATATCTCCTTGGTCTGGCTTATACTTCAGTTGTAGAGCACTTGAGCTCAATCCCCAGCATTGAAAATGTATCCTTAATTTCAAAGAGTTCATAAAAGTGTATATACATGGCAATAATATAAAATACACTACCTATAACAAACACTATTAAAGTACATATATGTTGAAATAGGCAGCGGCGGGGCTGCGTCCCCAACACCCGAGCCGCTTGCACAAGGCTAGCTTTACCCGAAATAATTACATGGACACTGTATTCTTTTAAACACTGCTTGGCCCATTAGCTTCAACCTCTTAACCCATTTCTAATCATCTATGTAGCACCATGAGGTGCGCTTACCCAGGAGATTCTAGCCTACGTCCATCTTGTGTCGGAGCTTCAAGCCTCTGCCTCAGAGAGCAGAGCTATCGTGAGGGGAGCATGGCGTCTCTGTCTGAGGCTTCTGGCTCTGAGCGGAGCTGCATGCTTTCTGACCTCACTTCCTCTTCCGCCCAGCATTTTCTTCTGTTTACTCCACCCACCTATGTTCTAACCAATGGGGCCAAGCAGTTTATTTATTGCTTAGCCAATGAAATCAACAGATTGATATGACACTCCCACATCACATATATATTCATGTATACTATATGACTGTATTACATATGTGTGTAATATATAGACATATAAAGAAGGTTTACATTCATTTATGAGCTACTAATATAATACACAACATAAGATACAAAATATTTGTATAGCAATTTATTCCTAGATAAAAGATTCCATCTTACAGGGAAGCTTGTTACGCTCAGAAAGTAAACAATTCAACAAATTCAGAAAGTCCCTGAAACTAACCAGATTTACTAGACTTTCCCACTGCAAGCATACTTAAGTTGTAATGACTGCTGAGAGACACTGTCAGAGAAGTCAAGCTGTCTGGAAGAAACAGAGACAGTCTAGTTGCCTAGAAACACACACACACACTCCAGAACATCGAGCTCCCTGAAAGTTGTGCAGTGCACTCAAGGTTGCCAGTTTTCATAAACTGCCAACCATACTGCACTGGGCGTTAGTGATGCGTTGCCTCTGAGTCATTTCTACTCCTATAAGTAACTCCTCACCCAAACTCCTGCAGGTAACACAAATAATGCCATCGATGCACTGGGTTGGACTTTGGTGGCATTCTTTCTTTGTCTGTTGCTGGTTTCCTAACTGGAGTGAATAGACATTTGGCTCACTTCTCATAAGGTAAAGTGACATACAACATAATTGCACCAAGCTGGGATCAACAGAGGCAAATGTGAATGTGACAGCAGTGATTTAATGGCCCTGGCTCTGAGTAGAAGGCATGCAGCTGAGCCCAGGCATTCTGAGGACAGAACAGTCATCAGAGGAATTCTAGTATGGTTACCTTTTTTATAAGGGATAGTGTGTATTTTTGGTATGTCAGTGATTGCATGGATGTTGAGATATGTAGATAAACATTTCTCTACGCAGAAAGTCTGGATGGAGATTCGATGAAGAAATCCAAATGAGGATGTATTCCTCTGTGGGTGGAATGCCTCCTTAGCAAGTGGAGTATCTGAATACAAGGTCACCAGTAGTTCTCAACCTCTGGGTCATGACCGCTTCGGTAAACTTCTATCTCCAAAAATATTTACATTATGATTCATAGCAACAGCAAGATTACACTTACAAAGTAGCAAAGAAAATAATTTATGGTTCGGGTCACTGCAACATGAAGAACTGTATTAAAGGGGCACAGCATTATGGAAGATGAGAACCACTAATCTAGAGAGTGAGCAAAAAGTGGTAAGATACCAGGATCTTGTATCCCACTGAGGTTAGAAGAGAAGAGTCAGACTTTTATGTTGCCCCCTGCAAAGCTCAAGGAGCATTTGGAAGAAGGATCAGAAAGAATGTTAAGAACCAGAAGAGTTGGAATTTTGTGAATCAAATTTTATCTTGGAGGGAAGTACTTAAGACACAGGATGTTCTAAGGAGAGGTGAGATGTTCCATTCTGTGGTGAAGGGTCTTATGCCTAGGAAGTAAACAGCTCAAAGGCTTCAGGAAGTTCCTAAAACTGACAAGATACATGAGGGCCCTCTGTCTTTCAGCATATATAGGCAGTAGGGACAGCTGAAAAACACTCTCAGATGAAACAAGCTGTTTGGTAGAGGCAGAAACAAACCAACTCTCCTAGAGGAAGCAGAGATCAGTAAAACTGTCTGAAAGATGCTAAGCCACACTGTCTGGAAAAGAAACTGTATCAAGCTTTTTCGAGCCTCAACCATAGTGAGATAGGCTTTGGTGATGCCTCTGTCTTTCAGCCATTTCTGCTTCTGTAAGAGAGCCCTCTCCTGCTGGGCAGTGTTGGCACAAGCCTTTAATCCCAGCACTTGGGAGGCAGAGGCAGGTGGATCTCTTTGAGTTTGAGGTCAGCCTGGTCTACAAGAGCTAGTTCCAGGACAAGCTCCAAAGCAACATAGAGAAACCCTGTCTCAAGAAGAAGGAGAAAGAGAGAGAGACAGAGAAAGAGATGGAGGGAGAGAGGTCCTCTCCCACACGCCTGCAAGGCTGCAAGAATCCCCAATAAAAGCCATTGGTTCACCATGATGGAGCTTGGTAGAGTACCTACTGCTGACTGTCCTTTATTCTTTATCTGCAGTAAATAGATGTTTGGTCACATCACCACACAAATATGTGTCACAAAATGTAACAGAACAACACAATGCAAATGGATTCAATCTTCCTAAGTGTAGGGGGTGATAATAATATAAACAAAATATCAACAGGATTTATTATGTCTGACTATCGAGATCACAGCTATGATTTACTTTTCCATAAGCTTTCTATGTGATCTGAGGTTTAATGATGAGGTAGATCTTTATAAAACAGGTCATTCAATCTACCCTAAACCTACTGGAGCTATGCTCTAAAAATATTCATTCTTTTCAAGTCATCTGTGTGGTTCTGATACCGCTAGTCTGGCACAGCTGTGGTATTTATTATTTTATTAAATATAATTTATGATCTAATTAGAAAATTATCTCCACAGCATCTCAAATGTATGACAGTTCAGCCTAGGAGTAGACACTGAAGGAGAGCTCCAAGCTCAGACTATATACTATGGCATTATTAGGGAGTACCATCTGTCACCCTGTTCCCTTTATTTATCCACATCTATGAAAAGCTATTGCTTTGATGCTAGCTCTGTGTTCTTAATGACTTATTTGCAACACAAAAGTCGTATAGGAACTTACTACTTTTTTCATAGCAACAGCAAGATTACACTTATAAAGTAGCAAAGAAAATAATTTATGGTCTGGTGTCACTGCGACATAAAGAGAAGAGTCGGTCTTCTATGTTGCTTGCTCCCTACAAGGCTCAAGAAGCATTTGGAAGAGGGGTCAGAAAGAATGTTAAGAGCCAGAAGAGGCGTGTAAGAGAGAGTGTGAAATATCCTGTGGAAAGACACATTTGTGATAATTCCTACTACTATCAACACACACACATGCACAACACACACACACATACATCCCAATACCAACAATACATGATCATACATACGTGCCAATATACAGATGGAAAGAGCAGGCATTGAGAGGAGTGGAAGGTAGCAATCTTTCAGCGTGGCATGTCCCATGGGTTGTACTAACAGGAAATCATTCTACACAGCATGACACGAAACGATGAATGGCTTACTTCTTTATGCAGAAGACTTAAAAGACAGGCTGGCTAGGCTTTGGTCTAAGGCAATGTTGGGGGAGGGGGTCTAGAAATACCATAAGCAGAGAAGAACATAGAGTCTATAGCATGGCCACTTCTAGTTAAGGCACCATAGTACACGCACACACAGGCACACAGACACCAACACACACACATATACACACACACTCACACACACACACGAAAAAGAGAGAGAGACAGAGAGACATGCAGAGAATATGAGAGAGACAAAGTTTCTTTCCTCCAGGTGACACCTTTATTCTCTAGCTTAGGAGCTGGCAAGTTACAGGCTGTTCGGAAGTAAACCTGACAACATGTATTCATTTATAGTCTGTGGCTATAACAACTACAAAAACAGGACTGAGTCACTGTCACAGATGTCACACCGTCCACAAAGCCTTAAAACAGCACTGCTCTGGATGATAGAATTATCCAGAATGACTAAAGGCTCGCTTCTTATGTTCTGAGCTATCAGAGAAGCAGAACAAAATACTTACGGCATCTGGCCATCAAGTGAAAATTATTAAGACAAAGTAGAATTAATTTCCTTTTTGCGGCTAAAGAGATCTGATAGTAATAAAATATGGGAGTAAAAACAAAAACATCACATTAGATATTAGCAATAATTTTCTCTGAGGTTTACTAAAGGGTAATTTCTACTTCCTGACAGCTAATCCCCTTCCTGAGGAAAAAGAAACCTCGAGAATGTAAGATTCCTAAGAAATGTGCCTTTGAAATTACTGTTTTATTACTGCTGTATTTCCTGCATCTGAAACAAAACACCGTTGCCCATATCATGACACTAAGTGGGTGATGAACTGCTGAGCTCATTTCTACACTTACAGCAAATTCTGAAGACCTGGACATTAAGAACAGTAAAGCTACTGTCCCAAAGGCTACTGTTAAATTAACAAGGTTGGTATTTGTAGATTGTTTCAAGAAGTGTCTGGAATAATGTAAAAATCTACTGTTATTACTTCTTAATTTTTCAGTTACACTACACACAAAAACATTAAATGTCATTAGAAATTTTGAAAGTTTCACCTTAGGTTGTTTTTATAGGGAGTAAGCTGTACAAGCTATATGCCTTTAGACTAGATAACAAGATACATTAGCCATCCTTGTGAAATCATTTTGACCCAATACCATCCTATAAAATTTTATTATCCTATCAAGCGATGTAAAACACGTACACCAAAATGATCGCTTTCTCATTTAAGAAAATATATATTTGTTTAGGATATTTCTAATAACATGTCTTCATGTTCCTTAAAGCCAAAATATGCCTTGAGTACGAGAGATTCTTTATTATTTTGTAATTCTTGAAAATTATTTTGTATAAACAAATATTTGCATATGCAAATCTGTATTATCTTGTATATTATGATGCATATGGGTTTGGTTTCTGTTTTGAGACTGTACGACTCCTGTAGCCTAGGCTGTACTTGAATACATCATGAAGCGAAGGATGACCTCGAACTCTGGATCTTCCTGCCTTCGGTTCCTAAGCATTCAATTACTTGAGTGAATTGTAACTCAAGAAGTCTACCAACTGAGTAGCCCCAATGACTGACATTCTGAAGCGTGTAGTCCCTAACAGCACACACAAGCACATATGCCTTTAATTAATTAGCATTACCCTGCCAGCATCAAGGCTGTTCATCATGGGTGCCCAGTGTTTACAGGAATGGACAGTTGACGCCTTGTTTTTCCTTTGGGTTCTATGATCTTGAATCTTGTGAGAAGCCCTGACAGTTCAAGGGTGCTTTACATTCCTCAGCAGAAATTTGCTATTTTATAGTTGCTGTCCTACCACAGCTGAGCTTAACCACAACACTGACAATGATATATTTGTCACGGACATATTGTTTAAAAGCAAGTACTAAAATATTAAATCTACTGATTGATATTCTTTCATCAGTGATATGAGGCAGTAAAGGTTTTCCATTGAACACATGTTAGAAAGAGAAAGAAGGGGAAAAACACTTCAAATTATTAAAGAAATTGTTAGGGTTTAGAACAAGGAAAAATATAGTTTTTCTATTTATTTCCCATCTTTCTTATAATGAAAAATTCTCCCAAGGGTTTTCTGTTAGTTGTCATGAAAGGAGGCTTTTAACTGAAGACAAATTATGGAAATGCGATTGATTGGATAACTTGAAATGAAATTGCTAAGCTAAATGGAGCCAGCATACATGGCACAGATGCTCTGCCTGGCAGTATCTTTCAGACTCGTCTATTTGTAAGAATTTTTAAACTCTGAATGTTCTACAGAATAGTCACCAAGCATAAAACAAAAATAAAAATTAGTAGTAACTACATCTTGTAGACATATTTAATTGGTAGTAAGCATATTGCATTAGCTGTTGAAATTGAATCAAGTAAAAAAAAAATAAAACAAAGCCATTAGAGCTCTGAAAGAAAAGCGTTATGATTTTTGTTGGTAAACCAGGCAGTAGTATCACACATATTTAATCCCAGCACTGGGGAGGCAGGAACAGGTGATCTCTGTGAGTTTGAGGCCAACCTGGTCTACAAGAGCTAGTTCCAGGACAGCAAAACTATAAAACAAAGAGACCTTGAAAAAACAAAAAGAAAAAAATGATTTTTGTTGGTGCTATGATTGCAAATCACACTCAGGGTCTAAGCCATTCTAATGACAAAAATGCAGTGTCTACAACTGTCAATATATCCTAAACTAATGACAAAATTATTTGACCTAAAACATACGACTAATCCTGCTTATATTTTACTTACCAGGGTAAATTATCTCACAGTATATTTTTATATAGACTTTTTTTCTTTCTTCAGCTTATGTTTTATTTTAATTTTTAGGTAGTTATTCTAGGAGGATTACCTGACACCACGATAAAGGAATTCTCTTCAGAATGAGAATCTAACACTTCTAAGAAATGCTAATTGAATGTTTATTAGGTACTACTTACTCAAGGATAAGACACAAGGATGATAAATCTTAGTGTTTAGGTATACAAACATAACAATATAACTGGGAACGATTAGTGATAAATATTTAATTAAATGAGTATAAGAAAATTTATGTTAGAAGAAATGGAATTAAGCAAAGATAGAAAAGTCTTCAGAGATGAGCCAGCCATTGTGTCTAGTCATATATTGACTTTTATGGATATTATAACAAACCTTCCATCCTGCATATTGTACCCCAAATTTAATGCATTAAAGCAATACAAATAATGCCAAAATTTCTACAGATTTGAACCAACATGGATTTCCTAAGACTGAAAGCAAGAATTGGACGTACTGTGATCTGTGATGAATGAAGAGGTGTAGGGAATTGAGCTGTGTACTTTAAAAAGAAAACAAAAGTCTGAACCCATAATACCTGTGAATGAGATCATATTTAAGATATGTGATCTTTGTAGAAACAACCTACTTAAGATGAGGCGACTAAGGTGTGACCTAATTCAATATGATTTTTAACTGTGTACAGAGAGGGATGAGACACATAAAGACAGACACACACAGGGAGAGAGACTATTACAGACACAGCAACTGGAGAGATGCACTAGCAAATAAAGGACCACGGACTGTAGCCACCACCCAAAGCTGGGTAGAAGCAGACACAGAATCTCTGCAGAGTCTCAGAGCAAGGGCAATACTTGCCATGTCAGGGTTTTTTTTAAAAAATATTTATTTATTATGTATATAATATTCTGTCTACATGTATGCCTGCAGGCCAGAAGAGGGCACCAGACCTCATTACAGATGGTTGTGAGCCACCATGTGGTTGCTGGGAATTGAACTCAGGACCTTTGGAAGAGCAGGCAATGCTCTTAACCACTGCTGGAGAGATGGCTCAGTGGTTAAGAGCATGTCAGGGTTTTTAACAAATAGCCTTCACATTGTCAATAGAAACTGTGTATGTTCTTGAGCTATCCAGCTACTGAGAGAGGCCAAAGATACCACGGGAAAACCCACATAATCAACTATCCTGGGCTCTTAGAGGGCTATGAAAGAGTGAACTGTCAACCATAGAGCTTGCATGGGACTGATGTGGGCCCTCTGCTCGTATGTTGTATGTTGCAGTTGTGTGGCTTAATCTTCTAGTGGGAGTCCTAACAATGGGAACTGGGGCTGTCTCGGACTCTGTTGTCTGTTTTGGGGTTCATTTTCTCCTGCTAGGTTGCCCTGTCCAGCCTTGATAGGAGGGGAGGTAGGTGCCTAGTTTTGTTGGAACTTGATGTGTCATGTCTGGCTGGTATACATGGGAGGCCTGTCCTTTTCCGAGGAGAGGGGAGGGATAATGGATTGGGGGGAAGAGGGGATGAAGGAGGGCAGGGAGGGAAAACTGTGATCAGGCTGAGAAAAATATTAATTAATTAATAAAAAATAAATTAAAATAACTTGTCTTAGTGTTCTGTTGTTATGAAGAGACAGCATGACAACAGTAACTCTTGCAAAGGAAAGCATTTAATTGAGGCTAGCTTACAGCTTCAGAGGTTTAATCCATTATCATATGATGATCGAACCAAGTGATGAATGGACGCTTGAAAGAAATCCCAAACTAGCTCAGAAATGAGAAATAGATAGTTATTTATTTAGGGGTAAGCTCACAAATCAGAATTCTCCGCTTGAACGGTGGACATAGATCAAATCCAGCAATCCAACAATCCAAACTAGCAGCTGGCGAAAAGAAGGAAAAAAAGGGCCGGATGCAGGCTCTGCATCCATGTATATAGTATAAGAGGCCACACCACAGTAGGTGGGTAACCACTGGCTGTAAGACTTCCTAAAGCACCTCCCCCTTTTGTTTAAATAAGAGAGTTCTAAGCCTAATACAAAATTATATACAATAAGAACAAATATATTTAATAATTATCCTATCCTAACTAGTATAATAAATAACTTGGCCAAGTCAAGAGAGGAAAGTAACTACAACTATCTAGTCTTCAACCCCATTGAAGATACGAGAAGGGAAATAATATTACTTGAGTGAGCAGGAAGTGCAATCAAGTAACTTCCAAAATGTGCAATAAATGAGAGACAACTGGCTGCCTGGGCAATCACCCAAAGTCTCATTTGCAACATTGAAGTGACGAACTTTGGCTAAGGCCTAGAATAACTAACAGACCGTATTTAGAGGCGGGAAATTTTTTAAAACTGTCTTACCCTGTCTTGGCAAGATTTGACAGTCCTGCTTATCCATTTTTGGATACTATGTATCTTGTCAGTGGTTGAGGCATGGCCATTTCTTTTCCCAAAGGCCAATTTTGCCAAGAAGAAAACAAGCTCCAAGTGGAGTGTCTATGGTGCTCAACATTCTCTGGGGGATAGATGGGTGCTGCCAGGAGCAACTGTGTCTCACTTCAACAGAACCCTAGGTTATTTAAATGCCACATTTTACAGCTTTTTGAAGTGGTTGAAGATTACCTATCAATACAGAATACAATATCTAGGTACCAAAAGAACCTGATCAGTCTAACTATAAGTATGACAAACATAGATCTATAATTCTTAATACCTATGTAACTTAAAGACTAAGACTTCATATTAGAATATTATGCAATAAACAAATGTGTAACAAGTGAGGACAATAACCTCAAACTACAAACAATGTATAACTATTTTGATCAGAGGTAGAAATGTACATCGCAATATGAAAAATATATATCAATATATAAAAATGTTTTAAGCATGCATACATACAATATTTAATGTAATTTAACTTGTGCCAGGGATTCTACAAAAAAAACCACTTAAGTAAAAACAAGCTAAGCAGGCAGGGTTGGGAGACTCTCTGGGCCATGGACCGCTAGTTCATTAGGCCATCCACCCAGTAGGCATGGAATCCGAATCCACATGGACGCCAAATATGGAAGGACACTTAGAAGAAATCCCACACTAGCTCAGAATTGAGAAATAGATGGTTATTTATTAGGGGTAAACACACAAATCAGAATCCTCTTCTTGAATGGAGAACAGAAACCAAATCCATCAACCAGCAAAAGCGTAGATGCATGCTCTACATTGGTTTATATAGTATAAGAGGCCACGCCCCAGTGGGCGGGTAACCACTGTAACACTTCCTACAGCAACTCCCCAAACATTACAGTAATTGCTACTGCCTTTGGTTGCTCCCAGAGGAAAAAAGGTAAGTCTCTATTGTTGAAGACACCATGCATTTCAGACATTCCAAGGCCCAGAGGTCACTGAGCTAGAACTGACCTAAAAGTATCCCCAAGGATTAGCTTTCATGGTTTCAGAACATACCATGAAAATTTCCAAAGGAGAAAAGCAGCCAACATCTTATCAGCTATGATACTTATGCACCACAACAATAACCACCCTGGCAAAATACCCTAAGTGTGCAGTAGTGGCATGAATATCTTGGCAGTAACCAACTGTTCTCTAATTGTACGTAAGACTCAGTCAGCAAGAGGATTGTTATCCCTGGTACTCGAAGCCTAGTCTATTTGATTTTTATTGGTGTTTTTACTTTCAAAAAGTCTAGTGACTCTAAATGACACACTCAGTTGACGCTGGATAATCTCCACCATTTATAGGTTAATTTATTACAAACTTTATACGACCAGAAACCATAACATCTCTTTACTACTTAAACAGCACAGCCATAAGATTCTAAAATAAGGTTGGAAAAGGAAATATTTGGGAGAACATTCTTCTGTGGACTATCATCTATAAAAGAGAAGATCTCAATATAAGGGTGACAAAGAATTTTTATCAGAATTACTGACTCAGTTTAAAAAGTGAATGCCTAGAACTCACTTTTCTATGTTCTAAACAGAGAATCCACATTTTCTTAAAAGTTGAAGACCATTTTTGACTGGTGTTCTCGAAAGGAAGAATACCTTTACGAGGAGGAACAGTTAGAATACACATGTATAATGGGACTAAATGATGTAACCATAGCGATAGAAATTAAGTAGTTTAACATCTGGGAAGAGTTGCAAATATAAATTGATTTGGACATGAGAGCAGGGTCAGATCCCAAAGAACTGGGCTTCTTCGTCTGTGTTGTGGTGTTAGAGTACCTAAGATGTAGTTGGCTGAAAAGAATAAAAGTTTATTGGCTCATATATCTGGGGCTGAGAAAGGATAACAGCCATAGTGCAGGAAAACAAACCTCCAGGTTGAGCCATTTTTATACTCATGACACAGTTTATATGCTGGTCCCTCCCAACTCATGCTGAAAGGAGACCTTTAAAGGTTAATAGGTCATAAGGGCTGTGACATCATGTAGGGGCCAGTGTCATTCTTGTGGTACTGGCTTTATCACCTTGGGAGTGGAGTGGGCTCCTTATAAAGGTTTCCCAATCTCAATAAAATTAGCATCACTCAGAAGGTCAGGAAACCAAACACACTAGAGAAATGGAGTCACACTCACTTTCTCTCAAAAAAAATAAATGCGTGCCAGAAGTAAAACAAAAATGTGCTGTAGTCTTTGAAGATATAATATTGAAATAATACAACTTTGTATTACTCAGTTATACGGCCATGAAAAATTGCTATTCCTATCTTAATCTTTTTCTGTTCAAGAATAAATCACTCTCTAGAACTGAAAAGATAGATTGTTAATCAAAATGTTTCAGTCGCTTGACATGGAATGTAACTAGAGTTACACAGTATCTTTTCTCTCACTGCTAATGAACATAGACTTGGAGAACTGCATGGGGAATGCAAAGATTAAATGGGAGAGTTGTAATAAACGTTGCCCCTTTCTTTCAACATGATGTTAAATACTAGTTAACAAGATTCAAGCTCTCACTGTTGTTTAAAGGTTAACTCCAAAATTGAGAAAATTTTCATATTCTTGTAACTGTTTCTAGGAGCTAGAAAATCCCCCACTGAAAAGAAACTGTTTCCACTGATAAAATTTAATATAATATGAGAGATGAACAACAGCTTCAGAAAATTTAAAAACAATTGTTTCAGGATGAGAGACAATGAATCACTGGTGCTCTGAAAAAGACACTAGCCTCTTTATAACAATAAATCTATGTCAATATTAGGGAATAAAGGTGGACATACATATCTATCTCCTCTGTACCATAAAATATTTGGCATGCTGGTTTACACAACATTTCTATTTAATAGAGTACTTCAGTGTATACGCATCACAGCTTTTACAAAAATATCCTAAAGCAATGGAGATTTTAAAACTCATAATCGAACTGCCATTACTGCCATAAATGAGTCGAAGAAAACTCAAGTATATAACAAGAAATAACTTATAGGTTTTCTGAAATTTTTCTACTTTCCTCATTGTCCAGAAACAGCAGAAGTTAATCAATCAAACTAAGTGACCAAAAAATATCACAGTGTGGCAGATTGCATGTTCTAAAACTGCCCACAGCAATCTTTCTCATTGCCCGAGATCTTGCACACCATGATTTTCTTGTTTCTCTCCTCCACAAACCTGAATTAGCTGCAGAGGCATGGTCCCCAGCAGAATGAAGTCAAACGAATGCAGTGTACAGCAGAGACCTATCCGCTAGGAACATGTAGACCTGCCTTAGACTCATCTAAAATCCTTGCTCTTCACCTTACTAGTTTGCTTTTCTGGTGCTAGGCTAAAATAGTGACCAAAATCATTTTGTAGGGGTGGGGATTGACCTACATTTCTCTGCATCACAACCAAGGAGAACTCAAGGCAGGAACCTACAGTCAGGAACGGAAGCATAGACTATGGAGCAGCGATGCTTACCAACTTGTTTTAAGGCTCTTGTTCGGCTCCTTTCTTATACAACCAAGAACTACCCCCTAAAGGATGGCACAACACACAGTAGGTAATCCCTCTTCATCACTGGACAATCAAGAAAATGATCATCAGTCATCCACAAACCAATATGATGGTGGTAATTCCTCAATCAAGATTCCTTTCTTCCAGAAGTTTCTAATTTGGGTCAAGTAGACAAAAACTAGCACAATCCTGTCTCAGGCCATTACAGCTCATCGTCAGTCAGCATAGTTTGAGGCATATGACAAGGCCTTCTTTGTCATCAGTCACAGTTCCTAGTGACCAAGCTTCCGGCTATATGGATACAGAAACTTGAAGTGATGACTCGTCCATCTGAGAGTCATTTCCACACTGAAGATTTCCCAAAGCCTCAGACCAGATACAAGTCTCACAATAAAATGAACATTTTTTTAAGAAAGTTTGTGGGAGCCTAGTCTGTTTAGATGCTCACCTTCCTAGACCTGGATGGAGGGGGGAGGACCTTGGACTTCCCACAGGACAGGGAACCCTGACTGCTCTTTGGACTGGAGAGGGAGGGGAAGGAGGACGGGGGCGAGGGGAAGGGAAATGGGAGGCGGGGAGGAGGTGGAAATTTTTAATTAAAATAAATAAATAAAAGAATTGAAGGAGAAAAAAAAACAAAAACAAAACAAAGTTTCAGGGTGCCAGAAAGATGGCTGAACAGATAAGTGTGCATGTCTGCAAGCATGGAACCTAAGTTTGAATCCTATGAAGCCTTGTAAAAATTAGACCATAGCTGCACTTGCTTGTTACCCTAATATTGGGAAGCCATCCAATATTGGGGTCACATGAACCGACGAGTCAGTCTGCAAGCCTAGTGGAAACAGAGAGATACCCACTCAGCCAGTTCAGTGAGAGATCCTATCTCAAACTAATAGGGCGCAAAGGGTTAGAAGAAATTGCTGCCTGACATTGGTCTCCACACGAACTCACAGGCTCACATACACACACATTCATGTGTATGTAACACACACACACACAGAGTTTATTATGATACCATTAACTCATAGTTGATGCCTCATGCTGTATCAAATAACTGGAAAGTCACCTTGGTTCTTATTAGTGACAGCAACTAGTCTAATTCTAATGTTAGCTAATAAAAGGATGAATCCAGTCCACAGGAACTACCCTTGGATGGCAGCATCATGCTAGAATAATTGAAACTCTATCACCTACAGGCTCAGAATCATAGCCAGGCTTTAGATCAAACTTAATCACCTAGGATAAGCATAGGGTAGATTTTCCCACTAAAGACTGAGGTCCATTTGCCACATTTGATATTACGAAGGCAATAGAAATGACCTTCAGGATTCCTCTATACCTTCTCTAAGGCCAGCCTGAGTAATCAGTTCTATGTCCTCATCTCTGAAGGAAATGAATCCAGTTTTTTTTTTTTAAAAAACATGGCACTACAGATTTGCCTAAGAGAATTAGTGCAGCTTCCAGGGAGTTATCCACACTTCTCTATCTATGTAACTTAATATCACTTCTAGAGCAAAGAATCATGGATGCTATCTTATAATCCTATCATACAGACACACTGAGTGATACTGACTCAGATCAGAAAAGCCCTAAATCCCCTTGAAGTTGCCGATGTAAACAGCTTACACTTAACACCGAGGCAGTCTTTCTTTCCCCAAGATTGCTTTCTTGGTGCCTTGCATTTGTCCTGTTAAAACAGGAATCACTGCCAAGATGCAGGACCAAGAACACAGACATGAGCAGGCTAGACTGCCAAAGCTCTAAGTGAGCAGTCGTTAACTACATTCAACTTAATGTCAGGGCTAACCCTAGAGATATAAGGTGGAGTCTGCATCGAGAGATGGGGTCCAGCTGTACCAGCTGGAGGGTGGAGGAGGAAAAGGCACTGCTTACTAGAGGTGATTGCCCCTATAAACTTCATGGTGTCACTCTCAGAAACAACACTGTGGTAGAACTGTATTTGTTCCTATGTATTTCTTGGACATTGTTTGAAGAAATGAGATATTTTTCTATTTTCCAGGACTATTCAAAGATCACACATAAAAATCCAACAGATCCCTTTGCATCTCACTGAGATACATACAGTTCATAGGGTGGGTACATGAGATTGCATGTATTTGTTAGAGTGACCACAGTTTACTAGGTAACACATGCCACCTCTCTCCTCTAATCTGTTAACTTCTAGGAGGTAGATTTTTTTATTTTCCCTAATCACTAAGGGTGATGGTTAATTTTATGTGTCAAGTTGATTGGCTCATGAATGTCCAGATGTCTGGCTAAGCATTATTTCTCTGTGTGCTTAGGTGTTTCTAGAAGACGTTAGCATTTAAAGTGGAAATTGGCATTATCTGTCTCTTTCTGTCCTGCTCTCTTCTGTCTTTTCCTCTACCCCACTATGACCACAAAAGCTAGCATATAAATAAGCTTTTATACTCTGTCTTCTGAATTTTCAGGCCTTCACACTGTTAGACTGGAACTGGCGCCATCAGTTAAGAAGCTTTGTCAATATACACCTAGCCATCCTCAGTTCCCATCTATGGAAGTCTGAATGAGAATGACCGCCTGATTCGCCATAGACTCATATTTTGGCATGCTTAGTGCCCATCAGGTAGACTAGGAGGTGGATTAAGATGTATCTTTTATGCATCACTGGGTGTGGGCTTTCAGGTTTCAAAAACTTACACCAGGCCCAGTCACACCATCTTTCTGCCACCATCTTTCCAGTAAGATGTAAGTTCTCAGCTTTTAGCCAGTACCATGCCTTCCTGCAGCAACACTCCCCTCCGTAATGGTCATGGACTAAGCCCCTGGAACTCTACACAAGCCCCCAATTAAATGTTCCCTTTTACAGCATCTCAACACAGCAGCAGAAGACCAACTACAACACCATCTTACAAGGGGCAGACCAAAAGACTTCTCAGGCTCTCCAATCTCATAAGTCAATACATTTTTTTTTCAGAAACAGAATTAATACAAGTTTCTCATCTCTCTGGAGATAAACCTAATCCACCAGGTGAGGACACAGAGACACAGAAAGGTTTAATGTCTCACACAAAGTCGAAAGCAAGAAATGTCAAAGCCCAGAATTCAACCTCCATGTGGCTATTTACAAAGCTTGGGTACTTTCTATCATGACCCATGGCCATCAAGTTTAATTCTATCTGGAATAAGTAATTGCCTCCTGTCGCCTCCCAAAACCTGAATCTGCTCTTTTTACTTATAAATATTTCTCTTTGTGGCTGTAAGAGTTCCTTTCTATCTATTTTAAATGATACACCTACACCCTTTCTTTTACTGGTAAAAAATAGATTACTATCATTTTTATCCTTCAAAATAATCTTCACCTAATTCTGTCTTGTATTTATAACTCAGTTTATACAGTAGATAACCCTATTCTACAACAGTGTATGGCCTTGGGCAGCATGCTTACCTTATATGAAGTTCTTTGCCTTGTCTCCATGATGGGAAAAAAAGAAGAGTATCTGGGGCTGGAATATAGCTCATGATTTGACTCTCCAAACTTCTTAGTAAATATCATACGCTGCTTCCATGGTCACCCCAAGCCCTCCATCTCTCTCACCACCCTCGTGTCCACATCCTTCACATCTTTAAAGGCTCATACATGAACTTCCTAAACAGACATCCTGATTTCTTTAAACATATATTAGAAGGTTAAAGTCTAACAAGGAGTCATTTTATATTTTTCTGTATCTGTATACTCCTCCTTAAGTCTTAAACCAAAATAATATTTTTTTCTTTAAGAAATTTGAATTGTGATGTGCTTACACAGATCCTCTCTGAGGAGCTCTTAGGTGACATGTCTGTTTTGTCCTAGGTTTATATCCCCTTTTTTTTTCATTTCATGATTTGGCAAATTTCTTTTTTTTTAACTGATTAATTCAATTTATTAAAACAATTGACTTAGGCATCTGCAATGGTTTCTGTCTCCTCCCCGTTTCCCATTTCCCTCTCCCTCCTCCCACACATCGCCCCCTCCCCCCACGCCTATATTTCTGGCCAGATTTGTCAAAATAGTAAGACTTCTACATAGTCTATCTCTCAAAAATGAACTGTCTATCATTATTATCTGTAAGTTTCCTTGACAACTTTCTAAAAAGCACCATATCCTACTCTACAGGCTTCTCTTCTTTAGCATCAACATTCACAGGGCACAGCAATGCTTTTCAGTGGCAAAAACAAAAGACAAAGTTCTATTATCGACTTGATCTCTGACTTAGCACAGGGTTTGAACAATGAAGCCCCTGAAATACTGCAACAATAATGTTTTCCAATTATGGGTGTGAGGATTAATGAGACGGTGCTTGTGAACCACCTGAGATGAAAGTTGCTCGATTACCGCTCTCATTTGGCCTCAAAAGATAGAGAAATCAATTCATCATTCTCAATGGAATGTCTTTTGAAAATCCATTTTACTAACTTTTTATGACTGAGGACAAAGCAATTGATATAGGAAACAGGTTCAGTTATTTTATAGTGTTTTTTGTCATCGGAAATGAAATCATATTAAATGTATTTGTATAAAAAATGGTAACTTCTAAATATTTTAGGCATGCATTTACTTTGCAAGGCAAATATGCATTATTCTCCTGTGCATCACATGTTCCTCAATGATCCATGAAAATATTTACCTTCTATTCTGCCACTAAAATGCAATTTAGAAAGAGAAACCTTAAAGTAATGGAGACTTTGAGTTATGACCAAATAAATATGGAAATTAAAAGTTACAACTGAAAACCACTCCTAACTTGTATTTGTATAATTCAAAAATTGAACAAAATACTGAGAATCATTTTTGAAAGTATGACTCAGTACAAACAGGAATTATTTTATTTAAATATATTTATTATTATTATTAATAGTAGTGGTATTTGCACATGAGTAATACCTGCATGTATGCCTGTGCTTCATGTGCAGTGCCTTAAGAGAATGGAAGAGGGCACGGGGTCCCTTGAGACTGGATTTACAGAGTGAGCTGCCATGCTGGTGCTGGGGATGGAACACAGGTCCTCTAGAAGAGCATCCAGCGCTCTTGACCACTGAACCATTGTTCCAACCCTTTATTTTATCATATTTTGTTAAAGAAATTTATATAGGAATACTAGATTTACATTTCTATTTATCTCTCTTCCATTCAACTCCTTCTATGTCTCCCTCAACTCCTTTTCTAATCCATGACTTCTTTGTTATTATAATACATAACTTCTCCTATTTGTATATAAATACAATCTGCTAAGCCCATTGTGGGTTGCTTGTATCTCTGTGTTTTTAAAACTGACCACTTGGGATTGGATAACCCCATCAGGGGGCTCATCTCTGTAGAAAACTGTTTCTTTTTCTCTCAACAGTTATTAATTACTTATAGCTAATCATCTGGGGTCAAATCCTTGTAAGAGTTCCCTGTCCATGTTTACATGTTTACTGATGTCACTATACTAGTCTGGTTTAAGCAACTGCACTGCTGAGATTTTATGCATGTAGCTTCCCTATCATAGACAGAAGGTATTACAACATAGCAGACACCTAGGACCTCTGACCCTTACAGTATTTCCAATCCCTCTCCCACAATGCTCCCAAAAATTATTTGTGTGAGCCTCTTTGTAGATATATCGTTTGGAGCTGGTTACTCCATATCTGTTGTTCTCTGGGTTTTGAGCAGTTGTGTCTTCTCTCTCTGAGGTGAAAGGAAGCTTCTTTGATGAGGGGTGACAGCTACTCTTATCTCTTTGCATAAGGATAAATATTGAAAATGCAGTTAGACATTATACTGGTTTAGAATGGAACAGTAATAGATTCTCATCTAGGAACCACGACCATGCATTGGTAGTTGACCATAATCCATTCATAGGTAGTTGGTTATGTCTACAGTAGTGGGCATGAGTTATCTTGTATTGACCAAATCTTAAGTACAATTAGACAGCTGTGAATTATTGCCAATATAAAAGTTCCACTACTGTAACTTTGGGGATATCTTGCCATGTTGGTCACAGGTTTTACAGCCAGGTAGGGCAATTGATTACATTTCTGCCCTGGCAGCTTGCATAGCACTTTTAAATACTTTCTCCTCAAGGAGAAAGTTTCCAAGTCCTCTGTCTGAAGTGTATGGCATATTCATCAATAGGGTCTCACCCTCAAGTTCTTGGAGTCAAGCAAAGGCAGCACACAAAAACCTATGTTGTTTGGGAAGTCTATTAGACTCCTTTTACAAACAGCTAGACCTTGAGTTTCCTACACCTGAAACTGGAGTAGTTATTAGGTAATCTACAGCTCTCAAAGAAGAATTATCTGAGACTTATGCTTTAGAATAAGTCCTGGAATATCTATAATAGGAATGCTTAATATATCCGAAGACATTTAACACCCTAGTTGAGTTTATGTTTCTACCTCTGATAGGGGTAGTACCGATTCTATATGAATACCTTTGTACTTTATTTGATAGAAAGTAATCTATATGCACACAATAATAACTCTTTGTGTCCTCTTGAGTTAGCCTTTAGTCTGGATGTCATTCAAATGACTGACTGAGGAGGAACGCGAGGATCAGTGACCTTGAGTGCATAAAGGCCACCATCACCACTATCCCTGCTGATGCCAGTTACAGAGAGAAGGCAATGTAGGGATAAAAACATCAGCACCATAAGGCTAAACTTTGAAATGATTGATTGCCTTTCCCTATATATGTTTTCTGCTGTCTAAAAAGTAATATGGAAGACAAACTTTAGGAACCTAAGTCTACTATCTTCTTGGATTCCTGAATCTCTGACTAGAGCACAGCTAAAAAATTCAATTCCTAGGTTTTGCCCATGTGATGGGCAGCATCACTTCCAGGCAATTTGTACATATAAAATACATACTTTCCTTCTAAATTTGATAAATAATTAACATATGCATATAATTTGAATTTGGTACTGAAAAATATTAATGCCTCCCCAACAAGCTTAAAAGAAATAAAATATATCATTAATATTTATGGGTTCTGTCTCTAGGTCTATCTAACTGTTTCCAATGATCTAAAGTTATACAAGCCTAAATTAGGTGATTATATGCCAGACAATTTGGGTTATTTAATGATTTTGGGAATCAAAGCAGGGAAACCGTATAAAACACACATGCTAAATTAAAAAGAAGCTACATCACAGTGTGTTTTAAAAAACAACTATGAAAATCTATCACAGAAACCCAATATAAATAAAATACAGTGAAGAACATGACTGAAGTCCTCCCCTCCAATATAAAATAATCATTATTATATAGGAAATTTATAGAATTAGTTTCTCACATTAACCCCAACATGCAAAGCACACTTTCTTTGCAGAGATTCAGAAATATCTTAATTTGTCCTAGATGAGCAGAACATAAAAGAAAACCAGAGAGATCAAATATACCAAAGTTAATGTGAAATTATATACAGTCTAATCATTTGTCTTCAGCAAGGCTGAACTCCCACCAATTCCCACTACATGACTGTTGAGAAAACACACTTGAAACTCAAAGACTATCAAAATCATTTTCCAGCTTCATTGTGGTTACCCCCATCTGTCAGTTATAGGTTAGTGGCAAAACTAAAACAAATTAACAACTACATAGTAAGTTAATGAGCTATAGCAATGTGTTCACAAGTAGGAAGATGGGCATGGTGAGGCAGGACCGGATCACATATAGGGATCTTGTTTGTATACTGTGCTATGAAAGAATGAAAATCTCCACCATGAAAATACATAAAACACAGACTCAGAAATAACAAGCAACATGAGTCCTGCAACAGAGGCAGCTGCACACCCTTAGACCAGGAACTGCAACTAAATTTAAATCTTTATTCACAACCTTTCCGATTGTGTGACTTTAGACAACTGATGTGAATTGTACTAGTCTGTCTTTACATTGAAAACAAATGTATATGAATTCTGCCTTCGCAGGCTGTTATAATGATTAAGAGTTTTAATGTATATAAAGAGATCAGTAGAGAGTAGTACATGAATACATGTGCTCCCCCCCACCTCTATCACAGAAGATGCTAGATGGAGATTAAGAAATACATTCTTATTTCCCTACCAAAATGAACCACTATATATTAAGACTCAAGGGAGAGCAGTTGAAGACCTAGCCATTCTTATTGCCTAGATGCTGGTCCCTATTGTTTACATAACTGCAAATTAAGTCACATTATTTGTGACCTCAACAAATTACCATACCCCTCTCTTAATTGTAGGCTTCAAGACAGAATAATTATTGAGAAACTCTTTGCTTTTTAAAATGTATTGCTTAAAACTAAAATCTATGTATATCTTTTTAACCTTTATTTCTATTTTCTTCTAATTCTTTTTTTTCATTTTTTTTCTAATTTCTGCCTCCTCTCTGCCTCCCTTTTCCCTCCCCCCACACCCCTCCCCTTCCCTCTCCAGTCTGAAGAGCAGTCAGGGTTCCCTGCCCTGTGGGAAGTCCAAGGTCTATGCAGAAAGAGAACATCAGTAGCTAATAACTAATACTGGATTATTACTAATGCACATGGATACTATTGTCTTCCTATATTAGTCTTTCAAACTTATCAAGAAGTGTGTCTGGCCAGCTTTACTACTAACTATATTAAAAGAAAATCCTGAGTTTGCGTGTTAGCTCTGATTTGTTACAATCATAATAGAAACTATATCATCATTCATGTCTTCCTGTAAAAACCACGTAAAGCAACACACCACAATGTAAAAATTACCACACCAAGCAGCATAATCATGTGTGTTATAGGAGATTGTTTGTTTGTTCCCAGATGCTCATCCCCAAAATAACCACACAGAAATTATAGTATTTACAATACTGTTTGACCAATAGCTTAAGCATATTTCTGGCTAACTCTTATATTCTAAACTAGCCCATCTCTTTTAATCTGTGTATCACCACATGGCTGTGGCTAACCAGTAAAGTTCTGTCCTGAGCGACTGTCTGGCATGGGGTGGGGAGACTAAATGGTGTCTCTAAACTTTGCCTTCCTTCGCCCAGCATTCAGTTTAGTCTTCCCCTTCTAACTCTACTCTTTTGCCCTGTAACAGGCCAAGACAGTTTTCTTTATTAACCAATGGTATTCACAGCATACAGAAGGGAATCCCACATCACATGTGAAAGAACAGAGTTCCTCCCCAGATCACACAGCTTGAACAACCTCTCACTATCTTTTTCAAAGGTCGCTGCCCCATTCAACCAGGTCGTTAACAAAGTCATTGTCTTCTTTTATACTATGGTTTTTGAATTTGTGCCAAACACTTTTAAAAAAAATCATAGACACTTTCTTTCTGCCACCCCAGGTCTTCCTACAGCAATTTGAAAGATTTTGATGAACCAGACAGAATCATGTCACCTCTGAGCAGCAGCAACATTGCATCTTGTTTTCAATTTTCATAACTTTGTCTCCTTGCCTGCTTTATTGCTCTATCTAAGCTGTCTGAGATGTTGAATGGCTGTGGCAGAAATCAGTCAGTATCACTACATCATGGATTCTCAATCAAAAGAGAATCGTTCAATGTTTAACCTTAAGACGGAGTCCTAGTGCACAGCTGGAAATAATTTTTTCCTATTAAAGGTGTTTATCGTTATCTTTATTAGATATCTATATGAACTGGATGTTAGTTTCAACCAAATATTTCTTACACATATTGAAAGGATGTTTTCCCTTGTCTCGTTTGTATATTAGTGGTGGTTTGACTGATCTTCAATACCTAACTAATCTCACAACTTTGTCATGAACAATTTTTCAGTGTATTTTATAATTTCTACATTTGCAAAATTAGTTTCCTCACATCCAAGTTCATGACTATTGCTGAATTTTCATCTTTTCTAGTTTCCATATAATAATTTAAAAGTTATTCTGACAGGCAGAAAAATTGGAAAATTCCCCTTCTTTTCGATTCTCATTCAAAAATTTGTGCTAATGTCCTTTAAAGTTTGGTAGATATAATAGAATTACCAATGAAGGTACATTTATAGTTTCCTTTGTAAAAATAACTGATGTATTCAAATTTTTGATAGATATAAACCAGGTAAAGAATTTCTTTCTCTATAAATCTGTGAGTTGTTTTATAATCTCTATTATTTGAGAATTTCATGAATTCATATAATTTTGGCTTTGTCAACATTATGCAATTGTATTTTAGAAATGTGTGCACTCTGCTAACATGTCTAAAGAACTGTCATAAAATATTGATGAAGTTCCCACACTCATCTCACATTGGAAATGCAGTGACTTTTAAAAAAATCCATTATTGTTTCCTTGTTATTATTTCAACTGATATTGATGAATTTTATTGCTTTTTTCTGAAAACCAGCTTTCAGCTTTGTGGCTATTTTTGGCTGCCATATAGTTCTTAAGCCTCTTTCTCTAAAATTCTAGGACTTTCTAATGCTTCATCTCAACTGTCTTCCTCCATGTGGGCATTATCATACTATTTGCTGCTTATTAATTTCCACATAGCTTTAAAGAGCTAATGTATTCTAGGTATTTTTTTCTTTCACCACAATATTGACATCATATTTGGACTCTATTGTGACTACAAAGATTTTTTTTTATCCGCAAGCATCTTTTAACTTCATAATTTGCATTGTGGTTTAACTATAATAAATTCAGATAGCTTCTTGGTACTAATCAGGATTTGTTGGGCACCTTGAATCCATACTACTTTGCTTCGTGAACCTAAAGTTTTTCATCCTGGTGTGTTCTGCAATGCTTACCTAACTTCTCTCTCTTATTGTTTTGAAATTGCAATTAGGCATGTCAAAACATATATTAGGGTTGAGGCCTCCTGTACTTTCCTCCATTAACTTTGCAGTGTCTAATATTATTGTTCTTCAGTTCATATTTAGACAGGCTTGTAGGTGAGACTTTATGGGTGTCATTTCTAAAGCTACTAGAAAACACAATCTCACAGCAAACTCCCTGATCTTACAATGGCTCTTACAATCATTCTGTTTCCTCCTTGACAGTGTTTTATAAACCTTAAGCATGTGAGTTGTTTTGTAAATGTATCCTCAATAATAGCCACAGAACTACAGGCAATTGTGTGACCTCAGAGGGGAAAAAAATGGTCTTCTCCAAGAAAGGGCTCCTCAGATTGGTTACACAGTACTGAGTGGGTGAACTTGAGATCATAAAAAAATGATGCTATGTGTACTGAACAGATTATATTTCTATACTTGGGAATATTGTATTTATGTAGTTAGGAACACACACGATACATACATACATACATATATACATACACACATACATACATTTTGACGAGTTGTGAGTCTTTTTGCCATTTTGGGCGAGGGAAGTATGTATGTATATGTATGTGTGTGTTTTCTTCACTACATAAATATATATTTATATATATCTAAGAGTATATAATGAACATATAGAGAGGTCAGGAATTTAAGAGAGAGGACAGAGTACATGGGAGAGGTTTTAGAGGGAGAGAGAGAAGGGAAAGTGATATAATTATATTATAATTTAAAAAATAAAAAGTATATTTACCTGTTATGTAACATTTCTAGATGCTTTGCTCCAATGTGAAAGTTGATCTGAGTAAGAATAACAATATGCAATCTCTAAGAGTGATGATTCAACAGATCCCCAGTGGAGTCTCCATCTGTTCTCGCCGGTGTAGACCATGCCCTATCCCTAAGGCTCCCTATCCCTAGGCTTTTCCCAGCTTCAGCATCACCAACCAGGCGACAGATTTCAGTCTAATGTCTGCCTTGGCTTTTCTCACACATGAGTCCTCTCTGGTTTCCCACTATAGAAAACACGGTTTAGAAGGTAAGGTGTCTCACTGAAACTATTTCTACCTGGCTTTAGGGGGAGATAAGAGAACATCTCTCTCCCAAAAATCTTAAACGAAGACTCACAACTGTTCTAAATCTCTCTGAAGAGCAACTTCCCTGCAACTCAACCTCCCACTTCTTCCCAAGGCCTTGATCATGATGAAGGGTCCAAAAGCCACGGGATAGCTTGGGATTCTGTAAATTCTGAGACACATCTGTCCTATCCTGCCCTTTGATTGATTGTTTGATGCCTTATTCAAGGAAAAGTTTATTCTGTACCCTTTGATGGCACTTGTCATATTCAAACAAATTAGGAAAGTTTTGATAAACCATAACCTCTCCTTTATAATTAGTATGTATATGGCAAGAAAGTTTTAACCTACTTACACAATTGCATTCACAGAAAATATTTAAATATGCAGGCAAAATTATATGTTATAAATCCCAGCCTTTACAACATCCAAATTCTAGAAGTAAAATAAAGACAATGATTATGTTGCTGGCAAAGAAATGCAGGTGGGGGGAGATTTATAAAGCTTCCTCAAAGATTAATATGTATCTCAGTGAGGCAACAAGAGATTTCTATGAGAAGCAGGAAATACCCTCACCAAGAACCATATGATTATACCTTCAACCAATCCCTAGTCAGGTAACTACCATCTACGAGAAAAGCCCTATTCTTCTAAAAGCCTTGCTCCTTTTACATGGGGAGAAGGCCAAATGTCTTCTTTGACCTCTTTTTAGAAGCAATGATACATCAAGCCCAGAGATTTCTCACTAGACCTTGCTGAACTGCCACGGGGAGTCTCAAGGGAAAGAATAATCTACTGATATTACACAGAGGGCTATACAACATGGGCAGAGACCCTAATTCTCATAAATCAAAAGTTCTACTTGAGTGCAGTTGATCTATTTTAGAGAAGCCCAATCCTGCCCAGAATCAGATTTGTCACGGCACATTCCCTTAATCCTTAGCAGTATGAGCTCTGTAAACACGGTATTTGAAGTAATAACACATTATTTTATATAAAAGCCCCAGGGTCCTGCATCCCTGAGCGCGTTCTAGTATAACAGCCAAGTCATTTAAGCTGCTGTTTCAGCTGTTGCTTTTCGGTGAAGCCAGGTTGGGGGTGTACAGGAGGTCAGTGGCAAAGGGTTAGTTCGTATTAAAAGGCATTAGTGACTCAGAGAAAGAGCCCTTTTAATTCGCAAGTCCTACAAAGCCAGGGAAGAGTGGCGTAAACTGAAACAGACATTGGCCATCTAGTCGATGCTCGCACCCCGGAACCTTGTGCTCTGGGACGGCTCTGGACATGTAATGATGCCAGCTTGCTTGTGAATCTAATCCACACAAAACGCTGTGTTTTCCTTTACACCAACCAAGCATCCACCCTTCCCAAACCATCACAAAGAACTTTTATGGGCGGTGTTAAACCAATCTCCCTAAAAATCAGTTTTGAATGATCCAAGTGGTAATTTATTTGTTTCCAATTTCACTTCTGTGATCAAAGCACTTTGGGAGCAGGCATTAAAGGGGCTTTGGAGAGGAGAGGAGAGGTTAACAGGCTGGCAATGAGATGTATTTAACATAAGTGACAGCTTTGCCAAAAAGTATAATTGGGCATTAGCCAAGTATTGGAGACCAGAGGCTGTAAAGTACACCAAACAAATTTATTCAAATCACAGTGTAGAACCACTGGAGAGCCTTGAGGCACATCATACGTAGTCACTGTACTAGTTCTCTACAGACAGATCAATGTAAGGTAACAATCATGATGTGATAAATAATATTCTATAACATAATAGATAAATATAGCTATTATCCCCTCCTTGAAGACTTTTACAATCTAAACCACACCCATTGTAATGGAATGTTTTTTATTTTCTTTGGATGGTTCTTTACAAGCTATACACATAAATCATTTTCCCTATCACTGTAGTAAGGAGGCCGCTTGTTCATTTCCCAGCTGCCCAGACTCCCAAAATAACCACACAGAAACTGTATTAGTTAAATCACTGCTTGGCCAATTACTTAAGCATATTGCTAGCTAACTCTTACATCTATTTATTATTACTGTTTATGCATGACATATGTGTGGCTGTATGGGCCATCATCACATGTGTATGAAGATAAACTTGTGAGGTTGTTTCTCTTTCTATTATTTTTTGTTATTTTATTTATTAAAGATTTCTGTCACTTCCCTACCACCGCCCCCTCCCTCCCCCTCCCCAATCACATCCCCCTTCCTCTATCGCCCAAAGAGCAATCAGGATTCCCTGCCCTGTGGGAAGTCCAAAGAACACCCACCTCTATCCAGGTCTAGTAAGGTGAGCATCCAAACTGCCTAGGCTCCCACAAAGCCAATACGTGCAGTAGGGTCAAAACCCATTGCCATTGTCCTTGAGGTCTCAATAGTTCTCATTGTCCGCTATGTTCAGCAAGACCAGTTTTAACCCAGGCTTTTTAGATCCAGGCAAGGTGGTCTTGGTGAGTTCCCAACAGCACATCCCCACTGCCTCAGTGTGAGGTTGTTTCTCTTTCTATTATTATATGGGTTTCAGAGATGGGACTCGTTTCACCAAGCTTGTGTGGCGTAACATCTTGTCAGCCCTTCTTATGCTTTGAAAATAGGGCTAGTACTAATGTAGTGATTAAATGAGCGTGCTGCTAAAAGCCCCTTTCACATGTATTAGGCATAATGAGCCTAATAATGATTATTATGATTATTCTATATTTTTCACTTGCACCTATATCCTTCATTAGAATCTCCTTGAAGAATTGAAAAGTTACTATTCACTAGCATGGTGGTTAAAATCAGATGTTAACTGATTGTAGAATCACCAATCACCTTGAAGAAGATTAAGGTACACCTCAGTTGTGTCTGTCAGGGCAGAAATTCACCTTAAAAGTGAACTGTACCACCCAAAGGCCTGGCACTGGGGAATGAATAAAAATGGGGAAAGAAAAAAAAGGGAAGTGTTGGCTTCCCCTTCCTGTCTGATTCCTGGCTCACCAGAAATGACCAGAGTCGCTTTGCCATGACCTTGCTACTGTGAAATAAACCCTCCATAACTGGATAGAAATAAATGTCTCCTGCCTTCTCTTGTTTCTGTCAGGTATGCTCATAGCAGGAAGAAAGCTACTGATGCAGACTGATTGCTAGTGTGTAGTTTTATTTGTAGGCCCTGTTGGACTTTTCATTTTAAACACAAGGACGTAGAGGCATTGGAAAACCAAAGATTCTGATGGTCACATAACTAGGAGGTGGCAAGCGTGAGACGTTTAATCAGTTAGTATCTTCAAACTACAACCAGCTGAGTAGAGGGTAGAAACACACATGCATACACAAATATCTTGTGTGGTTTCTGGTTACTTATGAAGAGTCAAGATCAATCCAAGTCAAATTCCTTCCCTTTGGCTTTTCCTTTCTTCCCATAGTTGGAATCAGAAACACCTGCTGGAATAATATTGAACTGTGACTTACCTGACATGCCCCATTCTGACAAGCACTCAGATCCTGTCTGAAAACTATTTTCTATTCTGATGAACCTGGCTTTTCTTCCTTTCTTCATCATGTAGAGTTTCATTTCAGATATTGGGTTAACCTCTAGGTTCAAATTCTGCTGTCTTTGGTCTTAGGTTATCCTTGCATCTAATCTGGGTCCTTGGTTAGCAACTCTAGACCCTTATTTTGGAGTCCATCTGTCACCCAGGGGATGTATGTATGTTGATAGTCAGTCCAACTAGATTGTAAACCAGAAACCCCGGATAAATTTTAATTTTTCAGATCGTGTTTCCTCTTTGAAAATACATGGAAAACATTACAAGTTGACTCAATGGGTTGCCATGAGATGAAAATGAAATGATAAGGGTAAAATTCAGAAAATAGTGCTTGGTACATAACAAAACTGCAGGATATTATAGATGCTGAAAAGATAAAAAAGGATAATTCAGTCTGCTAATGTTTTGTCTCCCTTGGTGTCCTCTGCATTCTTAATTTCACCTGTATCCTGTGAGACAATGCTCAATCATCATCTCTTCTGGGAATTTTCCTTTGTTCACTCCCAACAATCTAACAGGCTGGTCAGGCCACATTCCACATCATCAGACTGCCTGCTTCCTGAAGGAAGACTGGTGTGTGCACGCATGTACACAGTGAGACGGAGGTCACTAGATGATATTCACTTCTGTCTCCCCAGTGCCTATCGTGAACTAGATGTTTCTGGAGGAATGGTATATGATCTTTTCACAAAACCACCTAATGAGAGAGTGACAAGTGCTTATTTAACGAAACTGGATAAGGCATATGGAGATTAGTGACAAAGTATTTATTAGCTTATAACTGGTTCAAATCCGCAAGAGAGTTATAGCATCCCACCTGCACCCTGAAGGCAGAGTCGAACCACTTCCTTACCACGACTGAACTCTTACCTTAAGATGTACAGGATACAAATGCTGTGAAGTATGCCTGATGGAAAATATTTATAAGATTATTATCTAAACATCACGGCATCAGAGAGACTAAAATGGAATGCTCTGATGAATTGAATTGTGGGCTGTAAAACAGATGATGAAGTCCTACCCTCTAGTACCTATCAATGTGACTTTTCCCATACACAGCATTTAAGCATACTAGGTTATATATGTATGTGTGGTTATGAAAAGGGGAAAGGAGAGCCCAACACCAACTTTGAATTAAAACATGTGCATAAGGAGTATCATATAGAGATAATAGCAGAGATTAGAGTGTTCTTCAACCCAAGAGAGCAAAAATTTTAGAAACTGTGAAAAAAGTATAGAGCAAATTCTACCTCACAACCCCCAAAATAAATAAATAAATAAACAGGTAAATAAATAAATAAAGCAAAGTAGACCAAAATGTGGTATTGAATTTGGTCTCCAGACCTACAAGGTATCGCTGCTGTTTAAACAACCTTGTCTACAATAGTTCGTTGCAGCTGCCGTGGCTAATTATAGGCAATAGAAAAAAGTACCCAGGGAATGCATTTTGGAAGGAGATCCTTTAGGACTGTTCATGCACTACAAAATAAAAGTGGAGTAAAGATGGAAATAATCAAAGCTGGTTCTAGTTTAACTTGCGACAGCTGGATTCTGGAGCTGGCACTTGCTAAAATGTTGCATCCTGTGAATTTGAATTTGTGTGGACTAGTGAACTCATGGACCAGAGAGGTGAACCTACCACCATAGTATTACTAGACCAGGAGAAAAGAACACCCAATAAAGGTGGAAGACGTGTGTGTCACCTGAAAGAAACACCAGATGATGAAGCATGGAGTGAAAGGCAATGAATCAAATGGTAAAAAACACTATAAAGAAATTTGAAATAAACAGAAATGGAGAACTCTGAATTACTACAGGGCCCATGGAAATTATAAAGTATCGTCTGCTTGAGATAAAATATGTTAAGACTGCTTTGTTTAAAATGTGTAAGTTATGGGATTAGAAACTGGTGAATTGCAATGTGGGATAATTTTTCAAATGAAGCCCCAAAAGCAGCCAGAGGAAGTAGATCAAAAGCAGTTCTGGAGGCGCTGGGCTCATACAGCTGTACAAAAGCTTTATTGTGCATCACTGATACACTACGCAATGTATCAGTGTGAGGCATGAAGTATGTGAGTACAGTGCACGGGAGAGAGAGAAGGAAATTCAGTATTGCTCACATAAACATGCAATAATGATCCACTGTTTGAGAAGAGCAAAGATGTGAGATTACAATTTTGGAGAATAAGAAAGCAAAATGATTGATTACAGATATGTCTAATGATTGCTTATTAAGGACCTCACAAAACTGTTTGGTCATAATGTTAAAATGAACACCATGTTCATCCACCATGATCAAGTTGATTTCATTCCAGAGATGCAGGGATGGTTCAACATACGAAAATCTGTCATATGTAATCCACCATATAAACAAACTGAAAGAAAAAAAAAACCACATGATCATCTCCTTAGATGCTGAAAAAGCCTTCAACAAAATACAATATCCCTTTATGACAAAGGTCTTGGAGACAGCAGGGATACAAAAACATAATAAAGGCAATATAGAGCAAGCCAACAGACAACACCAAACTAAAGGGACAGAAACTCAAAGTAATCCCACTGAAATCAGGAAAAATCCAAGGTTGTCTACTCTCTCCATATCTATTCAAAATAGTACTTGAAGTTCTAGCAAGAGAAATAAGACAACAAAAGGAGATCAAGGGGATAAAATTCAGAAAAGAAGAAGTCAAACTTTCACTATTTGCTGATGACATGATAGTTTACATAAGTGACCCCAAAAGTTCTATCAGGGAACTCCTACAACTCATAAACACCTTCAGTAATGTAGCAGAATCCAAAATTAACTCAAAAAAATCAGTACCCCTTCCTTACACAGATAATAAACTGGCTAAGAAAGAAATAAGAGGAATATCACCCTTCACAATAGCCACAAACAACATAAAATATCTTGACTTAACTCTAGCACGTAAAAGATTTGTATGACAAGAACTTTAAGTCTTTGAAGAAAGAAATTGAGGAAGATACCAGAAAATCAAAAGAACTCCCATTCTCTTGGGTATGTAGAATAAACATAGTAAAACTGCCAATCTCACCAAAAAAAACAGTCTACAGATTCAATGCAATGCCTAGCAAAATTCTTCACACACTGAGTATCATAGAAGCGAAAATTGGAGGCACACTTGAACAAATTGGTACAGTTGACTACTTCCTAAATATAACCCCAGTAGCATAGACACTGAGAGCAACAATTAATAAATGGGACCCCCTGAAACTTAAAAGCTTCTGTAAAGCAAAGGACACGGTCAACAAGAAAAAATGACAGCCGACAGAATGGGAAAAGATCTTCACCAACCCACATTGCACAGAGGATTAATCTCAAAAATATACAAAGAACTCAAAAAATTGGTCATCAAAAAAACAAATAATCCAATAAAAATGGGGTACAGACCTAAACAGAGAACTCCCAACAGATGCATCTAAAATGTATGACAGATGCTTAAGGAAATGTTCAACATCCTTAGTCATCAGAGAAATGCAAGTCAAAACAATTCTGAGAGTCCATCTTATACTTGTCAGAATGGCTAAGATCAAAAACACTGATGACAGCTTATGCTGGAGAGGATGTGGGATAAAGGGAACACTTCTGCATTGTTAATGGGAATGAAAACTTACACAGCCACTTTGGAAATCAGTATGGCAATTTCTCAGAAAATTAGGAAGAAATCTACCTCAAGACCCAGTAATACCACTTTTGGGTATATAACCAAAGGAAGGTCAATCATACCACAAGGACATGTGCTCAACTACATTCATAGCAGCATTATTTGTAACAGCCAGAACCTGGAAACAACCTAGATGCCCATCAACCAAAGAATGGATGAGGAAAATATGGTACATTTATGCAATGGAGTACTACTCAGTGTTAAAAATAATGATATTTTGAAATTTGTAGGCAAATGGATAGATCTAGAAAAAAACATATTGAGTGAGGTAACCGAGTCCCAGCAAGACAAATATAGTCACTTATATATGATAAATGTATTCACTTATAAGTGGATTTTAAACATAAAGCAAAAAAAAAAGCCTACAATCTACAACCCCAGAAAACATAGACAACAAAGAGGACTCTAAGAGAGACATACATGAATCTAAATAGGAAGGAGATAAAGACAAGATTTCCTGAGAAAATTGGGAGCATGGGGGTCACAGGAAAGGGTAGAAGGGAGAAGGGAAGAGAGCAGAGAAAAATGTATAGTGCAATAAAAACAGCAATAATGAGCCATAATTAAAAGAAAGAAAGAATGAAGAAAGAAAGAAAGAAAGAAAGAAAGAAAGAAAGAAAGAAAGAAAAAAGAAAGAATGAAGGAAAGAAAGAAAGAAAGAAAGAAAGAAAGAAAGAAAGAAAGAAAGAAAGAAAGAAAGAAAGAAAGAAAGTCACTGAGAGTAGTTTTGTGCTCTTATCCCAAAAGCTAAGAACATGGCCAAAAGGGTATGTATATAAATTGGCTCAATTTGGTTATTCCATACATACTTCAAAATAGTGTTATGTACATGATTAATATATACATTTTGCCAACTGAACTTTAAAGGTTGAGGAGATGTACTTGCCAGGCAATGTGAAGACCAGAGTTCCAGGTCCTCAATATTCACATAAAGTGAGGGAGGTCTTGTGGTCTACCTGCAATCCAGACCTCAGGAGGCAGAGATGGGATCCCCAGGATACTGGCTAGTGAGACTAGCTGAATCAGCAAGCTCTAAAATTCAGAAAGAGGCATTTCCTCCGTAAAGAAAAAGAAAAGCAATCAAGAAAGACAAGATACCCAATATTAATCTCTGACCTCCAAATACATGGTCATATATACACATGCCTCTGTGCACTTACATCTGTGTATGTGTGTGTATAATATATATATATAATATATATATACACAAGCAAAAAAACCTTTCTGAAATATTATTTGATGGCATGTAATACTTGGGAAGCAATAGCAGATCAATTCGACCACAGTGAGCAAACAGGAGCCTCATCTATTTGCATCCACTCAGGTAGGGAGGGTTTCAGAGGAAACGGAGAGAGTTTTAAACAAGAATGGCATTCCATCTACTTCTAGGCTTATGGGTCTGGAGTGGGGCCCCATTGAGGCAACTATGCAAAAAGAAGTGTTTTCAAGGAATATCTAGGTTTTCTCACAGTTGAAAACAAAGCACAATATTTAGGAAGGTAACTAAGGGCATCAGAGTATTTGCTATTAATACAAAGGGAATCATAAAAGGTAGAATCAATGAATGAGCTTGCATTAGACTATGGATTATGTAGTGACATTTCATTTGTATTTTAATAAATAAAGCTTGCCTGAAGATCAGAAAAGTAAAACAGCCACACAGGCCAGCCTTATAGACAAAATAGCAACTACATACACCTTTAATCCAAGTAGCCACAATGACACACACCTTTAATCCCAGTAGCCACACTAGCTTGCCACAGAAACCAGGTGATAGGGGTGCACACTCTTAATCCCAGAACTAGAGAGAATTATAAAATGGGAGGAGACAGCTCTTAATCTAAGTCTCATTCTGAAGTTTTTTGGAGGCAGAATCACCACTTTCGTACTGAGGTCGAGGTAGAAGCCAGTAGCAGGTTGCATTGCTTTTCTGGCATGCAGTTTGTACCCCAATATCTGTCTCTGAGTTTTTATTAATCGTGCATCAAGATGATGTGTGTACATAAATGTACACATTTCATTATATGTAGATATATACATTACTGCATATAGTAAAAATGAGTGTATGTACATGTATGTTTGCATCTATGCAATACATCTATGTGCACATGTGCATAAAAGTCTCTTAGTTAATGAGAGATGCCTTGAAAAGCTTGGGGTTGCAATGCTGAGCTGTTAGAACTGAACAGAGTCTATCATCTCTTGGGAGAACACTAATAAGTATAATTATGACTTTCATCTCTGTGCTAATCTCTTAGGCAATTTTTTACTGTGTGGGGAGGTGAAGATAGTGCAAGCCATGCCAAGAATACTTGCTGTTTTCTGTATTTCCTTTAAATCCCACTGAAACTGGAATATTCAGAATCTGTTATCTAGACTACCAATCACGTTTCCCTGCATTTATAATTTGGGAACTAAGGGAAATTCACCTTGTTCAATTTATGAGACCCTGTTGACTATTATCAGATTTAAATCAAGCACATTAAAGTAATCCTGATGATAATGTATTTTAGGGTCTACAAATAAATGCAATTCATTGTCTAAACTACATTTCTTAAGCTATTTGCTGAGCCCAGTGAAGGAAGAAATACCTGAGCTAGGTTTGCACCCTTGCTAATTATAATTTGATTTTTTTCTCTCTTGACAAGACATTTTCGTAAGCAAATAATTATATAGATATATAGCCATTATTCCAGCAAAAAGAATAAAAGACATGTTAATGGCAAGCTTTAGCATGACCAGGAGACGTAATAACGACTTTGTGGTGTTTTTAGCACACTTCACATCTGAGCTCAGCATGTTCAAGTTCCCTCGCTTGGCTCGGTACAAAACAACGTGTCAACTCTAACACAGCTCTGAATCGATCAAAGAGCATCAACCTCCATCCAAGAATGAGCGTCAGCAGATTTTCTCTCATGTGATCATTTATTTGTGGGTTTTCTTCATCTCAGTTCTTGGGTGACTGGTATGTTTGACAAAAGAAACACAAAATCTGACACAGTAGAAACAGCCCTGCAATTTTGCCATTTGTGAGGCTTAAGACTATGACAGAGCTTGACATAAGCTGTGTGTTCTCTGAGACTGCTTACATTTTTGTCTCCCCCTCCCTTAAGCTGTCTCCCCCACAGCTTCTCCTCAGAGTGCTATCAGTGGTATAGACCACTTTCCCAGGGCCCAGCTCTAATGTGGCCTATCCATGGCCTTGGGAACTCAGAATATGGAGGGGAAAAACAATGAATAAATAAAAATAATATCTATTATTACTAGATATTGATCTGAGGAGTGAGTCCGGTTGCCTGATTAAATGTCTTTATGAGAAGTCATTATTCTCTACTTCCTTCCTTCTTAGCTTTATACACCATTAGAGGCTGTAGATAAAATGGATGTGTTCATTAGATCAGAAAAAAATTAAGGTTTCAGACATTATTCAAGGAAGGTGAAAATGTAGAACAAATTATATGAGACAATCAAAATATAAGTCTTCATGTGGCTGTGTAATATGGGAAGTAAGCATGTAATATAAAACAATTAATATGTGCTATCATATGCAAATGTTTCCATGTAAAAATACAATACATCATTATAAACTATAGGTATTAATAACTTGACATATTCATAATAGTATGTAAAATATGTTACTACTAAAAATATTAATTTTATATTGTACAAACTCTATGTTTACCATGTGTAAATGAGTAGCTCCAATAAGAAGGAAAATGCAGCCGTTACATATAACACCCACTTCTGTTTACTTCTGAAGTAGATAGAAAATAAGTCAATAATGAGGCCTTTGAGGGATTTTAATTTTTGTACTGAACTGAACTTATGGAGTAATTCAGGGTTCAGTGAACTACAGCCCATGGGCCAGATCCAGCCAGCTGTCTGCTTTTGTAAATAAAATTTTATTGGAATACAGCCACACTGGTTCATTTATGTGTTATCTGAGGCAGTTTCCTTGTTACAATAAACAGTTCAAGAGCTGGAACTGAGTTAGTACAGTCCCCAAAGCTGAGACTCTTTCCTATCTGACCCTTTACCAAGGAAGTATGATGACTGCTACAGTATTACCCATGGAGTATTCTTGTGATGATTAAAACCCTCTCTAGTTACATGTTAATGACTTGCGAAGAAGGTTGGTACAGAGTAACCTATACTTAAGAAGGTATGTCATTTTTTTTTCTTTAAATGACCAAAGTAACTGGGATAAAATAGAATTACGTCACAAAGGCCTGAATAATTCATGTGGTTGCTGCAGTGCTTTGGCCTTATTCTCATTGAAACCAAACAAACAGTACAGAACAATGACCCAAGCTCAAATACATGTGCAGTGGCTTGAGCTGCGAGAACAAAGCACTGAAGATGGGGTCAATTAACCAGACTGTATTTTCTCACAGTTCTGGAAGCTACAAGTCCGTACTGTTGACAGTATGGTGACATCTTTTCCTGGCTTATGATGACCATTCCCTAGTGTCTTCACATGTCAGAGAGGGAAAGAATGGCCCCTTATTGGCTCCTCTCTCTCCCTCTCTGTTTTTACAAATCTACTAATCCTATCAGACTAGAAGCGCACTAAAGATTACCTTATTTAACCTAATTAACCCAATTGCCTTTAATCACTGTGTGTGCTGACCACGGTTGCCCTGAGAGTTAGAACTCCAGAACACTAACTTTGTGGGGGACATTAGGTGGGAAATAAGAAATTATATATGTTTGCTATAGTATTGGTTTTACCCACTAACAGAATTTGTCTCATCAAGTCTCATGCCACTAACCAGGTAGCTTTATTAATATTAATAAAAATTGACAGGGTGTATCTTAAGCCAAATGATCCTAAACATTACCAACTACCAATTATTTCACACTTCGGTGAACAGTTTTCAGTCGGTAAAATAAAGAGAGTTACTAGACAATTTAAAATCTAAAAAAAGCATTCTGTGCTATTTAGGACACATTCTAGGTCACTCATGAATAGTCCCTTGTATGAAGACAGAACCTACAAGAGGAAAAAATAAAGGCAATAAGGAATGAATCTCAGTAATAAACCATTAAAATTCTTCCAACTGAAAAATGGCATTTGGGACTCTCCCTCTCACTCAAAATTACCCTTTGAAACACTTCTGGGATGCCCTGAAGGCTTCATTTATAGCCACCAAGTTGGATATGTTCTGCCTGTATGTTAGAACCTCTCTGACGAGCTAACATTTCTTTTATTCTTCGGTATGTTTTACAAAAAGTATGTAAGCAACACATGAAAGTTACCAAAGACAGCAATAAACATTTCTTAATACTAAAACATGAATCAAGAGTAGGACATTTCCACTTGAACTCTCTCAGAAACTTTCTGCAGAACTCATGGATCTTCTGCTGCCATGGTGAATTGAATCGCAAGTTCAAAACTTTTTTTTTTTTTAGAAATAATTTTTTTATTGGAAAAAAAAGAAATTTCTGCCTCCTCCCTGCCTCCCATTTCCCTCCCCCTCCTCCCCCCTTCCCCCACTCCTCCCCCTCTCTCTCCATCCTGAAGAGCAGTCAGGGTTCCCTGCCCTGTGGAAAGTCCAAAGTCCTCCCCCCTCAATCCTGGAAGGTGAACATCCAAACTGGGTAGGCTCCCACAAAGCCAGAACATGAAGCAGGATCAAAACCCGGTGGCATTGTCCTTGGCTTCTCAGCAGCCCTCAAATTTATAGATTCAATGCAATCCCCATCAAGATCCCATCAAAATTCTTCACTGATATTGAGAGGATAATAATCAACTTTATATGGAAAAACAAAAAACCCAGGATAGCCAAAACAATCTTATACAATAAAGGAACTTCTGGAGGCATTACCATCCCTGACTTCAAACTCTATTACAGAGCTTCAGTAATGAAAACAGTGTGGTATTGGCATAAAAACAGAGAAGTCGACCAATGGAATCGTATAGAAGACCCGGATTTTAACCCACAAACCTAAGTTCAAAACTTTTAAAAGCAACAGATTATATTTTTAAAAAAATCGTACTCAAAATGATCACAAAATATCAGAAAATGATATCATTTTTCAGCTGGAATTCTTCCAGATATGGGGTCTTTCTTTTTATTTCTGGCAATCACTCACAAACCAATAGCCAAGTTGAATATACATAGTTTGATGAGGATTCATCTTCTTCAGTAAACAAATGATAATATGAGCAGTTGTCATTCAGGATACCAAAGCTCCTCCCCTCTATGATTTTAAGCATAAATTTTATTGTATAAACTGGGCACAACAGTGTGTATCAGTAGTCCTGGCCCTCACATGACTAAAACTGGAGGATTGTAGGTTCCAGGACAGCTTAAACTACATAGTGAGCTCCTGTCTCAAAAATAACAGCAACAAAAAATACAACTAAACACACAAAAAACAAAACAAAACCTTACTGGGCTTATAGCATAGTGCTACAGTATGTTTTTAATACACAAAATGTCCTCAATTTGATCCCTAACAGGAGAAGGTAAAGAAACAAACAAATTAGTTACTTAATTTCTATTCAACCTTTAATAAGATCATAAGACCTTAGTGCAAAAATTAAAGGGATGGTGTCCTGACTGTGATAAGCCCTGCAGCCCCTAAACCTGGAAAATCAGCAATCCGTTTACAATGCGAACATCTGTTATTATGGTCCTGCCACAACAACAGTGAGGAAAGGAACTGAAAAAAAATGTATTTTGACTGTGTTTCTCTAACAGAGCATCTTGCTGTGATTGACTTTTTGACGTTTAACCCTAATTTACATAACAACCTCCCAGTCTCAGTCCCTTGAAATGAAACTAATTAGAAAAACCTCCTGATCTCAATATAAGCTGTTTTGGCTCTAAAGTTTATGGGAATGGTCACCTTCCTTTGAAAATCGCCTGGCTGTCAGTGCCACTGTCAGCAATAATCCCCATCGAGACTTTAATGAAACGCTTCTGCCTTTCTCCAGGGATTCACATTCCAGTTTGACTATAATTGACTCCAGATTGACCAATGGGCAGTGAAGGAAGCAATTCTCTTCAAGAAGAGGATTATTACAGCCATTATTTTGTTCCAAGTGTTTCTATTTAGAAAATACAGATTATAGGGGCTGAAGAGATGGCTCAGCAGCTAAGAGCATGTGCTGCTCTCGTGGAAGATGCTGTGTGATTCCTAGCGCCTTAGTCCAGTGGTCTACAATCAACTGGCAATCCAGTTCTCGGGGATTTGACACCTCCACTTCCACAGGCACCCACACTCACATACCCACACACATACACATAATTTTAAAGATAAAATCAATTTTTCTAAAAACTGAAAGAAAATATAAGTTATTTATCACACTATACTCATTTTACAGAGCCAAGGAAGAAAAAGTGAAGCATAAGAAGACATAGCCCTCCCTGTAACATCATGGAAATTATATATCCACATATATCCACACATCATTGTTGTTCAAGTAGCTTATCAAAGTCTTCAGAACGATAGTTTGGGAGGAACCAAATCACGATCTCATTAGAAGTCCCATTGAAATACAGAAACTTGTGTTGGTTCTCCTTTCAAAATATATAGAGAATCAGCTTGCTTCTTATTACTTACATAGCTGCTAGTATGATTCAAACAGGGTTATTTCTTGGTTGAATACATCAGATTCACTCTGGTCTGGGCTTCTGTTGTTCTTATGACAGTCTTTTCTACATGGGGAAGTCAAGGTGAGTAGCAAGAAATGTTACACTGGATTATACCTAACAGACTGCCCTATCTTGGGTGTGTGTACATGCGCCCCTATCACAACCCAATGTTGAATGCCTGAGCACATGTGATGGTATCAGGCAGTGGGTCTGAGGAGAATATAACACTTAGATGAGATCTTGAAAGGAGGACCCACATAATGACAGTCAGAATATTTGCTTTCTCTTGGCCATGTAAAAGCACCTAAAAGAAGCAGGCTATTAGTGAGTCAGAGAGGAAGCCCCAAGCACTGCATAGCCATACAGGCTACCTGTTTTGAAAGTTTATTTTATAGAAACACTTGAAAGTATATTTCTATTAATTGAGCCATCTAATCTATGGTGTTTTGTTATGACCTCCCAAGGACAATACATTTGCTCAATATGAAAGTGCACATCTTCCAATGGTCATTCAACAAGATCCTTCATCTTCTTGATAGTTACCTCAAAGATTTTATCCTATGTTAGCTTTAGCCACTGTGATACATTCACACTGGTTTTCTTGCTGCTTCTCTAGTAAACCAGGCTCCCCCCTTCTTAAGCTGTCTCTCTTTCATATCCTTACAAAAGCATTATTATGTCATCAAGATTTCCCTTGTCATCCTCCTACATAAAACTGAAAGCAATTCTCCTACCAAAACATCACTTTCTTTTCTTGTTTTTTTCCTCTGTGACAGTTATTAATTTCTAGTCATAACTATAAAAATAAGTGTGTACACATCTGCTTTTATCCCCACTAATATGTAAGTCCAATTAAAAACTGCTATGTCCCACATTAACTACTAATAGTAACTTTCTTGTACCAAGTAGAATGGTGTTTATGATATAATAGGCGCTCAATGAATATTTATCAAATTCATGGATAAGTACTATTTTCATTTGAAAGAACAATGAGGAAAAGTTGATGGATGAATAGATGGTTATGTTATTTTAGATGACAAAACATTCTCAACTCAAAGCTCAGCCTTTCAATAACCTCTCCATCAGAATATCATCATAAAAGCAAATGGTAATTACTTCTTCAGGAATGATCTCACACATTTTGGGATAACAATTAATTTATTAGTATAGTTCCTCAATTTAGGAAACATGGCAACAACTATAACTAAGGCATATTGCATCCTTTCTATTTTTATTTACAAAATGGGGATATTTATAGGGTATATTACTTATATCTTTGTTTAATAAGCTAAAAGTCATATCGCATTTACATTATGAGACAAAGAGTTCCCTTTTGTTTCCTCCCATTCTCTATGGCAAGGATGGTTAAAATAGAAGGAAGTTGGCGTCCACACGTTCAATTATAAGCCTTGATTTGTTACCTACTTTAAACAAGGCATAGTTCTAGGCAAATGAATTAGATCAATTAATACACTAAAAAAGTCTGTCCTCATAAAGACTATTCCAGGGGAAAGGGAAGAGATTAGATGCAATAAGTAAATAAAATAAATTATACACAAATAAAATACATGCTAGGTGAAGTTAGGATGTGTTAGTGAAAAGGATAAAGAGTAGAAGGGATATGGAAAGGGGTCATCACGGTTATATTTAAGCAGAGGAACAGATCTCATGGCAAGAGAAGGTACTTTAGCTGTGAACATATCTGCAAGACAGATCTTCAAATCTGAAAGAAGAACCAGGACAAAATCCTTTGGTTGAGAGTGTTTGGTGTGTTGAAGAACAAACAAGTAAAAACAGAAACAGTAAGCTACAGAGAAGTAGGAGATGAAGCTTGAGCATCAGGGAGGGACCAGAGTAAAAAGTCTATTCCAGGCCATAGGAGCCCTGGGTTCTACTCTTTGAGCAAGGCGAGTCATTAGGATGTTGATCAGTCAAGTGGCATTACCAGAAAACTCTAACACTCATTGTAGGAAGTCTGCACAGATGCTCTCTTGTTTAAGGTGGCAAAATAACCCAGTTAGCCTATCATAGATGGAAGGGGCATTGAATACTGCTAACCTACAAAACATGGGAACAGCAGCTGTTTGCTCTCATGATTACATGGCTGACCGGGCTGTGTCGCAAAGCTGCTTTCCAGACAGTCAAGAAATCAAATCAACTGGGTGGCAGTGCATGCCTTTAATATCATTGCTTGGGAGGCAGGGGCAGGCAGATTTCTGTGAGTTCAAGGCCAGCCTGGTCTACAGAGTGAGTAAGTTCCAGGTCAGATTCCAAAGCTACACAGAGAAACCTTGTCTCAAAAAACAAACAATAACCACATCTCGGATTTTTAAGGAAATGGATGGAGCTAGAAAATATCATTTTGAGTGAGATAACCCAGACACAGAAAGACAATTATCACATTTACTCTCTCATAGGTGATTTTTTAAACATAAAGCAAAGAAAACCAGCCTACAAATCACAATCCCAGAGAACTTAGACAACAACGAGGACATTAAGAGAGACTTACATAGATCTAAACTACATGGGAAGTAGAAAAAGACAAGATCTCTTGAGTAAATTGGGAGCATGAGGACCTTTGGGGAGGGTTGAAGGGGGGATGGGAGAGAAAGGGAGGGGAGCAGAGAAAAATATAGAGCTCAATAAAAATCAATAAAAAAAAAACAAAATAAAACACAAAGAATACCAAACAGGTTGGGGAAGTGGGAACAAAGTTACCTGTGGTGATCATCTGTGAAAGCAGAAGGAAAACAACACTTTACCTTGGCTCAGGTTTCTTCCCTGTGTCTTTTGGTGCAAATGCCAGGTAGAAAGTAAAGTTAAACTTAAGAGCAACTCTGAGATGTAAATCTACAAGTCATCAACATCAGCAAATCATTTTTGGTGTGTAGAAGACTGGATGGGAGCACAAAAGATATTCCACCAGTGTCAGTAATAAAGAAAAGAGATATCAAAACTGATTCCTGAAGCACATAAGCATTAAAGAACTAAAAAAAAAAGATTTAAAGGGGAGAGGAGTAGAAAGAGAAAAGAATAAAGAAAAATGTGTTGTCCTAAAAGTGAGACAAAACTGAAAAAGTGAAGTTGCATCTCAAGGAGTTGGAAAGAACAACTGTGTCAGAATCTGCTGAAAATGGAGACTAAAAGCTGATGGTGGAATTTACAGTGTGGAAATATTAGTGAAGTTGGGAAGTGTTAGCACAGGACTGAGGGCAAAAACTGATGCAGAGAACATTCAAGAAAGACAACAAAAAGAGAAATCGGAGCCCATGCACATAGACAATCCTTTCAACGCAGTTTAGCTGTTACAATGAAAGAAAGAAATGGATCTGAGCTGGAGTAAGTGGACATGTAGTTAGTGGACTTGAGAAAACTGCAACATACTTTTAATGCTGATAGATAAGGAACCAGGAAAGAGGGCCTGCTGAACTTTGGGAAGAACTAAAGAACTGATGTCTTTGAGCAGGTGTCTTTGAGAATATAGAATGATACAGATACACAAAAGGAAGGCCCATCTCTTCCAGACCAATGCCTGGTAGTCTTGGTCATCAGGGTGGGAGAGTAGAGTATAAGGCAGAAGTCTCATGTAATAATCAAATGTGTAACCACTGGATGGTCATCTCCTAACCTAAGAGCCAAACAGCTCTGCTCAGATAAGTAAAACAATGTGTTGGAGGCCTTGTCATAAATACACCTTAAGTTAGACTCTGGTTGAATTAGTAAAAACATGCTTAGAAAAAAATCTCAATGTTGTGAATGTCTGAAATTCTTAAAACTAAGGAAGAAGTGGAGAAGACATGGAGCAAATAAAAATATGTATATTCAGCAAAATAATGTTGAGAACTTTGAAAATCTAGACTTGTTGTGTTTAGTGGAAGATGTGCCAACTTGTTACCATTGTGGAGAACAATGCTTATAGTAACCACTCAGTAAATGCCTGCTGAATTAATTAGTTAATTTAGTTTTACAGTTAGTTTGCATTGCATTAAATCCTACTACTACTATTATGGTTTGCTTGTTTATAGTGTAACGGCCTTATGCATCATTCCCACCGAAATTCATTGATTTCTTTCATCTTCAGTATTTCATTTATTTTTTATTGGTGGCTAAATATCATAAATAGTGAATATCACATATAAGTTCTGTTTGTTAGTGTAGCCCTGAAAGTACAGCATGTAATAGCTACAAAATAGCTTAACAAGAGCAGTTAAATGGCCATATTATAGAATAATTAATGAAGGAATAAAATGCCTTGTTAAATTGTGCTAAAGTAACTGTTAAATGTTAGAATAACTGTGTCTATTTTAATAGGATTTGGTGTGCTCTCACACAAATGGTTGTCAGAACCGGGCTTAGGAACCTATAAAACATTTCTTAATGAAAGAAATTATAACTATCCTTTTGGTTTATAAGAAAAAAAATCATTAGATCAAGGGCTTTTCCAAAATAAACTACCTTCATAAAATATAGACTATATTTCTTTTTTTTTTTTTTTTTTTTTGGTTTTTGGAGACAGGGTTTCTCTGTGGTTTTGGAGCCTGTCCTGGAACTAGCTCTTGTAGACCAGGCTGGTCTCGAACTCACAGAGATCCGCCTGCCTCTGCCTCCCAAGTGCTGGGATTAAAGGCATGCGCCACCAGGTGGCTGCTAGAAGACTTAGTTCCCAGTAGGACTTGGTAGAGTAAAAATCAAGGCTCTGTTATTCCGCGTTCCCTAGGAGGGCACTAATCACCATAGCCCACAATAGATCCTACCCAGATAACAGAACTGGGCAGTTACAATACACCATCTATCCCAATATAGAAAATCTATTGATTCCATCAATGTAATTGCATAGAGTCCTAGGTATATGTAGAGCTCCTTTCCTACACAATTCTCAAAATAATCTCTTTCCCACCTTTAATTAAACTCCTATCTCTTTTGACAGAATTCTTTGAGAAACTGTGACTGAAGGAAGCTTTTTTAGAGTAAATTCATCTTCCACACAAAGAAGCCTAAGATTTCATCTTAAAAAGCAATATTACATAAGGACTTCAACCAAATATACACGTCCTACTAATTATTTACTCTCTTAAAAGGTAAGGAAAGAAAAGTCATGCTTTAAAAAAATCAAACATAAATCTTATTTAACTATTTGACTTATAGTTAGCGTGAAATGGTATTATAGTGTTATAATATCAAATTAAACACAACTCTATTCATCACTTACAAATGGCACATGAGGTAAAATGCTTGGTAGCCTATACAAATAATGAAAATTTAATAACATATACCGTTAACATATTTCAAATTATCTAAGTGTATATATGCTTTCCAGTATATCATGAAATATTTCCTGAGGTTTTATTCCTTGCCAGAAACAAATCATCATTGAAGCACTCATCCACACTGTAATAAAAAAGATATGTCAGGGCTGGAGAGGTGACTCAGTGGGTAAAATAACGGCTGTTGTCAAACACCAAGATCTAAACAAGAAACCTAGAAGCCTTGAAAGCCAACTGTGGTAATGACTTTGTGCTCAGAGTGCTGGAGAGGTGGAGATCCCTGGAGCTCACTGAATGGCCTAGCTGAACTGGTGAGCCTCAAGCTCCTGATTGAACAAAACACTAGGGATAAAATAAATTAATAAAAACAAAGTTTTAATAGGAATGAATAATTAGGTTAGCCCTGTGTCTTAAAATCAAAGTGCACAGTTACTGAGAAATAATATTTGAGCTTGATCTCTATGTATTACCACAGTGTACGTGCACACACACACACACACAACACAAGCACACACATGCACACATACATACTCATACACATACATAGAAAAGCCAGATATGTCCATTATTGCTTAAACAAAATCTATCATCCATACCAACATCTTTTATTCCCAAATTCTAATATGAAAATTTATGCTTCTACTTATCTATCCCATTCTATAAAAACACAGACTCGTTCATGTGGTTCATAGAGTCCCAGATATGCTTGGGTTCCTGCCTTACGCAATCCTCAGGATGCGCTCTCCCTCTTCTTTCCTGCCACTCTTCTTGGGATTCAGGAAAAGATGAAGGTTCTCTGTAAGTACATCTCATGTCTATACTGCAGAATTCACACTTCGTTTAATGTGGTATTCAACATCACCCTATAAGACTAAAGTGTCTGGCTTTTATAGCTTGTGGGTATCAGATTCATTCATCCCTGTAAATACTGTATTCTTTCCTCAACATACCCACAATCTCCTTGAGGGCAGAAATTCCTGTAACATAACACCTGTGTCCCCTCTACGATCGCAGTACCATGCCAGGCGGGTAATGAATTCCCCATAAAAGCAAACGCGCTGAGTCTTGAGAAGAAGCAATCAAGCAAACTCTTTTACAAAACATCGATTTACAAATTACAGTGCAGCAGGAAAAAGAAACTGAAAACTATCTGCCATAATTAATTGAAGCCCAAAAGGGATGAGTAACAAAGTGTTGTGTCCATCATTTTATCTGTCACCTCATTAACTTATAGACATTGATGGTGAAAACACATGGGCAAGAATTAGGTATGTTTTCACAATGATGCCGTTGTGATTTCTCAGATTTGTTTCTTCGTAACTTTCCTTTCCACTTGTTCTACAATGACCCTTGGTATTATTACTTTTACCTAGTAAGAAACTAACAAAAATAGCTAATCTGTTATTCCATTAAGTCAGAGAATCACCTTTATTAAAGTGACAACTGCTTTCATCGATGAGTTGTCAAAAAATTTTAAATGGTTTTTAACCAAACTCTGAATTTGAATCTCTAACTCATTATTTATATATCTATGATCTATTCATATTATTTGCTTCCCAAATCCCTAGATTTCTTCATCTGGAAAATTAGAAAGTGGTGGATCCTACTTCAAAAGACTGTGGTGATGAATAAATGGGTAAAGATGTACAAAGTTGTAAGAATCACTTACATTTCATTAACAAACACAGTTGCCATTTTGCTTCTGTCAATGTGTTTTGTTTTTAATATGAACGATAACTCAATTCTATATATGTCTACAATGTGCTTTATAGAATATACAGCACAGCACTGCAAGTGCTCATGGAACTACGATGCTTTGACATAGAATGTCTTGTTGTATTATCACAGCATACTCTACTCTATTGTATCGTTTAATACCAAGAAGTAGAAACTCTGCACATTCTACAAATGGTTTTATTACCCAATTTAGAGGTCTTAAAATAAATCATGCTGTGTACACTTTCAGCTTATGTAGACTTAAAATGATAAAGAAATAGCTGTGTTGATCAAAGATAGTAAATTTGTCACCTAACCTAATAAGAATCACTAGAATTCCTCTCACAACACTCTTACCATAAGCTACGTGGCGTGGAAACTTAGCTATAAGCTAGCATGAGGCGAGCCACAGTCATTGAAGCTAAGCTGTTCAGCACTATAAATAAAATTAAACTTAAGAGGGAAGTTCAGAAGTAATATATTCAGGGAAGTCAAACAGAGAAAAATGGCTTCTTATCAAAGAAGATCCAAACCTGCTGTGGTGACCTATGCCTGCATCCCTAGGGCTTGGGATATTGAGAAAGAGGATAGCTATGAGTTTGGGGACTACTCTCCTGGGGACATGGTGTGTTCTCTGTCTGCTTGGACTCTCAGAGAGCAGGGGGTGTGGCCTTCTGGTTCTGCATATTATATTTGTCTTCCTTATACCCATCCCAGAGTGCCCACCCCTTTACCCACTCTCTTCCAGGCATGTTTGCCTCTTTGCCATTCTTCAAACACACCATGAAGATCTGCGTTCAAACTCCAGGCGCTTTAATCTCTTTGATAATAACTCACGCCCCATGCTTTCAACTGGGCTCACTTTTTTCATTTTCTTGAGTTGATATCTAAACTCTTCCAGATAAACACTTCCATGTTAAAAACTATAATTAATGAACTAATTAATTAAAAAATGTTTCATCCTCTCACACACGCCACATCTAGCCCTCACATACTTCCTAGCCCGCTATTATAGTTCCTTGTTAATATTGATTGATTGGTTAATTAAATCAGGTCTCACAACAGAGCCCAGCTGACCTCAAACTTGCCATCCTCCTGCTTCAACCTCTTTAGTGGTAGGATCACTACTATTTGAATAATGGTCTCCAACTGATAAAACTGTACTTGTTACTAATTGGGTTACTGTCTGTTTTCACCTGGTAGAATGAAATCTCTAGAAAAAAAAAAGGATGTTTCCCTATTTTGGTCATGAAACTCTTTTCCTCATATAAAAAAATGACATGGCAAACTCTTAATAAATGCTCATAGAATGGATAGGGGAAGAAAAGAAGGGTAGAATGAGCCTTGGAAACAATTTTTGTTAAACCTGAAGGATCAAAGCCGTCTCGGTTTAAATCTAGACTAGATCTATAGGCATCATTAACAAAGGCTCAGCTACTGAATATAAAGTTTATTTAAAGTGTAATTCATAATATATGATGGAAGGTGAGGATTTATCAAAAAACGATTCTGCGATTAGGGATTTCTATGCAAGGTATATTTAGAGAGCATACTTACAAATCCATTAGCATACACATCTACAGTCATATGGAATAAGTAGACCTTTACAAGAAATTTCAGAAAGCCCCTGGGCTCTGGTAACTCCCCTAGATATAGAAAGAGGAGTGTGCTGGGGGAAGTCAAATCATACAATTATATACGCCATAAGGTAGCTTAACAAGTCATAGTAACAGTGAATGAAGCTTTTCTGCCTGCAGATGAAAGCCTGCATGGTTTAATTGTGAGTGAAACAGAGGAGCAGGAATGAATCCTGTTGCAAGCTGACAGTTACATGGAACCCCCTGAAGTTAGAAATTGAGTTCCTCTGCTAATTACTGGTCTGAAGGGGACAGGATAAAAAGATCCACGTTTTACTTCTCTTGCTGAACATGCAACATAAGCACTTGTGAATTTTACATTAGGGTCAAGCTGGGAAGTTCCCAGGTACCTGGTACAGAAAACAGCAGCAGCACCCACGCAAATAAGGTCAGGCAGTCTTTTCTGCCTTGGGTGACCACCAGAGAGATTTCAATGAAACAGACTCTAAAAATGAAGTAGATGTAACAAGGAAGGGGTACAGAGCCGATGTGAAATAAAATTTTGTTTATAAATGCTGGGTGAATATTTCCAAAAGACCTTACGGTTTTGGAATATAATTCATTAAAATAGAACGTCATGCCCATAGATGACAATGTCAGCTATTCTATGTACTTTCTCAATGATTCATTGTATGACCAATAAAGCTACACAGCAGGCAGGTACTTGAATAAAATAGGCCCAGTTCTCCAGGGAGGTGAACCTGTGGTTCAAACTAACATTTTTGATCAAATAAACACTTCATTCTTCCTAACCAAAAAAATGCATCATATGTGACTTCTGACAAAAGGAAAATACACTTGGGAAGAAAATTGACAAGAGAGGGGTGAGTGGGGAACAAAGGACTGTGGCGATGTCGCGTCTAAAACAACAGCTCTGTAAAGGGAAAGTAACTTCTACATTTCCAACTCATATATGCGCCCTTTAGAATATCCTGGAATATTCGAGCTCACTTCCTGCCAAAAGCACAGCCTCATTCAAATTAGAATAATACATTAATGCAGTTATTCACAGGACCCACAATTACCGAACACATTCGCTCGGTAAAAGGAATACGTACAAGAACATTCCATTATTATAACAATTTCCATTATTACCAAGTTTCTCTTCTGTCACTTCTTTATTAGCTTAACTGTGTACTACAAATACAGTCTTACAAAATCATCTAGAGGAAAGTCAATCCATTAAGATCTGACATATAGCAATTTGGAGAGAGCGCGGCTATCTATGTCAGGTCTGTGTGCAATATTGACTAGTTCGGAGAGTCATAAAGACTTGTCTGTCTCGATACTAACACCCTCAGTTCCCTTATATGGAAGATGCTCAAACAGCATCTATCTGCATGGTCGTCGTAGTGATTAAGCTTGAATTTTGGCAAGCTCCCTTCCATAAGATGTATTTAACAAACTGTAACTATTTAGGTAAGTTTTTGAGATTCCGACTCACATAATACCTTCCCTAATTCCCATGAGCACTTACTGGCAAGACTCCAGGACATTAATCATATTTTACCTCTTCAGAAGAAATTATGTTTGTGTTCCCCATCTCTAAAAATATAAACGATTCAATTATTATGCTGCTGAATGCTTCAACTAATGATGAAGAAGAAATTCCATCTTCCAGGGGTCCTTCCAATAAAATAACCAAGAAATCTTACCTAGTTTTGGCAAAGAATAGGGCACTTTAAAGTAGTCTTCATAAAATTCTATTAATCTCTTTGTAATGTGGAGAGCATAGTCCCCGGATCCTCTTCTGATAGCATCGGGTCTTGCATATAATCGGACCTAATTAAAAATATATATAAAAGTTACTTTAGCCTTGCGGTACTTGAGTTTTATTTTCTCTGCACATATGAATCTGCACAAATCACTTTTGATAGTAGAGAAATTAAAAAAGGTTCTTGTTTACATATCCAAACACACTGTGGAGAAAAAGCCAAATTTAAACAGATGAAGTAGCCAAGTTAAGCAAGTCACAATTTCCTCACTATCCAGAATGACATAGAGAGGATTTATACACCTTGTGTCAAAATAAATATTCTAAGTTATCACCTACATGTGCCTGCCAGAGATATGAAGGCATGGTGGATTAGTATAATGGATCCCTTGCACAGCAAGAGGGAAAACTCGTGGTCTGTTAAGACACGCTGCATCAAGCTTTGAAAGAATTACCAGATTGGAAAAGTATGTGTTTGCATGTGTGTGTGTGTGTGTGTGTGTGTGTGTGTGTGTGTGTGCTTAGATCTTACTTATGCCTCCTTTTTCTAATTTTTCGTTCTTTTGAAATCAACTGGTTATTCCAAATATACAGCATAAGAACAGAAAACTTTTCTTGTACATAAGCAACCACTATTCTGAAAAGCTGTCTGCACCTGCTCCTAGATTCAAAACTAGCTGATGCAATTCATATTTTTAAGACTATCTAGGCATTTATTATTGATTCTTAAAACAAGCATCATAAATTATCTAGTCTTTGGCCAAAAAAAAAAAAAAGAGTCCCAAAGTGAGAAACATAAAACTGAAGAAAACTAACAATCGCACAGAAAAGGTTCAAATGAGGTTAGTTTTCATAAAGCTCCCCAGCATCTTTCCTTCCAAAGGCTAAATCTATTTCTCACAGATGTGGTCCCTAATCCTCACATCAATTCTGTGAATAAGAAGCATGCATTTCATTCGGAAGTAGAAAGGATGGCAGCAGGGGAGTTGAATTTTAGTCCTGCTCTGCCACTAACCAAGCTGGGGGGATACTGAACAAATCATTTAACCTCTTTGGGTCTAATTTAGAAAGTGATGGTGTCGGCCACTAGCTAGTTGCTGGAGTGCTTTTCAGTTCTAAAACACATTACTCCCAATTCCATTTTACAAATAAGGGATTCTGTGTCCTTTTGAAATCACTAAGTGGTTTACTCAATATACCAAAGTGGATATTTCTTTTCAACATGAAAACAAAAAAAGCTGTATTCTGTTAAAGTGTAAAAATTGATTATACAATTAATTCTTTCTTATCCCTACCTAAGAGGGAATAGAGATGTACAGTTTAAAAGTATAGGGTTGATACAAAGAAAATACATCCCGGCTTTATGTTAGAAAGACATGTTACTCAATAAGATATCTGCTAAATTCAATAACAACTGTTTACTCAAACTGTAAACTACTTCCTCCCTGACAGCAAAATCAAATGAAAAAATTAATTGATCATCATAAACAGTTTTGACCGGAATGGTATAAAATCAAAAGCTATCAGGACAGACCATCTACAAACAGCAGCAGTAGAACCAGCCACTCTGAGAGGCAATAATTATTACCAAGCATACAAATATGCAATTCCTTATATAAAGTTCTCAAAATAAAAGTCCTCAGAAAGGATGAGTAAGTATTTGATTTAAAAATAAAGCTCCTCCCCCTAAAGAGAATCAATGTCCTCATGACTTCGCAGAAGTTATGGTTGCTTATACAAGATTAAACCAAGCAACATTCCAGCATGGAATGTGAAGGGGTTCATGAAGAGCTATGAACAGATGGGTTGTTGAATTGAAAAAAAAAAGAGGACATGAAGTTGCAAGGATATAGAAATGGGGTTAGGTCATGGGGAATTTCAGGAAGGAGTTTGGGTGAATGCAATCAAAATATGTTATAAGGAACTCTCAAAAACTCGGGCTGATGAGAGAGGGGGAGTTGATTGAGGGAGGGGGAAGGAAATGGGAGGCGGTGATGGGGAGGAGACAGAAATCTTTAATAAATAAATAAAAAACTACTAAGGCAACAATAAATTTGAAAACTAAGTAAATAAATGCATCCTAACTTTAAAGGCACACATAGGCAGAGATGCAAGGGAAGCAGGATAAGAAGATAAAAGAGAAGCAAGGAAAGAGATGGGCACTGAGCACACCCAATGAGAAAGAAGATGCAACCTGTGCACTGGCCACGACCACCAGAGACCACTGGTAATCAAATAGCCTTCAATAATTCAACTACAAATCTGTTTATTTGGTACTTTTTAAGTACCAGATCTAAGATCAAGCATTTTTCATTTCATACTAAGGAACACACGCTGTCTACCCTACCAGAGCCACAAAATATAAGATAAAAAGCAATGCATGTGTAATGACCATCCTCAAAGAACTTCTCAGGAATTTGGCGAAGTGAATGACAGCTAGTGATATGTACTGCATGAACAATAAACTGCAAACAGCAGATGGACACCGAGGGAAGATGAGGTTTTCAGAAGGTCCCTGGTACGTAAGTGGTAAATTGATACTAAATCTATACCAGCGCAACTGCAATGTGGCATAACAAGGGTCACTGACTTAACATTTAGGCAGCACAGCTGATTTGGGTAGAAACACAATCATGCCTGTCAATCAACTTTTCCAGTGACTTGAGCTTTCTGTAGAGCCACGCAAGAAAAACACAATTAAATCAATCTGGTTGTCAAGATTTGATGGCAATAATCCGGCTTGAATGAGATGAAAAAACGGACACATGCTTAACACAATGTCTTCATTTTCTAGTTCAGACATTTATTGCATGCCTGCTGTGTGTCAGACATTGTACAAGGGAATAGAAAGAGAACAATAAAACCCCTACTACAAAATGAACAAGACATTTATACTTACTGCTCTTAAGAGGTTCACAGTGTGTGGAAAACAAACAGATAAATCACCCACAAAAATACCACCCAAGAAACAGAGCCCTGCACATTCTGCCTTTCCATGCCACAGATACACAAAGCTAATTTCTCTGTGTCTTATCCCCTCATCTTTTCAAAGACATCATTCCCAAATACCCCTTTTATTTCCATATCACCAACTTTTGCTTGCACAGTGCGAACAAAATACTCTGTACTCTTTCTTATGATATTTGTGGCTGTTATTTGGTTGGCTTTATTTTATTTTTTCAGATAAGGAATCTATGTGGGAAAGGCTGGCTCTAGCGCCTGGTCTTTCCTGCCCAAGTCTCCGAAGTGGTAGGATCGAATATATGTGCCACCATGCTTGGTTGGTTGGTTTTGAATTTTGGATAGATCTTCCAGATAGAATTCTCATAAAAAGGATAGGTAAGTTAACAGCCAAGTCATAACACTTTCAAGAATAAGGAGCACACCACTGCCCAAGATACAATGGGTTTAAGCAAGGCATTCACTTTCTACATTCCCTGTTTCGTTTCTTCCTCACACACGGGGGAAAAAAACAGTTTTTGTCCATGTTTTTTTTTTCTAATCTAGAACTAATTTCAACAAGATCAGTAATAACACATGGTAGCAAGTTGAACCTCCAACACAGTGCTCAACCCACCAGCAGAATTCAGGTTCAGCTGACTAATGTCAAACAGTTTCTTTCTATGGACCAGTGACTTCTCATTGTTGAGGGGTTCCTTCTTGGAACCACAGAGCTCTTTTCTTCTCCGTTTACACTCAGTCCTTTAATTATAGCATTTTGCTGTGTGGTTTTAAGTATGACTTCCAAATCGATGACTTGCCAAATAACTTTGAACTTCCAGAATCATTAACTAACTATCCATCTGACGTCTCTACTTGGAATCTCAGACTTCAGATTCTCTAAGGAAACTCCTGCTGATGCAAGCCCACAGGTGCTTCTCCCAAAACGTTCCTCATCTCGGCTAATTGCACTTCTACCCAGCTGCCTGGCATATAGGGTCATCCTCGTTTTCCTCTCTCCCTCACCTCCCAGCATACCCTCTTGCCCCTGACTTAAAAGGATACGCAGAACCCAGCTGTTCTCGCCACTCCACTGCTACCACTCTGGTCCCAGTTATTTCTTTCTTATCGTTCTCCACACAATAATCAAAATCTCTTGGATAATCAAATCATGTTATCCATCTGCCTTTCACCAACTTTCCATCTCATTTACGGTAATTCCAATGGTTCGGTTTTTCTTTTGTTTGCTTTGTTTTGTTTTGTTTTTTAAGATCTAAAAACCCTACACACATTTGGTTTTTTTGTTTTTAGCTCTCTGGCTTTTATTTCTACTGCTTTGATGCTGCTCGTACCAAACTCCAGGCTTTTGAGTTCTCCCTTCTTATTGCAACAACTCATCCCTTTGCCATCTTCAGATAGCTACCCCAGGATTTCACTCTCTGAGAAACCCTGCTGCCCTAGGACTGTCTAACCCTTTCTAAGATTTATTAATCCTGAGATACTACCATTCAACAAAGCTTGTGTTTGGATTATCCATTTTACTTACTTCTCTTCCTGCTTTCTTTTTATGAATATAACTTGAATGGGGCAAAGAATTTAGTCTACTATATCAAATCATGTGAAAGTGTTACATTTTTAGATAAAAATCTTGCATATAAAGTGTAAGGTAGGTAAGCTTTGATTAATGAGTGAACCAAAGAATTTAATTTGATAGGTATATACAGATTCTAGGAAATAGGATCTATGTCTCAGAAGAGCAAATGTTTTAACTCAATCTTAAAAATAAATCTGGGACATTAGAGAGATGAATAAACAGTTAAGAATATTTTCCATTCATACAGAGGACCCAGGTTTGTTTTCCAGGATACAGATGGAAATTTACAACCATCTATAACTCCGATCCCAGGAAATTCAATGCTTTCTTCTGCCCTTCCTAGGTATCAGGAACAGACATGGTACACATGCATCCATGAAGACAAACATTCATACCATCAAACTAAAGCAAATAAATCTTTTATTGCAAAGAGAAAAAATATTAAAACGAGATGCAGTGAGAGCTCTTACCCACTGAGTCATGTTAAGAATACGAACACCAGCTCAGGCAAAGATGCTCTCCTGGGGCTGATATATCATTCCATAAGTATGCCTCTATTTGATCATCTTTGGTTCTATTTGATCTTCTGTAGCAGGCAGGATAATTCCCCAGGTAACAGTGTTTGAGTCCTAATCCTTGCCTGAAAAACTGACTTTGCAGGTGTGATTTATTAATACATGGATTTGAGGATGAAAAAAAGCAAGATGTAGTAAGCTACAAAATGGGTTTGTTTGTAATATCCCAGACCGAAGTATAGTTTATTTTTCTGTTTACTTACTTATTTGTTGGGACAGCACCTGGTCACAGTATGTGTGTGGATTTGAGAGGATTTCTGCTGAGAGTCTGTTCTCTCTTTCTACTATACAGGTCCCGGGGACTGAGTTCAAGTCATCAGACCTAGGGGCAACCTCCTTCATCCACTCGGCCATCTTGTAACCCACCAGACCAAAGCATCATAAGACAGTAACAGTGATCTCAAAGGGACTTCTAAATACAGTTGTTTCATTATACCAGACAAGGAGATACACAGGAGAATAGTAAGCAAGGAAGTGAAAAATCTAGTTCTGAAAAAGATCACAAGGCGAATATAGCAGACTACTTAAAACTGCGTGTAGAGAGGCAGATTTAAAAAGTGAAGAGATGTACAATGACAACTTGGACGAGAGAAATTGCAAGCCTTGTTACAGAAGTGCCCATAAGCCATGTTGCAAACTAAGAATGCAATACTGTGGATGCTGGCCAGTCATTTGAAGATTTGAGCCCTGGAATGCCATGACCAGAATTAGCTTTGAGAGTAACTGCATCAACATCAGCAAAGGCGATAGATTAGAAAAGAGTGGAAGTGTAAGAAAATATGTTACAGTACTGTACAGTCCAGGAGAAAGACGGTAGAAGTTAGAAGGGAAAAGAAGCAGTGGTGGTGCAAAGAGATGGATGGATGCATTCAATTGATCCTAACGCCGTTGAACAAGTCCTTTAGTTACCAAGTAAAGCCAATTGTAGTCACTTTCTCACTTAAAAGCCATTATTCACCTAATCTGTATTCTGGTTGCTCACTCCAGGGCCCTGCAGAAACAAGGGAGATCCAGCTGAAGGATCAGGGGAAACAGTCAGAGTAGTTCATGAACTGAGTGATTTCTGCGTGGTTAATGAAGTGAATTTGGAGATAATTCCCTTCGTACTGGGGAGAGAAGATCATATTTGTTTGCCTCTTTAAAAGTGACTAGGTTCAACTTAACCCTGACATGCAAACGAAATCTTCATGAAAACACAGTTATCACGTAAAAGCAATGAAATATGATTTGATTACACCTGTATATTTGCATTTTCTGACATTCTCTGATAAGAGTCCAGCTCTGGAAATATAAATTGCTTTCCAGGTTTTATCTGTCCACTCTAGAGCTTCAACCCACAACAAATTTGAGATCCCAAGGAAGGACATGATGCTAAGATTGACATAGGAGAGTTAGAGCTTCCGGTTTATCACTGTCAACTTCTGCCAACTTGGGAGAGTCAGTGGGTCTCTGTTCAAAGAGCCTGGCCGAGGGAACAGTTTATCATAACCTGTTTATTATAGTATGCCTGAGAGATTGCTGTGTCATATTAATTTGCCTGAATTTGTCACATCTAGTCCTCATTTCATTTATGAAAAATGAAAGAGTGATTTTTCTCGGTACAATCTTATTCCTTTACATTTTTCTTGTCCTTAGAAAATACATCCTAACTGTTCAGTAACGTTCCTCTATGATTTACTCTTGAACACTGCTCTATTACTCTCTAAACTGTCTGTGAACTTAGTAGTGATTTACAAAAATTACTGGGGTTACCAAGACAAAGAAGAAAAATACACTGATTCCAGAAATTTATTCTGATAGCCCCGCCCATGTTCCGGAACTGTGAATAATAGGGAAGCGATGTGCAAACATGCATTTTGTCATTAAAAATAAAACGATGATGCCCAATGGACCCAGCGGCCTTCATATAGGTTTATGGACTATCAGTATTTAAAATGCTTGTTCGGGGTCTTTTTTTCGGGCTCTTTATAATAGTTTAAATATTTTAATCATCAGAAACAACAAAAAATCTATAGGCAAATCTCTTCAATCTCTTTCATCTATCATTATCTCATACACACAAACAAACATAAAAAACAGGAGTGGTAATGAAATACCAGCTATTCTGAAAACTAGATTGTCTGCTTAGAAAGCATGCTGGGGAGGATGCTGCCATGACATGTGGATTTGACAGGAAAGAATGTTATCTAGTTAAGAATGGCACTAGCAACCAGATGACAATATGAGGGTGGATATTCTTTGGAGCAGAACCATACGGTTAGTACTTTAGACATAGTGTTCAAACTGTGACTCTTTTAGTTGAGCAGTTTGGAATAAGAAATGGAATCTGTTTAAGGACATCATCGTAGGGCTATTCAAATATTACTCAAATAATTGAATAATATTTAATAAGCACCCATTGACTGTCAGGCAACTCTTCAGGTGATGAGTGCCAATATGTAAGTAAACAAGACAAGGCCTCTCCTCTCAGGGAGCTTGTGTCACAGTGGGGAGACATGGCAACGAGGTCTGATGGCATCAGGTCACAATGGGCTTCTGATTTACACCGTCTCATCAGAGAAACCCTCTTCAAAGAACAGGTAATTCAGTTAACCTCAGACTACGTAGCACGGAAGTGAAGATGGGCAATCAGTTATTTAGACACTTACATAAAAATTTCACATTTTATTATATTAGAGAGGTCCTAAGAAAGTAAATATATGCCCACAACAGAAATATACAGCAAAAAAATGTAAGAACGCACAGATAGTTGTCAGAAACACTCTGACATCTTCCACAAAATAAATTTAGACACTGTCTCCTGATAATTTACAAAACTTTCCTGACTTTTTTAAAATTTATCTTCACAAAGTTCACCTGTGGAATGAGTACAGTGTTAGCAATAAATTCCGACTTTGTGGGTAAAGAATTTGGAAGGGTTTTGTGTTGCTGAGTTGTTTTAGAAGACAGTGAAACTAAATCTCTGTCTACGGATTGTTTTTTTTTTAGCCTGTTTAATTATTTGTTGTATTAAAAAGTTGAATTGTGGTACTTGCTGTATAATTATGAAGATCCCTGTATCATTACATCCAACAGCCAAGAGAAAGAAATCCTATTCTCAATAGTACTGCACCTGTTTAAGAACTAAATAGCATTTTCTCTTATTTGACATTTGTAATTTGGTATTTTCAGTTAAATAAAGCTTCTGGCTCACCACATTTATTTGCAATACATATGTGTACTGCAAGAGTACACTGGGAATTTTGCAAGGCCTGGCAATTATTTCAAAGCCTTAAAGCAGCGTGATAATAAAAAACAAATTTACTTTCTTTCACTTAACTAAAGAAACAGTACCTTTCACTAGTAATTACAAAACAATGATATGTTGTTGCTAAATTCCTAGCCAATAAAGCTGAATGCATTTATGTATATGAATTCAGTTTCACACAGTGGTTCTTCCTATGAATCAGTTAAATAGAGCCAACCCCAGGGAAATGTCAGTAATTGGGCTCTAAGAAGATAGATAGATAGATAGATAGATAGATAGATAGATAGATAGATAGATAGATAGATAGATAGATAGATGGATGGATGGATGGATGGATGGATGGATGGATGGATGGATAGATAGATAGATAGATAGATAGATAGATAGATAGATAGATAGATAGATAGATAGATAGATAGATACAAAGAGATGCGGAGAACAAAACAATTAAATGTCTGTAACCTTAGTGCTACTTAAAATTCAAAAGATAATGTTTATTTCTAGGGTAGGGAAAGGGAAAAAATACACACAGAACTCTGCCAAAAGTAGAAAACCAGTGTAAAGATGTGAAAGCCAACAAATATGAAGTTGGGGGTGTGAAGAAGAGAGAATAAGAACCCACCGGAGTGCAGAAGGTCCTTGAGGCTCTGAGGATAGAAAACTGAGTCCATCCATGACGTGAAGTATAGCGTCAGAACTGGCCTGCTTTGGGAAGCTGAAAGTTACCTTAGAATCTTAGCTGGCACCATGATGGGAAACCACTAGAGGAGATCATTCCACCAATGGAATAATTAGGGTTCCTCAGATGCAGAGGCCATTGAACAGAAATTTTAATATTACAGGAGAAATTTTATTCTGTGGCATTCATAGTGAGAAGGACAGAGCTGGCATCATCCCGCCTCCGTCGCTGAGTCCCCTCCCTAGGCATGGAACATATTCTGAGAACAGGGAGAATTTGGAAATCAGGATTGATAAGGAGTAAAATCACAATACTTAGAAAGAGATACATGCTACTATCAAAATCACAACGGCCTTAAGCCTATTAATTGAAAGGAAAAATTAGAAAAAAAAACAAGAATCTCTCAGTGAGTGTCTGTCATCTATGACACAGAGTCATAGAGTACAAAAATAATCACAAAAACATCTTTGATAAAATTGAAGAGCATCCTCATACTAAATTGCACCACAGACCAAATGTAGTTTTAAAAAAAAACCAAGGGTATTATGGCTGATCATATGGTTCTAGTAACTTATTCCTACCTATATTTCTTAGTTTTCTCTTTTGTAGAATTTTATTAAAGATTCAGGAGGAAAACACTTGCTGAGAATCCCGACACTGGCTTGTTACCCACCGTGGGGCTTCTTTTCGGTCCAGTGGCCCTATATACTGTAGGTGAATATAGGTGAATAGGCTATCTATATTTAAAGGATGTCACTTTGTCCTTCTGTCAGACGTTAAGCTTTATAAGCCTCCGGCCGATGCTTGCACTCCTTTCTGCGTCTGCCACAATACTGTATCCCGCATAGGAAGTGAAGGCATATTGCTGATTGACACGGTATGGCAAAAATCTCCGGAGGTCCTTGTCCATTTTTGTGCTAAAATACAGCTATAACAAAGTCATTGCACTTCCCAACAACACTTTGCTTCAGGCAAGAAGATTAGCACTGTACTGTGGCGAGCTCTAGTCTCTGCTTGTAACTCACTTTGCATTTATAGACTAAGAATGGTATCTTCCAGTTGACTGTGGAACTTAAGTCACTTATGAGTACTTCAAGGAAAGAGCAGTGTTTTCCTTTTAATAGTTATACTTCTTTTGGCATTCACTTCTAAATATATGTGGTAGACTGAAAACAACTCCCAGAGCTAGCAACATCCTATGGAACTTTAGAGAAATACCTTATGTGAGAAAGGTCTTGCAGATGTGATTAATTTATGAATCCATAAAATGAATTATGATCTAGGTTACCCATGCAGGTTCCTAAGAGGGAGTCAAAGGATGCTGAGCAGGTAACATGCAACAAAGTAGAAAAGAAATGTAAAGATTTAAAGACAGACAAAAGAGTCATGAACATGAATGCAGCAGGGAATGCAACTGGGAAGACAGGAGATCAGATCATCCTCAAAGCCTCCAAAGAAACCAACCCTTTGGATTACTTTGGGATCGCTAGCCTACAGAAGGGGGAGAGAATCCATTGGTGTTACATGAAAGCCACTGAATTTGTGGCAATTTATGACAGCTGCAATAGGACACTAATCTACTATAACGTTTTGTCTTCCTGGCAGTTAATACACCACCATGTATTAAATTTTCTGCATCTTCTGGGAGTACACTTTATGTTTATGTGCTTCTGTCCCATGGACATAATTTTTCACAGCTTTCAATCTGCTAACTTTGACACACCTGCGTTATTCAGGTCTGTGGCTGCCAAGCATATTGTTCCACAAAACTGGTACACACATGAACGGAAGCATAAGTGAAGAGAAGAGAATGTTATCTACACGGCTTTTACCCGAAGTGTTCTTTCATCCTATGTGAGCCAGAAATGTATGGGATATTTGCTGAAATTTAGAGCCCTTCTAAGCATGTACATACCAGTTCTGGCTCTGAAAGACGTGTGTGTGTGTGTGTATGTATATATGAATATATACAAACACATGCATACATATATAATATAATAAAAATAAAGTATTAAAGACACACATATATGTTTATGTACTACTATTTCTTACACATTTTGATATGTATTATATATCATGTGATAACATTGTAATAAAAGCCTGAGACACTAAAAAAAAATCTCTGATTGATACAGTTATTTCTTAAATCTCTTCCAACGTCAGTCTGCAATGAAGACACATTCAACTAGACTGTTTTTATTTTTAGCTTTCAGCACTGGTCTTTCTTTCCCCTAAGCAGTAAACAAACACCAGCAAGAGTCAGATCCAATATTTGGGAATCAGAAAAAGTCATTTGCTTCTGTCACATCCCATAGATAGCACAGAAGTGTTTAATCCCTCCCTGAGACAGGGTATGTTTGTAGTATACTGAATTGGATGTTTTGTTTTTGTTTTGTTTTTAAAGCACGGAGAGAAAAGATTTAGGAAATTTCTTTATTAAGTTCTATAACCTTCTCAAACTTCTTGAGTAGGAACAACAGCCAAATAAATCTATTTGTGAATGTAAGACTTCATGCTTGGTTGAATTCAGTTTCTCTTTCGTCTAGTCCATCTGTCCATTCATCCCCAATCCCAGTCTCCTGGTGGTGCCTTTTAGGCACACTGTCTTCTCCTCTAGCTCTGTGCATCTAGTGAGAACTTTGTGCCCTGTCTACTCCACCATCTCCTCTGCATCTTCTTGAGATGCTGGCCTCCTTTTTCTTCTCATGATCCTAATTTTAGAAATACTTCACTAATGTATTAAACAAATACTTACAGAAAGGCTACTCTGTGTCAGGCTTTCCTCTAGGTGATGTGGATACAGACAGGATGAACCAAACAGAATTTCTGTCATGAAGAGTTTGTGTTCTAATGGGGAAAAATGGATAACACAGAAAGATAATGCAAGCAGCCTGAAACAGTGGTAAGTTGCTCTCAAGAGAAATCCAAGTTCAGGGAGTGGGTTAGAAATGTCCAAAACTAGAGCAAGCTACATTAAGGAAGTGATTTTTTGAGAGAACATGAAGTAAAAGTGAACCATGTGGACACAGCTCTCTGAGGGCAATGAATTCCAGGGACAGTCACATATCAAAGTCCTGAAAAACTTTCATCACTTCTATCCCCACAATTCTCCATTCTTCTCTCTTAAAAAAAATGAAGCATTAAAGACTTCCAAATATAGAGATTCCAAACACATAGAAAACTCGGAGACACATACAACATATATGACGCAAATAGTTCTTTCAAATGCTTTCTGCCACATTTCTTTCCGGTTTTCTAGGGAATGTGGAAAGCATCACCAATCCTGGAGGTGGCATTTCTCGCTTGCCTGATTCTTACCTCCTGAGCTCTGAAACAAGTCCTGACCTCAGAGCATTAATTGACATGATTGATTTACATATTTCCACTCATGGTATATCTGTTCTTCATTATTGCTTAGTATTTTACTCATTATAATAGACAACAGCTTGTCCAACCTACAAACCACCACCCTGTGACAGTTATTCTTCCCCTGCCAAATTTTGAGTTTAGAAATTTTCTTATTTTATTTCTGTCTCATTTTTGCATTTTTATATTTTTATTGAAAATAGATTCTTGTCTCATAAAATATATCCTGGTTACCGTTTCCGCTATGTCTACTACTGCCAGTTCCTTCCCACTTCCCCTCTCCTCCAGATCTACTCTCTTTCTGTCTCTCATTAGAAAATAACAGGTTTCTAAGAGTTAACAACCAAAAGTGACAATATAAAATGTAAGATAAAGCAAACACTTTCATATCAAAGTTGGACACAGCAATCCAATAGGACGAAAAGAGTCCCAAGAGCAGACACAAGTGTTAGAGACCCACTCATTCTCAGTCAAGAGTCACATAAAAAATACCAGCCTAAAAGCTGCAATATATTCCTAGAGGGAATGGTGCAGCTCTATGTAGGCCCTGTGCTTGCTGCTTCAGCCTCTGTGAGTTCAAATGTTCTTGATTAGATGATTCAGAAGTCCTTATTCTCCTGGCATCCTCCATCCCCTCTGGCTCTTGCAATATCCAATTGATTCCCTGAGCTCTGGGGGAGGGATTTTATGGAGACCTCTCATTTAGACTCTGCCTCCATGAAATGTCTAGCTGTTGTAGTGGCTCTAAAACCGACTTCCTTGTAAATTCCTAGTCACACACAGTGAAAATGAATGTGGCAGCTTTAAGTCATTAGCTCTTAACTTTTTCCCCTTCTGCAAACCGCCCTTGGCCCTTCCCACTCTTCCACTGTATCGCTTACTGTCTTCACATTATTTGCTATGGTTCCCATATATGCCAGAGGGCAACATATATCGGTGCGTAATGGGCAAGAATCTCCCAGTCTGTGCTGATTTCATATGGTATGTCCTTGACCAAATAGAACGCTTTACTTTGAATGCAGTCAAATCTCAAATGTTCCCTTTATGGTGTGTGCTTTCTGTTTCTTTTTTAAGAAGAAAGTCTTTTCTTTCAGTATCCATGAGTTCACAAAGACAAAGGTATTTTGCATATTTTCTTCTGAAAGTCTTATTTTTTCCCCTGAAAGTCTTATTTTTTTCCCCTGAAAGTCTTATTTTTTCCCATGAAAGTCTTATTTTTTCCCCTGAAAGTCTTATTTTTTCCCCTGAAAGTCTTATTTTTTCCCATGAAAGTCTTATTTTTTCCCCTGAAAGTCTTATTTTTTTTTCTTTTTGAAGGAAAAGTCTGTTACCTGGAACATGGACTATGTAGAGTGAGTAGGAACCTTGTTCTACCACTTCATCCCTGAATAGGGGACAGTACTGTTTATAATAGAGTTTCACCTCCATATGACCTTCAGTGACCTTCACATGCCAGGTTCTCCTCTAGGCTTGGATCCTGGGCGATTTCTCTTGGTCCTTTAGGTGACAATGTTTCAATAACTCGTTCTTTAATCTTTAAAACTAAATAATAAATCCTAATGACTAGTGATACCAGTACCTTCTTCTTATGCTTTTTAGAACTTCTGTATAAATTTTAGTATAACTTTCCATACTTACACATGAAATGCTACTGTGGATTTTTCTGGAATGTCACTAGGATTTCTTTATTTTAATTCAATACCTTGAAAATAATTGAATTTTAACACTGATGAACATACAGTTATTTCCATCCTTGCCAAACTTTATCTTTGAAACGTTACTAATATCTAATATATGAAAATACTCAAACCACAAAATGTTTGAAATTAGAATCTAAGAAAGCATTCTTTGATAATAAATATGATTGCTAAAATAGTAGGTAATAATATACATTTTCAAATAAGCATTCAAATGGAAAAATTAGAAATGAAAGTAGAAAACAAAAGTAAAAAGATATCTATTAATTATAAAATCTGATAATAAAAGTTCTGAAACTGAAAGGAACTCCAAGAAAGCCATCATAAAATTAATGCAAGAATTGTAAAAGTCAAAGGCATGAATCTTTAAAGACAAAGATGCATGAATTAAGTAAAATCTCTGTCATATAAATTTTGGAATTTCAAAATTCCAGAGAGACAGGCTTAAAATATTGTCAAGAAACAGGAAGTGAATGGCTATGTATCAAGAAACCAAAGTCGTCTTAATTTTACCTGTCATTTTATGCTCTCAATATTACTTGTACAGTATCAAAGTTCTAGGTAGAAAACTAATCATTGGTTGTCATTTTATACTCAACAAAAGTATCAGTTAATGTGAGCATGAAGAAGGCACAGAGGTTTTGCCCCATTTCTAAGTTTTACAATTTCTTCCATCAGAGCCTTGGACATCTTTGATTAGATCTACTTCTGGATACCGTGTGGGGTTTCGGTCCTGGGTATGGGATTAAGAAAAATCATGTTTGTAGTCTGATATCAGTTTCTGATCTCAGGTACCTATTGAACCTGACTTTGAAACAAGTACATTTTTTTATGATTTAATTCCATTTCCCAGTGTGGTTTTGAACCACTTGTCTCACTTGGGAGTCTTAGCAATGCTACAAGGGAAAGATGAAGGGAAGCACCATGTCTTGTTTCTGGCAGCATCCGCAATGCTGCTACTGTCTCACCATCAATGATGACCTTTTAAATGGGCATTGGCGTTCGACCATGGGTGTCGGGTCCCTGGAACTGCAGCTACAGACAGGTGAGGGCAGCCATGTGGGTGCTGGGAATTCTACCTGGGTCCTCTGGAAGAGCAGCCAGTGCTTTTAATCAGTGAGCCATCTCTCCAGCCCCCATCACTGAGGATTCTTGCCACAAAGTAAAATGCATTTTTCCACTCACTCTGCCAAGAATGATAGCGTGCATGGCACCGGACCTCTCTAAAGCATCCTTCACAATTTAAATACTCTGTGTCTCCCTTTTACCCTGCGATCTAGTAAGTAATCAATTACAATAATACGTTTTCTAGTGATAAATCATTAACTGCATTCACCTGGGGGCAAAGTGGTGGGGAATCCACTCATCTATCCTGAGTTTTTTTCTTTTGCTTAAGGTATAATTTAATCTTTCCAGAGACATGGAAAAGTATGACCATAAAACTGTGAACCTGATGGTTTAGAGGTTTCCAATTTTGAATACTTTTTAATAGCTTTAAGGCTACTGATAAATTTATCCAAAAATATTATTCCTCTTGTTGTCTTAAAATTATGATCATAAATTCCTATTTTTTCCATTTCTCTTCCTATATATAATTATTATTAATTGACCATTTACCTTTATTTTTATTAAAATGGTAAAAATCTGCTTGGCCTTTAAACTTTTTTATATTTTTATGATTTATTTGCATCATTTCCTCTTCCCTTTCTTCCCTCTGAACCTTCCACTGTGGGCTCTTCCTTTAAAAGAACTCTCTTTGGGTTTGGTTGGGTCTATTATTTATTTTTATTTCGTTAATATTATCATGCCTTTCTTCTTTTTTCACTTATTAAAGCCAGTTGTTTCTCTAAACTCTTCAATAAAATGATCATATGATCATTTTTAATTCAATTGTATCTTTACATTTATATGCTATGTCACAGCTATAAGTTCTAGGTACTAATTTAGTTGCATTTCACAAAGTATAACGAGACTAATCTTACCCTTTCATTAATTTCTACCCATTTCATAACCCTCTACATGACCAGTAGGTTATGTCAAAAAGACTTTTAGGTTCCTAGTAATGTGGTTATTAATTTATCTTTGTATTATCACTATCTAATTAAATTCCAGGCAAAGAATTTAATATTAGTTTTTAGTATTTGCTTTGGTGTGTGCTGCCATCATCCATGGACATCAGACCCCAGCTTCTTCAGCCTCCAAATATGGATTCTCATCAGCAACGCTCCAGGGATCTTACAACCTTCAGCCTGAGCCTGGCTCTGGATCTTCTGTCTTTCTTGTTCTAAATCTTTTATCTTCTTGGACTGGGCAGCTTGTTACCAAGTTCTCTGGCTTTTCAGTCCAAAGATGACTACAGTTGGACTAGCCAATCTCCAGTCAGATAAATGAATCTACTTTCTGTCCAATGCCCAATTTTAATTCTTTTACTCTTTTTCTCTCTCCTTCTCTCTCTCTCTTAGAGTCATAGAGAAGGAGAGAGAAAAAATATCTATTGGTTTTGTTCCTTAGACTATCTACTATCATTTATTATAACTATTATTCTTTTGATCAATTATTTTCTTGTATAAGTTGCTTTTTTAATATCAACCATGTCTTTCCACATTTCCTTCCATTTCTTTGATTTAGAATGACTTTCTTGAATATTCCTGCTATCAGCCACTTACAGTGTTTTTAAATGATTGAGTGTTGAGATTAAATATGACAGTTTTGACATCAAGTACAACATCAACATTTGACATCAAATATTAACTAGTTCTTCTCATTGTCTTTCTAGCTTATTCTGATGAACAAAAGTTGAATCTCAATGTATTTCTAATGTGGCCAATATATGTTAAATAAAATTGAATTAATGTTCCATTTCCTATGCCAATAACTTATAACATCCATAATCATAGGAGAGAATTCTTAGCTCCATACTGGAAAAAAAAATAAACAATTATATTTTAAAATATTATTGAGTATTCTTTATTGTAGAAAGCTAGTAAACAGACATATAAATCATATCAAACCTAAAACAAGGAATTTGGCTAAATTTTAAGCTCATTGTTCAACTAGACCAATCCCTGGAATGGGCTGCCCCCGCAATAAAATTCCCCACAAGATTATCACAGGAAGTACTTATTGCCATTAAAAGATGACATTTAACACACTTCTTAGAAGTTGTTAATTAAAAACCCATGGGAAAACCTTAAAATATGTCATAATATAACAAAATAAATTTGAATAATTGATTTTCAAAGGGAATCTACATAGAAAACTCTAGAGTTTCTGAATAGTTTCCTAATGCCAACATAGAAATAGATAAGACCGGAATGTGTAAATTTCTTGGCACAGTCTACTTAAGAAGAATATGGTTACTGGATTATATTTTAATCACATGCAGGAAAGGAGAAATTATCTCTATCTTGGAAGGAAATCAATACATGAAAACTGAAGGAAATCCACCACAGGTAATTTGGTGTATCCCATGAATAGGGGGAAGGACCGGCTGTAGGAGCCAGAGAGGTCAAGGATGCCCCCAAGAACATGGTCCACAGAACCAACAAAGCAGGGCTCACAGGTGCTCACAGACTTTAGTGACAATCACAGAGCATGCATGGGTCTGAGCTAGATCCTCTGCATATATCTTATGGTTGTGTATCTTGGCATTCTTATGGGACTCCTAACAGTGGGAGTGGGGGGTGTCGCTGACTCTTTTGCCTGCTCTTGAGACCCTTTTCCTCCTAGTGGGTTTCCTCATCCAGCCTTAATATTAGGGAATGTGCCTAGTCTCATGTAACTTGTTACTTAGTGTTTGGTTGGCATGAATTAATGACCACCACTCCTTTCACTCAGTGCTCATCCCCAACATGACTGTGATATGTGGGGTTGTTTGACCCTTTTCATTAGCAGAGAACATGGCTAGGTGAAAAATAAGGTGTCCTTAGCTGCAACAATAGGTAAAAATACACAGATTCTTTTCCAACAAATTCTAAAGCTAATAAGCAGATTCATTCAACCTGTCAACTATGTATAGTTAGAAAACTACTGATTTCTGGAGTAACAACAGTGGGCCAAATTTTATAACAACTTTAGTGATTATGACTTAGCAATGTTAACAAATGAAATCACGCAGAAGTAAAACTACTCAAAAGAACAGATTTATGGTCAATATCTTTATGAAGGTTAAATACATACATACATAAATACATGTGTGTGTGTCTGTGTGTGTGTGCTGACCTAGTATAGTCAGAAAAAGCTTCCTGAACAAGTATCTATAGGAAAAGAATGAGTTTAAATACCAAACAAATAAAACAAGAGAACAGTGTGTTCAGGACTCAAAACTGCACACGTATGGGGATAGTGAAGAATAAAAAGAAAGCAAGATAAAACCCCGGAGAAAGACTGGTGTCCAGATGTGCCTGGCTATTTAGCTGCCTTCGATGTTTGTTCTTTACAGGCAATGGAAAGCTATTGATGGGCTTAAGAAGGAAAGGCCCAATTTAGAGAATGAATTGGAAAGGCAGCAAGAATGGAAACCAATTATAAAGATGCCGCAATAGTTCAGTCTGGAGATGCCCAACACTAGCTTGGACCGAGGTGGTACAGACAGGGATCGAGAGAGGTGCAGCCTCTAGAGATACTAAAGAGGCAAAATCAATAGGACCGAACAGGAGAAGAGAAATGCCACAATAGCCTCTTTATAATTTCTCTATGAAGCTTTCTAGGTATTGTACTACTTTCTATATAAAGACTGCCGGGTGGTCATATCCCTGCAAGTTGAAAAGGAGCTGCTCTCTTTGTAACTGTTTGGACACTTGGGCTCAATTTTTGTATACACCTATAAAGGAAATAGCTTTAGGACAATTTACAATAAAGAATGCCAGTAGTTAGTTGTAGATATTCTGTAATGGACACGTCGGAAAGAGCAGAACTAATTTTGAAGACGGACGTGGGATCCTCGTTAGCCCTGTGGGACGTGGGTTATTTCTATTGTTCACCTCATTTGCTTTTTCAGCACATCTGATTATCACACACAGGATGCCTGCTTCCCGGGGTCTCATCCTATTCTGTGGATTTGTTACATTCCTTGAGGCATTTTATCTGTACAACTTGTAGAAATTTAGAGAAAAATATTAACTTCTTCCTCTGGATCTTCCACTAGCTGACCATAGTGTACTTGACCAAGATGCAAGTGTTTAAAGGACGTGTGGTGGTCCCCCCTTCAAGTTTACAGTCAATGGCCTGCAAATGAATAACTCCTTCAGAAGAGATGGTTGGATTCTTTTTTTTTTGTATTCATTTATTAAAGATTTCTGACTCTTCCCCGCCACCGCCTCCCATTTCCCTCCCTCTCCCGCAATCAAGTCCCTCTCCCTCATTAGCCCAACGAGCAATCAGGTTTCCCTGCCCTGTGGGAAGTCCAAGGACCACCCACCTCCATCCAGGTCTAGTAAGGTGAGCAACCAAACTGCCTAGGCTCCCACAAAGCCAGTTTGTGCAGTAGGGTCAAAAACCCATTGCCATTGTTCTTGAGTTCTCAGTAGTCCTTTTTAATAAACTGCCTTGATCACGAGACCCTGACTTTCAGAACAATTTCATGTCTGTGTGATTTTTTTTGAGGGGTGGCATTACAGATTTGAACTCGGGACTTGGCACAAGGTAATACTTATCCACTGAGGTGCAGCCACAACGCATCTTCATGGAGTTTTTACAAAGAACGTTTATTGCCTGTTAATTTAAAACCACCGGGAAAGTTGGAATTGTTGCCATGTTTATTGCTCAGTGGCACTAACAGATTTGTTTATTGTTATTCATTCATGGATTATAAAAAATATCCCCACTTGGATTCTTTACGGTACAGTCACACTCGCATTTGTTCGCCATCAAACGTCATTTCATGAAGGCAATCCCTTGAAAAGGAGGTCGGTGCTTGGAAAACTATAGCCTAGTGGAGCAGGAGCCATCCCAAACACCCTCTGGAATCCTGGGACTGTACATCAGTACAACCGGGCAAAATGTTGAATCTGATCTCATTTACCATTTACCCGCTAGATATGTCTTCGCACTTGTCATGTAACCTACGCCAACCTCAGTTTCCTATGGGGAAAACTGAAATGTAGCACATTCTATGACGTACATCGAGCCACGCGGTGCATACAGGGTTAGCAACAGAGACATGCAGAAGCTATGGCCACAATCACTGCTGTCAGCATTCCGCAGACACAACCATACACAAAGGGAGGGCTACACTAAGCAGGGAAGGTTGTATCAGTCGTCTTCCGGCTCTTGATATATCGCAATCGTCAAGACTGGATCAATCTTGGAGTGATTTACACTAAAGTTAAACAATTGAATTTCAGCAAGCATAAGAAGATAGGGAGGAATAAAGTGATATTTGCCAGGGGATTGGGCCAAACGGGAGAAGGTAGAATTCAAAAGAAAAGGGGAGAAGGGACGTGTAAATCAGCAGACTGAATTATTCATTCCTCCAGTGACGAACAAGAATGATCCCGCAGACCTGATTCCAGTTTCTCTGCTTTTTTTAAGAGTTATGTGAGAATGGGCCTGTTCTGGATCATAACAAGTAGCCCTGCATGAGAAACATAGGTAGAAAATCCCATTTCACAGATGAGAAATTTAAGCCTGAAGTTAGTCTCAATAACTGACATATATTTTGGAAGTTATCCAGCAAAATTTAATCAGATTTTCTTACTTTAAAGTTCATGCTCATTTACTGTACCAAGGTTTGCCCAGGCTTGACCTTCTGGCCATTGCTAGCATTAATAGATGCTAGACATAGTTGTATCTGCCTCTCAGAACAATGGCGCATATTTTTCTATAAGCCAAAAAGAGGCAACAGGACTAAAAAGCTTGCCAATTACCGTTTAAGGAAATTTTCTTATTAAAAGCAAATCAGAAAAACAAATTGAGACATGTTTGCATTCCCCGTTCCCAGGCATCCAAGTCACTCCAACCACAGCTGGTGATATTCCTTTCTAAGTCAGCCACACAATGCTTCAAAATTTTAGAAGCGTAAAGAACACATATTTGTCTAAGACTGGCAAAATGAAAAAATCAGTCAGATTAAAAGCCAACTATGCATTTCCATTACATTCCAGAATACTTGTACAAGAAAATAAAATTTTGATGTAGTTAGTGTTTTTAGAAATGTAAAGATATTCATAGGCGAAAATGGTAGCTAAGCTCCAGCTTAATATGTGAGAAGTTATAACTGTGGTATAAAATCCATAGCAGAAATGAAACGGGATTACATCACAGGCAATTGCTAATATTAATGGACCAGAGGGGACTATGTTCCCTGAAGCTAGAAACATGTCAGAGGGGAAAGACATACATTTCAGCTCGAGAAAGAAAAATCCATTAACCATGAAATAGGGAAACAAAAAAATCAAACTTTCCATATACCATATCTTACTGGGAAAAAATCTATTAGTAAAAAAGACTTCTAAATAAAATGTCTCTCTCTCTCTCATATATATATATAAAGTCAAGAAAAATTCCAGATAATTCACATAGCTGTTATTTATTTTGGCTGAATGTAGCCATCAAAACACAGACACAGTGTCTCCATGAGCAAATACCAAAAGAATGCTGTAGACTGGAGAATATAAAAATACATCCTAGTTTTGGGTTTAAGGCAGCATCATATCAACTACTCCAAATTTGGTAGGAATCATTCGAAGTTTTTTTTTCCACTATGAAATTAATCCTAGCAACAGTTAACCTGATATCCCAGTCCCTGTAGTAGGTAAAAAATAGAGCAGATAAAAGGGATTTGACATGCCTTGTCATATTTAAATCATGTGAAGACTTATACATATGACTAGAATAATCTTTCTTTAAAATTTCATAAGCACATACATAAATACACACACTTGTGGAGTGGAAAAGAGGACAGCCCTATGGCCTGAGTCAAGTAGAAAGCCCTCAAATAGCAAAACTCCAAGATGAGAAAGATCAATGCCACTGTCAGAGAATAAAGCAATTAACTCACTGGTGGTTCAGGTTGACACAAAGAGATGGGGTGTGGACTCCACCCCACCCCACCCCCCAAGAACTAAACCAGCACACTGAGATTTTCTGCTGCCTTAGCAGGATTAATGAAACACATCCCAAGATAATTGACATGCACCTATAAATGTATTTTACAATTGCTGATAGAGTAAATTTGTCTCCACAATAAAGTTCATTAGATAATACATCAGTTGAATAACTGAATTTAGCCATTGTATATATCAAAACACGAAGAACATAATGCACACATATAGTTTGAACTTGTCAAGTCAAATCCCTTTTCAAAACTCAGCGTCTATAAGAGTGTAAGGTTTTGCCTACACTGGAAGTACCTGCAGACACTTTTCTAGGAGCACTCCAAAGATTCTGCGCTTGCTGGGTTCATGCTTCCTGCCTCTGGGTGCTAGCTGCATCAGGTGACCTACTTCTTCTCATGGACTGAACGTCGCTAATGTGGGAAGTCAGTTCTCAATCTGATACCTTAGAGTTTACTTTCTATCCTGTATTCTATATGCTTCCTGCTTGCTCATCCTCACGAATCCAGCTGTCCTATTGGAAACTGTTCTAAGGAGACAAAGAACGGAGAGTCACTAATGCAAGCAGCTAATGCTCTCAGCGCTGTGCTCTCGAGGAAATGAATCCCTACCGACAGCCTCAGGAGACTTCTGAACATCACCCGCCTCCCAGCGGAGTGTGAGATGACTTCATTCGTTATCAATGCCTTAATAACAGCTCCATAAGCAACTCCTAGGCCCGACTAATCACTGTTCAGAAAGCTGACCTATGTGTATTAAAGTGCCAGATAGTAAGTGTTGTTTAGACCCACTAGATTTTGAAGCAAAACTTACAATAATAACAATACACAATAAAAAATAGCCTAGTTAAGGATCCCATCCATGAATAAAATATATCATTATTTAAAAAAGAAAATCCTTATCTTTATCCCAATAATAATTATGTAATTGCCTAGCCTCCTATCTCAGCTCTTTAACTTCTAGTTTTTCCTCTTCTAAGACTATTTGTCATAGGAATAGGTCTGCTGAAAAGTTATACGATCAAGTTCTAATCCCCAGCCGTTATTGGAAATAAAGCTATTACAGGGGTAATTCTTTAAAACAAAATCCTCCTGAAAATGGATGGACCCTTTTCAATATAACTGATAACCCTGTTAAAACATTCTTGTGGCACTGGGTTGTGTATAAGGAGACTATCCATTGAGACTGTAGTTATAACAGCATATACCAAAATACCACTAAAAAACAGGCAGGATATCTGGATCAGATCCTTCCCTGGCATCTTCACAGTGTATACGGTCTTCCCAACATCTGGGTCTAGAACTCCTAACCTTCAAAACTGCTAGACAATTAGATCCTGCTGTTTAAAACGTGGACGATGGCATTTCGTTACAGCAGCTGTGCAAACCAATACATCATCTCCTACTGGCTGTAAGAGTTCTAGTCGAAGTAGGAATCTCTTGTCAGTGTAGCCATTTACCTACATATCAATTCAACAAATGAAAATCCTTTACATATCAGTCACTAAGCTTAGCACTAGGCACTCAGCGGAAAACATGAAAGGCAACAGAAGGCCACAGCACACCAGCGCATAGTGTGACTTTGTGCTGGAGTTAAGAGGGCCGGCTCTAAGTAGACAAATTATAAAATGGCGCCCCCTTGTGGGGGATGAATGGACAAAGAGATACTCTTCTGACAGGAACAATTGGATAAAATCAACTTACATTGCTCGTGCTCTCTCTCCTTCTGCTCCTGATTTGGATCTTGGGATTTCAGTCCGGTGCTCCAATGTGGGTCTCTGTCTCTGGTGCACCCACACACTGAGACAATGGGGATGTTCTATCGGGAACTCACCAAGGCCAGCTGGCCTGGGTCTGAAAAGGCATGGGATAAAACCGGACTCGCTGAACATAGCGGACAATGAGGACTACTGAGAACTCAAGAACAATGGCACTGGGTTTTGATCCTACTGCACGTACTGGCATTGTGGGAGCCTAGGCAGTTTGGATGCTCACCTTACTAGACCTGGATGGAGGTGGGTGGTCCTTGGACTTCCCACAGGACAGGGAACCCTGATTGCTCTTTGGGCTGAGGAGGGAGGGGGACTTGATTGGGGGAGGGGGAGGGAAATGGGAGGCGGTGGTGGGGAGGAGGCAGAAATCTTTAATAAATAAATAAATTAACTTAAAAAAAAAACAACTTACATGAGCCGGCAAACCCCATGGTTCTGGCCAAGCAAAGTTGATGAAAACAAACTTGCTTCTGCCTGTATTTCCACCACAGATGTTTAGAGGGGAAGACAACACACAAAGCTAATAATGATCTGAGAAAGGTCCCCATGGGTCCCTGGACACTTAATTTCTTCCTCAGCTCCCATTAACATTTTGTTGAAAATGCTGAAAATCTGAGAACCCTTTGTTCAAAGACAAGGGCAGTGATTGGCTCCAGCAGACCACACAGAAAGTCTTGAAGGCCACTGAATGCTCCATCGTGACAAGGAAGAATGACAGACTTTTCCAGAGTGTTCAGGAAGACCACCTTTGCTGTATCAAACTGACAATAAAAGCTAACTGGGACAATTAGTCATATTGATCCTCTCATCTAACGAATGTTTGAAAAGATACACTGTGATTGGGCCTCAGACCGGAAACCCTGTCCTGACCTTGCACCTTGTAGTACTTCTCTGGCTCGTTCTCCAGCTGCACCCAAACCCCAGGAGTAAAGAACAGTGATAGCCAAGAAAATATATCCCTGCAGGTCATACTTTTTTTCACCCTCTTAGACACTGCTCTCGACACCCAGGAGCCTGAATGTTATGAGAAAATGGCCCAGACAGAAGGATCACTACTAACTTGCAGAAAGTCCACCATTCGTATTCCAGGAACTTTGCAAGCTGGAGGTTAAGCATGGTCTTTATTAAAATTCAATTACATAAACTAAGTTACATTCAAACAGCAGTAATCACTGCATAATTATTGCCCTGCAATTTGTGTGCTTGCCACCCATGGATCACATCTGTATCATCTAAAACATTTCTGCCCAACTCATATCCAGTGGTATTGTGTTAGTAACCTTCTATCGGCCACTGTGAAATAATCTTTACTCATAGCCAATTTTATACATTCAAGCTTTATTCATTAACATCTGACTATCCAGGAAGGAGAGCATGAGGTAAAATATTCTAATAATACCGCCTAAATTTTGAAATACACCCTGTCTGTAGTCATTGCATGTACTTAAACAAAATGAGAATAAATTCCATTAATATTCAGAAAGCATTATATAGTTTGGCAAAGAAGATGCCCACACCATTGGCAAACACGTGAAGGTCTGTTCAGTTTCCCTTAGTCATAAATATAAAGGAAAGTGTTTGTCTCTGTGTGTGGAGACACTGTACTCAGAGACCGAGTACTAATCAAAGAATATGAGGAGGCCCCGACACATAGGGCAATAGGGGCTTCTTCTTTGAGCCTTTCCTAAGAGTGAACCATATTACCCAGAAGATTACTGTTATGGGATAGATGATGGCCATAGATACTTACCTACCCACAAAGTGTGCCACATGATGTCTGGGCAAGCCAAAATAGGAAGGTAAAGTGTGTGGGTAGCGAACTAGGTCTCAGGGATGAGAAGCTAGAAATACCCTGCTCTTGTTTCCCACATGGTCGTGCAAGCATGAGGGCCACTTCAGACTCCATGCCTCTCTCTGCTTGCCTCGCCTTTTGCCTTTTCACACTAATGGCGCCAGATCCCGTTGAATTTTCCCCACTCTCCACACCACATTGTTCCCAGCATGCCTTGCTCTTGTCTCCCATGTTCCTGACATCCCACTTGCCTTCCATCCCTCTGGCCCTTTAGAACCCAGTCTGGAACCTGGCACCCAGCGACGCATGGCAGCTTTAGCTCAATTGCAAACAAACGGATTTTATGGATGTCGGAATTGGTCCACTGACAACAACATGGCCTTAGACAAGAAATTTAAGCCCTCCAGCATTGTTTTTATCATTTGGTACTAAATGAGGATAAATGTGTCATCATTGTTGCAGAAATGAGTATTACATGTGATCATTATAGTAGCTTCTTCTATTAGGCACTCACTTGCAGAACACTATGCTTGCTCATGAAGAGTATCCCATTTAATCCTCTCACACACTTGCTCTTGAACATAGTCACTACCGTTAAGTTCATTCCAGGAATGATGAAGCCAAGGCTCTAAAAATGCACATCCATGCAATCCAGCATGAGAATGAGAATAATTCTTTCTCTGCCCCGACCAGAAATAATATCTTTTTCTCTGTGTGTAATTTGAAAATAAATTCTAATAGGGTAACTGTTGAAATATTAGTTAATAGGTAAATAAACAGCTTATTACTAGCTTGTCTGTGTGTCTGTTAATAATTAGTGACCCCCAAAAATAATTATAAATAATTAATTTATAATTATTAGAATAAGTAGAAATAAATAGATGGATTTTAATATGATTGTTCTGTAAAACTTATCTTCACAGACTAGAATAACAGTCACAAGGTAAGTCTTTTTCCACACCCTGCTCCTCTTTCTCTTTCTCCCTCCACCTCCTGTCACTAAGGACTGAACTAGGATCTCATGAATCCTGGGCACTCTTGCTCTGAGTTCCTATGCCCACAACAAGAATCGCCATTTCACAATCAATGGACTAAAAGATGATGAATTTTCAACCCATTTTTCATATTTTTATATCTCTCAGTACCTTTTTTATATTCATATGCCATCATTTCTTGTCCTATAAAACACATAGAATATCCATGAATATTTCTGTTTATTATTACAAACAGAAAATATCTCTGGTGAATCAAGCTTGTCACCATAATTAGGATGCAATTCATAAAAGTACTCTTAGAGGAGCAGATCATAAGGTTGATGATTACACCTGACCCAGGATTTTTTTTTTTGATGCAGACCACTGTGGACCATACTAGGAAACATGAAAGTTTATTGACATTTAACTTTTTAACTCAATATTTGTAAGAAGTGCTTTCTCTGGTTTCTTCTTCCTCAACTTGACAGCTCCAATATAATCTATAAAGCATAACAATTAAGAGCATAGACTTTGATGTTTAACTGCCTGGATTGGAATCCTAATTCCACAGATTAGTAACTTTGGGCAAGTTGTGTAGCATCTTTGTTTCTTTAGTCTCACTTTGATATGGGGTATTGGAACATCCTACCCCCAGGTTGTTAGAGTTACTATATTCATAAGACTTGGAACAGTGCCTGGGCCATAGTAATGCTGTATATTGGCTCTGATTATTGGCATTGTCATGGAAATTCATTAATATTACAAAGCCTAGTCTTAAAATGGCTAAAGTCCAAAAACTGAAAGAAACAAAAACTTTATCTGAGAATCATGTGTATAAATTTATATTACCTGTAGCAAAGGAAGGCAGAAAATAATGACTGCTTCCAGTTCCTATATGCAAACTTCACCTTTTTTAATATTAAGAAAGATAATAGGAATAATTATTCCTTGGAGATGCTAGTTGACTCTGATATGTAAATAAATAAATTCTGCTCTGCTGGCTTACTATTTATGCATTCATTGTTTGCCCAATTAGTCTGTGAATTTTTTAAAGAAGTAATTCATTCAAGTTTGCATCTCAGTTACTGAGGTTAACTACATATGTATCATTTTATTTTCCTTCAGAAACAAAGTATATTCAGAGATACTATTTGAAAATGAATATATACAGAGAGTCTCCTTCCTCTTGAGAACATATTTTGTACTTCAAGAGTTCAAGGCACTGAACGTTATGTGCATCTGAAAAGGACTGATTAGTTAAGAATAAAATCAAATCTTCAGGTAAGGTAGCTCTAGCTGGTTTTCATACACAACACATTCCAGGTACCTGTTCATCTAACAAAAGGCTGGTGGCTTGGTTTTCTTTAAATTATTATGCAGTGATAAAATAAGTGAATAGAATCAAAATATAACAATAATATATATTAACAATATGGGAAGAGAGCTGTTCATACGAGCAATTCATTTTCTATATGAGCTGTGAGCTGAGTTCAAATTGCCCCACAGAAATCTGAGAGAGTTTAAGGTCTTTTCTTTGTCCTTATATTTGCATTTTTAGCACAGATTTTGAATTGTGTTCCTACCCTGTATAGCACACACTTTCTGTTTCTTTGTAACATATTGCTTTTGTAGACATTTTTTCAAAATCATTCTTCACGTATCTTCTTCATCTGAATTCATCCCCATAGCTTACCAGTCCAAGATTTTAACAAGTATTTCTTGTCATTCATTTTAAATTTAACTTTTTAAAAATTCTTTCGTTTTTGAGATAATATAATTACTATTTCTTCCTTTCCTTTCCTCTCTCCAAACCTTTCCATTACTCCTCTTTAATCATTCAAATCCATGGTCTCCTTTTTTCACTAATTATTTTGATTATTACACACATAAATATATATGTATGTATATATGTATATGTATGTGTATTGTTTGTATACATAATTATAAGTTGGTCAGTCTATCCTAGGAGGCCTTGGGCCTACAATCACAAAGAACTACAATCAACTAAGGCACACTGAGAGCAGGAGAAATAGTCTTCCCCAGAGAAGATCACACCAATTGTTTACCCAATACCAAATGGTCACCTCTGAAAATGTACATACAAGTAATTTTTTTTATTTTTGTGTTTGCAGACACATGCATGTGGGTGCCTGTGGAAATCAGAAAAGTATATAAGATCCCAGGGATGTGGAGTAGTGGACAGCTATGAACTGCCTGATGTTGGTGCCAGGAACTGAATTCCTGTCTTCCATAAGAACAGCAAGTACCCTTGAAAACTGGACTGTCTCTCTAATGCCCCCATTCAGTTTTTTAAATCCTTTTATGGTAGAGTTCTTGTCCATCGTGTCTGAAGCTCTGGATTTGATCCTCAACACTACATAAAACTGAACATGGTGGTACACAACTCTAGTCCCAGCCATTGGTTGGTGAAAAGAGGAGCACCAGAAGCTGAGGGTCAACCTCAGCTACATAATGAGTCTGAGACCAGCCTGAGCTACACACAAGATGCTGTATCAAAAATTCATTTTTGTAAAAAATGATTCATTTTGTAAAAAAAAATTCTAAAAGTCTTTTAGAAGTGCCTTTATATACATCAGTTTAGTTTTTCTTATGAAATATTATTAGTCCATAAATATACAAATTGTTAAACCTGTTGACTCTTTCTCCTAAATATCTTTCAAATACTGCCCTTTACTTCTACCCTTAGCACTACTATATAATTTAATTTTATACTATATATAATTTCAAAACTCTTACTGCTTTAAAGATCACCTTCATCCAATTCTCAACTTTAAAGATTAGGAGCAAAAAAGTGGATATGATTCAAATATATTGTATATGTGAAATTACCAAATAATAAATAAAAGAATTCTTAAGCAAGCATCTTGCAACATTCTTCTCCTGTTTAGCACACAACAATGAAGAGAGTAATATCACATCCTCTAACATGGTAACCATAGCACACTCAGGAAATGGTTTGCAAGCAATAGAAACTTTAAACTTAAAAGAAAAGACATGAAGAGACATAAGATTTTTTAAAAAAAGACAGATGAAATAGGTTCAAATAATGAGGTTTGAGGTATGAGAGTATGCATTGGATCATTTCAGAATGCAAAGCAAGTCTGTGTTTGGGTCATTCAGCTCCTAAGCCACAAGAAGATATATGAATACCATGAACAGAACATATGCGTAGCTGGGTTAAAGTCACCATTCAACCCAGCTCTGACAAAACAACATCCAAGGGGAAGTGACAGCCCCTGCAACAGAGACAGCTAGTTGTTCACACAGTTCCATCATTTCATCCCGACCCTAACCTCCCCTCTGGGCTCCTGGCTCCAAAATGAGTTTTTCACTTTCTCTCTCTCCAGGCTCTCAAATAACCTCAGGGTTCTACTATGGGGCATACCATACCAAGTGTTTAACATTCTGCTTTCTTATAGCTCACAGCAAGGCATGAGTTCCTGAAAAGCTGCATGTCAGCGTCTGAAAAATCAACGTTCAGGAGAACTGCACAAAAATTTCTCCCATCATGCACTCTCAGAACAGGGCAGGGAGGAGTAGATGGGACGAAGCCTTCTTTCCATGAAGCTACAACTAACACTTCAGCCAATCCAAGGCTTGTTGCAGGAGTAGAGTGTTTTATCAGAGTTGTCTTTCCTGGATCTCTTTGTATCAGACAGCCATTTAATCTTTACCTCATACATCACGAGAAATGTCCCTGTGACTAAGGACAATTACTAAGGCGGGACTTAAATGTGAGCCTTTAATAGCAAACACACCCAGCACACTGGGGAGAGGGGGAGCAGGGAGTATCACTATATACAGGACAGTCACAGGGAAAATCTTGTTCGTTTCAAAATATATAATACCTCTTTAAAAAGAAACTGTTATGTCTTAGTGACTGGGATAAAACACACACAAAAAAAACAATGAATAACAATATATGCTTTTAGACATAGGCGAGAAATAGAGAACAACCGTGGGAAGGAGAGGTATAGAAACAAAATGATACCAGGAAGAGAAAGGGGAGGCTGAAGTACCAAGTCAGCACTTCATTAGCATCCCATAGAGATGGACCAATGAAAACCATCCCCAAAATGTCAAATAGCTTTATCTGACAGGTCCACTCCAATTAAGAAAAAGTATGGACAGTAAATCCGTAGCTGTGAGGACTGAGACACATGCAAAGGAAAATGGTCCTGGGGCAATGACTCACCATGTGTTGAGCCAATTGTAGATGATGAAATGGTGCTCATATTGATTCAAAGGGGGAAAATATGTTGAGTAGGAAAGGAGGAATATGAACATAGAAGCGTCAACATTTAAAGAGTCAGAAATACTACCAGGCATTAAGTTGAACTGTATTAAAATTTTTGGAGAGTAAAACATGTAGTGCAAGCAGATGTTATATATATATAATTGAAACAAGGAGCATGTAGACTTTTAGATGGCTCAATGTGATAGAACTTTAGATAAAGGGAGATGACAGTTATTTATCATACACTCGGTCACAAAATTCCAATTTTAAAACACAAACTTACTTCTAGGATTTTCATCTTAAAATTACTCTTGTATCAAAACAGCATAGAATAAAATCATTACTTTACTTTTTAATATATTTTGGAGAACTTCCTATATAAATTATACTGTATATCTACCATTCCTTCCACCCTTTCTTCTCTCCCCTCCTCCAACGCCTCCTTCTTTTCTCATTTCCTCTCAGATTCATAACCTCTTCTGTGAATACATATGAAAATATATGTACAAAATCTGTGATTATATTATGTAGACAAAGGCTCCTTGTTCTTTCCTAGCTGCCCATATTTTACATAGTCACACAGAAACCATATTAATTGCAATACTGTTTGGCCAATAGCTTAAGCATATTTCTAGCTAGTTCTTACATCTTAAACTAACCCATTTCTATTATTTTATATTTTTCCACGAGGCTCGCTCATGGTTTACAGGTAAGGTTCTGGCTGGCGGCTCGTGTCTTTCTCCTCCCGTGGCTACATGGTGTCTCCCTGACTCCACCTACTCTCTCTACATATCTCTTCCAGCCTGTCTATATTCTTCCCTGCTATAGGCTGAAGCAGCTTCTTTTATAAACCAATAGTAATAAAACATATTCACAGCATACAAAGGGGAATCCCACATCAATATTAGATCATATATTGAAAAATAATGGATTATAGTGAAATAACAGGAATGTCTATAGTGGGAAGGCTGTTTCTTCCTCCCTCGGCAGCCATTGACTGCTCAAACTTCTTCGTCTAGGGGAGGGACTTTGGGAACTTTCATCCATCCTCCTTTGTATTTGACTGGCATTGTGCAGGCTTTGTTTAGACAACAATGCTTTGAGATTTTGTGTGTAGACTTGATTCTCTATCTTGTCTGGATGACGCTATCCTGTAGCAGATGTCCTGCTCCTCTGTCTCTTTCAATGTTGCCATCATTTCATCCACAATGTCTCCTGAACCTTGTAGGCAGAGGTCATGTTTAGAAGTACCGATAGGGCGGGACACCCCATGGTCAGTTGTGTATCTCTGTAACAGAATCCTTAAACTTGAGGATGTGACCTAAAACAACCACAAAAGTTAAGAAAGTAGAAAGTTAAGGTGTGGGAGGTGGGAGAGAAAGAGTTCTAGAGAGGAAGAGAGCAGTACACAAGTGGTATAAGAAAGAAAAAGGAGAGATAGAGGGGCTGCTTAAGCGAGGGTGGGAAGGAAGACTAATAAGGAGGAAAAGTAAGTAAAGAGAACTAAATAACACTAGGGGTTCTTTAAAAAGATATAGGTAACTATTGTTTTACAAGCTGACTTAAAATACATAAATAATGTATGTGTATGTGTGTGTGTGTATGTACAAAGAAGGGGAGCAATTAATTTGAATAATGCCACATGGGGTAGTATGCTCACCCCAGGAGCCATAGACCATTTGACCAATTCTCTAGTGTCAGTCAAGGGAAACCTCACTTCAAGTTGTTGATCAACAGAGTCCAAGAGACTCCAAATAATATAGGCTATTGTAATTGCCCTCTGTTCCCTCCTCCAATAAATAAAAGTAAGATTCTGTGGCTGAAGTTACCACATACTTCAGACTCAGGTCTCGGAAGAACCTAGATGGAACTGACCCAGCAGTCTCCACCCAGAGGTATAATTTGCTGACTATCAGAAAGTGCTTATTTTGAGCTCCAAATAACCATCAAAGCAGAGTTTTCACTTTGGTGGCTCTGGTCTCTTGATAATCACAGGCAATTCTTCAGACTTTTTGAACAGGACAAAGTCTTAATTCAGTATATCACATAAACACCCCACAAAGTCTTTGCTTCCATCTGAAATTTTGAGGTCCAGGCCTCCCCCATTTGAACTGCTCTCAGCATTATTTTCCAAGTTCACATAATAACCTATCAAGGTCTGGACACTCAATGGCTTTTCTAGCCCAAAGTTCTCATCACCTCCCGCAATCCTCCCCCAAAACTGAACAGTCATGTCTGTGACAGTGATTCCCCATAATCCTAATAGAAATGGACCAATTCATATTCTAGCTAAGAATGTGCCCCATAGGCTTGCCTATAAACCAATATTATAGATATTTACTCAGCTCTGGTTTCCCCTTAGATAATATGAGTTTGTGACAGGTTGAAAAAAAAAGATGGAATAAGTAGGTAGGTAGATAGACAGACAGACAGATAGATGATTGATAGATAGATGATAGAGTAGATTAAATAGATGATAGATAGATAGATAGATAGATAGATAGATAGATAGATAGATAGATAGATAGATAGATAGACAGATAGAATAAACAGGACACCTACCTTCTGTAAAGCCACAGAATGAACCACAATGACCAAACAGCTTGATATCCAGTGGTGTACTTCTGGTATTTATATCTTGGGGTAATCAACAGTTGTCTAATGGTTCTTAAGGACTACTCAATACAAGATAACTCAAGCCTGGTCCTGTAAACCTTGTCATAGACCCTAGAGGAGAACTACTACTACCAGCTTTTTTCCTTAATAAATTTACACCTTAACTGTATTCTAAACACTTATCCTTATGCCCACATATAAGAATAAATTCTCACACTCATCAAAGAAGCTTCATTTTACAGGAGACAGAGGCTACTACAAATATCCACGATTGGGAAAAATATAGACAATAAATTTGTTGACTTTATTATGATCCTTTCATCCTACATAAGGTAAATTTTAAAATAGAAAAGTGTTTAAAGGTCTTTTCCTCTTTAAAAAAAAGCAAACCACATGGATCATGAGATCCTGGAATTCTTAGGGAAGGTGCCATATATTAAGTCAGCTTTTGTTAGTTCTCTTTCTGAAAACACGTTGTAGGCATGCAGAATTCAAAAGAATATGTTTTCCTCATAGGACAGATGCTACATCACCATAAGCAACAATATTAGCATCTTCATCATCACCTTCTATTTGATATATTTTCAGCTCATCGTTGCACACATTACATGGATCAACCTGGACCCTCCCTCTACCCTTGTGAAAGAGGAGAAACCCCCAGAATCAGCAAGTGTCAGGAAAGACCACAAGATATAACACTTTAGATTGAGAGGTAGAACCTATATACTCTAGCTCCTCTGACCAGGAATTTCTGTCCCTTTCAGCTCTCAAGCTAATACTAAGTACATTCTCTTCATTGCTATCAATTAAATTATGTTTCTTCATCTTCCTTGAATTACTTAATATCTGCCAAATAAGTGCTGTGATTAGGAAACACACAAATGAAAGGGATACATTGCATGGCTGTGACCAACCCAGACCATTGTCCTAACAACTGCCAACCAGAGAAAAACAATCACTACCACCATCCCCTCCTTAGTAAACAACTGAATTTTTGCCTGAGGTAGGATGGTAGAATTATGCACTCATCTGGCAATAAAAAGCTTTGCATGAAATTCTTGGCACCCATCTAATAAATAAACATAGCCAAGAAAAAGAAAACTCATCTCTTTCCAACATTCTGTGTGAAAACATAACACAGGCAGAAAGACATTTGCTCAAAAAGTCATCTGAAACATATTTTTAAGTTCCGATTAGCAGAAAATTGCTACAGAAGCTATTTTTTTTATAAGCAAGGTACTTATTATCCTTCTTGAGGATTAGCTTGATTCTGTTGGTCAGTTTTTTCACAGACCCCCAACGTCTAAAAAGGTCTGCCTAAAAGGGTCACCTGGATCATGCCTGACGACAGCCAAGTTCATACAGCAGGAAAGTGAAGGATTTATCCACTCTACTGAGTTTAAACATTTGCACTGGACTGACAATACAAATAAATATAATCTCGGTGCATCTTTCAGATATGCATATTAGAAACAGCATGTACGGCCAGGGAAACAGCAGTGAATCTAAACCAGCCAAAGGCCAAACGCAGGGGCTCTTCTAACTCCAGCAGTTAAGGAGTAAGGCAGATAAATCACAGAGCCAGCAAAGGGGAATATAATGCATTTCAGGCCGGCTCAGAGGGAAAGACATATGAGACACACTCAGGGCAACTAAATTTATACAGTCGGGAGAATGAACTTCAAGGAGGGAACCTGATCATAATCTATAAATACTGCCAAGGTAACACCATAAATAATTAAGGAAAGGAACTATTTGCTGTCTCTGAACTAGGTGTAAAAATGGAGCTTGAGATTTACTTCTCCCTTCCTTTGGTTTTGGCATCAAAGCATGTTTGTATTGAAAGTCCTTTGCTCCTGCCTGGAATCTATTGTGCCAGAGCCCCAGACGGGTAGTTCCTGTAGTTATTCTGTCCTCGATGGAAAACACTATAATAAACTCCTCTCTTCTCCCAGCCTCGCAGCTCAGAGTGGCCTGAATAGAACATTGCTATGACAGAAGGGTGAGACCTCATCTAAGGACTCTCCTATGACCAGGCTCTGCCACTCCCAGACGCCAGAGCATCCCCAGGCTTCGACCACACAAACAGGGAACTGGGCTACATGCTCTTATTTACTGTTGTGTCTCTTTCCTCAAGCACATGGCTAGTACGGGTTAGGACAGTGCTTCTTAATGCGTGTGAATGGAAATCGCCTAAGAACTTCCTAAACCCGTAGACTCCAATTCAGTAGGCTTGAGGTAATAGGGGGAAAAACTCAGATTCTACAGCTTTAACATGCACACAGATGGTCCTGAGGATGCCAACCTTCAGACCACACTTTGAAGAGCAAGGAAGCAGCACTGGGAAGAGACAGTTGAAGGGAAAGATGACTAGCCTATACCACCTTGGCATGCTCTGTCCAGGCTGATGGACACAGAGAAAGCTAGCTCCTTCAAGAGACCAGTTCTTGAGCTGGAAAAGACAACCGAATACCAGGAGGAAGTCTCGGGATACTCCTTCAGTGTTTTCACTACAGACACTTGATATGGTTGACTTCAAGAGTGCGTGAGATCCTGCACTCTAACGATTTCCTTCAATTGGTCTATTGTTTCAGAACTGTTTTTAAAGATAACTAAGACATGTAGAAGCAAGTACTAGGCCAGCCAGTTCCACAAAACATTCCTCAGACCAATAACAAAAACTAAACAAATAACGACAACAAAATCATGGGGGGCAAAATAGCATAAAATGAACTTTGAAATGAACCTCTGAACTCCTTCAGTTTCTAGTTGTAACGGGATATCATTCTTTAAACTGGATTTGGCATGTAAAATGAGAAAGGATAGTCTTTTAAAATAAAATAATTTTTATACATATTATATATATATATATGCTACAACTGGGGTAGGAACAAAAAATATACATTTTAGACAAATATTACAAGTCTTTTCCTGAGCCAAAATCAAGTGCCTCTCCCTGCCCACAGTAAATGCTTTTCTTCCTCTTGTGTGCATCCACAAACCATCCCTGACTACTTCGTTGTGCTTATGTCTAAGGAAAATCACAATGAAATTACAAACTTTGCTTCTCTTTTGATAATGTGTTAAAACTATTATCCCACTTGCTCACGGAGCATCTTAAAAATAGCGACTCACAAACGTATTCTTAACAAACACGACGATGGGAAACAGACACCCAGAGCTTTTCCAAGGCAGTTCTGATTTCAAATATTCTGCCCACTCATCAAACAACTGTCTCCAATCTTTGGCTGAAAAATATGGTCACCAGATGAATAAATTAGAACATTCGGAGTTGCCAAAGATGTTTCACTAAATCTTTTACTCAATAAATTCAACTGTTTACTTTTAAAAACCCTGCTCATGGGGCAAGCTCACATGACTATGATGTTGCCCTTCTCTGGGCCTCTTGTTTTAGCAGGTGGTTATGTGGGATGAAAGAGGTGATTGGTAGACATTAGGAGAGGGTCTACAAACCACCCTTCATAGTATTGGGTGCCAAATCTTTTGTTTTAAGTCCTATCTTCCATATGTCTGTAGCCCATGACAGGGAAAACGGAAATACAAGACGCCTGAATGCTAAAGAAATTTGTAATATCACATATGTGTGCTCACCGACTCATTTGATCTCAATGTCTATAGCAAAAAAACTGAATCATCCTAAACTAGATACGAAATGGCAGTTTTAGGCTACAAAGTGGAATGGGCTATGTACCCTGAGGTGTCCCTCTAGAATGTAGCACTCACCCCTGCAAGAGAACATAAAGAAAATGCTATATGACTGGTCAGGTCCTCAAGAAAATGCACTCACCATAAGCTAGGCCTAGAGTGGGAGAGGATTTGGAAAATACTGCTGTTCTTGTCCCTGTTCTGTCGTGAAGGATAGAATTGAACCCCATAGCTACTCTTTAAATCATTTTTACTGAAGGAAAATTCTGGCAAGAAAGGAAAAAATCTACAAATGAGTAAAGTGTCAGCCATGGCAATTACAATGATGAATGATTTGCTGAACAATGTATTACACAGAGATTTTGACTCTCCGTGAGTGCAGTTATGTTATTACTTTATGCAGTCCCCTTTGAAACGCAGCCCTGGTAGTGGAAACCACACTCGCACTTCTCTCTCCACTTCAAAATGATTTTTAAGAAGAGAGTAATTAGGAAGGCCATTCAGAAGATCCTCAGTCAACCTGAAGTGATACCCATTCTGCAAGGAAGAGAAAGTCAAAAGATGACTTAATTCCCAAACAATTGAACCATAAAACATCATTTCTCTCCATGCAATATCACTTAAACTTGAATTATCTATTGTAATAACACTTTTCTAAAAAAAAACAAAAACCTGTTTCTTAAGTAGCACGATTTTCAGTGGGATGTCTGCATACCCTTAGAAAGAAAATATTATTGATGTTGATTATAAGATGATCAATACTCAAATTGATTATCCCCACATTGTTTCAATATCTGTGGTGGATGGTTATAGTCACAGCTATGATTTTAGTTTATAAATGAGATTCACAAAAGTAACTTACTATAGATCTTAATAATTTCAACATGAATTTTTTCCTTACAAAGCCAATAATTTTCTTCCTTTTCTGTTTTTATTCATCATAGATATTTTACAAATTCTCTCTATTTTTTATTTATTTTTTTGAGCTCTGTAGGCTTTGGACCCTGTCCTGGAACTAGCTCTTGTAGACCAGGCTGGCCTCAAACTAACAGAGATCCTCCTGCTTCTGTCTACCAAGTGCTGGGATTAAAGGTGTGTGCGATCAATGCCCACTGCAAATTCTCTTTAGTAAATCTGAATTGCAATTATCCCTTGCCTTGCATTCTGGGGTCAATACTTAGTAAATAATAGTTACCTAAACACAGCTCTATGGTTCTGCAGCAGTTGATCTGGTCACTGAGCAGATAGCTGTCACTGAGAAGGTATAAGATACATCACATGTATTATGTGCACAAAGGGGTTACTTGTGTGTCTAACAGGACAGAATGAGGACAAAAGACTTTATCACACTCCTTAGTACAGCACGCAATTTAAAATTCATAGCCTCTTTTGTTTGCTTTTCATTTAGACTTTCAGACTATAGCTGACCTTGAATACCTGGGGATTCAGAAAGCAAAAGAACAGGTTGGTAAGTGTGGAGAGAAACGCCTCCACTCAGGGCCAGGGCTGACCACTGATTTAGTCTGGATATATGGAGATGCTGTCTCCTGTTGCTCCTTCAGAGCATGTTCAGACTCCATAGGATAGAACATATTTCCTACCAGCACAGACTAGACAGATTCCTGTCTATCCACTTAACCGATGCGATGTGTGAGCTGACATCCGCTACGCCCCTCCAGTACACATCCATCCACTTTCATTACACAGAACAAGAAGTCATGTAGAGCACAGAGAAGCCTCACTTAGCCCCCTTATGGCCACCTCCTTCATAGCTCCTTGAAGCCCTCTTTTGTAAAACTTGCCTTCTGTCAATCTTTGCCAAAAGCACCACTTCGACTCCAAAGGCCTATCTTTCAACATACCTCATGTTCCAAGTCTCCTCAGTATGTTTCCTTAAGCACTTCCAACCCAGCTATAAATCTTATATTAAAACATCAGCACGTTGCAGTAAACTATCAGAAACTATATTGACTGATTTCATTTGTCCTTATCAGTCTTCACTGAACACCACCGAAATACCTTGTCATGATTTAGAAGCTAGAGAAAGGAGGTGGAATCGAAAAATAAGCAGACTCCCCATTACTGAAGTAAGCAGACTCCCATTACTGAAGTAAGCAGACTCCCCATTACTGAAGTAAGCAGACTCCCCATTACTGAAGTAAGCAGACTCCCATTACTGAAGTAAGCAGACTCCGCATTACTGAAGTAAGCAGACTCCCATTACTGAAGTAAGCAGACTCCGCATTACTGAAGTAAGCAGACTCCCATTACTGAAGTAAGCAGACTCGCATTACTGAAGGTATTCAGTCAAGAACATGGCAGCCGGTATGTATTTTTATTTCCATTTCATCCGCACAAGTTCCGATTTATTTGGTAATTCTGAGAAATTTATTTCAGAATATCCTTTACAGACAATGATAATTTCAGAGGGTAGCATAGTAAAAATGGAATTATCTATTGGTTCTCAAATGTTAGTGGATTTACAGATTGCCTTGGAATCTCGCTTACATGCAGGTTCTACTGCAGGTGGTCTAGGGTGTGCCTGAGATTCTATATTTCTATATCTCTAACAAGCTTCCAGATGCTGCATAATACTGATACTGCTGACCACTGGCTAAAAAGGAATAGCTTGTAAAGTCTCTGGCCTTTTGTATTTCTTTTCTGTGCCGAGCCACTGGAGTTGGCATCCTCACTACTGACTAGTTAGTAGTAAATGTTCAATAAATGTAATGGAGTCAACAAGATAGCTTAGTGAAGAAGATACTGGCTGTGCTGCCTGCTGACCTGAGTTTGATCGTGGAACTCATGTAAAAGTGGATAGAACCAACTCCATAAAAGCTACACACACACACAAACACTCACAAGCACACATGCACACACACAAGCACACATGCACACATACACTTTTAAATCTGCAATAGAGGCGTGTAAGTCATTTTCAAAGAAGTAAAGAAACACAGAGAAGAAATATGTTCGCCTTCACTCCCTAACCAAGAAATATCTAACCCTAACTTCCCACTCTATCAATCTGATCAATATACCAGCCTCATACCGCTGCTTGTCCACATGTCCCTTCTTCTCAGGTTGGGCCGTTTTTCTCAATGCATATATGCTAACTTCCAGAAGAACATCCTACAGATCGTTCCTTTGCTGTCGTAGGTCAAGATTTACCCATCATCTCGGTTGAAGTCCCTCTCATCCATGAAGTCCTGTCTAGTTTTAGCGTCGATCCTTGATACTACTTTTCCTCTGAAGTCTCGGTCTCACATTCATTTCTGAGTATTTGAAATAAAGGAAAATGACAAGTGAGGAGCTGTATGCTGAAGATAATTAGCTCACCAGTGGCATGATAATGAATCGTCTTTCTGTCAAGGTAGAATTCACTGGGAGGGTTCATTGTCTTGGATTTGCACTCTCTTTCCTACTGAAATAACCAAACCTCCTTCAAAGCTTCGCCCACTCATTCCTTGATATTTTCACAAGGACAGGTCAAAACCAGGAGTCAAGTTTTATGAAAAGACCAGGCACTGGGAAACAGTGTGGTTCTGTGGCCAGAACATGGCTTTGAGAGATTAACATTTAAGTTCTACCCCTGGTTCTATCCCTTGTCTTATCTATGGCTTTGGGTGGGTCATTTATTTACCTTGCAGGAACCCAGATCTCTGCACTAAAGAGAATCCGTGGTATTCTCAATAGAACTGTGTAAAGAATAAAGGCGATAAGAGATGTGAGCTATTTATCAGTGCCTGGTGTGCATCTGATGTTCAGAGCCTGCATCCCTAGGATTACTGGAGATAGTTCAGGGTGAGTTGTGCTTCTCAACCTACTGTCTTCGGAGTGACAGCAGCAACATCACCTTGAAGTTTGCTAGAAACGTGCATTCCAGGCCTCATTCCAAACTTCTCCAATGTATCCTGAAGATCTATGTTTACACACCCCTTCCCATGAACTCTGATGTGTGCTAACCTTTGAAGAGTGTGGTTCTAGTTATTAAAGGGTCAGCGCATGTAAGTCCTGTGATCTTTGTGTCCAGCACAGAAGGGCACATCTACTGAGCAGTTCTTAAATTAAATGCCATATATTTTTATTCTAAAAGTGTTTCCTTCCTAGGTCTGAACACTAAAATCCCTGGCTGTGGGTATTGAACATTCTAATTTCTTCAGTCGCAAAACTGCCTAATGTCAGCCTCTGAGGATGCCCCAAACTGGTCTCAGAAAGTATTTAATTGCTTATCCAATGACCTAACTAAAAGAACCCAGAAGTCTAATTATGAGCCACTGACCCTTGGCAGCAGAAGCCTGACCTTGAAGCCCTCACTGTCCCCGAGAGCAGCATCCCAGACTGAGCACGGCTATAGGGCTCCAATGCTGACTATTCTGAACACAGTTAACTCCACCACAGTCACTCCAGACAGCCACACACCCTCATTCCAAATTGCTTTGGCTTTCCTGAGCTTTGATTTTGGGCTTTAGATTTTTCTTCGCTTTTATTTTTTGAGGCTGGAAAGTGGGGGGTGGGGAAGAGTTGCTTTTGTTTCCTTAACGACAGGACCAGTAAAACTTTTCCATAAAAACCGTGTATTGCTCAAGGCCAGAGCGTTAAGCAGCTGGGGCATTTTGGGCACTGCCTGTTACTGATTTTATTTCCTTTTCACTGAACTTGCAAGCAAGTAATTTATCTTTAAGTTAGCAAGCAAGAAATGGGAAATAAAAGAAATATGTTTTATTTAAAGCAGCGTTTGGTCTGGGTATGATGAGGGAAATGGACACAACCTAGGCTGGTTTCATGTTCATTACTTCAAATTGACAACAGAGCCATTTATCTTCCTGGGCATTCAGCTTTCATCTCTCATCTCTCGGCCTCCCTTATGTTCCTCTTGGTCCCTCCTCCTCCCCCTCCCCACCTCCTGTCATCTCAGTGTGCTTGGATTCATAGAATAAACTGTTGGAAGACAGGACAAATGGTTCTTTGGGGTCTCAGGAGCCAGGACCTCCGTGTTTTCTCTGGAGGAGCTGGTACAGGATGATTCTGCCGTGAATTCATGGCAAAAACCAGAGAGCTTTTTTTTCCGTACAAATCAAAGAGCAAGTCCACTCTGTGCTGAGCCTTCTTAGGGCACACAGACAACGACTCTGCCTTATGTCAAAACCAACCATGAAGTCATCAAACAACATTGGAAATATAAATTTCACCCCTGAACCAAAGATATCAATGTTTTTAATAAGATCTGTTTCTGGCTTTTAAAATGCTACCTACCACCAACTTCATACACTTGGTAGGAAAAAGTATTACTTTACTAACATAAAGGGAGACTTGGTTCATTTGTTATCATTATATTATTGCTCTGATTTCCAAAAGTCACTGAGATCTTCTTGCAGCCTATTTTTTTTTAATTGCTGAACAGGATTTCGGTTATGTAAATATTTAAGAACTGGTTTGTTTGAAGTAAAGTAGGTGAACTCTATACCAACTACTCTGTATTTTAAAACCAAAAATAAATACTTCTAACTCTGACATAAATCCCTCCATTTTATAATTAATAAATAAATAATAAGCACTAATTTCTTTGTTTAAGAGCCCAGGTTAGCCTCAAACTTACTAGGTAGCCAAGGATGACTTTGAACTCCTGTTCCTCCTGCTTCAACCACCTGTGCTGGGATTCCAAGCGTGTGTTAGCCTACCAGGCCTCTGCAGTGTTGAGGATTGAAATGAGGGCTTGGTGCACACCAGGCAAGCACACTATCCACTGAGCTATATCCCCAACCCAAGAATCATTCATTTTCTTACCTTCCTCTTATACATCCTCCTAGAAGCTGGAAAACGCAAACTGAAACCCCAAATTCAGAGCAAAAGACATGAATAGAGCTGTTTATATGCAAATGTTTTGTGATAGAATTAATAACAACGTTATAAAACTTTAATGTTATTCTTGCCTTTTATGCAGATGTGTACATCAGAGGAACCAGAGACAGATGAATTATTATCCTTAGACCACACAGAGGAGTGCTATTAGACAGAAGTTTGCCTGATTTACCTGCTAAAGTAAGGCCGATGAGATGTATAAACAATGAATCAACTATTTACTTGAATTTGATTAGACCAATTTTGCCTTCAAAATTGTGTGAGCTGAAAACCAACACTACAGCAAGAAAGTTAAGAGAAAAGAAACTTTTCTTCTCCACAATTACTTCACACAACAAAAAAATTAAACCATCTCAGCAAAACTTTGGGGCTCAACCCACTTGGGATGCATGTACATTATAGTATTTTTTATCCTCTAAAACAAACCATTGAGGAAATGTACTAGAATATCAACATTGTCTTGAATAACAATGCCGTGTGCTTCCACTAGGCTTTCAAACCCTACACGCACTCATTGCTCTCCTGTTTTATTTTCCTGGGTTCATGAAAAATTGAATCATTGGGGTAAGGTTTAGCAACACTATTTCAAAGGGCTACAGACCACACTTCTCTGTCTCCTGGCCAGATCAAGTGTAAACAGGACAATAGGAAGGTGCATGCTGTTTGTGTAAATCACGTGCAGCTCACACATTTGAACCACTGAGTTTTAGTCAAGTGACTCACTAGAGAAAGATTTGAAGTCCAAATTAGGCAACTATTTAGAAGGTGTCTGGGATACTTGACATCTAATTTAACCGTCCTTGAATGCCCAGTCTGCCCTCTCCATGACAACCTTTGCAGAATATAATTTCAGCATGTGTCGATACATAGCAATAGGCAGGCCCAAGAAACTAGTATCAAATTGGCAAAAGATTCTTGGGGTCTCCGATTTGTGTGCTTTAACTTAGGTCAATGTAATTCATAACCTAACATGGCTTAAACCTCCTACCCCAGGTTTCTCGCACCGGGCAGTTGTACGAAGCCTGCCAATATGCACAATTCTGAGTGACGGACGCTGATTAGACAAGGCCCAAGCAAAGGACAATTAGTAAAACCGGGCCACCTCCCCTGCACATGTTTCTAGCAAGATAATTGAGGATAAAATGTGTGAGAGGCCAATGACCAAAAGAAGCCTGAGAAGAACAAATTCCCGCAACACTCTTTGAACATCAAAGCTGTGTTCTCTTTCATTGACAACCAGATATGTAATCAAACAGCTCTGGTGATAACTTCATGCCGCATCTCTGTTTTCTGCTTTCAGAAGCAATCCCTCAAAAGAGAGCAACTGCTCAAAACTAGTTTCATCCGGGATTTAAGGTGTGTCAAAGAATTTTTTTTTAATGTTCAAGCAGAAAAACATTTCCCTGAAATGACATGTGACTTCTGTTCATTGTGATCTCAGAGCAGTTTTCTTCTCTATTGGTAAGGTCATTATGAATACACTATTGACCTCTGAATAGAAATCTCTATAGATACCTGGGTGAGTCAGTGTGTTCTGCTAGAAGACCCTCGAGGGCAATGGGTTTGTGACAAATCTAACCTAGGCACTCTAATATAATGCCAGCACTCGAGAGGCAGAGGCAGGTGGATCTTTGTGAGTTTGAGGCCAGTCTGGTCTACAAGAACTAGTTCCAGGACAGGTTCCAAAGCAACAGAGAAATCCTGTCTCGAAAAACCAAACCTCAGGGCTATCTCTTCCACCTTTCTTGGAAGTCCTGATGTTTAGTAAGGGAAAAGTAAGGAAGACTGATTTAACTGGGCTTCATTCCCACTGACTGCAGATTCTAGTCTACGATTACAACCTTTGTGCCTCTGTTCTTTCAGGATATGTCAGTGCAAAACATTTTCTGAAAGTGTGTGATTTTTGTGAAATAAAGATATCCTAAAAGTAAAAAATACTTCACAAGGACTTTTAAAGTATTTTAATAATACATATGATTTCTTTCTCTGCCACGTAATATGTCCCTTAACACAAGGAGAGAAACTTAGAATCTTGCAATTTAGGAACTTTAGAACTTAAAAAGATAGATATAAATAGATACAGAAATGGGTGTATAATCATCCAAACTCGAAGCTCCTGAACAGCCATCTGAAAGTGGCTGCCACTGGCACTCAAAGTCCTCATCATTTGAATCAAAATGAGAAACTTCAGGACAAAGAAGTGAATTCTGGCAGAGCTCAGTTTGGTCACTGTGAGGAATTACCTGCATTCTGAGAACGCACTTGCTAATTTTTACTATCAAAGTACACCTTTTTGGGGGAATTTGTTGAGGGCAATGATAGTGGAGGTATGATGGGGAAATTATTTCTCATCTCAACAAATTAAGTTATCAAATCTGTTTTACAATAATTTTGTGGTTTTTTTGTATAAATTTTCTAAACTTGGAAATTCTATTCAATCTAAACATTTTTTTTTACTTTATTGTTAACAATTCAATGTATTCTGGGTTTGCTTCATATAAGCATTCTTTAAAAAATAATGTTAGGCTAGTAGTTTATGAACATAGAGCAGCCAGAGGTTAAGTGCAGCCCCTACAATGTCTGACTGTTCTAGTGGTCTGTATGCATTTATTAATAAATGTCACTTATGTCAAGAATGACATTGACAACTTTTTGAGTGGTCTACATTTCATTCCTCCAACAAACTGGCTAGTTATTTGACTGGATTTGATGCACTGAATGTTTGCTTTACAATTCTGTATACCAAGAATTAAATTTTATAGACAAGTAAATTGAACAAATAAACATCTGGCTGATAATTTCAACAAACCTCTTAAATCTATTACTTATAAGAAAACCGGCTTTACTCTGTCAACTTCGCCAAATAGTTCCCCATTTTAAAGGAATTAAACTTGTAATGAGGGGGTTTCCCATGTTTCTCCACATAGATAGACTGTGCCTACATATTTTGGGTGGAAAATGTCCAGCCATGGTTGAGCTATGAAGAAAATGTGCTATCATAAAACACAGAATACTTGTCAGCTAAGAAACAATTTTTAAACAGAATGAAATGCTGCCATTTGCAACAACATGATGCTCAGCAAACTCAGTTAAATAAGGCAAGCACCTTATGATGTCACTCATTTGGAGACTCTAAAGAAGCTGATCTCACAGACATAGAGTCCGGGAGTACACCAGAGACTAGGGTGAGGGAGAGAAAGGTGAGGTGTGTTGTAGAGACAGGGAAAATAGTACAGAGGTATCCTTACGTAGGAGACGCAACGTCCAGTATTCTGTTGTATAATGAAATGATTGCCGTGAACAGGATTGTATTACATATGTTTTTGCTATTTGAGAGAAAAGATAAATAAATGAAGTGATGAATAAATGCTAAAACCCTAGTTTAATTATATATATTTACATATATATGTATGTATGTATCATATATAAAGACATCATACTCAGCACTGAAATGTGTATCGATTAAGAGAACATTAAAAAAGATTTCAAATAGGCTGAAAATAATTGATGTACACAAAAATTATGAATATATTTTGAAAATACTTCTGATCACAGACAATGCTCTTGTTTTTCCTGACTCTACTTTTTTCTAGAAAAAAACATTCTTTTATTTCATTGTTATTCTTATTTTTTCCTAATTGCACAGCTTTTTCTTCTTACTTACAAAGCATCAAATTAATCACCTCTGTAATTTTTCTTCATATGATGCTATTTGGTGTCCAGCATTGTTCATTTGTTTTGCTGAATTTCTTTCCCTAGAATTTTTACCCATCATAGATTGAATGTACACATAAAATATATAAATATTTAAGGATGAAATACAACCTCTTTAGTGGGTAGCATTGTAGAGTGCATGAAACATGTAGAATCATGATACAGATTGAAACTGGAGAATGCAGGCTTAAAATGAAGAAAATTGGACTTAATTTAGAATTAAGTCTTTTTGGACAAAATTACCGCATCTACCTATGAAATATATAAATAACAATACTATATCTACGTATGAAATACATACGGGTTTTTGGGTTTCAAAAATGGAGGGAATAGCTACAGCCAGTGTTTTACGTCAAAAGAGCTCTCGGAGAGTTTTGTTTTCTTTTTTAAATTATTTCCATTTTGTTTCAGTTTCTTCGTTTCTTGTATTATCCTTTAGAGAAACAATTCAACTCAAAATCTCCCAACTGGAAATCATCTCCTCAGAAATACAACTTGCTGTACAGTCACAATTTTTATCAACACCATCCGCAAAACTCAAGCCATACTCAAAGCCCAGAGCAACTTCCAGGACAAATGAGGGAATGACATTGAAGAACATTCACCTATCACTTTGAATGTGCCTCCCCATGAGCTCATGAGCTGGAACTTGGTCTCTCAATTCGTACATGATGGTAGTTGAAGGTGGTACCTTTTGGACATGATTAGGGTCAGAAGATGTCATGAGGATGCCCCCCATGATAATATTAGTGGTTTTACTAGAAAAAAAAAGAGATTAAGGATTATAAACTCCTACTTCATTGACTTACACTTTCCACCATGATCCAGCTCAGCAACGAAGCTCTCCCCAAACATCTACACCTTGACCATGAACTAATAGCCTTCATAACTATAAAAGCTTTATTTTTGTTATAAATCCTCCAGTCTCTGTAGACAGAAGTTTCTGTTCCACCCAGTCTTGTAATCATTAAGTCCAAAAGAAATACACAGAGGCCTACATTAATCACAAACTGTTCAGCATATTAGCTCAGGCTTATTATTAACTAACTCTTACAATTTAAATTAACTCGTTAAGTTTTGACTATATTTAGTCACGTGACTTAGCGCCTTTTCTCAGTAAAACATTCTCATCTTGCTTCCCCTCCATTTAGCTGGTGACTGATTCTATGCCTCTCATGGATGTCAACAAACAGGGAAAATCAAGTTGCAGAAAGAGTCAGCACCTCCCCTTGTATTTAGGCTGAGCAAAGCAGTCCAGGATGAGGACTAGTTTCCCAAGAGCCAGTCAAAGCATTAGGGATAGTTCCTACTTCCTTTGTTAGGAGAGTCCTGCTATACAGCTGTCACATACATGCAGAGGGCCCAAGTTGGTCCCATGCAGCCTATGAGTAAGGTCCTGTGAGCCAGGTTAGTTGTTTCTGTCAGCTTTTTTGTGATGTTCTTAACCCCTTTAGCTCCTGTAATCTTTCATCTTTCTCTTCAGCATGATTCCCAAGCTCTGCCTAATATTTGGCTGTGTTTCTTCATCCGTTTCTATTGACAACATCTGATGATGTCACAGGTATCAAGCTGTTTTCTTGTATCCATTGTTGTCTGAGTTTCCCACCCTAAATCGTCATCCTTTTTATAGTAATTCCTCTACTTCAAATTTAATAATAGGTCATGTTTCACTTTTTATCTACTACCCTGAACCCTGATTTCTCATTCTCTCAATTCCTCTATTAAGCCTTTCTACAATCAAGACAGTGGGCAGCTTCTCATCCTGATTATGTGGGTCCACTAAATTTAAGATATATTATCCATGAATGAACACTGAAATATAATCAACAGCATTGCAACTTATGGCTAAACAAAGCTTACCTACAAGCACACACTCATACACACACACGTACACATATAATAGATAGTTTTCTTACACTTAAAATACTAGACAAAAATTCAGCACTACACTAAGTGTCACACTAAATATGAAATCCTTAACAGAAAGCCCCAAATGCAAGACAAATACAGTACCTACTACACCACAGTGAAAACTCTTTACAATATAGACATTGAAGCAAGGAGGCAGAGTCTTCTCTTCTATGACCTAAACTGGGTGCATTCACATCAGGTGACTCAAGTTTTTCATTGTTTTTTTTTTTCATGCATGTCTAGAAATGACCACAAAATGTTGCAAGTATTGATTTTGGAATTACTAACAAACTTTAGCAAGCAGAAGTATTTCAAAAATTGGGAATTTGTAAATAATGACGACTCATTAGTAACAAAGAAGATTAACATAATGATTAAATTTTTTCCTATTTGGAGATCTCCTACCCATAAGAACCCCAATGACAAAATGAACACTCAAGACATTCTTTGATCTTAGTGGAATTTGGTCCAAGGAACTATGAGGATTTTATCTTTTGTTTTTGATTTTTTTATATCCTTATGTTATCTGCTGTCAGGAAGAGTGCAGCAACAGTCAGTAAAATTGTACATTATTTACAAATCTCTATTTATAAATTTGGATACTTTTTACTTTATACCTACATTAACCTTTTATTTTAAAGGCATACTTGCTCAATGCATTCATAGTAAAGGGTTTCTTTTCTAAAGAAAACTGAATCTATTTAGAACACAATGCATACATTTAATGATACTCACCCAGAAATGCCTAACACTTGGTAAAATAGATGCACATTTACACTCTAAAACAGCTTTAAAATGCATTTTCCTTAGATCTAAATTACATCAAACACAGAGTTTTGAAAACAGAAGATGAATAAAGACACCATAGATCGAAAATCCTGTTCAACTTAACCTAAACAATTTTATCTCACTACCTATCATGTCCATCACGCCCATGAGTCATATGTGCTGAGAACAGCGTGAATGAAGCTCAACACATAATAATTAACCCATTTAAACCTATTTTTTAAGTTCTTTGACCTACATATGCACAAACTTTAGTCGCTGTCAGTCTCTGTTGCCCTTTCGTCTTACTCCTTTTCCCATCGACGCACTTCCCCCACTCCAATTTCACTCCATTTTTCGTATCTCCTTCCTACATGTGACCTGCTGAATTTAATGTGTGCATAAGCATGGGAAGGGGATTGATTACTGCATCATGGCTAGCATGAACATGGAAGGAGGTTATCTACACCATGACTAACATGAGCATGGGAGGGCTGCTATCTACAACAGCATGGTTAGCAAGAGTATGGGACAGGGTTATCTACTACAGCCTAGTTAACAGGAGCACGGGAAGAGGCATTTACTGTAGCATGGCTAACCTCTCAGTGGCTACACCACTGAAGAAAGTGACACCTTTGCCCAAAGAAACTGTGGTAAGGACTTTTCTTCTATGACTGATTGTAAGGCTCTAGACTACACTCTTTTGTAGATGGCAATTGTATATTCCCATGTCAAAAGCTTTGACATCCTTACTAGATGTTCCCTTTTTAATCTGAAATTGTCAAAGCTTATAAGTTTCAATTAATTAAGACAGCTCCAACTGTCAGAATTCTCTTGAGAACATGAGCTATGAAGCCCATGCCCTAGTTGTCTCCTGAAGCCATTAACTGGCATGAGCTGTCACTTAAGAGTCCCTGCCTCATGCACAGGTCCTCTCTCTTTCCCACTATCCTCTCTTTCTACAACTTGCTATCACAGCTCAGATCATGGATGAGGATCAGAGGTCATTTTCCTACTGAAAATTTAGAGATAAGTAAGGGATTTTCATTGTTTACCAATGCCCTGTACCACAAATGAAACAAACAAGGAAGAGTGGAATTTCTTTTGTTTTTTCCTCTGAGCCTGATCATCTATCTGTGTTGGCACTTGAGCTGCTGATTTCTGTTCTACATGTAAAACAAATGCCCTGGGAACCAAGTAAAACATTTATTTTAAAATTTTAAGTAAAATGTTCATGGAATACAATATGTTGTTACAGTAAAAGTATTCAGTGTATACTGAACAAGTCAGTATAATTAATGCTTTTATATAATCATCATTGTTATTAGAGCTTTCTAAATTGTCTCCTCTAGTTATATTCCTCTTCCAACTAGGCCATGCCTCCTAATCCTTTCCAAATACTTCATCAACTGAAGACTAAGCACACAAATAGAGAAGCCATTTTCATTCAAATCATCACATTTCACTCTCGGGTCCCCATAAGCTTGTAGCCATATCATAATGTAAAATGCATTTACAACTTCAATAGTTCCCAAAGTGGTTCCAAGTCTTAAACAATATGTTTAAAATTTCAAAGCCCAAAGTCTCTTCTGAGACTCAAGGTAATATAACTGTTACCCACTATAAAATCAAAGTTAAAAAAAAAAGCAGATCACATGTTTCCTACATATAATGACACAGAATGTTTATGACCATCACAAACAAGAGGAAAGACAGCATAGTGAGGAAATTCTGAGTCAAAGCAAGTCAGAAACCCAGGAGAGCAAACTCCAAATTCTGCATCTCCACATTTGATATCAAAGTGTTCTTCAGATATCCAACTCCTATCATCTCTGTGGATTGCAATATATTTCTTTCTCTTGGTCTGGTTCCACACCCTGTCTTCAGCTCTCCTTGCTAGGTATCCTAAGGCTCTGGCATCTACACCATCTTGGGATCTCCAAGGCAATTCAGACTTCACCTATGCAACATCATACAGCAGCGTCTCCAGGCCTCCATGATGGAACTGCCCTGCCAAATGCTTGACCTCAGCAGTTTTCCTTAACCACAGAGGATGATTTTATAACCTGTTTCCTATGGTCCTTGACTCTTAAGCCAAAATTACAACCATGTGGATAGAGCTGCCAAGTTCTGCTATCTGCTTGGGCTGATACCAGGTTCCTTGGATGACTTGCAATTGCATAGGCTTTAACTTGTTGATAATTTCTAGACCAAGGAAATACCTCTGTCTTATTCATTTCGCAGACTGCAAGCTTAGCTGGGTGGTATCTTGCTCTGAAAATATCTGTCCTTTATTCCATTCAATACAGGTCTTCCTCAAAGTTTTTATCTCATAAAGCAGAGGACTTGTCCTCAACATTACACCTGCTGATGCTGCTTTTCTCCTCGAACTGTGTGCTTTGTGTTTCTTTTTGCTATGTTTGCTCTTTTTCATTATAGATCTTCATGAGACTGATCACTACTGATCGTGTGACACAGTCAATACTGGGCCATCTTGAAATCTCCTCTGCCAGGACTATTAATAACAAAACTTTTCAATTTAGCCTCCAGCAGACTTTTTTAGGACAAGGGCAGAAAACAGTCACAGTCTTTGCCAAAATATCACAATAATTGTCTTTAGGACACTTGCTAATATTCTTACTCTCTGAAACCTCTTCAGCTGGGACCCTACAATCCAATTGCTTTCAGCACCAATGTCGATCTTGTTCCTAACAGGACGGTTCATTAAGCCCTACTTAAAATGTTCAACTACTTTCCTGGTTCAATGTTCCAAGCTTTTCCATATTCCTCCAATAAGCATCAATATGAATTTCTATCTTTCTTACTATTCTGTTGCTGCAAAGAGACACCATGACCAAGGAAACTCTTATTATGAAAGAATTTAATCGAAGACTTGCTTATAGTTTCAGAAGATTAGTTCATAATGGCGGTAGGTGGTGGTAGTCAGGCAGGCATGGAGCTGAATGTTTTTGGCATTATCCACTTGCAAGCAAGCAGAGAGAGACACTGCACCAGGTATAGGCTTTGAAATTTCAAAGCCATTTTCCATGACACATATCCTCCAACAAGGACACACTTCCTAATCTTTTCCAAATAGTTTGTCAAGTAAGAACTAAGCTTGCAAATATATGACCCTATGGGGATCATGCATATCCAAACCACCATGTACATTGTATGAAATTCTCAAAGAATTTATCAAAATATTTTAAGTAAATATAATTTGAATTTTTAAATAATATAAAATGGATATTCCGATCCCTCTGTGTGAGTGTGCACCCTCATGCAGGTTTATATATAGGTACTCCTCATACAATAAAAACTCAAACAAGTTAACAATGACAAGACTAAAATAATTGATTGAATTAAATGCACAGGAAAATAAAAGCAGAGAAGATAATATAAAGCTAGAGACATTATCTGTACCATAATTGTATGCTTCAGTCATTAGTTGCTTCAACAAAAGCCATGTGTACTTCCCATGCCTCCTAGTCATCTGTGCAAAAAAGAATATCAGCCATTCAGTTCAGCATGTCCAGACCAAAAAAAAAAGCCATCAATATCAGAGAAAAAATATTCTAAGTGTCCTCATAAAGTAACCTTTGTGTCATATAAAAACAGATTTTCATAGTATCAAAATATTAAATCGAATAATATACCATGATTCTTACATACCTCAATGAGAACTGACAGAATAATGTCAGATCATGACTCAGGAAAAGCATTCTACTGAAATCCAGCAGAGTATAATCCAGCTGCTTAGCAGATCTGATAGTGAGATTAGCAAAATTGATAGATGAGAGTAATAGACTAACAGAAGACAGATATAAATGTAGATGGTAAATACATAGATACAGAGATAGCAGATGATAGGTAAATTGAGATAGATAGATAGATAGATAGATAGATAGATAGATAGATAGATAGATAGATAGATAGATAGATAGATGATAGATAGATAGATAGATAGATGATAGATAGATAGATAGATAGATAGATAGATAGATAGATAGATAGATAGATAGATAGAAAATTATCGAAATTACAGATAACCAATCAATAGAGATGATAGTTACTGAAAGACAATTATAAATGATGGATGCATAGTAGATTGATAGATGATCAGTAGACTAGACAACTGATAGATCATCATTGTGTAAATATTTGATTGACAGATGATAGCTACATAGATACACAATAGACTGATGATAGATGATAAATAAAAATGTAGTATCATCATCTAAGAGAATCTCTAAGCGGCACAATTTTCAGACATTTTATACATACCATTTTTTCCATCCAAGTACAGATTAATACCTGTACATAAAAGACTGCAAGGTTAAAAATCCCCGACAATATCTTAGCATGAAAATCTTTTATGTTGATCCTTAAAGCAAATTTAACTTCTGACAGTGAGCTGAGGTAGACCGAGGCTTTTTGGTTTTGGGTTTTTTTTTTTATGAGCTTGGTTGCTTAATCATTTGTTTAAAAATACATGATAAGATGTTTGTTTATGTTCTTTCCCTCCCAAATTCTTTCCCCAAATCTGGTAAGGAAAAGAAATAACAGGGAAATTAAATGAGATATATTTTTAAATCTAGCCAAACCCTATATTCAAATTATAACACTTGAATTATTCACTTTTTTTTCCTCCTGATGTGACAGTACCTAAGAAAGAGTGGATGCTCTTGTGTAGTCCTAAAGAGTGGGTCTAAGAGGGGACCAGAGGACAATATCAGTGGCATTCCTTCCTCACCTAGACAGTAGGCCCCTCTCTGAGGAGTAGGAAAGTGACCAAGGTTACAGCACCTGACCACTCCCAGGAGCCACATTCTTGTGTTATCAGCAGGATGCTCAACATTTCCATCTGGCCATGTCTGCCATTAACTATGTTTCTCTATTCAATGATGACATACCTCTCCTCTCCGCCCATTTGTCCTACCCAGGACATAGGGCATAACATCCTGCTGCCTGTTCTTGCCTTAGGTCTCTGAGACTATGCTTTCTCTCCATGTCTGGTCCCACCTCTCGTCTACCTTCCAGAATCACTTTTCCAGAGACTGATCTGTCTTTTCTTCTATAACTACTCCTTCATTCTAATAAATACCCTGGAAGGATAGCAATAATAGTAATAGCACCTATGGATTTAACATTTACCAATGCTAGTCTTTGTTGTATGTCTTTTACTACATGTTTCTCATATTGTCCTCACAAACCTTTGGAATACTCCCAATTTCCAATAAGAAAAATAAGACACAGAAGAAAATTTTCAAGTATCACTCAGGTATGATATAATGGAAACAATTATGGGAAGACTCCTACGAGGCACATTTAACCACTATCAAAGATAGCAACAATCTCTGATATCACTGGAATTCACGCATGGCTGGTTAGTGCCATTCTCTTATTGGGAGAAACAATCTCAGTGAATATCTGCATTATCCAAGGTCACTGAGGCAGTGACAAAGCAAAGTCAATACCAAGACATCTTCCTCATTTGGTCTAAGCAGTCACACCAATTCACTGCTTATCATGCAAATGATAGAAATACCAAATATCTCATTGTCCCTTGTCCTTGATTATCTCTGTGGCTACTTTAACAATTAAAGGCTAGCACCTGCTCTGGTGGTCCTCCTTCCTTCAAGGAATGAAATTATCTTCACTCATCTTCAGATGATGGAATTAATCCTATTCCTTGATACATCTTAATGCAGAGTAATCCTCCATACAGTAAGTCCTTCCTCTTCCCCTGTGACCAGGATACCCCCTCACTGCCCACAACTTTGGATACTTCCTTCATTGACTCAAGCACTCGCTCCAACTCAAGCCATTAAAGATGTGTGGCTGGTGGCTTTTCTTTGAAGGATATTCACAATACTATTTCGGAGTACCACCAACACAATTTGTTCATCATGAAGAAAATGTTGACTGCTGCAAATATCTACTTAAAAAGTGCCCAACTCATTGATTGGAAAGCCAAGGACTGTGATGTTCTTGCCCATGGGTCCTTCTCAAGCCTTATGGGTTTTTTTTCTTTTAAAATTTTATTGCTTATTTTCCTTTACAATTGTTTTCTCCCCTCCCTACCTCTCCCCTCCCTTTCAACTCTCTCCCAAGGTCCCCATGCTCCCAATTTACTCAGGAGATCTTGTCTTTTTCTAGTACTCATGTAAATTAGATCTATGTATGTCTCTCTTAGGGCCCTCATTGTTGTCTAGGTTCTCTGGGATTGTGATTTGTGGGCTGGTTTTCTCTTCTTTATGTTTTAAAACCACCTATGAATGAGTACATGTGATAATTGTCTTTCTGGGTCTGGGTTACCTCACTCTAAATGATGACACCTTCTTCCTTCCACCACTCCACCATGCCACCCACCTCAAATATTTCACTTCGGCAGTGTGCCCCTGGTACACACCTTATTCTTGCTATGGTTCTTCCTTGAGTCTGCTCTACCTGTTCTATCTAGTTAGTAGTCTTCCATACTCTGTATGCTGGCACTGGTATCCATCTCTATAATACAACTTGAATCCTCCTACATTTTGCTACCATTTGATTGGCTGTAACCTTTCCGAATTTGTATTGAATGTTAATACTGCTGCAAGAGCATTAAGAAAAAAGCCATTTAGCAGGGGGCAAGGGCAGCAGCCCTCATGAATCAGTTTAGTGACCTCATAAGAGAGTTTGAAAAAGTCGCTTTAGCTCTTTTAACACTTCCACCACATTTAACACAGCATTTGGCCTTTCTGCAATGTGAGGTAAAAGCAGCAAGCTGCCATGTTGGAAGAGGAAAGTGGGCCCTCACCAAACACCGAATCTGCCCAGTACCTACAGCTTTGACTTCAAGCCTGCAACTCCTGAGACATCAATTATTTCCATTTATAAACTCTCCAGTCTAGTGTCTTGTTACAGTGGGAGAAGAACAGAAAGATGCCCACAGTGAAATTTCTATTCACCATCCCAAAATTCTCATTGAATTTGCCTGATTGGCCTATTCCTATCTTCAGACCCCACCAGCATTCAAGCCCCAGATTATCGGCAATGAATCTGAATCATCAGCAAGGGGGAAACTTTGAATTTTAATTGATGGCACCACTTCGATGTTTTATAAAAATAGGCAACTAAGTTTACTTTTCTGTCTCCCCAGTTGAGAAAAAAAATAGTGACTTTTTTTGTAGCACCTCAAGTTGTCAAGAGAACTAGAAATCGTCAAGACAGCATCTGTTGCTTAGAATATGCTTAATAACTGTGATATTTCAGGGCATGGCAAGGTACACACAATGTGTCTTCAGAAACCCATCTTGATATTAAAAGGCTGCTATAACCCACTTCCTCTAGAATTCAAGATGCTACTAAACATGAGCTACCACAAGATTGGTAACTGATACATCAGAGCTCGTTTCACTAATCAGTCTGACCAAGAATAGACTAAAATAGTTGTTCTTAACCTTCCTGAGGCTACAACCCTTGAATGGAATTTCTCACGTTTTGGTGACCACCAACCATAAAATTATTTTCAGTGCTACTTCCTAACTGTGATTCTGCTACTGTTTCGAATCATAATGTAACCATCTGATATTTCCAGTGGTCTTAGGTGACCCCTGTGACAGGATAGTATGAGCCCAAAGGGGTCGTGGCCCACACAGGTTGAGAACCCCTGGACTACAAGGACTCTTAAATAGTTAAGTAGGTAGATCAACAGACCATCATAGAGGGTGGAATTGCTTTCATACTCACCAACATGAATGAACTTTACAAACAGGTTTATTGGCACAAGAGCAATAAACACAGAAAAGAGCCAGGCAGTGGTGGCACACGCCTTTAATCCCAGCACTCGGGAGGCAGAGGCAGGCGGATCTCTGTGAGAATGAGGTCAACCTGGTCTACAAGAGCTAGTTCCAGGACACGCTCCAAAGCTACACAGAAAAACCCTGTCTCAAAAAACAAAAACAAACAAACAAAAAAAAAAACACAGGAAAGTTTAAGCTGTTAAAAGGTAGACAGCATTTCTTTTAAGGAAAGATATGAGTTTAGTGACTGGAAAAGGACCTGGGTGGGTATCAGTGATGTTTGTTTTTTTGTTTTTTGAGGAGCAGCTTTTTCTGGGCAATTTGGCCTTGCAAAAATTCCCTGAGAAAATAAGTGTATGCGTTGAGAATTTTTCTGGGTGTATATTTTAATATAAACATTTCTTATTACAAAAAATATGATACCCGCAAACATTATCCATATGCGTAGAAGCTGCTAGGCTCCAATGGTATCTGCTCAGGCTAATATGCTCACTTTTAAAATGAGAAGGATGCGGCCGCATAAGTAACTACCCCAAAGTCATATAACAAATCCATGACTCAGAACTAAAACCTGCAAGTGCTGATCTCTGTGCCAGAGCTCCTGATCTATGTGTATAGAATGCTATTCCAAGTAAATACATCAGTGTCTTCTCAAGGAAGAGAGTTCCCTGGATTTGTGCACTCGGAAGCCGGAATGGAATATATTCAATGAAAAGCTGCTCTTTGGCCGTATCCCAGCTATTACACTGCTGTTGGCAGAACATCCCTTTGAATTTGCAAAAATTTGCAAATCAAGGCCAAGCCTCAATCTGCAGCTGGAGCAACATATTTCTGTTTGAAATGAAATTTGGTTGCATTTCTCCCCCTCCCCATGAAATTACACATAAAGGGGGGTAAAATTGTTGTATATCCATTTAATGTAACCATCATTCAGGGGCCATGCAACACAATTAAAATACTGCAGAAAAATCAGGCGACATGGCAATGATGCCACGCTGCCAACTCTCTTTTTATCTCCAGACTGCGGGGCTGTCAGAGCAAGGTAGGGTAGACAGGACAGCAAGCTGCCTTCCTTAGGGAGAGGATGCAAGGCTGAACCAAGAGGAAGTGAGGCCCCCTGGCAGGCTCCAACAGTAGTCCTGGACTCCTGGTGCCAGCCGCACGCATTTCCAGTACAGATGTGCTACTGGGCGTCTTTGATTTACGAATCAGCACGGTACGGGGAGAAACTGCCCGCCATAACTTTGGGTGTTTTAATCTGCCGCAGCACTTCACTGTCTTCAGTGTTTAGACTGCAGGAAGGGGCTGCAGCTACGCAAAACTAGGTTCTGATTAAAATGCACAAGAATCATGAGTTATGGCACAGATGGCTGCTTGGGAGAAAAAAATCTTAAGTAGATACGGACTTTACAAAAATTAAAGCTTCTTGTTCCATAAAATATCACCATCTCGAGGAACTTACATAACACCTGCTTATTCTTTTTTTTAACCGTGAAAAAAATAAAAAATTAATAGAAAGCAACTCAACCTAGACTTTGAGATACTTTCTAATATCACCGAAGTCTAAGGTAAACATTTGTCTTGCTCATATAAGCCATCCAAATGAAAGGCCTTCAAAATGGCAAGGCCTTCGAACAAATCAGCATTTGCAGAATACCTGTTATGTGACCCTCATGAAAGGGTCATTCCACTCCCAAAAGGACTGCAACCCACAGGTTGAGAACCGCTGATCTGGAGTAAATTCTCCTACAGTGGTATACTGGTTTATAAGATAAGTATTACATATGGTTATTTTTCATTGTATTTGGCAAAATCTGCCAGAAACTCAGAGTGACAGAGTACAAGTATCCAGTTAATTAGGCGTTTTTATTTATCCTTTAAAAGGAAAGGAAGGTCTGGTGCTTGGGTGAATACTCTTTTGCACGTATGTAATAACACAGCTTTTGCCAAGAACTACAAAGAACCTAGACGCTTTTTTTTTTTTTTTTTTTGCTTTCCAGTGGACAGCTTAGCCTGACACAGTTCCTCCAGGGGCAAGATAGCAAAGTCCCAATCAGAGAAAAACATTACCCACCTGGACAACTTAGCAGTAGGAACTTGCTATGCACAGGGTCACTTGTGCTGCCCTCCCCACTGGGTGCTACTGAATGGGGCTGAGAAATCCCAAGCCGGGAAATCCTCACATTCATAGAGACCTACAAGCAAATGCTCCTAACCTAAGGATACAAATCTGCCCTCTTCTCCAAAGGAAGAAACTCCTTCCATCTTCCAGTCTGTTGGGTAGGTCGATATTCTAGGACAGAGACTGTCAAAGAACTGACAGAAACTGGTTCCCACAAAAGCTTTGCACCGTACCTTTGTATTTGATTCAAACCATTGCTCCTAAATATGTCTACGCTTTACCAAAACTAAAGGGGTACCTAGTTCAAGGCAGATACTTTTTCGATAATAAAACTGTTGCAATTGACAAACAAATCTTGAAGATATAACTACTTTAAATACAATAAGCATATTACATTAAATTCGTAAAACAGCCTTTAATAATAAACATTCACTTGAGTATTTATCAAGGTTTTTTTTTTTATTGATTGGGGTCTGAAGATGTTGTTCAATTAAGCACACACAACACAGAAAAAAGATAGTATTTGGTCTGTTCTGTTTGCACAACATGTTCAAGGCTCTGGCTCCAGTCCAAAGCATCAGCCAAAACATGGTGCATTCCCAGCTCAATAATGCCAATAAAATCTATGAAAAATGTTAACAGTAAATAGAAAGTACAGTATATTCTATTCTTCATTAAAATCTAGCCATACTTTATTAAAACATAGACAAATGTATCAAATTTTAGAAAGGAACACGGAAACTCTATCCCAGTTGCTTGAAACTATAATGACGGAATAATAAGCTAGAAGAAATTTTCATATTCCTAACTGAATCATAGACATTCTAAAGCAGTGGTTCTCAGCCTTCTTAAAGCTGTGACCCTTTAATACAGTCCCTCATGCTGTGGTGACCCCAACCAAAACAAAAATATTTTGTTCCTACTGCATAACTGTAATTTTGCACTGTCATGAATCATAATGTAAATCTCTGTGTTTTCTGGTGGACTTAGGTGACCCCTGGGAAAGGGTTGCTCCACCCCAAATTGCAACCCACAGGTTGAAAACAGCTGGCCTAAGAGCTTATATTGAAAGGTAAAATTATGGTGAAAGCAAAGGATGAGATGGATGAAAAGGCACGGGATCTCATGGGGGAGGCAGAAGAGGCCAGAGAGATCATAACAAATGAAAACCACTAAAGAAAACTTTTGCTTAAGACCCTCAAAATCCAGATGGTGTTTCTTCCACATGCTGACAGATCAGGAGGAAACGGAGAGGAGGAGGAAGAATGGAGTTTTAACTGCTTTATCACTTATACAATCTTGAACCAACTATTTTTTCATTGTCTATAAGCTGATCTTTGCCACATTTTTTAAAAAGTGGCATAACCTTAAAAAGTTCACAGAATCCTGACCTTCGGGACTTTTTTGTTTGTGTTTGAAAGAGTAATAATGAAATCTGGTAAATGCGGCCTACCGGAAAATGTGTTCATCTTCTCTGTGAGTGGAGTGACGGGAAACCCTTGTAGGCCACCAATATTGCCTTTTTAACACCCACCACAGCGTTACATAATAACCAAAGCATCATTTGCTGTGTTATTTATTATTTTTTATTATTTTTAAAACAATGGCTGAGTGCTCTTGAACCATAATTAATAGCAGGCTGGAGAAGGGCCGGCCATTACTTTACAGGAAATGTCTGACCTAAAGGTCACCATATTTATTATAAATTGTTCTAACCTCCTAAATATAGAAAATGAATAGCAATTCCTGTTATTTGCTAGACAATTGTACATAATCACAACATTGATATACCGTGAGTCATGTCAATACATTTACCCAGAAACCAAATGGAGCATTAGTAATGACCCTGGAAACTTGTCACTCAGCAAAATCTACAGTAGTATAAATGGTAAGTCAGGTAAGGAACAGTGGCTGTAGCTTTGACTATCCCCAGCTACGTGTTCCTGCACAGGCCGGTGCTCTGAAATGGAAAGAGCAATATTTGCTTTTCATGAGGCTTGTCAGGATTAAGTCAGATGTGCTGAACATCTGAGTCTCAAATGTGGCAGAAATCCAACAAGTGTTGGTCCACTGAGTCACACATGCACCCTTATCCGTGCTAATGCTAAGGTCCAAAGATTGAGATCTATAAAAAGCCCTGAATAGGAAAGGAAGGGGAAAATAATTTAAGGAAAGAAACCTTTCTGAAAGGAAGTAGCCATGTGATTGAAGCGATCACAGATGATAGTGAAATGAGTTTCATCTGCTTTCATAAGTTGTGGGAAGAATTTGCCTCCTCCCTCAATTTCTCATTTGCAGACAATTTGGTTTTCTCTGGTTTCTGTATTACTCAACATCTACTTGAATGTACTGACTCATTCTTGGCACTCCAAACTGGACGGAGTGATGGATGAAGTGGGATTGCTGGTTTTATTACTGCCATTCTTATCGTGTGGACTAACTGAGCTTCCCTCTGGCCGTAGGTGAAGCTATTTAGTTACAACTCCATGAAAGCATCACCTCTTTGACAGTCAGCAATATTTACCAAGTGGCAATGGAGAAAGATGGTCTTTTATTTTTGCCAGATTTTCAACTATATTCATATGCCGATTCCATCTAGGAAGAGCACAGCACTAGCCTTAGGTGTCTTAAGTTATGAATGGAGCCTGCGTCTGTGGGCTCATTAGCGGCCCAAAGCCATCCACAAGTACAGATGCATTCATGAGTTCACATATTCACACATGGATGAATAAATTTAATGTCATTAATGATGAGATCAAGTAATTAATTTTCAGAACGTCTTTTTTTTAAAGAAAAATCTCTCTTGGGCATAATAACAGCATTTGGGGAAGGAATATATATTAATAGCTGTCCAGGCTTGGGAATCAGAAGGAAAATAAAAGCATGAAGGAACATGTGGGAATAAAGAAAATGTTCGCTAACTTAACTGCAGTAGTTTGTGAATATATATATGTTAGGGTCTCTATTGTTGTAAAGAGACACATGACCATAGCAACTCTTAAAAAGGAAAGCATTTAATTGAGTCTGACACCCTTTCTCTCCAAAGGTAACTTCCTAATTGAGTCTGACACCGTTCCTCCAACAAGGTCACACCTCCTAATAGTGACACTCCCTATAGGTCAAGCATTCAAACACAAGAGTCTATGGGGGCTGTACCTATTCAAACCACCACATTCAACTCCTTGACACCCATAGGCTTATAGCCATAACATAATGAAAAATGCATTTAGTCCAACTTCAAAGGTCCCCACAGTCTATCACAGTGTCAACAATGTTTAAAAGTCCAAAGTTCATAGTCTCTTCTGAGATTCATGCAGTCTCTTAACTATAATCCCTATAACATCAAAATTAAAAAAAAACATTGCATACTTCTAACATATAATGGCACAAGATATATTACTGTTGTTCCAAAATGGAGGAAAAGAAGGATAGCAAGGAAATACTGGACCAAAGCAAGACCAACGCCAGGTGGGAAAACTCCAAACTCTGCATCCCATGTCTGATGTCAAATTGTTCTTTATATCTCCAACTTCATTTAGCTTTGATGAATGCAACACACTTCTTTCTCTTGGGCTGGTTCCACTCGCTGTTAGCAAATTTCCATGACCAGTATTCCATGACTCTGGCATCTCCAACATCTTGAGATCTCAAAGAAATCCAAGCTTCAACTTCACAATGGCCTCTCTAGACCTCCATGAAGGGACATCCTGCCGCATACCTGGCCTCGAGGAATATTGTTGATCATGGAGGGAGGAGATTCCATAACCCCTATATTCTATCCCTGATTCTAAAGCCAGAACCACATGACCTAATCTGTAAAGTTCTGTTGCTTGCTAAGGCTGGAACGTGGTCTCTTTTTTCAATCACGTCTTTACACGCTTTCTGTTTGGAATGGTTTTCTTCACTGCCTAAACTTGGCTGTACTGGAACCTTCTCTGTAAACCAGGCTTCCCTTGAACTCAGAGATCTGCATGCTTCTGTTCCCTGAGTACCGGGATTAAAGACATGCACTAATACACCTAGACTTAAATTGTTCTTTAATTCTTTTTCACAAGATGGAAGTTTAGCTTGGTGGAGTATTACCCTGAGACCATCAGTCCCTTTATTCCGATTCTTAATCTGTTCATCTCCTTGATCATAGGACTCAGCTCCATTCCACTATCTGGTGCTACTTTCCTCCTCAAACTGTCCATTTTGTATTTTTCCTTGCTCAGCTTGTTCATTTTCATTGTAGATCTTCTTAAGAGTGAATGTTAATAACCACACAACAGTCAACACTAGGCTGCTTTGTGGTTTTCTTTGCCAAAGGAATAAATAAAAATCTTTTCACTTTAGCTTCAGGCAGACTCTTTTAACAACACATTCTTCACCAAAATATCAAAAGAACAATGTGTGGTCTAGGCCACACATTAATATTTTTCTTCTCCGAAACATCTTGAACCAGGCCCCCACAGTTCAAATCCCCGTCAGCACCGCTGTCTTCCATGTTCCTTTTAGAATGGCCCATTAAGCAACACTCAAATCATTCCACTGCTTTCCTAACCCAAATTCCCAAAGTCTAAATTCCTCCAAAAAAAAAAAAAAAAGCATGGTCAGGTCTATCATAACAATACCATAGTCCCTGATACCAATTTTGGTCTTAGAGTTGGGGTTTCTATTGCTGAGAAGAGACACCATGACCACAGTAACTTTTATCAATGAAAACTTTTATTTGGGGCTGGCTTACCTTCCATGGAGATGCAGTCCATTAACACCATTGTGGGAAGCATGACAGCATACAGGCAGACATGGTGTTGGAGGAGCTAAGAGTTCAACATCTTGATCTGCAGGCAACAGGAAGTGAACTGTGTCCTACACTGGGCATTAGCTAGAGCATATGAGACCTCAGAGCCCACTTCGACAGTGGCACACTTTCTCCAATAAGGCCACACCTACTCCAACAAGGTCACATTTTCTAATAGTGCCACTCCCTATAGGTCAAATATTCAGACATATGAGTCTATGGGGGCCGTACCTATTTAAACCACAACATACAACACCTATGCAACTACACACCTATACAAAATTAATAACATGTATAAAATTTACATATCTATGGTTAGATATTGATTTTAAAAAAACTGTGTAATTGGGAAAGAGTACAAAGAAAGTAGAGAGTCTCATTGTAAATAACGAATGCTATAATTATTCCTATAAAACATGTTTCATGAAGCTAAAATATATACTTGTCACAAATCTTTAAAAAGAATTCGCAACATTCTGTACATGAATCTGTTCTTGGGCTCAACAGCATTAGAGGTCAGAGGCAACTGAAATTGGTATTGACTACAAACTATCCAATATTAACCCTGAATGCTAAGGCAAAGAAAGGAAATGGGGTCACAAGGAAAGCAAAAAAATTCATTTTAATTAGGATTTAAAATTGCTGACTTCCTGAAAATAATGCTTTCCTTTACAGCTTCAGGTTAACAACATAGTTATATGAATATGTGATCAAAATTATTCCATTAGAAGAAACAAATATTTCCCGGGCTCAGCACTGATCCCAGTTTGTGGCAACATTTCTAATGATGGAGAGTTTCCACACACATTCATGACTTTCTGTAACATCTGTGTGAGGAGTATGTAATAATACAGTATCAGGTGAGTGGTAACACATCCATTCAGAGTGACAGAGCACTTTTATGTACACTGTCTCCTTTAATTGCTGTTACAAAGCAGCCAAAGTTATTAAACCTGTTTTACATATAGGGTAAATGAAAGCAATCAGTAAAGGCTAAATAGTTTGTCAGAGTGGCCAAGCGTAGGTCTAAAATGGAATGTAAATATCAAATTCAGGCCTTAAGACTATTATAAATTGTGGCTAGACTTAACTAGGAGCATCCATTAAAGTTCTTCATTGCTACCACACACCATGAGGTGAACAGTATTATTGTCATCATTAACAGAAATGGAGTAAGGAATCAGAAACGGAGTGATTTATCCAAGGACACATAGCTAGGAAATAAAATAAGGATCCCAGAGAGCCAATGCAGGCAATTAGGAAGTTCCCTACATCAGGGTACCCTCCGTTATCCCTTGACTGGCATAAGACTGACTGGAATCAATGTATACCCCTCATCTATTTTGAATGAAATCACTGTGTAGATAATTAACAATTTAGAATGGTCTCTTTTACCTTTTCTAATAGGGCTGCAGATCTAGTTGTGCAAATGCACCATTCTTCGCTGAGTCTAACTGGTCTCTTACTTAGTTTAGATGTCAGGGTGCCCACCTATGTTAGGAAGCAAGCAAACTCCTACTTCTTCTGATCTTCATTATATACTCTGGGTTGCAAGTTTTACCCAACTTTATGTTTCTTTGCAACTATATCCTGGACAGAAAAGATACAACTGGCAGGGAGGTTTGTGAGTAGGTGGGACCCACCATGTCATTGATCCCATCACAAATTCTAGACTCCCACCATCAACCAAGGCATTAATACTATTTAATAATTCTTGTCAGAAGCTCAACACCTGCTCCCATTTCCCCATATCATAAAGCCTGCTGGTTTTCTTCAAGCACTCAATCATAACTCTCAACAGATGAACTTTTCTTGCACTTGACTGAGGAAAGTGAACCCTCGGAAAGGAACTCTTTAGCTGTCTCCAAGCACAGTAACCTGGCTGTCATCACGTCATCTTGAACGAGTGCTGCGGTTTGTTCTTCTGCTTCCGGTGTATTCCTGTAGTGCTTCTTTGCCCCTCCTCTCCTCATATCCTTTCACCGTCGATTACCAATCATCTTTCTAGCCACTTTAAATTCTCCTTCTATGCTACATTTCTGGACACTTATGCACATGCTAAAATCTCCTGTCAGTTTCCAAAATACAACTACTATAACTTATTTGACTACCTCTATTATGCACATATATTCTTACAGAGTAGAGGTTCACTGTCTCCCCCTCCTTTCAAACAGAAACATTTGTCTTCTATGGAAAAAAAAGACTTTGTAAAAGCATGCAAAATTACACTCAGTGCAGTAGCTGCCTGGGACTAAAGATAAAGGGAGGGGCATAGAAAACGTTGGGGTGATGGAAATAGTCTCTGTCTTAATTATAGTGGTGATTTCCTCTCTGTCAAAACCCAGTGAATTGAACATTTTAAAAGGGCACCAATTACTGCACATAAATTACACCTCAATAAAGTTGATTAAAAAATAAAGTCAATACGACAAGAGTTCTAACAGTTGTAAAATAACAAAGAAAGTAAGTAAAAGAAAGTTCACTGGAGTTATTTAAAGGTGAAATATGATTAATTACACTTCTAGATGCTGAAGTGAAATGTGAGTTTCTCCTCAACCAAATCAAAAGGGAAATAATACTGGATTAGAGAAAAATTTTCTTGGTACAGGAGTTCAATAAAGAATGTATCACCTAGTCTTTACAGATAAGATTTTTAGGTAATGGGCATCTTTGAAGAATGCAGAAATAGTATTTGATTGGCTATTTCATATATCATCTTCTATTTAAAATGAGTGTGTAATGGTTATTACTCAACAAAAGCATTTCTACAGTCACTGCTTTACCCTGGATTGGGCTTGTTACTTTCTGACAATATAACACACTGCAGGAATAGATTAGTGCTAACGAAAAATGTCTTCTGTAGGCCAGGTACTTTATCTATGTAATCTCATTTTGTCTAACATGCATAATAAAAGCTTCTTAGACGAAATGAGATTACTTGTGTAAAGTGGTTACTTAACACAGCTAATACATAATGGGACCAGAACAAGCTCCAGGATCTGTCAATCTTTAACATCTATCCATTATGCCACTGATGTCGAGGAGCATATTGTCTCAAAGCCTATCAAATGATTTCTCACAAATGCCAATTATCTGAAGAAGACTTTGGCAAATGCTGGGTCACAGGCAATCTGTACTTACAATCTCCAGTGTGTAATGGAGAACCAATAGTCTGTAATACTATGGGGAAATAAATCCACTTTTAATATCGAGCTACGAAGGAGCTTCTGTAGGCAACTTGGATTCTCTTCTGCTCCCATCTCTAATGGCCCAAATCAGAAGAAAGACTACAAGAAGACATCAGTGTGGATTCTACTCTTTTGACCATTATTGGTTGAATCCAAAATTTTCATCACTGTATTATATGAATGAGAACATTTCTTAACCAAAATTACCTGAATTAATAAAAACTAACTTTATAGGTATATATTGCTGCAAAATACACTCTCAAAAGCTCAATTCTTTGCTGAATGTATTTATTAGTATTACCTATTTAAACAATGGAAAGATTTCCATTTTAGCTTTAGCTAAGCCAATTTAGAACTGTTCTCTGACAGCAAGGAGCAACTAGCTCAGCTATTCCCTATATAACCTCAAAATTGTAGATATCATATTAGCATAAAACAAAATTAGGGGGTTCCTTGAATTTTCTCATTTTCTCACAACCATATATTTCCTGGATTCTAGCATCTCTACCTTCAAATTGTATTCCAAACCGTATTACTTCTCCAAACTGCACCCTGTCTACAGTTAGTAGTAATTTCTTAACTTGTCTATCTGCCTTCACCCTTACCTTCACTGAAATACAAATCTGAACCATTTCAAGTCTTCTATAGGTCTCAGATGTAAAACAAAAGACCTCCTAATCACCACTAAGACCTCCTCCGCACGTGTACACATGTATGTAAACATATGAATGCATCATCTACCATTCTCCTTCTCTCCCCTTGTAATATACTTGTAATGCTTATAATACTCCACTCTCCTGCTTGGAATCCTTGGTACTGCCTGTTCCCTCTACCTGGAAACTATTTGTTCAACATTTCCCATGTCTCATCCATTCCATTCCAGCTTGGCTTGACAGCTACTTTTGAGAAAGTTCCTGGAGCATGAAGCTGAGTGAACGTCATTACATGACTAAAAGAGAGAAATGACTTCCATGCATACAAGAATGAGTATCTTCCATCTATCTTTCATCTATCTATGTAAATCCTTCACACAGGTGAAGGATTTACATATGTGTCCTTTGGTACTGTTGATCAGTTGTTCAGTGTAATGACAAAATAAACAGTAAATTAAACCAAAGCTCAAAGTAGTTGGGTAGTGAGATATGTATGTCATAAAATTATTCCTGCCGTCCTTGACTTAACAGTATTTATATTATGCAAGTTTTCCAACGGCACTTAATAGCCTGTGATGCACAGAGAGATTATACATAGTCTGTAATTACTTTTTGACATGGAATCAAACACCGATGGGAAAATTAATGAACATTATTCTCAAGCTTGTTTTCGCTGAAAACCACAAATATGGAAAATATTCACAAAGAATAAGATGAGCTTAAATCTTTCCTTCTCCCATAAAATAGTCCATTAAGTTTTCTAATTTCAAATTAAAAGGAAAAAAAAACTTAAAAAGTTTCAGCTGGATGCCCACCAACAGAATACAATCTCAGCCATGAAGCAAGAAGGGGGAAAGGGAGATGGCAGATAATTCAAGCTATATGAAACCTGCCTGTCGGCTAGTCTATGTCCCTAATTATAAATCCTACAAGGTGGGGTGCAAGTCAGATGAATGAAATGCCAATATTTAGCAAAGACATAGAAGATAGACTACAAAGAGAGAAATGCTGGAGAGTCCCCTAAGATTTGGAGTATCCTTGGGAAAGGCGTGTAATACAGGCATGGAAGAAGAAAAGAGCATTAGGCACAGAGTAAGTGAAATCAATAAAATTACTTGCAAAAAAAAGATCTACTTTTGTCTGATTATACCTACTTATTTAGATAAATCTTTCATCTTGAGCAGTAGCTGTTAGGGCTTCTTCTTTTTTTTTTTTTTTTTTTAGCTGACTTGAAAATGCCTTTCTCTTATATATTACACAGAAAGAAAAATGCACTTTCTCTAGGTACTGACAATTCCTGATACAACTGTCCTCACAGAATTACACTGAATCCCACTGAATATGTTAGGGGCTATCACTGAGTAGGCAAATAATACTTGTAGCCAAGAGTTTTTCTAGATTCATACTCAGCACTAGGAGGGTAGTTATTGGAGTTGCCATTAATGCTGATATATGGCCGTACAGTTTATTTGTGGAAATCAAACCATGAGCAGCAGCAATGTTCTTTCTTCATCTGGCTTTGTTGTTCATGATTACCCAGTCCAGAGACCTCCAATGGCATTCGGTCACGAAAGATAAATAATTAAAACAATTGAACCCAATTAAAGACTAGCGTTTATTATTTTCTACTGAGCATATGACATATCCTCTTCTTTGTCATAGTTGTTTGGCTGACATTGCTATGATAATGATATTATTCAGTAGCGTGCTGGTCTGTGTGTGTCTGTGTGTATGAACACTGAATGATCTAATATTCATGTAGCTATTATCCAGAATAAAGAGTGTTTACAGTTGTTGGAATTTACGTGGATCTTTGTGGTATTCTTTAGATTGAAGGCAAAGTATTCTAACCAAAAAGTCAATCCACTGCCACCTCTCTTTCCCTCCTCCTCTCCCTCTCTCCACCACTCTCCCTCCTCTGTTCCTGTCTCCCCCAATCGTCATCCAAACACAAGATAAAATGACAGACACAGGGGACAATATGACTGATTTTATGCTTATCATCTTCAATCTCATACAATCTATTCAGAAAAAAAAATACCTCCCTAAAGAGATGAGTGTACTGTTGATTGCTTATTATAGGAAAGCCTTAGAGAAATGGATCCCATCACACTTCCTGTTCACTTGTATAGACTCTGACTCAGTGACTCTGGGAGTCAAGCTTATAGAAAGACTTAGATGAGCATGATCCCCTCTGAAGCACCTAACCATAAAAATCTTGTTACTAACATTCCTCTTGATTAGAAATGCATGTCCCAACAACTTCCAAGACGCTGTCATTTGACTCTGTCATTTCAAGATGATAAATAAGTTTAACTGCATACATTTCTTCTTGTTTCATAAAAGAGCTACCATGGAGAAAGGCCTGTATATTCACAGAAAGGCAAACAGATTTTCTGTGAATCGTGGTCTAACAAGATCAGTGTGGCTCACAAACTTCCTTAGTTTATGTGTACACCTCTGGATTATTGGTCACTGTAAACTCAAAATGCTGGCAAAGTTACTTTCTCCAACTGCCTGAGCTTATGATGGCCTCTTCTTTCCCCACTTAGATCTAAGAAAACAAGAAATCTTTAAGTTTAAAGTACACAGGATTAAAATTCTGAAGTGTAAAGTACTGCTTGACATTCCTATTATCAATAAGAGACTCATATATTTTCTAAATAATTCTAAAATCTCATAAAATATCTACAGCTAGTAAGCGACTTGAGTAAACCAAGGTACTCAACTGAGTGCCTCATGGAAGGTACAGTAGCAATGTATAGAATCCATCAACCCTTTATCCTATCATCAAATACGAGACAATATTTCATTCTCCTTCTGTGAAATAGAAATGATAAGAATAGTAACAACACAACTTTGCTTTTGTTCTACCGTGGCACACACTTAGTGTTCAGTACAGAGCTGATAGTGATATTGTGTTTTTAAAGCTGCCCCCAACAAAGACTGCTGCTAATCACTATCCAAATCATTCTCCTGTTCCCCTCATGTTTAGCTTCTGTCTTGACCTTACAAAATAAAGACTATATTTACCAACATCCCTTGCGTCGAAGTAGAGCATGTATAAGAGTTATAGCAAATGGAAACTCAAATGAAACGCTTTGTATGTGACCTCCAAGACATGGATTTCAAAGGACAAGGCAGGATTACAGGAAATCACCTCTGCTAGGAAGCTTGGGCTGAATGGCTTCTACCCAGGTTTCACATCCAGAGACATACTCAAGATTGTCAGTACTGTCTCAGATCTCTGCCCATACCTGAAGGTTCAGAAGCAATGCGTCTAGAATAGAATATTAAATGTGAATTATTAAAACACATACACATACCCAGTGTTTCTAAAATGCAATATAATTTAGAGCCACTGTACCAAATCTCATCCATCTAGAATATAAAGGGTAAAACAACATTAAATACTACATTGGAAGAACTGCAAAATGAACAACCCTCAGGCTATCCCTAAAACACCTGGGCAATCTTTGACCATATAACACAGAGAACTTATTTTCTGTTAGACATGAGATGAATATAAAAAGATCTCTGTTTTCTTTCCTTCCTGCATGAAGAGCTATTTTTCCATTTACAATAATTATCACAGATATATGTTGTCTCTTCTTCTGTTTCCCATTCTTAAACTCTCTCTGGCTAAATTCTAGATTAGTCCTAATTGCCTAAGTACCACAGTTATCAGCAGCAGCAAAAAGGCATCCATAAATAACAGGACCCTTAGCAAGACCGCTGTAGTTTCTTGGAAATCTCCGTATCTGTGACTCATATCCAGATGGCGCAAACTCTATGCCATCACTGCATAGACACCAGAGACTGAAGATAATCCTCTGAGCAGAGGTTCTCCACCAAGGTGCTTCTCCTCTGAGATGTTTCTGTCAGTACACATCTGGAATGCCTGGATATTTTCAGGAGTCATAGTTGTGTGTGCTATTGCTAATAAATAGCCTGTAACATACAAGGCAGACGACCCCCAATAAAAGTGTTACCTAGCGCAAAATGTGACCATATAGAAACTGAGTCGCTTGGTTCCAGAGAATTCTCAGGAAGCCTAGCTATTGACAGTTCCCTAAATATACATTCTCTAAGAAGCATCTCACATCCAGCAGAAAACAAGTTCTCTGATGACAGAGTACCTGTTTCTCAATTCTACTCCTAAACCTGTCTGTAAACATTCACCCTTCACTTCTGTGAGCCAGCACAGTGAAGCGGGAACAGAACTCTGCAGTCAGATTCCTTGAGCCAGAGCCACTGATCCAGCATTGACAACAGGCAGGCTGGGCCACCTCTACTGACGTTTCCTTGTCTGTGCACTGTAGAGATTAGGGTTGTAGAGAGATTCCCAATACAGCTACAAATACTAAAGAAGCTAATCCGTATAGTCGCAGGACAAACCTGATACATAATAAGTAATTAATAAGGTAATAATGGTATTTTTATAAAAATTCAATGGTTGAATGTTTTATGGCATTCAGCCATTATAAAAGATCTCTTATTGTCCACATTTTCACTTGTTAAGCCCTTTTCTTTCACCCCACTTTTAATCACTATGACAGCTGACAGGGTGGTACTGTTTTTAATCTGTGGACGCAGATGACAACAGTCAGAGGCACCTGTGTGTCACGGGCTTAATCCCTATTGTTGTTCAAAGAGCTCACCTACCCCGGTATTTTTCCCTGGGAGCAGTTTTTCCATGAGCATCCAAATGCTCTATCTTTTCACATAACACAGAACCATAGAGAACCATACCTCACTTCCTCTAATAATTACATTATTAGCTTGCACAATGTTCGTAATCCCAAGAAAAATACATGCTGCAAATTTCTGGAGGGCTCTGCGCAGTGACACGGTGCTGGGAGGGTTAGATAAAATGCCAGTGGCTCCTGGCTCCTCATCCTAAGCTACGCTTCCTTGCTTTCTCTGCAAACTAACTTTGTAAAGCCATTCACACGAATGTTCCCATTTTAAGCATCTATGCCCATTCTCCTTCAGCCATTCTTCGGTCCTGCCTGCCTACCTCCAACACATCAATTGGCTACTTTTTATCTGCATGCTGCCAAGCACTGAGGGTCCTTATGAGACTGGCACTTTGATGGGCACTTCACTTCCACTGTCTCTTACGTCCTTGGCAACACACATGGTTAGCCCCATTTCAGAAATGAGACCGTGGCTCCAGTCAAGAGACTTACTCGCCCTTAATAAGGGATGGAAACCAAAGCCCTAGCTCTGTCTGCCAGATGGGAAGAGCCATGCTACTTCCACTAATGCTCCCTGCCCAGCCTGTGCTTAACACCTCTATAGCACCCAACAAAACAAAGCACTTGGTAGGAGCCCTATGCCCTCAGCTGATCTTTCCCTCTACCACTGCTCTCATTGCTTTGAGTGAAAGGATTCCCTCCACCATGATCACCTCTTATAATCCCACCGAGGCGGTTCTGATGGAATTTCTCACTGTGTAATGAAGTACTGAAAAAGAAGAGAGAAGCCCAAATTCTCGCTCAGACAAAGAAAGGGAGCATGTTTCATTTAATTATTCTCCCTTATCTGAAGTGCTGCGAGACACTTCTGCATTAATTCCGGGCATGTGTGGAGATAACCTAGCCTTCAGCCTGACTTCCCATTTTAAAAATCTACATTTCATCCAAGAGACACATATAATAAATCTGCTGTATTAAAAAAAAGAGCTCCTTATTTCCTCATTTTCTCTCACTGGCATGACAAGATTGTGGAGCATTAAGTTTCAGAAGAAAAAGGCACAGAAGAAAAAGGCAGTGAAATGGCGCATTCTGGCTTCTCTTCTTCCGCCTGGACCAGGAGCTCCGCAGAGGACAGTAAGGGAGAATGGGAGAGAGGAAGTCAGAGCAAACTACTAGTAACAACCATCATTCAGGTAAGCAACCGGGAACTGGGAAGTTTCCCTTTGACTTCCTTGTATTCTTTTGTCCCATGTCAATGCACTCATAAATACCGATTGATTTCCTTCAAAACACGTCTTAAATCACCATGCTTTCAACATTCACTAAATTACTGCCATGGGCAAGCAACTATGCTATGTACCATGGTGTCATGTGTGTATGTGAGTGACTCCATCAGCTACACACACATATATAGTGCATATATGTTTATTTAACTAGAGACAGTTCTCCTCCTCAAAGTCCTGCAGTCTAGTAACTGAGAACAGATGTACACAATACAACGTAAGCTTACTAGACAATCACAACGGAAGGCCTAGTACAATTCACAAAGGTTTGGTGGAGAAGACGAAACCTAAAACTGCCTCGAAGAACAATATGCTTGGAGGAGAGCATATTTCATTTCATCCTCTTAGTACAAATATTCTTTCACATCTAAATTCAGTAATCTAATCAAGACTTCTGTGACAGCTATGTGTGAGACAGGCAAACGGGCAGTTATGGAATTGCCGGAGTGAAATTTTCACTTCTCATGCTCAGCCATGACCCTCTGGTGGGGTTCCAAGACCCCAGCATTCTTCCAAATTATTTGGCATACTTCTTTGTAACATGTAAACCTTCCTCTAGGTGTTTCATTTCCTGTTAGGGTCATTGCATTTTCTTTCTTATCTACACTTATCATCTAAGCCTTCTCTGTTGAATCTGCCTCATTTCTTGCCATTTTCCCCAGCATCTTCTTCTGGGTCCCATGTGCTTAAGCAAATGAGCACTAGAGCAGGCATTTGCCTAGAGATAAATGCTAGCTCTGCCACTAGTGAGCTACAGAACCATGGCAAAGACAGATATTTTTTACCTCATTTTCCTCTCATTTGAAATCCAGATACAGTCATTACCATTCTCTTCATTACTGCGACAAAATTCTAGACAGATGAACACAGAAGAGGGATTACTGATTCCGGCCCATAGCGCCAGAGCTTTGGAGGGTTTAGTTCACCGTTGCTTGATCCTGTACACCTGGATAGAATGTCTCAGGGGTTGGGCTGGTAGAGCTGGGGTTTCAGAAAGGAACAGTGGAAAGAGAAGGCAAAAAGGAACTTGAGCAGCACACGGCCCCCCAAGAACAGGCTCCCAGGGACCTACTTCCTCCAAAGGGTCCCTCCTCCTACTTTGCACTTCATCACACTTACCTATCATATTATGAACCTATTAAAGGATTAATCCACTCACTATGTCAGAGCCTTCATAATCTGGTTGGATCTAGAAATAATTAATAGATACACCATCGGTGTGTTTCACTTATCTCTTAGGTGTTTCCTAAACTAATGAAGTTAATAAGATTAGCCATCACATGGATTAATGAGTCGATGCCCCAAACTGTCAAATTAAGTAATAAACAAAGAGATGCTTAGAATGATGCCTTGCAACTAATGGGTGATAAATAAATGATACCTGTGTGTATTAGAGAATATTTCTTTACAAGACATGTTTTCCCCTGTCTTAATAATATTCTGTTATTTTTCTGCCAGGGAGGCCATCTCTCCTGAAGTCTGACTGCACTGTTAGGTGATAATAAAAAAAGAAAATCCAGTATCTACATGAAAGTATTCATTCTCCCTCCCTAGAACCGCAAGATTGCAGTTCAAAGCATCTGGTGATGTTGACTTGAATTGGTACCCGCTCTTGGGATTCTCAAAGCACTCTTCCCTAAGACTTGATGGTCTAATCCTTCATGTATGTGAGCTTCTCCATATTCTACCACTGAATTTCTCTTCTGCTTAAATTTTGCTCAAGTTGCTATCAAATATTTGCAGTGAACTAGTTTATATATCAGTCACTTTATTCTAAGAAAAATCCTAGTCTCTTCCTTTCCCCCAGCACCCCACCTCTCACAAAGAGGTCTCTTTAATTGCCTTCTATTTGCCTGTTGCCTCCTACCCTTCAAAGCCAATGCTTTCTGAGCTATTATCCATCTTCTTGCTGTTATCCTCTCCTGTTCTGCTCCGGGATCTCCCCTGCCACTGATTTTCCTGTCCTTTATGCCACACTGTGTTGTACCTTTATATTCAGATGGATCAGGCTGAACATTCAGGGGAAGAAGGTACATCAAAAGTACTAACAGTACCGTCTGGGCTCAATCACTGCCACCTACCAATGTTTCTTGACTCTTTATCAGACCAGATGGCTTCCCGTTTTGAATTCTGCCTTGTACCTTCAAGCGCGTAGCAGGGTTTTTTATCTGCTATGGGATACTAAACCTCTTTTAAAAAGAAAGCAAAGCCTTACCTCCCAAAGACCCTGCATATTAACTACCTGGCCAGAGTCAATAGAAAAATTTAAGGATACTGCCCGACCTATCACTCAAAGCCCTAAATCTGCGTAAGCCTCTCAGGCATCTTCATGAACTGTTGATTTCTCTTTGATCTTCTTAATTATGACAGATTTTTTAAGTGTAGCCCTTCCCTATTTAATAGAGCAGTGTTGTCTTTAAAATGAAGAAAAGAGTGGTTTTCTATAGTTTTAAGAGACATAGCAGGACAATCTTCTGTGCATATGGGTAGTGATTGGTTTCCGACATTCGCCAGTTCCTCCAGAAATTAAACCTAATCAGGAAAACAGCAGCATGGAACAGACCTAGTGAGTTTCTCTCCTGCCATCTGGTCTGATAAGGAAGTCAAACATTAGTAGGTGGCGGTGGCTAAGGACAGATAGTACTAATAGTACATTTGATATCGCCTGCTTCCACTCTGAATATCGAACATGATCCATCTGAATACAAGGGCCGCCCAGCAGTCTTCAGAGGAGAATTTTTCTATTTGTTAGCCGTAAGTTCAGTCCCTGACATATCAATGTATCTCAACAGTAATTGTGGTATTTCTAAAATTTAACAATAAGTTCTATAAGAGTCATTTAGATTTGCCTGACAACAACCTTCAAGTATGATTGCATTCTTCATCATTTGTGAAAGATCAAGGTTACTGTAATAGCTCATTGTGGTTGTCTACTAGACACACCTGGGGAGGGGGATCCTCGTGGAAGAATTGCCTCTATCAGATTTCCCCGTGAGCATTAACCAGATGCAGTCACTCTAAGTCTTTCTAGAAATAGGGAAGGAAGAAGGACGCCAACCAGAATTCTCCCCTATCTCTCTACAGAGAAAGAAACAGACCTGGTTGAGCACCAGATGCCCTATCATACACTTTATCAGGCATGACTCTGTTGCAACCCCACCCACATTATCTGTGCCAGTGTTAGTGGGCTCTTTCCTTGGCTTTCCCTTCACTTCTACTGGCCTCCTTAATATATAGATTCTTAAGCCTCAGGGCATTTGATAAATAGTGGATTGTATAACAAAACCCATTAACATCCATCACTGAATTCACCATCAGCCCAAGCCAGTCACCAGGGAATGGAGCTTTGCTGAGGCACACTCCATTATGCTGAGATCTAGTAGAAACCTTGGGGCTGGAGAGTCCTAAAAACCTCTCCATTAACTAGATTTGGCTTGTATGGTCTTCCTGTTCTTTTACTAATACATCCCTCCAGCCTGCCATACTGTCTGTCACGCAAATATACCTTATATTTCAACAGCTCACATTTCATTGAACAAATCTCTGGTCTGCACCATATTTCCTGTATTTTCATGGAAATATTGAAAAAGTTTTAAATTGTTTTTTAAGTTATCATACAAGAAAATATATTTCATTGAGGTATTCATACATAATTTGTTCTATTTGTTCTTTTTCTTGTTCATTCACTTTTCCATCTCCCCTCTAAGTTCCCCTTTGACCTCTCTTGCTGGCACCCTTCCTCCACACAATATTCTTCCTTCTGCTCTTATGTCATATGCATCTTATTACCTTCTCTGTTTATCCCATCCCTACCTTAAATCTCTTCTTCGCTTGCTATGGCTCCCTTTCTAGTTTCAACACACACACACGCACACGCACACACACACGGAATATAGAACAGTTATAGAGAGAAAACACAGTGCCTGTCTTTCTGAGCCTGGCTGACAATGCTTACCCTGATGATTCTCACTGTTATGTATTGTCCTGCAAATGTCAAGATTTCATTCTTTATAGTTAAGTTAATTCACATTATGTATACATACATTTTCTTTTTCCATTCATATTTTGATGGGCATCTAGGCTTGTTTAATTTCTAAGGTATTACAACTAGTATAGCAATAACCATGACTATTCAAGTATTTCTGTAACAAGACCTAGAATCCTTCAGATCCATACTCAAGATTGGTATAGCTGGGTCATATAGTAAGTTACTTTTAGTTTTGTGAGAAACCTCCATACTGATGTCCAGAGTGCATTTCCACCAACTGTGAATAGGGTTGCTCTTTATCAATATTACTCGCTTGTTTTCTTGGTGGCAGTCATTTCAACTAGGGTGAGATAGAATCTCCACATGGTTCTATGTGCACACTGCACCCACTTTTTTCACTGTATGTTCATTTCTTAATAGATGCTCCTGGCTGTGCTTCTTCCACACTGATGAAATTTCTGCAAGTTCACCAGTGCAGTCTTTTTACCTCTTAAGTGTTCAAAATCCTAACCTAGCTATAAATCCTACTCATGGCCCTGCAGAACTGATTGGGTGTCCCAAACCTGGATCAAGCATCTATCTCATCTAGTCCTAAAACAAATACTCATAGGACTTTGCACCACCCAGTCAGCCCATGCTCACTCAGTTACCTCCCAGCTCTCACCGGCTGACCAACACTTTGACTTAGCTTCCCCAGTAAAGACAGCAATGATTTCTGACTTTCGGTTTGTTATGATCTGCCTCATTTCCTTATGCCTCATACCAGTTTCTCCAGAATCGAGAGTCTGCACTTGATTCCCTTCCTTTTTTGCCACTCAATTGTCTCTGCTCACACTCTTGGCTGACATTTCCCTGCAGAGTTCCCTGCAGGTGACACACCTGCCACTCATCGTTTGCTCTTTACATTTCAATATTTATAACAATTACTCCTTGTGCAATTTCAGTTCCTACCCATTAACCTAATAGAAAGATTTTGGAACCCCTTGGCCTTGTGACATCTCTCAAGAAATTCATCATTTAGGTGTCCAGTAGACGTCTACCAAGCACATGCCGTTTTCTACATATAATAGGAACTGCTGATCCTACAAAGGTAAGTGAGAAACAACACAACAAGCAAGAAAAAGTGATGAGTGTCTGAAAAGTGGCTATAAGACATGAACAAAAAAATTATTCTAAGAGTACAGAGGAAGGGGAGGATTAACTCTCCTGGTGTGTGCAGGAGGCTTTGCCTTATATTCCTGAATAGGTTGTATTTCAATTCCTTTGTTACAATTTCCTTCTCTTTCTCTATGGACCATTGCTACATTTGTAATACAATATAACCAAAATGTCTAATGACAGAGGAGCTTCTATTATTATCATATTTTAAATAAACTACAATACACGCTTACACTGCATTAACTGATATATCTCTAATTCATTTATGAACATGAAATCCAATTTTGTTTTCACTAGAAAACTACACAGAATGGTAGTCCCATATTTGAGGTATATACATGGAATCCCATCTGCAGAAAAATGAGTATCAGAATGGTGAATTTTTGTACATGCATATCTCTTTATGGATGTACACATGTATGCAAACATGTATATACTTCCTGCTGGTGACAATCTAAAAATATAAAATTTATATTTTGGGTAAGTATAATACATTGGTTGTCCAATACCCCTCCTCCAGAAAATCCCTTTCTTGCAGCAGAGGATAGCAATGTTCCTATTTGCCCCATGGGCACTTTAGGCTTGGCATCTGCAGGTCATTATCTGATGCAGGCAAAGGCATGTGATGTATTCACATGAGCTTTAGAGTTGATAAGGGTCACTGTAATGACATAGCAATATGCAAAACACACTATTTTGGAGCAAGATTCAAGGGAGCCCATTCCCTGAAAAAGATAAAAATAGCAGGTCAGAGTGTGCAGGCTTGTAATCCTAGCTCTCAGGAATATAGAGAGTTCAAGGTTAAATTCAGATGCATATTCTAGGCCAGGCTGGACTACACTTGACACCGTACCTCAAAACAAGAGAGGCAGAGGCAGAGACAGAGACACACAGAAAGAGGGAGACAGGTACATAGATTGAGAGAGTATTCTCCAATCTACTTCTAATATATTTCCCTTCTTACTTGATCTTAATTGTTTTATTGCTTGCTGATAACACACACACACAACTTCTACATAGTCATTTTAATACAATAAATGGATCACTTTAGCCATATATGGCATGCTTCTAAAAGGTTAGTGTTGGAAAATGAAAACTCTCATTGGTTACAGTGGTGGTCTTCCCCAATGGAAGAGCATGCCAATTAGTTCTCCAGTACCAAATAGTCACCCCTAAAAACATCTATACAAACAACATAATACACACTGAATAGGTTATATTTATGATTATATATGTACCTGTACCATGTACCTGTACATGAAATAAAAACGAATGAAAATAAGGCCATTAATTTGAATGGGAGAAGCAAGAGGAATATTAGAGAGTCTGTATGAAGGAAAGGAAATGGAAAAATATTATAATTGTATTATAATCTTGAAAATAAAAACACACAGTGATTCTGTATCAGAGAACTGTACAGGTCTTCTACCCTATCATTAGAATCATTCTTGATTATTTAATCCATGTCTTCTCCAAGGTCTCATTTTGCTATTTAATATCCCTCACCAAAATCCTACCATTTCCTCCTTCAAATGTCTTCCACATCTATATTGTCTTATCCGTTTCAACTGTAACTGCTGCTCTACTCCAATTTGTCTTAGTTTAATGAACTTCCAATTGCAAGCTCCTCCTAGTTACATATATTACATGTTGTGTGCAAATAGATCATCAAATAATATATATCATGTCCCCAGTGTTTAGCTTTCTAATGGTTCTTACTGTTGACTAAGTGAAATATTAAAGTTTAACCAGCATCAAATCCTTCTGCAACCTAGTTGCAATAGGCTGTTCAAACTTAAGAATCACTCCTCCTTTGTAGAATATCGGAATGTCATCTATTTAAATGGGATTACAAGAATGAATACTATGTTAAGCACTCAAAATTATGATTTTATATTTTATATACTTATTCTTTTATAATATTAATAACTGTGATAGTTTTTAAAGGGAACTTCAAATTCTATGACACCATTCCCATCGAAAGATACTGTTTATGTGTTAGTGTTCCTAGATTTCTAGGGCCTCAAAAATAAAACAAATGATTAATAGCTCACATAATTCACCAAAAGCAACACTGTTCAAATTCTTAGAATGAATCAGAAAGAGCACTCAGCTTCTGTCTTGCAAAAGGGGAGGAAGATTTTTAAAAAAAAAAAAAGGCAGTGGTGCATGTGATCAATATAATCATTAATAATGGAACAAACAGATCATGTAACCTCTTGGGGGAGGTGGAATCACTATTAACAAGTTCACCAATATGAGACCACTTGCTACACAGGGGCTCTAGTGTCTTGGAGAAACTAATTGTTGGTGGCTCATATGTGAGTGCTAATTGAGATCCCATGTGACAGCCAATATTAAGTAGATACACTTAGTAAAGATGCTCTCACTCTCGTCCCATCTATTAAACTGTACCCAGGAAGTCAGCTTCTCAAGCTAAGATCCTAGATACTGTGACGTTAAGTCATTATGGGATCAACATTTTTCAAACTCTTGGCATCCACAATCCATAAGCATAATTGCTTTACTGCTAACACTTAGAACGACATCTAATTCAGCAGTATAAACGTGAATCAAATGTTGGAAGTAAAGCCTTGTCATAAAGAAAGTTTAGCAATGTGTAGCATTAGCTTTGGGACCAGACTGTGTGCAACAACTGGAAAAGCCATGAAGATAGCAGGAGTTAGCAGAAACTTGAAGGCCTTAAGAGGTAGGTAGTGAGGACTTGAAGGATAATATTGTCAATATTATTAAAAGCTGAGTGAGAAGCTGGGAGATAGTTCACTGGGTAAGATGCTTTCTATTCTAGCATGAAGACCTTAGTTCACATCCCCAACAGCCACCACATACATGTATCATACATGTCTGGTTAGCAGAGACAAGTAGATCCCAAAGGCTCACTGGCCAAGCATTCTAGGTGACATGCTAATATCAAAGTGCTGGGAGAGTTCTTGTCTCAAAAGATGAAGAACGCTAGAGGAATACATACAACAATCTCTGCCCTCCGCACTGGCATGTGTGGATGAGCAAAGCTGTACATCTACTTACACATACATGCACACAGCATACAGAAAAAAAACTAAGCAGAATAAGAGAAAGTTTTTGTTATATAATATAACAAAGGGTTGCCACTTGATTACCTTAGGTATCAAGAAAAATAAGGAATGTAACCACAGAACTAAATTTGCGTAGCCAAAGAAATTTCTAGGCAAAAATTTGAAAGTGATAGCTGATTCTTCTCACCGACTGTGGATTTTTTTACAAAGAGAAGATATGAGCTAAAGAATGAGTGGTCTACTCACAACCAAACTTTACAAGGAGTGTAAAATAGCTAAGATTCTTTGAATTTAAAATATAAATACTTTCTCCCCTTTAGCCTCATTAGATGGAGGAAGATTATTAAAGAACAGCTTCAAGAAAATAATAATAGCACAGATCACCATCATGAAACACAGCCTGAAGCTAAAAGCAAGAGCCCCTGTTCTTTAAACCCCAGATTCTATTGAAGTAGCACCCCAAGGCTTTTTCAAAAGAGAAGTATCTTTCCAAAAATTTTAAAAAGCTGTCTCATGACTTCTCTCTGTTAAACAATGAGTATATGAGAACCTTTATTCCACAAAGCCTCAACATAGACAAAGATTTATCCAAAAGACATCTATGGGTCTAGTGTCGTCTGAAAGAGTGGCTATAGCCTCATAGCTTAAAAATCTTGATTTTTTTATTAAGTATACTTGCTTAACTGTAAAGTTACAGAGCCTGGGGAATCCAACGTGGCACATATAAGAATGGATCTGAAGTTACCCACTTGTAGACACAAACTATTTTGCATTTGGAAAAGAATTTCTTCAGAGGCAAAATTAAAAGGCTGAAGAATGAGTTCAAGTGCCAAGAAAACCACCCACAGGGAACAGCAATGGACCATGGCTAAGGAATTGGCCATGTTGGATTTTAGAACGGCTACAGGCCATTGACTATTGGATCGTCACATTACTTTCTATTCTGGAATACAGATGACTATCACAAACACATTCAAACTTCACCATTGCCTCTGCGTTGTGGGGCTGTGGAAGAACGTCATTTACTTGGTGGTCTTCATAACGGGTCTTCTGAGTGATTAGAAAATATGGACCAAGAAACCAAAACGGGTCACCTCGTCTACACCTGGTTTCCTCTGGCTTGTAAGATTGCAGACCTCAAATGTCAGCATGTGTTATTAACAAGCTCATTCCCATTAGAGAGTATATATTCTATGTGGGCTGAATGTAAGTAGTTTGTGAACAGAGAACAGACTGTTAATTTTAAAACAAGACCACAAATTCTTTGGCACTCTTTTTATTAAGATCTGGCGAGGATGTATTCTTCTGTTGAGTCTAGACTATTGTTGGTTACTAATGTAAGGGAAAAAAACCAACCTCATAGAAATAATAAAGTGTGATATCAGAAACAGTCCCAGAGAGCTATCTTATAGCTTTTTAGGGCACTTACCTTTGTTGTTTATGCTGGTTAATTTTATCTCAACTTGAAACAGGCTAGAGTCATCTGAGATAGGGGAACCCCAGGTGAGAAAATCTCTCCATCAGATCAAGCTATAAGCAAGCCCGTAGAACATTATTTTAATTAGTGATTGTTATGGAAAGGCCCAACCTATTGCAAATGGTATCATCCCTGGGATGGTGATCCTGAGTTCTGTGAGAAAGCAGGATATGAGGAGCAAATATGAGGTGTAAGTCAGTAGGCAATAGGCCACCATGACCTCTGCCTCAGTTCCTGCCTGTGGGTTTCTTCCCAATTTGAGTTCCTGCCTTGCCTTCCCTCAATGGATTGCAACTAATACATAAGCAAAATAAACATAAAGGATACATAAGCCAAGTAAACCTCCCCAAGTTGTTTTGGTCATGGTGTTTCATCACAGCAATAGAAACCCTGACTAAGACACTATTCTTCTAAACTACCATGTAATAAACCAAAGAAAGCAAATCTCCCTGGTATTACCATATTTTAAGCAAGCCTGGGTCATGCAAATACTACACACAAATGCTATGGCACACAGCCCCAGCTGATATCTCAGGAGACTAAAAATAAACCACCAAACAAATATATTCCAGGTGATTCTGGCCCTGCTTGTAAGAGGCCAGTCATCACGTCACCCCATCTGAGATGCAGACAATACCAAGCAGAGACAAGTTATTTCCACTGTGCGGTTCAATTCCATACTGCAGAGGCTCTAGACATAATACACGGGATGCATCGTGCACATCCTTTTTAGAGTAGTTTGTTTTGCAAGGACAGGAACCAGAAGAGAAAAGTAAGAGAAGTCATACTTTCAGTTTTCAAACAAGAAAACTAGAAAAGGAAGAGGCTAAGTAATGAACCAAGGTCACAGAAAAGCAAGGCACGAACTCGGAAACAGATGTATCTGATGATAAAACCTCATCTGTAGTCATCCTACCACACCAGTCTCCATGCAGACTTTCCCACAGCTCTGTCTCTTCCTGATAATATTTCCCCAACCAAGCACACTGTGCACACAGCATCTGCTTCCCTGGGACCAAATCATCATTCAAGGTCTAACTAACTCCACTCTCCTCCATGAAACACATGCCTGCACAGCAACTGTTAGCAATTTCTTCATCTTCTAGAGGTCTTGGGATTGTATCCTCCAACTGGACAATTGATGAATACTAGTGATGCTAATTCATAACTGGTGAATCTCTTGTTTTCCTTGTGTGCCGTCCCCAATTGTCCTCCTGAGCTGTGTTCCTAGAATAAGGCTAAAATCTAATTTTATGCAGTATTGCAGCAGGTAATGTCTAACTGTGGGATGAACTGAGCACAAAAGAATAAAGCGGATCTGGAGAATGTTGCCGTGAGAAGTAGATGTCAAATGTAAACAAACTGGCCACTACCTAACTTCAGCCCACTGACTTTCTTCAAGGCATAAATCACCACCTTGCATGTTACATGCACGAATGATTATTTCCTTTCATTGGAACACTAGATCTCCGGAAGAAACGAAGCTTCGCTGTTTGTGGCTGTATTCCCAGAATCTATCCAGTATCTGTGGTAGCATCCAATCAACAAATCTCCGTTGAACGAATTAATGAATGAGGAAATATTACAGAATACAGATGTGAGTCACATGATATAAGATCTTGCTGTGGAATAACCGTGAATATATGTTGTTGCCATTGGTTGATAATAAAAGTTCCTTTAGCCTATAGCAAGGCAGAATAGAGCTAGGTGGGAAAGTCAAGCTCAATACAAGACAGAGGAAAAATGCAGGAGTCGGTGGAGAGATGAGCCAGCCGCCCCAAAAGATGCCAGCAGACCGGTAACGCCTAGTCCGCATGGATATATATATATATATATATATATATATATATATATATATATATATAGAGAGAGAGAGAGAGAGAGAGAGAGAGAGAAATGGGCTAATTCAGATGTGAGAGCTAGTTAGTTAAAAAGCATGAAGTATAGGTCAAGCAGTCTGTAATTAAGGTTAAGCCACTGAGTGATCATTTAGAAGCAGCCCCAGGACCAGGTAGGACAGAGAAACTTCCATTTACATTTTTGGGGTTCTTAGGAGAAGGCAGAAATTGTTCTATATGCAATCTCTCAATTTGTAACTATTAACACCATTTAAGAAAAAAATGATAAGTTGTTTAAGGGATGGATAAACTCAATGCATTTGCAGATTATGATTAAATACCTAATTTGCATTTGCAACCCCATACCGGGGTATCTTAGACTCTTCATCTTTGTAATTATTTTGGATAGTGTTTTGCAAAGTATAGGCAGTTTGCAAAGCAGATGACGATGGTCATGATGATGGCTCTAGTACTCACACCTAGGGCACTGTGAGATTCAGCTCCATATTATTAATATGCTACTCAAGCTCCTGCCTCATAGCTCAGCCACCATTGCTGCAATTTCTGGTCTAAAATGACCACCTGGACCTCACACGACAGTCCCACAGCCAGGACCCTGAAGCCGACTCTCTTCTCCTCCCATCTGCTAAGGGCTGAGAAATGTCATTCCCAGGTGCCCCCAGTAATAAAGGGGAAAGCCAGTGAGAAGAAAATAGATTGCATTTCAAAGGGGTGACAGAGAAAGAGAGTGGAGTTTCAAGCTATATTTCCACAGCTGATAAACAGGAGCTCCCAATGGCCATTCTGCTTTCTTTTTTTAACTGACTTGGGGATTTTTAGATGATACAGTCTGAAGTTTTCTTTCAGCTGACCTTTCCATTTTTTTTACTACTATGTGTTTAGCTTTTCTACACTAAAATTACTAAGCATAAATGATAAAAATGCTTCCTGATTACTTAGAGATCCCTAACAATAAAAAGTCACATCGAAAGGACTAGAGTGGTTTTACAAGCAGGTCTTAGCAGCAAGCATAATTATGTAGAACTAAGGGCACTTTCACGGTCCTTTAAAGAAAACACACCAGGCTCAAGCACTTCCAGTATACTTCATGCTAGCTGAGCCGCTGGAAGTCAGTCATCAACTTTGGAAGACACAAAAGAAAATGAGATATCTTCATGTTCCTTTTCTGCGTATGGTCCAGTGAGTGCAGACTTGAAATGTCCACAGAAGACATCGACGAGCATATGAGGAATTCAACATTTCAACTTATTGTAAGTCCAGAGAGTAAAACAGCTGCTGGCCCTCTACACTCAGCCTTTAGGGTATTACTTTAATGATTACGCAGATGAACTCACTCCGGAGGTTTTCAATAACGGCATTAATTTTGCATGCAGTTTTTTTTTAAAAAAGCAGGTTCCATGGTGGTTTAAATTAAAATTAAGTGAGAAAAAGATCTTTTGCCAACACTATTTTTCAAAACGCATGTTATTATAGAGCTGTGAATCCCAAAAATTAAAAACCTACCTTTCTAATCAATTATTCTGTTATGGGCAAGGAAAATGGAATATAGGAGCTATGTAGTGGGAAGATGACAAGATAAATTCCCTCAAAGGCATGCGGGGAAGTGGCAAAAAGAGAAGTCCCTGGGCACAGGAGAGAAAGGCCAAACCTTGGGGACAAACAAACAGATTTGACTTGTGATTTTTGACTCTTAGAAGGCTACTTAATCTATTTAAATCCCAATTACTCATGTGGGGAAAGGAGACCCATAATAGCCTTTATAATTAATATGAAATTTAAAATAAATGCTTAGTTATTGTGGAAGAAATTGAAATGACGCAGAAATCGCTCATTCGCCATGGCTTAGCCTAGCATGATACAATGCAATAGAGAAGTGTCTAGAACATCTTAATGTCACTAAGGAGGACCATCAACGAAAAGCCACTTGGTCTTTACCATGAAGTTAAAGCAGACAATGCCTGCACTAGCTCACACTACCTAAGAAAAGGAGATGGGATAATTATACAATGGAGGGTGATATCTCTTCTATAAAGTATCTTGGATTTTGGAGTATACTAAGTATTATAAGTACATATAAACGTATATTGTAAATGTACAATAAAATGCATGGAAAGGAGTAATGCAAGGTTGAAGTCAGGGTTCCCAGTGGAGAGGATATCAGGGAGAGAGTTCTGTTAGAGAGCTTCGATTCTATCCAATACAGTTTACTTCTCAGAGCTGGCTAATAGGTAAGTGGAGTTCATTGTATCATTTGGTACGTTTTCTGTACATTTGAAAAAAATTCATAATAGAATGATGCACCAGGAACCAAGACGTTTTTCAGAAAAGTCAAGTGCTGTTCAGGGCATGCCCAGGCTTGGGGTGGGGAGGAGGAAAGCCAGGGCCTATGAAAGCAGGGGACGGAGATGGTTGAAAGAATAGAAAATTGAGTGTAGCGGGAGAAAAGTTTCTGTCTCCACTTTGAAACAAGGATTACGTTTAACCTCCAATAACTAAAGACTTTGGCTGTGTCAGATGTGAAAGCATTACAAGTGACGCCTGTGAACCTAGAAATCAGATTACTTTAGAGACTACACAGGATCCAAAGCAACATTAGACTGATAATACTTACGACAACCCCACTCTTGGTCGTAGTTTCTCGGTATGTGAAGTTGCAAATCGCCCAGGCTAAATAATACGTGGACATGAGAGGGGTCTGTGAAAAGTGGTCTGTTACCCATCCGTCTTCCTCGAACACAGACGTCTCCAGGGGCATATTGGATAGAGACAAGTAGGTGGCTTGATGCTTGATACTGATTTTGAAAGTGGCCTTGTAGATTGGCTCATCGAAACACGGGAACGCCTTCCTGGCATGCGTAGGTGAGAACTGAGTAACACCAAGGAATCTGGGGAGGAGAAGAAGGAGAAGAAAATGAAACGCTGATTGCATGTATTACTTCAATTAAAGTAATGACTCCATTGCATACCTCAGGTAGCACATTTTGATAAATCTGAAAATACACATTTTTTCCTAAACTATGCTTATATCCATGAATCACATAAAAGTACAGTTGATGTATAATATACTGCCCCAACAATAAAAGTTCTTCAGGGAAGTTTTTGTCTCGATTAAAGTAAACTCTCTAAACCCAGAACAATGCTTGCTGGATGAAACACTACACTCTACAGAGAAACAACTCATGGGCACATTGGCAAACACTGAGAAATAATGGCTCTTTTATTGTGCATATCACGTTCATCCTGAAGCTAGGGCATCTAGTATACAGAGATAATGAGATGGAAATCCAAACACGGTCATTAAATGAGGGGGAGGGGGGCTCCTAGACCTTCACTGGGAAATATCTATAGCCTCAAATTTGAAAGCATGTAATCTACTTATGTTAAAATAAATGACTTTAATATCTATTAAATCTTGGTCTGAATTCTGCCTCTCAAACTTCCTTTAGCCACACCAACTTTGATAATTCTGAAACCTCCCTCAAATGAGAAACTACACAATTCTAATCCCACAATTATTGTAAAGCTCAGATGGAGGAAAGCAGGGGGGCGGGGTTATAAAGTCGCCAACATTCTGAATAGCTGCAGCAGGCAAGCAGAGACCAGTCACGCCTGGTTCATAAGAGCTTTATCTTTTCTTATCACTAGAATTGACATTTATACTGCACAGTCCAGAGAGCCCTGATTTTTAGGAAAATGGCTCACCCTATACATGGCTTCATTTTGTGTGTGTGTGCTTAAGTTACCCACAGTCAGCTGAGGTCCAGAAATATTTCTATAGTGTGATGGAACTCGAAATGTATGGTGAGGTGAGACCATATTTATATCGCTTTATTACAGCATAGTATTAGAGTGTTTTATTTTATTACTAGCTGTTAACCTCTTTGTATTTCTAACTTATAAATTAAATTTTATCATCTGTATGTACACACTGGAACAAATATTGTGTATATATAGTGCTCATGACTTCAGACATTCATTGAAGGTCTTAAAATGTGTTTCCCATATAAAATTGGAACTACTATGATTACACACACACACACATACACATACACACACACGTATACACACATAAATATATAGGCTATCTGTACAATATATAAACTAAACATGTACATATATATCAAATACATATATATATTTGATACATATACATACTTTCTGATAAATTTTGTTAAAACTAATCAGAAGACGTTACCACACACCTTCATAGTCTATAGTTACAAATGAAGACACTCAAGTCCTTTAAGGACACTCTTATAACTAAGAAATAATTTATAATAAAAGCTGAAGTTTTCAGCTACAAAATCTTCTGTAAGGCAAGTCAATATCAGACCCTTCCAAAGATATTAATAAATTCTCACGTCATTACTTCAATGCCACCCTACTCTTGTTCAGGCTAATACCACAGGATACACTTCCATAGAGAACCTCAGCTTGACGTCACAGTTATTCTCAGCCTAGGATACAGGAAGATGCTACCAATCACAACAAGTAGGCATGTATCTTGAATTTTGCTTTGCTAGGCAATCTCTATAGGTTGTGGTGTGTACTGGATCTCATTGGCTCTTTCTAGGTAAATGCGGTGTGACTATTTACACCACTTTTTTTAAAGTATGGAGTTTATATTTATCACTAGGGGTGTAAATCTTAAAATTTCATTTTTGAAATAAAGGGGAAAAAAGCTTTTACAAATTGATTGTTCAGGCAGGGAGGAGAGTATCTTGAAGGCAGTTCTAGGCTCTTATATACCAGACCTGTTTAAATCACTTAGCTGCCTGAACTTGCTTTTTTTTCATTTGTAAAAAGAAAATATTGTTTACTTGACCTTTCTCACAAAACTGCCAAGATGATAAAATATAATAATATGTTGTAAAGAAGTTTTAGTGATAAATCTTCATAAAGGTGGAAGAAATATTAAAAATGAATTATCCCACTCCTATAAATTTCTAAAATAAAAATGTATACCCAGTAAGATTTGTCCAAAGACACACAAGCCTTTGGCCCAAAGCTTGGCATAGAATTCACATGTTCTTGATCCAAATAAAAGATAAATACAATGCAAAAGCAATAAAATTAATTATTAGTAAAAACATGAACATGGTTTAACTCAACTCTAGGTAATAATGAATAGTCCTTCCATTTTTACGGGAATCATGATATTCCTCTGACTATTTTCTGCTGATAGCAATACAGTTTTGCATAATGAAATGTCACACTACCTTTATGCCAAAATGCATGCACTTACACTTACAACTTTCTCTTTTTGCACCTTTGTATCACATAATGCGTGAAAATCTTATCTTTCAACTTCGTAATTAAAAAAAAAACCTACAGAGCTTGGACTATTTAAAAGATAGTCCTCTCTCAGGACTATTTAAAAGATACCATGAATTGTACATATGAGGAAAAGAATTTCTTCTTAGCATCCAAGTATCTGAGCCCTCCAGTTCCAGTCTTTGAACAAACAGAAGCATCTTACTGTATTAGGTACTTGAATTATTTTTAAAAATGTACAGCAATTGCTCCTAAAATCTTCATAATCAAATTGCACATGTGTGCATGTGTGTGCGCACGCACACACACACAGAGAAAGAAACAACTGAAAACAGGAAGAAAACAGTTCTGTAAGCGTTTATCATCAAAGGCATTGTAATTAAAATGTGTTCATTTTTAAGTATAAAAATAAAAGATGCTTTTGACATTAAGAAAATAAGGGGTAGGAATTTATTAGAAGTAAAGATTTAAATATGGCTGGGTCCATGAGAAGTTAATAAACTGAATGTTTATGCATAGGAAATACACTGTGCAGTGTTTTTTTTTTTTACCCTATGTGGTAAATAAATATGATAAGAAAGGTAGCAGTTTAATTCAGGGCTGGAAAGAGCTATCAAGATCATCCAGCGACTTCTTCTGTAATTAACATTCTTAATGAATTCATACACACAGTTTATATCTATGCGAAGAAGGCTACCATATATTCTGATAATGTCTAAATGAGGAAATACCAATTTCACAGTCTGGCACCTGAGAATGATTGCAATTGAATTTCAATTCAGTATTTCGAAAAACCAAAAGAGGTCCCTTGGGAAAGAAAAACAGCCAGACTGGATTACATTTAAAGCCTTTTCCAAGTTCAAGATCTCATAACTAGACAATTAGAAATAAAATTTCCCTCGAATCTGGTGCGTTTCCTTTGAAAAAGCATTAAGTTACTCTAGCAATAAATAGATGTCTCGTGTGTGTCAATATATTTACTTCTCTTGATCAATTCAGTTTTGAGTGTTCTAAGTTTGGGATAAAAACATGAAAATATATATATCTATGCTTCCTTCCTATAAGGAGTTCAATAAATACAAGCTTAAACACGTATTATTCCAGAAGCCACGACAAACAAGGAAAATGTATAAAGAAACTGAATTTGCTTAGGCAGGGCTTCTCAACCTTGACATTATTGGCATTTTAGGCTGGGTAATCATTCATCCATCCTGTGGGATGTGAAGCGTCTGACTAGCCAGTGGAGCCAGCACAATCTTTCCTCCCCAGTTCAAACCTCTCTCTGAACATTGTAACTTTTCTCCTGGAATCAAGGTGGCTCAACTGGGAACCTATAGCCCAAATAACTCAAAGACTTTCCGAACAGGGAGCATAAGAACTGGTCTGAGAATTTGGATGAAAGTTAAAAGCTCACAAGTGAGTAGAGTGGGAACCAACTCTCTGGAACACAGAAAAGCCCTTGTGGAAATAGCTTATACACACATACGAAGCTACTACACTGCAGCTGTTTGGCAGGTTCTGGCCCTATCCAGTTTCAGTGTCTCTCTCTCTCTCTCACCTCCTTCACTCTGATAACTCTATTCTCCAAAGACAGGACCAGCTTCAGGGTGATGCCCTCCACAGAGAGCAGTACCTGTAAGAGTTTAGAAACATAATTCCATCACCACTGCGTATATATCGTGATGTTCTCCAGTTGAGAGAAAAAAACACTTCTTCCCTGCTTCCTGTTATTTAAAACATCAAAGAAGCTTCTAGAAAGAGTGGTTGAAAGAAGAAAATAATGATTTCGATGCCTGAGTTAATTTAAGGTGAGTTTGAGGTAGTGGCAGGATGCCAAGTATGAGAAACACAAGAAATTAATTAACAGATGAAACCAGTTTAAAGTACAGCATAAAAAAAAAGACACACCACAGACACATACACACATCACACACACATACACACAATACACACATAAACACAAACATACACACAGTCACACACACCTACACACTCACACACACAAATGCTCATGTGCAGAAAAACAGCAAAAAGAAATACAAAACAGATGGTAACAGGGTCAAGTGTCTCATTGTCTATTCTTCTCCTGCTTTCTTTAAAAAAATAATGTCATCTTTAAAAGAATCTGCTGATTAGCATAAAAAATCCACTCTCCAAAGTGATATTCTGGAAGTGTCATTCCAAGAATGTCACTTTAGCACAACTAGAAAAAAATGTGAGCAACATGCATACATTTTAATTCTCTTCTACCTAAATCAAATTGTTTGATTTTCCTAACAATTTGTCTCTTTGACATTTTGGTTGAGCTAAGAGGGAGGGCTCGAATCTCTGTGTTGCCTCTGAAGGGTACAAAGAATTGATTTGCTCTTATTTCTGCGGAAGTTCACCAGGCAAGTTCCTTGTGTCAAAGTCATTATGCTAACATTTAGCAGAAGTAATCCATTAACGTTGGCTGATATTGCCAACACATTACAGTATGTGTGTGATATAAAATTTCTGCTCCATTATTTTCAGTTTTGCCTTTTCAGGAAGGTACACTATGCAGAGGAAGGAAGCATTTGCATAACACTTAACATGAAGATTGATCCATGCCTTTTCAGTTGGAGTCCAGCAAAACACAAAGACCCTCACACATGGCAGGACACATTTACCAGGTTTTCCTTTGGGCCTATGCGCACAGTGAAAAAAGTAACTTTTAAACTTAATTCTACGGCCTTAGTACTGCTAAGGCTGTTTCCGTGTCACAATAGCTCAAGGTCAGTCTTAAGTGCCACCAACCCAAAGAAGGTTCTGTACCTCTAACTGCGGTGGTTAGCTTCTTACAAAGTCCTAGATGCCACACGCACTTTTAACATCCACCAAGTGACAAGGTCATAGAAGTTACACGCATCCCGTTTCAAGTTTAGGTTGTTAATCAAAATGCAAATTGTTACTCAATGACAAAACATTTTAAGCCAAAATGGGTCTTTGTTTAGACTGTGTGTTTTTATGTACTTCAATGAGTCATTAAACCTCTGCCATTTCAGAGGAGAAGCACTCCTGCTGAATATTCAACGCTCCAAGCAAGTGTGTAGTCTATTTTTTAAATAACCATTTTAGTAAACTAAAAACATAATGCAATAATGCCAGCAATATGTATGTAGGAAGTAGTGCATATGTGAATAATCGCGTTATAAAAACAAAGCAGAATACTCATAATTGCTTTTCATTTGTGTAGCACTAAATACTCTTATCAAAAGTGTGTGCTGAGTAATGGATCACCCTTGATAAAGAGTACTATAATGCACTAAAATTACTTTCCCAGGTCATAATTATCATTTTTATAAGTATAAATAAAGTTAGTGTCTGAGATTCATTTGTTTTAGATTGGAAACAGGCAAAGCATTATGTGAGTATCATAGAGCACTACTACTGTCAAAATGCACATGATGTGTTGGAAGCAATCTGTAAAACGAAGTGAGACCCATTCCTTGGAAACATAGCATTTTTTTCTGCCTGCTGTAAGGGCACCGTAAGGAGCCTTCTGTGCTCGGTGGCTGCTGGCGGGCTGTAGTGCCATAATAAAAGCATTTTGCTTTTCTTCTGTTGAGTCACCTTTTTCTCCCTCAGTCTTCTCTAGTTCATAACATTTGATCTCAGCCTGAGTTTCTGTGGTTGGGAAACACCACAGCTTTTCTTGATTCTTTTCTCTCATGGTGGCACGGCTTTGCTTCTCCTTCCTCTTGCTTCCTTGAACTCTGCTTGGGGAGCAGAACAAACCAGCGGCCAGAGGAAGGAGCGCTGTGACTATTCCTTTACTGTGACCTTTTCCCCAATAACCACAGCATTGAAAACCACCAAAGCAGAAGCATCAGTTATAGATCACCTGTACCAGCCTGCACAGCAGATCACTAGCCATGAAAAGGTTCAAGAACATTTAATAGCCACGGGCGTTCCTACAAACTATCAGATATGATTCTCGTTGTTCATGAAGTCATCACAACAACCCTAAAAAAAACAGTGTCATTATCCCTGTTTTCCAGAAGGGGACCCCAAACAAGAAACAGTGAGAAACTGACCAAGATCACCAAAGCAGTCAGTAGCAGAATTAAGACACAGAGTCAAGAAAGCAAGTTAAAGAGTCCCCTACCTGAGGAGAATAACCACACTAAATATACATATGAGCATACATACATACATACATACATACTTCTCTCCAGCAGAAAAACAAAATATAACAATAATATAATAATGCAAAGAAAAGGTAACTAATGGTATTTTTAACTTCTTCTGATTGGTGTTCATTTATTTATTTATTTATTTATTTATTCATTCACTTTTCATGAGAAAAGGTCTATACTATTACAATAAAACATTATCCTGGATATATATATGCACAGAGAGGACTCACTCACACCCTTCCTGCACACTGAGAACAGAGCACCCTGTAAGTCGGAACTTCCCAGGCATGCCAAGGCCTGGAGAGAGGGAGAGCAAGAAGCCTGGGCCCTGTACCCCACCCGGGCCCTTTCAACACCCTACCATCATTTATCTGTGCTGGTTCAGGAATCTTCTAAGACTGTCTGGAATAGCAAGAATGGTAATTTTCACCCAAAACTCTGTCAGCGGAAGGGAGCATCTACTCTCCAGAGATGAAAAGATGACAAAGAGCTCTGAAGAACTAACAAAAATAAAATAAAATAAATTAAAATAAAATAAAAGTGGGCATTGATGTAGACCTGGAAATATTAAAGAACACATAAGAAATCAAAGGACTAATAACTATATGATGTGGCAAGAGAATAGCAGTAATGGGTATATTGATAGCAATGAGGATAATTGTTGTTAGGGGTAGCATAAACACAGGAAAAAGGAGGGATGGCCTTCTTTACAGACTGTGGAGCATTTAAGTTTAAAAGTGAGTATTTGTTCATTATTGTTTTGCATTATTCTTTGAAACCATACTGGAAGTGGTGAGCCCTGTTCTTATAGCCATACTGAGCAACCCTCAGTAAAACTAGACCTTTGTGTGTACCATTGCCTCAAGCCCATCCACGTATACATTAGGAAAAGTTAGTTTAAGGAAGCAATCCATCGTACAAACCTAGTCTATACTGGGAAAGTCAATAACAGATTCCTTTTCATTTGAGAGACATCCATAGTCGATGGGATCTGTCCCAAGTTGCACTGAATCCATAAAGACACACTCCAATTAATGTAAACTTCTCAAAGGAACTAGGTAACCTCTCACTGTCCGAGATGATCAAATGAAATGATAATATAAGACAATAAATAAGTGAAAGGAAATGCCACAAGATGATCATCAGTCATGAGAATCTTTCTGCTACAATGAATCATTAATTAATGACCAGGACTTTAGTTATCATTGTTGCTGCCTAATGGGCAGTACTTTGAATGATGACCAAAATCCAGTATTGGACTCAGTTTAACCAAATGGCTATGTGTGTTTGATAGGAAAACATTGAGCCAAATCTATTAAGAAAGTATATAAAAGTGGTTTCTCAGCAAATAAATAAATATTCTCTGGATTTTTCAGCTCACCTCCTTCGAGAGAGGAAGAAAGGGTCATATATACTTCCATTCATTCACGTGGAAACTCGCTAAAGTAAGTGGGAGAAATGAGGCTTCTTCGACATCAAAATAATGTCCTGGGATTTCTGGCATTTGCTAATTATCATAATTGATTATTAATTCAAAAACTACCGAGCATCAAACCGGGTACAGTACAACCACACAGGAGTATATGCTACTAAGAAAGAAAACCCATCATATTCCACAGATTTTGGCAGAAAGAACGGCCCCCGATTCCCTCTGATTACCACAGGAGTTGTTTTCTCATCTTTTCAGAGATCATGACTTCTCTCTGAACAATCCTTTATGGGAAAAAGAATGTCTGTTTTTATTCCGTCTTCTGTCACTTTGGCATGTTACAGACCCAATCAAAGTTTGTCAAAGAAAAATAGTCTCCTTCTCAAAAGTGAATAAAATGTTCATTTACTTTGGGTAAATTTCCGCCTTCAATCCGACCATCTGGATCTAAATTAAGGTACCCTACTTTGAACATGGGTGTGCACGCCATCTGGCTACCCAAAAGCGGCAATTACTTCAGGTAAATGAACATTTCGCCTAATTCTAAGCAAGTGTGTTCTCCTATAGGAGACGCTGACATAAATACACACCCCTTTTTATCTGCATGCTGCAAATCTACTTGGAAAAGAGTAAGTATATGTTCTGACTAAAGGTGATAATTTATTATATGTGTGAAAACACCTTAATTTTAGGGTAACTTGCTATTTTTCAGTATTCAACAAGTGACAGGCTTTCTCCTAGCTGACGTTATAAGTAAGAATGGAAGATATACCCATGATTAAGGAATCTTGGGTTTCATTGAGATGTTTGTCTACTGTGTGGGTAACTCAGTCCTCCCTGTAGAACAGACTGCAGTGCTTTTCAACATGTAGTGGAGGATAAAATGTTCCGGGTCAAAGGTACACAGCACAGCACAAAGGCTAATCCTCCCTCGCAGAAGATCTTTCTTCCAGCTGGGTCAGACTCATCACTTAGGAGTGTAAGGTGGGAGGACCAGGAGCTGCAAGCCAGTCTTGCCTTTGTCTTAAAACTCCTCCTTAAGAAAACAAATGAGAAGGAAATTCCTTCTCCTGAGTCTCTGAGAAAGGAGGCAACATGTAAGATTGATCAGATAGTTATGGGCTACTGCTTCCACCAGGCTAAGCTAAGTAAGGAAGCTGTGGGGTGGTTCTCCTAAGTATTTTGAGTTACTCAGTGTAACTCCTGTTGACAGATTAACTATTTGTTTTCATTACAGAAATTATCCTATCATTAAATGGGCAAAAATGATGATTAACTAAAGATCAAAATATACAATCATTAATCAAATGAAAATTCTAAGTTTGCATCTGTGTCCTTTTAGAAACTGGGCTTTTAATTACCAATTATCAATAAAAGGCCAACCTTGGCTGAGTTCCTAATATTGGTCAGCTTTAAATCTTGTAGGTAGCTATAGTAACAAGAACAACAAAAACTAATGTATGGAATATCGGTATACTTATGAAATTATTAAATTACTTTTGCCTTATCTACTCCAGATGTAAATGCCAGGAAATTATAATATTCACTTCGCTGTTGGAGGTGGAAGACAAAAACTTTCTCTAAGATTGTATCTAGAAATAAATCCATGCTGGGGTTTCCCAAACATTGAATCCCACATTTCTATTGGAAAACATGTGTGTATCAGGTTAAACTTCCAGCCAAAGTATTTACAGCTCCAGGGGAAACCGAAGGAGGAAGTCTGAATACAAACATGGACTGTGGGTACAAGAAATCCTGTGCAGGGCAAGTGGAAACATCTGGTCGTTTTGGGAGTCCTTTTAATTTGAAAGCACTGACCAAAACAAGACGAGTTCTGCCAAATACATCTTGGCATGGCTTAAGAAAAAAAATACAGAATTTGAGAGGGAGCAATTTTTTTTTCACCACAGTAAGATGCATTCGTGAGGATGTGCAGCTCTAGTGACATGATGAGCGTGTTTCCAAACATTACATGCAACATCTGCCTTCTATGCCTTTATTGCATATTTCATATCATTGTGGGCTTAGACATATTTTTAATCTGGAATCTGTTCTAGAGGACGTGGTGGTGAAGGGTTTGAACTACCCATGCCAGATCGTGGGTGTTAGAAACTGATTAACAATAATGATGATGCATTGACTTATGGGAAGTTGTACCCATCACACGCCTGCTAACACGTGGAATATTTTATGTGGACTTACTTCGCAGCAATCTATAAATGATAAAACTTTCGTGCACTTCCACACTGCAAGGAAAGTTTCCCAGCCTCTCCCACCTTAACTGTTTCTGATAGTTCTCAAGCACCTTGGTTCAGGGCTGGGCAAACCAAAGTTTAAGTTCGGGTTCTCTGATGACAGCCTGTTTGACCTCAGGTGCCCTGTGCTGCTCTGAGTCCCGGGGTCCCCGATGTTAGGAGACTCACTGGGGGAAAGAGGAGGCTCTGCCTCATTGCTTACTAATGATGGGTCTACTAGAGGTAATGATTTCATTTATTAGTTCACTGTGATTGTTCATCTGCCCTATAGTCATTTAACTAATTGAAGTTATTTTAAACACAATGAAAACAAGAACCATTCATACATTGATTCAACAGGATATGCGAAAGCTGACTACCTCGGGACACTCATTTGAACTCTGAAGGACTATATATGGCAGGCCTGACCTTGGGTGAAGTGCTTTTCAAGGCCATATTGATCAATCCTATCCTGGAAAATAGGACTATTATTATCACCAAGTCAGGATTTAAAGTGGGAGCTCTGGGGCCGAATTGTCTGGGTCTCATTTTGTGATCTAAGTCAAACTACCACTTTGCTGAGCCTCTGTTTTCCCACCTGTAACACAGAGAGCAGGGCAGCAGCGTGCACTCGGTAAGGATCTCATAAAACAGTTCACCGGGAGAGCCTGGTGCAGCTGTCAATCATTGCCAAGCACCGTCAACTTCGATCCTTTCCCCAGACTTTCACCACAGCTATTAGAACTATGAAGATCTGGACACAGAAGCTGTTGGTTCTAGCGACCCCCCCCCAACACACACACACACACACACACACACACACACACACACCCTCACAAAAACTAAGAAAATGTAATCCAGATCTAAAGTCAGCAAAGGCACTGGAGACCGGCTGCTGGCTTTCCCTCCCTTTCTGGGTGTAGTCATTTCCATTGGCAGCAGCTGAGGAACCAAATGGAGGCAGAAGCTCCTGGGGACACCACAGTGCCTTAGAGGTCCCTCTCTGTGATTTTGACCATGACAACTGCAGTCCCACAGGTCAGCCCCAGTCCCGCCTTTCCCTTGAACTTCTCTTTGTGATCAAATCTCAACTTTCAGTTTGGAAAAACTTTACAAAGACAAAACTTAGGCTATGTTCTGAGGCTTCCAGGGGTACCGAGGTATTATTCATAACCAAGGCAGGTGCGCAAGGGGAGGGGGCGTGTCTGCCCACACCTGATAGCTGGGTTCAGCTGCTACCTGCTCGAAGTTGTTGTTTTGTTTGTAATGGTGGTGGTTCTTTGTTTTGTTTTGTTAGCTTGTCACTTAGATAACCAGTCAGGAGGCGCAAGGTCCGAACTAGAGGAAGGGGCAGCAATCATCACCTTTCGCTATTGCTGAGTTTGTGGACTTGGCAACAGACACCTATGGTTCCAAAGGAGCATCCCATCTAACCTTGGCTCCCTTCCCCCAACCCCGGGGTTTCTGGATATTGGAAGCCAACGGGGACCCCAGGTCGCCTGCGCTCACTCAGCAGTGCGAGCAGCCCGGCGGGGTGGGGCAGCGCGGGGCACCGCCTCCCTCCATACCTTCTCTCCCCGTGGAGCACGTAGGAGCTACGGAAGAAGCCCAGGAGCTCGTTCTCTATCAGGGCATTGTAGATAATCTTTAGGTTGTAATTCCTCTGCGCGTCCAGGGTTCTATTCAGCACCACCACCAAGACCTGGGTTGGTGGGTAGAGGAAAAAGCCTGCTACAGGGACAGCTCCGAACGCCCGGTCCTCCGCTACTTGCACCTTCTCCACCGCTACCCGGGAGGCGTGCAGCACCACGTAGCGGGTGGCGTTCCGGCACGCGATCTCCACGTTGACCTCCCCGGAGAAGGTGAAGTTCTCCATAAAGGCGGTGAGCATCAAATTGTAGTGCAGTGGTTTGAGGTGGCCGGATAGGCGCAACTGTGTCCAAGGCTGCCACAGCTCGGACTCTTCCTCCGACGGCGGCAGTGCAGACGGGGTCCCTGGGGTGTCCACCTCGCCGGTCTCGCGCTGCGAGGATTCCCCACCAGAGTGGTGGTTGCGCCGGGCGGATCCTGGGTGGCTGCCGTTACCGCCGCCGCGCTCAGGGAAGCCCCCGGGGCCACCGTCGGAGCCCGGCACCGCCGCGCTGGCTCCACACTCGTCGAAACGCAGGCTGAGCAGCACCGCCAGCATGGTGACCGCCAGTAGTGCCACGATGGACACAGCAAAAGCCAGCACGAGCCGCTTGTGTACCGCGATGTGGCGCTCCGTGGTGCGGGGTCTCACTCCCACCGAGTCAGCCCACGGGTCCGAGAGCCCCCTGCCGCTTGCCCGGAGCGCGGCGTCGTCTTCTCCCATGGTAGCTGCAAAGGGTGAACTGCTCTTCTCGGCCCCCTCCTCCTCCTTCTTCTTCCTCTTCTTTTTCTTCTTCTTCTTTTTCTTCTCCTCCTCTTGCTCCCCCCTCTCGCCGTCCAGGGCCATCATCACACCGCCTCCTCCTCTTCCCCCGCCCCCTCCGACACCCCCAGCGGGCGGGCCACCCGGGCCACCGCCAGCGCAGTCATCGGAGAGCGCACGCGGGCAGAGGGCGCAACGCCGGCTGGGACCCTAGGGAGGCCAGCCCGGGTTCTCTAGAGACAAGCTCTGGTGGCTGGCGACGGCCGCGACGACCCCCAGCAGCCCCGCCTCTCTCCGGACACCAGCTGCGAATCGCGGGGCAACCAGCTCTGGGACGCGCCCAACTTGGGGAGCTTGTCGCTCGCAGGGTGCGCGCTACTCGTCGGGCTGGCACTGGGCGCTCGGGCACAGGCTGCCCCCGCCCCTGTGCGCCTGCGGCTCGTGCGTCCTCCCGGGCGCCGCACTCTCCCAGGCTGGTTGCGGCAGCTCTAGCACCCGTCCTCGGCCCGGAGGACGGAGAGTCTTAGGGAGAGCGACTGAGCAGGCAGGCAAGTTAGGGTTTCGCCCAGCTCCGGGCACTCCGGCAATGTTCGGTCTTCTGGGTGGGATGTGCTCGCAAAGACAGTTGCGGCGGTTGCAGCCCGGGAGGAGCCTGAGCCTTCCACCCCGCAGCGGGAGAGGAAAGGATGGAACAGAGGACCGAGGGAAAGACTGGAGTGAGCCAGCTGGAGGAAGTCCCACGGCCGCGGAGCATCCGTCCTGGAGAAGCCTTCTTCACCCTGGACACTTTAAGCGGCGGCGGCGGTAAAAAGCGTGAGGTTGCAGACTGGACAGAGAGCCTCCCGCGTTCCAATATGCCTGTGCCCTCTGGAGAAGACAAGTGAAGAAGTGTCCCGCCGGGGCATCCACTTCAGGTAGATAAAGGTCTCAGCTGCGTCCCCGGGGGAGAACCGAAGTGCGTGTGTGCCAGCGCGTGTGCATGTGTGCGCGCGTGTGTGCGCGCGTGTACGTGTATGTGTGTGTACACGGGTTCCGGGTCTAGATTGCTAAGGCTACTCCAGCTGCATTCAGGGACTGAAACTCCCTGAGAAAGGAGAGAGCGACTGAGGGAACAAGCGAGAAGGCTGGGAAAGCGGGAGGGAGGGGAGAGATTGAGCGGCAGAGGCAGGCGCTGGGAGATTAGAGAGCTTTTCTCCGCTCTGTCACACCAGACACCCACAGCCACAGACAGGGCTGCTGAGCTGCCTGCAAGAGTACATTGTAAATCTTCGGTGCAACAAGCCCGGCAGTCACCCCTCTTCCGACTTCTTAGCCCCACTGCGGCTCCCCAGAGGTACCTCTGGAGCCTTGGGCTATTAGCATCAAGAGCCTGCTGGAGAGACTAGGCAGTGTCAGATCACACATCAAGCTCGCCAGAGGATTTGGGGGATTGTATGTAAATTGAAATAAATTCTCCAAAGCCTGGCTGCATATATTATAATGGTGTAGTGTGGCCAGGTGTGAAATACTGGCATAATGACTAGCGATGAAAAGTCCTACATAAGTAAAAGACCAAAGAAAGGATATAAAGTCCCCGTGGGATACATTTTATTTTAAGATTGGGAAAAGGATTTAAAAAAAAATAATGCCTACAATACAACATTCAAAAAACAAGTGTAAGGAAAACTGGGGGTGGAGGCTCCATGACTGGATTTTACTAGAACAGTGGGTAAATGTGTTTCCATGATGGGTCAGTTTGTCACTTCACCTCGCCCCGATTACTTTATGCAGCTCCCCTGTATTATCGTGAAAATTGTTTAAACTTCATTAAGGCAGTTATGAAGCCCGGTGTGTACTGACGACAAGCATTATCGTCAAAGTTCGTAGCTTGCTGGCTGGCTTCGGACTCTCGTGAGTTTGTTGGAGTTCTGCATTAGAGTGGAGACGTGTGCTATGCAAACTTCAAAATGTGTCGAAAAAGTTGTAACACGAACAATGCTCAGAAGACCGCCACCTCGAAGGTGACAGAGTTAGTCCTCTCTGATTTTTAACAAAGTATATGGCTCAGTCAATAGAAAATGAAGAAATTCCTCTTTAAACGTTTCTTTTGTCTCTTTAAACCCATTATTTTACACACACACACACACACACACACACACACACATATATATATATATATATATATATATATATAGAGAGAGAGAGAGAGAGAGAGAGAGAGAGAGAGAGAGAGAGAAATGTTATTGACTTTGGGTACTGGAAAAAAGTTAAAATGTTATTTCAAAATATATTCAGTAAAAGGAGCCCAATTATACAACAATGAACTTTAATCTGGCAGCCACAGAGAGTACAGCCTTGCTTGAGGAAGCTCTTTTCCCTCTATCCCTAGATAGAGTGCTTGCTGAATACCCCCATATTCTAAGTGTCCACTTGCATCATCATAACTGATGGTGGAAATAGGTGCCAGGGTGGGTATTTTTAAGCATGTTGTATGTGGGCCGTCAGTAACAGACCAAGGGAAATGCCACATTCTGTTCCAGTTTCTTTTTTCTGCTGTTTCTAAGCATCTTTGTTCTTGCTTTTTTCATTTGTATCTGGCTATTGTGCAGATTAGGAGTTGGGGCTTTAGGGGTTAGATTGTTTCCCCAGAAGTAGGAAATACAGTTTAGCAAGCCAAAAGAGCACCTGACCCTCAAAGAGGTCACCATATTCCTCTGCCCTTTGGGAATCTAATCTAGTCATTCAGGATTACCTGCCTAAGGGACAGAGATTACAAGCAGCTTCTAGAATGTCCCCTGGGAGTCTAAGAACCACCGCCTCAGAAAGAGTCAACTGTCCAAGGGGTCTCCCTAATATGATGTTAGTCTTGAATACTCCAAAAAGGTTATTACTATTCATGTACCTTATCAATGTCTATGTACTTGTGAAAAATTACTGCAAGGTAACTCTCAAACACTTTGCAATTAAAAGAAATTGCTTACCAATTAGAAAAAGTTTCTCCTGACTGATTAAATTAGCAAATGGATTGTTTCAGAGATACAAGTGAAGCAAATTCAAGTTTATTAACATAAAGTGGGCACAACTTATTAGCTCATTGATTCCTGTTTAATGTAGTTTTTTTACTCAATAAAGTCGGTATCAAAGATCGAACAAGTAAATACTTCTTCCTCTTTTGTTAAAGCAATGGCAATTGTTTTTCGTTTGTAATTTATGAAAGTTTATGGAATCTGAGAAATAAGGATTGACAGGTTACATTCTTGGATTATTTCCACGGAAAATGTTCCTACTAATTCACACCAAAAACAAAAAGGAAGAGGCAAAGTTTCAGGCTGCGTACTTAGGAGGAACATTGAAGGAATCAGCCACTAATACTTGGTTTAAAAGTTGCCCTTAGTGTTTAAGTCCCTTGATTAGAGAGAAAGGTTTGAATACCACATGCTATAACCTTGTACACTCAGCTCCTGAAAGGGTGGTTAGTGCCTTCATGTCCCAACACTGTTTGGCTCAGAAGAAACATCTAAGTCCCTACTCAACCTTCCCCACTTTGTATTATCCTAGCCTGCTTACTTCATCAACTCCGTTTCTTGATGTGTTAATAACACCACAGAGTGTGAGGAGGTAGCCTTGGACATCTCATGGCTCTCAAACTGTCTAGAGGTTTTGAGTATCCTCCATAAAAAAAAATTGAGCTGGGGAGACAAGCTCAATCAATAAAATGCCTACTTTGCAATTATGAAGACCTGAGGTGGGCTCCCAGGACTATGTTAGCTGGGCGTAGTAGTGCCTACTTGTAATTAAAATGCCAAGACAGACAGCAGAGATGAGGGCATCCAGGGCCTCTCTGGCCTACTTGGCAAGTTTTGGGGTAATGAGAGACACTGTCTTACAAAACAAAACAAACAAATAAAAAAGAGCATACTGACAGATGAACTCAGTCTGAACAACAACACCGGAAGTTAACCTCTGGTCTACACACACACACACACACACATGCACACACACACACACACACACACACAAAAAAAACAACATAAAATTCTATCCAAAACCTTAGGGAGTAAAATGACTTTATAAAAACACCGTACTTGCTAAAATGTAGGAGACAGTACACAAACCAAACGGTTATTCAGGCAAATAAAAGGACTGGTGGGCTTAGGACAAAAGAAGTTTCTGGAAGCTTTACACAGTTGAAGACCCTTGCTGACAATGGAAGTCAGAAATCTCTGCGGATCAGCTGAAGTGGTGCCTCCATGTGGCAACAGAAAAAAAGCATTTTTGAAACCCAAAATGTGATAATTTGATGAAAAATTAAAAGTGTGCAAATCCATACTGTATCAAAGCTGTTCACAATTTTACATCACACAATTTAAAATTTTCATAACATCTGACCTCAGTCTTTTCTAGTTTCATACCAAAAAAGTCACCTTTTCTAACTGAACATTCCTCAAGATCTCGAAGATAAAAGCTAGAACTTTTCAAAAACATAGAGATATTTCCCGAAGCATACAGTTTGCCAACTAAAATTAAAACCTTAATTTAACTGCCAGTGGTTTGACTTCGATATTTAAAGGGATTAGCCAGAATGAAAATGGCATCCGAGTCTGCATATGGTATTTTAACCACCTGAGAATTGCTGAAGCTTTAAAAAAAAAATACCTAAAGTACCAATATATTAGCACACATTATAAGTCCTAGGAAAGTCTTCCACTTATGCTGAAGGGAAAACAGAATAACTCTCAGCACAAAAGGAACCCCTCTCGATGGCAAATATAAGAAAAAGGATGGCTGTAATCTATGATGAAATTCCCAGTTCCAGAATTCAGTGTTATATGCAGAGGCGAGAGTACGAAGAATTCAAGAAGTTCTATTTTTCTTTGGGGGTTTCTACTGCTAGGTTTAAACTCTTCAGTGTTCACTCCGGGCTTTTTGGTTTATGATCTCTATAAGAAAGCTCCATAAAAACCAAAGTATGTATCATGGAAATGTTTATAGTGTATTCATGAGAGCTGCAAAGATAATATATACCCAAGTCTACAAACAGAATAGAAATTGGTTAACTTTCTAGAGATTTTTTTTCCATTGAGCTACTCAATTTGTCCAGTGGATGAAGAAATAGGATAGCAAGTTTACAAATACCGTAGACACTCAGGATATAAGTTTCTCAAATGCTTGTTTTTCAGTACATATGGGAGGCAAAGTAATAATAATAATAACAATCACAATAATATAGCTATTAATAGCTTTGTCCCTTGTTGCCTGTTTAAGCGCTTTATCCTAGCTCATGTAATCATGAAAACAGACACCACAGAGACAATGTTGTTGCTTCTTCCATTTGGAAAATAAAGAAACTGAGGCTCAGACCAACTAAACATCTGAGGATAGAATCATTTAATTAGTAAATGTCAGAGTTGGAATTCAAAACCAAGCAGTGTTCCACCATTACCTGCACGTTTAACACGGTGGCATTCTGTTTCGGTAAGGGAAGCCAATGTAAACTATCCAGGTGTGTAACTGATATTTGTTAGTTTGTTACATAAATTATGAGGTCAGTGTTAGGCCCCATAGTAGAGACCTTAGAACAGGACCAGTCAATCTTGGTCTCTAGGCCTATGGAAGCAGACTGTTTCTGCTTATGACTTGTGTTATTAGAGTGTTTGCTAAATGAAATGAAATAGATAAATTATAATACAACATTATCCTGAGCAACGTAGTCATTTTATGACTTAACAAGAGAAAGGGGTCGGGGGCGGGAGGACAAAGCGGTGGAGGGGTTGACTAGAATTTGTTTTCACAACAAGCAAGTGGTTTATATCTTCGAAATCTTGACATTTGAATGTATCAAATATATATAGCCTTAACCTAGATTTACAGTCCAGCTCAAAATCGTGTCACTCAAATGGTGTCTGACTTCTTTCAAACCCAACAGTATCTGCTTTAAAGACAAGCTTCCATAGGTAACAATGCAAAGTCACACAAAGATATCAAATGGCCTGATTCATCTCTCCCGCCTGCACCTTCTATGTCACACATGCAGTTCTTTAAATAATTTATTCCCTCTTCTTTAATTTAATCAGACATCTTATTTATCTGTTTAAATCCTTCCCTGATCACAGACTGACCCTCACCGGGTATTTAACTCTTTATCTGTATAGCTCTTTAAGCAAGGTGAACACCTTGTCTTTTCAAACTGAGTAGCAAGTCTTCACTGTAAAAGAGTTGATAAAGAGGACTTAGAATGTGATCGTGGTTTTCTCCATATGCAATCTCCATATGTAAATATCACTGGTATTTGAGTCATATACCTGTGTTTGAGTTTTTTAAGCTCTTAACTCTTAACTATAGCGATTTCCTACATTAAATAACATAAACTATAGTATATAGGTTTGTTGAATCAAAATTCTGGCCAAAGGTCGTATGTGTGTGTACACATATATAATAGTGATGGAAATTAACATCGCTTAATTTTCAAACCTCACTGAACTTCTTTGAAATTAGGGGGAGAGATGTATCATGACATATATGATTATTATCCTGTGCATCTTTTTATCATGAAGTGAAGACAGCACACTTTCCTGGCCCAATATTTTCCCATAAATTCAAAGATACAAGCTAGAAAACATCCAGTCTTGCCCATCCCACAGATGGCAATCCCACTACATGGATTCTCGATTCTTTAACTTTACCATTACATATGAAGACTATGCCAGTGTAATGCCTCTCTCTCTCTCTCTCTCTCTCTCTCTCTCTCTCTCTCTCTCTCTCTCTCTCTCTCTCTCTCTCTCTCTCTGTGTGTGTGTGCAGGTTGTTCTGAGAGCACCTTGTCTAAACCCCTACAAAGGCTCAGAGATGCTCTCACAGTGCCCTGAAGTGAAAGGAAGGATGTATCTGTACCTATAGATCCTAAGTCTAGGACTTACTCTTGAACTTCAAACAACTGCACTTTGACTAGAATGCTTTTTTTCTTGGTCTTTAAAAAGAAGTTATTTAGGGCAAAGAGTGTGGCTTTTCAAGTAAAAGTGCTTGCCATGAAAGATTGGTAATCTGAATGTGATCCCTGGGACTCTTATAGAGGTGGAAGGAGAGGCTAACTCTGTAAAAGTTGTCCTCTGACCTTTGTGGACATGCCATGGCATACCTGCCCATCCATATACACCATGCACACACACAACACACACACACACACACACACAATATATATACATAAATTAAAAACACCTTAAAAGCCCAAATGCAGCATTCTACTAGAAATTCTTTAAGGTTAACATGTTGGGTTTTTTAAAACTTAATACCAAGAACATTAAATGCTAGGCACTATAAAAGATAGGGAGGAGAGAAGGAGAGAGAGAGAGAGAAGAGAAGAGAAGAGAAGAGAAGAGAAGAGAAGAGAAGAGAAGAGAAGAGAAGAGAAGAGAAGAGAAGAGAAGATAGCTGGAGATCTAGACATGGTTTAGGACCAAACAACACTTGTGGAAACTTGGAATCTCTGCCTGGGATGGGGGTGAATAGAATAAAAATTTCCACAGAATAACTATATACAAAGCACCAACCAAATTAGTGTTTGACGGGAGTTCTCAACCTTAAAATACAGTTCCTCACGTTGTGGTGAGTCCAGCCATAAATTTATTTTCAATGCAACTTTATAACTGTAATTTCCCTAGTGTTATGAATCATAATGTAAATATTTTTGGAGAGAGAGATTTGCCAAGGGAATTGCCACCCACAGTTTGAGAACTGCTGCTTTTGAAAATGACAAGCTCTGACCTTAGAACGCTCAGCCCTTATGGGATGTCTCCATCAAGTCCTTTTTCTCAGGGCTTAGGGAACTCCTCCGAAGCGGAGGCAAAAGACTGTAAGAGCCAGAAGGGTCAGAGGACACCTTGTGAGAGACAACCACCTGAGGATAGACACTTAGAGTTACTACCATACTAAAATGTGGATGATTGTTTTATTGAATAAGATTAATTCTCTTAACAGAATAGAATGGATTTAGTAACTTGCCTGGGATCTTCATTTTTGTCACTTTTTTCTTTACTGCCACCTTGTGGGTTAGATAGTAACATATTTACTATAGAGGTGTGAGTTTGGGGTTGGCTTCTCTCTCTCTCTCTCTCTCTCTCTCTCTCTCTCTCTCTCTCTCTCTCTCTCTCTCTCTCTCTCTCTCCTGTTTGATGCTTTAAAGCTGGTGTTAGAAAATAGCATAGTAAATGGTGTGAAACAATTTCTTTCTCTTTTCTTTTTTATAAAAGAAACAACTACTTCACCAAAAGATATCTTCCATAATTCTGCAATTGTCCATTCAGGACACCAGAATAATTTCTCAGAGATTGAAAATATTGGAATCTACACAAAAATCGATGTTCATTTACAGGATAATCACCAAACTTATCTAGGGTAGCATAAGTGGCAAGATCTAACTTGTGGGCTTTTTTTTCCCCCTGTAAGAAAAAGAATGTTTTTCTTAACTCAGTATCATCATTTCTACAACGGTGTCCTATGGGGATTGATTCTAGGTGATTTGAAATGCTGCTTAATCCTGTTTTTTAAAACCTCCCATATCTGACTCAGGCAATATGCACTTACTTCTGGTATCAGACTGGATGAATTTTCATTGAGTTACCCTACTCAATTTCTTTTAAAATTATGCTGCAGCTATAAAGGGAATAAGGAAAAAAAAAGGTGTTATATAGTACATTGCAATGTCTTTTTTTTAATTGAGAAACACGGGAAATGTGTTATATTCACTAACATCCCTTATGTATTAGAGATATCCTAATAATCTTTTATCTAGCCAGACAAACAGGAATGGTTCCACCTGAACACACTGCTTTTATTGCTAACAACGTGTGTGTATTTGTGTGTGTGTGTGTGTGTGTGTGTGTGTGTGTGTGTGTGCAGTGTGGTAGAGAAACACATTCTGAAAGTCCTTTCATGAAGACATTTCAGAACAAGGGAACCTAGTATGTAATCTAGTCACCTTGACACTTTGAATAGGTGAAGCACGATTAATAAAAATTCAGAAACAGATATTGGGGTTCAGCCTGAAAACCAGATAAGCAAAGCAGCCAGCCACTGGCTCTTATCTCAACCTCAGTACAAAAATGGTGATTTTTGACTCCAGGAAACCTCAGAATGAGACTGAGTGAGAGCTGTCTCCTCCCATTTTATAATCCTCTCTAGCTCTGGGATTAAGAGAGTGCACTGCTACTGCCTGGTTTCTTTGGCAAGATAGTGTGGCTACTGGAATTATAGATGTGTGTCATTGTGGCTACTGAGATATAGGTGTGTGTCATTGTGACTACTGGGATTAAATGTGTGCGTCACTACTGCCTGGTCTGCAAGGATGGCCAGTATGGCTATTTTACTTTTCTGATTTTCAGACAAGCTTTATTTATCAAAATACAAGTGAAATGCCACTACAAGTAGGAAATATTGTATTTAAACTCATGCCTTTTCTAAGAGTTGAAGGTTGTAAAGTGTTCTTCAAAAAGTAATTTTCCCTTGATCTGACTATAAAGGCCTCAGATTTGACCTATAACTATCATAAAATATGCCAGAGACACATAAGTAACAACAAAAAACTAAGAATTACTATAGACTTACTAAAATCCAATAATCAAATTAGAGTAGTCAAATTCTACCAGTAATTATTGAAAAACCCTCAGATTTTAACTCGCTGTTTATTTTTACCATGGAGAACTTTCAAGTTCCGTCTTTGTAAGTGATGTCCTGTTATTTACAACTCAGGAAATGTATGTTTCAATTATTAATCTTTTTTTTTTTTTTGTTTTTCGAGACAGGGTTTCTCTGTGGTTTTGGAGCCTGTCCTGGAACTAGCTCTTGTAGACCAGGCTGGTCTCGAACTCACAGAGATCCGCCTGCCTCTGCCTCCCGAGTGCTGGGCTTAAAGGCATGCGCCACCACCGCCCGGCTATTCTTTAAGTCTTTTGATAATTGAATCTATCCCTGCCACTCAAATTTGTTTCCAGTGGATTTGGTTCAAAAACAACTCAAAGATGCCATAGAATGCGGCTAATCTGTCTTCCACCTAACATTTGAACACCTAACCTTTAAATGACTTCCACTGTGCTTTTACTTGGAGTTTCATCTGAACAAATACACCAGCGAAGGGATGCTCAGGGCCATACAGATATGCTGCCCATTTTCCTCTCATGCTTCAATTTCAGCCTGACTAGTAAAAATATGTCTGCCTTCAGCATAAACTGAAGGAACTCCCATATAGTCACCTCTAGAACTTGGTCCTAAGCACAGTTGTTGGAGGAACAACAGGCACAGTGAACACAAATAAGACACCTCCATCTACCATGCTGCCTTATTCCAATAACAAATTCATCCTCTTTATACTTTTATAACATTCTTATTATACATGAAGCCTTTAAAATAAATTGCAGGAGGCAAAGCTACATTACATTTTACTCCATTACAGATCCCAGATTAAGCAGATCCGAATTAATTGGCTTATGTTAGACACCAACAGCCATTCCCTTTAATGTCAAAGGCTCATATGATCCGCCTTTCAGTCCTTCTTAAAATGAGACTGCATCAAATATTTTTCTTGACATTTCTTGAGGATTCCATTTTTGGTTTTGAAGGGTCATTTACTCCTTTAATCTTCCAATGTAGGGAAGTAATGAATATCGATCCATATTTAGAAGTACTAACATTCAGCTAGGTAAACTTAGATGGCTATTCATGATCTATTTTGTCTTCTAGACACAAAATCAAACCTATTTAAACAAATGATGTGTTTTAAGTCAGTGTGTGTCCACTGAATGCTGAAGACAACCCCTTTTTATGATAATTGTGTCATGTTTGGGTGTTGGGAGCTGTGGACCCCCAGAACCTGAATTTATTGTAAACAATTTGTTATGCTTGCAGCTTTTCTGAGCAAAACAACTTGTTTTCCTGTGTTTGCAGCTGCTCTGAGCACAAGAATCTCAGGAGTTCTTGACGGCAGGAGAATGATTTCTGGTGGGTTTGGCTGGGGCATGAGTATCAGTTAAGGATCCCTATATAAGCTGCCCTGGAATACAATAAAGGGGGTATTCTTGTTTCAAGGATGACCTATGCCTCTGTCTGTCTGTCTCTATGTGTATTTGTGTGTTCTAATCTCCAGCCCCTTTCCTAGCTCACAAAAGGTCCCAGTAGCTACAGGCTTAGTACCATAGTATGCATAGTACAGGCGCTACAGGACCATAGTACACGAAGTAGTGTGGACGCAACAAGTGGAGGCTTCAGTGAGATCAGTAATCAAGGATTCACTGAGGGAACACCCTTGGGAATGATGAGGTGGATTGAAGATGGGTATCTGTCTCTGTGTGTGTTTTTTTTTATCCCCAGATTCTTGCCTGATAGTAGTTCACGGTGATGCAGGCACCATAGCAGGAGGACGGCTGAGATGGAAAACTAGAGGCCCTCTGAGGGACACCCTCTGGAAAACTGGCCAGCAGGAAAGTAATAAGAGGAAAGCAATAAAGAGGAGGTGGGAGGGTGAATTGAGGACCTCGAAAAGATAGAATGTGTTCAGATGTGTACTGTTGCGTTTTCTTTTGTCTTTTTTTTTGACTAGAGAGACATCTATGCAGCAAGACCCCCTGAAATGTCACTGTGAATACCCCCAAAGAAACTTTGGCAGTAAACAGCAGGAAGTAACATCAAGAATGACCACCAAATTCCCAAAATTGTTTACTAGAAGTTGTGAGGCTGAGGGGGACACTGCAGCAATACCAGGAGCATTGACAACCATGGCAGCAAGTACTGTAGCCAAGGCAAACCGGAGCTGCTCGGACCCCGCTGGGCTGCCCTGCCCACCTATGTGCGGCATATGGAAAAGGCAGTGGCCTGGGCAGGAGAAGGCAGTGGCGGTTTCTGGCTGTGCACACCCCAGAGTTTGTGGTGTGAGCAGCAGGCTTACCTGAGGAACCCACGCAGTAGCTGCGGAAGGTCTCTGAGCCTACCTACCGCCCTGGCTGGTTGTGGTGGCACGTGCTGGTAGGATTTGCTGAAGTATTTGAATCAGAGGCAGGAGGATCTGGAGTTCTAGGGACTTCCGAATCAGCATTGGTGGCCGCTATTGTCGCTGCTGTGGCCTCCTTCATGGCAGCCAGCCGGAATTGTGATCAGCCAGACGGCTGCTGTGACTATCTTGTAGCTGGCAGGGACTAGCATTTTAATATCATTCGTGTGGAATGTAGAATAAGTATGTTCACTAGAGAATTTTCCAACTTATTGCTATCATATTTGTGCTACTCCCATGCTAGTCCAGAACCTTGGTCTAATTATATAGAAAAGAGGGAGCTGTTGGGGGCTGTGGACCACCCCCCAGACTCTGAATTTCCTATAAACAACTTTTTATGCTTGCAGCTGCTCTGAGCAAAACAACTTGTTTTCCTGTTTGCAGCTGATCTTAGTTCCTGATGGCAGGGAAGTGGTTTCTGGTGGGTTTGGCTTGGGTGTCGCTATCAGTTAAGGATCCCTATATAAGCTGCCCTGGAACACAGTAAAGGGGGTATTCTTGTTTCAAGGATGACCCATGTCTCTGTCTGTCTGTGTGTGTGTATGTGTGTGTTTCAATCTCCAGCCCCATGCCCAGCTCGAGAACAGTCTGTAGTGTAGGTAGTACGCTACAGGCATAGTGCCATAGTGTGTATAATACAGGCACTACAGGACCGTAGAACATGTGGTAGCACAGATATTACATTTGGGGATGTATGTGTCTTACTGATCTGTATCTATCTATTGACGATGCAGACATAAAGATGACAGTGGGAGGCATGTGTACTTCCTATGTTTGACATAAGTGCTTTACCAGTCCCTGTCTACTCTGGACTATAATAAAATGCACACGCTTGTGCTCCTCTTTCATTTTCAGTGCTTGCCAGGATGGTCCAATTATGCTGCTGATATGATAATCACCCAAATAGATAGCTCTAATACTGCAATTATAGGATCGTTTCTTTATTTTGGTGAGATTTACCTATAGTAGTTCCCTGTTTAATGTTCAATGTTCTGTAGCCATTCTCTTTTAAATGTTCCGTGCAGGAGCTATGCCTTCCAGGGTGTACAAATAATCAAGTCTTAGCAATATTATAAAACCTAATCCACATTATGAATTGAAGAGAAGGAGCCCTCAGATCTGATTGCCTAAGGCTCAAACGCTAATGCTGCCGAGATACCTTGTATGTATCAGCTAGTTGAATGAAATTACATTAAAACAAGAGAATGAATTGTGGTCTGGACCTCAGTCACACTCCATCAGTCTCTGCCTGCTTTGCCTGCCCGTATGGGAGCTTCAGCTTTGCTGATCCTCACCTCCTGTCTATTTCCAGACTTTCAAAGAGGACCAGGCCTGGGTGCCCAGTGGTGAACTGACTTCAGTCCATTTTTTTCCAGAAGTGTCATCTCCATCATTTCTTTCTCAGGAGTCCAAGTTAAAGAGGCACACAATACCAAGTCTAAGAGAAATGAAAATTTACAAAAAAAAAAAAAAACAATAGTCCCAACAATAGCACCAGGAAAACGCACATTGACATTTTCAAGACACAAGTAATCAGCAGTGAAAAAGAATACTACTTTGTATTCATCGCGTGGTTCTTATTAATAGTCTAGAGTTCTTACCACGGAATTACTTGTGAAGGGAACACATAGATCATCTGAAGGGCTTCCTGTTCTCCTAGCAGTCATTGGCCAAAAACTGTACAGAACCAAAAGTATGTCAATAGCTATGAAGGTCCATGAAATGGGACCCTTACTAATTACGGGCTCACCAATAAAAACTAAGGTATCTAAATATAAAGAGAAGACAGCTGTCTCCCCAAAGGCAATATACTACAGAATGTAAGTATTACAGGTTTCATTGCTTATCTCCTTCCCATTATAAACAATTACCAGAACTTTTTACTTGTTTTTTATATTTTTATTACTTCTTTAAAAATGTCCTACTGCATGCTCTGACCACATCCATCTTGCTCCCTCACACTTAGGGGAAACTCACGTTCCTCCCAGGGGCTAACAGTTGCCAATAGCTTCTGAGCCGCGGGGGGGCTTCACTACTTGAGAACAATTGATCATTTCTTTCAAATTCTCAAAGTATCTTCCCGATAGCCAGGTAATCTGCTGAGAAGTTTGTTATGAATTGAGTGTCTGACTGTGTGAAGTTCAGATTGTCTATGATTCTAAACAATTGCCATTTGCCTCACAATCTTCTACAATTAATGAGACCTAAACAGAAGTGCTAATGAATAACACTTCACTGTTTGCCATGCTCTTAGAGTGCATCAATATCTAGAAAAATCTAAATAGTAGGCACTTAGATTTTTCTCAAAGAATTAGTGTCCACTTCCTTGTTAGTTAACAAATGAGGAGCAAAAATGATGAAAAATATCCTTAGTAAATCCAATTCTTATCTAAATATTTCTTAAATTGTGCCTTTCAAATATGTAATATATTATTGGGAAGGGAGTCTTAAAATAACATGCTTCTCAATTCTATAAACTGATATAAACCTAATAGTATGTAATTTAGCACCGGCTATAGGGAGACTTTTGAGTCAGTCTGGACTGTCACTGTTGGTATAGCTCTTTTGTTTACAATAAAAGCCACTGTAGAACAGGAACATGTGGATTCATTTATGTGTCTGCAGAAGATGCAAGTCCTGACTATACACATAGGTCCTCATGGACAGATTCAACCTCAATGGCTCAAACGATACAAAGCAAAATGCATCTGTCTGTACTGAATATATGTAGGCTTCCTCATGTCATTATTTCCTATGAAATACAGTGTTGGCAACTATTTACATAGGGACTTACCACAGTACGAATCATAAGCAAACTGCAGATGATTTCAAATATGTGAAGGATATTCATAGATTCTATGCAAATACTACATTTTATATAAACATTATATTTTGATCCTTTTATGTGGAGCATCAAGTCAACATTTCTGGAGACTGTTTATACTGTGCGTCCTAGAATTGAAAACAGTCCCCCACAGATACACAGGGACTTCTGCATCAAGTCTTTTCTGAGGATACATTGAATGAAATGAATGAATGCTCTATTCAATAGCTTTGTTGGCTTTCCTGTAGCAGGTTTTCTTTTGGGCCATCAACCAGCTCCCAAATCATGACACAGAGACTTACTATTAATTATGAATGTTCAACCTTATCTTATGCTTCTCCACTAGCTCTTATAACTTAACCTGTTTCTTTTCATCTACCTTTTGCATCAGGGCTTTTTCCTTCCTTTCTTTTAATCTATATATCTGGATGGCTGGCAGCTGCCTAGCTAGCTGGTCCAAGACATCTTCCTCTATTTCTTCCTCATTCTCTATTCTCTCCTCTTTCTCGAGCCTAGATTCCTCCTCAAGCCTAGATTCCTCCTCCTACATACTTTCTCTGCCTGCAAATCCTGCCTATGCCTCTACTGCCTAGCTATTAGCCATTCAGCTCTTTATTAGACCAATCAGATGCCTTAGGCAGATAAGATGAAACAAATGTAACCCATCTTTACATAGTTGAAGTAATATTCTGCAACAAACAAATGCAACACATCTCTACATTGTTGAGGTAATATTCCACAACTCTTTCCCTTCTCTGATCTAAGACCCTATCTTCCTCTCAGCCCAGCATGTTTGGGTCCATATTCCTTGTAAGCATGTTCATTGCCTTGGCTCCTGCAAATTGTTAGTAAAACATTTATTTTTACTTGTCCAAAACCAGGCTTTACCTCTCTGGGTCCTGGCCTAAAAACTTTGCACCACAGTGTTAACTGAAAGCATGTTTGCCCCTGTAAAAGATACAGATTTTTTTTAATTACCTCATTTGTCCTTGAATACACCGGTAAGTTTTAGAATCAGGGTCTGATCCTTTCAATTTCAATTTTGGAAACCAAAATAACGTGTTCTTCTGGAAGGATAATTTGACTAGATGTTGAATCAATTTAGACATTCCTTGGAGCCATATTTCCCAGAAAGGTTGAGTTCTGACGTGCGCGTGTAAAAGCAGCAGCACATATGGTCAAATCCGCCCTAAAATACACCCAAGCGTGCTCACAGAATGCAGTAAGTCACAGCTTTGTGTATTCCTTTCCACACAGCGATGTGTATATGCCGACATAGGTATAAAGTGGGTACAGCAAAGACAATATTTTCAGTATTCTAAGCTGAAGTTGAATAAATAAAATCCTCATGCATTATGACTTGGCTGTTTTAATAACACTGCCTCGAATTTCTATGTCTCTGTGAAGCCTACGTAGACAGTCAGCATTCGTGGTGCAGTTTTAAAATGATGGCAATTCCTGCCTTATTCTCTATAATAGTCTATGGAGACAGGGCTGATGGAGGGAGAGCTCCCAATCAAGTTAGAAGCTGAGAAAGTTGGCAGTTGGTGTGGGGGGGAGGGGGCAACCCAGTATTTTGTGCTGGAAAAAGTAGAAATATGGGAAGGGATGGGTTCATATGAACTGTATGGAATTGGAAGAATAAGTATAGAACTATTTCTAGATATATGATAAATAGAAAGAAGACAGACATATGATGGATAGCAGATAAAAGATGATAGATGATTGGTTGATAGACATTAATAATATATAAAATAAATGATAATGGTGAAGATATATTATAGATAGATAGATAGATAGATAGATAGATAGATAGATAGATAGATGTCATTAGTAGATAGGTGACAGGCCCCCACTTACTATGATCAAACATTAGATTTTTTTCAATTTTATAGTGCTACAAAAGCAGGAACTATTTAGTAGAAACTTTTTCTAGTTCTGATCTTTTCTCAGACTAGCACTATGTGTTACAAGACTCTCTTGTGATACTCAACAGCAGCAATGAGCTGAAGCTCCCAGTCAACCATACACTCATAAGACAACTGCCACCCTATCAGAGAGTCATACTAAGGGTATTTGGTAGTTTAAGTTTAGGAAATGCATTTTTAACTTATTTTCCACTTACAGTGAATTTATCAAGAAATACCCCTACTGTAAATTGAGTAGCACATTTGTATGTTTGTTTCTTTGTATGCACACACAAATATATAACATGCAAATAAATCTGAATGTCTATCGGTAAGCATGTATGTACAAGTATATGTAGATTGGGACAACCAGCAACAATGATACGTAAGCAGCAATGATCCAATTTACTGTCCACGTCTTGTTTTCTACTTAAGTATATCTCTCCACCAGAAGAAACCAGAGCCCTACAAAGATTTCAAAGGTGAGCAGGAAAAGGACAAAATGAGCTTTAAATGTATTCATCTGACAAGAGAATAAGAATGTTCTCAAAAGATAATGAGGACCTGAAAGAGGGCACAGGAAAGTATCTTGAAAAGGCTCCAACTAATCAACCCTGAAGCAGTGTGAGCTTCACTGTTCACAAGTGAGGGGTCAGGGAAGTGGCTCATCCAGGCAACACTTGTTGCATAGGTGTGAAGACTTGAGTTCAATCCCCAGAACCCACAGCCAATGCCAGATATGCTAGCGCCTGCTTGTAATCTCAGCATGGGGAAGAAGCAGACATGGGGATCCCTGTGGGTTGCTGGCCAGCGAGTCTAATCTAATTTGTGAAGCCCAGGACTGTCCTGTCTCAAAAAAAAAAAAAAAAAACTGGTGGGTGGTTTTGAAAAATGGACAATACCTAAAGTGGTCTTTTGACCTCCACATATATGCACATACCTGTTAACCTGCACCAGTACATCCAAATGCACATGCACAACTGCACATATGCACAAAATGAAAAAGAAATAATGAGAATAATGGTTGATAAACCACCTAATAAATAGGAACTACTATGAACTACTGGTGATAAATAGGTAGATAAACAGACAGCAGAAAATGTACATTCTTAAATAATGACAATAAATTCAGGTAAGACATTAAGGATTCTAAAATCACTTGCTTAGTGGAAGACAGAGATTAGGACTTTATACTCTCAAGTTATCCTACAAATATTTTCATTAATTATGAAGCAAAAGAAAATTTAAAGTTATAGTGGAGACACCTAACAGATACCATCTGAATCAAAAGATCACTGATACCACTTCTAGTGAGTGAAGAGCAATCAGTATTATAGACCACCTGATGGACAAGAGAATTCCACATCAGCTCTCCATTAGCCAGATTAAAATTTAAAGCTTGATTACAATTAGGAGAAAGAATCAGGTAACAGAAATTTAGGAAACTTCAGTGAAATGAGCGACCTTCCAGATCATAAAGGTTATGAAGCTAAGTAAAACTTGATGATCTCTACCAGAGTAAAGGAGGATAGGAAACCTTGGCAATGTGTGGTTCTGAATCAGCTTTTTTCCCCTTACAAAAATTAATTATAGGATGAATAAGAAGCATATGTACTCAGCTGACTTCCCCAGACTGCACAGTATTTGAGAAGAAAGATCACCCTTTGCGGTGGATCGGAACAGGGCCATGGGATACAAGCCAATGGTTCTTTACTTTAGAACCAAGCCCTGCTGTGGTTCCCACTGCACTTCTTCAAGGTTGTAGTAAGTTCTGCATCACTAAGACTGGCACTGAGGACAGTCGTGGGCCTTTGCCATACGGAATGTCACTAGAACAACAGGCGAAACTTGAATCGTGAATCTGGGAGAAGGGCACTCGGCAGCTCACCATCCCACTCAGACAATTCTTCTCTATGTTTGAAATTATGTGAAAATGAAACTTGGAAAAAAATATCAATTTCATGCTCGTTATTACTTTTTTAAGCTGCTGATGTCCAAGGTTAATCAAGCAGGGAAAGGAACATTCACTGAAATTAATAATAGTGGCATCAACGGTGAAAGATAAAATGAACTAATTAAATGATGTCAATCATTCATGGGGTGGGGTAGTCCTGGGAGGAGTGGGGAGGAAAGAGTGTGATCAAAACACCTGGTACAAAATTGTCAGAGAACCAATAAAAATACATGATGGTGGCAGGGGTGGAGAATAGTTCTGCTCTCCTGATACTCTATACCCAGTGGGTAGCCATTCACTCTTCACCTCTCATGAGACCCATGCGCCCATTTTACAATGACTGAGCAAACACATTTATTTTTTGATTTACATTTCTTTTCTTTCTCTCTTCTTTTCCATGACTCATTTTTGGAAGTGCCATCTGCCCTAACGTGAGAACTTATTCAGAACATAAACTATCTCCCAATGTTCTGCTTCTCCCCATGACAGGTAATGAAAGCAGTGTCCGATGAGACAGAGACAGGGAGACTAATTACCTGCTTACCGTCCTTTATCATCCATCCAGCAGTCTCTCCTCTCCCTTCCCCTTGATCATGCTTGTCTTCTGTTCTCTGGACTAGAAATGTAACCCTGCTCTTGAAATGAAGGTCTAAGGGACCTCTGTTAATCTCAAGATGGAAAACCCTACTTCACGCATGAAAAGTAAGGGAAGCAGGAGGTAAGATTCTCACTTTAAAAATGTTTCTATTTTCTAAACTGTCTTCCTCTACGTGAAGTCGGGACGATGAACAGTCTGCCACTCTAAACAGCACTTGTCAGGGATGTGAGACATTGTTAAAGAAATAGAAGCTTCAAAAAGATCTAAATTCAGATTACCATCGCTCCAGTTAAAATAGCCACCTTTGCTGAGGAATGACAAGCGAAATGGAGAAACATCAAAGGATTATCTAAAATCCTCAGAAATAATCCCGATGGAAATGGCTGAGAAGTAATGTCCCTGCCTTGTACCTGAACATGCAGTTTCCCCCTTGTTCCTTGAATGTGGCTCTTTAAAACTTGGTAAATATACAAAATAGTCTTTGCTTACCTCCTTCATATCACTCCGATGAAGATGACGAACATGACAAGGACAACAATGCCAGCAGCAAAGACACAGTAGGGGAACAAAGCAACTAGCCAGTGCTGTATGTGGTTTCAAGAGAACCCCCATTGGTTGACGTTTCCTTCTAGACTACCATGTTCAGGAGTTGCTGCAGCCTAAACTGCACACCACAGTTATCGATCATTTCATGTGGCACCGTATTAAACGCCAGTGATATGAGTGATGAGATCAGTTCATGCAGTGAAGCTGCTCCCCGTAATTCATGCCTCTGTGTTGACAAGAACCCCAAAATTCTCTGCCCCTGAATCTGCTCCATACCTTTCAACAGACCCCAGTTTCCCCAAAAAGGAGCTGGGATGTGTTTCCCAACTCATATGATCTCTTTCCAGCACATATACAAATGCAAGCATTTGAGTACACAATGTACTGCCTGATATGTGCCCTGCAGTGGTCACCTCAACATTTTATCACTCATTAAGCAACAGCTGGTGCAAGGTATTGCCACTGGCATCGTGAACAAAACATTAAAGCACCTGACCTATGGAACTTATTGGTCAAATAGAACCAATAACAGATTTAAATAAAGAAAAGAAATCGGAACCAGGGAGTCCTGAGCAAGGGATCAGGGGTTACCGTATTAAACATAATAACTGGATGATGGTAAGGAGTCACATTCGAACAATGAACTGCATGAATGGTGTGTGTAAATACCTTAAAGGGAGAGCACAGAGCAACAGCCCTGATCTAGACATGTGCATGATGTCTGAAAAACAGAAATAGATCTGTGTGGCTAGGGTAAGCCGGGGAGGGAGAAAATGAAGTAGAGTAGAAAAATGATAGGTAGCTAAATGTGGGGGCATAGTTTTGTAGCCTTTTGATAGGCTTTTCTAAAACTCTTTTTAAATAAGTTATTTAGCATGGTAGACAGCCATTGGAACATTTTAGGCTGAGGAACATTGCAATTTGTTGAGTTTCAGGTCCTCTGATGATTTTGATGAGGATGTATTAAAAGATAAAATCTAGAAAGAAAATGGCTGATGGGAGGGACCGTTCAATGGCTCAGTGAGTCAAAGAGCCTGTTGCCAAAGCTGATACTGAAAGTTCACTTCTCAGGGAGTCACACAGTGGAGGGTGAGACTCAGCTCTTGCAAGCTGTCTTCTGGTCTACCCCTGTCACAGCATCCATTGTTCCCATCCCAATGTCAATTCCATCCTCGTAGCTACTCAGTGCTAACATCCTGGTATTAATCCTGAGACTTTTCCAACATAGCCACGTTGAATCCTTCAGCAAAACAAGATCACTTCTTATCACCTCCTTGGCTACCATGTTATTTCAAAAATCTCCTATATGGATTATTTAAATCATCTCAAAATTCTTCGTTCACCTTTTAAATGGCATTTATTCAGTGTCTGGGATGCTGTTTTCTAAAAGTACATGCATCTTCAAGAATAACTGACTTTGAGTTAAATAACTTGGGATGTCACAAAGACATTTAAAATGCAAGAGACATGCAGGTTTTCTTTTACTGTATTTTGTTTATAATCTTATGAACAGAAAATTTTTGGTTCACGAGAGATGTCTCAACACTTAAGAGTACTGGTTGCTCTGTCAGAACACCTGGATTTGATTCCCTGCACCCACATGCAGCTCAAAACCATCCTTATCTCCACTATCAGAGGATGTGACATTTGATGCCCTCTTCTGGCCTCCATGAATATCAGGCATGCCTGTGGTGCACAGATATACATGTAAACAGAATACTTAAAAATAATTCTTTTAACATTTTAGATCAAAATAATCACCACAATTTTGTTTGATCTATCAATTATCAATGAAATATTGAACACTTTTCTGTGGTATGTATTGGAAATGCAACCCTTTGCTTTAGGAGCAGCTGCATGCAGAGGGCCAGCTTTGATCCTTTTCCTTCTAGGGAATGTAACATCTTACCATGGGAGAGAGACTTCCTAGGATGGCCTGGGCTTCATTCCAGTCTCTTATGGCCTTCAAAGGACCACCCAGGGAGCCACATTGCACTTGGGTTTCTAACCCAGCACAAACTGCCTTCCCAGGCCCTACAGCTGTGGCAGAAGTGAGACCTGTGACTGAGATTTCATTAGCCCAAGGCTACTTTCTTGACTCTTGGTAGCCCTGCTACAATGAATCCTAGGCTTCTTTTGTTCTTTGCTGCCTATCGGTAAATAATAAACTCAATTTCTGTAACACGTGAGCATAATTTGTGCCACAGCACTCAAGTCCTGGTGATGCTTCAGCCTAGAATAGGTGTAAAGCGATAGGAACTGGATCTAAAGAGTGGGTTTTGGATGCCCGGTGGTAGTGGCACATGCCTTTAATCCCAGCACTTGGGAGATAAAGGCAGGTGGATCTTTGTGAGTTCAAGATCAGCCTGGTCTACAAGAGCGGGTGCCAAGACAGGCAAGTGGGTCTTGGTCTGAAGACAAACAACCTGTCCATGAGCACTCGTGTTAGTGGGTAATGTGAATACTCTTGCACTTTCTCAGTGAACTGAGAAGCAAGGTCATCTACTGAGTAAACGCTGGGGAAATGTTTGAAGATTTGAGGAAAAGGGGGAAAGATAAGCTATTATGGCCTAATTAGATCAATAGATAGAAAATAAAAATATTGGACCATAGGATCATTAAGCTTAGGTGTGTGTCCTTTCAATATTAGGAGCTCAGAATTAGCTTTACTCTGGCACCACTGTCTCCCAGGTGAGTGTATGCCTAGAGTAACCAGAGATAGATTTAATGGGATTGAAGTAATTGTGAGAGTAGAAGAATATGGCAAAGGAGATACAGGATTCAGGGAAGGTATCAATTATTTAACTGAACCAAAGTAAAAAAAATGATAGATAAGCAAATAAGGATATGAAAGAGTGGAGTAGAAAAAAAAATGAGTGTGAAAAATAGTCTCCCCAAGGGAAGAGCACACCAAGTGGTTGCGCAATACCGAATGGTCAGCCCTGAAAACATACACCCAAGAACTTATGGACTGAGCAGGTTGTATATATGTGTTTAGGGATATACATATGTGTGCATGTATTCGTATACATATATGCATGTAACAACAATTTAAAAAGAGATCATGAACTTTAAAAAGAGCAAAGAGGTATATGTGAGAGCTCAGAAGGAGCAAAGGGGGAAGAAAGGTAATGAAAGCATAACCTTCAAAAAAAGTAATTTTAAAAAACAAAACAGTGAAAATAAAGAGTAACGAACTGATTATATGTCCTAGTAAAGGTGATGAAGTATCAGTGCCTACTGTTAGTTTGAAAATGAGATCAGGACACACAAAGTACAGTGAGACCTAAAAAGTAGAGGCTTTTGTGTCTCCATAAACAATCTTTGTTCTGTCATTTAAGTGTACATGTAATCTCTTCTGTGCTAGTCTTTATAATTAAGAATTCATATTTGATACTACCGACTCCCACTCCTTTGAACTTTTTTTCTCAAAATCCTCTATGACCGACACTGGGCTTTCTACTAAGACCCGGTCCATTTGCGTCGCAGACTTTCTCATAACTAGGCCCCCAGATTACAGACAAAGGAAGGAAGATTCTCAGGCTAAAGAAAATGGACATATCAATTAACATATACAAAACATTTAATAAAGTTTAATGCTCATGCATAATTAAGCCTCTCAGCAAGTCAGAAATATGCAAGAACTATCTCGGTTTTATAAATGGTACTCGTAAAACTCCAAATTATATTAATCATTTATAGCAAGTCTGCCACTCTGGCAGGAGTTGCTGATCGCTGGAGAGAAGATGCATTTGTGGGAAAAGCTGTTATGGGAAAACGTGTTTTCCACTTTATTTTTCTCTGAGCCTAAAACTGCTCTACCACAAAGGCCATTGTGTAAAAGACCACAGTTACCATTTTTTCCCCTGTTTTTGTTTTTTTATTTATTCTTTGGTAATTGTGTACATTTATACAGTGTATGCTTTTAAATTAATCATTTAAGAAATATGCATATTACTATAGAATATAATGTTCTAGCTTTTGATATGATATAATTTAGAAGAAAAGATGTATAACAGGTACTTACTATTTTGGTTTTGAGATTATACTAATGAGAAATTTCAGAATCTCAGATAATAAATGATATGGTTCTCCATGCCTACTCCAACATTTGTTGCGGCATAAATGAATGCAGGCAGATAGTAAAGAATATATACACAGCTTTAATGGGGAAATTAGACTTACAGATCCAAGGTTCCCGCGGAACCTTCACCCGAGGCAAGCCCGCCCCCTAAGGGAGCTGGCTTAACCCTACATCCATTGTACTCAAATTTCTAACCACTGAAATAAGGGAAGAAAAAGTAATACATATGTTATATATATAACATATATAATATATGCTACATATATTTCTCCAGAGGAAGATAAAAACTGCCCCCTTTTGTAAGTGATATGACTCTAATTAGAGAATCTCATATTCTGAATATATAGAACCTACAAAGTGATTTTAGTAAGGTCACAAAATACAAGATAAGCACAAAAAAATCAATCTCATAGAAGATAGACAGATGATAGATAGATAGATAGATAGATAGATAGATAGATAGATAGATAGATATTTTGACCTGTCCCAAGGTCACCTTGAAGTTCATCTCCTCTTGACTCGACCTCCTTAGTGCTGTTAACTACAGGTATAAGATACCATGCTCAGTTTTTTGCATACTGGGGATTGGATCCAGTGCTTTTGAAATACTATGGCATTTCTATATATTAACACTGAACTCAAAGAAATCAAAATTAAAACACATTTACAGTCCATCCAAGGAAAGCAAGGTGCTTGGGTTTGTGTTTACAAAGCTTATTTATACACCGCCTGAATGCTGAGAATTGCAAATTCTGCTGAATGAGGTCAATGGTGACCAAGAAATAAGCAGAAGTAGCACGTTTATAGGTTTGAAAACTCCACAGAGCTAAGATTTCAATTCTCCACAAATTGATTTACTGGCTTAAAGCAATTCCTATCAAAGCTAAAGCATGATTTTTTTAAAGCATTGGCAAGCTTAGTCCCAAAGACACATCAAAAGCACAAACTAGAACAATTAAGAAAATCCAAACAGAAATACAAAGTAAGAGAGATTGCTACAGTGATATTAATTCCTCCTCATTTTTTGTCCTAACATAAATCACTTTATAATATTAATATTGTATTAATTCTTGGAGAATTTCATACAACAACACAGTTTGATCATATTAACTCGCTGATTCCTCCTAGAGCCAATCCACCCTATCTACCTTCATCTCACTACCCAACTCCAACTTGGAGTTTTCTCCTTTTTATTTTTAAACACAAGTCCTGTTTGTGCTGCCCAGCTACTCTTGGGAGGTTTAAAAAGTGTGTGTATGTGTGTGTATATGGGTATTTATGTGTGTATATGTGTGTTTGTATATGTATGTGTGTGAATGTGTGTATGTGTGTGATGTGTTTGTGTGTATGTGTATGCATATGTGTGTGTTTGTATGTGTATGTGTGTGTATATATATGTGTATGCATGTATATGTGTGTATGTCTGTGTATATGTGTGTGTATGTGTATGAATGTGTGTATGTGTGTGTATGCATCTGTGTGTATGTATCTGTGTATATGTGTGTATATGTATATATGCATGTGTGTATGTGTCTGTGTGTATATATGTGTGTGTGTGTGTATGTATGTGTGTGTGTGTGTTGAAATTACAAAGAGGAGGAAGAAATTGTAAAGGAAGTGGGCATTAGAGCGGGGGTACCAGTGCACATGATAAGGAAGCAAAAGAATGAACTGCAAAATCAAAGAGAGGAAGGGCTACATGGAAGGATGGTAGAAGAAGGGGTTGAATAAAAAATAGAGAGGGACAGATGTTCATGAAAGTGCCATGATGAAAGCCATTGGTTTGTATGCAAACCTAAAATTTTAATTAAAATCAAAAGTGTTATGCGGTTAGTGAGAAAACTAGCACTAGGGAAATTCCCAGAAATCCACAAGGATGACTCCAGCTAAGAATCTAAGCCATAGTGGAGACAGTACCACAACAATTTTTTATCTATACGTAGATTGATGACGACTCCAATTATCATCACAGCATCTTCACTCAACTACTGACGGAAGCAGAAACAGAGATAGAGATCCCCAGCTAAGCACTGGGTCAAGCTCCTGGAGTCCAGTCCTAGAAAAGGTGGAGCAATAATATGAGCCAAGGGGCCAAGAACATGATGGGGATACCCACAGAAACAGCTGACCCGAGCTAGTAGGAGCTCACTGACTCTGGAATGACAACTAAAAAACCTCATAGGACTCCCCATGGCGCCATGGCCTCACCCTCTTTGAGGAATAGATGGGGAGTGGGGTGGGAGGTCTAGGAGAGCAGGAGGAGGGGAGGGAGAAGGAACTGGAATTGGTATGTAAAATTTTTTTAAAACATTGTTTTTTTAAAAAATTAAAAAGAAGAAGACCTTGTGGAAACAACCTGTATCTTGAGCCTGTTGTTGATCATATAAATATGTATGTAATAAGATTAAATTATCTATTACTAGCTAACACTCAAATACATTCACACACTCAAATAACTGCATCCAAAACTGCAGAAATCTAAATAAACATAATAAATTCATTTCCCTGTTTATGTAGAATGAAAACATTGTTGGGAAACCCAGCTGTGATTATTTATACAAGACCTTTCTATATTATCTCTTAAAACTGTATATGAGTCTCAATTGTCTCCAAATAAAAGGCTGAGTACCCAAGAGAGAGCAAAAAAAATGAAGCAAGTGCTTTCCTGTGGGAGATCTCAAATAATTTGAGCAATCCTAGCTTTGAACAGGGAAGTTATAGAATAAAAACCAGATAATACCTCAAATGTGTAATTATATAAAATTAAGCATCTGAATTATATTAAGAGCTATGTTGTAAGGAGGCCACTTGTTGGTTCCCAACTGCTCAGCCCCAAAATAATCACACAGAAACTATATTATTTAAATCACTGCTTGGCTCATTAGCTCTAGCTTATTATTTGCTAACTCTTACGTCTTAATTTAATCCACCTCCATTATCTGTGCATGTACCATGAGGCGGTGGCCTACTAGCAAAGTTTTAGAGCGTCTATCTCCAGCGGCTGCTCCATGGCTTCTCCTTTACTCTGCCCTTCTTTCTCCCAGCATTTAGTTTAGTCTTCCCTGCCTAGCTCTGTTCTACCCTATCAGGTCAAGCCAGTTTTCTTTATTCATTAGTAGTATTCACAGCATACAGAGGGAAATCCCACATCAGAGCTATACATCATCTTTTGGCAAAAGTCAAAGAAGTACAAGCATTAGTTCCTGCTTTGGATTTTAACATGCATGTTTTAGACTGCCTCCAGCCCTTTTTCTGACCAAGAGGAAAATAGTCTTCAGACCCACTCTGGAGTTTCAGATGAGGAGTCTCTGATGGCTTTTCAATAGAGTTCCCTTCCAAACATTCCTCAAGCAACCACTGGAGTCTTTGCAGCCTCATAGAAAGAATTTTTTTTGTCTTTATAAGTTATTTTCCGATAACACGCAGAAAATTCTCTTTTTATCCAATTTCTAACCACTCTCTGACCTTTAGCATGACAGAGAAACATCTTTTAGTGTCTTACAATCTATAATAAAATTTTAATGAGACGAGTTTTCTCAGAGCTGGGTTATCTGACCTCTCAGAACAGTGGGATCGTCACATGTTCTCAACTGCTTTTCATAACATCCTGCCAGAACTGACATTGTATGTTTTCAACCGCCCGCTTTTAATGCACTTTCTTGGCTCTAAATCCCTACAACCTGTAATAATGTGTTCAAGTTGATGCATTCTTATGCAATAAAACGCATTCGTTTTAAAGGTAAGTTTAATGCATGTTGACAATAAATTCACCTCTGTGTGGCCATCGTCAGTAGTGATAGAAAACAAACATTGGTTTCCTCGGGCTGAGAACTGGGGAACACTATCACTGCCAAGAAATTCCCCTGGGTCACAATTCCCCAGCTCCCAGCCTGAGGAAGCCAATGTTTGTTGCTTTTTGTTTTTTTTTAATCACTGCTGATTCTGAATGTTCTATAATTCCATTTTAATGGAAACATGAAAGGAATATTCTTTGGGGTCTAGGTTCTTTGATTCAGCATACGGCTTTTTAAATTTATCCATGGAGTTTTATTAGTCATTATTTAGATTATCAAGCCATTTTACCTCATTAAATAAATTTGGCAGTTTGAAAATATCAAAGAAGCTACCATAGGGGTTGTGGTAGATGGCTCAGTGGTTAACTATACAATCACCATGGCCTGAGTTTAGAGCCTTAAAACCCAAAGGAGAGATGACTTTATCATTAAGAACACTGGATGCTCTTCCCAGAAGACCCAGGTTCAATTCCCAGCAACCACATGGCAGCTCACAACTACCTCAAATTCCAGTTCCATGGGATCCAACACCTTCACATGGACATAGATGCAGGCAAAACACCAATGCACATGAGATAGATAGATAGATAGATAGATAGATAGATAGATAGATAGATAGAATCTTTTCTAAAAAGAAATTGGGTCTGTCTGGGAATGGTGACAAGCACTCAGGAGGCAAGTTGATCTCTATAAACTCAAGACCAGTCTACACTCATAGTAAGTTCCAGACCAGTCAGGGATACCCAGTAAGACCCAGTATAAAAACTTTAAAAATAAAATTAAAAAAAATCTCAGCCTTGGGAGGTAGAAGTAGAAGGATTCTGGCGGCCTGCTGGCCAATGAATCAATACTTTGTGAGAGACTCTGTCTCAAAACTAAGTTTGAGAGCAATTCAGGAACAAATTCCGCATCAACTTCCTACTTCCTCATGTGATCAAAGGGTTGTGTGCACACCGAAAACTAATAAATTACTCTGAACCCACATGTATGTGCATTTGTATAGAATCATACATTCATTTCTGATAGCTGCATGAGGTTGATTTTTTATGTAGTGAAAACAAATGAATAAGTATATTAGTGTTTGGTTTTAATATTTGGTTCTATTAATAGGATACACATATGTGTATATATACATACAGATATATCTATACATATATAGACATGTCTATATATATGTATATGTGTCTATATACACAGACAGATGATAAGTAGATAGACAGACAATACATGAGAGAAAGATAGATACATAGATAATAGCTTAACTGGTGTTCTAAACATAATGAAAATGAAGTTCTAAAACATCATTCTCATGTCTATAATTATGATGAATAAATTCTTGAAACTGGTCTGTCTGGCTCGGTTTTCATATAAAAAAGACTCCAATGTGCACAGTGCAGCCTAATATTATGAAACATGATTCTATTACATTTTAAATGCTTTGTTTTCACATCAGTTCAGCGCAATCCCAAAACAGACCCATCTTCCTCAAAGTTGTTTAATCAGCCTCTCTGAAACTGGGGAATCCCAAGATTCTTCTGTTCAAACAGATGAAAACAAATTTCTAAATTAGCAGTCTTCAAGGTGTGGTTCATTGATTATCAGAGGTCCCTGAAAATGTTACTGGAATGTATATTGACAAAACTCAACTTACAATTCCCACATAACTGTAGATGGAATTTTAAACGAGAATTTTTGTGCTTTATAAACTTGAATTAAGTTCAGCCTGATCTCATTTTCATCTAATTCAAGGGAGAGCTCTTCAACAGGATACCCTGTGCCAGAGAATAAAGGAACCTGACTGAAGAAAACAAATATTCCCGCACCTTTAATTTTACTCAAAGGTTTGGAAGGGGGAAAACAGATCATTATTCACAAATTCACTCTCCTCTGCTTGGCAATTTGATGAGAAAAGTTTCAAAAGGACAACCTTCATATAGAGAAGAAAACAACTTTTCAACACACGATAACAGAGTGCCAGAAATTCAGCCAAAGCAAGTGGAAACGAAGGTGAGGTGATTATTATTCCTTCAGCCTTCAGGGAGTGTCTCCGGCTTGTGTTCTTGCCAGAAGCAATATCCAGCTACTTACATTAAACGGATCAACAACTGAAGGTGAGGAGGCAAGCCTCGAGACCTCACTATTCAGTTTCTCAAGAAATACAAAGACAAAAATAGTAAAGGGGGAACGATCCAGAGGAAAACCGAAAACATGGATTTTAGGAGTCGAAGAGGAATCAAAGCATATCCCAGCAATACTAAGAATAAAAGACAGCCTAAATGTGAAGAAAGTAGTATAGCGTTGGGACAACTCAGCTATGTGTGTGCCACAGCGTCCCAGAGGTCAGAGGCTGCGAAGTTCACAAGAAACAACCTACTTGATAGACAAAATTAATTATTCGCCTTTCTTTATGGAGGCACAAGGAAACATGCATTTCTTCTATCTTTATTGGAACGTGAAATGCATATTGGTAGATATTATCAATGAAAAGTAAAAGTGTGTATTTGATGACTGAGAGGTATCACCTACATGATCTATCCTTAAGAAATAATAAACCACGAGCAGAAAAATATAATTGCAAGTATGCCATACCTATAATGGCTGACAACAATGACACAAAACACTGAAAACCTCTGTGGCTATAAATGTGGTTAAATATGGCATTAGTAAGGTTAACTCTGCCATGGCCACCAACATAAGTAACATTAAGTATGCTATGGTACTTTATACTTTGTGGCAGTTAATTTTAATGGCATGACGCAACAAAATATATACCTTGTTCTCAGTTGTATAAAAAGACACCAACCAAATAGATATTTTGTGTATATATTTAAATACATAGAGAACATTTTGTAATAATTTCTTCAGAAGAAGAAGATGAAATGGATTAAGAGATAGAATAGGTACAATAGAATATGTACACTCATACATCCATTCATACACATATTTATATGCATGCCTCTTCAATCCCTCTATATGTGCCTATATCGAGAACATTTATAAATTTGAAAATTCAATTATACACTTACGTTTGACATCCCCATGAATCAAATTAGACCTTTTGAAAAATCAATATACTGTTATAGCTAGTTGGAATCAAAGACTTGAATGTGACTAAAGTCAGGACCTGGGAAAGTTCCAGCAGAAATGAAATCACAGGCAGATAATTGAAAGACTGGGGCCTTGTAGGACTGTGGGATAGTGAAGGGCTTTAATTTATTTGTTCGTTTGTTTTCCCTCTGAACGGTGATGGTTGACATTTCGAAGAGAAAAGTAATATGCATGAAGTAGATGGTTGGAGAACAGAAGGAAGACGGGAACAACAGAAAGGAAGGCAAAGCGGAGGGAGGGGGAGGATGCCAATGGATGAAATTTGGACTTCTAAACCATGAATGCGGTAAATTAGGAATGTATTTTATCACACACCTGTTCCATTAACCTGCAAAATATCTGTCTTCTTTTTGAAATATATGCATCTATTATTATGGTATATGTGTGTGTGCGTGATAGAGGGGGCACTTGTCATGGCATATCATGGAGGTCAAGACACTTTGTGTGGGGTTGTTTCTCTCTTTCCAGTACCCTGTAAGTTCTAGGACTGGCTCTCCTGCTAGCTCATATCTGGCTTCCTTAAAAAAAAAAAAACTTACATTGAATTGAATGTGCTAGATAGAAACTAAAATTAAGCAATTTTTATTCTAAGGCAATAATTTTCTATCTCCTAAAAATGTTTGAAAATTATTGATACTTCTTTCATATTCTTGGATTAACAGATACATATTTTAATATCAGTATTAATGTCACAAGTGATCTTGTTTTTTATATATTTTAAATAATGATTTTATATAGAATTCTAATGTGTTTAATGTGAGAAAGATTAATCCAAATGCCATAGAAATTTGAAGAAGGCATATATAAGCTCTTATTGGAAGCTGGTGATTCACAGGTTCCTTTTCTTATCCGAACTCATAGCTTTATTTTTCAGTCTTCAAAGAATTTGATCTTAATGTCATACATTTTTATTCATAAAGTTTATTGATCAGTATTCATGTTGATTTTAATAAATATGCATACAAATTTAATTTTTAATATATGACACAGTTAAGTATAGCAAGATCCTTCTGAACTGAGTTGTCATTAAAATAATCAAAATATAAATATGGTTAAAAAGTATTATAATTAGGGGCCAAAACTAAAATTTTCATTGGGAATTCATTTCTTATTGAAACTAAAAAGGACCATGCTTCCAGGGCTATTTGTGCCCCACTCTGAAGATCACTATTATGGAATACCAGGATGACCTAAAACAATGGTGGGTGTCCAGTGGGCCACATGGGTAAATCATGAGAAGGAGGTGAGTAAGATCATAGCCTTAGTAGCTATATACCAATGTGCACATAATGAATAACAACAGATCCAAAATCATAGGTGATTTGCATAGCTTTGAACAAAACAGCATGTCTAACAAAATGAGATAACAGAAAGCTGAATCTTTCAATGGAGAGAGCTATTTGAGATAAGGAAGAGTAGGGACATCTGCCACACATGTCCTACATACCTGGTCACTGAGTGACTGATAAAACCACAGACCCCTGCATTCCACTGACCACCTACCTAGTCAGATTCTCTGAGGACGGGCTTGAAAAACATTCATACTGATTCCAGACTTATGGTCTTTCTTGTTTTTAATTTTTTAATTTACTTCTGAGATGATTATTATATCATTTCCCCCTTTGCGTTCCTCCCCCAAACCTCTACCTACCTCTTCATGTTTTCTATCATTTCCATGGCCTCTTTTCTCCTAATTATTGCTACACGCATGAATGCATGTGATATACATATATATTACTAAATGCATCCAGCTCTGTCTGCGTGTTCCTTGTATGTATGTTCTCATGGCTTTCCCCAGGGTTGAGCATGCACTCTCCTGTGTTGTACATCACCCAGCACTTAGAAAAGAGATCTCTATCAGTCCAAAGGAAAACTTTATCACGGAGCTTTAAAGCTGAGCATAAGATGAGGATGATCAAGAAATTACTGAACTAAATCCAATAATGTAATTCCAATGAACATGAACAGGGCAAGTTATAAAAACCAGCACTGCTCAGTGAAAGTTCATTGGGAGCTTCATATGTCACTGAAAGTTTCACAACTGTATTTTAAAGTTATAAGAAACAAGTTTTATTTAATAGAATAATTATTAACCAATGTTTCTAAAATTTCATCTTAGCATGGAATAAATATAAAAATAATAACAAAAAATTACCTCTGTTTTAAGCCAACCTTCCAAGCCCAGTATACAGTTTTCACATTTTACACATTTCAGTTCAGAATAGCTATATTTTAAGTGTACAGTGAGCCATCCTACTTACCTGGGGATGGATAGCACAGGTGTAAAGCAAAGAGATTCCCATAGAAAGAACACTCTGAAGTTCAGAGTCAAAGAAAAAACTTGTGGAAAATGTAAAAAGAAGAGGGCTGCACTTTAAGACACAGCAATCAAAAGCCTCCAACACCAAACTGCAAACAGGTTTAAAGGAGAAAGCAGGTACCATCCTTGAAATAGAGTAGACTCACTCACGCCATCAAAGAACAGGTTGCTTTCATGTTTTCCCTCTTGCCATCTGTGTGTTGCCTTTATCCCAAGACGAACGTCTGGGCAGCGGCAGTCCCAGCTGTCACACTTTGATGCAAGAGCAATCCAAAGGAGGAGAAATAAAGCATCACAGCTTGTGCCTCTTCCCGTGAGAAAACTCTTCAGCTATGGCCCCTACAGGACTCCTTTTACTAGCTCACTGGCCAGAACTGAGATTAATGCTGAGCCTTATCAGCAAGACATGATCTGGTATCTTAGAATTGGGTGATACCGAAATGGCACTCGGAGTCCTGTCTCTCTCCCTGATGCAGTATTAAAATTTGGAAAAACTTTATTAAACTAAACTCAAGTGTCTACTTGGTGATTCTTAAATGTAGTAGGAGCGGCAGCGGGGCTACGTTCCTGGCACCCGGCCGCCCACATGGCTAGCTTTACCAGAAATAATTACACAGAAACTGTATTCTTTTAAACACTGCTTGGCCCATTAGTTCCAGCCTCGTATTGGCTAGTTCTTACATATTGATCTAACCCATTTTTAATATTCTGTGTAGCACCACTAGGTGCGCTGACCGGGAAAGATTCAGCATGTATGACCTGGCAGCTTGCTTCATCGCGTCTGGCCCAGAGAGGGGAAGCATAATGTCTGAGCTCACTTCCTCTTCCTCCCAGCATTCTGTTCTGTTTACTCCTCCCACCTATGTTTTAACCTATGAGAGCCAAGCAGTTTCTTTATTATAATTAACCAATGACCTTCCTCCATCACTTAAATGTCGCCTATAAATGACTGAGAAACTTTAACTATGAGGTTACAACAATTTGACTTCCTAAACAAGACTTGAACAAGAACTATAGCATTATACATGCTATCATGGAATGGCTCCACCTTTAAACAAACCAAAAAAAAAAAAGCTTCAGGCTACCCAAATATGCTATGAGTGGGAGATTCTTTCCAAGGGATGAGAATGCTAACTGGTTATACCAAAACAGGTGTTGGCACCAAATTATGTGCATGCAAGCAACAGTGAAGAGAATCAACAGGTTGTGTTTATATATTTATAGATGGGCAGGCGGGTAGACAGACAGACAGAGATGATACAACAAAAAAAAAAAAGAGAAGGCTATAAATTTGAACGGGGAAGCCAAGGAAGAGGTGGGTGGAGGGATAGGAGGAATTGGAAGAAGCAAAGGGAATGGAAGAAAATAATGTAGTTATATTTTAAATTTAAAAAAATGTAAAAAGTACACTAGGGCTGGGAAATTGCTCAGTGTTCAAAGTGCCCACCACACAGGCATACAAACTGGAGTCTAATCTCCAGAACCCACATAAATGCCAGGTGGATGCAACTCCCTGTCTATAATGCCAACTTACCCAGGAGGTAAGGGGATCCCTAGAACTTGTCAGACTAGACTTACTAGCAAACCACAGGTTCATCTGAGAGACCTTACCTTACCTCAGTGAATAAGGGAGAAAGAACGAGAGAGAGAGAGAGAGAGAGAGAGAGAGAGAGAGAGAGAGAGAGAGAGAGAAGAGCTGCTTTGGGCATCTTCATGCATGCACACTCTAAACACATGTGCTTCCACACATGCAAGCATATATATATATATATATATATATATATATATATATATATATTGTGTATGCATACTACCCACACAGTTTAAAAAGAAAGGAAGGAAAGAAGGGGGAAAAAGTGAACATAAGCAGAATTGCTTAGGCACATGGATGGTGGTCTATGGGGAGCAGACAGCAGTTATTAAACAAAAATGAATCCTTCAATGAGGAAGGGAGACTGGGTATACAGTATACAGCCAGAAATGACCACTATGAGCATGAAATAAAGTACAAATGAATGTCAGCAAATCACTTAGACCTGCCAGCAATCGTGGCAATGGCTGAACTTCTAGATTGAATTGAGATGTACCAAAAATAATGTTCCCCCCAAATGGATTTTTTTAGTTACTTGGAGCAGACACAAAGAAGAAATAAGCCCTCTGCTAAGGGCAGATGGTATAAGGTTAACAGATGACAGACGGAACGTGGAACAATCTCACTGTTATTATGCTTCCGTTAATCTGTCCCGATGACCTTAAATGAGCGAAAATGGTGAGTCACCAAAATAAAATGTGCAACATAATTTCACTTAATTGAGAACTGTGTATATGTGCTAGGAGCTTGGCATACGACAAAATATAAGCAGTTTATATTGTGCTGAAAGCTTCTCATCTTGCAGTACATATGTACTCCCTGAATAGGCTGCAATTCACACATATTATTTTTGAAATAAAAGAGAACAAATAAGTCAACTTTTAAATGACAAAAAAAGGTAAGAAAATGTTAAGAAACAAGAAAGGCTAAATGGAGCAACTTTAGCAGAACATCAAGAGTTTTCTGGGTTGCAACTAGATACGCCCCCAGAGCACTGAAGAAACTCTGGGAGGATGGATCGCATGCATCGGCGACTTCAATCTTCAAAAATGGCATCAAGTCAGATGCTGAAAGATATAGCAGAAATCTATGCTTAATTACTTAAAGAACGCATTTGGAGAGCACAGGAAAGATGAAGCATTAGGGCCCGAGCTTGGGCTTCTGGTATGGTCAAGATAAGAAGAGGTGGTCTAAACCAAAAATTGGTCTTGATTGGTAAACCTCGTTTCCTTTTGTAGAGTTGTGAGCCATGGCTGCTGTGCTCTTGGATATCCCATCTTCAACATCTCCTCTCTCAGTGCTCACAGAACATCAATTTTACCTGGAAGTATATATTGATTACTTTATAGACTCCTTGTACCTATAAACACATCTTTGCACATCCTGTAGTTAATTCAACGCTTCAGAGAGAGACCTGCTCAGACTAGTGTCTTTATCATCACAGGAAATGGCAGTTGCATCCTTGTGCTGTTCCGCTCAAGCATCCTGAGTCATTCTCCATCCTCCTCTCTCACACACCTGTGAGAATCCATCAACACACGTCTAGTTACCCTTTATCTGGCCCTTCTTTCCATGGGAGTTGCTCTAACCCACTCCAGGCTTTTCTCATCCGACTTTCTACAAAAAGCCTCTGCAGGAAATCCCTGCTTCTTGTCTAGGCCACCCACCCTCATGATTTTTTCAAATAATGTCCCTCCTCTGATAAAACCCCCCAATGACCCCTCATTCATTCAGACTCAGAGTCCTTAGCTCAGCCTTCAGGTCATGAGAGGTCTGACATTCTTTTCAGTCTCTAGGCACACTAGCTCACTGATTCTAGCACAGACAGGCGCTCAGATTCAGTCTGAGGTTTTGTAGAGACGGCATTGCCTGCTTGTGCCAGCGAGGTACACTGCTGCCCGTGGCCTGTTCTCTGTCTTCTGCCTAGAACAGGTCTTCCAGACCCTTCATATCGAGGCTGACCATACATCTTGGTTTACCTGATACACCTGTTATCCCCAAATACCAAGCACAGTCCTTTAAGTGCCCAAGTTGAGATGTTATTAGATGACCAGCCTACTCATGTTTCACTGCCTTGTCTCTATCAAGTCTGTCCAGTCTCACCATCCCCAAAAGTTATAAAAACAGACCCAGCCAGCACCACTATCTTCCTTCCCCATGTCACATTCTCTGTCCTAGTCTATTTCCCATCTCCAGCTAAGCTCCATTTCTGTATTTTCATTGCATTTAACTTCCCATATTCTGTCACAAAAACATAAATGCCCCAAAGATAGATGCTCTGCATATTTCGTTCTCAGTACTGTATCCCAGCACCTGGAACAGTACCTAGCATGGGGGAAGACCATCTCTCCTTACCTGTACCTAGCAACCACTGTGGTTAGAATCCTGGTTCGTGCCCCCATGAAGAGAGGAGGTGTAGCATGAATTCTACTTGGTCTTAATAATAAAAACCCCAAGTCAGATATAGGAGTAAATGCTGAAAGATCAGAGAAGCAGAGAAGTCAGTCACTAGTTCTCACCTCTACCGAATCCTCCTACCAAGTGGGTGATCCTGTCTCTAGGAATCCTCAGACTGAATGCCGTCTCTACAAAACCTCAGACTGAATCTGAGCACCTGTCTCCTTCCACCGTATATTCCTCTCCCCACAGAGACACATCATTTCCCTTTTCCACCACCTTAGTCCTGGGATTACAGGTGTGAGTCACCACTGCTTGGCTCTGTCTCTTTTAGATTGATTCAATCTCGTGTAGCCCAGGATGGCCTTGAACTCACAGAGATCCATCTGCTTCTGTCTCCTGAGTGCTGGAATTAAGGTGTTTGCCACCACTGCCTGGCTTCTATGGCTAACTACTGTGGCTAGCTACAAAATTTTATCTTCAGGCAAACTTCATTTGTTACAGCATATCAAACAAAGTATCACCACAGGGAAGAGTGACGTAGTCTTCAAAATAAGCCAAGTTCTTCTCCTAAAATAAGAGGTGCTAAGAAAAAAAGAAAAGGAGAAAAAATTTCCAACCATATATATATACATACATATATATACACACATATATATGTGTATATATATACACATGTATGTATATATATATAGTTGGAAATATAGATAGTGTATGTATATATAATACATATATAAATATATAAAAGCAAACATAAATAAAATGTTACACCATGCTGCCCTTTACCGAAAGCATTTTTACCCCAATACATTGTTCACTGCAAATGTCCAATTTTCTACACGTTGAGACTCTGATTCAACACGTTGAGAAGCTCTTTGCAAAAATATCTTCCCACTATATATAATAAATAATACATACAAATAATATATATAAAATTATTATATAATAATATAAAATATAAAAATAAATAAACCCCATTTTTTTTTTTTTTTTTTTTTTTTTTTTTTTTTTTTTTTTTTTTTTTTTTTTTGATTTTTTTTTTCAGGGGTTTTTTTTTTTTCCCCCCCCCGATTTGCCTTGCTTTAATAAGACCTATTACTAAAATACTATAAACCCCTTAACCATAAACGCTGCTTTCCTCTCCTTTGCTATGTGAAGTAATTCCCTATATCTTCCCTTTATCTACGGTGAGGGTTAGGCTGGGACAGCTGGATTTGTTGTACACGTCGGAGGTGAATGATAATGACTCACAAGCTGATTTCTTCCCTTCTTTCTACCCACAGTGATGACACTTAAACTATCTCAGCTGGAAAATATGAATATTGAGACCACAGCTGCTTTAACTCCAGAAAACGCTCTGTCCCGTCCACCAGTAGTTTTACTCAAAAGATAAAAAAGTAGAAGCAAAATAAATAAATAAATTTCTTAGAGCCATCAAGGTCAAATTAAAAAAAAACTATGATTCCTGAATACCACATCAGGTGTGAAGCCATTGCAAAGCAGATGGTTTTTGTTAAGGTACAAGACACGAGCCCTGTCACGAAATTAAATTAGTTAAAGCAAGAATTCTCATGGAGTTGTCACTACAATTATGTTATTGACACAAAAAAATGGTTCACCCACATTCTCAAATTTGGATAGCTTACATAAGGAAAACATAAACTGAACTAAAATGTTTTGGGTGGAGAATGATAGAATCGTTTGGGGGCGGTGTTTTGTTTGTTCTGTTTTGTGGGTGCTTCACTTTAGAGGGACCAAGATTTTATCTCCCTTTAGAAAAAGAACATGCATGCTAAGCCTGAAACAGTGATTTATGCTGCGATATAATATGCTTTTGACACAAAAATTACTTGTCAAAATGCTAGCTACAAAAGCAGCTCTTCTGAGTGTTCTAAAGAGAATGGGGAATACCTGGCTCTCATTAGTCAATTACATATTTGACATAAATAATGTCATAAAATCTGACATAAATAATGATTGAAAACTGACAACTACATGATGTGATTTAGAAGCTTCAGGATCCAACAAATGAAAAGGCAAGAGGTATCAATTTTGCATTTAATAGAAATTTTTATGTAATGTAATTCAACTTCTATTCACTGCAACAAACCTTATAATAATTGTATTAGTAATTGGTGAGTCATGTCATGATTAACACCTTTAACTGAGTACTTATTTTCCTAGTATAGCTGCAACTCTGCCTCTAAATTGGGTTCGATTTGACACTAGAGGAGAATAGATTTACTCTTCTATCTTCTGTCTTTTATGAGTAATTGTATATTTTAAATGGACAAAGAGAAAAGGAAGAGAACATGAGGTAATGGATGGTGGAAAATTTTAGCTGGTTATGGCTCATGGGAATGGTGAACACTAACTTTTGGAAGATGTGAATTTTCTGAAAGCTTGAATACAAACAGTATACTTTCACACAAAATAGTTAGAAATGTTTATTTTAAATGCCCCCCCAGAAAACCAAAGCAGCACAAAATTGTTTTTAGAAGATGCCCTTTGATTTGGAACTTAACATGTTCTTATCTGTACAATTAACTGCCTGGCTCTAGTGCAAATTATGGTCTTTCCCACTCCAAGTTTATTTCTGCAGGCTGAAATCTGTGGCAGAATCCGTATGGATGGTTTCTGGCACCCAGTGGCTGACAACAGACCTCAAAACATCTCCAGAGCTAACAGTTTAGAGGATCAAGTACGGTAAGCTTGTGACGTCATGCCAAGATTAGTTTTATTTTTTTTTATTTTAATCTTCATTTCAGAGATAAACTAAAACTATCATCTTCCTAGTTTGGGCTATCCTTTTGTCAGCAAAACACATTTTTTTTTGTATTTATGTGAATGCCTTACTCTTTTTCTAAAGTACTTTTGCCACCCATTTTAAGGATAGGCAATATGTTCTCATTGAATCTTGCATCTTTCCCAACACTCTTAATTTAAAGTGGCCTTGTGAGAGTGACAGCCAATAGGAGTAATGAATGTCGCTTCCTGACTTGGCCCATAAGAACGCTTCTCTTTTTCACCTCCCACCCTCATTTTGCATCTGTGGCTAGGATGGAGCAGTAAGGCCCTAAAGTAAGTAGAAGGAAACTAGGATCTAGTTGAGTCCACGAATGGATATATAAAAGTGATGCCCAGATTCCATAACTATAAGTAATGCTAATAAATTCTTACCATGCAAAACTGTTGAGAATTGAGGATCTCTCCACTCCAGCAGCTAGAGTTACCTTCCATAATACATGTTCCCTGCTCCTAAATCTCATTTGATAGTGTCAAAACCAAAGTCAGATAAAGTTGGGAAAAACGTGAAGCTTCTTGTCATGTAAAAAATTACAAGTTGGGATGGAAAGATGGCTCCCTGCTTAAAGTGATTTCACTGAGTGCAGCAAACATCAGGATTGAATTAGATCACCAGAACTCATGTAAGTGCCCAAGTATGAGCGGTGAACTGCCTGTAATTCCAACACTAGGGAGGCAGAGAGAAGGGATGCTGAGATCAAGCAGGTTCACTAGACTAACCAGTCAGTGAGTTACAGGTCCAATAGAGAGATTCTATCTTAATGAAAAAGGTGGAGTCATCAAAGAAGCATCCCATATTAACCTTGGGCCTCTTCAAGCATGTGCGTGCACACATACACACATGAACATGCATATACACATGCATGTACCTCATACACAAATATACATGAAAAAGAAAAATTATGTATTGCAATATTGGAGACCTCCAAATGAATGTAATGAGAGACTTGCTTGGTTTATAGGCACGTGGTTTGTAGAGCAGAAATGAGGATATCTGTTTTTGCAATGATTAACTATTACAGTAGGGGTTTCTAAACAGCAGGAGATTGGTTAAAAGTGATTGTCTTAAGCCATTTCAGAGAAATAGCTTAAATTTTATGATTGTTTTTTCTCGTGGATATGAGAGGCATTTATAAGAAATCACCTAAAATCACTTATATTCCACTATTCAGCCGTAAAGAAGAGCTAAATTGTGTTCTTTGCAAGAAAATAGATGCGATCAGAGATTATCATATTAAGCAAAATAAGTCATACTTAGAAAGACAAATATTGCATGTTTTCTCTTATTTCCAGATCCTTGCTTTTCATAAAATTCTGTGTACAACATGAAAGTAGAAGTTAAATTGCTTAGGAGACTGAGGGCTCTAAGGGAGTGGGTGGGGGTAACAAAGGGAAGAGGGTGGGAAAGATGAAGACGATCAATGTCCATTATGTACTTGTGTGAAAGTGATCCCCTGAGACCCAGTACTGTGTCCAATAAATATACACCAATAAAAAAAAACCTGCATTCCAAACAAACCTAGGTGATTTTCCTTTATGAGAACTAGCTAGTTTTGTCTGCTTGGAGAATTCTCATAATTTGTCTTTGTCTTATTTCTTTATTTTATTTTTATTTTATTTTGTGATGACTGCCAGGGATTTAAAAATGACAGTTTGAATGACTGTTTAGGAGACATTGCCTAACTTCTTCCTCCAACCATGAGGAGACCATACCAACTGATGTTGTACATTAGTCTGTTTTCCTTTACAAACCATTTGAAGATCAAATGAGCGTTTCTGAAGATTCCAGGATGTGCCAGCACAGCTCAGCTATGGGGAAGACCTCATAGCATGAAGCATCATAACAGCAGACCAATAAAGAATAGAGAGATCACAGCTCATCATAAAGAGTCAGAGACCAAACTCACTCTTCTAGCAACTCACTCCCATAGGGTGTCAGTGTCGCTCTCCAAATGACACGGGGACGTCTCATCAGGACCCACCTCTTAAAAGTCTCACTTCTCAACAACAACACACTAAGGACCAAGCTCTGAAAGACAGGAAGGTTGAGGAGAACTGCATATAACATAGAGGGTCCAGCTTGCTTTGTCCAATGGTAGGTCATTTAAAAGCCTTTATTGTACAGGATTGTTTTGGCTATCCTGGGTTTTTTGTCTTTCCATATGAAGTTGATTATTGTTCTTTCCAGGTCTGTGAAGAATTGTGTTGGGTTTGGATGTGGAATGCATTGAATCTATAGATTGCTTTGGGTAGGATTGCCATTTTTACTATGTTGATCCTACCTATCCAAGAGCATTGAGGATCTTTCCATTTTTTGGTATCTTCTTCAATTTCTTTCTTCAAAGACTTAAAGTTCTTGTCAAATAGGGTTTTCATTTCTTTGGTTAGTGTTACCCCAAGATATTTTATGTTATTTGTGGCTATTGTGAAAGGTAATGTTTTGATTTCCCTCTCAGCTTCTTTATCATTTGTGTATAGAATGGCTACTGATATTTGAGTTAATCTTGTATCCTGACACATCATTTAAGGTATTTATCAGCTGTAGGAGTTCTCTGATAGAGTTTTTGCAGTCACTTATACACACTATCATGTCATCTGCAAATAACAAAAGTTTGACTTCTTTTCCAATTTGAATCCCCTTGATCTCCCTTTATTGTCTTATTGCTATTAAAACTTTAAGAACTATGTTGAAGAGCTATGGAGAGAGTGGACAACCTTGTCTTGTTCCTGATTTTACTGGAATCGCTTTGAGTTTAATTTAATTTAATTTGATGTTGGCTGTTGGCTTGCTGGATATTGTTTTTATTATAGTTAGATATGTTCCTTGTATCCCTGATCTCTTCGAGACCTTTATCACAAAAGGGTGTTGGATTTTCTCAAATGCTTTTTCACCATCTAATGAAATGATAATATGGTTTTTTCTTTCAGTTTATTTATATAATGGATTACATTGATAGATTTTAATATGTTGAACCAGCCCTGCATCTCTGGGATAAGGCCGACTTGGTCATGGTGGATGATTTTTTTTGATGTGTTCTTGGATTCAGTTTGCCAGCATTTTATTGAGTATTTTTGCATCAATGTTCATGAGTGAGATTGGCCTGTAAATTCTCTTTCTTGGGTGAGTCTTTGCGGGTTTTGGTATCAGGATAACTGTAGCCTCATAAAAAGAGTTTGGCAATGTCCCTTTTGTTTCTATTATGTGGAACACTTTGAGGAGTATAGGTGTTAGCTCTTCTTGGAAGTTCTGGTAGAATTCTGCATTAAAACCATCTGGCCCTGGGCTTTTTTTGGTTGGGAGGATTTTGGTGACAGCTTCTATTTCCTTGAAGTTTATAGGTCTATTTAAACTGTTCACCTAATCTTGATTTAATTTTGGCATTTTGTATCTATCTAAAAAATTGTCCATTTCTTTAACATTTTTCAATTTTGTGGAGTACAGGTTTTTTAGTAAGACCTAATGATTCTCTGAATTTCCTCAGTGTCTGTTGTTATGTTCCCCTTTTCATTTCTGATTTTGTTAATTTTGATGTACTCTTTCTGACTTTTGATTAGTTTGGATAAAGATATGTCTATCTTGTTGATTTTCTCAGAGAAGCTCTTTGTTTCATTGATTATTTGTATTGTTTTCTTTGTTTCTATTTTGTTGATTTCAGTCCTTACTTTTAATATTTCCTGTCTTCTACTCCTCCTGGGTGAGTCTGCTTCTTTTTGTTCTTTCAAGTGTGCTGTTAAGTCACTAATGTGAACTTTCTCCATTTTCTTTATGTAGGCACATAGTACTATGAACTTTCCTCTTAGCACTGCTTTCATAGTGTCCCATAGATTTGGATATGTTGTGCCTTCATTTTTATTGAATTCAAGGAAGTCTTTAATTTCTTTATTATTTCTTTCTTGACCCAGGGGTGGTCCAGTAGTTCACTGTTCAATTTCCACAAATTTGTAGGCTTCCTGAGAGTAGTATTCTTGTTAAAGTCTAACTTTTTTACCTCTATTTCAGTCTTCAAGTCTTGGACTGTTTCCTTTACTTACTTGATTGTTTTTTCTTAGGTTTCTTTGAGGGGTTTATTAATTTCTTCCAATTTTTGATTGTCTTCTCCATTTCTTTAAGGGAATTTTTTATTTCCTCTTTAAAGGTCTCTGTCATTTTCATAAAGTTATGTTTAAAGTCGTTTTCTTCTACTTCTTCTGGGTTAGGATGATCAAGTCTTCCTGTTGTTTGACCACTGGGTTCTGATGTTACAATGTTGCGTTTTAGGCCGTTGGAAGAATTCTTTAATTGGCTCCTACACATCTCTTCCTTCAAATGAGGCCAGCAGTGTCTTTGTGTCTTCGTTCAGACACAGTTTTTCTTGACCTGCTCTGTACTGTCAATGTCTGTCTCAGAAAGCCTCTGAGGTCTCTATAAGCCTGCTCTCCTAGTCTTTTCTCCTTGTTTGCTCTCTTTGTGCTCTCTCTTAATCCCCTTAGTGTTGTTGCAAGCTCTTGATTTCCTCAGTATTACAGCAAGCTCTCAGCACTTAGACACTTAAACGGTGTGTGGTTAGTAGTTTGGAGGGTATAGTGGATGTGTTTGGGTTTGGGAGGAGCCTAGTCGCAAAATGTCCCTGCTGGCTGACTAGAAAAGCCGAGGGAGCTGGGGGAGAGGCCCGGGGTTTTGTCCCACTGTGGAGGTCCTAGAGAGTGGGGCATCACACCTTGTTCATTCACCTCTTAAGTCCCCTCATTATTGGAGCAAGCTGTGAGGTTGCAGGAACACTTTAATATATCTTTAACCTGATTTTATTATAATATGTTATTTCTAGGAAAATGTAAGAATTGCCTTTAAGACTTTGCCTTCAAATGGAGCCTCCTGCTGTTTTCTCCTCTCATGGAGCAAATCCAGGTAAATTTTTAAATAGTTCTTATTTTTTATCATTAAAATATAATTGCATTATTTATCTCTTTCCTTTCTTGCTTCCAAATGCCTCCCACTTACCTTCTTGCTCTCTTTCAAAATCTTGACTCTTTATTTCATTGTTATTTATGCTATTGTTGTTGTGTTTCTAAATATATAAATACAAACTGCTGAATACAAATAATATTACTTGTATATATATAATTTCAGGACTGACTACTTGCTATTGGATAACAAATTGTGGGTCCCTTCTCTGGGGAAGACTATTTCTCCTTCTGTCAGCATTTCTTAGCTGCCTGTAGTTCTTTGTCTAAAGTTAGGGCTCTGTTGGTATTCCCCCTTCCATCTTAGCTTGTCTATTGGTCCTGTCTTCTTTGTTCAGATGTTGTTTAGGCAGCCATGTTGATGAGACTCCATGAGAGTAGTTCTGCTTACATTTCTAGGAAATATAATCAAACTGCAGTCTTCCTGGTCCTGGGTCTCTTAGAGTCGTTCTGCTTTTCCTCTATGATGTTCCCTGAGCTTAAGTACAGGAGTTGTAAAATTTGTGTGTGTGTGTGTGTGTGTGTGTGTGTGTGTGTGTGTATCAGTTGGTGTTGGGTGCCACACCATCTCTTGTTCTCTGCATTTTGATCAGTTGTAGTTTTCTGCAGTAGTCTCCATCTGTTGCAAAAAGCAATTTCTTTGATAAGAGGTGAGAGCTACACTTCTCTGTAGGCATAAAGAAAGTATTTGGAATGCAGTAGAAATAAAGCAGGCTTAGTAAAGTGATAGTTGTAGGTTATCAAGACTTCAGTAGCCCTGGGTAGTTGGCTAGGTTTCCAGTACCAGGCATGGTTTCCCTTGTTTTGAGAAGAGCCTACAGTTATTGAGCTGTGGGTTACAGCCAACACTATATGTGCCTTCATCCTTAGAGCTAATGTACCATACTGGATTTTGTTGTTGGGTAGGACTATTAGTTACCCTCTTCCCTTGGAGGGACTTGCATGGCACCTTCTAGTACCGTGAAAGCTAGTAACTTAGGGAAGAGCCTTTCAGCTCATATCTGGGTCCTGTGTCAAAAACATATGCTGTCTTTGGCAGTGGGGACTTACCTTCCATCATGGGGAGACAATGAAAAGCAACAGCAGTAGTTTATAACTTTTGAAAGTCTGTGTATACATACATATAGTTTAAGTAGTTTCCCCACCTGGGCTACAGTGGTTCTGAAGAGCCATAGATCCTGAACAGAAGCCCCAATAACAAGCACGAGAAGTCCCCTTTGGGGCTATGCTACATCATGTTGAAGATCCTACAGTGAAAACATCCAATGAGTGGTGTAACATGGGCTTCCATTTTATTGCAGTATGTAAGCTTCTGCCCAGTCCTTTGTTTCAAAGTCCTCAGCCATATCCACAGATGATGTCAAAGTCTCGTGCTATAGTTACTAGTATTACAGTGAGTTTCTTTCTGGTGGACATTTTTATATTTAGTAAGTGTCTGTTGTTCTTAATTTTTGCAATTTTAGAAACTTTAAGGTCACTTTTCCCTGGTTAAATAAAACAGAATCTTTAACTTCAAAGTATTGTTTACCAAAATTAAATAAAACGAATTTTTAACTTCAATATATTGTTTCCCTAATTTCCCCAAAAGGCCACCTTTTCTGTTTAAGGAAATAAATTGTTTAAAAGAAAATAGAAGAACGAGAATACCTAAAACTGATGCCATCAGTGGTGGTGCACGGCTTTAATGCCAACACTCAGGAGCTAGAAGCAGGTGGATCTCTGAGTTCAAGGACATCCTGGTTTACAGAGTGAGTGCTAGGACAGCCAGAACTACACAGAGAAACCCTGTCTTGAAAAAAAAAAACAAACAAAAGGAAATTTAAAAAAAGAAAATAAAAAGAATACTTAAAACCAACAAAAAAAAGCATTTCTCTCCTCTGTTCTCATGAATCTCCTGAGCTTTTGTTCTTACCTTATCTTTGTAACACAAGTCATAAAAACCATACGAATGATTCCCTTCTTATGCCTGTGTTTTCTACTTCTATTTTATGTAAATGATTTTGCCTCTCCTTTCCAGTTACTAACAATATTTCTGTTATTAATCACAATGAGCCCTCAGATCATGTTCAGCATCAATTTAATTTAAAAGGCAAGAGATAAAGATGATGCGAATTGTTAAGCCACCATGTGTATATCTCTTACATAAAAATAACCTTAATTTCTCTGCTTGACTAGGAAAGAAATAAAAAGGATGATTGCTATAAATCAAGAAAAAAATTTATAACTCGCTGGAGGTATAGCAGCTGCTGATTTAAGGTTCACATCCCTGATAACATGATAATGCTGGGATTAACATCTTTGGACAAAGCTGTGAACATAAAAATTACAGGGCTTACTCAACATTTAAATATTTTCTCTGTATCACTTACAGAAAGAAATATTTCTGTTACCTAGTTTTGCTAAACTGTGTTTGAAATATATAGTATCTAATCAGCAAGTTTTACATAAAATTCGTGTTTTCTTGCATCAAAGGGCCACAGTAAGCTTGTCACAACACAGACAGAACCAATGAATTAGCCTCACTCTAGAGCAATGGTCGACATTATTATGCACCAGGAGTTCTCACCATTCATAACACACAGACACTTGGATACACAAACACTAAGGATACTATTCATTTCTTTTATTATCAGTTACAAGTAAGTTATTGAAAAAAAATCAGGTGACAAACAAAGCAAATACTGCGTTAACTAGAAAGAAAATAAAAGCTATCTCTAAAGTGGAATCTTGAAGATGTGCAAAATAAGTTAAGTCTGGCGGTATGTAGAAACTCTAGCAGTGCTTTTATTTATGCAAAGCTGGTATATTGTCATGCATATTTTTGCACTGCTGACTCACAGACTATACTGCATTATGCTTAGGTTATGTGTTTCTTATTTATCAGGAAAATAGACAGAGTCATCAATTAAATACAAAGAACAGGGCCAAATAGTAGCCTTGTCTCTGTTCTTCAACAAAATTGAACCTGTTTCCTTCCTCTGTGACCTTAACCTCCTCTTAACCTTAGAAATAGACAGTCAGATTTTGTTCTTGTTATTCAAATTTTCCTCTTTATATGATTCTGTCACTTATGTGAAGCTAGGCTACAATATCACTGCACCCCCATATTGCCCTGGTCCCTTAACATTTCAAGCTACTTTTTCCTTGAATGCTCAGCCAGAACGATTTGCTTCTCCATGCCCCATAATAGAGGAAAATCCAAACCCCTCTATGTTCTCTTGAAAAGTAGCAAAGAGTTGTCTCCCATCCTGCCCTCTCATTTTTGCGTTTTACTCAGATTTCCTGTTCTGGCCTAATTCTTGAACCCGAACAGGAGTTTTTCCTTCCAGCTATCACCTCCTCTCAGCACCATTTCATTCCCAATTGTGCGCCACAAATGGTTCGTTGCCACCAAGAGTCGCTGTCAAAGGTTTTGTAAACAGCAGAGTCATGGAAAACCGAAAGTGGCCTTAGGCTGAAAATTGAATATCACTTCTGTGGTGGTTTTAATAGGTCTGGTTTCCATGAACCTATTAATGCTTGGCTAACAGGAAGTGGCACTATGAAGAGGCATGGTCTTATTGGAGTAGGCATGGCCTTGTTGGGGGGAGTGTGTGACTGTGGGGATGAGCCTTGTGGTCTCATATATGCCCAAGGTATCCCCAGAACATAGTTGCTTCTGCTGCCTGTGAATCAAAATGTAGAACTCTTAGCTTCTTATTCAACATCATGTCTGCTTGCATGCCGCCGTGAAGATAATGGACTAAACCTCTAAAACTGTAAGCCAGCCCTAGTTAAATGGTTTCCTTTATGGGAGTTGCCCTGGTCATGATGTCTCTTCGCAGCAATAGAACCCTATGTCAACTTCTTTACTCATTCATGCATTGCACAGATATTTGATGCACTTTCCATATGCAGAAGTTGCTCAAGAACAAAAAGATACAGTAGTGGACAAGATAGAATAAGCATCTTTTTCTTTATAGTGCTTACAATCTAATTATGTTAGAGAGGCAACAAGAAAAGCAGGTAACCAACCACTTTTTTACTGTATTTAAGGCCTTACTTTGTGATATGGGATCCATATGTGACCCTGCTAAACTGGTCAAGAACCTGAGACTAGATAGGTTATTGGCCAAGAAGAAATTTGCTACTATTATTCTGCTAGTGGAACAACAAAAGAATTTTGTGCTACCAGAGGGGAAAGACTACAGAGTGGTTAGTCCTACTACCATATTTTCTGGTTTACAAAATTTGGCATTTTATAAGATAAGTTTTATGAGCATGTTAAGTGAAGATGTAGAATTTCACAATATGGAGAATAAAGAGAAAACGTATTGGTGCGTCCTTCCTTTGAGGAAATCCTGAAACACATGGCAAGCAGCCACTCTAAAAGGCTCTGAGACACCTAAGGAGAGAGGCTCTGGATTTGTGGTAGTATTGGCATGCCACAGCGTCGTAAGATCGCACCATTTACAGACTCTGTAGCTATTTTCCCTGAATGAGATATATGTTGAGCATGTAGCTAAACAATTCAGTCCCATCTACGGCTTTTATTTAACAGCGTGAATTTCCATATTGCAAACTGGATATGACGGGAATGATAAATTAGAAAACATGTTTTGCAAAACACAGATTATTGGTTATATCAGGATCAGGTCTAGTTGCCAACGCACTCATGTAGGAGATGAATGGAAGCAACTGTTGCACCAGCTGCTTTCCTTATCATAGCCCAGGTAATAAGGATGAGAAGAAGCCATGAAAGCACTAGGCTAATGGCAGAGTCAATGGTGATGAGAAATCAAAGATCAGTATTAATGACCAAAATGGAAATAGGATCTTAGACGATACTTCCTACCGAAGTAGAATTTTATTTCCACAATTTTTTAACTTGATGTTCATTGCTGTTGTTTTTAAATAAAGCTCACAGACACCAAAGTTTTTTTTTTTAATAGCATCTCCCAACAACTTAAGGATTTTCTCTGGGACTCCATCAGTGTTTTTGCAACCAGTAAAGTTAGCCTTTGGCTCCAGACCAGACTTTGTTAGCACAGCAACAAATTGACAAGAATGTTGCAATATAATTTCTTCTCCATGGCTCTTAAAATGAATACTGGGCCTTAATATTAGAGAGTGGATTGTATTCTACAACGCGTCCTAATATCTCACACACAGTAACCCCCTCAGAGGCCAGCTATGCCCCCAGCACCCACTCAGTTTTTCTCTTCTCTTTCATTCACTCAGCTCATACGTTGTGACTAAGCCTTGTCTTTGCCTTTTTTTAAATTTTATAAGCTTATTTCAGCCTACGTGCTGGTGTAAATAGTTAAGCCCAATTTAATTAAAATATTAAGTGAGCTTCCGGAAGGCATAAAGTAAATGATTTAGTAAAGTCCAGATATATTACATCTACCAGATTCCCGCCACCCACTTGGTACTGTGGTCAGAGGAATGCAAGGGCATATGCCTAACATGATCTGTTCTTTATAAATTCACACTGTTCATCGCCAGGCTCTCCTGTACCCTTGATGCACACATAATACCTTTTCTCTTCTTTTCCACTCTGTTATTTGACTAAGAACATAAGATGATAATGGGCAGGAGGGCTGCCTCTTTATAAAGTATTTTTAACTTTATTGTTCCCATTGTTTTTGAGATGCCTTGGTTATTCCAGTCCCAAGAAATATTTCCCAGTAGGAACATAAACTCAGTGGGTAATTTCCCCAGTAACTGAAGGTGCTTTATTTAAACCAAATGTGCTTAATTGCTGCGCTCCATGCATTCATTTTTAGCCGAAGTTCAAATAGCTTATTGACATTGTCATTAATCTTAGGTACTATTCTCATCTTTCCCGTTAATTACTCTCTGATAGAATCATAAGAAAAATCTGCAATTCTGAGTCACGCCAGTTCGACCTGAGGTTAGGTTTGTCTGTCATCCATTGTTGAGTACTTTTAAATACTTTATATTAACTCCAGGACATATTCAATTATGCTAGCTTTAGCATATTTAAGTGATGATTCTGTTTGCCACTTTAGAACACCCCATGACAGGAACTCAAATAATTACTAGTAAACCTCTGGAAACTCACAAGTCAGCAATGAGCGTTACAATTTGTTTATTTTATATGATGAGCTAAAGACCATGACTTGAATTTGGACTAATCAAAAGTAAATTTTGTTGTATTAATAAAACATACTTACTAAGATAATTATTTGTCAACTAGGTATACTGCAGTTAAATTAATTGGCCCTATTTTAATGAGTTTCCACAAAATAAAGAGTTAAGTCCTCATTTTTAGAACTACAGGAGTTGAAAAGGAGTGAGGTTGTAAGCAGGGAAACAGTGAGACTAATTTCTTTAGATTCTGCAGGAAGGAAACTGGGAAGGTGTGCTTGCTGCTGTGTTCAGTTTCTATTCAAAAAAAAAGAAAGAAAGAAAGAAAGAAAGAAAGAAAGAAAGAAAGAAAGAAAGAAAGAAAGAAAGAAAGAAAGAAGAGAAAGAGAAAAACATCTCAGGAATGCTACCTTTCCTTGTTGCTTCAAATTAAGTCCACCTCTGCACTTCCCACTCACTGTGTTCAGCCAGGTCAGTGTTTTCAATGGCTCCTTCCTATTCTTAGAGCTTAGGAAGACCCTGAAGCTCACAAAAATCCTAAAGACGTCAAGGAGTGATACTGACCACAGTTGTGATGTTCATCACGGCCAGCACCCACTTCATAGATCCATATCATGGTCATTTCATCTGTGGTCAGGGCCACAATATAAAATGATTTTTCCCTTTATTGAAAATAAATTCTTTTCTCATACAATATATCCTGATTTACAGTTCCCCACCATATTCGCTCCCTTTCTATCTCTTATTAGATAAAAACAAACAAACAAACAAACAAAAACCACAGGGCTTCTAAGAGATAACAACCAAACATGACAAAATAAAATATAATAACAAAAAAATCTATCATGTCAAAGTTGGACAAGGCAAACCAACAGGAGGAAAAGAGTTTTAAGAGCAGGCCCAAGAGTCAGGGACCTACTTGGTCTCTCACTCAGGAGTCCCATAAAAATACTTCCATCTCTGGGAGCTCATATGCACCTTGCTTAGCTGATGCAGAGGGCCTTGTTCTCTTGGTGTCCTCCATCTCCTCTGTCTCTTACACTCTTTCCACCTTCTCTTCTGTGTGATGGATTTTAGACTCTTTTTCCTTGAATGTCTGGCTGTGGGTCTCTACATTGGTTGCTGGCAGATGCCACAGGAAGCTTCTCCAACCATGACTGAATAAGGCACTGATCTGGGAGGAGAGCAGACTATCAGTAGGAGTCATTTTTATTAATACTTTCTTTTTTTTAGACCAGCAGTGTTTGGTTTTACTCTAGAGCTCTGGGATATCTAGTCTCTAGTTCTTGGTCCCCCAAGCAGTGAAGTACAGATTCTGTCTTGAGGAGTGGGCCTTTAGTCAAACCAGACATTGGCTGGTTACTTCCACAAGTTCTATGCCATTATTGCTCTCGAACAGTCTCTTGTTTCTTTAGGGACTTCACCTTCTCTAGGATTCTTTAAGAATCTTCCACCTTCCATGGAGAATGGTATTTGTTATAAATACAAGAAAATAAACAATACAGTTAAGTTTGTTAACAACTCACATTTTACACAAGTCTGTTTTCCAAACTAGCCTAAAAAGTAAATAAAAATAAATAAATAAAGCTTTTTGGATGAATTTCAGAGTCTGTGTTAAAGTTGAGCTGTCTCATTACCCATTTCTCTTCCTTTCCTTTCTTCTCTTTTCTCTCACATTTGTCTAACTCCAGAACAGTTGACATATGAATTAATGATCTGCAGAAAACAGATGGCATCAGACTTTGAATGAACAATAGCCTCTCGTATGTAAGAACTCACTTGCTGATGCTGCTCCAGAGACTCTGTCCCATCAGATGCCTGCCATGTCCAGTCCCCCACACAAAGAGCAAAAAAACTTCTCAGATTTTATAAAAAAAAAAAAAAAAAAAACTCCAGGGTGGCCCCTCCCTTGTGGAAAACAATACGTTTCAATTTTAATCTCTCTGAGGCTATGTTGCAACAGCATTCTTTATCTGGGCCAATTGACTTCACAGAGAGAAAAATAACTCTACAAAACTGTATCTCTAATGATAGTCAACAGAGTAATTCAGCTTGATCACCAGAAAAATTTCCAGCGACTGTTTCCGGACAGTTGGTCAATTGCATCATTTCTGTCTGATAGACAGCATGCTATTTATACTATAATTTGCCATGAAGCTGTTTCTCTGCAGAACATGCTACTGGATTTACGAGAGCTTTGCCTGTAAGAGAGTGACTTCAGTTCAGATCAAACAAAGTTGTACTATGCATATCAACAACATTCAAAAGTTACTTGTACCAGTTATAATAAATAAAACAATTATAATAAGGTATTTTATAAAGCTTGAAAGTAAAATAAAAATGTTGAATGTGATAAGGATTTTCAAGAGAAAGAATAATGGTTAAAATTTATAATATATGATTAATCTACTAGAAAATGGGACAAGTAATGTCAACAACCACTGATAATGTTCAAAACTCTAATATTTTAGATGAATTATAGGTATACGTATACTTCAAGTACTCTGAGTATAAATACATATCCTATAAATTCATTCAAGTAGTTTTTATTTATATTAATTTATATTGTTTATTTGTTTATATATTAATAATTTATATTAATTATTTGTATCTTGTCAAGCTCATGATAGCAAATTATGGAAATTAGGAAGATACTATATTTTTATAAAGATCCATTTTCTAAAGACTCAGCACACATTAACTGTGCCCACAGAGCAATCTTTCCCACATCATTGAGAATAATATAGGCAATTCTCTCATGGTCAAATTCCATGCAAAAACCAACATTCTGAAGTTACCAAAACCCAGCCAGTCGGTGATGTGGAGCAAACTACTACAGAGATGAGCTGAGATGATCATAGGATGAGAATCTGTGTCATGTGAGATCAACCTGACCCGCTAGGCTTCCCATCGAAGCATGATCGTTATTCGTGGTTCCATTTCTCATGATCCACTCTTGGTTAAATCCATCTGCAAACATTTAGGGCTTCCCAGTGTCTTTGCCTCTTTACAGTTTCTAGCCTCACGAAAGCATCCTTTTTAGTCTCAATTAACTCGGTGGAGGGTTTGCATTTTTAGAGAAAATTATATCTTGCATTTGGTGATAACATCTAACTGGTAAATAGCAACCTATTTAGTACCATCAGGGAAAAAAATATTCTAAAAACACTTTGCATTTCTACATTTACAAATAGAAAACCAATGAGGAGAAAGGCTAGCCCCTATGGATCATGATGTTAATGCACGCAAAGCTTTCTCTGCCACTTCGACTTGCTGGACAGAGGTCAGAACTTCAGTGACACCTCGTGAGCCTATCACAAAGAAGGCAACATGAGGAGAGACATGGCCCATGGTAGCACTCGGAGAAACTAGAGCTTCCAATAACAACTCTAAAATAAATATATCCTATGAGTTTATATTAAACAATGTGTGAACAGTGTCTTCCATATTACATTTGTAGAAAATGCAGTATTAAGTTTCCAGAAAAGCTAATGATATGCTAATTCAGCAGAAGCTCTTCTCCCTGGAATGCACAGTCTGACTTAATAACTTTAAAAAAACTTCAAAATTAGAATGTGCTGCTGTCCACAAGGGACGAGCCACCATGCATAGTGTTTTAGAAATTCTGAGGGGTATTGTTTCTCTCTATGTGGGCACTGAATACATACACTGGGTGGAAATGAGCCCAGAAACCTGTTATCCATTGGTACACAAGTGTCCTGCTCACGAAGAGTTGCTACAGCCCTGTGACTTACACCTTTGCAAGACTTCAAATACTGGGTCCATGCTTTGACATTCTATGCTTTATTTCCAAACAGATGTGTTTACATCACTTGCCCAGTCCGTGACTTCAGACACTATTTTCATATTATGCTGACAAGAGAAACAAGCTTATTTACTAATGCATCAAATTTTCCATATTGACAATTTGTGTTTGTTAGTGGTATGTTTTCCTGACATATGCAGGCTTCTGATCACTACACATACTCCAAGAAAATAAAATTTACCATTGCTCTCATTTAAAGTACAGTATATTTGTACCTTGCCTTTAATTTCCTGTCCTATGTATAGGAGAGTGTCTAGCTCATTTACCCCAAATCTAGGTAACCATAAGCACCTATTTCTCTGTTTTCTAATCTAATCTTTGATGAGCACATGCATATTCAAATTTATTATATAACCCTTTATTGTGAAAGTCATTGTTTTTTTATACTTATAACATTTATTTTAAAATCATGTGGATTAGGAGATTAACACTGGTTCTTATATGATTTTTTTATTATCTCTGTGTTTGCACTTCCTAATGAAGGAGGCAAATACAATTATGTATCATCAGACAAGGATAGTGACAATAACAGAGCCAAAGGCCACTCATATGGATAGGAGCGCTTTATAAAGAAAATGAGCCAGTTTCTCCTTTTTCTCAGTAGATATACACTTACATAGCATGTTAGTGGCTCTACATCTGTGATGAGGTAGACAGAATGAAATTAATGGCAGGAGAGAGGGGCCAATGGTGTCTAATCTGACAAAATCTAGAATCATACTGGAAATGACTTGAGTATGCCAATCTGGATATCTTGATTACATTAATTCATGTGGGAAGAGCTACCTCAACTGTCAGTAAACCCATTATCAAAGATGGCTGAAATGTTGCTGCAATCTGTCTAGGTGTGTTTTATTTTTACCAAAACATATGTGGAGATTTAATTGCCGATGTAAAGATATTAAAAAATCATGGGTCCTTTAAGAGCTTTTGGGTTATGAGGGCTCTGCCCTTCTTTCCTGAGGGTGAGCCTTTAGAAAGCTCCCACCCCCATTTATACCTTTGTCAGAGGTGGCTACCCAACCTTGAACTTTTCAGCTTTCATAACCATCAGTCAAAGCACAGTATTTTGTAAGTTACCTACTCTCTGCTATTGTTAAGCAGCAGAAAGCAAACTAAGCCAAATAGCTTCCCTCATCCCATGTTCATCTTACGATGTTAATGATGACCGGGCATAAGGAAAATGGGTCTGTGTCCCTTGCCTTTGTATCTAGATGGACATGTATTTCTGCACATGGCAGAAGTGATCCTATGCCCAAAGCTGAGGCATGGAAGGAATTTAGCTTCTGCTTTGCTGGCTAAAATGCTGTCTTTTGAAGCTCTAGGTCTTCATATAAGAAATGCGATACACTGAGGACCCCACAACAGGAGGGAGCCCTGATGAGGCCATGGGTGGAACCCACTAAAGATGCCAAGGGATCCCGCAGATCAGAGCCAGCTGCTCTGGTGTCCTGTATTCTCTGCTATAGCCACCAGCATTTGATTGCAACTGTGTGAGGGAGTGTGAGCCAGACCCAACCATCTGGGCCCCTCACAAATTCCTCACAGAGACGGAGAGATAATAAAATGGGAACTGCAGGTTTTGCCGCTAACAGTAGAAAACACAACATATGGTGTTCTGGTAACCATCTTTAAAAAAAAAATCCTCATCCTACTACCATTTGAGAAATAATCAACCCTTGCTTTGCCCTTTCAACCGTGAGGCTCTGTTAAATAATTTTTCTGTTTTCTGGTCTCTTTCTCCACACTCCCCTCTTTCATTGCACTTGGTCTACTTCAATACAGATGTGGTCCCCTATCCCTACCCCTTAACTGCATCATTGTAAAGAGGGCCGAGCAATGCATTGTCGCAGTGATCAGGGCTTTCCCCACCCCGAATAATATTTTCATCAGTGTGCCTCTTGTCTCCTCAAGGAAATTCAGATCTGCTTTTAAGGTTTAAAATGAGAAAAGTAAGCACCAAACTTTTATTTGCAGTTCTCCTAAAATTACCATATTTAAAAATATTAAGCTATCTCGGGAGGCTTGATACATGGTTTTCCACATATTTAAGCTTTCTGTCACAATTTTTAGGTAATTTTCTAGTTTATTTCTTTATATAACTCTGGGAATTCCTTGGCAAATTTATTCTCAAGCATTTTCTATTTCCGTTGCTAGTGTTATTAAATTTCATTATCCTTTCCCCAAACACACACACACACACACACACACACACACACACTGCTTTCTTTCTCTAAAAGGCATATTAGAAAATATTGTAGAAGTATTGTCTACTTATCATGACCTTAGAAGATTCTCCAGTTGTAATAGTTCTTCACAAATTAACTACGGTTAAATTTTTTTGTTTCCAAGTAAACAATAATATTTTCTGCAAATATTTACAATTTGTTGTCCACTGTGCCATTTTTATACTTCCTTTCACTGTCCTGTTTCGCTATATTGGTTCAAGGTTTCAGAAAAAAAATTAATCCATGGTTTTACGTTTTAAAAATAAAATACAGGAGCTGCCATATTCCTGTAAGACATTTGTAGAGATGACCTTACCCATCAGCAACTTTTACAATAAAGTTTCAAGGAGACCCACACCAAAAAAATATCCTACAGATAGAGATCCAGCTGTTTCACTCCTGAGCATCCACCCAAAACTGGTGTACAATGGTGAGTCCTACATACCCACACCCACTGTCACTGCTCACAATACCCACGTTACGGGACCAGCCCAGGTGCCCATCAACTGATGAATGAAGAATACAAGAAAGGTACACACAAAAGAGTGATTCAGGACTAAAAAATGAAAGCTTGTCATATGCCAGCAAAATGAATAGCACTGGAGATTATTGTTTGCAGCAAAATAAAACCTTACTCAGAAATAAAAGTACTTCATATTTTTCTCTTACATAGGGAATTTAGATTTTTTTTAAAGACATAAGAAAATGGGGACTGTTGGGGAAAAGGAAATGGGGCAAGGAGCAAAGTGAGCTATGGAGGTTAATTTGACTAAAGCATGTTACTTTTGTGTTTTAAGATATCACAGTGAAAGTCATTATTTTGTAGAGCTAATATGCACTAATAACTTCCAAAAAACAAAGCTAAAAACTTCAAGAAGTGATTAGGCCAACAGGGTTCCCTCTTTGTTATTGGGGCCCTTGGGAAAGGCTTTCACACAGAGTTCAGGAACTGACTTCAATATTCTGCTGAGGAAGGACAGACAAGGAGACCCCCGTGAGCCAGAAGCCAACACCCTGACTTTGGATTCCCACCCTTCAGAATCGTGAGGAATAGCTGCCTATTCTGTCTAAGCAAGCCAGTCAGTTACAAACCACAAAATCTACCAATAAGATATATATATATATACCTCTTACTTAGAAAATTTTACTGCTGGTATCTAAGTTACCTACATTTCAACTCTACCAGTTACTTCTAATTTTCTCATGTTATACCAAAGACCAATAAACTTTTTTATGAAAACCCAACTGTCATAAACATCAAAGATTAAAAAAATATGCATTTTCATTTCAAGCAGAGTTTTAATATATTTAGCAAGCTGTAATAAGCTATCCTTGTTGCGTTCGTGTGTAAGGAGCATCCAATAGCACTCTTACTGGAGAGGAAGTCAGACTAAAAGACAACACAGTGCAGATAGTTAGTGTGAAGCTCAGAGTGGCATGTAGCTCAGTGATAACATACTTGCTCAGCCTTTACAAGGCTCTGTGTTCAATACTCAGCACCAACACTCAGTTCTCAGTACTCAGCACCACTACCAGCATATCAATGATATAACTGACATAACAACTTAGGGTGTGGCGTGCAATAATTAACTATAGTATATGAGTCCATAGTAGACAGTATCAAACGAGTTTGAGCAAAATGTCATGAGAAGAATTCATAAGTAAGCTCAGGAGAGCTAGGGGTAACCTTAGAGTGGGAGTTTGAAGTGTGGGCAGAGTTACAGTCAATGAAATACTGTAAGTCAGGAAGTTGAGTTACAGTGCAGAAAGCAGAAAAAGCATGGATGATGTACTACGCACAGACAACAAGAGAAATTAGAATGAAAAAGAACTTTCCCTCTTGACTTAGTTAGGTTTCTATTGATGTGAAGAGACACGTTAACCACAGCAAATCTTATAAAAGAAAACATTTAATTGGAGTGGCCTCCAGTTCAGAGGTTTGGTCCATTAACTTCAAGGCAGGACACGGTGGCATTCAGACAGACATGGTACTGAAGAAGGAGCTGAGAATTTTATACCTTGGTCGAAGGGAAAAGTAAGTATATTGAGGCACTGGGCATGGCTTGAGCACACATTCAAACTACCACGCCCATACCCTACTCTGTGTTCAGGACCTTTTTTGTAGAATTCACAAGGGATAACAGCAAATAAGCATAAACAATAAGTTTGTGTTATGGAAATCTATGTCTGATTTTCAACAGGAAGATGACATGTTCAAGCAAAACCTTTAAGAAGAAAACCTTGATGACAACATTCAAAACTGAGAGAGAAATACCCAGAAACTACAGAAGTTTGGGAAAGGCTTGCTGGAAAATATAACCCATGGTATGTAAGGCTTCCACACTGCAGCCTTCTGCCTGACTCAAGGAATATGTTCCCTATTGCACATCTTAAATTGATCAAACTACCTTAAAGCAATCTGGAAAATTATAGTGCCCCTTCAAACTCCTATGCCATTGTTACTGGTGCCTACAAGAGTCACTCAGCACTTCTTGAGTTTATGAATCTTAACCTATTCCAGGCTTGATTAGTTATTTCATCTCAACAACACTTTTTCTCAGACTTCAATGAGCATAGCTATCATGTTCTATTTAAATTAAATGTTTAAAGTTGTTAGTTCCTGAAACTTATAAAGTATTTGTGGGTAGAGCTTGTGTGCTATTTATCTTTTCAACATCGGGCAGAGCATCTCAACGGGCCGACAATGAACATATGAGCTCAGTATCAAGATGGAAAAAGGACCATGGACTAACAGGGAAACCCTGAGACTGAAATCCATGAAATGCAAAGAGAGACAGCTCTGAGACAACCTCCATCAGTGCTCAGCCAATTAAAATCATCTACGGTTGGTGGTCGTGGCAGAGCTTGTCTTGTTTGCTTTGTTTCTGTTTTTGTTTGGTTTGTTTATCTGTGCCCCTTCATAGCAATAGGTCTGTCTAGTAATATTGTATGGGCCTCATAACTGGCCATGCGACCTGTTAGAAAGGTGGTCCTATCTAGGGCACAAGACATGTCACCCAGGCTGTGCCCACAGAAAGCCTTCCCTAAAAATGGTTCTCCTTGTACCTATGGAAAAGATTCTGTTTCACTTGGTAGTAAGGTTGAAAAAAAAATTAATCACTATATCTGAGCTTCAAGAAAACAAAGGTATTTACAATTTTATTTATAGTGGAACAATGACGGGCACAAAATAAAAACTGATAAAAATATTGTAATACAGATATGTCCATAGGTTTCAGTAGTTATGTTTGAGCTACAGCTGGGGTTTAAGTCACTAGTAAATAGGAGATATAATCAATTGATAAGGAAATCTAATTGAAGACTTCATTACATTTGTACAGATTTTACCAAAATAACCTGAGAAAAATTAAAACATATAAAAACAATGCTACATTTTCTAATGCCATTTGATCTCAACTGGTAAAAACTAAGATGGATTCATCTCAAAGAGAAAAGATCATCTTTCTAATATTTAGTTCTTCTGGCTATACAAAGACTTCCTTTGCTACCTTTGCATGAGAAATATTTCATGCAAGTAGGACATGTAACAGTGTTTTGGGTTGAATACTGGGTCCACAAGACAATATGCCCCAGTCTCAGTGTTTGTGAACATAAGCTTACATGGAAAAATTATATTGCATATATAATTATGCTAAAGATCTCAAAACAAAATCTATATTTTAGGTGTACCAGGTATTCATTCAAGAAAATAAAGAGGGAGATTTTTTTGACCAGTGTGAAACCTAATTATCAACTTGCTAGATAAGGAAATAATTATGAGACTCATAAAGCACACTTCCACACGTCCTGGAGGGTGTTGCCAGAGATTATTAAAATATTGGACAGCAACTGAGGTGAAAAAAATCATTCCTAAGTATAAGAAACACTATCCAATAGACTCTTAGTCCTCATGGACAAAAGCAAAGGGTGAAGGCCTCAGCATGTTAACATCCAACTGCTCTTGGATTGGGTTTATGTCTTCTGGTAATTGTCACCAATGACTTCTGCCACATGCTCAGCTTTGGGGTCCAGAGCATAGGGCCACTCCTGCACGATCTAGTTGCATGGACTGTTTCGGGTCCAACCTTTGTTCCTCATGGGTAACAGAGAAAGTCTTTGTATGGTCAGAAGAATTAAATAATAGAGAAATGATCTCTTTTGAGATTAATTTTTCTTAACTTTTCCTTGCTGAGATGCAATGGCATTAGCAACTTGGCACAAACAAACAAAACAAAAAAAGCAAGAACAGAAACAATGTCAGGCTGCAGTTTCTTCGGCTTTACTGTGTGGACCAACACCAGAAACTCTCCTGAGTACATCTAAGCCTACAACGCCCTATTGGACCCCTTGGGTCATTGGTCCCTCTTATTTTGAGGTTTCTATCTTCTTATTCTGAGCAATTGAGGAATTATAGACTAACCTGGCTCTTCAGCCTACAGATATCTATCATGTGAGGATATAGCCTCAGATACTGTAATCCAATTAATAACTCCCCTTCCCTAATATATGCACATGCATATAGAACCCTGACTAATACAGATGTTACTACTAGGACTAGAGAATATTTGTTGTTATTATACTTGACTGTTATTCTACTTGCTATTCCTCTCAACCATGTGATTCAGAAGCCTTGGAAGTGGCGTATGGGAGGAATTCGGAAAGAGTCTAGAGAAACAGGCTAGAGAGAGCCTAGAGACCAGTAAACAGAGCTTAATAGACATTTAGGTGCAAGCTCAGAGAACAGAATGCTGATAGAAAAGTGGACACTAAACACTAGGCTCCAGGAGTTTCATATGGGAATGAGCACTCTCTTGAGGCCGACTCGAGGCAATTCGTGATGTATTCTAGCAAATAACTTGCCTTTGCAGGGACTTCGTCCATGCCCCAATACTGTGTGAGGCTGGGTTTCAAAGCAGCAAACTAATTGATACAGTGGGAAAAATCTCAAGACAGCCCAGCATCTGAGTTGCAGTACAGGATTAATAACTGCGTTTCATCTGTTTTATTGGGAGAAGCACAAATAAAAAAGCAGGACAAACCTGCATTTTTGCGAGCATAAACTTATGATTAACATTAGGGCAAAGGAAAACAGAGTTGTTGAAGATATTTGGTGCTGTCGTAATACCAGATACTTCACACAAAATCAATAGGAAAAGTTCCTGGAGGGCATCTCAGGAATTGGCTGGATCTCACCCACAGCAAGTTCAGGGGTGTAAATAGCTTAACTTATTTGAAAAGCTTCCCTTTGAGAAGAGAGCTCTAAGATACCCTGTTTGCCCAGGGATGCCTAGTAATATGGCTTCCCGATGTTTAGCCAGCCATCAAGATACAAATGCAAAAGCCAAAACAGCTATGATTTTAAGTGACTCAGGCAGAATGTAGCGTTGTCCACATCAGGGAGATCAGAAAGTGTGAGTCAGAGACCCTGTGGGAAGTCCTGACAAGACAATGCAAGAACCTGGAGAATGAAGCTGAAGTTAGAGAGGAGATACAGGAAGTTACTGATACCAACAACAAGGAATATTTGTCCAGAAAAGCTAGAGCCAGCAAGCAGAGCCATCCCAGGAATGGAATCATGTGGAATGCAGCTAGCATAGCAACAAGGAAAGGACTTCCCAAGCCCTACAGAGCCAATATGTTTGCTCTACTGGGTTTTGATCCTAGCCTTCTGTTAAACACCTCGGTTGTTCTATTTAGAATTGAAGTGTTTATCCTGTGTCTTAGCCTAGTCAAAGTCTCTAATTTGCCTTTCGAAGGGCACAGCTACAGGACTGGTTGTGTCTCAGAGGAGGTTTTAAACTTGGACTTTTGAACAATGCTGGCACTCTCATGGCTGGATATGAGCCCTTGAGGGACAGAAGTGATTTGTTTTGGTTTGGATGTGAGGAGCCCCCCTCAAAAGTGCATATATTCAATTATTCCATCAATGAACTCATAGCTAAATGGACTCTAATGAGGTAGAACCCATTTGTAGGAAGTACAAAGGGACTTGCTCATTATACATAAGCTCCTATCCCCGGCTTCTAGCTCTGGCTTCCTGTTTCCTGTCTGCCATGAGTTCAGCAGATTTCCTCCACCAAGGCTTTCTGCCATCACGTTCTGCCTTGCCATGGACCTAAAACCAAAGGAGCTAGATTACCACGGACTGGAACCTGCAAAGCAATAAGCCAAAATAAGCTCTCCCCACTGTGAGGTGTTTAGGTTACAGTAGTGTAAAGCTGGCTTGCACAAGTGAGGGGTCCTGAGAGGACAGAAGCAGGATGAGAGTTATGCAGCCATAAGCCAAGGAACACCAAAGATTGCCAGAAAGCTGCCAGAAAGCAGAAGAGAGGGTCAGATGCAATTTCCTCTTAAGAGCATCCAGAGGAGCCCAACCATGCCTGTGCCTTGCTATTATCTATTTGCTGATAGACAGTTACGTTTCTATCGATCCATCCAGTTAATAACATTTCTTTATGACAGTTGCCAAGAAACTTACACAAGAGGTGGGGGTATTCACCCTAAAAACTGACCTTTCCCCCAAAAAATCATAACAATGTAAAAGTTAAATAAATCTATATTCTGAGGAAAAACCATGACACAATGTATTCCGTACTAGAAGAGTATCAGTTATAACGATTCCAACCTTCTATTTCCTGTAGCTGAGCTCCAGCGATCGTATATAGCCATAAGCAATATTTTAATCAAGCTCGTTTAACCAGATTTATTCCTGATCCCAAAGCCTCAGTGATAAAAATGTTTATTGCTTGCTTTTCAGATCTTATTGATATAAAACCACGATCTTATACAAAATGGCTCCCAGTTTTTCCTGTCCCTAGATCATCAATAATTCACGTTAGTTTGTTCGTTTGAGGGGCTTTGTAATAACATTATAAATCTACTTAAATGACCTATGTGTGAAAATAAAATTGAGAGATACTGATGTAGATACATATTTTCCCCCATTGCTACATGAGCTGAGCATCTAGTGGTTCGTACTCACACACACATTCTTCGTTGGAGAGAAAAGAACTAAAATTTGAAACTGATTTTTATTTTATTTTAATAATATGCATGGGGGAAACAAGTGTGTCTAACTTTGAGTTTCGACAAGAAAAGCCCAATATTTTGCTTTAACATTTTCCATCAAACATAGTAAAATGTTGGCTTGCTGCTGTTCGGCAATCTGACATTTTAGGCTTATGCTTTTAAAAATTTTTTATGTTTCTCCTGTTTCTGATTCATTATGTTGTGCACGGAAAGCATTTCTGTCTCACTTAGTATTCTGTTGAATCTGCAGAGATCTTACTACTTCAAATGTATATGTTCTGTTCTTCTAGCATAAAATTCAGCCTTTCAAGTTGGAATGGTGGGAGCAGCAATTTCTGGGTTTCATAGAGATTATGGAGGTTTTCTTCCTCCTACAAAGACCATCAGGCTGACATCTTACACATTGATGACCGAATAAAAAAATTGACAGACGTAAAGAAGTTGTATGTCTTGTCAGACGTCCATTGACTTTTTCCAAATAGAGTAAATGATTTGGGGCTTTGTTAGAAGCCAGTGGGAAATGCTGCCGTCCTTTAGTTAGGAAAAGTCTCTAGCCAAATTCTGCATAGATACTAATTTAGACAACCAAAGGCTAGAAAGAGAGCTACTTTGTACCAGTGGGGTTAGAGAGGAACTGATATATGATGGTTCTAGCTGAAACTAAATACAACAATCGAAGATTATTGCTAGGCCTGATTTCCCTGGCAGAAAATGGTGGAGATGCTGTATATATGAATGTCTCCTGAGCCTTCATTTTTTTAAAACATATCTTTCAAGCTCCATGTGTGTATGTATATGTGAGGCTTTGTGTATATGTATAGATATACATATATAAAATAATATATAATATATACACATATATCACACTAGCAGATTTTCTAAAATTATTTATGGTCTGTATAATAATATTCAAATGCAATAATTTATCATCTAAATAATACTTTTAGTATACTATTACCTTTTAAGAATTCTACAAAAGGGGAAAGATCTTCACCAACCCCACATCAGACAGAGATCTGATCTCCAAAATAATCAGAGAACTCAAGAAAGTGGTCATCAAAAGAACAAATAATCCAATTAAAAAAATGGAATATAGACCTAAACAGAGAACTCTCAACAGAGGAATCTAAAATGGCTGAAAGACAGTTAAGGAAATGTTCACATCCTTAGCCATCAGAGAAAAGCAAATCAAAACAACTCTGAGATTCCATTATACATCTGTCAAAATGGTCAAGGTCAAAAACACTGATGACAACTTATGGTGGAGAGGTTGTGGGGTGAAAGAAACACTCCTCCATTGCTGGTGGAAGTGCAAAGTGCTACAGCTGCTTTAGGTTTCAGTATGGTGATTTCTCAGAAAATTAGGAGACAACCTTCCTCAAGACTTAGCAATACCACTTTTGGGTTTATACCCAAAGGATGCTCAATTGTACCACAAGGACATGTGTTTAACTGTGTTCATGGCAGCATTATTTGTCATCGTCAGAACCTGGAAACAATATAAATGCCCCTCAACTAAAGAATGGATAAAGAAGATGTGTTATATTTACACAATGGTACTACACAGCAGAAAAAAATAACGGCATCTTGGGGGCTGGAGAGATGGCTCAGCGGTTAAGAGCATTGCCTGCTCTTCCAAAGGACCCGAGTTCCATTCCCAGCAACCACATGGTGGCTCACAACCATCTGTAATGAGGTCTGGTGTCCTCTTCTAGCAGGCATATATGCAAACAGAATATTGTATCCATAATAAATAAATAAATAAATATTAAAAAAAACGGCATCTTGGAATTTGCGGGCAAATGGATGAAACTAGAAAACATCATATTGAGTGAGGTAACCCAGACCCAGAAAGACAAATATCATTTTTATTCACTCATAAGTGGTTTTTAGACAAAAAGCAAAGAAAACCAGCCTAAATTCATAATCCAGGAGAACCTAGACAACAATGAGGATCCTAAGAGAGACTTACATCGATCTAATCTACATGGGAAGGAGAAAAAGACAAGATCTCCTGAGTAAATTGAAAGCATGGAGACCATGGGAGAGGGTTGAAGGGGAGGAGAGGGGACGAGTAGATAAAAATATATATCTCAATAAAAAAGTACAAAAAAGAATTTTACAATACTTTAAAAGTCATTTTAATGACAAGTAATAAACACCAAGCTGGGTGGGTAGTTGCTTTGCATGGCCAGTACCATTAAAACAAATAAAGCCAGAATTCAATTTCTGCAGACATTTTCAGTTAAATTACTTATAGTAGGAAATTCTTTAACCCTTACCGTAGTGAAATAAATGCAAATTTAATTCATTAGATGATGAAACTGGTATAAAAATCTTAACAGGAAATTAAACGATAATTGAAAATGTAGAAAGGAGATTTGTTTTGGTAACACAACAAATCTTTCTCCATAAATTGCAAGATACACAAAAATATCCCCAGAACTTATTTCCTACTATACACTAAATGGTATACATTCCTATTTCAGACACATTTCCCACAGACACACAAAAGAAACGGAACTGAAGATTCAAGTGGGTGTGAATACCATGGACCTCGGGGAACCAGAATGGCCCCTCTTACGAGAAGTCCTCAATAAAAACAGGACTGAAAACAAAGGCCTGGCTTTGATCTTGGTTTTCCAACATGTCTGTCTCTTTAGGGTGAGGGGTTGGGGGAGAGACCATGCAACCTCTATGAGCAACAGTTTCCCTGCTGTATTAAATGGCATTGAAGTAATATGCACACAAGCTGCTAACCCCACCCCTACCACGAAGATTTCAAAAGAATAAAGCAAAAATAATGTGCTGAAGTCCCTGGTGAAGGGTAAAATATTGCAGAGGGACGATGACATGCATGTTCCAGACTTCCATCCTAGATGTCTCTTGGAATATCCACCCAGGCAGCCTTCCAAGTTGCCTGTATTCTCTGGATTATTGGAAAGTGTAGAGCCCACTAACATCATTGGAATGCATCCTGCTGGGGTCACTGTACCTCTAATGTTACCTCTTTAACAATCTGAGAAGGACATTTTGCTAAATACACTTTACAAAAGGAGGGAGTGATTCCTGACCAACTTGCCTAATATCATTCAGTACTAAGAGCTGAGAAGCAAGCCCATTAGTGTCTGCAATGTGCATTTTCTCACTAATGATATAGCCCAGGCATATGTCTGTTTCCAAAGGTAACACCAGAGTAGGATGTTCAGAATTCGTAAATAAACAACATCATGATGCCCTTCCATTATTCAAAAGCAGAAGCTTAAGTTGAAGGTTGTCACTGCTCCCTGCAAGAGAGAATGCAAAACAGTGCTGCCCCCTGAGACCAGAGGACCTACAGTACTGTGGGTCCTGAGAACCTAGTGCTGGATAACACACTAAAGTGGAGTGATGATTGTATAAGAGCAACTGAAGATGCTCAAGAAGTTGCTGTTGAAGTGTTTGGGGGAAAAAAGTGTACGTGGCATTAAGAGCCAGAGGTAACCTTTGGCTCATCGCCCACAAGTAGCTTACACATTTGACACCTTTGACACACACCTCACACAGGGAAGGTACTCAGTTATTGTGTGAATGGGATTAAAAAGCAGAAAAAAAAACATCATTTTTCTCTAAAGATTGCAAATACTCTAAATACTCTCTCTCTCTCTCTCTCTCTCTCTCTCTCTCTCTCTCTCTCTCTCTCTCTCTGTGTGTGTGTGTGTGTGTGTGTGTGTGTGTGTGTGTGTGTGTGTTCTGTTTGGTCTTGGGTAGGATGAAGAAGAGAAAATCATACAGTTAAATATAAACCTCAATCATGAAATTTAAGACCTAGATAATGTTCTTTGGAAAAGAAAAGTCCAGGGGCCTCTGACTCAGTGGGTACCCGTGATTTCTGTGGAGCTTGACAGCCTGCATTGGAACTTAGGGGCCCCCACAGTGGAAGGAAGGAATTGCCCTCTGACCTCCACATGTGTGCTAAGACAGCCCCTCCTTCAAAATAATAAGATGTAGGTCTGGAGAGATTGCTCAGTGGTTAAGAACACTGGCTGCGTTCCAGAGGACACAGGTTCAATTCCCAGCACCCATGTAGCCCCTCACAACTGTCTCCTACTCCAGGAGACAGTTTCATCTTCTTTTTCATCATACATACATGCAAGCAGAACACCAATATACATAAAATACAAATAATTATTTAAAAATAAACAAGATGTAATAAAATCATGTTTGGCACTAGGCAAATACTATGTCGTTTTTTTGTTTTATTTTGTTTGCTTGTTTTCTTTGAGGAGGTTGTTCTATATTATAGATGTGGGATAACTTCTTGTCAAGTACTTTCTGAAGACCCAGCTAAAGAGTAAAGCCCAAAGTACTTTATTATGAAGTCACCGAAACTGTATCATTAGCTCTGCTTGTTACTAAGCAATTGAGGAAGACAGCACTTTAAAACATCTAGAAAACCGAATTCATGACCTCAGGGAAAAAAAAGCAATAATTGTTTTGTAAATGAAAATCCTTTTTCTCACTCCAGCCAGTAACTTAATCTTGAGATGCAAATGGGTTGTGCAAAGCCAGCACAAGGAGAAAGGAGGAAGCACGGAGCAGCCGTTCACCTCGGCGCCGGCAGAATATGTCTGCTTGACAGCTATTAATTTCTAGGCAAATTATCCTGGAAGAGGGTCAAAGAGAACTAATGGTTTTACTTTACATTCCAGACAGTGCTGTGTTTCAGTGCTCAGAATGAAGTGTTCTATAAAGAGAGGAAGCCTGTGTGCCCCCTCCAAAACACCATCGCCAGATTCATAAGCGCATTAACACTTCGCTATGTCTCCAGCACCTTCTACCAACAAAACTCTCAGGATGTTTGTTTGTTCTTGATCTAAAAATACAAATTCCTGGACATATATACCAAGGACAGATAATTTAAAGATCTGTTACTCCTCTCATTCTTTTTCGTTGTTATTCTTTGAATTTGGAATTTTAAACATGCTTTTCTTTACCTATTCTTTAAGAATGTGCATGTGTATACAATATGTATTGGTCATCTCTACGCGTTATCTACTCTGAACCTTTCCCAGACCCTACCACCATATCCTCCTCCCAGCTCCATGCCCTGTTATTTTGTTGTTCGTAACACACTGAGTTCAATTAGTGCTGCTTATATGCCCATAAGTGCATCCACTGAAGCATGGGCAACCTACGAGGGACCACACTCCTGAAGAAAACTAACTCCCCATCCTTCCCCACAGTCAACAATAGCCAAAGTTCCACAGTGGTGGCGTCTCATGAGCTCATCCTCCATCCGTGTTAAAGTATTGATTGGTTTGATCTGCTATGGGTGACGTACAGGCAGGTACAGCTGCTGTGAGCTCGTCATGTCATATCTGGAAGACACTGTTGCACAGAAATCCTTCCCAACCTCTGCCTCTTCAGTCTTTCTGATCCCTCTTCCTCACTGCTCTGTAAACCTAGCAAGAAGATGGTGCAGACAATAGTGACTATGGCATGCTTAGCCATAAATTGGATAGCTATATGAAACTTCCCTCAAGGCTCAGAGAACAACATGAATTTAGAATTTAAGCATACTATAAACATGGAGAAGGAAAGGCGATTTATACTATTAGTTACACCAAGCATATTTTTCCTAATTCCCAGTTAGATATTCCTTGCAGTTTAGGTTATATCATAGGAACATAGTCCATGCCATTTTTTGTTTGTTTGTTTATTTGCTTGTTTGTTTCAGTTGGCTTGCAAAATTTGAACAAACTCTATTATATATTGTGGCGTGGATCTAATGCTAAGCAACTCACTTTAGGCTTTTAAGAATTTATGGGACCCACACACAGTGCACATCAAGGAGGCAAGTGTAACAACATAGGTGTTTAAGAGATGCAATGTAAAGTCAATGAGACTTCAGCTCAAAGGGCATTACCATCCGAGGAGCTCGCTAATGCACCCTTGAGCAAGTTTTGTCTCTAAAAAAATAAAATGGTTGAAAGCAGCATCTATTATTATGGAACTGCAACAAAAATTATTGTGACGTTTGAGAGAAATATGTAGATTTCTTCAAAAGTAGTAATCTATATCTTTCAGAGTTCATGGGAGACCAAAACCCAGCCCATAAGAATTTTCTCTACATGTTAGAATTAATATTTAGCATCAAACTCTAAATATTTTAGCAGTAGATTGTCTTATGCACTGAAAATAAGTATTGCTGAATCTAGATGAAGTGTCCATGCTCTTGGCTCCACCTCCCAAAAAAAAAGCACTAGGTTGCTCTTCATTACTACAGTATCTCTCTCTCTCTCTCTCTCTCTCTCTCTCTCTCTCTCTCTCTCTCTCTCTCTCTCTCACACACACACACACACACACACACACACACACACACACTTCTTAAGTGTTTATTTCTTCATTTGTTATGTCCTCAGGACAATTTCTAGGGACTAGTTGTTTTTCAGGGTTTTGTTTTTTTGAATACATTTTCAACTGAAATAGAATTGTACCACTTCCCCCACTCCCTTTCCTCCCTTCTAGCTACCCTACCTCAAACCCCTCCCATGCCCCCTCCTCAAGAAGAGTTGATAGCCTCTTCTTTATCGATTATTATTATTATATATCTACATATATGTATCTATGTATTTGTTTATACATACATATATGTTTATATATAAACATAACTTGCTGAGCCTGTTTTTGTTGTTTGTGGGTATATGGATTCAAGGCTGACTACTCTGCACTGGACATAATAAGGGAGCACAAATTTCAACAGTTCAATTATCTTAGGTCTCTTCATCTCCTTACTCTTCTATTCCATCTGATTATTCTTTTAAGAACTACTGAAATATGCGTCAGTCAAAGCATTCAGGGTAAATATTATTATAAACTCAAAAACATCTCCTCATACAATTCTGGGATCCTTGTTTTATAAAGAAAGGAGTTGAAAAGACAAAGAACAAAACTGGAGGCAAATGCCTAAGGATGCTGATGCTTTAGGACAGACATCCAAAGTCAGGTTAAGAAGATGAGTTGTGGATTATACTGATACTAAATTCTCAGGACTTGTGATGAACGGTTTCCTGAGAGAACACCAAGCTCAGATTTGGTTCTGAAGTGAATGTTCAGGCTTCAAGGGATGGTGAGTTGCATGACACCAACAAGCTTCTGATTGCTGCCTTCTTTTTTTTTCTTACAGCAAAAGTCAGGACAAGAGACTGCTGTGATAAAATACACAGAGGGACAGGATAAGCTTTTGGAAGGACAATAGGCTGGGAGGTGAAGGAGAAATTGGAAGAAAATAGAAGAAGCTGATCTTGGGCTGCCAAACAAAGTTGTCTCTTGAACCAGGAAAGAGTAAAGTTTTCATCATCCATTGTATTCACTGAAACCACTACGTCCTAGACATGAAAAAGGGGGGGGATATTGTAATATATGTAATATGCATATCACAGTAGGATTTACAGATTGTGCATATATGGGTCAGAAAAAATATGAGTGAGTTTAAAATGGCAAAAAAGGAAAGAAAAAAGAGGGAGGAGAGGGAAGTAAGTTGACCCCAACTCTCCATTAGAATGATTTCTACCTTTCTTTGTCTTTTTCTATACTAGACAGAAGACATTCAGGAATGGAAAAGTTTGTTGCCCACAGTGATACAAATGATACCTGAGCATACAAGCAAAAAGAGTCCTCCCCCCAGTAAGGAAATCTATGAAAGTTTAGCTCTCTTCCAGCAAGTAGAATTCCATTCTGGCACCCCTGTTAACTGTTAAGTTAAAGGAAATCTTTGACATGTGTTAGCTTTATATTTATGGAATGGTCATGATTTTCATTTTTAAAAAAGAAAATATTATCCTTGGCCTGTGTACATAGCTCACTGTTACAGCACATTCCTGAATGAACAAGGCTAGAGGTTCAATTTCCAGAATCACCCTAAAATAAAAAATCCTAATTAAATCTGATGGTCCACGCCACAGTGGGAGGCGAAGGCATCAGGATTCTGAGTTAGAGGCCAGACCTACACATTTATATAGTGAAAGCATGTCTCAAACAAAAAAGCATTGTCCTTTAAAACAAATGCTGAATGTTATTTGAACGATATTATTTCTCTTTTTATCTCTCACTCCCTCTCCTGCTTTTTCTTATCTTTCCACTCTACTTAATCTCTAGAGTTAAAAACAAACTCATTAGAACACACTTTGCAGAGTTGATACCCATGACAAACAAAGGGGACCACCACAGAATTAGGTCATTTTATGTCACAACTACCAGAAACTGTATTACTAAGAAGAATGCTTCAAAAATCTTTATCAGAGACTAAGGATGCATGCACCCTCCAAATTTATAATCCATATTGTTGCAGCCTTTACTGAATTCATACTAAAATTTTTAGTTAAAATTTTATATAATTAAAAAATTGTTCAATTGATTGAAAAAACACCCTTTGTACACATTATAAATGTCTTTTTAAAATTCGTATTATTTTGTTTTAAAAGACTTGGACATGTTGCTAGGCGTGATGTTATCTGCCTTTAATCTAAGCATTTGGGACATGGAACTCTGTGAATTTCAGGGCAGCCTGGTTTATACAGTGAGTTCCAGGACAGCAAGGGTTGCATAGTTAGACCCTGTCTCAAGAGAGGAGAAAAGAAGAAAGGGGGGAGGGAGGGAAGGAGGGAGGGAGGGAGGGAGGGAGGGAGGGAGGGAGGGAGGGAGGGAGGGAGGGAGGGAGGGAGGGAGGAAGGGGAAGTAAGTAGAAAGGACTTCACCATGCCAGTGTCATGGTCTTGTACATTTTCTTTTCTGAATTTCTTCAACAATTCAGTGACAATGAACATTCAAGCTGCACTGAGGATTTAATCCATGCTCGTATAAGAGCATCAGACATCACAACGTACAAGGTGAGATAACTTTCAGCAAATATGCACTGTCCTTATAAGCCAGAATTAATTGGAACGTCAGCTAGTTTCAAAATACAGTGGAAAGTAGTTGCTTTAACCTTTGAAAAAAGTAACTTGCCTCCTGGTCTCACCAAGGTGAATCTCTGCCCAATATGTCTTAGCAGAATAGATATGTTTGGCCCTTTAAAAATATATATATCAAGATGCAAAGAAAAATCAGATAGAAGTGAATAACCTAATACATCCAATGACCCAAAGTCATCTTTGTTTTTTTTTCCCCAACAGTAAAAGACAAATTAATTTTCTCTCTCACCTTGGCATTTATGAATTCTAATTTAATCACAAAAATTTAGACTTCCTGTGAGAGAATTCAAAGCCACATTATGAACATGATTTTCACATGAGGTTTGTGCCTTTCTCTAAAATTAGAAAGTAAAATAATAAAAAAAAATCCATGCTTGTATCAGACCTTGGGCAAAATTAGCATAGTCCTGCCATCTCCTGTTAGTTTATTCAGGAGTCTGGGGAATCATGTCGCCATCTGGACTTGAGTGCATATGGTCAGAGGGAAGCCTGGGAGAGTGTCCTCGAGAAGACCCCAGCTGACTGGGCCACCTGTTACCAAGGTAAGTGAGGGCAGAATACTGTTATGTCACATCCTCCCCGTGTCTATCCCTCATCTGCAGAAAGCTGATTCTTTCGCATCAAAACACAGCTTTATGCACAGAAGACCGACTCGGTGGGGCTGAGATCGTGAGCCTGCTCTACAGAACGCTATAGAAGACAGCTTATTATGAGCAGCGAGCAGATGAAGAGGTCAATCTGGGGTTGTCAGGGAGGTAGAGGTTGCTGGTTGGGAGAAGCAAGAAGGCGGGATTTATTCAGCCGGCAGAAACTCAGAACAACCACAAGAGCAGACGTTGTAAACAAGGACAGGGATGCAGTATCTAGGCCAAGAGGCTTATTTGTGACCCATGGGACAAAATGTAGATCAACAGAAAGGACAGCAGAAGGGATCTTGGTGGTCATGGCAGCATCGACACCAGTGCCTGCTGAGAGGTGATTGTCCTCCACGCCTCCTGAGGAGCGGACAGCAAAGAGCCAAAAATTAGTGGCTGTCCCAAGATCTCAGGAGACACTCCCCAGAGGTACTTACAAATAAACAGATAGGATCTGAAGGGGATGCAGGGATAGTTGAGGGCCTGCTATTGTGGAGCTGAGCACCCCAAGTAGCAGAACATGGGCTTTGGCATTGACGTGAAACTACAGAATTCCAATCTGATATTGTACTCGGTGCATCAGGCTCTGACACACAAACCCCTTCCAGGAGCTTTTGTTCACACCAGGCATAACTTCTTTTCAGGAATTTTTGTTCACAAGGGTATCATAAACATTTTACCAGAATAAATTAGTCTCTGTTGTCACCTTTATATTGAGGTTTACCGTCATAATCACTTTCAGAAATGTTGAATCTTTACTATCTATTAAAATGGTTGTTCTTCTTCCTTTCATCCCTATAGCTATAGTCGGGGTCTTGGATTGACTCACTCTCTAAATTAAATGTCCCCAAATTGCCACACTCAGTATCTTTTTTTTTCTTACTTAGTTTTTATTCATAATCATAAACTTAACTCTGCAATCCAGCTAGACTTGAAGGGGAATGAGGAAAATATGGAACCCAAAGAACTTCAGTGAGAGCAGAGATTACAGGGTACTGCAAGCAGATGGGGCTGGGGTGCTCTCCTGAGCTACAGAAGGAATGGTCTGGTGGGTAAGAAGCCCGCAAGTCAAGAGAATTAGAGTTGTCCACAGTCGGAAATGGTGATCTTCTTGCTGGTCTTGCCATTCCTGGACCCAAAACGCTCCATGGCTTCCACAATGTTCATGCCTTCTTTCACCTTCCCAAAGACCACATGCTTGCCATCCAGCCACTCAGTCTTGGTGGTGCAGATAAAAAACTGGGAACCGTTTGTGTTTGGTCCAGCATTTGCCATGGACAAGATGCCAGGACCTGTATGCTTCAGGATGAAGTTCTCATCCTCAAATTTTTCTCCATAGATGGATCTGCCACCAGTGCCATTATGGCGTGTGAAGTCACCACCCTGGCACATGAATCCTGGAATATCCTGTGAAAGGAAGAACCCTTATATCCAAATCCTTTCTCTCCAGTGCTCAGAGCACGAAAGTTTTCTGCTGTCTTTGGAACTTTGTCTGCAAACAGCTCGAAGGAGACGCGGCCCAAGGGCTCGCCATCGGCCGCGATGTCGAAGAACACGGTTGGGTTGACCATGGCTTCAGCAAGCGGTGAGAGGGGACAGCGGCGTCTGCAAAGCCCACACTCAATATCTTAAATCCAGACAGAAGAAGTCAGGCCAGTGATCACCCCAAACCCATTCAGGCAGTTGGGGGTTATGTCTCCAGAGAGAGATAGGATGATAAGAACAGGAGACAGAAATTCACTGGGCAATTTACAGTAAAGACCATATCAATAATAATAATAATAAATATTAAAAAACACCAATTTCTTTCTTGACCAATAGTCAGATATGTCCTTGAGACTCTCAGCATCTCCATCTTTTCTTGAGGCCAAATATTCCAAATGTGCTTTGGGAACTCAGATCTCTGATCTGATTCCTAAATGATTCTAAAATTTTTAGGAAGACAAAGTGTTGAAGTAGTAATAAGGGCTTGTTCAGAGACATGAAAGCTCCTCCTGATAAGAGATTATAGTCTCTGCCCTGGGAGCAGAGCTAAATCTTCCAATGGAGCCAGGTCAGTCTCTTGGCCTGGGACCCATCCCTAGGAAAGTAGACTTATCTTAAACCACTCTAATGAAATAAATGAAAGAATTAGCTCCTTGTACTCAGGGCCTAACTCAGGTATATTAAGGCAACTATTACTGAACAGGTATGCCTATTGTAGTTTCTTACTCCAAAATAGGATAGAAAGAGAATTTGGGGAAAAATGATGTTTAAAAATAAGAGAAGGGGTTTGTAAGAAACAGTAAATATGGATCTTTTCTATCAAATACTATACTATACTATACTATATATACATGGTAGATTGATAGATTGGTAGATATGTATAGAAAGATATGATTGTTCTTTTTGCTACAGAAGTCAGCCTCATGCATTTAGAAATTGTTATGAATTTCTCCCACTAGTACTGACAATTGGTCTCTAAGCTTGACCCTCTAGACCTAGTTCAATTCAGGTCCTAACAAAGTGTAGCCTTTTGCTTGCCTGTGAGAGCTTTGTGTTTATTCAGTCTGCCTGAAGTCATATTCAAGTACCAGGTGACACAGGACTGAAAAACAGAATGAGCACTTTTGATCTGAGCTAATGCGCCTGTCCTTTTCCCATTCTCTGCTGTGCACACGGTCTTTGGCTATCATGGGCAATCTTATGAGGGAGACAGCCTTTAAGACATTCTCAAAAGGATCAACTATAAGCAAATGTCCAAGAGAGAGATAAAATATCACCACAAGTAAAATGCAGAGATTTATTGACGTGCTTTAGCAAGCTGTAATAGAAAATGCAGAGAACCCGAGAGTACATCACTGAAAGAGACAGGGGAAGAAGTCCTATTTCTATTCCTTTGTGCTTAATAAATCAAGTAACTCCAACTGCCTTCAGCAAGTTTCCTCACCTGCCGTGAGCTGTTCATTATCAAGATTAGTCTATCACATATAAAATAGTTCCTTATAGATATATTTGCTATATGTAAACATACTAGGTAAACATTGACATATTAAGTTATAGTCTGTAGTGCCTTTTAGTGGTTGTGGGGATTGAACCCAGGGCCTAAGGAACGCTTTTATTGGACTGACTCACAGGCTGCAGTTCAGCTAATATTCAGTTCAATGGCTGAATATACTTAGAAGGTCCAAGATTCTAGAAGTTGCTCAGTTCCACAAGAGTAGATGTCTCAGCTGGTCTTCAGTATACACTGGAATTCCATAGAAGTAGGCTCCAATGACAGTGAAGGAACGGATGTACTAGCAAGCTGAGGACAAGCAGCAAAGAGCGAAAGCTTCCTTTCTTATATAGGCTTCCAGCAGAAGGTATGCCCCAGATTAAAGGTGTGTCTTCCAGCTTCAAGATCTGGATCAAAGGCTTCCTACCTCAAAGGTTCAGACTAAAAGTGAATTCACTCACTTCAAGCAGAAAATCTCTCACAGGTATGCCCTCCAGTTCAGAATTGTAGTTCATTCTAGATATAGTCAAGTTGACAACCAAGAATAGCCATCACACATAACAAAGAACTATGGGGCTCCTACTACAAACTAGGTACTAGACAGTTCCTGTACCATAGTTATTTAGCAAAAGAAAGAAAATAAAAACCAGAGACATAAACAACTAGCTAAAATGCAAGTCGGAGTTAACATTGTTAGCATATTGATAGATAAGTCATACTCATATCAATAATTAGGAAGTTATATTTCTAGCAAAGATATGGGAAAATAAAAAACCATGTATTATTGGTAGAATTATAGGTGGTGCAGCCACTATTAAAAACTAACAAAAAAAGATTCACTCCAAAAATTAGAACTACCCCATGATTGACTCAGCAACTTCTTTTCTAAATATAGTTCCAAACCCTTGAAAATAGCCTGGAAGAGATATTTACCCACCATGTGTACCACAGTACAGCTCTCAGAGGTTAAGTTGTGAAGGTTATGGAACATCCCACTGTGGGGGGAGGGATAGATGGCTTTACTATGTTTAATTCCACAAAGCACCCAGCCTTTTAAAAAGGAAAGCCCATCATGCTTTCCCATCACACATAAGGAATTTGAGACATCCCTCTAAATGAAATAATATATAAGCCAACCACACAATGACAAACACTGTTCAATTTCATCTTTGTATGGTAGCTAAGGCAATGACACTAATAAAAGCAGACAGCAGAATAGCGCCTGTCAGGGCCCAAGAGGAAAAAGAAATGAAGAGTTGCTGTCTAGTGGATATAGAGGTTCAGACATGCAAGTCAAACATGAGGAATCTTTCCTTGTGTGACTGTCTTAACACTGCAATGTGCATTGGAGAACATTAAAAATAGCAAATTATGTTATATATTTTTACCATGACAGAAAATAATCCTAAGTGAAAAGACAATGCTTTAGTAGTATAAAAAGGGTAATTAATTATAATTCAGGATTATAGCTTCAGAAGGGTGGCAGCATTTGACCTGAGTTTTGAATGTGAGTAAAATTTTGGTATACAACAGGTTATGAGAAAGCATGAACAAAAACCCAAAGGAGTCAAAAGTGGGAGTGGAAGGCCCAAACAAACTGGGTAGCTGAAACTACAGAGGTGTTGGCTCAGATCGTTTATCAAGCCAGTACCTTAAAAGGACAATAGTGTTCCCACTATTACCTGTAACAGTTTACGGCCATTTCACCAGGATCAAATGTTATTTCATGTTTTCATTGTAAACTTCTGGCCATCCGCTTATGCAGCATCCCACCTAAAACGTACGAGATGAATGCAGTTTGTGATCCCACTTGGTGCTACCGTTGTTACCTTTAAATTTTAAACCAGTCTTTTTCATGATCTGACATGGATCCAGGCAATTCAACTACGCTCAAGAAAGGCAAGCATTGAAAATGCTGATGGGGGTGGGGGTGGGAAACACACAGATACACAAGCTCATTATTCTGTTTAGAATTCTGATGCATCAAAGGGTACATTCTGGTGTTGTCAAGGTCTTTTATTTTCTAAGACAGCTTCCAACATTAAAGGCCAAATCTGATTCTTGTCTAACTTGACAATGACGCTGCTGAGAATAAAGTTTTCAGAATGAGGAGGAGCTGGGAGCAAAGTAATGAATTTAGACTTGGACATACTTGAGGTGCCTACAAGATGTCAGCGGGGAATGGTGAGCAATCAGTTAGAATAGTGGAACTCGGGAAAGTTAACGTACGGTGGCTGGGAGGCATCATGGGCTGATGTAATCACCCAAGGAGATTATGTAAAGGAAGAGAGAAAAATGGTTCTGGGAAGCACAGCAATTGGGAATTAGATAGAAGATACAAAGAACATGTGAGCCTAAACCGAATCCAGAGTGAGAGAGGAGCAGAGGTAGGATCTAAGCTAATTAATAATAATGATGATGGTAACCATAATAGAGTACTAAATGCCACAGCAAGCTAGGTAGAATAGGTAGAAGAAAATTTAAAACATGACTATGATTTGGCTAATCTACTAGACAAGTTTGAGCACAAGGGAGGATAGATTCAAGAGTGAGCAATGGTTCTAAATGTATAATGATATGTATAATATAATCATATTTATACTTATCTATGTATATCTACACATATATATATAACCTGAAATCCTCCCACCACAAATTGTAGAATAAATAAGTAAATAAATAAATGGTTATGATTTACCTTTCTTCAGATGCATTGTGAAACATAAAAAAGTTTCCAGTAAAATATTAAACATTCCAGTAAAATGACAAACGTGACATTTCCAAACCCCCATGTAATCACAACAGTGTTTGCTTTGATTGAGAAGGAGGGGTTGAGAATGAGAGCAGTGAATATTTTTAAAGTAGTTTTGGATGAGAGGAGGGGGAGTAGAGAAAGAAGGAGAGGAAGGGAGAGGAGGGACGAGGAGGGGAGGGGAGGGAAAGAGCAGGAGACAGAAGAGAAATGTGTTGAGCTTGTTAAAGATGGAAGTTGTAACAGATCCTCTGCTGAGCTCTAGAGCCCTCCAGTCGTTTCAAACCCTACTAACCACACGGTGGACTAGATAAACTCCACCCACCAACACAGGCATGAGGTGATGGTTTGTTTGACTGCAGTGGAACACTAAGTAAGACACTTGGTCAGTCTTTAGAAATATTAAAACAGACTGCATATGGTCTCAAATGCTACAAGTCAGCATCAAGTTATCTCCAAAGCAACATTTTCCTCAACTCCTGAAATAAATTACTATGAAGATTCTCCTGCAGTTTTCACAGGACTCTTTCTAGCTCCCTTCCCTTCTCTCTCTTTTGTTCTCTCACACAATTAAAGATGAACTCATAACAAAACATTATGTAACATTAAAGTAGTTAAAGTATAGAAGTAGTATTTTAAAATGTATCATTAGAACTTTAAAAAATTTAAGGCAAAAAAAGTTAAATATGAAAAGCATGCCCACCTTGTTTAAGTTATTAAAGAAAGAAATTCAAGATAAAAGGCTGAACACTGTAAAAAAAAAAAGAAGAAGAAGAAAGAAAAGAAACATCAAAAAGAAGCAGCTGGCATAGCAATTCAGAAATTCAGTTACAGAAATAGTGTATAAATATTATTATTCTATTAGAATAAAATTTTCTAGAAGATCAAACTGGTAAATCCAATCTAATAGACTCACACAAACTGTAAGCAAACTGAACACAGAGCTGGAGAAATGGCCCAGCAGGTAAGGACACACCCTGCTCTTGCAGAGGACCCAAGATCAGTTTCCAGTGCTAATACTGGGAGACTCAAAACTGGCTGTAAACTCAGTTCATATGGCTGTAGCGCCTTCTTCTGGACTCTATGAGCACCTGAATTCATGTGTGAGCATGAATGCACACACACATTTACACACACACACACACACAATTAATAATAAATCTTTTAAAAAAAAGAACTGCATGTACAGGTTCAAACAACAGCAGTTCAAAAATAGATGCCAATGGTTTCAAGTATCGAATAGCCTCAAGGAAGCAGATGGCATGCCTACAGCAGAACAATTCTAAGACTGTTTACAGAGGAAATCTTTTTAACAATTAGAGTGGACACAGTGACTCGGAGACAAGTAGACGAAGATGCAAAAACTTCTAACTAGAAGCAGGAAAGCTAAAATCAAATTTATCCACATGGCAAAACTAGCCTTTCATAGTAACATGGGGAAATACTATTTAACCTCATAAACTGTATGAATTATTTTCCTAAAAACAAACAAAAAAATCAAAAGAGACTTTGTTGAGAACTTACATATGCCAAGACTGTGCTAAAGTTTTAGTATTCAGACATCCTAATAATTCCCTGATTAGAATCCCTGAGGAATCCATTGAATAAATGGCACAATCTCCCCCCCTTGTCTCAGGACTCTTGGCTCTCTAGACTGGAATCAGAAAACCAGAAGACGGATCATCACATTAAGAGAACAAGGAGAGTCATTGTACCTAACCAAGAAGAACATAGCTACACCCAAGACCTAGGTTTACCATGAAGTAAGAAGCAAATTAAAATAAACATCCGATTTCAGGCATCCCACCAAGCCATCACGATTAAACAGCTTCCTATATAGATTAGGGACTTATGGAAAAAGAACATACTGCTGAGGTCAGGGAAAATATCTGGTGCAATTAGCATTTTCCATTCTCACTGAAAATTAGTAAGATAATATTCTGGAGTTGTTAAAAATGGAATCTTTATAAACTAGTGGTTATTATTTTGGTGAAAAACTGATAATAGCGTTCATAGTTTTATGACTCCAAAATTTAAATAAGAAGAGGTAGCTACGATATCAGCAAAAGTCAAGAGCAGAGGAAATTCTCAGCAGTTTCCAGTATTTGAAAAGGCAGATCTGATAGACCAAGGCAAGGTTACCTGACAAAGCCCAGCCAGAGCTGCGAAGTTGCTGCCTCCCCTAAGGGAGCGTCAATATGTTTCATCTCCGCACAGCTTGTATCACTGCCCTCCCAGCATGCTTCGCTCCTTCCCCAGCATGCTTCACTGCACCCACAAAGCTACCTCCCTCCCTCTCACAAGCTGTAATCTGTCTGGAACACATCTCAAAGAGCTGGCGAGCCTTTGGGGATCCTAGAGCTTTTCTGTGTCTCCAAGTCCTCTACCATTAGAAGTAGTGCATGGAATTAGCTGTAAGTCTAGCAGAGTCTATCTCATTAGGAGGAAATGTAGCTTCAACATTTTAGCCGAAGTACCGACTATCTTTTTGATCCTTCCCTCTTACCTTAAAACTGTTTACTTTAAACACACACTGCCCTGGCCCAGTCTCTCTCCTGCTCCCTTCCACTCTCCCTCTATCTCTATAAAGGAATGCTTCAGCACGCATGTAGCAGGGACCTTGTAGGGGGGCTCAGTTCTTTCTGTCATGGGGATCCTGGCATAGAACTTGGTGTCAATCATCTTTACCTGATGAACCAGCTGTCTACTGGCCGCATAGAACTGTTTTCTAAAACACTTAACTTATGAGTACAAGCGGTTAAACTGATTTGGATTTTCAACTACTTTGTGTTGTTGTCTCAAGAAAACCACTTCTTTCTTCTTTTTAGTTATAGCCATTTCAATGACAAAAAAAATAGCAAACATCTTGATATGCTTTATGACAGCCTCACAATGTGTTTCCTATCTAAGTTCCAACAATATTTATTTCTAGTCTTCCCTGTGTCCCCTCTGATCATCTGGAGATATCAAAGGAATCTCCAAGAATATATAACTAACAGGGCTAGAGGTATATAATATTCCATGACCATATCCTTTCCCTTTAGAAGCAGTGAGACAGGAAATGTTATATATTGGATTCCATTTATATGAAATGGTAACAGATAAGGAGCTTCTTTAGGGGACTTAAAATATTTTAGAATTAGTGGTGAAGATTGCACAACTTCGTGGACATTAGCAACCACTGAATATTTGTAAGAATGTATATTTATATATAAATATGTATATTTAGCTCAAGAGTGGATTCTTTAAAAACATGAATTTGTGGTTTTGTGAACCACATTTGACTTTTAAAAGAACAAAATACAATAAGAACCCACAGACATAAATGAGCAAGGAGGCACAGTGATACAGAATAACAGAAAAAAAAGAAAAATACGGAGGTTAAAAAGATGTTTCACTGAGACTCAGGAAATAGTAAATTCTATACTTAATATATGAGTGGGATCTAGATATGCAAGGAGTGGGAACAGTGTTCCTGGACTAGGGCAAAACTAGAGGAAAGAAAAAAGAAAAGAGCACAAGACATCAAAGAGAAAAGAGTGAGCTGTTCCCACAGGATGCACAGACCCTGGTGCGCATTTTTTATTGTCATAAATTCACTGGTGAGTCACTAAAATGTTCCAAGAAATGAGTGACCCGATATGAATTTGTTTATAGTTCTATGTCCCAGTCACTGCCCTAGGATAAAAGACACAACCACAAACATCTTCAGCTGTTATTCTAATAGAAAGGACAGTTTCAGGTGGTGTGGAGATAGAAAGAAAGAAAGAAAGAAAGAAAGAAAGAAAGAAAGAAAGAAAGAAAGAAAGAAAGAAAGAAAGAAAGAAAGAAAGAAGGAAGGAAGGAAGGAAGGAAGGAAGGAAGGAAGGAAGGAAGGAAGGAAGGAAGGAAGGAAGACAATATCCCAGTAACAATGATGTGGGTGAACGGTCCTGGTGTCCCAGATCAAGATGGTGAGAAAGGCGAATAAAAAGCATCTATGTTAGTGTCCCATATGTGCAGCGATAGCCATGAACTTTCATCATGGATTTTGAATGTATGTCTTAGAATAGTTATGGAGTAAATTTTGTTTCTATCAGATATGTAAATAGAAAATAGCTTTTATATTCTTCAGGGTTTAGCAACTTAACAGATTTCAAAACAATATTCTGAGATCATAAAAAAATACAGTGTAGGGGACACGATTTCTCATTTTCTTCTCTCCCTCATTTGTTCGTCAGCCGCCACAATAATTAGATTGGGGTATAAATAGTTCCTGTGCTTCTCAAGAGTTCTGACTGTGTGTTGCTAAAATAGCTAGCTAATTGATGAGAGAATTACGGAACCTATTCACAAGTCTTAAAATAAGTTATACAAAATAGATATTTCCATACAGTTGAAACCTGGAAAATATACCTCATATGTGTTAAACATTTTTTTTCACTGGGCCATAGTATGCATTTATGCTTCAGAGCTTCAACAGCAAATGTATTGGTAGCATTTTGCTTTTTGATTTGGTCACCGGATGTGAAAATCTAATATACACACAATACAGAATTCAGCCCCACACTCCCTGGTGAGATTTGAAACACGTCTAGGCTCTTTAGTAGAAAATAGGTAATTCCCACTGAGGGAAAATGCTATGCGGTAAATAGCTGTCTCCTTTATTAATCCACAGCCTTTACTATTTGCTCAATTTTCTTTTATAAGATTAACATTTAAAAGCCTCTTTGTCACAGACTGAAATTGAATTGTAAAATGTGCTCCTGAATAAATAATTTCTTCCTGAATGTTAATTACATAGGCAATTATACTGAAGTGTAATTTTACATAAATACAGTGTTAGAGATTTTACAGATGTGAACAAAAGCTTCCTCAATTAGAAAAAAAAATCTGTGGTTGAAATGGAAGTGTCTAACAGGCTGGATAAATACAGAACTTTGGTGCATTGTATATTAATCTGAATGGTCATGGAATTTATTACAAGGCTTTTGAGCAACTGCACCACAAAATATCCACAAAGTCAAAATGTACACTGTATTTTCTATATATCCTTAAAAAATGCCAAAATAAGTATATTCATACTAAAAACAAGTTTTAAATGAGGTGGTTCTCAATTTTAAGCACCTGAAAACAAAATTTACTCGATTTTGATATTCTCAATTTTTCAGGCAAGGTACTTTGAACATTCTATTATTAGTTTCTTAATTAATAATGGTATAATGAAAGTGTTGGTGTCAGAGTCATTTGCACAAAGCCACGTTATTAAATTGTTATGGCTAATAATTAGCTTCTTAGACTAATAAGAGTCACAATCAAATAGATCTATATACATTTGCTTGTTGAAGTTAATGACCAGTAAGAAAGGTAGAATATGACACTACAATGCACCAGGGCTTTAACAAACCCTTGATCCTTATTGTCCCTGTTAACTTCACAGCAGCCAAGTCTGTGATATTCAGAAGAGAAAAAGTATGAGAGCTAGAAAGTATTGACTTTGTTCATCCCAAATATCTAAGTTAACATGCAAGGGGGACGATTTCATGGGGTCCCACTCCTAGACAGAGAACTTCAGGCAACGAATAACTGTTGTAAGAAATACAATTAGCTTCTCCCAGTTGTCCAGTTCAGAGTGGTCAGCCCTGAAGCCATAGACCCACAAACAACATAAATAAACTCAATGGATTGCAAGTATGTATGTCACGTATATCAAAGAAAATAGGCTATCAATTTACGAGAGGCTTAGGAGGCGGTTCAAGAAAGAGTAGCTGGGAGGGGCTGAAGGGAAGAAAGGGAGGGTGAAAATGATGTAATTCTTTTTCAATTAAAAACATACTTTTAAAGAACAATCCAGAAAAGCTTTGATTTAAAGACTGTGCAGCCAAGAACTTTACTACTGTTTTTACTAGCTTCCCACTTCAGTGGGAGGACACTGTTCTTAGAGAGTATTTCAGTCACTGATTAGAGAAAGATAATAAAAAGATATGATTTTCACGTCCTATTTAAGAAACATGTATACTTCAGCAGAACACTTTCATGAGTCACCCAACACTACATAGATCTCTTCAATACTTTTATAAACACGTTTTAGAGAACAGATTGTTATTCTAAGTTCACAAACTATTCAATGGCGTGTCTACATCGTTACATAATCAGCAAATATTTTTACAGTTCTCCTTTCACGGCTCTCAATACTAACACAACAAAGAAATATTTCAGGGTATAACCAGAGACTTTCCAAGTGTTTTTAAATGTCCGCATGTGAGAAGGCACAGAATCTGTGCTGCGAAAGCTGCTCAGTGGTTAAGGCCACGCTGCAAAGGAACTGAGTTCAGTTTCCACAGCTAGGGTCTAGGAGCTTACAACCACCTATAACTCCAGCTGGTAAAGGGGAGCACATGGCTGTATTGCAGTCCATGTACTTTGCCCTCTCCTTTCTGTAAGTGGACCGAAACACCAACTCATATGTAACTACCAGATGGAAGACTACATCTGTCCAGCAATCCACAGGACGTTATGTGAGTGTCAAAGGGAAGAAGAAGGAGAGGGAACAATGTCATGGAGATACGAAGGGAAATCGTGAGATAGGATGTGATAGCCCCTCTGGCATTCTGAACATCTGCACTCATGTGCATAACCCCACCACACACACACATACATACATACATACATACATACATACAGAAACATATTTCAATGATAAATCCTTTAAAGGCACAGATTCAAATTCCCTTTATCCATTTGCGAAGTAAACAATCACTGCTATCATTTTAGAAATTTAACATGGATTTTTTTTTCCAGTCTCTGACTGACACAGCTTGGAAATCACAATCAGGCAATAGAGGACTTCTTTAGGAGGGCTGAGATGGATAAAATGTCTTTCAAGGCCACATCCCAGAACTTACATACAAGATAGACACAAGGCAGTCGGGAAACTATTGAATGAAGAAGCGCTTGAGCCAGAAGCCCTATGACTACAGCTACATGAATCATGATGACAGGCCTACTGAGATTCACACAAGCCAGTCACAGCCAATCTCAGCAAGTATCCCATAAAGTCACGTATCTTTCTTGGACTAACAGTGTGTTCCATGCAATCCCAACCACCGGCATTTTATACCATGAGATAAACTACTGACTCTGATTCTACTGATGAATGCAGATAGCACAGCAAAAGTGAAGGCGTGCAAACAGCCCATAGGTTACAATGCTTCGAGAAATATGGCCAACTGGGGAAGCAAAGAGAAATTCAGACCAAGTAAATATTCCAGTAGGAACAGCTTGTGCTGCTTCTCTGTCACGAGAAGGACCTATCTAATGAACCTGCTGCTAGGTGACTTTCAGAATTCAATTAAGGAAAATACAGGTTGATCAACTGACAGCACGCTGGCCGGAGGGAAACAGAGTCCACACGTCATTTCCATCCCTGACACCGTGGTCTGTTGTTCATTAAGCTCTTAGTCTGGCTAGAGAAAAAGGTATAAGTGACAGCAGCTCCAGGGACAGTAATTTTGTTTTCATAGTTGTTGAAAATCTCCTGTAAAGGGGTTGGTTTTCAGATTCACACAGAACTTAAAACAGTTCTGCAGTCCAGCATTTTCCTTAGCAGACTCTCCACACAAAATCAACACCAACCCCCAAATCATGATTTTCCCCAAATTCCTGAATCAATATCGTCAAGCCATTAGCTTCTACTACAAATTTATACAGATCCACGTTTGTCACTATCTTTCCTAGAAACTTAGAAACAGAAAACCCATTTATACCATTCAAATTTATGCCCACTGGAAGTGTCCTTTGCTATTGGCCTCCTGGTCCACCTCTCAATGGAGTCAAAATGCTCCAGCATGAAACGTGTATAACGTCATGCTCCTGGCTAGAGTCATGCAAACTAAACTGGGGCATTTTTCTTCTCCAGCAGGCCAGAGAATCATTATATCAGGGCCACACCCAGGGCAATGGTAAGGCAGTACTAGAGCAGGAGTAAATAGCTGGGAAATATGAATCACCCGTTCTTTTTTTAATTTATTTATTTATTAAAGATTTCTGTCTCCTCCCCGCCACCGCCTCCCATTTCCCTCCCCCTCCCCCAATCAACTCCCCCTCCCTCATCAGCCCAAAGAGCAATCAGGGTTCCCTGCTTTGTGGGAAGTCCAAGGACCACCCACCTCCATCCAGGTCTAGTAAGGTGAGCATCCAAACTGCCTAGGCTCCCACAATGCCAGTACGTGCAGTAGGATCAAAAACCCATTGCCATTGTTCTTGAGTTCTCAGTAGTCCTCATTGTCCGCTATGTTCAGCGAGTCCGGTTTTATCCCAGGCTTTTTCAGATCCAGGCCAGCTGGCCTTGGTGAGTTCCCGATAGAACATCCCCACTGTCTCAGTGTGCGGGTGCCCCCCTCGTGGTCCTGAGTTCCTTGCTCGTGCTCTCTCTCCTTTTGATAACATTTTCCTTTGTAATGGTGAGTAACTCGGACTGTGAACACACTGGAGATCCTGTATCATGTTACTATACCATCACACTGAGGAAGCTGTCTTAGAATAGAAAAGATTCATTTTCAACCATTCTTCATTCAAGATAGACATCTTCTAGGTCTCTGGGATATCCCACCTCTGGGTCCTGACCCTCAGGAATGAGCTCCCTCTCAGAGTATGAGTCTCCAACTAGGCCAGTACTAGTTGGTCACTCCCACAATTGCTATGTCATCTTTACCCCAGCACATTTTGGAGGAAGAACAATTGTAGGCTGAAGGGGCTGTGGCTGGGTGGGTGATAGAATCAAATATGAATGAGGAAAAAATGCCAATGAAATTATTCTGCTATACTCATAGATTGATGCCTCACCCACCTGTCATCAGAGAGTCTTCACCAAACAACTGATGGAAACAGAAGCAGAGACTTGCAGCCAAACATTAGGCGGAGCATGGAGAATCCTGCTGAAGAGGGGGAGAAAGGACGGTAGGACCCAGTAGGGTCAAGGGCAATATAAGCAACCCCACAGAATCAACTAACCTGGCCCAGAGAGAATGAACCAACACCCAGGCAGCCTACATGGGACTGACCTAGGTCCTCTGCGTATATGTTATAGTTGTGTAACTTGGTCTTCACGTGCGATTCCTAACAATGAGGGTAGAGACAGTCTCTGACTGTGTTGCCTGCTTTAGGGACCCATTCTTCCTACCAAATTGCCTCAACCAGCCTTAATAGAGGAGGTTCCTAGTTTCATGGCAACTTAATATACCATGGCTGATTTAAATCCATGAAAAGACTACCAGTATCTGAAGGGACACAGTGGAGGAGGAGCGGGTGGGGTGGAAGGATGCTGGGCAGAGGGGAGGAAGGAGAAACTTTAGTTGGAACGTTAAAAAAATATGTATTTTCTTTTAAAATGCAAAATACTATTAAAACTCAAGTGCATACTTGAATGTGATTGTTGGCTAGCCTAGAAATGAGTATAGGATTAAGGGGCTATTTATACCTATGTATAATGCAGCTGGTTATATCTCTTTATAGTAGTTATTGGAAATCATTTGCACTAAAGAAGAATCACTGCACTGAAGTAAAGAATTTCCTTGATATTCCATATACAGATTATAGATAGATAGATAGATTATATATAATATATACATACAGATTATATATATAAAGGATACACATATTTACATATATTTATATATGTGTATCCTTTAGCTCTACATATTGAGTTTTAACAAAGTTAAGGTTTCATAGCCCTCATAACATTGAAGAGAGGAAATGAGTAGCAATACAACTGCTTTTGTGAGTAGGTCTTTTTCTTGACCTTCATGGGATGAGCGTCTAAATAGAGAAGAACTCTGCAGCTAGTGGCACAGCCAAAGGAAGCTAGCTCTGTGTGAGTTGGATGGATTGATACCAAGGATATGGGGAAAGAGGATGAAGTTCGCTAGCTCCAACTGTCAGCTTGTAAGCTAAAGTCATCCGTGAGCATCCTCCTCCCAAATTATTTTTCTCCAGTTTAAGAAGCAAAGATCCGGGGTCTAGACTAGCTCAGAAGTTAAGAGCATTGACTGCCCTTCCAGAGGTCCTGAGTTCAATTGGCAGCTCATAACCATCTATAATGAGATCCAATGCCCTCTTCTGGCATACAAACACACAGACAGAACACTGTCTACATAATAAATAATAAATACATCTTTTTTAAGTAAAGATTTGATATTCTTTCTAATTCTTGAGATATCAAACGATGCTGCAGCGCTGAGCCCACATTGTCACAGGACAACGTCACAGGAAATACGTCACCAGCTGCTAGTTTGCATGGGTTCACTCTAACTCCACAGTGCCTAGCAGTCACTATTTCTGGCCCATCTTCCCCACTTAAGGAGTCTACAGTGCTCTTGAAATCATATGAAGTTACTATTATTACCCCAGCTCTACTTAGCTTACAATGGGGGAAGAAGAGAATAGGGGATAAGTAGTTCATTCTAAGACACTTCGTGGGGCTGAGATGAAGAAGTCCCATCTTTCCAATTTGGTACCAGTTGTTTTAGGGATCCATTCTCACGATGGTTTTGGATTCTTAAGAGGGTTGAAAAGCAGTCCAGTTTTATTTAAATGTCAGTACAACAGAATGAGTTTATATGTAACTGTAATGGCTCCATTTGCTCTAGACACTGAACTACCAACTACTGAACCCTTTTTCTCCAAATCATAATAGCTCTAATTTGCACAATCTCCGCATTTGTTCTGGCAGTTCTTCTGACTCCCATATGCAACAATGTAAGTCGTCGCTGCCTAATTTCTTCATATTCTTGCTTTCCGGAAGAGCAGTGTCAGGAGGCATCACTGTTAATCAAGTTTGTCAAACATTAGGACATCTGTTCCCTTTGCCACAGTTTCATTCTGTTGGTCCTCATTATCCCCCCGTTTTGTATTATTTACTTTCTATTCCAATCTTAATTTTCTATGGATGGTATATATCCCTAAACTATTTTTTACCTTTTAATATTTTAAATTGTACTATTCAAATTTGAGAATAAGTTCTTCTAGACAATATTAACTATATTTCTAATAGTGAAAAGTCTATAGCAGTTAAGAGCATTTTACATAGTTAATTTTGACATAAAAGCTAGCTCCACATTTCATAAGCTGCCTGTGATGGCTAGTTTGTGGAGCCATCATCTGAACTAAGGGATAGCTTGGGAAATATCATTTCTTTTTTTAATTAATTTATTTATTTATTAAAGATTTCTGTCTCTTCCCTGCCACTGCCTCCCATTTCCCTCCCCTCCCCCAATCAAATCCCCCTCCCTCATAAGCCCAAAGAGCAATCAGGGTTCCCTGCCCTGTGGGAAGTCCAAGGACCTCCCGCCTTCATCTAGGTCTAGTAAGGTGAGCATCCAAACTGCCTAGGCTCCCACAAAGCCAGTACGTTCAGTAGGATCGAAAACCCATTGCCATTGTTCTTGAGTTCTCATCTGTTTGTATCTGTGAAGGTGTTTCCAGAAGATATTAGTATTTAATACAGTAAACCAGGAAGAAATGGACAGCGGAAGGGGAAATCTTACTCATTCTTCCCTTCTGATGTTTCTCTCCCCCACTTCCCTCCCACTATCTCTTTACTAGACTATGTCCATCTTGTCCTCTCCTCATCTTTCCGCACCCTAATTCTTGGGATACAAACATAGGTAGCTGTTTACACTCTTACACATACTCCTCACCTTCTCAAGCTTCCATTAGAGTGAATCACACCGTTGGCTTTCTTGCTTCTTCAATTTACCATCTCATAAACCAATTCCTAGAACATATTGTGAGGTAGAGAGAACCTGCAGGGGTGGGGAAGGGAAGGGGGAGACAGAAAGGAGTTCTATTCTATTGATTCTGCTGTTCCTCTGAAGACTCCACACTAATTCTGTATGGCTTGACCAACTTATTTCTAAGCTCTAATTGTCTGCACATGGGCATAATGGCGTCTGCCTCACACTGTGAGCACAAAAGTCAAGGAAGATAACAAAAAGCAAAACACATTGCAAAGCATTATGAATTAGTCCTACGTGACTTTTTAAAACATCTCATACTGAATAAGAGAATTCTGTTTTCTAGCTAGTGGGTGACTTACGGCAGACGGCACAGACATCTGGAAAGGGATTAATCCACCAAGATACTGAGCTTTCTGAGAGTTGGTCTTATGCCTTGTTTCTCTTTTTTATTACCATGCCTAGTATCGTTTCTGCCACTTAATTGGTCAGATAAACTGAAAACACCACTCTCTAGCCTACTTCTGTCTGCCAGAAGATTTAGAATCTAGTGGAATCTAATTGGAGCTGGTTCTGGGTGGAGAGGACAGTCACTTATCACTTCAATAGTGATATGTATACTTTCAGAAGCCTGAGACCAGCCAACGTATTTTTAGTGAAATAATTCTTCCCCTAATGTTCTATCGGGAACTCACCAAGGCCAGCTGGCCCGGGTCTGAAAAAGCATGGGATAAAACCGGACTCGCTGAACATAGCAGACAATGAGGACTACTGAGAACTCAAGAACAATGGCAATGGGTTTTTGATCCTACTGCACGTATTGGCTTTGTGAGAGCCTAGGCAGTTTGGATGCTCACCTTACTAGATCTGGATGGAGGTGGGTGGTCCTTGGACTTCCCACAGGGCAGAGAACCCTGATTGCTCTCTGGGCTGACGAGGGAGGGGAACTTGATCGGGAGAGGGGGAGAGAAATGGGAGGCAGTGGCGGGAAGGAGGCAGAAATCTTTAATAAATAAATAAATAATAATTCTTCCCCTAATTTTGCTATTGTTACAATGGCCAAGGTCAAGTAAAATCTTTTACTCATTGGAGATAAATACTCACTGCTTGTAAAATTTTAATTCTTACCTCAGTTCTTAGATAAAATTAATAAGTAGATCCCCTACAACACCTGCTAGATTTGAGTAAACTGAACCGGAAATGGAGAATCTTACTTTCTCCCCTGTGCACAGGATAAACCATCCAGCCTGGGTAGCTCCAGATTGGATTTAACCATGAGACCCTTATGGCACTACCAAGGATTTGGGGTAGGAAATCCCACTTAAAAAGGAGGGAACTTAAGAAAAGTCATTTGCATAATTACCACTGCTCTTGGTTGCTCACCAATGCTTTCCAGAAAGACCCTTTCGCCTCAGACAGCGAACACTTGGTCAGGGGACATGGAGAAGTCAACTTGGTACTGACTAGAAAACTTCCTCCCTGCTAGCTGGCATCCCTAGCACCGAAAGGCGCTGTGACACCAACAGCCTCACCCAGCTGTGAACCCTGCAAATTATAACAGTGACTGATATGGCAAGACACGCCCATGTGTGCAATAGTACCACACATGCTGTGGGAGTAACCAACCGCTTTCAGATTTAAGGCTCATCCCACAGGAAAAAATGCATACCCATTACTGTCAATCTAGCCAAGAACCCGTAGTCGAGATGCACACAGACCCCAGGGGTTCAGCCTACTATTATTTCTGCTAAATGCACACAATATCCAAAGCCCTCTATGTTCATGTTTCTACACACATAGATTAGGTTTGCTTTTTCTCCCAACAAATGTCAATAAAATGAGGGGAAGGATTCATCGTCTTTCCGCTGACCTAAGAGATAAACTCAAAGTCTTAAAGCTGGTGCTTTTTAAGGCATCATTGTTACTGCCAATGTCCGGACTTCTCTCAATAGAGCTCCTTTTTTTATAGTCGGTGACCCAACATCTCTCTTCTCCACCCCTTTCTCCTCTGCCCTTTAATAAGAAGGACCCGCATGCCACAAACTATAATTATGCACTTCACTGAATTCAGAACCTAAGAGGAAGCGCATCGCATAGAAGAGAAGAAGAGAGAAGCCATCCATTCCTGCTCTTCCTCTGCCTGCTTGGCATTTGTTAACAATGTCACACGTCCCTTCATGTTTCTTCATGTGGGACTGTCCCTAACAATTGCCACGTCATGGGCACTCTAATTGTCGGATAACTGCCACAATAAGTAAACTCAAATAGAAAGTTTTACCACAGTTATGAGTTTCTAGTTCACACAACAACTCCTGGGAGGCAACAGTTGGCAGAGCAGTTCTCAGAAAATCGGGATCCTCTAAGGACCCACAATGTTTCCTTCTGCTTTGTGGCTGTGAGGCTTATGCGCAGGTCCCAAGGAGGAGAAGACAACGAAGAAGGGCTATATGGATAGCGTGGGCAGAGGAGACACTAAGATGTACATATTACTTCCAGTGCACTCAGGATCAGCTACTCTCTGCTTCTTGGAAAGGCTAGAAATAATAATCACATTCTATACTCAGGACAAAGTAAATGAGCTTAATGAATGGGCTGAGCTGCTGTCACATCTCATTTCAGAAAGAGCTTTAAAATACGGATAATTTTAACAGCTTAAAATGACCAGCTAAAGAATACAAATGAATGGAAAGGGCCTAGTAGAACCATTCAAATCCAGAGCAAGCTATGTCTTAAGGACCCCGTGCTATTCCAAGACAACAGATAGTCATTCTGAGAAAGAAAAATATGCTCATTATAAGATCTGATTTTTAAGAGAATCGAGAAACCAAGTTTTGTTTTTACTCTGAATATTCTCAATATAAAAGTGCTACTAATTGTTTAATATTTTAAAACAACAACACACAGGCCAGACAAATATTTCTTCAGGCTTCATTTGGCTCAAATTATTTAAAGTACGGAGTGCTTTAAAACCTAAACTAGGCACTAAAAACACAATTAGTTTATATTTTAAAGGACACAACTTAGTGCCCAAATACTCATGTACAAAGACTGAGCTAATAGAGAGATAAACTTCAGACTAGAAGCATGGGTATTAATTAGCATCTTTAATTAATATTACCTAATTAAGCATAATAGCAATTAATAACTGAGTTGTACTCATTAGCTATCATGTGATACATGGAACTCACAACTGTGATAAAGCTACAAAGGTCAGGGACTGATTATGTCTTTTTACACCCTGTGAATAACTAAAGGAATCTTGAAGTGGTCTCAATCATATTTCCTAGTTTATTAACTATTTGGAAATGAAGCCACAGTTCCTTGACTCCTTTAACGAATGCTTACTGTATGGACAAGACTGTGTTAGTTGTTTGACTTTGATTAAATCTTTCCCTTGAGAAAATTATTTTATTACCAAAAAATGTAAGTACATAATAAGATGAGGCGCGGGGGGAGCAACACAAAAGAGCCACAGAGCCACAGTGAATTACGACCGCAGAGCTCATCAAAGCAAGAGATGCTCTCTGGATGAGATGGTCAGAAACAGCTTCCTGGAGAATAGAGAAGGCCAATGAAAGTAAGAACAACCTGTTTCTTTTAGTAACTTGAAAAACCCTGGCAAATATTTAGTGGAGATATTTTGTAGCGGAAATCTTCTAATAATGTTGCCAACAGTTTATAGAATGTGGGTAAAATGTGACCAAAGCAAAATTTAGTGACTTCAAAATATTGTTAGTTAGGGATGCTACTTGCTTTCACATTCTATTAGGCTGGCTAGCCTTCTGATTTATTGCAAGCGGTCCTGCAGCCACCAGGTCTGCATAAGTCGGAGTCTAAGCTTCCCGGCTGCAGGCCGCCTCTGTTACATCAGTCACCTCCTGTTCAGACTTCCGCTAGGTGACATATGCCTGGTGCCATCTGTCTGATTTGTCTCTTCGTAAGACCATATTGCTGCAGTGACGTTTGAGAACCTTTGGAATTGTTGCTTCCTTACTCCTTCAACGACAGAATTTACTTCTGCAGCCAATTTCTTTGGAGACGCAGTCCCACAATTATTTCTTTGTTGACTTTACATAAATATTTTGATATCTCTTGCCGGGGACTTTAATTTTTATTTGTTTTCACAAGTTCAGATAAATTTGTTCTCGAGTCAATTTAACAGTGCCGGCCAGAGACATTACAGTTTTCATCAGAGTTAGAAACGTCCTGATGTATGGGAAGCAGCAGAAGGCAGTAACTTTTTAACTGATGTCAAGTGTGATGGATTCTCCGACTCTGTAACATCCCCATTAGCCATTCTGAAACTACTTTATTCAGCTCGGGAATGACTCCTACTTTGATATTCCTCCACTTCCATCTCTCATCAAGTTTATATCAAACCCACGGGCTACACTAATTTTGTTCCCCTCTGTTATTGAGATATTTCTATTTAGTGGGATACTTTCCGGCTTCTGCTTCTTTATCTTAATAGTTTGGGAATAAAATGTCTGGTCTATGAGGCAAAATTTTTAATCTGATTTTATAGTTCTAAACCATTCTATTTATCGCCATTCTTTCTATAAGAATTTTAAATTTTAGTCCTAATATTGCTGATGCTGTTATCATCATGGTTATTATGAGTATCATTATTTATGGCTGTGATGTAGTGTCTGCTGATTCAGTAGCTGGACCCGATTTTCCTAATCCCCAGCATACTATGGTACTCGCAGCACCATGCTGATAAACAAAGTCAGAGCACACATGCCCACCTATGCGCTTTCAACTTAGAAACAGAGCTGGTTTAATCAGAAGAGCTTGTGGATCAAGGCAGTGAGGGAAATTTATCAAAGCAAAGGGACACACAATTTCAATTAATGGTGCTTGACATCATACAAATCGCTCATTTTCTAAAAATGATCTGCAAAAGAAATGCTTGCAAGCCCCTTTCATTTATGTGTTTCTCAATTATAGCCCCAGATTTGTCTGTCAATGGATCTTTGCGTTGTCCTCTCAAAACAAGGCTGCGGGACCACGCTCCCCTGAAACAATATGGGACATACTTTAGTTCCCTATGGCAAAATATAATATAAACTTAGGTGAGAACGTGGTTGCAAGCACTCAGATTTATTTTATCTTCTTCCTAGACTTGATCATTACTTTTGTAAGTAATATTGTTGGCTGATATCAATATATAAGCTCTTATGACAGTATCTCATTTTATACCCTTTTGGGACAATTCAGTCACTATCTAAAGTTTAGAATGATTTTTTTTTGAGCAAGGAAAAAAAAACTATTGTCCACATCACATAATATCCTGTAAACCCAGTTTTCCTGGGGTAAAATATCATGTGCAGAATTTGTCATGTAGATAATGCACACAGAAGGTGCTGTCCATAAAGGTTTGTAATTTGGGGCTTATTGGCCATCATGTCCTGGACTCTGCTTTGGGGTGTTTTCAATATACCTATTTATTTCCACCTTGGGATGTGCTTCGTGTACATTCCTAGATAAATACTACTGAGTGGCCTAAATTGATTAGGCTTTTGGGGATAAGTTTTCAAGATATAATGTACATTTGCCAAACTCAATTTATAAAATCAAGTCTGAAAAGCACCTCATTCTCCTATTTTTTGAGCTAACACACAATATTGTAGATCTGTTGCAAACGGAAACCTTCCATGTTCGGTGCTTTTGAAAGAACTATAAATATAAGCAATCCAATTTAGCAATGATAAATGCTGCCTTCCAAATTCCAATCATATCTGTCCTTAGTTATAGCAATTTCAAATAAAAAAAAAAAACCTCTGGTGATGCTCGGGCACATATCATTTTTAAGACCTAGAAATAAAGACCTGGACTCGGGCCAGTCGTTTGAATTGTGGGCATAGCCATTCCAAGAATATCTTTTATAGTTACTACCACTCACTTGTCGCTGTGATCTATTAGGCCACCCCAGCTCCCTTACCATTGGGGGGAGAAATCTTTTTATTTCCCGTTATTTATCTTATTCTTCTTGCATGCATCCTGCCTTGCTATAAGATGTTATCCAGCCCATTCTTCTAGGTAAGTCCATACAACCTTAGAATCAAAATATCAAAGTGACCATGGCGGGTTTAGTACGAGTATTTATATTAAACAGCTAACTCTTTCAGAAGTCTGAAACTTAAATAAGTAACTTGACAACCCAGGAAGTGATGCAAGGAGAAAAGAGTTTTCATACAAGTTAAGGACCACTTTTGGTTAACTCACTCTCCCTTGCTTTTTTTTGCCTTAAAATGACATCCATCAGCTATACAAGCATCATAAATGCAATAACAGCTTTTTTTTTAAAGACCACTATATACACCACACACACACACACACACACACACACACACACACACTTTGTTTTAGCTAATGGAGAACAGAATTCACTAAGCACGTTTGCTCACAGAAACATATATTTATCACTTACACTGGGCATACTGGTGGACACAAACATGGACCGCCTAGACACAGAGACCATCGACAGAATTCAGTTTGCTGTCAGCTACACCAGGGATCTGCCTCAGACACAGAGAGCCACTTTGTCTGGTCTCACACCTGAAGCGTGATTCTAGTTGGTCTGAAAAGTTAAAACCCAGAGTCAGATATTGGGGTAAAATCTGAAAGATCAGAGAAGTAAAGGAGCCAGCCACAATCACCTCTTACCTCTCTGACTTCTCAGAATGAGGAGGGCTGAGCTCCTGTCTCCGCCCCACCTTGCTCCTTCTTCTCTGTCTGTATAGACCTCCAGACCTCTATGGTTAACTATTGGCTAGATCCACCCTCTGATCTCCCAGCAAACTTTGTCAGAACACAAACGAAATATCACAACCCAAACTGATCGCAAACCAAACATCTCTAGACTGGGCAGATTACCTATCTGGACACAAGACACTGCCTGGCAAGGTGGCTTTGGTAGGCCTGCTTCAGATTTTTCCCTCGGCTCGATTCTTCTCTTTTCCTCTCATAGGCATTAATCCCTACTAAGCATCTAGAACTCCAAACTTAAAATCACCACTTGTTTCTAAAAAGCTCTGCCTTTGGAGCTGAAGAGATGGCTCAGCAGTTAATAGCACTGGCTGCTTTTCCAGAGGACCACGGTTCAATTCCCAGCACCCACATGGAAGCTCACAACTGTCTGTAACTCCAGTTCCATGGGATCTGACACTTTCACAACAGACATGCACACAGGCAAATCACTAATGCACATAAAATAAACAAATACATACATACACACACACACACATACAGAAACAAATAAATAGTTAAATAAATAAAACTCTGCCTTCACACCAGAAGTGGTCCTTCATCATAATAAGACTCTACAATTGCATGTTCAGGTTGAAGCTGTTTACACTATCAGAGGAGCATGCCATGCTCATCCTCGTCATTGCAAACCATTCATAATCTTGCACACTGTTGTTTTGGTTTTGGTTTTGTTTTTTTACTCTTTTGGCTCTTTGAGAGGCCCGCCACCCAGCTCCCAGACAAATACATACACAGAGTCTTTTTCTTATTTATGAATACCCGGCCTTAGCTTGACTTATTTCTAGCCAGCTTTTCTTAAATTATCACATCCATCTTTTGCTTCTGGGCTTTTATTTCTCTAGCTCTGTATCCCTTTGTTTGTTTCTTACTCCATGGCTTGCTGTGTAGCTGGGTGGCTGGAACGTAATATCAACCTCTTCTTTTGTTTTCTTGCTCCTCTATTTTTTCCTCCCTTATTTCTCCTCTTATTTATTTTTTTCTGCCTGCCAGCCCTGCCTATCCTTTTCCCCTGCCTTTCTGTTGGCCGTTCAGCTCTTTATTAGACCAACCAGGTGTTTTAGACAGGCAAAGTTACACAGCTTTACAGAGTTAAACAAATGCAACACAAAAGAATGCAACACATCTTTGCATCATTAAACAAGTATTCCACAGTATAAACAAATGTCACACATCTGAAAATAATATTCCATAATAGTATACATTAGTGATAATTATATTGACATGGTGATATTTGTCTTATCGTCAACTATAGGTTGTGTATTAGGAATAGAATTTGAATTCTTTTCTAAATAAATAACAGAATTCCATCCCTATAGCATAACTGAGACCTCACGGCAGGAAGGGCAGGAATGAGCTGAGACTTAAAGACACAGTGGTTCTGTTCTTCTTCACTGCTGACTGCCATCCCCAGGAAAGTGGTCTGTCCAGCGGTTTCTCTACATGCTCTTTCACTGACATCTTGGCTAACAGATTCATGCATAACCCAGAGAGTCACTGGCTACTGCATGTGCTGTATGAAAACTCCCATCGTGTCCCTTGGCAAACATTATACAGGAAATTTTCCCACTGAGCAAAGGAAATCCCGAAATATGAGACAACATGGATGAACCTGAGAATGTTATGCTAAATGAAACAATGTTATACTAACTACACCGGGAGAAAACTACAAAATACCATGCAACAGAATTAGCAGAAATCAAGGCATAGAAGCTCCAGGAATCCAACTGAAGAGAAAGAGGAGGGAATATATGAGCAAGGGAGGTCAAGATCATGACGGAGAAATCTACAGAGACAGCTAAACCAAGCTCGTGGAAACTCATGAACTCTAGACTGACAACTGTGGAGCCTCCATGGGACCAAACTAGGCTCTCCATATATGGGAGACAGTGGTGAAGCCTGGACTATCTGAGGGGCCCCTGGCAGTAGGACCAGGATCTGTCCCTGGTGTGTGACTTAGCTTGTTGGAGTCTATTCCCTATGGTGGGATGCCATGTTCAACCTTAATGCGGGGAGGAGGGGCTTGGTCCTGCCCCAACTTAATGTGTCAGACATTGTTGACGCCCCATGGGAGCCCTTGCCTGTAAGGGAAAAAAAGGTGGGATGGGCTGGGGGGAAGGGGAGGGGCCAGGAGGAAGGGTGGAAGATAGAATTGTGGTTGGAATGTACAATAAAGGAAAAAATGAAAGAAAAAATGTATCCACTTGCTTTTGTAAAAAGCTGAACTGATACATTTACAAGACAATGCCTTAGGCTTTATCCCTTCATTAATGTCAAATAGCCCTCATTCCATTGATGATAGATAGATAGATGATAGATAGATAGATAGATAGATAGATAGATAGATAGATAGATAGATAGATAGATGTGTGTATATATTAATATATATAAATGTGCATATATATCAATGTATATATGTGTGTAAACATTTATCAATGTGTATATATCGATGTATATATTAATGGACATGGGTCTTTTTTTTCACCTCAAGATTCCTCCCTTTGATACCTGGTCTTTCCTTTAAAAAGGAATCTGTCCTTGGTGATTTAGAAGTAGACAGGGAGATGGGAGCAGTCATACATTAATTTCCACTAAATAATCCTGCTAGCATGCACTCTGAGAAGTGCCTGTGAACTCTCCCAAAGGCTGCGCTGTTGTGGCGGACAGGCTTCTTTTGCCCTCTCTAGCTTCAGGGAGAAGTAATAACTTCTCAGTTAAGTGTTATCGGAAGGATTATTGCGTTTGGTTTTCCCAGAGGACTTCAGAGTAGATTAGCTTCTGGGGTGGCTGCATAGCACCCTATACTTCCATTCGCTAAGGTTTTTTCCCACCCTATGTTAGTTTTTTTACTGAAATTCTTGTTGAGAGAGAAAGTTACAGAAACACACACAGTCCTCAGTCTTCCGTTGTAAGGCATCCACACATAAACTGGCTACTGTCGGTGCAGAGGATTCACAAGTATAGTCACCAGCAGCATTATGGGTAAACCTGTTACTGGTACAAACTCTTGAACCACTCTGCAGTCAGGAATGTTTGAAGAGGGGTCAAACAATCAATTCATGCTGAGTGACTCTAGGTGACCCTGACAGTCATTAGAGATAGAATGGTAATTCTAAATTGTAGACCAGGGTGAGCCATGTAAAAACTAATCCTCCCCTCCAGCTCTGATGAGACTGGGCAGTCAGACAGTACCACTTTCATGACCTATGGAGATAATTTTCAGGTTCTACTCAGTCTCAAAATCTCCGTGAATGGCTCAGTATGCTCTTGAAACCTCAAGACCGACTTTTTTGGTTTGCACATAAAGTCAACAATGCTTTCCTAAAAGGTATTTCAGGGCACCTCACATCCATTTCCTGCTGGTCCTGGCTCTGAAGTTTGACCTTGAATCTTTTTTTTCCATTTTATTTTATTTATTTATTTTTTCTCCATTAACAGCTTTAATTGGGTGTGGGGCGATAGAACAATTCTTAGCACAATTATGGGTGTGGGGTTCCCTGCAGACTCCCCAGGGTGATGGTTCCTGTAATGATTTTTAGGGGGAAACGGCTCCCAACAGATCCCCTTTCTCTTATATAAAGGCAGGTAGTTATTACGTGGAGAGCACCAGTCAGAGTCAATCATGGTGTCAGATCTAAAGGAGAAGGGACTGAGACAAGGAGAGACCCTCCTCTCGAGTGGTGAAGCAATTTACCTCTCCTGGGAACAGAGGGGTGCCTGATGATTCTTAGGTCGAGTGGGGACCAGGCCTTTTTTCTTTCCCCCTTACCCATCCGAGGGTTCCCAGGGCCTTGTCTTAGGTTGGGGGATTATCCTGCCATAAGTCGCCCGTCCTTGGAGCTCCTCAAATAAAAGGCATCTAGCAGGATTTGCCAAAATTATATCATTATATCTTTTGTTTGAGGAGCTCCTCACAGTCTTTTCATTAATGATAGACGCAGGGGCCCAATGACGGGAGTTAGTGTGGATCCTCGCCTGAATAGCACACCATACAGAGGTTGTAGAAACCGGCTCAACATGGCATGGTACAGGTATGAGGGCGCTCTCCACATGGCCTAAGACAGGGTGCCCTGTGATCTGTTTACTTTAGACCTTGAATCTTATACTCCCATTATGTACTTCGGGGTATGTGACTTTAAGAGTGCCAGGCTTTAACATGCCTCAGAGTTGTTGTCTTGGGAAACGATGCCTCCAACATGGTATGCCAGCTTGAAATGAATTGGATCTGAATCCTACCAATGCAGTGCTCGCTCTGACTGCATCCCGCTCTCCTCCCCATCCCCCACTGCATGCCCTCCCCCTACTTAATATCAGTTCACTCCGTTCCACCTGGCAGGTTGCCGCATACTCTAAATGTGGCGACTGGTCTGCCTTTCCTAAAAATCCAGATACAAATCCAAATAGAAGTCTATTAAAGCAAAGGTTATCAAGAACCATTATTACGGAATTAATGGTGCCTCCACCCAAGAAAACCTCATATAGTGCCTTCTAATAAATAATTAAGGTTAAATTAGGCCATTAGAGGAAGACCTATTTGGACCTGGACAGAGTTAACAAAGAAAGAAGAGTTACCCAAAAGTTCTTTCTGTCTACACTACCACAGAAGGAAGGCCTCATGAGAATAGAGTCAGGTGAGGGGAACAATTGACAAGCCCGAATGAGAAGCTGAAGCCAACCCCCACAGCACAGTGGTCTTAGATTTCTCCTCTAGAACTCTGAGCGGTGGTGATTCACGGTTCCTTAGGACACCCCGTCTGTGACATTTTGTCACGGCAACCTGAAAAGACTGCTGCATCATTTTGACCCGGAATCATTAGGGAAGCTTTTTTTAAAAATACCAGCCTCTCGGATGATTCACTTCGCCTGAGGTGTGGCTCTTCCATTAACACTTTACCGAAGCTCCTTGGATTAATCTGTGTGGAGCCAAGGGTTGGAAGCAGGGCAACTGTTTCTGATTTGGAAGATTCAGTCCTTAGACCTGCTTTCTATTCACTGGTATATCTTCAGAGAGAATCTTTAAATTTAGACGAATCTATTTTCCTATTCCAAGGAATCCCCAAATAGATAAAGAAGACATGATTATAGCTTGCCAACTTGAGCAACAGAATATAAACTGCACTTTAAATTAAAATAACCTAAGAATAAATCAGTTCCACATTTTAAGGTAATGCTTTATTAAAGACCTCTTTGTTTTTCTGTGAAAAAAAGTAACTTTCTAAGAAAGAAACAACGCTATTGAAGAAAGTATTATCAGTCCTATGATTATAAAATAAGACAAAGTCCAAACCTTAGAGTACATTTGAGATATTATGTCTAAATTTAGGCAGAATTAAAAGGAGTTGGAAATGGGCTGTATAATTCAGTGTCTCAAGAAAATAGCGCAGAGTAGTTAGAAGTAAGTGGGAATTTTGTGGAGAAAGCATGCCACTAATATCCCCAAATTGGATGAAAGGTGTATTGGACAGGGATCAATTGCAGAAAATAAGATCCACCCAGGTGTTAGTCAAAGCAGAACAAGATCTAATGTAGGAAATTACGTGCTCACAAAATTGCTGGAAGGCCAGGAAGGGCAGGATAGAATCGGAACAGCTCCCAGAGACACGTAGCCTCTTCTAAGCCACGAAGGGCAGAATAGAAGCTGAAAAGCTCCGGGAGACCCATAGCCTCTTCTAGCACTAGGGAAGCCAGTTCTACATGCACCTGCTGAACTGCGGAGCCACATTCTAAACACACAGCAGATACACCCAGCACCACACAGCCTTGATAAGCTTGCTGGTTGGCTCACTCCCTTAAAACCACCCGTGTGACTCAATTACTAACCAAAGAATGACAAAACCTTTCCAATTGGTGTACTCCCCACCATGTCCAGACCCCTAGCTACAGGGGAATCTGGAAGCTGTGGTCTAAATTGGTTTTTGTTTGTTTGTTTGTTTGTTTCAGCCTTTCATTCTAGAAAAGATAAAAAAAATTCTCTTCTATCTATTGAAATCCATCCACAGTTTTCCATGAAACAAAACAGTCTCCAAGATGAACAAATCTGTTTCATTCCTCTACTGGCAGGCAGTCTGAAACATCCAGAGTTAACAGTGTCTCAAGAGCATCCTCATTTCATTTTCTTGTCATATTTACGATTAATTTTCCCATCAATACAGGATTGATCTTCTTTGCCTAACATGACCATCGGGTAGTCTTATATTGGTGTTGTATGAGTATGTGATACTGAGTCTGGACCTCACTCGTGTTAGCAAGTACTGTATTGCTCTCCTTCCTACTAAAGTTTTTATCCCCTGGAGAATGTAATCTTCTCTTAGAATCTTAAACCCTGGAAGCAGCAGAGCCTGTAATTTCAGCAAGAGGAGGCAAGATTTTGTAAGTAGACTATTTGGCATGATAATGAGATGCCACTCCCAAGTCGCTCACTTTGGTTTCAGGCTCCATGAATTCCAGCTATGGGAAAAATATGTTGGAAAATGGTTCCGAGTAAATACCATATCTGCAAGCCAGGACCCCAGTCTCACAAGGTGTTTCTTATGTGCTGCTCTATCTGAGTCTTCAATAGGCCGTTCCATCATTGGGCATGGGCAATTGCTTTTAGGAGGATATTACCAGTGAATCCCGTAAGTACCAACCTAATGCCTCGTTTCTTCTGCTATAAAATCAGCTTCTCTGGTCAAAAAAAGTATTGTGTGGGATACTGTTTTAGAAGTCCTCAGATGTTCTCTGGCAAAGGCACTGCATGCAGGGTAAGCAAATCCAAAACTAGATCGGATGAGCCATTTCTAGTAAGGAAGATGGCTGTGTTCTCCATGATAGAAGTGAGTTCATAAACTCTATCTGCCACTCAGCCATTTCACGTAGTTTCAGACATTTTGAGCACTTGATTGATATGTGACTATATTGAATATGATAGGAGAAAAATCCACATTATTAAATCAGCCTAAACTCTCCACCTGTTCTACCAAATGAATAGTGTCATACCACATATGTGTTCTACGTATGCATGGTATTCTGCCGCATGTATGGTGTTCTACTGCATGCATGGTATTCTGCTGCATGCATGGTATTCTATTGCATGCATGGTGCTATGCCACATGCATGGTGTTATACTGTATGCATGGTATTCTACCTCATGCATGGTGTTCTACCACATGCATGGTGCTCTATTGCATGCATGGTGTTGTACCACAAGCATGATGTTCTACCACATGCATGGTGCTCTGCTGCATGCATGGTATTCTACTGCATGAATGGTGCTATGCCACATGCATGGTATTATACCACATGCATGGTGTCCTACCACATGCATGGTATTCTACCACTGGTATGGTGTTCTACCACATGCATTGTGTTCTACCACACGCATGGTGTCCTACCACATGCATGATGTTCTACCGTGTGCATGGTGTTCTACTGCATGCACGGTGTTCTATAGTATGCACTGTGTCCATTAACAATAAAAAGACATACAGCGTCAGTTTTCTTCCTTGTCCACCAAGTTACGTTCATTGGATTTTGAGACACCCATCTCAGAATAGGACTTTCTGAGTAACAGTGATAAAAGATACATGACTCAGCCTCAGAACCCATCAAAAATCGTCTTCCTCAAACCTGTCTGTCGTCATTTTTCAGAATTCATATATTCCTACCCACTTGCTACCAGTATCTATGTATATATGTATGCATGTGAAATATATATGTATATGTGTGTATGTATTAATCTGTCTTTGAGTCTACTAAAAGGAGACTATTAAGCACAGTATTGTTTGTTCTACTTAACAAGGGGCTTTTCCTTTTCCCCTTTAACCAATACCCTTGAGCGGAGCTACAAAGCGTTGGCGGTAGATACACCTCCAGTTTGCATCATGTATCAAGCAGAGCCATCGATACATAGATATGTATTTGGTTTGTTTGTTTTCCATGTTATATGCAACTTCCCATCTTGTCCTGGGGTAAGCTAAGGAACGAGTTCAGTGCACTCGAACATAATGAGCCTTATGAAGTGTGCTCTAGTTCTACTTAAGAATGAAGTGCTATGGAGATCCCTGAATATATGTCCCCATGAAACAAACACCACCTGCTCCATGTGAAATAGGTCAGATTGCTGGGGGTTCTGTTATTAACTACTTAGTGTCTTCAAGGGTCTAGAACTACTTATGTGTCTTCCAGGGTCTAGAGCAGCCCACTCAAAGCAGGATTTCAAAGGGAAAATCATTATATCATTATAGATGACAGAACAAGGCATGTGTACATTCTGTTAGTCCCTGATACTCAAGACTTGCAGGAATTGTAAGGTGTGTGTGTGTGTGTGTGTGTGCGTGTGTGTGTCCTTAAAAAGATACTGAGGGTACTCACTCATAAGTGGTTTTTAAACATAAAGCAAAGAAAACCAGCCTACAAATCACAATCTCAGAGAACCTAGGCAACAATGAGGACACTAAGAGAGACATACATGGATCTAATTTACATGGGAAGTAGAAAAAGACAAGATCTCCTGAGTAAATTGGGACCATGGGGACCATGGGAAAGGTTTGAAGGGGAGGGAAGGGTAAAGCAGGGGAGCAGAGAAAAAATGTATAGCTCAATAAAATCAAATATATAGATATTCAAGGTCCTAAACTGCATATATCACCATAGCTCTAATAACACACACACACGCATGCACGTGCACGCATGCATGCACACGCACACACACAAATATAGGCTAGACCACAGTAGCAACTCAGTCTCCATGGATTAGTGTTAACTTCAGAACCATTAACAGTAATTAATGAAGAAGCCTAAATATGTTTTGTAGCCCCATGCATTCTCTTCTTGTCAGAAATGCAAGCGCAGTCTGCATGTGTGATATTTGGTGGAGTCTTTCTTCAAGAATCACTAATTGAATGTAAAGTTAATTGGTATAATGAAGAAAGAACTCATTATCACGGAGAGAGGGAGCAACGATTCTTAGAGGCCCTGGGCTGTGCATTGCTGTAAGCTTGGAGCTGGTAGTAAAGTCAAGGTGATCTGTAGGCCTTGGGGTGTTAGTAAAGGTTCATCTGTGCCACCCCACGAGCCTCATGATCCATAAGCCGCCACTAAGCATTCTTGCTGTTGTTTCTCCCCAGAAACAACTGTGCAGTCTTTGTGCTGATATTAGTGCCCCCGCTTGGCCTTACTACATAGTTTCATCATTCCCACGGAAGCTTTAGTGTTACCTTGAGAGCATCACTTTCTGCTTTCTCTTCCAGTCTGGACCAGACACCCATGCATGCCCGCCAAAATAAGCACCTTAGCCAATGTGCTCACCAAAGGCTTTGTGTGCTCTCGTGAGACATAAATAAAGGACAGCTGAGTTGATCTGCATGCCAAACCTCTTCTGGCATTTTTAATTCCCTAAAACTGGTGATTCTCATTTTGCAAAACACTACAGAATTTCTAGTATACCAACTCCTTGTAGCTCAAGCCAACATTATGTCTGGCAACCAACCAGCCAGCAAATCAAACTCGGGAGTTAAAACTATACTTGGACCGCCAAATCACTGCTATCTCTGTGACTCCGGCCCTACCTTTGTTCTAGTATCTTCAAACTCACTTCTCATGTTTAATTTCCCATTTTCTCCTATGATAAATTTGTTAACAAAGGCATTTTTAGCTCCTTTCATTATAGATCTTCTCCTCCGAGCTTTGACATTATGAAAGTTTCCTGAAATATGCAAGGACCTGAACCTATGACTATGGTGTGGGAGCAGTAAGAGTATCACATTTGCAAGTATATGTTTCAGACACACTAAGTTGTTTGAGTGTCTTCAACTACATCAGATACATGAAACTGCTTCAGCTGGAGAGGAAGGCTTGGCTAGGTTCGAAAGTGCATGGTATGTCACCTTTATCCAAATCCAGCTTAGTGTCACTGTCCATGATGAAGGTCTAGCTCTTTGCAAAGCAATACTTTTGATTTTTTAAAAAAATGACAAAACTATAAATTCAGCATTCTGCAGCATCATACTTTGCTCCTGACTTCCATCTAAAATGATTCTTGAAGCTACAAAAGAGAGGAGACTCTTCAAGGATTGCAGGAGATATTATTGGTTCTCAGGCAGTTCCTACAACTGAAACTTAAAATTATTGATTTTTCTTTCTTACTAAAAGTGCAACCCAATTTGGCACCCTCTTCTTCCTTCTCCAGGAGGGTCTATCTTAGTCTTTTTTCTTTTCCAAACTCTTGTCCCAATAGGTGTAATATTTCTGGTGGTCAGAGACAAAATTTTAAGTTATTGCTTCCTCCATGTCATAAGAATCCTAAAATGCCATAGTTTTATCATTTTTGTATTCCATTAACAGAAAACACTTCTGGTACTAATTATTTTTATTACTCAGAGCTCAGTTTCACATAACAGAACCCACTTTAGCTAGTTTAAACAGAAAGGATTTTATGTAGAAAACCATCTTCTTTCATAAATTCCAGCAGATGAAGAAGCAGGCTCCAGGCTAAATTTCCAGACCAGACCAACTCTCAGGCCTCAGACCCATTCAAAGCGCTGTGACTGAGAAAGCAGCCATCGCTACTGCAGAAAGAGAAGCAGTCACACAGGTATCGCCGTAACTGCTGAGTACAAAGTCATAGAAACTCTGGCCTATCTAGAGCACCGCCATCACTGAGACAAGAAGCTGTGGACCAGAAAGACATCACCATGCTACAATCTCAGCATCTCACATACTGGCTCCAGACCTACAACACCTGCCCCAAAACCTGTGCTCTGACACTTCATCTCTCTCCCCAAGGACCTTTTATGTAATCAAACTCTAATGCAACATATCCTATTGATGAAGGCTAAAACATATCTGAAAATGTCTCACTTCTAAGAAAGTATTTTAGTTTTCCACAATTAGCCTACCCGAGATGGTTATTAACTTAATCCACATCAACCATAGTCCCCTCTTTTCTTGTTTGTCAGACATACTTCTAACTGATAGGCCTAGAAAAGCCTCCACATGGTGCTATGGATCGCAGGAAGGACAGTCAACTTTACACAAAGCTATGATAGGAACTATGAATTCATACCCACAAATCTTGCCTAAACAAACTGCATTGCCACACTTACAGAAACGAGAATTACTCCAGAGAGTCTAAATCAAGATGTTTAGGAAGGAAGCCCAAGAATTTGCCATGGAAACAATATTGATACACTGTTGAATGCATAAATTTAAGTGAGATACGCAAAACAATGAATTTCGCATGAAGATAGTAAACCTAGTCCTTAGCCTCTGAGGAAAATTGAGAAAAGAAGGGACAGGAGGGACAGTGAGGCTGAGAGTTAATAAGAACAAAATATAGTGGTATGTAAAATTTAAAAGTGCCCCCACTGAAGCTCTTTTTTTGCATGCTAATCCAAAAAAAGCAAAATTTTTCCAAAATTCCTTTTCAATAAACCTAATAGGTGTTCTTTTTAATTTGACATCATTTCATATTAGCAACTCCTTCATAAACAGTAGAACAAACTAAACTTCCCTCTTCCTATGCCCCTAGCCCCCAAAAATATCAACTTATTTATATTTAGTACAAAAACGCCAAGTCATCCATACCTAGAAAGTCTCACTCATGATGGTGCAGACCCTTAGTTCTCGTCCCACTGACCACAAAAATCAATATGACTAGACACACAGTATAAAACTTTGGCTCTTAAATGTGTATAACAGCATCTTCGTGTATAGCTAACACCACATATGTCCCAGAAAATGCAAATCAATATGAAACACCTTCATTTGCTACAACTGATAACGTGTACTATTTGTGTTTATACCAATCAGCAACTGAGATGAGCAAGTCATATAATATAGGTGCAATTTGCAGCCAATGAGATGGGAAAGGGACCGCAAATTGAGGGGAGAGAAACTAAAAAGAATTTTGTGTCCAGTAAAACAAACCAGAATATTTTCTATATTATGTATAAGAGAAAGATACCAGGACAGTAGATAGTTCTGTTCGGACAGCATGATAACACTCAACACTACCAAGGGATAGGGATAACAATAAGTATCAAATGCATTGCCCCAGAACTCTAGTGTTCAGAAATGTGACATAAACATAAATAGGAAAACTGCTGGGGAAGGGAACACATTTAACCAGTGGTTCTCAATCTTCGTGTGCTTCAGAATTACCTGGAAAACTTAAGATATAGAACACTGATGACCACCTCCAAGATTTTGAATCAAGATATTTAGGTAGAGCAACCAGGTTAGGGGGTGGAAAATTGCATTTCCAATATGTTTCCAGATAACATGTGGATCTCGGTGACAAACAGAAGCTTCCAGAGAAAGAACACTCAAAAGGGAGACATCAAAGCAGAAAGAAGCAGCCAGCCAGCCTTCTTTTAATAATCTAGACATGAGATACAGCCAGGGAGAACTTTCAATCACAGAGTAAACAACAAAGAAAAGCAAACGGGACAAAAGTATGAATCTTATGTAAAAAAAAATTATCTCTTAAGGAATAAAAACATTAAGTATTTTATAAATTAATAGAACATAGAAAAAGATAATTCAGACAAGAAAATACTTAAGAAAATAACTGTCGTGGCTTTGATTTATTCTATTAAGTTGGGTGTCCTTACATTTGGAGAATGAATGTTTAGAATTGTGCAATATCCTCTTGACTGATCTTCCTTTAATGAGCATCTAGTATTCTTTCTTATATCTTCTGATTGATTTTGGTTTGAAGCCTATTTTTTATCAGATCTTAAAATAGCTACACCTGCATATTTTTCCATTTCATTTACTTTCAGTGTTTTGTTTTGTTTTTCCCATCCTTTTGACTAAGGTGGTGGCTGACCTGGATGGTGAGATGTGTTTGTTGGAGGCAACAGAAAGATGGATCCTCTTTTCTAATCCATTCAAACTTGACTATTTATTAAAAGACGATTAATATTGGGCATTATTATTTACAAAGTGTATTATTTCCTGTTGTTTTGCCATGGTGGTTTCATGTTTTGTTGTGTTTAGACCTCTCTTCATAGTGTTTCTTTTTTATGTGCTTCGGTATGGCTAACTTTTATAGACCTCAGTTTCTCCTCTAGTGTTTTTCACGGAGCAGAATTAGTGCGTGGAAATTAGAGAAATCAAGTGCCATAAATCAAAACTGCTTTCCGTTGAAAAATAAAAAAGTAAGGTATGTAAGGAGATCATTGAACAAGGAAAAGGTTGATTGTCAAAGGAGAGACAAGTTGTGTTAGAAATGAAACATCATTGGAGGACTTAATTCATATTTTAAGCAGTGAGAAGAGAAAAACCAAAATAATAACATAAAGGGCAGAGTTGGAAAATCACACACTAGAGAGAAAAGGGATAATGAGCACAACGAAAGGCAAAATCATGGCTGTGAAGTCAAGGTCATTCCCGTGAGTCACTTTCATCCTTCTGTTTTCAGGTCTGAGGCCAAATTCTGAGAAAGCTTTGAGACCTTCAGAATCACTACCACTGCATTCCAGTTGATTGCCCTCTGGAAACTGTGGTTGCTTTATGAAAGTGAAAGTTCTTTAACTGTCAAAATCACATTCTGTTGTAACTTAAATCTATACTGTCCCACTAGAGGTTAAGATGCTCGGAGGAATCATTTTGCCTTGCTGACTCTTCTGCGATGATTGACACACACAGTCTATAAATGCTGAATAAATTAATAGAGATACAGTGCTTCTAATTAAGGCCACATATTAGACTTGCATAGAAAAAGCAGCATGATCTAATATTAGGCCAAGGAATATACAAGAGTTCTGAACATATTAAAATAGCTATAAAATACACGAAAGGTACCCAGCATCCAATGTCGCACAGGAGTGGCTTTTGAGGGGGCCAAATGATGGAAAACAAGCTGGCATAGAACAAAAAGACAAGATAGAGAAGATCAGATGTGCTTGAAGCCAAGTTGAGGGTGGTGGGAATGCAGAAAGTGTTAAGGGTTGTCAACCACCAGAAGTTTGCTTAGACCTTTAAGAAAGACTCCCATGACATGGAAACAGATGTTTTTCAGGTCTCACTGAGTTCAGAATAGAGCTAATATATGGGTTACATAAATAACGGGAGCACTGAAGCAAGAACATAAAGAAAGATGAATAGTTTTAATATACAACTGAAGACTCTTGTAAGACCAATAATACCAGTGGTAAGAGGTTCGAGAGGGCAGCTGGGGTAGTGGTTATAGACTGAGGGTGATAAATATGTGTGGAATCCTACAGAGAAACCCATTAACATGTATGCTTAATGTGCATTAATAATTACACCTTTAATTTTCAAAATTAAAAAAAAGTTAGGTCCTTTCACAGAAACATGAGATTGGGCTACTAAAATCTGATTTCTACTGTAAAAACGGTGTAAAACTATAGCATTGTTTCCCAAAACAGGTGTCCATGTGGATAATATAACCTTTCCAGTTAATGTGAAAAATCACTTTTTTCATAGACCAAATTTTCTGGTTTTAGAACCATTGTTCACTTTGCCTCTGAACCATTTGTTTAATTCTGTCTCATTTTAACTCAAGTGAAAAGTTGTCACTGATTTGGTAAATGAGTGTTGTTTTTTAAATACAAAATTTTATGAATCAGATCTGGGAAGCACTATAGGACACGAAGATAATCACAAACATCATAACGAATGACTCCGCTCTCTCACATATATTATATATGTAATCACAGACATGAAACATTTTGAAACTGTGCTTTTTTACCCATCAGATTGGCAAAGAGTAAAAAGACAATACCTAGAGTTTCCCAGAGCAACAGGAATCTCAAATACTGGTCGATGGCGCGTTTAGAAATGTGTGTCATAAAGTAATGCTTTGATCTGACAATTTAATGTTAAAGAATTTCCCCTGAATAGGTAGCATGTAATTGTGATCTCAAACTAAGCATGTTAAAACCAAAATTACTGTATCTAAAAAGGGGCCGCGTTCATCTCCTCATTTTTTTTTCCTATTTTACTAAATTATGTCACCAGACACCCAATTGTCCCAGAGAGAAATCTGGTCAACTTTGCAATCATTTTCCCTTTGTCTGTACTTTTCCCCTCAACTCTACTTCTAAATCTATTTTGAATTTATTCTCTTTTCTCTCCACAGTTCACAGTACTATCCAAACTACTATATTAGATTTTTCTATGTATTCCTACAATAGCTCCTTAAATTAATCTGATTCCCACAGTCATTCCGTGAGAACTGCTCGCAGCGACAAAGTCAAAACTAAGATCTTTAATCACCGAGTTTTATGTTTTAAAATGAATGCCTAAATGGGCTCTCAAAAAAAATCCCTATAACGGATTGTATGATGACTATTCTTAGCTGTCAACTTGACTATATCTGGAATGAACAACAATCCAGAAATGGAGGGCTCACCTGTGGGAGATTTTCTGCTTGATTTGAAGTGGTGAATCCCCTTCTAGTCTGGAACTTTGAGGTATGAAGAAACACCTGTGACCTGGATCTTACGGAGGGAGCATGAGGAAGAATCTTTAATCTGGGACACACCTTTGGCTGGAAGTCTATATAAGGACATGAAAGGAGGGAGGTTCTGTTCTTTGCCTGACTGCCCTCACCTTGATAGCACACCCATTCCTTCACTGGCATTGAAGCCTACTTTTGGGGGATTCTATCATATACAGAAGACGATCTGAGACATCTAGAGAGTGGGGGGAAGAGATTCATTTCATAAACTCAATGACTCTGAGATCCCTGACTAATACAGATGTACTTCTTTATTCGGGTTCTATTGCTGTGAAGAGACACCATGACCACAGCAATTCTTCTAAATGAAAACATTTAACTGCAGCTAGCTTACAGTTTCAGAAGTTTAGTTCATTATCATCATAGCAGGAAGCATGGCAGCATGCAGCAAACATAGTACTGGAGAAGGAGCTAAGAGTTCTGTATCTGGATTTGCAAGCTGCAGGAAGGAAGACCATACTGGACATGACTTGAGCATCTCAGACCTAAAAGCCCACCCACTGTGATTTCCCTAACAAAACCACACCTACTCCAATAAGGCCACACCTCCTAATAGTGCCAGTCCCAATTGACCTATGGAAACCCATTTTTATTCAAACTACCACAAACAGCAAGAAAAGAAAGTAAAGACACTTGCTGCCAAGCTTGTTGACTTGAGTTCAATCTCTGTAACCCATGTAGTAGAAGAAAACTGAGTTCTACAAATTGTCCTCTGACTTCTAAATATGCATTGTAGCACAGGCATGCATGTGCATGCATGCATGGATAAATAAATGGAGAAATCAGTTTTTAAAAAGCTTGGCCACTGGAAATGGAGAGATGACTCAGCAGTTAAGAGTGTGGGCTGCTCTTGCAGAGGACCTGGATTCCGGTTCAGGGTTCCCAGCAGTTATTGTGATTCACAACAATCTTGCAATTCCAGGTCCAAAGAATTCTATGTCCTCACCATAGTCACCAAGCATGTTTGTGTTGTACTTATGCATGCAAACACTCAAACATAATATAGATGCATGATTTATTTAATTGATTATCAAACAAATAACAAACATTTCATGATTTTATATCCCATACTACTGTGGCATACATCTCATGGCTCTTCGTCCATTGTTGTTCTTCCATTGCAAATGTTAAACAGTTAAGTTTTAAAATAATAAAGCCTATTGTTTATAACCTCTTTGTATTGCCTCCTTTTAAGCCATCTCTCATTAAACTTTCATCCATATTTCCTACCAAACTCGTTCTCATGGATAATGTGGGATGTCCTTCTGTATCTGTGTAGCTTTCATTGGCTAATGAATAAAGCTGTCTCAGCCAATGGCTTAGCAGAGTAAATCCAGGTGGGAAATCTGAACAGAGATATAGAAAGAGAGTAGGCGGAGTCAGAGAGACGTCATATAGTTGCCAAAGGAGGCATGTGTCACATAGCTGTCAAAGGAGACAGGCACCAAAACACTTACCTGTAGGCCACAGCCACGGGGTGATACACAGATTAATAAAAATGTGTTAATTTAAGATGTAAAAGATAGCTATCAACCAAGCAGTTTTTGAATTAATATAGTTTCTATGTGATTATTCAGGTCTGGGCAGCCAGGAGCAAAAGAGTGGTCTCTGCCTATACACATAGACATCATAAAATTTACATTTTGGAATCCAGTAACTGATTCTTAGTTCTCTTCCTCCTTGAGTCCCATAGAATTTCAAGTATTTTCTCCATTTGGCCTTTGAGATGTCACAGATTCCTGAACTACACCTGTCCCTGAGCATCCCTGCAGTAGATCTCTGAATGTGAAGTTCCCTGGCTGCTCTCTTGGGCAGCAGCTCTTCTCTATGCTCACTCCATACCTGGTGTCATCTACCTCTGCTTCTAACCATCCTCTAAATACTCCCATCTCTAAATGTCTCCGCATCTTCACAAAGAACGGTGGAAATCCACAGCTTAATACGCTCTAAGCAAAATTTCTGCTTCCCCTATCATACTCTCTCCTTCCTCCCATAGCTCCTCCATATCTAAGGAATATTGTCACCATGTACCAGATCCATAAGCCAAACTTCAGGAATCAATCAAGATTTCTTTATTTCCCTAAGACTCCATACCCAGTGGTTTAGTACAACCTAACCACTCTTCTTTCTCAGTATCTTCAGATTCTGTCAATGGTTTATCATTTCTCCATCATCATCCAGTGAAAGCCACCATTTCTTGCTTAGCCTAGTATTAAAGTCTCCTACCAGTCCTCCTACCAGTCCTCACTACTTCCATCATTTGGTTAACCACACAGCTGCCAAAGTGATCTGAAAACATAGGAGGACAGGCTGCTCCCCTGATCAAAACCCTCTACTCTCTTCCTGTTGTACTTACAACTTTGAAATATTTCCATACCTGGCACACATCCTACCCACCAATTTGTCATTAGGTGTTCTAGCACTGATTTTGATCCTCTGTTCTAAGTGCCTGGGATTCCTAGAGCCAACAGTTTGATCATTATGTACGCTTTGCTTGCCAATTCCTCTGCTTCAAATAATCATCTCCAAGATGTTAGCTTGTAATATTTGTTCACTGGTTACAAATGTTAGCTGAGGTTAGACTCTCTCAAGGCCTTCCAGACTACCTACCCTACCTAAAATAACACATGGCATAGGGCCTGGAATGATGGGTCACTGGTTAGGGGAACATATTGCTCTTGCAAAGGATCAGGGTTGGGATCCCACCTATATTGTGAATGAAAGCCCTCTGTAACTCCAGCTCCAGGCAATTCTCCTCCAGTCTCTGGAGGCAATGCATGAACATTTTCATAAAACAGGCAGTACACATAAAATAAAAATAAATTTAAAGTAATAAAATGAAATAGCATATGTGTATGCCCCATGCATTGATTTTTTTTTTTTTTTTTTGGTTTTTCGAGACAGGGTTTCTCTGTGGCTTTGGAGCCTGTCCTGGAACTAGCTCTGTAGACCAGGCTGGTCTCGAACTCACAGAGATCTGCCTGTCTCTGCCTCCCGAGTGCGGGGATTAAAGGCGTGCGCCACCATCGCCCGGCCCCATGCGTTGATTTAGGTTCCACGTACATTTCCCCGGACATTCTATTACATGAACTAAGAATGGAAGCTTGAAAAGGGTGAGGACTTCCAGCGTTTGGGAAACTACTGAGTCCTTAGTATTTCACATATTCTAGGGCATAAAATATGGTTAACATGAGACTTGTGCCATAAATATCTGGTGAACTGCACATTTAATAAGCAAGTGTTTCCCCTTGAGTTTTCATCCAAAATCAATATCTCTACACCTTTATATATCTAGTTTGCTTTCTGATGCTGGGATAAAACATGGAGCAAAAGCTCCTATGTGGGGGTAAGGGGTGGATTTGGTTTCCAGGCTACACCGTCCTGTCCATCATTGTGGGAAGCCAAGACAGGAACCTGGAGGTTCAGTTCCTACAACTGAAGCAACAACCATCCATGGAGGAAAGCTGCTGCTGGCTTGTTCTCCATGGCTTTTTTTTAACCTCCTTTCTTATTCAGCCCAGTTTAACATGCCCAGGGCTTGCATTTCCAACATTGGACTCCTTCTACATCAGTCATTCAAGAATATGTCCCACATGAGCATGGGTCAGTCTGATAGGAACTGAGGTCCCCTCTTGCCAGGTGACCCAAAATTGTGTGAAACTGACAAAAAAATCTACCCAGCACAACATGTAAATTGCTCAGACAGCATTTAGAACATGAGAAAAATATTCCCCTTAGAATAAAATCTAGCTGTTCCTCGTGAATCCATGAATCTCCACAGAATCAAACTCTGCGTGCCTCTTCATAATTTATTTCATCCTTCTACACCCTTCCCTGTACCACCCTCAAGCAACACCCTCCATCCTGCCCCTTCTTCAACATGACAACATCACCCCAAGGCCATTTTGAGAAGACTACTTGGAATATTCTCTTCTTAGCTCCTTTAGATCACATTTCTGTTGAAATCCCTTTTCCTGAGAAAGGCCTTTTGAAGGTGTTTCTTGACTATGGGGAAAAGTGAACAAATTTCCTTCCACCTCAGATAAAAAACACCAACCTCAGACTACAGAAACAATTCTTCCCAAGTCGAGCTTGATACACCAATGAGTTTATTCAGGCCTTGGTGACTTTAGGGCCACTGCATGCATCTCCAAAATTCCTGTGTCCTATGTCTGGACCCTGCCCAAAATGCAGGGAGCACCTCCGGAGAGCTTCCTCTCTCCCAACAATTGCTTGTACTTGTATAGAACCTTGAAAAAAAGTCTTGTGGTTTTCTAGGATTTCTGAGTTTCAGGTGTATTAGTCAGGGTTCTCTACAGTCACAGAAATTATGGAAAGAATCTCTTCTCCTGCCCCACCCTCTAGATATCTTCTCAGCTGGTCTTCTGTATATGATGGAATCCCAAAAAAGTAGGCTCCAGTGCCAGTGAAGGAATGGGTGTGCTAACAAGGTGAGGGCAATCAGGCAAATTTCACAAATTTCTTGGGTGGTATAAGCTACCCTCCATGAATAAATGTTTCTTAGTTTCTTTTCTTGATACTGTAAATAAAATACCTTGGATAAAGCAACTTAAAGAAGATGGACTTACTTTACATCACAATCCAAGGGTAAATTCCGTCATGGTAGGAAAGTCAAGGCCCTATAAATTTAAAGCAGCTGGTCATTCCAGAGCCGTAATCAGGAGCAGATCATGATTGCATGCTGATGCTCAGGGCCTTTTCTCTGCTTCTATAGTCTGAGATCCCAACCAGGAAACGATGTCATCCTCCGAAGATGGGTTTTCCCACCTCAATTATTAATCATCCAAGACAATTGTCCACAGGCATATAGAATGGCCTAGCTACCATTGCCTTTCAGACCAAGCAGCAATGACATCCCAGAAGCCACACTAATTAAATAATCATCCCAGTAGCCACACTAATTTGCCATAGAAACTGGATGGTGCACACCTTTAATCCCAGCCCTAGAGAGAATTATAAAAGGGAGGAAACAGCTCTCAAACACAGTCTCACTCTGAGATTACTGGAGACAGGATCATTGTTACAGACTGAGGTAAAGTAAGAGCCAGTGGCTGACTGTTTTGCTTTTCTGGTCTTTAGGTTTAACCCCAATTTCAGTCTCTGAGTTTTTAATAATCCTGCTTCATTATTCCAGATTCTACTAAAGTGACAATTAACAGTATTGCAATTATACAACATAAGACTAACAGCTAATGTTACCTCATGGTCTCGTTCAGTTACCATCATATTTACTTCTTTTCAAGCACATAATATTTTGCTACTAGCTAGGTTATTTATTTAGCTTCTAAAGAAGTTAAGGTTGGGGCTAAAAAGATGGTTCAGTGGTTGAGAGCACTGGCTGCTCTCCCAGATGATCCATGTTCAATTCCCAGCACCCACATAGTGACTGACAACTGTATGTAACTCCAATCCACAGTCTCCAATGCTTTCTTTGTGACTCCATGGGCAAGGTGCATAGACAGACTTGTAAACAACAAATCACCCGTATACGTTAAATAAGTACCCAATCTTTTTAAAGAACATAAAGTCCATAAAAACAAAGGCCTCAATGTCTCATTCACTGCTATATCACCAGTTCCTGAAATAATGTCTCACACATAGAAAATATAAAGTTGTTGGCTAAAATACTCATATGTTTTGTCTATGAAACTATGTTATTCATAAAGGCTTAAAATGGAAAATAATTGAAATTTCATTAATGTAGTTATGGAGTAGCTATATATCAAAATACTTTTAACCTGTACAGTAATACAAAAATCTGTATTTATTAATACAGAACAATGTCTACAATATTTTAGTGAGTGAAACAGGATTACATATACTTTAATCCAATTTTATTAAATATCCTTGAGAATGTATAATTAGATGTCTGGTAAAAATATTTGCTGAAATCGTAGCAATTGTTCTCATTGGTGGGTAACATAAATATAGTTTGAGATCATTGGTTAGTTATGATAAATTGATATCATTTATAACTAGTTGCTGTTATTCTTCATGGAAAAAACATGGCCATTCTTTTTGGTGTATGGTCAAAACAACTTCAATCTTAGTTTGAAATAACTTACAAATACCAGGTTAGTTAACTTTGACTAAATTTTAAAACATGCACCATTTTCTATTTTAAATTACATTGACGTCTAAAATAATAATTGAAAAACCATTTGTAATTCCTTTTTTCTAACTTATTTTGAATGCAGCATGGAAATCTTCATCACGACAGTCTTTTCTCTTGGTCTTGCTATATAAGGAAACTAAGAACTGTGAAGACTTCTCACCAGCTTTAAGTGTTTTTTCCTACTATACATCTTACCATAGAAAGTACCAGGAAGACTCTAAATGACGTTGGGGACAAATATTGTCCATTAGTCTCCTTCAGCCAAGACGACAGTCTAGTAACATGTCAAAGTAGTTATCTGTTTGATTTATGATTTTCAAACAAGTTTTTCAAAACTGCATGTCCAAAAAAGAGCACTAAGTAATCCAGTGCTCCTTCTGCTCAAACACTCAAAAACAACCATGCAATTATGAAAGCATTTAGAAAACTCGACTACTCCCGTGCAAAGGCATTTACACATGCACACTGGAGTATATACAGTTGTCTAGGCATCGCAGCAGCCACGGCAATCCCCATAAATCACACTGACACACTTTGTTCCCGTCCGGCTCGCCAGATAGCTGCTTTCACAACATCCCCAAATCACAAAATGAGTTGCAGCATGTAGTCAAATTACTTTTCTGACAAACCAAACAGCATAAAAAAATACCCGCAAGGACGAATTCATGAGAGATTAAAACGTGCTTAGCAGATCAAGAACGGAGAGGCCACTGTGATTCCAGAGGGGCACCAGAATATGCCAAAATTGTTTTATGACACTTAGCCATAATTACAGCTAACCACACTGTTGGGGCTCTTTTCTTGGCAGGATCAGAGGCGATGAATACGCATGTGTATTTGTGTGTATATATAAATTAATTTCCATCTGAAGATATGATTGCTCCACCTGTTATAGTCTGTCTCCATCCTAAATTCTCATCCAATATTGCCAATTAGTTCACAAAACAGAACTGAAGGGTGAAAACTAAGGTGCAAAATGTCTGATTTATGGATAAAATTGGCTATGCCCAATTATGTTTGTTGCTGCTTTAAATATTCTGTTATCAAATTGATTAAATAATTAAGGCTGTTCCAAACATGTCAGATGGAATTTCACATCAAATTTCAATGAGTGCTTTCGAAATGTCACGAAGTTTCTAATACTGTGGGATTCTTTCCATCTCTGGAAGGTCACCTGGGGCACTCACCTTCATTCAGGAAACAGTTGGAGCAGGATGAAAGAGTTATAAGAGATAGACGTCTTGGGTTTTGTAATTTATAAGCCCCATGATCCTGAACAAGTAGCTCACCTCTCTAAGAGGTTTTTTTTTTTTTGCCACATCAAAGACATGGAAATAAGATTTGGACTGCCCACCTTCTAAGATATTTTAAACATGAACTAAAGTGAGTCATGTCATTTGGGATGCAGCTTGTATGAAACAAATTTAATACCATTATTATTTGAGAGGAGCCTAGAAAGTCAGTCTGCAGTAACCATGCTCGGTATGATCCAATGTCTGCTGAGCTGTTCAGCTGCTCCACTGTAAAGTGTCTGTTCAAAGGCAACCATAACAGTGTCTGCCTCCAGCACACTTGCCCTCTGATGAAGACCGCACACCCAAACTAAAACTAAAACAGCAGTAATACTACCAGTAATAATAATAATAATTATTATTATTATCCATGGGCATCGATGGGTAGCCTGGGAGACAGATTTCACCATGACCTTCAAGGGTCACAGAAGTCTTGAGCCTAATTGGACAAAAATTTTACTTTTTTTTCTTTTATGTTTTAGAGTGATGAACACATTTTCCCTTAAGCTATGTTGAAAACTAACAAGTAGATGTTGTGTTTAAAGACATGTAGATTTCAGATGAGTTTTATTGAAAATAAAGTAAAATTTGACAACAAAGCAGAGCTTATTGCCACCACCGTATTCGACTGAGTAAAGTTAGCATTTGACCATGATAAATATGAACAACTGTGTCACCCTGTTCATTTACTTATTACATGAGGAATGACATGAGTACATGCCACAGCACACATGTGGCATTCACAGGGCACGGTTCAGGCGTCGCTGCTCTCCTTCCACTGTGTGGTTCCTGGCGCTTGAGTTCAAGTCATCAAGCTTGGTAGCAAACACCTGCACCTGCTGAGCCAACTCACTGGCTTGAGATGAGGGATTTTAAAGAGAAACTCTGAAGCCAATAGACGAAGGAGGTCTGATGAATTGCTGTCGAAACTTAGAACCTTTGCTATTCAAATGACCTTCCCAGCTAAAAGACTCCTTGAGGAGGGCCATGGAAGAAAATGGATCATACAAAAGAAAGAGCCCGACTCTTTGAGCTGAATAAAGTAGATACAGAACTAAACATTTATGCAGAGCTGGTTTCATGAAAATGGAATTTGAGAATGATGATATTTTAGCACTGGACCCTTGTAGAATAAGCCCTTAGTGAAAATCCAGCCAAGCAATAAGTGAGAGTCATCTAGCCACAAAATAGAAATCATGTACCAAAAAAAGCATATCTCTGGCAAGTATTTTAGGATATGTAAAAGCGAGTGGCACTGGTGACAAGTGTAGCAAATTTATAGGGTTGTAGAAACTAAGATTCTCACAATGAAAACAAAGACGGAACTACGCTCAGCTTGAAGTTGGAGTCTATGACATGCATTCTTTTAATGAAATACTGCCCAGTGGTAGTATACAGATCTCTGTGGACTCTTTCTCCAGCAAAACAACCATCACTAGGGAATATTACATTTGTAGCGTTCACAATAACAACAGTTTAAAGTCACCGGGAAATTCCTAAAGGCATCTAGAAGACAGAGGAACATTTATTCAAGGAAATGTTTAAGAACAGCTTGGTGTGATGGATGCTCTACTCCAAGCAGGTGCAGCAAGGTGATAGAAACCATCAGTTCTCTAGCTCCTGGGCCAGGATGATGGCTTCTCCCTGGCAGGAGTCCACCAGCCCTGCTCATCATGCCTCACCTACTGTTGCAGAAGCTCTCTTCCAAACAAGATTCCAACGCATTTGAGGTCCCCCATCTTCCGCTAGCCTACAGTCCAGCTGACTGAGAACACTGGATCTAGTCACACTGTCCTGGGTGCTCTCATTAGACAAACACCAAACACCAGAAGGGAAAGCTGAGAAGACATGGCCATATATGTATCCATAACACCTCTCATAAAACAAGACGGGCACACTATCACCTGCTGACCCTGAACTCATTTCTATAAAAGTAAATGGGATGCTTTAATCAGGAAGAGAAAACGCTGATTGGAGTTAAGAGTTCTGCATCTCTCTCTAAAAGAACTTCAGCAACCGCAACAAATGTTCTAGCTAGATAGACGCAGGGGCCCAATGACGGGAGTTAGTGTGGATCCTCGCCTGAATAGCACACCATACAGAGGTTGTAGAAACCGGCTCAACATGGCATGGTACAGGTATGAGGGCGCTCTCCACATGGCCTAAGACAGGGTGCCCTGTGATCTGTTTACTTTAATCCTGCTAGATGCCTTTTATTTGAGGAGCTCCAAGGATGGGCAACTTATGACAGGATAATCCCCCTACCTAAGACAGGGCCCTGGGAACCCTAGGACGGGTAAGGGGGAAAGTAAAAAGACCTGGTCCCCACTCGACCTAAGAATCATCAGGCACCCCTCTGTTCCCAGGAGAGGTAAATTGCTTCTCCACTCGAGAGGAGGGTCTCTCCTTATCTCAGTCCCTTCTCCTTTAGATCTGACACCATGGTTGACTCTGACGGGTGCTCTCCACGTAATAACTACCTGCCTTTATATAAGAGAAAGGGGGATCTGTTGGGAGCCGTTTCCCCCTAAAAATCATTACAGGAACCATCACCCTGGCGAGTCTGCAGGGAACCCCACACCCATAATTGTGCTAAGAATAGTTCTATTGCCCCACACCCAATTAAAGCTGTTAATGGAGAAAAAAATAAATTAATTAATTAAAAAAAAGGAAAAAAAAAAAAAAAAAAAAACAAGAGAAATCCCAAACAGTGAGCAATTCAAAGGAGAGTAGCAAGGCTGCAGTAGATACAGGTGAAACACTGGACACTCCACCTCAAAAGGTGAACCCAAGAGAAATGAGGAGAAAGCGAAACAGAGCCCTGCTGGGATGAGAGAAGCCTCAGAGCTGACCTGGGCAAAAAGATCTCAGTAGAATCAGGCTTTTGAGAAATATGTTTCCTCAAGGCATTGTCAAAAGCAATAGAGCTGTCAGCCAGCAGTAAGTACAAGTTCACAGCTGGGGCTGACCAAGTAATGGCAGATGGGACAAAGCCTTAAAGAAAAAAGGAAGCCAGGGAAAGCTCAAAGGAGCCTGGTAAAACAAAACAAAACAAAACAAAACATCATCCTTCTCACTACATGCACCATGCCTAGAAGTAATAAATATGTCCTCTTCTTACTGTTTCTCCCCTATAACTCCAGAAACTCATCTTTAAGGCATGACAAAAATGCCATGGGTAAAGATTTAGAAGAAGAAGGAAACACTAAATTATATAAGACCAGTCCTGGCATCCTGCAAAGACTGGGTCCTTAAAAGAGTGGTTAATCTTTGCAATCCCTGGAAAACTTAAATCTTCTTCATTTACCATCAGTAACAAAGATGTTCTAACCATCAAACACGATAGCACAGAGTAACCTTGAAAAGCAAGTAAAAGATATTTGGAGCGTGGTATTGAGTTCTTAAGACTATGCTGTTTCTGGACCCAATTCAGTAATTCGAGAAATAAGATCTAACACCTTCCACATGCGCAGACACACCCATGTCATCAGTGTGCACCCATCAGGACCTAGAAGAGACTAGACACAAACAAGTAGGATGATGTGGGACTCCTGCATAGCAGAAAAAAAAAAGTTATAACAACCATCAACTCCCATGAAGATGCCCAGGAATGTGAGTGGGGAAAGTAAGACAGGGGCCAAGTTGGTCAACTGAATATTGGGAATGTAGATGTACTCCCAGCATGCAGCAGACATTCCCCTGGTGTGCTTCCAGCTGCTCTAGAGACTCCTCTCACCTCTCTGCACACTCAACGTGATCCCTGGGATCCCAGCACAACCCGTACTCACAATCTCCAGTATGACACGGAATTTTTCCTTCTGGTTTTCTACATGTGCAACTGTCTCCTCGGGAGGCCGTCTTTCCTTCCCCTCCTTTGCTCATCTAACGAATTCCAATAATAATTGCAACTCTGTTTTAGGCTTTCTCATCTCTGTAATTCCTCCTTCCTATCTTCTATTTGGTTTGAAGGTTCATCTCCCACAGTCCGTACAGTATCCATACCCTACATGTATGCAGCCCTGCATTATAGCAGAGTGATCTGATATCTCTTTAACGATAAAGACCTTAAGGAACCAATAAGATATTTAGCACAGTGCCAGGCATAGAGGAGCTCAACAAGTGTGGCGAGGAAAATAAGTGAACCTAAGCATGGAACTGTTCAGAAGAAACTGAGCTTCCTCCAAAATTAAGACTATGACCGCAAAGAGTACAAAGCCTCTATTGGTCATTCTGAGCCATTGGCTATATTTTCTTCATGGCTAGAACTAGATAATGAAGGACAGAGCCTTCATTTTACAAACTACACTGTTTGTAGCTACTGAGGACTGTAGAATAGTGGGGGCACAGAATATGAGTCCCTGGTAAACTAAGATGAAATAAGATCATAATACATTGTATGGCATCTGTGCACTTAAACAAAGATCCCTTAGACATCATGATTTAAATCAATGACACAGTTTAACAGTGGATTAGCAGTTGAGAACTGTGCCCCAAAGGGGAACACATGCCTGCTTTTGTAACCTGATCCAGAGCCTGTGACTGGGAATGTCATAGGGCCTAGCCCGTTGCTTTGGACTACTGTTTTGCTAAACGGTCACACTGTTAAACTGCCTTCTGAATGTTTATGTTTATGCCTATAGATTACTGATGCATAATGCCCGTAACAGAAAGTCTCTGACTCTAGTAGATGACAATTAGTGGGGAAGCCCTAGCTGACCACAGTGCTAAGAATAAGGGATAGTGCAGTACTTGGTCCTCAGTGGGACATCTATACAACCCCTTCCAAGGCTTGGAAAACATCAATGATCCAAAAGAGCAAATGTCAGAGCCAGAGTAGGAAGAATGTGCAGTGCAAAGGCATGTTCTGAACATGGCGTCGTTATTGTCCTCATGAACTCCCTGTAGCTGTGCTTTTCTGCACAAGATCGGGCACAAAGCATGGTGAGAAGAGGGCCTCTCCCTGAGGGGCCATTGCTGGTTCCTGGTCTCTGGGAGAGGAGAATCATTTTCTTCAGTGGCCCAGGCCTTGATCTATCACTCTTGCTCCAGAAAAAAAAAAAAAAACACCCATTCTTGTTCAAGAAACATAAGTAAACTCTGGATCACACACAAAAAAAGAAGGCGTGAAGGAAGAAGAGAGATTTCTTGAGAAGAGGTGTTCCAACAAGAAAGGAAAAACAGCAGTGACTAAGAGAGAGAAACGGGGAACACAGACAACTAAAATTCATTTTATATACACTTCAAGCTGTCTAACATTTGATGGAAAGAAAAAAAGAACAGCAGCTTACTGTGCAGGAGAGAAGCCAAGGGAGGGAGAGAGTCACACACTGGGTCTGGGTTTGATGGCACTGTTTGGGGAGGTTGTGGACCCTTGAAGAGGCAATCCTTTGCTGGGGGAAGTATGTTCTGAGAGCAGGTTTTGGGATTCCTAGCCTGGTTCTTACTTCCAGTCTCTGTGCTCTGCTTGGGTTTACAGTTGAAGATGCAATCGCACAGAATTCTACCTGACCTCCTGCTACCAAGCTTTCCCCTAACACTGATGGCCTCTCCCTCTGGAACCCTAAGCCAAAATCAACTTTTTCTCCCGTAAGTCACTTGCCACTGTGGTGTTGGTCACAGCCACAGAAAAACGACTAATACAGATTACCAGAGAAAATACAGGCTCGTGTGAGTTTCTTCCAAGTGCTGAATGAGGCATGCTCTCGGAAGATTATTTACCTGAAACAGTTGCTCTTCCTGTAAGAGTCTAGATTAGCATGAAATCCTGTGCTCTAATTGGAGGAGGGAGAAAATCTTTTGAAAAGAACATTACATACTAATACATTGTAAGAATTTGCTGATTGATTTGGGCTTAGCTCCTTATATGAGCAGTTAATTCTTCACTTTTCCTGGCTGGTTTTGTTTGCTTGAGAACAGACTTACACCCCTTTTTTATTGGCTATTCTGTCAAAACCCCATGACAAGCATTGAAATACCACCTCAGCATATCACTGAGGAAGCTCAAGCCCGAGGAAGGTAGGCAGCAAAGGTAATGCGAGAGCCAGCCAGCTCCTTGACACACTCAGTCATTTGCATTATAGCTGTGACTAGTCACAATAAAAATAATTATATTCTCATTAAATAAGACTATTTCTCATAATAGCATAATTTGATTCAAATAAGGAACTGATCCAGCGGGGTCTTGGAAGGCCTGGTGCTGTTTCTCTCAATGGCAGCTCATTTGGCAGAAGGTACACAGGAATTTATTTTTGTGTTCCAAGCGTAATCACCACCTGTGACATTCCTAAGATCGCTTTTGGTAAAAATTAAATCTCCTGTACTGGCTGGAAACATTTCTACTCATAATGGCTACATATGGACACGGAGGTGGATTCAATAATCTCCCATTTTTCCCCTAGTTAGCTTTTCTGTCTTTCTTTAGACATATTTTGTATGAGACACACACCTTGGTGGGTTCTTTGTTCATTTAATTAACATTGCAGTCGTGCAAGCATGACTATTATGATCTTTCTAAGCTTTCCATCATTATAAATTTTTAGAAACCTGAATGTTGTCTGAGAAAAGAAGTATTTTAATTTATATATAAAAGCCATTTTAACACATTAATTTTTTAAAAAAATCAATTCTGCCATTTAAAATTGGTAGTAAAAGTTGTGTGTATCTTTATTTGTATTTTTCCTTTAACATTTAAGTCTACTAATTATAATTTTAAGTGCTCACTTTATTTAAGGAAACAATAGCTCAATCTCACCAAACTGGAGAGCTAAAGCCTAATGTATACTCAGGTACTTCAAGCATCGTTTAAAACAGTCTCCATGGTAATCTCTTGTTAGAAGAGGCTGTGCACACACAATTCATCTTCTTTGTAAAATCAGTGCCCACCACTGATTTTTTTTTTTAGCTAAACCTTCTTCATATAAAAAAGGAATGATTTCCAAAGGAATCAAGTGTCCTCTGTCTCCCGCCAAGCTCAGATGTTCCATTTTGTGAAACATTGTACTTCAAGATATTAAGGGCACTTTCCCATGTTTGATGGCCATTGAAAAGGGCAATGTCCACTAGGGCAGTTTGAGCGAGATACTGCCCTGTCCTGGCACAGATCTCCTCCATTTGCACTCTTCGGTTCTGGATGACATACAAGACCAGGGTTATGTAATGTCCTCCCCCCAGAGAATGTGAAATATGGCCCACGTAAGTCCTCATAATCACATAAACAAATGATGACGTCATCGGCCTCAACTCTTTCACAGCTACTTATGGCTGACATCTGAAACGAGAAACAGCCTCTTCATGAGGAATACCCAGATCGTTTTTATCCTAATCCTAAACTCAGTCTCCACACACATGCCTCTTGCTTCTTACATCTAAATGGTCTTGAGTTTTCTCACTTGTGGTTTTCCCAATCTTCTGTGCCCATCAGGAAAGTTAAGGAGTTTTGTTGGCTTGATTAGAGTCTCATTTGTTTAGTTTTAAGAGCTGGTACCCAGCGACCTGCCTCCTGGAGTCTGCTTTCCTTGGCCAGGAGTGGAGTCTGGGTACGTGCATTTCCACAGCTCCCCGGTGTGAGTCTACTGTGTAGCTGGAATTCAGAAACAAAGCCACTTTCATTTCTTGCCTAGAACTCTGGCTCTGGTTAAATCCAGCTCAAATCATCCAAGTCCTCTGTCATAAGTATGTGGTACCTTCAGCAATAGGGGCTTACCACCAACCCTTGAGAGGTAACCAAGGGCTACATCAATCATCTATGTCATTCCCAGTCACTGGTCTAGCATGCTAACCATTTAAAACAGGGTTTCTTGTGCCTGTGGGTCACATTGTCAGACCAAGTATCATAACTCGTGTGTGTGTGTGTGTGTGTGTGTGTGTGTGTGTGTGTGTGTGTGTTTGCAAGCATTCACATGCTTATATGTACATATATACTTGTAAGTATCATGTATAATTTTAGGCAAATCTAAAACAATATGATTCCTTGAGGCTTTATCAAACAACCTTAATGTTATTTGTCCCATGTCCCTCCTTCTCTTTTTCTATTGGCCACCTTCCATCCTCCCCAGCTGAAGCCCTCTCCGTGTTTTTCAGTTTCTCACTTCATATCACCTATATTCCTCTGCTCCCCTCTCAGGCCCCACTGATGGCCCCTTTATGTTTTCCTGTTTTCTGTGATTACTCCATGTTACATATTCACAACTGAAGGTTTGGGGCTGGGAGCCACAGATAAGAGAGAACTCCCAACATTTGTCTTTCTGGGTCTGGGTTACCTCACTCAATATCTTTTCTGGTCTACCCATTTACCCACGAATTTCATTTTTTCTCTACAGCTTCATAGTGCTCCATTGTGAATATGGACCATATGTTCATTATCAGTTCAACACTAGAAAAATAATTAGGTTAGCCTTTCCCTGGGATGAGCCCCTTACTTGGTATCCAATGCAAAGTGGTCAAGCCTGATGCCATATGCACACAAGCACCAAAAACAAACTCAGCAGACTGTGTTTCTATATTTATGCACACATATATATGTGTAACAATACTAATCAAAGAAAAAGAGGCTATCAACTTGAGGGTAGGGAGATGGAGTGTGAGGGTTTGTAGAGGGAATACCTGGGAGGGACTGAAGGAAGGTAGGGAGTGGGAAACAGTGTTACTCTATTTAAATTAAAATGTATTAAAATTTAAATAATATGACATGCTAACATCTTTCATTTTATTTTTTAAAAAAGAAAACAAACTATCTTTTTTCATTTTACATACCAGTCCCAGTTCCCATCCCCTCCCCTCCTCCCACTCCATTGACTTTCCCCCCACCCCACTCCCCAGCCACCCCTCAGAGAGGGTAAGGTGCATTGCTTTGAGGAAAGTCCAAGGCCCTCCCTACTATATCTAGGCTGAGCAAGGTATCCATCCAAATAGAATGGATTCCAAAAAGCCAAGACAAACAGTAGAGATAAATTCTGGTGCCACTTCCAGTGGCCCTGCATCTGTCCCAGCCATGCAACTGTCAACCACATTAAGAGGGTCTAGTTTGGTCCTATGATGGTTCCTTCCTTGTCCATCCAGAGTTGGTGAGCTCCCATTAGCTCAAGTAAACTGTTTCAGTGGGTATCACCATCATCATCTTGACCTCTTAGCTCATATTCTCATTCCTCCCACTCTTCAACTGGACTTTGGGAGCTCAGCCCAGTGTTCCACTGTGGGTCTCTGCCTCTGTTTCCATTAGTTGCTGGATGAAGGTTCTATGATGACATTTAAGATAGTCATCAATCTGGCTACAGAGCAAGGTCAGTGCAGGTACCCTCTCCACTATTGCTTGGGATCTTAGCTGGGGTCATTCTTGTGGATTCCTGTGAATTTCTCTAATGCTACATTTTTGGCTAGCCCCATAATGGCTCCCTCAATCAAAATATCCCTTTCCTTGCTCTCCCTCTCTGTCTTTTCTCCATCTCAACTATTCCATTCCCTCAAGTTCTTCTTCTCCATCTTTTTCTACCCTCCTCTTCCCCTTCTACCATCCATCCCCCCCAAACCTCCATGCTCCCAATTTTGTCAGAAGATCTTATTTATTTCCCCTTTCCCAGGGAGATCTATATGTGTTTCTCTTAGGGTTCACCTCGTTACTTAGCTTCTCTAGGGTCGTGGACTATAGGCTCATTATCCTTTGCTTTACAGTTAGTATCCACTTATGAGTGAGTAGATACCATGTTCATTTTTCTGGGTCTGGGTTACCTCACTAGAATGGGTTTTTCTAGTTCCATCCATTAGCATGCAAATTTCAAGATATCATTATTTTTTTTTCCACTGAGTAGTACTGTGGCACATTTTCTTTATCCACTCTTTGGTATAGGGGCATCTAGATTGTTTCCAGTTTCTGGCTATTACAAATAATGCTGCTATGAACATATCTGAACAAATGTCCTTGTAGTATGATTGAAAATCCTTCGGGTATATGCCCAAGAGTGATATTGCTGGGTCCTGAGGTAGGTTGATTCTCCGTTTTCTAAGAAATCACCATACTGATTTCCAGAATGGTTGTACAAATTTGCATTCACACCAGCAATGGAAGAGTGTTCCTCTTACTCCACATCCTTTCCTGCATAAGCTATTATTGGTGTTTTTGATCTTAGTCATTCTGAGGGTTTGCAAGGAGAATACCTGGGAGGGACTGAAGGAAGGTAGGGAGAGGGAAAAGCAATGTCACTCTATTTTAATTAAAAATAAAACACATGAGAGTTGTTTCCTTACTATAAAGTCATAGAGAAGAGCACTATGGTCAGAATCAGGAGACACTTGGTACTTCATGTACCTCAGACACTCCCACAGACTCATCTGGACTCCCACAGACTCAGAGAAGGCACTGGGCCATCCTCAGGAATAAACAGAGGTGTTCTCTGAATTGTGTCAATTCCTCCTTGGCTGGCATTCAGCAGAGGAAAACTCAACAACACTAGTGATGACATTCACCCCAAATCAGCCTTAAGAGGTCTGGCTTCCCCAAAGGCCACCTGGTCTTTACCCCAATAACAGCCCCAGCCCCTAAGCCACTGCTACCAATCTCCTTCCTGACAGTCATTCTCCATGTTTGCCCCAGAATGATGACACTTGTAGCGACAAGAGCTCAGCAAAGAATCGTTACAAACATCTGTTTTGTTTCACAAGGGCCACACTAGTAAATTGTCCCACAGCTATTATCTCACTGTGTGTCACATTAATGATCCCATAAAATGAAGAATGAGGAGAAGGAGTGATTTTGCTCAACCCTTTTATAAGGCAGGAAGTTGGAGCTACGGACTCTGTACAAGTGGATGAAAACTCGCTAAACTAAATGTCATCCCTCATCTAAATACAGAACTTCCCATCTGTAAGGACATTTTCCTTCACAGGGACATCCCCTCACAGTAGAATGTGGAGCTGCCAAAACTCTTGCTGCTATAACCAAGCTTCGCGTGGCTAGAGGACACCAAAGGTTAACCTGTGAAACTTTCCACCGGCCTCAACTGTGACTAACAGGATTTGTACCATAACCGACTGGTCGTGTGCCAGGTGCCCCATCCATGACATCATTCACCTTTCTTTCTTCTCAGTTTTCATCCTCCTGGGGCCAGGAGGGCAGTAGAATCACTCTCTTCATTCTGTGACTCCGGATGTGCCTACCTCTACTTCTTGTCCTTCCAAAGGAGCCTGTTTTCATGGTAAATTACAGGTTCCATGCAGGAAGCTGTATTGCTTTTCCCATTTGCGGTTGTTTACACTTTGCTATCAATATTTTCCCACCAATATGCCATTCAGGGGCTGTTACGCTGACACTAATGCTAATGGTTATATTATACTTCTGTTTCACTACAGTGCATGTTTTTTAAAAAGCATAAAGAGCCCATTTTGCAGATGTTCACATAGCCTCACGGCACACAGTTACTTATATCCGGTATGGGGAAAGAAACCTAGACATCCTTGTCTCCTGAAGCCAGTTGCGATTCCGAATTATCTGAATTAATTGAAGCCCGACATCATCTATACAGATTCATGACCCAGATGAAAGATGAGCTCTGGTAAAAACAAGCAGCATGCTCAGAGCATCGCCAAACCAAGAAGCCGAAGGAGAAGAGCAGATGTCTCCAGAAGGAATGAGCCCCAAGATCACCATTACTGAACTGCCCAGTGTCGGGATGTCAGCAGTGATCACAATGGAAGGGCTGTAAAATGTCACAGCCACAGGGGCTGCACATCTGTCCCAGTAGCATAACTCAGCCTGCGACCTGGATGGGAGCATGACAGCTTGCTCCTAAAGGGAGAAGAATCCTCGGTGGAGGCAGAGCCAACTTAATCTCCTTGGAGTTCAGCACTAAGTCTAGAGAACACTACTTATTGATCTCATCCCACAGCAAGGCACTTGTATTTTATCACCAGTAAATAGCCCTTGTGGGTCTTTTCAGGATTGGAGGCAGCTAAGATAAGAACACATTTTCCTCGGTTCTTTTTATTTAAAAAAAAAATCATAGGTGGAAAAAAATACACATACTGAGGAAATCACAAAAACCTAGTATCTGGAAAGCCAGGAACAGGGCTGGCGAGTCTGCCAACCATGGCTGAGCCTTAACTCTGGCATTGATCGAATATGAGACCGGAGGCCAGCTTTATCTCATCTCTGTCAGTGTCACCAACAGAGAGAGCAGGCTGAGGAAGGTGACATCATACCTCACGGGGGTCCTGCAGAACTCATAATGAACGGAAGTGTGCTTCAAACAAGAGGACTGTGCCGACACACTGGAAACAACATGACAATTTAATAATAAAGCGAAGAGAATCAACAAAGCTGAAGAGCCTACAGAGACCTGGCCTCTCTGATTATGCCTCTGGAAAATGACACTCGAGTGCCAATTTCAAGTGGCTGGAGTAAGGTCCAAAACCCCACAAGCCTTGGGCATTCTGCCAGTGTTCCTGTTTTATAAGAAGCTTTGTGTGCTTTTGTATTCATACTCAGATCCTTAATTTCTTTTTCTTTTCCTTTTTAGGCTGTTTTGCACACTGTGGTGACTAATTTTAAATCTCACATATATATCCAAAATAGAGCAAGCCTAGCCATCTAGCGTCAAATGACACATCACTGTTTTGTTGGCTTCGAATAATTAAGGCAACATCACAATAACTATTAGGCATTGTTTTCCTCGTTTGTTTATCCGGAATCACGCATATCACGGGATGGAACTGGCCAGCTGAAACCAATCTCCCACCCTCTCCTCTACACCCAGCACCGCAAACTTCCCTGCTTTGAAGACAGCTGAATTTAGAATAGCAGGGTGTCAATGAGCCAGATAAAAACCAACACTGAGCAGAAAGGGAACACAAAAATCTTCATATTTTTAGGGTTTTTCTTTCCCTTCTATTTTATGAACGTGAGAGTAGAACCGGGATTTGTGGAGTCTATAGCTTATACAATTTGGGAGCCCTTTCGATAATAAAAGTAGACACACTTTTCCCAGCATATACATTCATGGCATCATTCTGCTAGGTAGAGCCCCTTCCAGAATTTAGGTGGAGCCTTCGAAAGAAGCCATGACACTTAAGGAAAATCTACCCTTCTGCCTGTATGACGGGGCTGCCATGATTGTTTGTTCCCATCTCTTCTTTCTCCTCATAGGGCCCTCAGTCTATTTCCCACAATCCTCTAATGCTTTGTACCCATGATCTTTTCCATCTACTGCTTTTTTCTTCAGCATGGACAGTAAGTGAACTCAGGAAGTATCTCAGGACACATAAGCACACTTAATGGGAAATAGTTCTCTCCAGAATATTCTCAGATACACACTTCAGAGCAAGGAGGAAAAAGACCAAAGACAATGAACTATTTCCTTAGAGTAAATTCTCAGATTAGCCTTACTCTTCCAAACCTATAGGGAGTAAAATCACAGATCAGCAGGCCCAGTAACAGCTGGAGAAAGCTGTCAGTCCCATCATCAGATAGTCACGCCTATACCTAAGCAAATCCTGACCAAGGACCTAACAAACTCGAGTGATGTGGGAGTGTCATATATCAATCTGTTGATTTCATTGGCTAAGCAATAAATAAACTGCTTGGTCCGATTGGTTAGAACATAGGTGGGTGGAGTAAACAGAAGAAAATGCTGAGAGGAAGAGGAAGTGAGATCAGAAAGCATGCAGCTCCGCTCAGAGCCGGATGCCTCAGAGAGAGACACCATGCTCCTGTCTTGCGGGCAGACAGGATAGCTCTGCTCTCTGAGGCACTCTCGATGAAGCTCAGAACCAAGATGGACGTAGGCTAGAATCTTCCCGGTAAGCGCACCTCATGGTGCTACATAGATGATTAGAAATGGGTTAAGAGGTTGAAGCTAATGGGCCAAGCAGTGCTTAAAAGAATACAGTGTCCATGTAATTATTTCGGGTAAAGCTAGCCGTGCAAGCTGCCGGGGTGTTGGGGACGCAGCCCCACCGCTGCTATTTCAACACTCGAGTTTTTATTAGAGCAAGAAGTGTGTTAACAACTTCAGCTGCCAACACAAACCAAGGCCAGAGGAGCCTCACTCCCTCTCCCAGCCAGCAGCATTGCCTATCTCCAGTGTGTGCTCTCTCTCTGCATACAGAGCTGACACCCAGGCAAAGTGGAGGTTGATATAGAGGAAGGCGCAGGACTGGTCAGGAAAAGGATGTGGCGGTGTTTGAAATCAGAGCAGCTACCCTAGGCCAGGGCCAACCGTGACAGGAAAGCCCTTCAGTACCATTAAAAAATAATAATAATAAATCTACACTCATAAGTTTCTGGTCAAACAATAAGTAAATAGAAGAGGCTACAGTCATTACAGAATAGGTGAGGAGATACCAGCTTTAGGAATGCAGCAAGGTACACCAGTGACTAAGCTCTGGACTCCTCTGTAACAGCATCCCTATCACAAGCTCAGCATAAAACCTATGATGTCAATATAAATTTAGTCCACATTAAAATTCAAACAACAGATGCTAAAATAACCTGGTATAATGGGAAACTTGGGGGTTGTTTGATGTTTTAGCCCAAGTAGCCTGAATTATCACTCCTGGGATCCCACCGCCTTCCTCCCTCTTTTCTGAACCTGCTACCCAATACCACTCCCAGCCATTATTGATTCCTGTTTACCCACCATGCCCAAGTCGCAAGCCATGTCAGTTCTGCCTCTGAAATTGCCCTAAATGTGCCCCCTCCCTCCTACTTACATCCGGACTCTCCAGAGAATGTCATTAGCCTTCCGCTAGCTTCCCAATGTCCACATTTGCTTCTCCAGTTCCTCTTCAAATTGTCAATATCTATTTCCTAAAGTACTAATCTCTTTTCTTTGCTACTCTATATACATTATAAAACCTTTCAAAATCTCTCTATTCCATCTTTATCATGGTCCCAGTATCCCATGGTATCGCATCCTATACCACCCCTTCTTTGGTCCCCTATTCTCCAACCACATGAGGCTTTTTGCTGTTTTTCTCAGGCCCTTGCCCATGTGCTCTCTGCTTGGGACCATTTCCTTGTCGTTAAGATCAAAGTCAAGAGGTTGGGGATGTAACTCCGTTGGTCAAATGCTTGCCTGGCATGCACCACACATACTGAGGATGCTGATGCACGCCTATATGCCCAGCACTAGAGAGTTAGAGGTGGGAAGATCAGAAGTTCAAGACAAACCTCAGTTGGATGAATTTGAGGGCAACCAGGGATATAGTGAGGCCCTATCTCAAAAAGAAAAGAAAGGAGGAGGAAAGGAGTGAGGAAAGGAAAGAAGGTGGAAAGTAGTGAAGGAAAGAAGGGAAGAAAAGGGATCCAGTTCAAATACCACTTTTCCTATAAAACTTCCTCTGACTCACCCTCCTCCAGGCTGAATGGCTACATCCTTCTTCTGGGCTCTCAATCTCCTTAAAATAAAATTATCTATGGACTCATCTCAGCTCATTAGGTTCTATTCATCTCGGTATCTCCAGCACCCAGCAGCAATCCAACATGCCAATGCATTTGACTAAAACTGGAAAGAAATAATCCCCCTAACATGAACTATTGGAGCAAGAGTAGACTTACAGCTGAGACTTGTTACTCATTTATTTTCCCGGGCCACGCCTACTTTTAGAATACTGACTGGCTTGCAAGGGTACTGTGGGAAGGTCACATTCACACAGAAACTTTCCAGAGCCCTAGAGAAAGGAAATGCTTGTCTCCAGAGACCGTAGTCATTTTGTTTGTTAGGGATTGGGAGGTTGTTTTAATTCTGATTGTGCCTGGCTTTACTACCTTGTGTTGTTCCTGCTGTTCATCCAAAATTTCTGAAACGCATTGTCTCCTAGGGTACAGAGGATGCTGTCGTCTCTCAAAGTTGGTCGATGTGTTTAGCCTTCAGACCCCCTGGTTGGCTGTGCCATGCCAGCTCTTTCCTTCGGGTATTATTAATTACCAGGACTGCTACAAACAGGCAGCTAGCTGCCCCAGTCCCCAGCATGCAAACCAGCAGGTTTATCAGATTTCCCCTTTCAATTAAAGAATCCTACTTAGCTGCAGACTGGCAGCTCCAAAAGTTAGCACAGAATACTTTCCCAAGGACTATTCTTATTGTTAAACTGTGCTTCCCCGAGACACTGGTTCTATTGCTAATATCATCACAGGGCAAAAATAAAAGGCTTTATACCAAAAGGATCTGTAAATAAGCCCTGCGGTAGGCTGGACTACTGTTCTTGATCACCCATGACTGTGTTCCCAGACAGGATTATACATTCCCACCCACTGACATCTTACTTGTTGAGCATTGACGCAGGGATTGGGTATTATCCCGCTTTGCTTTGCTAATGATACGTGAGAAACTTTAAAAGTCATTATATAGTTCCACCAAACCTCCTGATTTTTACCATTCACACACACACACACACACACACACAAATAGCATGTCCTGGAGGGCTGCTCCCTGGATTGGAGTCCTGGAATAGTCAGAATAAAATATAGCAAGTTCCAGGAAAGCCGTTACCAACAGCCAACTTACAACTGATATTTGAAGGTCATTTGGCACTATAACACACACAATTAACGCAAAAACAATCTAAATACTTCTAATGCAAATGTATGAAAAACACTTTTTATGTGTAAAATTATCTGAATCTGTAAGGAGGAAAGGCTATGTTCCCGCAAGATATATGGGCAAAAGGAAAGGTAACGTCCAAAGGAAGACATCTAGCAGCTAATAAGTTATAAAAAATATTCAACTTGGCTATCAATTTAAACAATATATATATATATATATATATATATATATATATATATATATATATATAAAGTGGTAGAAAGGATAGTACATAAAACACTGAGTTTTTAAGAAAACAATTTGGTGGTATTTTAAAAAAAAGCTATAGATAGTGTGTGGTGCATGTGTCTGTCTGTCTGTCTCTGTTGTCTGCTTGTCTGTGTCTGTGTGTTGCAGGCATGGGAGTGGGAAGTATATTTACCCATGCACATGTATGTTGAATCCAAAAGAGAACACCAAGGGACTTCCGGCATTCTTGACCTCATTGATCTGAGGCAGGGGTCTCTTGCTGAATTGAAAGCTAACCATTTCAGCTAGGCTGGATGGCCAGCAAGTTTCCAGTATCTGCCTGTCTCTCATCCCAAAACTGGGTGCTAGGAAATCAAGCTCAGGTCCTCATGCTTACACAGCAAGCTCACTTACTCTGAGACATCTCCCCAACACCCTGGAGAATCTTATTTTGCCATAGTGCTTTCCAAAATGATTCTGCAACTTATGATCCCCAAGCAGAATATAAAGGCTCTGCTTCCTCCTCACCTTTTGCAGCAACTGGTTTGGGTCTCACTAGTTTTTGTCTAGTAGCATTAAAATGTTCTCATATGAATTTACTTTTCAGTTCACAGGGACACTGCAATAGTTTATATACTTACTGGTAAATGCTCTATTCATTTGGCCATAGCATTTCTCAAGCTTTGTATGTTATTTCATAGACATTTTCTATCTGTCTGTTACCAGATATTAACTTTTTGGTGCTGTTCAAAAGATGGAGAACCGATTTTGATGTAGAGAAAGCTATTGGGACTGCTTGTCACATTTTTATGTTTGTTTGTTTTTGTTTTGTCTCATTTAGCAAATCCAGATTCCAAGGATACAACAATATTTTCCTATAGAATATATGTTTTTGTTGTTTGTTTTTCTTTGTCTGTTTCATCTACCTGAAAATTTTATGTTAAATAATCATCATTTTCCCTTTTAATATTAGCCGATTTGCTGATCTCAATGTCAGTGCCACACTACAGCTGTAAATATGACTTTGCAGCATGGGTTGCTATTCAACAGTATCTACTATACCTACTATTTTTCAGAACAATCATTGGATTCTTAATTTGAAATAAAACTTACTCTTTAATATGACTTTTTGCTCCAACCATGACTATGACACATCTCTTCCCAACACTTGTTATTATTTCAATTCCCTTAATAAAAATTTTTCCACTAAAGCTGCATGTTTACTTTATTTACAATTTATTAAGTACTCTATAATCTTTGTTCCATTGTGAATGATATCTGTTTTAATTGATTCTTATGGATATACATGGTGATACTATTGAATTTTTATTACAGTCTCACAGACCTCTCTGGATTGCGTATAAAATAACTGTTTTGTCTGTAAATAATAAAAAACATATTCACCACTTACTAATTTCCAATATATAGAACCTATGATACTTTATTGAACATTAGCTGTCATGGTGGTCTTTCACGTCTTAACTCAAAGAAGAATGTACTCAAAGTATCTTTCTGCAATAATATAGTATATAATGTTTATCACATATATATTATGTATATATAGTATATTGTAATCTTGGGAAAGGTTTTGTCATACAGAAATGTTCTTTCAATGCCAGTTTGACAATAAGTATCTACCCTTGGAAAATATTGCACAGACGCACAAAAGGACTCGAAGGGGGTTTCCCCAGTTTCCATTGTTGGAAGCATGCTGGAGATCATATAGCAGCACACCACTTGTTAGTATTAGCATGGCTCAATGGCGTTTAGTAGTGATGCTCATATCGGCCAGGCCACTCTCCTCAGTGCTCTTCCTTTCTTCTCTATATCCATATTCTGCTGCCATCTCCTTCTGCCTAAACAAATTCTTTCAATATCTCACTTACTGCAGGCATGCTAGTGGATAAGCCTTTTCAGGTTTGTCTGTCTGCAATAGGCGTCTGTTTGTTTTTGAAGAGTCCTATTTGCTGGATATAGAGTTCTAAGTGGACATCTTCTGTTCAGTACTTTAAAGGTGTTTCTAGAGACAAATCTGCAGTCATTCTTATCTTTGTCCCTCCATATATGCTACGACATTTTCTCTGCCTGCTTTTAATATCTCCTCTTTAACACTTGTTTGGGGCAATAGGAATGGGATGCACCTTGAAGTTGTTTTTCTTTCCTTTCCCATCTTAGGTGTTCTTTGAAAGTCTGTGGATAGATACTGCACATTGAGTCTGGAAATTCTTTGCCCATTATTTCTTCAGATGGTTCTTCTGCTTCTCACTGTGGTACTGATTCCAATTACATGCTTTTTGGGTTACTTGAAAGTGTCCTGCAGATAACTGATGCTGTTTTCATTTTTAATCCCCTTTCTTCTATATTCTTTTGTAGTTTCTATGGCAATGCTTTCAAATTCACTAGTTGTTTTTTTTTCCTTTGCAGTATCTCATCTAGTATTAATTCCATGCAGGGAAGTTTTTATCTTGTATATTTTAGAGTTTCAAATTCCAAATTTTCAATATAATCCACACTCTGATTTCTCTGCAGATGATGTCAATCTTTTTCCTTTAAAAATATTATCTACATCTCCACTTAACTTTAACTTTTAAAACATATGTCATAATTTTAGTAGCTGCTTTAAAGTCCCCATGTGGACATTTTAAAATCTATGTCAGGTCTTGTCGAGATGTAATGGAATAATTGTCGATCAAATCATCATGCTTCTAGGAAAGCCTGGTCATCTTTGATTGGATGCCAGCCATTTCATTCACCTTGCTGGATCTTCTGTATTCCTATAAATGGTGCATTTGTTCTGGAACGCAGCAAAGTCACACTTCGGTTATTTCCACCAATGTGATGGTAAAACCACTAACATTGTTAGAAAACCACAGGACAGCAGTGTTTCCAGGGCTACTATTCTCCACTACTAGCAGAAGCCATTCCTCTGTGGTCTTCTTGGCATGCTATGGATTACAACATTTTCTGGGTGGGTTGGTAGGAGATGCTGCTCCCAGGCAAGAACGAGTACAAAGCACCCATCCATTTTCCTTATCTCTGACAGGTCTTTCTCTGAACCCAGCTAGTCTCTCACACTCACGTACTCAGTACCGCTCCGCTGCACATCATGGAGCTTGCCCCTCTCCAGTTGCTCTCCCTGGCTTTTCTTTCCCAGCTCCTAAAAAAAAGCACAGTGCTTCTACATGGGTTCCTATCGCCTTGTACCCTGGAAAGCTGAGGAAATGTAGGGATCATCTCGTTTGCTTCATTTGTTTCTCGTCTCTCTATAGTCAACCTAGTATTTTTGTTGTTGTGTTTTTGGTTTTTTGTTTGTTTGTTTTTTTTTCAAGACAAGGTTTTTCTGTGTAACAGACCTATAGAGTCGTAGACTAGGCTAGCCTCGAACTCACAGAGATTCAACTGCTTTTACCTCCCGAGTGCTGGGATTGAAGGGCTACAACACCACCATCCTGCTTAGTCAGCCTATTCTTATCTGATGTTGCGAGCCATTGGCTAAGTATTTTGTCTATATTGACTTGTTTGTTTCAGCCCATTACTTATGGAATATTTCTTTACACTATGTGAATAGCTATCACTGTGATTGTTAATGAAGATTAATTGTTAATTATTAATAATGAAAATGACTGGCCAATAATAGCTAGACAGGTAGAGGTTAGGCAGGATCAGCAAAGAGAGAGTGAAGAAGAAGAGGAGTCCCCGAGTCCTGAGGACATGCAGAGGAAGCAAGAGATCAACTTGCTGTACTGAGAAAAGGTACCTAGCTGCATAGCAGAGCATAGATAAGAAATATGGGTTAAAGTGTAAGAGTTAGCGACTAACAAGCCTGAGCATTTATAATTAATACATCTCTATGTGATTATTTGGGAGCAGCTGCCTGGGCAGAGATAAACTCTGCCTATAATTTTTCTTGAAACTCTATCCAGCTCCAGAATCACTATATATATAATATATTAAAGTATATAACAGCTACATAGACTCTAAGAAGAAAACCTTAGTTACATGTTATTTAATAGCAGAGATGCATTTATCATGTGACTAGCAGAGGGTTGTTGCATGAGCCAAAATGACTATGATGTCAGTAGGCAATAAAAATTTTCATAGTTAGCATCATATCCATCACCCATCCCTGACTGAAATGTAGCTATGAGGTGCCTGATTGCACACAGATGCATGGGGAGTGAGTGCAATATCATATAATAAATGCATAGGAACAGATGACAGATGGGGAGAGAGGATTGGAGACAGTGTATGAAGACCAACTGATTCTCTGGGTGAAGTCCTTCCTTGAAAACGCTGGCTTGTTTTGATCCCAAGAATCTGGCCCCCCTCTTCCCAGGAAGTTTCTTCCCACTGGAGAGGGGGTCTCTCCTTGACTCAGTCCCTTCTCCTTTGGTCTGACACCATGGTTGACTCTGACTGGTGCTCTCCACGTGATAGCTGCCTGCCTTTGTATGAGAGAAGGGAGGGGATCTGTTGGGAGCCGTTTCCCCTAGAGATCATTGCAGAAAACCCCCCGGGGGGGGTGGGGGAACCCCCCACCCATGGTTGAACTGGGAATGGTTCTGTTGCCCCACCCCAGTTGAAGCTGTTAATGAAAAATAAAAAAATAAAATAAAAAAAAAAAGAATCTGATCAGCTCTATGATGGGCTCCTGGTGTCCAGATTTTTATGAGATAAACATTTAACTCAAGTAATTAGAAAAGAACTGTAAGAAGTTATAAGTAAAAAATAATAAATGTAAGTAATCTGAGAGAACTCTCTTCTGTCATAATGAGTTGGAAGAGAAGGCATTCGTAGAAAAAAAATGTTTTTATATTTTTAAAGGAATAAAGCTATTCCAGAAAACATAAGAATAAAATAAGCTACTCATGAATTCTATAGTGAGGAGTAACTATAATTTCAGTGATAAAAAATGAAGAACTAGTAAGTAAATTATATCATTTTTAAGATATATGTAAAGTTCTAAATAAAATATTAACAAATTGAATAGCAGTATTTTAGGAAAAATAATGTATCTAAGGAAGATTTATATTAAGCATACCATCCTGATTCAATATATGAAAACCTTAAAAACACAAAAATGATTATCCTTATTAAGATAATTCTGCTTTTTAATATCTAGCCTATGTAGGTGGGTGTAGTGGCATACTTCTGTAATGCCAACACTTGGAAGGTAGATGTAGGAAGATCATGAGGTTGAGTTCAGCCTGAACTATATATATTAAAACCCTACTTACACCCCTCTAAAAATATAATCCTAAGTAAACATGAGACAATTCGATGTCTTTCTTTATAATAGTCATGGCACTGCTATAAATAGCATAATTAGAATTTAGCTAAACATTTCATGATAGTGCTAGTAAGAAAAATATGTATCATTTCTCAGTCGGACGTGTTATAGACACATGAGGTGTATGATAATTTACATTGAAAATGCTATGATAAATAAATCCATGTCCCATTCAGATTTTAAATCCCAAGGAGGCCTAACCTGGTGACTCTATTTAACCTCTATGCCTATGTACGTATACTCCTCTTTCTTGATCTATCTTACTCAGATCTAGTCTTTCCTTTTATGTCTATCTCTAACAGGACCAATAACTTATGTGTTCATGTTCACTGCTCATCACAAACAAAATCTCCTATCTTCTCTTTACACTATGATCTAAAGAGGAAATGTATAGTTTAGGGTTATATCTCAATTACCGTGAACAGACCCTAGAAACTATTTTATGTTTCGTATGAATGAGTGAACATTAGCAGTTCTTATTATTCGTAAATAACCTCCACAGTACAGACCCAGTTATGTATGGTAGCAGGTTGATCCGCAGGCATTACATATATCAGATGTACTAAAGGCTAATCCACTGACGATCCTTGCCATCTGAATATCAGTGGTTTGTTATTCCCTGCATGTTTATGGATAGCATTACATGCTCTACAGTAGCACACTTCTCTGTGATAAAAAAAGAACAAACCACTGATACAAGTAGCATCTTGATGAGTCGCAAATGCATTATGATTCCAGAATTGGGCCAGACAGAAAGAAGTGTGTGGGAGTGTGTGTGTGCACACGCGCACGCATGCGCGTGCATGCCTATGTGTGTGTTTCTATTATATAAAACTAAATCAGTGGCTGCTTGGGAAAGACTGATTGTATCAAGACATAAAACTACGGTGGTGGTAAAAAAAATGTTCACTATCTTGATTTTAATAGTAATTCTACTGGTATATATGCTTATCTCATCAAATGTTCCACCTGATAGATGATAAATACATCATAAATAAAATCACAAAAAGCAATCCCTAAGTACTCTTATGAGCTATAAGTTCTGCTTCTGGGATTAGGTCTGAAATACACAGGACCAGTAGTCCAAAATATGACTCGGAACTTCTGAGAATAAAATGAAGGACAAACTGGAGCCCCAACTTCTCCCATCATTTCCTTGTTTTGGGTGTGTGGATGACATTCACAATATATGTATTCTTCACTATAAAGGCAAAGTTAAGGTCTAGAGACTCTACAGAAGGGTAAGGCCCCGAAATGGGGAAAGAGGCTTGGTGCCAACTTGGATCATATCCCACACCAGCCAGGTCAGCTGGCAAGTCATGAAACAGCATCTGTCTTTTTTACTAATATCTGGCTACTGCCACACTTCTACTTTGAAGATCAGGTTAATTTCCTTTGTATTAGCCCTAACACTGCAGAAGCATATCACCAAAATAGTTCAAAGAAACATAGCACACCTTCATTAGACTGTCAGGAAACATGAGCACAGATGCACACACCTGAACCCATTTTTCCCTTGAGGCTGCTTTCATTCCTTACTGTCTCTATATCTTGCACTACTTAAAGATCTCAAATTTAGCCTATACACATTTAGAATCTTCTGGATGTGCCCATGAAGTATTTGGTAGAAAACTTAGTGTTGGAATCAGGAAAATATACATGGACAAAGACTTGGAAGCCTCAACATGGATGAGATCATTCTCTGTGGAAATAATAAGGAGCTCTCTGAAGAAGGACATGCACTGGAGGAAAGACCATTGACTCTTAGAGAATACCCTTGTGAGATACACAGAGACAGGAAAATAAAATTTATATCTATACTTGGGAGCTCACTAATAAGTGTGCTCTGGCAGTTGGACCTCATGACATTTCCATAAGGTGAACAAAAACCATTTTCTACATTTAACAAACATTTGCAGTGAAGGTGAGTACCTGTGGATTTGACTCCCCATCCCACCGCCAACACTTAGTTCTTTTAAGATTATAGTTGGGGGTAATCCCAATGGGGGGAGGGTAAGATCAACAGCATTAGTGATACAATAGTCTCCTTTGTTTGTTCTTTGTCCTACAAAACAGTAGGTCCAGAAGTGCCTGTAATAAACCTGGGAAGAGACCATCATTCTTGGCTTCTAACTTCTCCAAACACAAGAGCTCCAGCTCATCCTGGTATAATAACCATGGAAACTGGAAAAGTCAGGGGAGATCCTGGCCCCAAACCTCAAAGGCAGACCTTCACAAACAACAATCTGCTTTGTAATATAAACTTTTAAAGCTCCAAGAATCTGCTGTAAATCATATTCTGAGCAGCAACAAAGCACGGGAGTGACTCAGAATCAGCCCAGGTCTCTAGAAAAATCGATGCTACCTTTCAATGAAACACCATGACATCTATCATTTAATACCATGATAAAATTAAAAAATAAGTATTTGGTCTTACTCCTGGAATCACAGCATAGTCTAAATTATAAGAGAAGGTCATTCACAATAACTGGATTCAAATGTAACTGTGTTAATTTGGGTGACTCTTGATTGGCCTCTAAATAGCTTCAGGATGAGACTGCTTGTCAAAGGAACCAACTTATAAGTCAAAGGACTTAACCCCTGTCTTAGCCTCTGGGAGTGGGGCAGCAGGAACTAGAGAATGAGTTAATCATTAGTGGTCATTCCTACCTATAAAATGGAACCTATACAATCCACTAACCAATAATATCATGGAAGCTTCTGGGTTGTCAAACACTTCCCCTGATGCACATACCCCATACAGGTGGGTGAAGCATACCAACCGCACAGGTTCCTGTGGCTGGAACCCTTCCGAGTTCTCATCGCTGACCTCCACGTGCGTCTTCATCTAGCTGTTCATTTGTAAACTCTACAGTAAATCGGTAATAGGAGAGAAAGGTGATTTCTTGGGTTTCCGAAATTATTCTAGCAGGTTATTGGACCAGAAAGGGGTGGGAATTGCAGTCATATAGAAGTGTAGGGGTTTTGGCTGCTTAGTATTTGTGACTGGAGTCTGAATTGAGGGCAGTCTGTGGGGTCAAACCTTTGAACCTATAGTGTTTGATATGACAATGTTTGTGTTTAGTTGATTTCAAGGACAGGCACTAGATATCCAGAAAGTTGAGAGATTGGGCGCTGGTGTTGAAAGACACTTGCTGTCAAAATGTTTCTAGTTAAAGTCCTTACGATTGCCACCAACATATCAGGAAGAGAGACACAAGCTTGCCACCTCTGGGTCCCTGCATCACTCTACTTTTATGAGCAAACATCTCTTTTGACTTCTTTGAATTGTAAAATGCAAGAACTCACTTAAGGCAGGCCCAGAAATAAAAGTGTCCATCACAAAATACATGCGGATGGCAAAAGGAGTGGTCATTGTGATACTCCCTCTCCATCTTTCCTAGAGATGCTCTACCCTAACCAGATGTGCGCACTGTCTCAGCTTCACCACAGGGGTGAGGGGAGGCAGCCGTCATTGGACTCTTTTCTGATCCACAATTATTTGAACCTGACTTTGACTCACTATAGCCAACATTTAAGTTACATTCTCTTTTTCATCTCCATTTCCCTGGTAGCTAAAAATTCTCCCCCACATTCATTTTGCTCATTTTTTTTCCATGTAGGTACAACAGTACCTGTGTGGCAGTCAGAGGATAACGTGCTAGATAGAGTCTGTTCTCTGCTACCACATGGGTCTCAGGGACCAAACTCAGGTTGTGAGGCTCAGTGGCAAACACTTTAATTCACTAAAATACTGGGCCAGGGCTCTTGCCCACATCTCTTTCATTTCTGATTTTGTTCTGTGTTATTTTATTTTGAGACAGGCTTTTGCTCTGCATCCCAGGCTGCCCTGGAACTCACCGTGTAGCCCTCAGACCCACAGCAATGCTCAGACATCCTTTAGTGCTGGGATTCCAGGCATGAGCCACGATGACCAGCATAACTTCAAAACCTACCGGATTCAACTTCTCTTTGGAACAAACAAGGGAGCCCTACAGTCGTGGCTTTTTGTACCACAGTAACCAACAGGTGTTACTCTTCTCTTGCGGTCATGTATATCAGAAAGCTGATTCAACGTGCAGCAAAGTGGGAACAGAGCATAGACTTTAGTTAAAGCACAGCTACCCGAGGAACAGGGTCTCCTGAGCAAGCAGTGTCCATACAACACAGTGAGTGCAGAACAACCTTGAGTGTGAGGGCCACTTTGCCTAAGAGGAATGAAAACACACTCATTACAATGAACTTCTTTCCTTGGATTCTTCCAACATTGGTAACATCAAATTAAGTCTGGTATAATGCGAATGAGATATTTTTTTAAAAATATCTGTGAGAGTGCATTGCAAGGCATATGGTACCATAGAAACCATGAGGGCTGCTAGCAGGAAGTCAAAGCCTTGCTTTTTCTCCTGTAATTGTCCCTACTGTGTGCCAAGCACTGCATTGTGTGGGGAAGGCAGTCACCCTTTGAAAATTCCATTGATCCCAATGCTGTGATGCACATATCTTTTTAAAGCAATTAAATAATTCCATTTCCTTGTGAATGAAGCCTGAATGCCTAATCACAGTTGCTTATCAGCTCCTAAAACTTAAATAGCAGACACGGCCAGTCCTTGTATGGGGCCTCTATGGAAAGCAGCCCGCCACATAAGGCATATCGCCAATGCGATGAAGTGGTTTACACTGCGTTACATCCTTCTTGAACGGATGCCCCAACACAGCATCAGGAAGCCTGGCTGCTGACATCAATGTATTTCAAAAGACATTTCGAGACTGAGTTCCCAATCCTCTCCTGTCTCGAGAAACTCTGTACCTTGTATATTAGAAGCAGGAGTAGGTCGAAGCCGAGCAAATGCGCTGGTATACACACACATTCATGCCTCCTGGATTTTTCCGAGCACATACACACAGGGTTTTCATTCCTTACTTTTTTTTTTAATGTTATACTCCGCTCCCCAACACAGTACAAGATTATGCTGAACAGCTGTGGTGTACTTCCCAGTGGGGTTACTGAAACGACTCTGGGTAGACACATATTCACACATGTGGAGATAGGAAAAATGGTGTAAGAGCCAGGGGACTCGCCGGAATGAAAGACGCTGGCGAAGTGCTAAACATGATTATTTCATTCGAGAGACGAAAGGGGCCGAGAGAAATAATGTCTGGTAAGGCCGAAAATGCCTCAGAAGGACTATGTTAATTGTTATCTCAAACGTTCATCAAGAGCCTCCAAGCTCAGCAAACTTGACCAGAAATCCATTTCCCTTCTGACAACCTTGCAGCCAGGACTCGCATCCTTGCTTCTAATTACTTAATTAAAAGGGCTTCGTAATAAAATGTTGTCATTTCTCTTCCGCAGACTCTAGAAAGATGGAGATAATTGTCAATTGTTCTTTCATGCTCCCAAATGGCAATCCCTTCCCAGTACTTTAAGCTCTATCATTCTGCTCTCTACTTAGAAGAAAATACATGTGTAGCATCTCTGAATACTGAAGAGTGGTTTTTTTTTTTTTGTATGTTTCCTTTCTCATTGAACAGTAAGAGAAACTGAGCAGAGACCATCGCTACACAGCAGACTCCCCTTCGGCTTGCTTGTTTTCTGTCCCCTATCTGAGAAAGCCATGTGCACCATCGTGTGTCTATCATAAGCTGTCAGAGCATGGAAACCACATTATCAACAGAAGCAGTCGCCCTGTTCTCTGAGATAGGCTACTTGTTCCAATCACATCTGTAACGCGCGCGTTAACGTTCAACACCCAGAAAACAATTGTTGCCTGGAAAAGGGACTCTGATAACTGGATTGTGCTGCAGATTCCTCGCTGAGGACAGAGAAAAGCTGGTAATGACAGGCACTGACTGGCGACGTTGACTTGGTCAATTACACTCTGCTGTACTGAGGTCCGCACAAGGCATCCCACAGAAGCAGATTGCTCGGGAGTGATGGGGAAAGAGACATACTGAACTCACCAGCATAATAGGACATAGTCTCATTTGAGCAAATTGGGATTTCAGCCTATCCTCGACCATCGCCCCTGCTTAAAACAGTGACATAAATCTTTACTGGCCATTTGGGCTCATGTGTAGGACAACGGGTTCTACTACAGATAGAGATCACTATTTCTTCCCTCTTTGCATGTGCAAATCATTAACATGCAGTTTATATAAAAATATTATTCTATAACAACAGTGATAGCATCCTTTAGAGCCCAAATGGTTATTGCTTATCAAAGAACCCAAGTTATTTAATTTATTACATTTGATAGAAGGGGTTTTCAACTTCTCTTCCAGTGACGGTACTCATGCCATAGGAGAGATACGCTATACAGAACTTACCATCTAATAACAACTACATTCAAAGCCCATAGAAAATCCCTGACAGCCTCCTCCTCAGATCCAAGTGCTCTGAATCTGAGAGTAAATGGAAGACAGTGAAAATGAAGATCAGACAGAACCAGAGTCTAGGTTGCTAGGAAAATCATGGAGCAACTACACCAGCAAAGAAAATTGCTGGCTACACCATTAAGACACATACAAACATGCGTGCATGTGTTAGTGAGGGCATGTATATGTGTGTGTGCTTGCCCGCGTGTGTATGACTGTGTATGTATGTGTGTGTGCATACACACACATGTGCATGCATCAGGTATTTTCAGGTATTATGTTATTTACAAGCCAAGCATTTGCTTGTTTATAGGTACTATAATTTTTGATTATCCCTAGAAACCACAAAATGAAATCGCCAAAACAGAAACAAAGTTAAAGGTTTAAAAAAAAAAACTAAGTTAGTGGGCTCAGGAGATAGCTGAGGAAGAATGCTGATTTCTGAGTCACTGATAAAGCCTGAGTTCAAATCCCCAGCACCTATCTGTAAGCCAGGCAGATCTGCACATGATCTTTGCATTTACAATGGGGAGTAGAAACAGATGGACCCCAAGCACTCGCTGAACATCCAGGCTGCTTGAGGCAGAGTGTTGCAGGTTCTGTGAGAATCTGTCTGAAAACAAATAAGGCGGAGCACTTTAAATACTCTAGACACTAACCCTCCTTCAGGTGGACAGCTCTATAGGCCTTTCCCAACACGGAGGCAGAGCCTTACTCAAGGAATAGTGTACTGTACTGTGCCGAAACCTCAGGTTCATGAGGCCCCGTTGACCAATCATTTGTCTCTGTGCTTGCTGCAATGGGACACTATTCATAAAATCCCTCCCCATGCCCACAAGTTCAAGCACATCCTCGGTTTTCTATCTGACTCACGATATCACATCTCAAGTTGAGGTCCTTGATCTATTTGAATTTTGCACCAGGGGAGAGATGAAGATCTAGCTTCATTCTTCCAATCGTTAATTAATTCACTTTGATCAGCACCATTCTTTGAAGATGTTGTCATTTCTAAAATATGGATTCACTATGTATAAATAAGCTTTTAGTTGAAAATCATTTAGATGTAGGAATGGAGGATTATATGTGAGTCATAATTCTATTCATTGGTCTTTGAATTTGTTCTGTCTCTATGCTAATAGCATGCTGCTTTTATGACTATAGCTCTGTAATATAACTGGAAATCTGGGATGGCAATATCTCTAGCAGTATTGCATTAGCTTAGATATCTTTGGTCTTACATAAAAGACCGGATAAAAGTTAAGATTGTTCTTCAATTTCTTTGAAGAATTGTATTCAAATTTCCATGACTATTGCATTGAATCTGTGTATTACTTCTGGTAGGATAGCCATTTTTACACTATAAATACTACCAATCCATGAGCATGGGGATCTTTCCAACTTCAGGCATCTTCTCAATCTCCTTCTTCACTATCTTTGGGTTTTCGTTGAACAAGTCTTTAACTTCCTTAGTGAGGTTACTTTCAAGATTTTTAGGCTATTGTAGATGGAATTATTTCCCTGATTTCTGTTTCCATAAGTCTGCCATTTGGACATAGGAATGCTACTGGTTTTTGTGTGTTGATTCTGTGTCTTCCTACTTTGCTCAGTGTTGTTGCCAACTATAAAAGTTACCTAGTAGAGTCTTGGGTGTCTTTTATGTATGGAGTGTATCAACTGCACATAAGGATGCTATGGCTCCTTCCTTCCTACTTGGATCCCCTTTATTCCCTTCCCTTGTGTTTTTGTCTTAACTGAGACTTCAAGCATTCAAGACTGAATGGAGAGGAGAGAATGAACATTCTTGCAATGGAACAAACAAGTCAGTTTTAAAATGGGGCGTGCACCAACACAGAGGGTTCTCAAAAGACAAAATCCAACTAGCTGAGAACTACTTTTAAAGTAGTTTGACCTCCTTAGTCGAACTAAGGAAATGTAAATTAGAACTAATTTGGGATTTCAACTCACCCCAGTCAGATGGCCAAGACCAAAACCACAAATGGCAGCAGATGCTGGGGTGGATGTGGGGAAAGGGGAACACCTGTTCATTGCTAGTGAGATACAAACTGGTGCAGCCATAATGGAAATCAGTGTGGCAGCCCCTCACAAAGCCAGAAATATATCTACCTTCTGATCCAGCTATACCATTCTTAGCCATAGACCCAAAAAACTCTATAAGCTATTGCAGAAACACTTGCTTGCTTATCCATGTTCATTGTTCTTCCATTCAAAATAAAAGACAGAAACAACCTGGATGTCCATCAAATGAGAAGTCAGCAAGAAAAATAATGTTCACAAAGGAATGTTAAACCAGCTTTTAAAAAAAAAACAAGTGACTGTGGAATCCTCAACTTTCAATAGGACATCTACATCACATTCCCACCTCTCAAGGCTCAGGAATCATTGCAGAAGAGGGGGCAGAAAGACTGTTAAGAGCCAGAAGCAGTGAGTGGCTATAAAGAAACATGGAATTTTGGGGGATACAACAGGGCATTTTCACATATGAACCCATAGCACTTTGGACAACGTGAACAAGACCTGTAAAATTTAAGACTGACAAACCGCCAGCATGGAGGGGAGGAGGCAGGCATAAAAAAGCCCCACCCCTACCTGCATAATTGCCAGAAGATGGAGAGCTAGTTTTCTTTAAATGTGTGGCCCCTCATAGGATTAACAGGGTCCAGTGAATGGCCCCATGCCCATGGGCATAGAGACAACAATAATTGGATTTGATGGGTTTCAGAAAAAAAGAAGTAGGACACAAAGTTCAGTGGGTAAAGGATGGGGAGGCAGATCTGGCAAAAGGTAGCACAGGGATGAAGAGGATCAAAAAAAGTGTATGAAGTTCTCAAAGACAATAAAAAATGTCATAAAATAAGATACAGAGCAATAAAGCAAAACATCCAACATCTTCTGATTTCCGCATGCGGGTACATACAGCAAGGACACGAGCACACACACACACACACACACACACACACACTATACACAAAGTGTTGAACTAGTTCTTTTAACTCTTCCAGGAAGAGGGGAGCAAAAAGGTGCAACCTCTCTATGCATATAAGACTCAGAGGCTATGCCGCACACCGCGCCCCCATGTCTGCGCTCTGCCTGGCACCCAGTTCGCGAGCTTCGGACAAGGGGGCTGGAGGTTAAAATACACAGACACACACAGAAAGACAGCAAAACGGATCATCCTTGAATTCCCCAAGAATGCCCCCTTTATTGTCTTCAGGGGCAGATTAGATAGAGATAGCCACACCCCAGCCAAACCCACCAGAAACCACTCTCCTGCCATCAGGAACTCCTGAAGGTCTCGTGCTCAGAGCAGCTGTAGGCACTCAGATCAGGGGATTACAAGAAATTCAGGATCTGGGATCTCACTGCTCCCAACAAGGCTATTGCAGAAGAAATATCAGAAAGAAGAAAGATCAGGGAGTTTTCCAGGGGACTGTGTCTCCTAATAAAATCAGAAGCTGTACCCATGAAGTCTCACCAACATGGCTGCCTAAACATGACCTGAACAAAACTGACATTAGCAGACATGCTAACACAGGAGGAGGGAAGCTCAGGAGGCCTCAACCTGAGACAAAAACTACAGACAATTAAGGAATATTGAGAACAGAAGAAGTAATCTTCCCCAAAGGAGGGCACGTCCATTGCTCGTCTAATATCAAACGGTCAGGCCTGTATACACATACATACATTCATATACACACACATACAATATTTGTATGTATGAAGAAGAGGCTATCAATTTAAAAAACAACAAGGTTGAGGATACATGGGAGAGTTTGGAGGGAGAAAAGAGGAGGGAGAAATGATGTGGTTATATTATAATAGCAAAAACTTAGAAAATACATTAATAGAGGTTCAAAGGAAAAATATATATTAATTAGAAAAAATAGGACCAAATAGATCTCGAGTCCTACACTCAACTGAAGCATCTCTGACAGGATATGAACTTTATCTTACTTATGTTTCCAGCACATGGCAATCCAGCTGACTCCAGATGGGCAGTCTACGAGCGCCTGTTGAATGGCTACATGAACACTATGCAATGATTCATCTCGTGTTTGTCGTAGCTTTTCCAATTCTTTGTATTCGGAGGGCCCACAGACCTCCCTGCAACTGTTTGATGTGGAAATAAAGCCAGAAATAAGAATGGCTTTCTATGCTGCACCATTTTGCTGCAAATGGCTCTATACTGTGGGCCCACAACGTAAATGCTCGGCCTCCCCCACTGTCCCAAACAAAGCTAATTTCCCACTGCCTCTCTATTTTTGAAAAGCTGAATGTGTTTGTATTTCTTTCTTTTGACTGTCGGTTTTGATGTTGTTGCCAGTTCCCTTCTCACACTGTCAAATTTTGTTTTATATTCCCTCCTTCTTTCAACCATTTTGAGGAGGGGGATGCTAATTAGCACAGGCCTAATAGCAGTTCTGAGCTGCACCGGAACACGGGGGTCTCACAAATACCTGTCAGTGCAGAAGTTTCAATTACCATAATTCCATTCCTAATTCAAATTACCATAATTGCCCTCCATTAATGCAACTTTCTTAAAGCCCAAACATCAAAGAAGCTGGCACTCACATTAGCTTAGTTGACTACTTGCAAAAATAAACAGTGTCTGTCCATTTCGCAAATGGGATGATGGTATTCTGGGAAAACTGTGTATCAGTGCTCTGAGTTCATAAGAGTTATCACATTATACAACGATTATTCTGTAAACACCTGTTCAAATGGAAAGCTAGCCGTAGCCTCCTTCCTCTCTCTTCTAATCTGGATAAAGCCTATGATTAATTCTTCTGATTGCCACAGCTGTTAGCACAATAAGAACAGCCAATGTATGAGATCCTTACCTGATTTTACCACTGCAAATCCATCTGTTCAGATAAAACATATTCCTCTCAACCTGCAAACAACTCTGCTCTTAAATCGATCAATTCATTTGTTTTTTAATCAGCATCTAAGGTATTACATATCAGTACAGCATTTTCAAGCAAAGTGCGGTTTTTTGTAGAGTGCCTTCCTTCCAGAGTCCTTCCTACTGTCATGTTACATGAGATGTCTAGCCTTCCCACTTTCTTGGTGCTTCTTTTTCCCTTCTCTTGGTCTGTGGTACAGGTTTTTAGCCCTTCTCCTCATTTATATCCACATATAAATAGATGCAGATATGGACAAACGTAGACATATTAGGAATGGAATTATCATAATTGCAACTTCGGCGCTGACAGGTATTCGTGAGACCCCAGTGTTCCGGTGAGGTTCAAAACAGCTATTAAGCCCGTGGTAATTAGCATTTCCCCCTAAAATGGTTGAAAGGATGATAGGAGATAAGACAAAATTTGACAGTATGGGAAGGGAAGTGGCAACAATACTGACAGAAAGAAACACAAACATACATTCGGTCTTGGGCTTTTCAGTAACAGAGGTGTGTGTGTGTGTGTGTGTGTGTGTGTGCGTGTGTGTGTCTTGGCTATGCTTATAAGAGAGAACATGCAGTTTCTGTCTTTCTCGGTTTGGCCACATTGCTTAATATTACACTTCCTAGCTCCATCTATTTTCCTGAAAATTTTGTAATTTCATTTTTCTTTACAGATGAATAAAATTCTATTGTGTGTATGTACCCCCATTTTCATTATCCATTCATCTACTCCTGGACATACAAACCAGTTCCAGTCCCTTGCTGTTGTGAACAGAACAGCAATAAATACAGATGTGGAAGTATCTCCGTGGTGGGGCTTGAGGTCTTTGGGCTATACTTCCAGGAGTGGTATAGCTAGATCATGTGATAGACTGAAGAAACCCCCTTAGTAATTTCAGATTTGACTGTGCTAGTCATCAAAAAAAATGAAAATCAATTCCATGTCTAATGACGTTTGTTTTCCTGAACAAATCATACTTGTTTTTCTGTTGCTGACATGGGACAAGACATCTTGCCTGAGTCAGATAAATTGAACATTAGTGCTATGCCTTCTCTGAACTATGGCTGGCATTTCACCAGGAAGCCATAATCTTACGATTTGGAATACTGGCACTTCCTTCTACTTGAACTCTGAGACACTGCCCGAGGAGAGCAGCCAAAACAAAAAAAGAAGGCTGTGTTATTAGTTAAACTATTAAAGTACTTGGTTCCAGAGAGGTGAGTAGATAGTTTTTCAGATTAACAAATCAGCAGTAGTTTTCAATAAGTTTAAGTCAATTCATAAAATAGGTTTCCAAAAAAAAAATGTTTCAATCGACTTGCAACAATACGTTCATTTTAGCTTCCTCACGTATGATCAAAGTCATTGGCACGCCTCAGCCCTGCAGAGTCTCTCTGTGGCGTGCAATACTTCAGTCAGTCTGTCAAGAGCCACGGTGGCTTTGAAGGTTGAAAATTTGGCATTTTCAAATGCCACAGGCACCTTTAGGATTTAGCTCCAGGCAAAACCAATATAGAAGATCGGAAACAGGGGTGGTGCAATTTGTTGCCTCTGGAGGCTTCCGCGAGAGAGCCTTCATCTAACTCCCTACATTTAATCAAAAAGATCTACTCCAGTGAATGAAGACACAGTTACAGCAATACCCTGGGGCCTCTCACAATTTCTATACTCCCCAGTTGCGTAGCTGTTTCCTCTGAACTGAAGCGTTCCCTCTTGGAAGGAGGATAAAGGATCATAAGACTCAGAAATTGCCTGAAACGAGACTTGGGACACCCCTCCCCACGGTGATCAAGGCACTAATCAATTGTTGGTCAGGGAAAGAGTCTCTGATGAAACTGTCGGCAGGTTGGGCAGGGTGCATTAGGGAATCCACGTTGGGATGGATTTGTTGATGGGACACTTAACTCATAGTCCCACATGTTCCTCTCAATAAGACCTGACCCAGCTCCTTTATAAGGAGCCCAGCCCCATAAGCCCCTTAGCTCATCAACCTGGACTTGGCTGGAACCATTTCTTGGTCTGTTGTCAGTGCCCTGGTTGGGCTAACTAAACAATTACTCACATCTCCCTGGGAAATCCTGCAAAACCCAAGCACTTTAGTATATATTTAGATTGCTGACTTTTGCTTCTCAAATAGAAATTTAACTCCACAGGCACCAGAAACTCCATGGCTAAAACAGACTTTTATCAGCAATAAGTTGGGTCCAGATAATTGCAAAATATCTTACCAGTTTAAGATCAGTATCAGTTACACAGGAAATCCCTATCTAAAAACAGTAAGTTAAAACATGGTCTAGGTGTCTCAGTTAGGGTTTCTACTGCTGTGAAGAGACACCATGACCATGGCAACTCTTATAAAGGAAAACCTTTAATTGGGGCTGGCTTACAGTCTCAGAGGTTTAGTCCATTATCGTCATGGCAAGAAACATGGAAGCAGACACGGTGATGAGAGATAGCTGAGAGCTCTATGTCTCCATCTACAGGCAGCAAGAGACAGTGTGCCATGTTGAGCATAACTGGAGCACAGAGTCCCAAACTCCATCTTTACAGTGACACACTTCCTCCAACAAGGCCACACCTCATAATAGTGCCACTGCCTATATGTGAAACATGCAAACACTTGACTCTATGGGGCCATACCTATTCCACACCCCACATTAGGGTTCAACGGGGCTCATGGACGTGTTCTAGAAAAGTATACTGCCAGACTACCAAATGGCAGATGACTCCAAATTTTACTCTTGCTATTCGTTTAAGGTTCATGTGTTTTCATGGATGCTTTTTACTAGTGGCAGAATAAAATTAGAATAGAGATGCCATGACCAGATTAAAGTTAGGATGTATAGGGGACCTCTATAAATGTATAAGTAGTTTCAGGGTCTGATGTAATTCTGTGCAGTCTCAGAGTGGATGTTTTCCTAATCAGATATTCGAAAGGTCAGGTCACAGTTTGAGTCACAAATTTCACATCCATCATGCGTTGGAGAAAATAACACCCTATGAGTTGTTGATGAGATAACACCATATTATACAGGAAATACTTTCCTCTCTGCTTCACTGAGATGCCCAGGACAACCTAAGTTAATATACTAAAAATGGAAGATGCTCAATGGCTGTCTGCTGAACTCATTAATTAATGGAAGGAATACATAAGTTATTGGGACATTTATAATATGAAAATGTCTAGTGTATTGAATCTTCTGCTTATGCCAGTAAGAATGTGATGTATAAGCCAGACTTGGGAGTACTTGCCTATAATGTCAGCATGTGGTATGCTGAAAGAGGATTGTCAGGTCCAAGCCAGACTAGACTACACAGCTAAACCCTATCTAAAACAAAAGGAGGGTTAATAGAGTCAGATTTCAAACAAACAAAGATCACTGAAGTTCAACAATATAGACATTTACTTTGAAATTTCCAAACTAAAATACATCTAAAAATGTTTTGATCGAATGTATGGACATCTAGACTGGTTCTGATATTTTGCTACAGTGACTAAAACAGCAATAAATATGAAATTGTAGGGAAGTGTGAAGTACTTTGGACATAGATGACTCTACAGAAGTTCCAATACATATTATATAATATGTATATTATATAGGCAATAAATTTATTCATTTATATAATTTCATTTTTGTCTCCCCCATTTCTCTTCTCTCTCTCTCTCTCTCTCTCTCTCTCTCTCTCTCTCTCTCTCTCTCTCTCTCTCTCTCTCTCTCAATATATATATATATTTTTCTTTTGGCTCTCCTTTATTCTTTCTAGTGTATTCTTTTATTTACCTCTTTCTTTAACTAAAATTAATTTAGAACAAGAACATTTTAGTGTTTTTCACGCATAGCTTAAAAAGTCTTAAGACTGCCATGATTAATTTTTTAAGTAGGCAACTTCAGCATTTTAAATGATGCTTCCTTAGGAAAATACCTGACCATGATTAGCTTCACTCTGTGAAAATCAGAAGCCATTTGCTTCAACTTCTCAAATTAAAAAAAAAAAGTTCTGATTTGAAAGGCAAATAGCACCGTTCTGCCTCTCATGGTGCCTCTCTCTGTGCCTCTCTCTTTCTCTGTGTTCCTCTCTCTGTCCATCTCTGTCTCTCTCTCTCTCTCTGTCTCTCTCTCTCTCAGTCTGTCGCTCTCTCTCTCTCTCTCTCTCTCTCTCTCTCTCTCTCTCTCTCTCTCTCTCTCTCTCTCTCTCTCTCTCTCTCTCTCTCTCTCTCTAACACTTTCTCTCTTCCTCTCTCCTATTCCTCTCAGCCCTCCCAACCATCTCTTCCCAAGAGATGGTTCTTCTGTACTCTTCCCATTATGATGGTAGATGCCCCAGCAATAAAGCAAAAACATCAACCAGACTCAGGAACTCTGAACTCTAGCCTAAGTCCAGACACTTTCCAGCCAAATGAGAAGTGTAAACCTCAATGGCTTCGAAAATAAAATATGGATTAAATAAATAAATAACTACTTAATTTGACTCACAGGGTTGTTATGAAACTCAAATGATTTACTATAAATGAAAGTATTTGCAGCACATAGAGCTTATATATCAGAAGTTATTAAACTTAAAAAAAACAAGACCCATCATCTTTATTCATTATCAGAGCAATGCAAAGTATAGGCTATAGAGCCAGATTGCTGCCTGTCACCTGGATGACCTTGACCATGTAAGCTCAGGCTTCAGTTTTCTTCTCTGTGAAACAGAATAGGGGCTGGGAAGGTGGCTCAGAGCATAGGATCCCGTGCTGTAACTGTATGGGGTCTGAGTTCTGCTCCCCAGCCCCCACCTAAAAACCTGGATATGGTCATGGTCACAAGTCTCTAGCTCTGAAGCAGGGCAGGGAGGGGAAGGGGTGTATACAGGAAGATCCCTAAGTCTTATTGGCCTCCAGTCTAGCTGAAAAATGGTGAGCTTCATATTCAATAGTAGACTCTGCTTCAAAACAGTAAGGTGGAGGCTAACAGAAGATACACAACACTCTCTTCTGGCCTCTGTGCTTATTCAGGGACACACACACCTGCATGTATCATGAACACACACACACACCTGAATAAAACATGAATATACAAACACCTGCACATAATGTGTATATACACACACTTGCACATAGCATGAACACACACATGATTGGGCTTGCAGAATTAGTGTGATGATTCAATGAGTTAGAATTACATGAAGTACGTATAGTACCCCTTGTCCAAGAATAAATGCTGTATAAGCATCTGTTGTTGTCACTATTCTTACTGTCTAACTCCAGATTCTGCTGTTGTTCCCATGCCTGGCATTTACAACTATACATACTTTTTTCCCTCTATTCTCATTCTGCTTCCAAACAAATCAGCCCTGCTGCTGCTGAGCCCAACTTCCCAGTCCAAATCCGTTCCTTATTGACTCTGCAACTATCCAAAGCACCTTTTCCTCTTTGTGTACCCACCAGTCAAGTTCATGATCAAGTCCTTCCTCCCTATCCATTTGTACAAAGTTTTCCCTCTTCCTGAATTACAGTGGCAGTTTCCACCAAGACTGTTCACTTGGAATTTATTCACCCTAATATTGTCCTGTCTACCTACAAAGCCATCTGCCCTTTCTTCTGAGGAATGTCCCCTTAAGTCTATGTGGTTCTGAAAACTGGGACTCACTTCCTTCGTGTGATCCTCGAGGCCAGATATCATTTCTTTCAAGTATAGTCATCTCTCAGTATCAACCATGGCTTTGTTCCAATGCTGTTCAGTGACACCAAACTCTAGAGATGCTCGAGTTCCTCATATAAAGTGGCCTGGAGTTGTATGTAACCTTCACAAATCCTCCCAAACACATTAACTCATATCCACCTTAGATATAATACTTAATACAGCAGAAATCAGCCATTCTGTACTATATTTAAGAAAATAATGACAAGAAAAATTTCGTGTGTGTTGAACACAGAAGCTGCAGTAGGAGAAAGTTGCTTGTTGGTTCCCACTGCCCAGAACCAAAACAATCACATAGAAACTATATTATATAAAACACTGCTTGGCCTATTAGCGCTAACTTCTTATTGGCTAACTTTTACCTCTTAATTTAACCCATTTCTTGAAACTTAACCCATTTTCTAGTAATGTATGTATCGTCATGTGGCTGTGTCTTACTGGCTAAAGTTCTGTCTGACAAAAGACATGGCTTCTCTCTGACTCCACCCTCTATTTATTTAATTATTTATTTATTAAAGATTTCTGCCTCCTCCCTGCCACCACCTCCCATTTCCCTCCCCCTCCCCCAATCAAGTCCTCCTCCCTCATCAGCCCGAAGAGCAATCAGGGTTCCCTGCCCTGTAGGAAGTCCAAAGACCACCCACCTCCATCCAGGTCTAGTAAGGTGAGCATCCAAACTGACTAGGCTCTCACAAAGCCAGTACGTTCAGTAGGATCAAAACCCAGTGCCATTGTTCTTGAGTTCTCAGTAGTCCTCATTGTCCCCTATGTTCAGCGTGACTCCACCCTCTTTAATCCCAGCATTCAGTTTAGTTTTCCCCACCTACTTCTGTTCCCCTATAGCTCTGCAATTCCTTTATTAACCAATGATATTCACAGCATAAAGAGGGGAATCCCCCATCACCTCCCCTTTTTTGTTTATATAAAAAAGGTTTTTAACTTTAACATAGTAAAATTACATCTACAAAACAAACATCAGGCAAGAATTACAGTTACAATATTTATATCTACTTTATCTTTTATTATAATTAAGGAAAACTATAACTATAAATTCTTCAACTCCATCAAAGTCTCCAGAAAAATATAATATTATCTAAGTAAACAGGAAGTGCATTGTAAGCAACTTCCAAAACTCTAGAATTGACAGAGATATCTCACTACCTGGACAGTCACCCAAGGTTCTTCTGTATCATTGGGACATCCATCTTCAGCCTACAGATCCATGGTATCCATCAGACTTTTTCAAGAAGCAGGAAATTTCAAAGACAGTCTCCCTATATTGACAGTTTGTCAGTCTCTTTCTTCTGTGTCCTGCAGAATGTCTCACAGACTCTTTCATAAAGCAGGAACCCCAAATGATGTCTCACCTTTAGACAAGTTCAGCAGTCATTTTTCTGTGGGTCCTACATGTCCAGTGAAGCAGTCCAGGCAAGAGCATTTTCTTGGCCAAATGGCTAAAAGACTTCATGCACAGCCTCTTCCGTGCCCATCTTCCTCTTGAAGTAGATTGGTGCTGCCAGGAGCAGATGTATCTCACTGTCATGAAAAGTTCTAAATTCTTAAACATCTCTGTACATCTAGAAAACCTAACTAACATGACTACAAGCCTCACTATTATAGATGACTCCCTATTAACCTATAGTTCTTAATTATACATTGCAGTTTTAAATGAGCTGTACAAATACAATACCTTAATAACAAAATTAACCTTAAATTTGTATCAATAAACCAAGATCCATACCATTGCCAATCTTTATAGCATATCCCCCTTTAAATGTGAAAGAACATTTATAAATACTATTTGGGAATAGTAATTCTCTAAACTGCTTCCTGCTGTTTATTGGGCAAAGTAATTTTTTGTGTGCCTCCACAAGGCTGTGGCTTACTGGCTAAAGTTACGTCTGGCTCCAGCAGGGCTCCGTGGCTTCTCTCTGACTCCACCCTTCTTTCTCCCAGCATTCAGTTTAGTTTTCCCCCACCTAGCTCTGTTCCCCTATAGCTCTGATATAGGCCCAAAGCTGTTCCTTTATTAACCAATGATATTCACAGCATACAGGGGAAATCCCACATCAAGCAGCCATTTATTTTCCAAATAGCTTTTTATTCACAGCTGGTCACTTTGCAGACGCAGAAGACCCCTCGACTGCAAACGTGAGTGGAAAGGATGGTCTCTCTGCACTCTATGCAGAGATGCTTCTGTTAGCTGCATCCCAAAAGAAGCCAATATCCCCAGCCCAACTCCACGCAGTTAGTATGGTATGGTAGCCTGAAGGAAGCATGGGGAAGATACAGAGGCCAGGTCAAAAGGTCCCTGAAGCTAGGTCTACCTGCCCTTCCATCTCTTTGGCTATGGGGATGTACTGACATATGCCAGGGAAGTCCTTTCTTCTGCCTTTGGCTAGTTTAACTGTTCACAGTCTGGCATGGATACTGACAAATACATCCTTTCCCTATTGACAGGCCTCTGTCCCAAAGCCAGGCTATTTTCGGCTTTAATTATATGACTTGTCCTTGCTCATTATCCATAGAACCATTGAAGAGCGACTAAAGTAAGTGATTCACTGCTGACACATGGCATTTCTTGAGCAGCCATTAATTAGCAAACTAGCACTTGAACATAAATTGTTAAGAAGTGTCAGCAAATAAAACTTTAATCAGAATTTTTTTCTCTCTCTCTCCCCTTCTTGTGTATGCACCTTGCTGAATCGCACAAGGCAATTTCCAAGTTTAATTTGGAGCTTATCAGGAAAACAGAGTATTACATTAATCTTTAAGAACTGAGCCTAAGTGTGCTTCGTCTGCTCTCCCTTCCCTCCTCCAGAAACAAGAGATGACCTGAGTCAAGCACATTTGTCTTCTCCAGTCTCCAAGTCCACAATCCTCGAATACAAGAACAACTTAGGACAACGTGGCTCATGTTTAAAGGAAGTCAGGACACAGTGGCTAAGGACCTGCAATGTGTCATGCCTGCTGCAGAGCAAGAAAACAGAAATGAAACAACCCATGCCTGAGTGGACCACAGGCTATGTCTTCCTCATACTTATGTGTTTTGAATCTCACCAGTGTATTGTGTTCCAACTGCTACCTGCGAATGTCTGCATCTCTGAGCTTGAGGAACTATACAAACCGGTTTGACCAGAGCATAACTGTCCAAAAGTGCCAGAGAATCACAACTCCCTGTGCTTACACAGCCTCCCATAGCTTCCTCATAGTCCTCAGACAGTGACTACTAGGGCAGGATTTATAAAGACTCCCCAAGATCCTTTGAAGTTGAGGGTGTGTATGGCCATGTCCAACTTTTTGTGTGGGCGCTGGAGATCCAAAGTCAAGTCCTTGTGTTAATGCAGTGAGCATTCTTACTGATTGGGCCGTCACCGCAGTACAAGGCCTTCTTAATGGTGCCCCCTAAAGATAATTATTCTTTTAAGTGATAGGCTTCATGAACTTTTTAAAATAATATTTAACAATAATTCTATTATACTACTTCTTTAACATGAGATTTAAAAAAACAAAAACTATATTAGATGCAAGTAAAGAGGCATAGGATCTATGAACAAATGCCTAAATCTCTACCTTCTTCCCCCTTCAAGTCAGGTGACACATTCCCAATACCTCGCTGAGTTCATCCGGGTCCTGAAAGTATCTCAGGGTCAGGCTCTTCAAAAAGCTGACTCTGAAACAAAATTCTGTATGCAGGTGACTCTCCCAGGATGTCAAAGAAAGAAGAGCTGGCCACAGAAAATAAGTCATACAGCAAAACAGGTCAGCATCAGGGAGACCTGATTCAAGAAGGGATTGTCATGGTTGCTCTGTGTTGTCCCCAAAAGGGAAGCTTGCAACAGGCATTGGCAATGACTGGTCATGCAGTAGTCTGGGGTGCATGGCTTGTTCTCTGTTGCTGAGGCAACAGTCTCAATCGGTCCATGGAGAGCATCCCACCAAGTGGCCCTTTCGTGAAACAGAGCCTGGATGTGTAAGTATGCATCCTTTGTAGGCTTAATTGCTCAAGCCTATGTTGACCTTCATGGGAGCATCTTTCTTTTAACTTATTGTTTAGAGGGCTCATTTGGTAAAGTGATTGGCTTACAAGCTCAAGGACCTATGTTCAATTCCCATATCTCATATAAAAGAGCCAGAGTGGTGATGTGTTCTTGTAATATTAGGAAGTAGAGGTAGTAGATTGCTTGTCATCTAGCCTAGCCTACTCAGCAATCTCCAGGCCAATGAGAGGCCTTGCCTCAGAAAAAATGAAGAAGATGGTTGCAGAGAAATGACATCCGACATGGACCTCTGAGCTCCACATACATACATGCACATACATAAAAGCACGTGAATCACACATATACACTCATGTTCTAGGCTGGACAACACATGGTATTAATAACTTCCTTTCCCCTCCCCTTGAATTCCCAAGGGTTTGGCCAGTATGCCCAATATCCAAATATATGCATATTCTAATTATTATCAATTAAAGTGCAGGGCTGGAATTTAATGGCATAAGTAATCAAATTTCAGATTGAAGGTAGGGCGAGGCTGAGGCAGAATTAGATAGTGGCCTCACAGATTAAGATCTAACAAATAGGTCAAGGCCTTCTGGATAGATGCTAGTGGGCTGCCCAGTTGATGTACCAATTTGCAGTCATTCTACTATAACCTGGCAAACCAAATCCCCCTTTCATTTTGGGAGAAATTTCTGGATGACTGAACTAGTGCAACTCTAAAAAGTGCTCCTTTGAAGTCATACATATTTAAATATGTCACCCTGCCTCCTCCCATTGCCCTGCTGGGAGCCCTGCTATTGTCTGAAAGGGAGGTTGAAAAAGTAGGAAGGTATTCAGACTGCCAGGGACCTGGGGTGCGGGCTGAGCATCTCCAGAAACTAAAGGTACACCTGAGGGCTGTGAAAAGTGTTATCTTGAACCAGATCTGCCCTCCCAATTATCTCCATTATGCATGATTACTGCTTTACAAAGATTCCTTCTGTTCCATCCCAGAGGCCTTTGCTTTAAGCAAAGACAAGCGTAGAAGAAGAGATGAAAAGGAAGACTCCGTGCCTTTAACGGCACACTTTGAAACTTAAAATGATCTACACAAAACAAGCTGTCGTTATAACTAATTATATTTTCGGTCTGGATGTGAACTTTGCCTCTAATCCAAAGTGAAAAATTACATATGCATTCATCATCTTTGAGAGTACACACCCCACGCCATTTCAAATTCTACATTTTTCTCAGCCCATTCTCTCTTTGTCGAAACAGTCAGACAAAACAAACATATAGATAATAGCACAATAACAAAAGGACATGAATAATGGGAATGTCTCCGCAGTCAGTGTTTTTGCTTCTACTAAGGATTACACTATGATAAATATTATTACCCTCAAGATCAATGAAATGAAGAATCTGCCAAATCTAACTCAATGCCAGAAAAATCTATATTGTATTTACAGATTTCAGGTGGAGAGATTCAGCATTCATAGCATGAAGCATTTGTATTCTTTTTTTTTCCTCCATTCTCCCCTCAATTTCCTCGCAGAACCAAAACTATTTACAAGACTCATTGGCAGAAAGCTCCTTATTCTTGGAGCTGATACTGTAATCACTAAACAAAGCACTCCAAGGACTGGGCATCAGCCATCCTTAAAACCAAAGCTTAGAACAGATACGCCTCCTGAGCACTTCACTCTGCTCTTGCTCCTATTCCTGAAAGAGTTAATTTGTTGTTGAAATATATTCAGTCCTTCCACCGTGTGAGCAGGAAAACTGAGTGGATCAAATGGATTTGTAAACATTTACTGGCTGTTTTGGTAGAGCTATGCCATAGAATCATAAGAGTCTGAACGCTTGCCTTCATTAGCCATGCAAAATTCCCCAGGTCAGTATTTACATTTCAGAAGCTTATTAAGCTTCTGGATTCAGTGATTCAATCAGCTTCACAGAATCCACTTTGGTATAACTATACTGACACAGAAATGATGGAGGGCAAATAGGTTCAATTTAGTCAGCCTGCAGTGGCCCTGCTACACCACTTTACCCTTCATTTACTTCTGAATTTGGATACATCGCATGCAGCCAGAAGACCCAGAATGTACTCTGTAATGAATTTAACAGCCAAAACGAATCAAGGCTATTTAGAGGAAAGTATGAGAAATCTTGTTAAGAGATGAGCTGCTACCGCTTCCAGACTGAAGTAACCTCACCAACACGTGAGGGGTCAACGGTACAGCCAGTGATTGAATAAATGGAAACACAACTTACACTTGGGCAGATTGACTGGATCCCAATCGTAATATGTCTTGGAGAATGAAGCAGAACTAAGAGAAGTCTTTTCCATTTCAAGAAGCCTGATACCCAAAGGAGGCCATGATTTTCAGAAATCTTTTATGCATCTTCTCTCTCAAAGAAAGTAGAAGAAATGTCCAGATTAGTAAATAACTTTGAAAATAACGCACCGATTAGCTGGTTGAACACAATGGGAGCTCCTTTAGTGCTATACCATCTGATCTCATCTTGGACATCTTAGAGTAAACAAAAGCTTGGGTCAGACCACAAGTCCTTGGCTTCCTATCTGTTATTCGGAGTCCTGGAGTTCCAATGACAGTTAAATAGGACAGCTCACTCATCTCGCTGGTCTGCCGAGGAGTATGAAGAATAACAAGAAGAGCAGAGATGGGGTAAAGAGCGGGTGTAGTATTAAATAACATCTGAGGGGCTACTGTTTGGTAAGAATACTGTCTGCCCACTTAATCCGCACAAAAACAAAACTGAGCAAGGTCTTATTTTCATCCTTGTTTTCCAGTTGCGGGAACTGAGACACCAAGAGGCTAACAAACCTGCCTAGGGCTTTCGAGTCTAAGTGACAGAAGGCAATGCTAACTTCCAAGTCTAATTCTAAAGACTGATTTCTTAATCACTGTGCAAATGAAGATGTGCTCACTGATGTATCTGATTACTCTTCACATCTCCCCTATCTGTGAAAATCTCCCGATGCCAAATGCTTTCCCCAGGATTTCTAAAACAATGAACCCTTTTAGAACACAACTAGTTAAAGGGTGGTCACTGATGTTAAAATAAACACTAATAAGAACATTAAGATGATAGCTACAGGGTGTTTTTCAGAAAGAGAGTCTTGAACTGCCTCTTGAGTTTAAACTCTGCATTTCCATAGTTTTTTAGACAATCTTAGAAGATGGTCTTATTTTTCCACTGGAACTTTAATTTGGTTAGATTTGAGTCTCCATAATTACTCACATAAGAAAGCAAGCTTTTTTCCAATTACATTAATATTTCCACATACTGGTAAGAGTCTAAATATGCTTGAAATTAAGGCTTTGCCAGATAGATAGCTGATATGCAGGAAAGAGAAATGATAAGATGAATTGCCAGACCATATATTTAAAGGAAAATGATTTAAGCTGCATGTAATCAATTATTGCTTGCCAGTTACTATGTCTCAATCCAACAGCAAAACCTGAGTCTTCCTAACTAAAGAGTCTCACTGTGAGGTGCTACCTGTGACCTTTACTATGTAACATGCTTATTATTATTAAACGTTAATTATTTTATGACAGTCACTCTTTATTTTTATTTGTTACATGTTGTAATAAGAGTGGCGGGGCTGCATCCCCGGCACCCGGCCGCCCGCATGGCTAGCTTATGCCCCGAAATAATTACATGGAAACTCTATTTTTTTAAACACTGCTTGGCCCATTAGTTTTAGCCTCTTATTGGCTAGCTCTTACATATTGATCTAACTCATTTCTAATAATCTGTGTAGCCCACGAGGTGGCTTACCAGGGAAGATCTTAACCTGCGACTGTCTGGAGTGGGAGAATCACGGCAACTGTCTGACTCGGCTTCTTTTTCCCAACATTCTGTTCTGTCTACTCCGCCTACCTAATTTTTGTCCTATCAGGCCAAGCAGTTTTCTTTATTAGTTAACCAATGAAAGCAACAGATAAGATACAAGACCCACCTCCATCAGTTATGTGGACTGGGATTAGCATGTTCTTCCTGGGAAAACCTAGTCATCAACAAGACAACCATCAAGACTAAAAGAACCAAGATGCCCCACACAGAAGTCTGACAGTTGACTCTAGTAATTAATAAAACATCTTAGTCAGCATCCTTGTGGCCTTTCACCCTCTAACATTAACCCATTTCTATACAAAAGGATTTAAGTAAAATACAACAGGAGAAAGTAAAAAGGAGAGTAATTGTCTAAAGGGCTCATGCAGCATGGCCTTTGCCATATTCTATTAACCAAAGTCAAAGAAGACTAGTCCAAATTCAAAGATACAAACTCTCTTGACTCCTAATTCAGAGGATACAAATAATGTGGCAATGAATACCTTGAGAAAATAAAACAGTGGACTTAACAGAACAATGACTATAACATTTCAGAGGAAGAATCAAAGCAGTTGTATTCATGTGTGCTTGTTGCTTGACTTTTCTATAACTTGAATAGCAAAGCTACCTGACCCTACAGTGAATACAGACAGAAGTTCTGATCTCATAATTTGATGAATACTCATAAGGGTTCTATTAGGAATAACCATGAAGAAAATTGTACGAGAAACTATAGGGTATTATCTTCATTTCTTCTTTGAAAATCTCATACACATCCACAATAAAATATGATCTTATCTATGCCCATTTCACACCCTCAACCACTTCTGTATCTCCCCAAAACATCTGCCTCCCAACACCATGCCCTCTTTTCTTTTTTTTTTTTTTTAGTAGCTCATTAAGTCAAATTAGCACTGCCAACATGAACGTAAGTATAGGGACCTCCTCTGGTGCACAGGAAAATTCCAGCAGCTGTACCCACAAAGAAAAATGATTGTTCATTCCCACAGATACTAGAAACTGCCAACATTTCCTCATCAGGGAAGTGACCTGGAGACCACCTTCCCATCTATGCCAGAATTTTGGTTGGTTTGATCTTATACAGATCTTATAAAGTAACCATAGCTGCTGTGAATTTATAAACACAAGAGCCATGCCATGTCCAAAGAAATTTCAGCACTCCTCCAAAGACTCTGGCTCTTTGTTTCTGCCCCCTCTTTTATGCTACTTGCTGAGCCTTGGAAGCATCAGGGGCTGAGGAACTGATAAAGATGTCAGCTTAAGGCCAAGTAGTTACAGTCACTTACTCTTGGCACTTTGACCAGTTTTGAGTTGCTACTTTGACTGCTGTCTACTGAAAACAGTCCTACTCAGCTTTGATGCCGGTAAACCACATCAATAATCAGCATGGCATGATAACCCCAAGAGTATAGCAGGGACACACTTACCTTGGTGGTAACCAACAACTCTCTAACTGAGCCATTCAACCAGAATGGAACTATGCCTGGCATTGTAAATATAGCCAACTGTTTAGTGCTAGAGAAGTCATTATTGGAAAAGAACAAACAACAACTACTTTACTAATCCAGCATAATCTCTAATAAAAATCTAAACATTTGTTATTATACCCTCAGGTGCGTATAGTCACCTTTCATCCAAAAAACTTCTCTCTTCTCTTTGCAACAGACAGAGACCATTAAAAAAAAAACAATCAAAATGCAGAGTGGTAGAATCCAGTCCCAGAGGGTACATCTACAAAATACCCCTGTATGTAACGTTCAGAAAACCTTGTGGAAGGAAGAGAAGGCAGACAGCAAAAGCCAGAGGATCAGGAGGATTGGCTGTAAAATTTTGTCTGCTGGCAATATCAAAAGCTACACCCATGAAGTCTCACCAACATGACTGCCTAACGTGAGCTGACCAAGGACAACAACAGACATGCTTTAGAGAACAGGGGAAAGCCATGAGGCTTCATCCCTTATGTAGGAGAAATAGTCTTCCCAGCAAAGAGTACACCAATTGGTTCCCCAATACCAAATGGCCAGTCCTGAAAACATGCTTACAAATTAGCGTTATACAGACTGAGAAGGTTATAATTAGGAACATATATGCATATAATAACATTTCATGAAAAAGGAGGCCTTGGATTAGAAAGAAAGGGAGAAAAGGTATATGGGAATGTTTAAAGGAAGAAAAGGTAAGAGAGAAATATTGTAATTTCATTAGAATCTCAAAAAAGAAGTTTCTCTGACCAAAGTTGAGAGTAGCCCAAGTCTATGGGTATAAACATAAATGTTTAGAAGGAAATTTGGCAACATGATCATTTTACAATGCCAGGCATGAAATTTGCTCCTGCAGAATAGGCAATCAGAAAGCAGTTGGTGCCCTTGTGACCATCATTCAACTCTTGCACAATTAAGCCCATCTTGCCAGGCAAGCAGGTCCTGAGCATGCAGGGTCCAGCACTGGATAAGGCCATTGAGTTTTTCTCTTTGTACAGCATCTGCTGGCACCATAAAAGCCAGTAAGGCATGGTTTTAAAGTTTGCTTTTAGAACCAAAATAAAAAGGGAAAAATCTTTGTATTTACAGAACATTAAAGAGACAGATAATGATGCATGATTATCCAAAGCATCAGAGAAAATACACTTTGGCTACAGGTATTTATGGTCCAAATGCTGAATGAACAAAATGAATATCTCCGCTCAATGTATTTGTTTAGATCTCTAGAGAAGTAGAAGGAACGGGAGGATTAGACTGTATATGAGAATAGAGGGAGAAAGAGAGAATCAAAGGGAAGGCAGAGAAAGAGAAAGATGTTAAGGCATTGGTTCACAAGACAACGGCGATAGGCAAGTCCAGCATCTGCAGATTGGCCATCACACTGACACCAGGAAAGCTTCCAGGCTGCACTCCAAGTCCGGAGTCCCTCGGCAGAATTTTCTCTAGCTCTGGAAGGGTCGACCTGGTTTATTCAGCCTTTCAGTTGATTAGATGAGGCCTAAACACTTTGTTCAAGGCAATTTGCTTTGTACAAGGACTCCTAGTTTAAATGTTAATTTCCTACCGTAACACCTTCACAGAAACATTCGGAACAGTGTTTGACTACACGTGTGGGCCTGTGACCTAGTCAAATTGACACGAGAACAAAACCATTGTATTTAATATCGGAACAGCAAGTCTTAGTGATATCATCAGCTTTCTTTCTGGCTTACAGCTTTTTTATGCCCAGGAAAATACCTACCAGCATGCTATCATTCACTTCTGGGTCCAAGAAACATGAAAACCACAGCTGAATGTGGATAGGCAGAACACTGTCACAGGGTTGAGAAGACCTGGACTCTAATGGCAGGTCTGGATGCCCATGTCGGTCTTATTTCACTGAGGTGCACTTCAGTTTCCTAAACTCTAAAGCTTTGCATATAAAATGAACCACCTCCAAGCTATCCCTTAACTTCCATGATAATCTTGTCTCTCATCCAAAGCCAGCAACCTCCCTTTTTCCTAGGACCCATATTCCTGTCCGTATTTATACTCATTTCAAACATCAAGTTGGAGAGACTGTAACAATGGCCCAGTGGTTAAAAGCATTGGTTTTTCAAATATCAAAGTGGGTGCTGGATATTGGATTAGAGAGATTATATTCATTTCAAATTCCCTGTCCTGTTTCACAATTCCTTTTACTATTTTTTAAAGTGGAACATGTATCTCTTCTCAGACATTTGGTGAAGATCAAGTGTAGTATCTGTTACCAATTTAGAAGGGGAACATGCGCCTCTGAAAATGGTAAAGATGGGAACCATGAGTGTTTGCAGCAGTCTAGCCCAAGTAACCCAGAACCACACTGACAGATAGATGCAACCCAGAACTACTTCTCGCCTATACAAGGTCAAAGTTTTGCTTTCAATAATTTAGATTACAAAGACAGAAGAAATAACAAAAACATAAAGTCCTTCATATTGGGCCAACAGGGTCTTAGGAATTTTCTGATCAAAGATCAAGATCTGAGAGTATGGTATTTAACAAAAGAGCTTCTAACACAGAGACACGCCAGCTCCCACAGCAACCTATAGCTCCTCCAAGAAGATACGTGGTTGCTAAAGACCTTCTGCCTTGAGGCTTACCTTTGAGTTTTGCAAAGCCACCCACACAGCAAAAAGTGACCTGCCACCTCTTCAGCTTCCTGGATGCCACCCAGGGAATCAATCTTCTCATCCTGCCAAGACAGGTAGACTAAATCTTCCCCCAACAGGAAAATCTTTGTGCCTCTTATACTCAGCAGCTAATGGCAAGCACTGCTTCTAGGCTGGTGGTCTCCAAGGACTAAGGAGAGGCTTTGGATTGCCTGTGTAGCAAAAAGCTATCTCATTTCTGCTCATTTATCCCCCTTAGATCTGTTTAATTGCATTTGATGACTTAAGGTACTGGTAACTCATTACTTCATTTGTTAAGTTTCTTGCTAAAATACAGACAGGTGTGCCTCTTTAACAGACTTCATAGTCCAGGACTAACAGGTTTCAGGTGTATCTTCAGAAGTTCAAACTTTCCAATTCCCTTTAATCGTCTTCTAAAATGTTCATAACTTTTAACCTAAAGCAATAGCCTTTTGCTATGATAACAAGATGTAAATCTGTTCCAGTTGTCTTACAGATACCTACAGGCTCCTGTAAAAAGTTCTACTGCTGTATCAAAAAATCAAGTCTGGTAAAAACTAGCAGTCTCCAGAGTCTATTTTAACCCCACCCATTTTCAAGCATATTTTACAGGTCACTCCTGCTGCCTGGGCCAAAACCAACTTACAAAGCGCTCTCCAGACAATGCCAACACCTGCACCAGCGTCTGGGACTTCACCATTGGTTCCAACTCTCCTGGATCAAGGACACCAGCCAACTAAAATCTAGTTTTATCTGCTATTGTGTCCCACTTATAGCCCAAGCCTCACCTGTACAACCAGGGCACTTCTCTGCCCCATTCTTTCTGGCAGTTAATGACTTCCCATGGCTAGCCCCATTCATAGGGCCAATAATAACAATATATTTTTTTCTCCTAGCCACCTGCCTTCTCATCTCCCTCAAGAAATAGCTGACTGGGGCTCCAGGATGACAGTAAACTAGACACCACTCAAGCCACACCTCTTGCTGAGCGTGAGCCCACCAACTCCCAGCTCTACCCCATCCCACATCACCCCATGCCCACAGGAAGCAGTCAGACGTGAGCCCTTGCCCCTTTATCCAAGGAGTCTAAAATGTTTGGTTGAGGGCTTCATCTCAGCTAGCTGGCACCCCCTTATCCAAAAAGCTTGGAATGTGTGGTTAAAAGCATCACGCCAGCTCCCTTACACTCCTTTATGCAAAAAGTCTGGATTGTTTGAGGCAGAGCTTCACCCCAGCTCCTGGAATAAGCCCTGTCCCCAGGGATGGTCAAGAAAGCCCACCAAACGGTGACCCCCTCCCCAGGGAGGGTTGAGAAAGCTTGCCAAATGGTAACCCCTACCAAGGGAAGGATGAGACCACTCCCACAGGCTATTTAAACTGCCCCCACCCCAGAGAATGAACACGTGGTCTCCAGGTTTCATGTGCTCTCCCCTTTCCTCTCTTCCTCTCTCCTTGCTATCCCAGGGCCACCTGGGAGCATTGCATTAAACATGGACATCTTTTAATTTGGTTTATTTTTCCTTTGAGTCTTTCCTTCAGCAGCTTATTGGGTCGTCTCTAGTCTGCCACCTTTATTAATAAAGATAACAGTACAATAACTATAAATAAGTCAAGCTAATAAATCAGATAATGCAAAAGTGGATATCACAAAAAGAAATCAGTTTTTATAATTATATGGAAAGTATATCGGTTAGGGTAAGTTGATAATAATGGGAAGGAAAATTATGTAACGAGAAATCTAAGGTAAAACACTTCAAGTGAAAACTTGAAAAAACTTCAAGGAAATAAGTAGCATCAGATATTGGTTAAAAAGGAATATAAGATCAAAAGGATACAACAATCATGAATATGTATAAGTGAATATATACTGATCTATGTATAGGTGTTAAATCAATAAATACAAGAGATGAATAGATAAGCTAGTTATTTGAGGCAAAGATTTTAGCACATGGTGCTAGTCAACTTTCTATTATTATAAAAAAAAGGTTCTGAAATAAAGAACTTAAAAGGAGCAGAGGCTAATGATGGCTTCTAGTCTTAGGATTATCGTCCATGGTCATTTAGCTCCTTTGCCTTTGAGCCAATGGTACAGCATAGCATCAAGGCAGGTGTGCTGGAGAGCTTTATGTGAGCTTCACACAAGCTAGAATCATCAGCAAGAATGGATTCTCAGTTGAGAAAATGTCTTCCTAAGATCAGACTGTAGAACATAAGGAAAGGTCTGTGGGACATTTTCTTGTTTAGTCATTAATGGGAGAGGGCCCAGATTATTGTGGGTGGGACCATCTCAGAGAAGGTGGTCCTAGATTCTATAAGCAGGCTGAGCCAAAAACGGGGGGCAAGCCAGTAAGCAGCACCCCTTCAAGGCTTCTGCAGCAGCTCCTGCCTCCAGATTCCTGCCCTGCTTGTGCTACTGTCCTGGCTCTGTCAGTGTTGGACTATGATACAGAAATGTAAACCAAATAGACACTTTCCTCCCCAAATTGCTTTTGGTCACAGCAATAGTAACCCTAACTAGGACACAGGGAGAGAATGGCAGAGAAAAACTACTCATATTATGTTGGCTGGAGAGCAAAGAAAGGAAGAAGCTAGAGTCCAATAGTACCTCCAGGGAAATATCCCCAATAACTTAGCTTCCTTCCACAGACCTATCTTCCTAATTAGTATCATGACTGGAAAGCAATCGTTTAACACATGAGCTTTTGGGAGACACTCAAAGTCAAAACTACAGAAAGCATACATCTCAGAAAAATAGACAACTTACAAGATGAAAAAAAGATATCTAAATTTTAAGAATGCAGGATAGCCAGGCAATGGTGGCACATGCCTTTAGTCCCAGCACTAACTGGATTTAGTGGATTATCAAAAAACAAAAAAGATACATGAAATTGGGAGGAGGTAGTTAGAAGTTGGGGTGATATGATTAAATTTTATTATATACATGTATGAACTTCTCAAAGAACAAAAAATTTAAAATAATAATTAATTCTAACTTTCATAAATTATCAGATTTTTATTACATTTTAAGACCATACTATTAATGTGGGCTTGTATATATGATGTACATATGTAAGTGCAGTTACAAACATGCCACAGCGTGTGTGTGAAGATCAGAACACAGCTTTGTACAGTTGGTTCTCTCATTACCCATTTCCGTGGGTTCCAGGGAGTAAACTCAGGCTATTGGGCTTGCATGGACAATGCTTCAGTGAGACATCTCACTAGCCTGTCATTTTCAGATTTAAAATTTGAAGGAAAAAATAACTTGTATCTAATATGAAGGATTTCAATCTAGAATTCATAGGTCATTATACAATGAAAACTGCCTGTGATATTACTAATGATAAACACAGAATTTATATGTATGATCATATGGGCATTTGTGGGAAGGGGAGCTATAATTTTTTTTAAATTCTAGAAATCTTTGCCTTATGGAGTTTCAAGGTATTTGTGTGCCAAATGAACACACCCCATAGGAATTGCATCTGTCCAATTGTTGAGATGACTCGGAGTTAAATGTATACAGTACTGAAGAGGTTAATGTTGACTTTACAGAGGTTGAGTAAGTTCATGGTGATTCTCTTTGTTCTGAATTTCCTGCATTACTAACATTTCCTATGATGAATATGAGTAACGTCAGGAATATAAAAGATTAATTTTTAAAGATCTACCTTTATCCCCGGGTCTGCCATAATGTTCTTCTGTCCAGTATGACAAATAAACCCTTTCAATAAAGCAATGGGTAGCACGAGAAAGCAAAACATCCAAATTCAAAAGGCCTAAACTCTCTCAAACTAATCAGAAAATCTCGTATTCTCAGTACTAAAATTTTGCAATCCTCTCCTAAAGTCACTAATTGCTCAAACATGCAGGCTATAAAAAGAGCAACGGTAAGGAAAATTTGAACAACCACTGCTAAATCAATCCTGCTATCAAATTCTATTCTCATTCAAATGCTCCCCCAAAAGCTGTAAAATCCCACTGGTGAACAGAGTCCTACAATAAAGTACCCCATCTCACTCAGTGCCAAAAGATTAATAAAACTTAAACCAAGATAATTACGTAAAAGTAGTCTCTCTTGAGTGAGTCAGCGTGGGAAAGGTTCGCTCCTGCTAGTAATAATTATCTCTGAGTAAATTATTTCCCACCTATTTTCTCCCTATAGTACCTTCTTACAGAGAGCTCTTCCAGAGAAACCAATAGCCTACTAAAGTTTTCTTTAAAGTCATAATCTGCTTGCCAATCTATGTCAGCCTGAAATTCTTCCTTTCTATCCTTTTCTCTCAAACCTTTCAAGAATAAAGTCTTCATTATCCCCTCTCCCTCCCAGTTGAAAAATAACTTGAGTTCTCCAAAGCCAGCTAAGCACCAAAACAGGTCCTGATCTCACTTACAAAGACACCAAGCTACACAACTATCAAACATATGCATAGGGTCTAGGTCGGTCCCATAGAGACTCCCTAACTGTTGGTCCAAAGTCCATGAACTCCCACGAGCTCAGGTCAGGTCAGCCATCTCTGTGGCTTCCCTCATCATCTCTTCCTGGCTCACATAATCCCTTCTGAATGAAGATGGAGGAAGAAGGGAAGAGGAGGGGTGGATGGGATGCTTGGGGGTGACAGGAACTGGGAAGAGAGGAGAGAGGGCAAAATCCAGTCTATATGTAAAATAAAAGAAAATGTTATTTGAATAAAAAAGAAAGAAATATAACAGGAGAAATAACAGGTAGTACTAATGAAATGTTTAGCCAAATATCCGCCATGCAGAAAGCTCTCTATAAGCATTCATTTACATATCAAGTCATCCCATTGACAAATATTTGAGTACCCACCCCTATCAAGCACCATGTGAGATTCTTTGGGTATATCAGTGAAGAAAGTAGAGACTCCTGTTCTCTTAGTGTGTATTTCACAGATGAGAGAATAAAGAATCAACATAATAAAGCAGTGAATTGCCCCATGGTAAACAACTGATTATTTTAAAAGCAGGATTAAGGGAGGGGTAGGATGAGGGAAATGACTCAGTTGGCAGAGTACTTGCTGACCAATTAACAGGGCCTGAGTTCATACCTTAACCATGCTCCCTATTTCCTGGTCCATTGCATGTGGCCAGCATCAGCTTACATTCCCAATACCATAAAAGGTGTCACTTCTAACCCTATGCATTCTGTGCTATGATGAACTGAACCACATGAATCGAATTAAACCCTTTTCCCCTAAGTTGATGTCTGTCAGGTATTTCAGCCACCACAGGCAGAAGTATCTCCAACAATACCTCCCTACGCTCATGTGCAGGCAACCCTTTCGGCTAAAGTAGTTGGGTATGACATCTTTCTTCCAGTCTCTTGAAAACATAGTTTATTCTGTATACCCACAATTGTTGTTTTAATGTTCCTACACTACTTTGTGATGCATTTGAATTTCTCATAACTCTTTCTTATCTTCTGTTATCATCTAGGACCTCTGGGTTGTTTATCAAGATCCACTATTTGGAAACTGAGTTAATTTTTATAGCAATCAATATGGATAACTATTCAAAAGCCCCTTGGCACTGCCGATGCCTCATTCAGTCTCAGCACACAAGAAACTAAGAGTCCTTCCTGCAAACTCCATCTTTCAGCCTACATAGCCCACTCCCTTAGTGCTCAACTCCTCCACATTCCCAGAATAGTGAACCATTCATTTCCTTCTCTCTGAACACGCATATGGCTCTTTCCCCTTCACTACTAAGCTGCCGTTTCCAAGATGACTGACTTTGTGCTCTCTGCAGTCCTACATCTCCTCCCATCCTATACTTCAGCTGCTAAGAGTTGCTGGGGGACTCACACGACTGTACAGACTGCTGCTAGTTTGGCCTCGCAATCTGAAAGGGGCCTCCGGTGTTGCTCGGCGATACTTTTTCTTACTGTCTTTGTTCAATTTCCTCTCCCACTCCCTGAGCAATGATTCCAAGGCTTTGTCACTATAATCAATCCTTACCCACTCATCATGACCACCACAGGCTCCATCCCTTTCCGTACCACCAGAACGCTTCCTATGTCAAAGAGAAAATAGAATACAATACACAAAAAACTCCTCTACTTCCAAATTCCTGACCCCAGAATTTAATACAGTGCCAGCTGTGTCTCTGAGACAGCAAGAAAGGAAGGAGTATCTGGCACTGTGTTTATTTAATATTCACCCCCATGCACATGTTCGGCACCCATTATCTCTTCCCTCCTCTCAAGTCATGCTTCATCATCGACACTTTTTGTCTCCAACATCCTGAACCTTTATGTCTCGACTTTTGTTTCTCAGCCACGCAGACCCAAATAATCACACAGCAACTATATTAATTAAACACTGTTTGAACAACAGCTCAGGCATATTCCTAGCCAGCTCTTACATTTTAAATTAGCCCTTTTCTATTATTTTATATTTTACCACAAAGCTTGTGGTTTGTTACCTCACATCTTGCTTCTTGGGTGGCTACAAGGTATCTGCCTAACTCTGCCTTCTTCCTCCCTACATTCATTTTAGTTTCCCGCCTAGCTATATTCTGCCCTGCCATAGGCCAAAACAGCTTCTTTATTAACCAATGGTAATAAAATATATCCATACCATACAGAGGGGAATTCCACATCAATCTCTCACCTGGCTCCACTCTGCAGCGGGTAAGTATGTTCTTGTGTGTGTGTGTGAACAAGCTAGCTTACAAGCACTTTTTTTTAGATATTTTTAAATCAGAAATGTTTTAACTTCTGCCACTTCAAGGAATCCTCCTGTTTCTTGCAAAAGAGGTTCAAGCAATCTCTTGACTCTAGGATCACCCCTTCTAAAATACATTACCCTATTTAAATTTCCTTAGCATTTTGAATAACATTCTTAATTCACCTATTCCATATTGTGCTATCCTATACTTTACCCTTCCTTGGTGTGGTTGATTTATTTCTTTTAACACTTTTGTATAGCAGTAATAGTATTTAAAACCCTATTCACTTAACATTAATCTATGAAAATATCTAACAATATCAATGGTTACAAATATTTAGCCACTCAAACACTTGCATATGCTACAACATCCTTAAAGGAAAAATCCATCGTGATGTCTCTTGAAATTTTCCTGATACACTTTCACAGACTGGGTAGTAACCTTGTTCTTAAGATAACTATTTAATATATTCTCCAAAGTTACAAGTGTATTGAAGTTAGACCTCATATAGTCTTCATGTCAATGCAAATATATAACATCCTGTTTTGTTCCATAGAATGAGAGGAAATCATATCTGATATTAAAAATCATGCTCAGTCTCATTCATGGTTCAAAATCTCTTGGAGATGAATCAAGCTAAAGTCCTTTCCCATTCAATTTCTATTTCATCTATTGACCACCAAACGAGGCACTTGGTCTGTACAACAAAATGTATCCTTAAGCCCTGAATCACTGCCAGCTGGTGAGATACACATGGGAGGCACATAGGAACTGGCACTGAGATCAGCTCACAGAACTGCAGGTTCCTGTGCCGTAACCTGAAATCACTGCTAACACACTTACCAAGTGGAATGGCTGTCGAGCTTCCCTAGTTTCTGATGCTGCCGCATGTCCGTGAATAGGAAAGCATTAGCTGTAGGACAGCGTGGTATACATACCATAATGATATTGTCACATTGTATCATGCCACACTAACAGTCATAGCAGTTTTAGGAACTTTAAGATACAAATCTTAGAACCAATACATGGCCTGTTTTATCCAAGCTGTAAACTCCTCAGGAACAAGAAATTTTATCTTGTACTCTGAAATATTGTCAGATATAGGAAAACATGTTTTTGTTGAATTTAGTGTGTATATATACACATATATACATATGTATATATATGTTTACATATGTACACATATATGTGTTTGTGTGTGTATATACACACACACAATTCAAAGTTTTCCTGTGAGTTATGGACCTCTATCAACCTATGAAGAGTCAAAATAAAATCAGTAAGTTAATGTCAGCAGAATTTTTCCTAAGTTCAGAGGTAATTTCAATTGAGTACATAACAAGATTCGTCATTATTGAGTAAAGTGTAAAGTTTGGGGAACATAAAACATTTTGATCCTCAATTGTAAATAAATACAATTTCATTGAACTTAATACTAAAAACAGGAACTGAAGGCAACAGGTCCAAGAAAGTAAGCAATTGATAACACTTAGTATAAATTTCTAGGTCAGCCTCTCTCTTTCTGATCGTCCGATAGGGATTTCATCTGCCTGTGCTTTCAGGACTGTCCACTCCCTTACTAGCTCAACTCCCTACCCACAGGGAGACAGAAACACACTCATACACACAATGTTCTTCAAGTTCCCACTGGGAGTACATGAGGTCAGCCATAACCCCAAACAGAAATTAGACCCATTTTCCAAGTGAATATGACCACTGAAGTAAAATTAGATTCTCTAATTCTAAATTTGTGCCTAAGGGAGTGATGAGATACGTCTTCCAAAAACACAGGTGAGGGAGACCTCTGCTCTCAGACTTCCATGTCTAAGCCTTGTGTTCTAGCATCTCAACTACGCAGGATCATCAGCGTCTATTTTTTTTTATTTAAAACTAGTCCTTGGGGCCTGTTGTTATGTCATTGTGACCTCTTTCATTATGTCTCAGGAAAGAGACTGATAAATGACAGGATATTAGCATAAATTCCCGCGCAAAACCCTTAAATTCTCTCCAAATTCCCATAGCCACCCTCCCTTTGTCACTATCTGGTCCTACCTAGCTTTATCCATATCCACTTCCTTTGCCTCTCTTTCCCCAGCTCCCAATTTTTTAAGAGAGAAGACTGACACTAAGTCCCTAGACTTGTCATTTCATGTCAATATATGAGAGACAAGTTGCATAGATCTAAGTTATTAATGACTTGAAAGAAATTTCATGGGTGGATGGATACAAATGAGTTTGTAATGAAACATGGATTCAGAGGAAAGGATTCTGAATGGAAACAGGGAGGAAATAAAGAACTATTTCAAGAGCATGCCCTCATATTCAATATTTATGACACTGTTCTGAGCCTAACCTTTCTGGAAAATGTACTGTATATCTGCACCATCTATTAACAAAATTAAAACACAGCATCTTTAGAAACATACAGGACATGCCACATGTAATGGTGCATGCTTGTATTCCCAGCACTTGGGAAACTGAGACAGGAAGACCTCAAGTGCAAGGCAAGCCCAGACTATACAGACAGACCTTGTCCTAAAGTGCAATTTTTAAAAAAATATAGAGTTCTACCATCCCAGGAATCTTAGCCTTTTAGAGATGGGTGGATGTTAGTGATTAAAGCCATTCTTGCCATTTAACATGTAAGGATACCCTAAGATCAAAATTTTTCCATCAGCTGCCTAATAACTTCAGCCACTGATTAAGACTCAGTTTTACTAAAGAAAACTCACTGTCAAGCTTTATCAGAGCTAAGAAACAGAAAGAGAAAAGGAGAGCTTACTCTTTTGAAACTTGTGTGATGGGAGGGTCTACGACAAGAGAATGAAGAAATGCTCAGAACCCGTGCAAATGGACTGCTCGCTGGAACACTTGAAATCACACACAAAGACGTGCACTGGGAAACTGGGAGGCCTGTGTCGTTATTGTTTAATAAAAACAGCTTGATGTTTCGATATAAAAGCAAGAGTGGCTGGGATGTGAGCAAGCGTCTCATTAAAAACCACTTTTCCCTTCTGCCTTTCAAGCTTCATCAGAATATGAAAGGAAACAGCGCTTTATTTTTCACTTAGGAACTATCAGATATTCTATTATGGTCATCCTTGATTTATTCTAAAAGCCAGAGGATTCTGAGGACCAACTTCATCAGGCATACAACTGGATTCAGCGCCTTCCCATGCACAATTTCAAGTCTCTACCCACATACACAAATTATCATTGCAATTGGTGTTTCAAAAACTGGATAACTGGTATTGGGAGTCAGTTTTCAGTGCTCTTTTTTTTAAAAAACTGCTCCGTCTATGTAGATATGTATAAGAATAACATGAGCTTATCCTTGAGAATGAAAAGAATGAGCCCCTCGGGTGCACTCCTCTTCACAGAATCAGCGTAATCCTATGTGACAGTGTCCTTCCCAGGTCTACAGACTCAATGAACGCAGTGGGTCCTGATCTTGGTTTTTAACAGATGGCCTCAACAGTGTGATGCTAACAGAATCTGACATGTGCTCTTTCAATGGTCTCTTTTCCTCTCGGAAAAGTAAGGGAACGTCAGATCCCGTGTGTTCCTTCAGATTGTTATTTCTGGCATGCTCCTCTTGGCATATGTTAAGATGAACCATTCATAACAAATTAAATTTTCATTAAGGTAAAAAAAAACCTTCATAATCCATAAGCCTACAATTTGTCTCAGTTCCCAAGGTAGCATTTTCTGTGCAAAGGGACCAGTTATATAAGCAATCGAATGGGGAGCTGGGTTGGATTTATTTTTTAAGAATTAGCTGATTTACGAAAGGAGGGATGGGGGAACAGAGAAGCCTGCGATCCGAGGAGTGGAAAAGGGACAAGATGCCTGAAAAATGTGTGGCCTCAATCTCAAAGCATTCTCCGGGGACACAGTAATCATAGCCTCCCGGGAAACGCATCAAAAGAAGCTAGGCCACATGATGCCACTTGAAAGGCACCACATGGGCGAGATACAAAGACCAGCTGGAGCAGGCAGAAGTCCTGTACCTATGAGGCAGTGCTTTCGAGCCGATTGCGACTGTAATTAACAGCTTCCTCTAACTGTGAGATGGAATTTTCCTGAAGGACTCAGTGGTTTTACTCGCTGGCTGGTTTAGTCAAATAGGATTTCAAACAGCACAGAGCTTTCAGCCCAAAGCAGCCCAATCTAGTTAAAGCAGAAACATCAATGATTTTCGGTGAGTGCACATCACAGGAACGCCAGGGCCTTCTAAACCACTGCTGATTGCTTCTTCCAGAAGCAAGCCGAAATGAAGTGAGGACCAGAGAAAAGGAGAAAGCCAGCCCAGACTTCTCCCTTCCTAAGCCTGCGCTTAACTCCCGTACAATTCTTGGCCTATGATAATGTATTCAAGCCTACTTAGCGACTGGCAAACTGCTTATTTTTCAGTGTACATTAGAAATATTGGCTAACAGTTGGGAGAGAAATTGGACTCTTGACCTAGTCTCACCCCGAGGACCGCCTTTAGTTTGGTGATATTTCAGAACCTGCCGCACCAGAGTGGGGCTCTTTCTCCACACGCTTTGGGCTGCAAACACTTCATTAGACTCTTTTCAATATTCTCCTTCTCTTGAAAATTGAGTTGAGCCATTCACAAAGAGACTATAATAACGTGTAAGCTGAGGTCCAAGACTGTGTGGAATAAACAGATTTAATGTTGAATACCTTGTTATGATAAGTGAAAGAGAATTCCCTTTGCTTACAAAATAGCAATTTCTACTCTCCCAGGAGGTTTCAGGTAGGAACCAAAAGAGAAAAGAAAGCTAAAATAATAATAATAAAATACTAGTAGTAATAATTAATAAACAGGCAAACAAGCCATGTGAATGCGATGAAAACCAAGTTTTGTCAAGAGTTTTCTCTGCCTGAGCACTTACTGGAAAGGAGATAAAGGGGTTAATAGCAAATGACCGTCACTCGGTGGGGGAGTTGCTGTGAAACACGTAGCTAGAAAGAAGATCAAGAAGCTTATGTGTGCAAAACTCAGTACTTCGTAGACATCATCTAAAAACTTACAGGAATGACAGCTGTGACACAAAACGTGACAAGAGCATCTGAGGACCCTAGAGAGATGCAGGACAAAGGTCAGCAGGTTAAGTGGGGGCTTGGAAAACTGCCACACTTGGAGAAAGCATCCCTAATGCTGTCTGCGATGCTCTCGCCGCTCTCATAGTTTAAATCCTTTTGGACAAAGTCCAAAATGGCATTAGCTTTCGTCAAAGGCCAAGTTAAAGGAAATGGATATGGGGCTTCGAGGTGGCTTCGCTGGTAATAGCACTCCAGGGTAAGCCCGACAACCTGAGTTGGATCCCAGCACTTGGAAAAAGGTGAGATAGGAAACAGGTTCCAAGAAATCATCCTCCAACCTACACAGGCACCACATGTACCTACACCATATGCCTACACACACACAATGAAAATCAAACAAAAATAAGATCGCTCCTAGAAAATTTTTGCTTTATTTATATATTTGCTTTATTCACTTGAATAGTAAAAAATGACCCTCATGTGTTCAATTTTATATTATAGGTAGTTTTAAAAATAAAGCAAACCTGCCATTTTTTTAAATGATAATTCTTTCTTGAATTGTATCTGAGTAAGACATTCTTGGTGTAGGATTCCCCTCTGTATGCTATGAATATGTTTTATTACCATTGGTTAATAAAGAAGCTGTTTTGGCTTATGGTAGGTGGGAAAATTCAACTGAATGCAGGGAGATGCCACGTAGTCACCAAAGGAAAAAGACTGCCAGAAACTTACCAGTAAACCACAGCCTCATGGCAATTCACAGATTAATAGAAATGGGTTAATTTAACATGTAAGAGCTAGCTAGGAATAAGCCAAAACCATTGGCCAAACAGTGCTGTAATTAATATAGTTTCTGCGTGATTATTCTGGTCCGGGCAGCTAAGAAACGTAAGTACAGTCTCTGTTTACACATTCTGGTAGGTTTTCTAGGATGCTGAAGATCTGAGAAATATTAAATTGATTTTTTTAATGTTTTCAAAAGAACCACTTTTGTACTAGATAAAAGGAAAGTACCAATAAAATCAGAATTTGGACAGACTTTTATTACGTGTGTGTGTGTGTGTGTATGTGTATATACATACAGTGTGTATGTGTGTGTGAGTGTGTGTGTGTGCGCAAGCGCGCGCGTGTGCATGTGAGCATGTGGCAGACCTCTCAACCAGCGAGGAAGAACACCACGACAAGAGGATTCACTCAGATCATGCTTTACTGGAGTACCTTTGCTTGAAGGGGGCAGGAAATGAGGTGCAGGGAGAAAAAGGCAGGGGAAAAAAAAGGAGAAATGGCAGATGAGTCGCCCTGTGATTGGCTGTCACCATCAGTTGACACCAGAGCACTTCGGGATAGGCTGAAGGGCCTTGATCCACCGCTCATGCGGCGGGAAGCAGGGAACACGCAGCTCCCAAGGCAAAGCCAATATGGAGTTATTTCCAACAAGACAGGGTGTCGGCGCCATCTTGTAATGGCGATCCTGTCCTGCTCCCTACAGCTCCCCCTTATAGTTTGTGAGCAATGAGCGCAGGACTAACGTCATCCAATCTGACCCCCACCTCATGATGTGTTGGTCGATCGAGGATGGAAGATATTTTTCTATGGACACACCTTCCCCTGTGCAATGGGTACTCGAGGAACCCCGGGGGTGCAAAGGCTGTGTCGCAGGAACCAACATCCGCACACCTACCCAAGTGCAATGGATCAACAGATCCCATGGGGTGCATAGGCTGTGCATGATGGAAACCCTAAGAGTCTCTTAGTGCTGACAACCATATCTGGGGAGAGGAGCCACACTCCAGGGTAGCTAATGCCCGAGAGATTGTAACCTTATCCCAATATAGCCTTATCCCTATTGTTCTGGGCTTGAAGGCAGCAAACCTACCACAGGCACAACACACAGCCACTCAGGCAGCTTGCCAAAAGACATACCCACGCAACTGAAAGCACAGGGACCCTTTCCCTGTAATGTTACGCGCTTCCCCCAAAAGGGCCACTTTGGACATATACATTAAAGATGGTAAATCAAGGTTTCTAATGGTGATAAAAATATGGGGAAAACTGTGGCATCATGCCGAACAGGCATCGCCTATGGGAAGGCTGACAGGATTCCCCTTCTGTGCTCCGCCTTCCCCTGGATCCACGTCATCAGGGATGTCAGCAGGATCTTCCTCCAGAGACTCAGCCTCATCCTTAGGAACTTCCTTGATCATGCGTGTCAGCCGGCTCGGAACCCAAAACGGAGCCTCTTGGCCCTGTGGAAAAACACATACGGCTCCCCTGGATCTTGCCACCACAAGATCTGGTCTATATCATTGGTTATCCAATACATCTTTCCACATCACATATTCTTTTTGTTCCATAGGGCCTGCTGTGTCCTTTTCAGCTGCTGCAGTACCCGACTCATTCAGGTTTAAAAAATTAAGTGTGAAGAGAGCAAGGGAGATTCTTTCCCTGGGGGAAGCAGATTCAGCTATTCCCCCTTTTTGTTTTTGTAGAATTTCTTTAATATTTCTGTTGGCTCTCTCCACAATACCTTGTCCTTGTGGATTGTATGGAAGACCCGTAATGTGGGTCACTTGGAGCTGTGCACCAAAGGCACGAAATCCATGGGAGGTATATGCCAGGCCATTGTCTGTCTTAAGGCGTAGGGGTTTTCCCCAGGCAGCCCAGGCCTCAAGACAATGTGTTTTTACATGAGTTACCTTTTCTCCCGCTAGGGGCGTGGCATGAATAACGCCAGAAAAGGTATCCATTGATAAATGTAAATATTTTAATTTGCCAAATTCAGGCACATGGGTAACATCCATTTGCCACAACGCATTAGGTTGTAACCCTCTAGGATTGACCCCAACCTTAGAAAAATGAGAATAGATCTACATCCATCTCCATGTACAAAACTCAAGTTTAAATGAGCCAAAGGCCTTAGCATATAAAAATTATGTTGAACCTCACAGGGAGAAAAAATTTTTTTTTGAAGCATACTTTGTCACATCTTAAACATAGCCTTAGTGGCACAAACATTAGGAGAGACCATATATTATATCTCCTGAATTGAGAAGCTTTTGTAAAAGATCTTTTCTTATCATAAACCCCTTTTAAAATTATATGAACTCAGGAAATTAGTTATAAAAAATTGATCCAATAAAAATATTTGTTACAGACCCAAACTGAAAACTCTCAGACAAACTAAAAATGACTGAGACACTTAAAAAATGTTTAAACGTTGACATCCTTTAACCGTCAGAGAAATGCAAACCAAAACTCTGAGATTTTACCTTATCCTTGTAAAAATGACCAAGATTAAAAATTACTGTTAACAATTTATGCTTAAGAAAATGTGGGTAAGGAAAAAACTTTATTGCTGGAAGTGCAAAACTGACAGTCACCTTTGGATTATACACAGCACTGAAAATCCTGGATAAACCAGACTCTCCCAGCAGGAAGAGGGCCAGCCTGTTTAGCGACCCTGTACCAGGAACTGTCTGAAGACAAAACCAGACTGCAATCCTGCTAACAATCCCTAACAATCCCGAGAAACAGGGAGTTTCCTCCTTGTGATTAAAATTAGGCAAATATCTACCTCAAAACTTAGCAATACCCCTTTTGGGCCTAAATATAAAATTGTTTAACCATAAGAACATGTGTTTAGCCTTGCTTGGAGGTGTGGCTGAGCAGAGCTGCTAGGTCCGACCTGGACCAGGCTGGTTGCCCTGGGCTAGGACAGAGGTTCAAGCCGGTGAGCCTTACCACTGTGTGCTGCATTTCTATGCCCTGAGGCCCATGCTGGGAGTGGCCTAGCGTTTTAGCCTTGTCGGCAGGTCCCGTTTGCAGCTTTGTAGACCTTTAATGCTGCTTGGGCTCGGAGCCGTCTAGAGCTCCTTGGTCTTGGAGCCGCAGTTGCTCAGATACCATTACAAACTCCAGAGGCCTCGGTAACTCGAACCACATGAATATAATATTCTTCCTTAGCATACCTTGTTTAGCGGTGAAATCCAGATCTCTATCAAGCCTATCCCAGGATGATACATCAGGATTGCCAGAGATGGCAAACCAAGGAGCAATTGTGTCACATTCAGTCAAAAAACCTCTCCAAAGTGCTCCGTAACAGCTTGTTAAGAGCCAGAAAAATATTTTTATCCGTCTGCTATTGTTCGCAGCCCTATTAATTACCTCCATTCTCCCTTTTTTTACCAGCGAGAGCAGAAAACCCGCTTTTTGTTGTGGATCCCCAATCTTTACCTTGAGGATTATTTGGTTCTGACGCATTATATGTGGGGGGCCGCCTCCACCCATATTTTTCCTCCTCATAGCCAGAGGCGGCTTTCTCCGGTTCCTCCTCCTCCTGAGGGTCTAATTCCTCCTCAGACCGATCCAGGCCCGCAAACTCCTCGAGCACTGGATGGAGGGGACCTCTCCTTTTTTTTCATTTACCTCCCTTTTAGGGAGGACTGTACCAGGATCCTTTCCTTTCTTTCTTTTAGGCCTTTTCCAGTTTACTCCCTTAAAATCTGATTCTAAAAAACTGTTCTTGTGTCTAATGCGGGCCTTTAGCCCCTCTCTCGGAACATCCAAGTCCACGTTGTTTCCCGCCCTGAGGCTGCGGCCGGACTTACGGCAGTGCAACCAGAAATATCAGGCTAGGACAAACACCACACACGCCATGAACACGAGACCAAACACCCAAGAACCAACTCCCGCAAACAGCACACTTGGGGAGACCGAAATCAGCATACTGGGAGAAACTTACCGACTTCGCCACTCCGCGTGTTGAGTTCTGAATCCTCTTCGGCCCTTCGCCTGGTGACCGAAGTTCCCGGGTTTCCGGCACCAGCTGTGGCAGACCTCTTGACCGGCGAGGAAGAACACCACGACAAGAGGATTCACTCAGATCACGCTTTACTGGAGTACCTTTGATTGAAGGGGGCAGGAAATGAGGTGCAGGGAGAAAAAGGCAGGGAACGAGGGGGAGGAAGGGAGAGCAGGGAACGAAGGGGCTTAAGGGAGAGCAGGGAATGAAGGGCCCCGGTGGGACTGAGGCAGCTGCTTAAAAGGAGAAATGGCAGATGAGTCGCCCTGTGGTTGGCTGTCACCATCAGTTGACACCAGAGCACTTCGGGATAGGCTGAAGGGCCTTGATCCACCGCTCAGGCGGTGGGAAGCAGGGAACACGTAGCTCCCAAGGCAAAGCCAATATGGAGTTATTTCCAACAAGACAGGGTGTCGGCGCCATCTTGTAATGGCGATCCTGTCCAGCTCCCTACACAAGCACGAGCTCATTTGTGTGTGAAGAGACTGACTTGGGTCTCACCCTTCTATCAGTCTGTACCTCTGTTGTTCACTTTTGTTTTTTCCATGGGTCTGGGGATCTGAACTCAGATAACTCACACTTGAATGCTATTTTGCATTCAATACAGTGGCTGCACCCTAAGCAACTGCTGGCCCTACCAGCAATTGCAACTCTGCACCTCCCAGCAGCGGTTCATCTGCACGGGTCAGAGACAGGCCCATTCTGTTCTCTCAGGCTCTTACCACAGCCTGGGAAGGTTTATCTAAATCTCTATCCCTCCATGGAACTCAGGACTCAAAAGTTGAGATGAAATTCTGCTAGCTCAGAGAGGCTAAATAACAAGTAGCTAACCTTCTCTCCTTGTTCGAGAAGAGCAAGCATCCTTCTTTCATCTCCCACTTAAGAACCCTCAATACACATGGTTCCTCCCTATCACTTCCTGTCAATTAGTTGCTGGCTCAGCCTCCTGACCCCAGGTTAATTTTATTTAATCGAACAACTGTAACACATCTTTGCATCATTAACGAAAGCAATAGAAACAAATGTAACAGTTAAAATAATATTCCATAACACTTGAAGATCAAGCCCTTTATCCACCGAGTCCCCTTCCTAGATCCCAGAATCTATTTCTAACTACAGTGCAATTAAAGAGGTCAGCTAAAAAGATCACAGCTTCTTAGACTCTGAAAATTATCTACACAGAACTATTGGGTCAAAGAGTCAATGAAAGCCATAGTAGACTATTGGGAGCAGCCAATTAAAGAAATAAAAATGGCTATGAGGATGAAACCCAAAGAGAAATGTTGCAGGCTTAGAAGAAACAGTGAGACACAATTTGCTGCGAGGAACTTGAGAAACTACTGAGATTCTTCTGAAATGTCTCGCTCACCATCTCAGTAGATACAATACCATCATCTGTAACATGGATGAACAGGCTGCTTGTTTCCCCAGCTGCCTGGCTATCTTACACCCAAAATAATCACACAGAAACTCTATTCATTTGAACACTGCCTGGCCCATTAGCTCTAATTTCTTATTGGCTAATTCTTACATCTTAATTTAATCCGTTTCTATTCATCTGTGTATTGCCACGTGACTGTGGCTTACCGGCAAGATTCTAACCAGCATCCGTCTCAGGCAGGAGATCCATGGCGTCTCCCCTCTGCCCTTCTTCCCAGTATTCAGTTCTTTCTACTCTGCCTACCTAAGTTTTGTCCTATTAACTAGGCCAAGGCAGTTTCTTTATTCATTATCCAGTGAAAGCAACACACAAACAAACAAACAAACAAAAAAACTCCTACATCAATCATCTACCCTGTGGCAGCCTTCATTACCCCTTACTTTGTTGATACAAACTTCAAAATGAAATTTAAATTCTTCTGCTTGTCACCCCACATTCTGAGGCCATCTTTTCTCTTGGACCACTGTCATGTCCTTCTTATTTCCCTTCTTCCACTTCTGTTCTTCTCAAAGCCATGCTCTACACAGTGGCCATGAGGATTTCTCCAGAAAATTACAGGAAATCAGTCCTCTGAAGACTGTTCAGTGACTTCTCATCATGGGCACAAGAACGTAAATGCAAACATCTCACCATTCTGTTTCATAGAAGACTGTGTAGAATTGTATTTTCGAATTTAAATTTCTGGACGTCCCTGGAAAGTTTAAAGCACTCTCAACACTGGAGCCATGTTTCCATGTGATTAGTCACATTGAGTGGCCCTACTACCTCATCCAGCTTCCAGAATGGAGTCTTGGAATCAAAAGTTCCTTTGTTTTTCTTCCTATCTTCACTAAGGTTTAATTGACGAAAACTACATACCATTACGGTATATGACACAATGTTTTGATATGTGTGTGAATCACAAAATCATGAATAAATAAAAGCTAATTAACCTATCTGCCACCTTACTTGATTTGCTAAACACTTTGAGTAGTGAGACCACTTAAAATCTACTCTCTTTCTACTATAGATATCCAGAACTTACCCTGTTTAGCTGAGACATACGTTTTGACCAGTTTTCCTCCATCATCCCCATCAAATCATCGTTCATGCCCAAGTTTACAGTCTCTTTTCCACATCACATCATAAATATTTTTCTAAACTTAAGTATATTTCACTACAGGAAAAAAATGAGATTTAAATGGGAAGGCACCATTTTTCTTACCCCCAGTTCATTTTGTTTATAACACTTGTCTCCAAACCAACTTGAAATGAGAAGCCTCATTTTCCCACAATGCACTATACAGATGCTCCCGTGCTCAGGAACTTTTGACTGCTTGGCATCGTGTACAAAAAGAAAACTTCCGTGATTAGAATAAATTTACTTTTCATCTTGGTTTATCAATGCCAGAGAAGAAGGAAAGAGAGGGAAAGAGAGAGGAAAGGAGGGAGAAGAAGGTAGGAAGGAAGGGGGAGGAGGGAGGAGAGAGGAGGGAGCGAATCCATCTGTGGAGTGCTGTCGTGCACTTGAAACTGTGTTTGATGCATTAGGACACCAAAAATTAAGGTTGAAAATAAAGAGTCCTTTAAAGGCTAAAAATCGAGTCACAAACCAGAAAACGTAGAATAATATCTGTAGTTTACTGTGCGTGTGCAATGGTGATTCAAGAAAGAGACAACCAGGGTTATGACAAGGAGGAAAAGTCAAGGTCCGTAAAGGTAACGGACAGTAAAAGAGCGTCTCCGGGCATGTAGAAATTCCAGACTTAGTGGACCAGGGCAGGAAGGAGAAAAGAGTGAAGCCTGCAGCTTGACAAAGAGAATAGTCTTCCGGACTAACAGGAGGGTATTTCACACAGTACAACAATGAGCTCTTCTCCATGTATCACACGCATGTGTGTTCACTAGCACTGGCTTCTAGATGCTGGGGAAGTATCTGCCAGTCACTGGCCTCGAGCTCCTGGCAGCCGGAGATCACATCATCCATGGCTCACCCGAATCATTAGACGCCATCTTTAAAACTCTCCCCAGACACAAAGCAGGAAGAAATGGCGGCTGATAACAATACCTTGTCTTTGGATAGACTGCTTTGTGAACTAGCTGGAAGACTCTTACAGCAGAAATTACACGGACTCCTGTGTCTCAGGGAGGTACGTAGCTGGAGAGCATTTCTCGGCGATTCACACGGGATGACTAAAGGTGTTAAATGATTTGTCCGTTCCTTGTTTCTGGCTAAATTTCAGCTAGCTCTCTGTAATTATTCAGCTTTTCAGGTGGCTTTGGAAATGTCTGTCCCTGTCCCAGTATATTGCTCCCATTGTATTCCCAGCTCCTACTGCAGGGCTAATAGTTCCCTGATAGTAGGCTGCAAGGGTGTTATTAGCCTCCCCACTCAATCTGCTCACCTCTTGCCAAAAAAGAGCTCCAAAACAGTTGGCTAGAACTTTCCTATTCAATTTTTTTACTTTTCTTTTAAATGGTAACCTGCTCAGATTTTCCACCTCTGAATCTATACATAGAGAAATAGCAGCTTAAAAATTAAGGATAGAATCTGACCTATTAACCCATCTCTCTGTGTTTGAAACCATTTTAGGCATAAATCAGATTTTCCACATCCTTACCACACAGGAACCAGTGTTTCCTGTATAACTTACCTTCAATTAAGCCATGTTTTATAGCTCAAGTAAAATTTAAAAAAAAAAAAAGAATATTGGAATCCTAGGTTCTGTCATGTTTAGTCAATATGTGGATGATGGTTATTCTTCACTGCCAACTTGAATTAAATTAGAGTCACCTAGAAGTTATACCTGGAGAGGTTTAACTGAGAAAGTCCCACCTTGAATACAGGTGGCACCAACCCAAGAGTTGGAGTCTGGAAATTAAGACCCATAGAAGGGTTGCGGGCAGGAGGGGAGACATGAGCACCATCATTAAACACCCCTCCTCTGCCTAGACACAATACTACAGTCTTGCTGCCATGCCTTCCTGCCAGGCTGGACTGTATCCCACATCTTGGCCCACGAGCCAAAATAAATTCTTCTCTTAAAGTACTTCTGTCAGGGATTTGGCCCAAGCAATGAAAAAAGTAACTAACACAGCACATAAATAAAAGTACAGTTGTTAAAAGTTATGTTAGAACAAGCCTACAAGTCAAGATGCTGAATTTTAGAGCCAAGCCTACCCTGACTTGCTATTTGGCCAGAGGTTTCTATTCTGTAGAGATCTGGATGAAGACACTGACAGTCCTGTCTAACATGGAGGAAGTTTCTTAACGTCTCCGATTCACCTGTCAATAAAAATAACATGATGTCATCCACTGAATATTGAGAGGCTTGGCTGGATTAGCTTGCGGAAAGCAATTACCGGTGCTTCCCACAGGTCATATTCAATTGGTTTCCTATTGTGTAACCTAGAAGCATTGAATGTGATGACTTTAAAGGTCCCTTCTGATATTAACATTTTAAGTTTTTGGTATTTTTTTTTCCTGGGCACTGTAAATCATCACACTTCAGCCTCCTCCCCTGGCTCTCTCTCTTGGCCTCCCTGCTGCAGGGCTATAAATACCCTAATCCCACCTGTAGACTCCGAATAGCTTCAGGCTCAGGGATTCTTTTGACCAAACTTCCACATCATAACCCATTTGCAGGGCCTCTGGGGCTTCCTGATTTCCTCCCTGGTCCTAACGCATCTGGACTTGGATTTCACTTCCTCCCATTCCACTCAAAAGATGAGGTCAGGCCCTGAAAGAGGAGCACCATCAGCACCCCCTACCTCCCAAGTGCCCTCTTCACACCCACCAGCTGCCTGCTTGGACGCTCACCGCCCGCCCGCTGCCAGCTTGAGAGGCTAACCCACCAGCCAGGACATCTGCTCCAGACCACTGCCAAGCTCTCCGAGCCCATCTACCCACCTGCTGGCCTGCCTCACAGTGCTCTCATGTCACAGCCCAGCCCTGCCCTCGCTGGCCAGCCAAACCTAGCCCACTTGAGGGTCCTTAGCTATGAGCCTTGACCTGGGCCTGTCACAGACATGGCTGCAGATATTGACAGAAGGATATGATTTTGCTTTTCTTATTTCTGAGAAGGATGCATATTACAGCTTGAGATAAATTATCTTTATCTCCCCCATACTTAGTCTATTTTGTAGCCTGTTTTTTATTACCTAATTTGTTCCTTTCATTGCGTACATTTTTTAAGAGAAGATGAATACAGAAAAATGTGCGCCTATAACTCCATTATCACCCATGACATTGCAACCCTCCTCATTGTTCCCTGCAGGGTCGGGAAGAGAGCTCTGATATCTCACTCTCTTCTTAGTCGGCAGCCCTAGTGCTAATGACCTCCTTGACCTCGATTACTTCCGTATAGGCCTTCCTCCAAATTCAGTCACAGTAGGGCTTCCACATCTGAACTTAAGAGGGGACACAATTGTCAATCCATTGCAGCTGTATACACCAAATCCAGGACCTATCTGTGTTTCATGGTTATTTACACATGCTAGTGTTCTCCTCAGACTTTCTCACTCGGCCAACATCTACCAGGTAGGTCTACCGCTGTGCAACACTTAATCCATTCAAGAAATGGGTTCCACAGCAGAACACTGGACCCATCAACACTCCATCATGGGTGGAGGTCTTGAAACCCCACCTCTCCCTGAAGAGCTAGAGAGGCCATTAATACTTGCTGGGGGGGTCTTATTCCTCAAAGGCTTAGCCACTAGAAAGTTTCTTCTGCTCAAGTTGTAACACACACACACACAACACACTCACCATGCTGAGGCAAGTAACCCTAATTAAATACAGCAGGACACATACACACAGCAGAAAAGCAGGAAGGGGGCTTTGTGGGGAGAAGGGGCATGTGAAAAGTGTGTAAGAGAAGATAATGGGGTAGGAAATATGATCACATGTGTGAAACTGTGAGAGAATGTCTCTTGTAATGTTTATGTTTAAAAAGCAGGAAGAAACACGTTCCACCCGAAAATGCCAAATAATAATAAAAACCAGAGCATGTCCTTCTGCTAACTATAATTCTCCCAGCGACTTCCTATTATTCTTAAGGTTCTGTTCAATTTCTTCTCTCCACAGTTAACCCTGTCTCCCTCATCCAGCCCCAGGTTCCTTTACATCCGTCTCATCTACCTCTCTTTCCTTACTGCATCTCAGTTCTCTCTACCCTCCGCCAAGTCAAGCCTGCTCCTTCCATGACTTGACACGGACAATTCTCTCATTCTAGAATGTTCTTCACAGAATCTGCATTTTCAGTTATGTTTGCCTGAAATACTTTTTGTCAGCCCCAGTCACACTGTCTTCCTCCTAATTACTCCTCAACACAATGATGTGTTTTTATTTTATTTTCTACTGTGCCATTAAAATTTATCTTACTTTATCACATTTTTTATTGCCTACCTGGATTATTAGAATGCCACAGTGCACACTAGGAATAAAGATCTTGTCTTTACATCTCTTTTTATCCCCAAAACTTAGACACTGGCACAGAATGGCACCAAATTCCATTGAGTAAGTACCCACGTAGTAGGTCAAAGTTCAGTCATGGTTTAGTGAAGGGAAGAACCAAGATTCTAAGCCGTTCACTCGTGTTTCAAATCCTACAAAATAATATCTAAAATAATAGTTCCAAAGTCATATGTGACAGTGAACACGGGGTGCAAGCTCAATCATTGGAAGAACCTCACTTAGCAATTACTAAAGCTACTGTTCCGGGGGCGGGGCGTCCCTATACTATACTTACTGCTGAGTACTCTCTTGGCATAGCCTGTCTCATTCGCCAACCCACCCTTGCTGGCAGCTGATGTTGCTCTTATTTTGCACTGAGGCAGTTGAGGCCCAGAGGGTGAGTAATTTATCCACATCACACCCAAAAGACTGATCTAAAGTGGAGCCAAGGCCTGTCTGCAGAATTTGAGATTGATCACACTTTGACGGTTTTTTTAAAGCTCATTTTTAAAATAAGGTATCACAACATATAAATACACACATACGTACATACATACATGTATATGTACATATATATATATATTTCCTGATCTATACATGTATTTACTTACAACTTTAGAAATAAAATTAAGCAACTTTATATCCAAAAAAAAACAAACCAACAAGAAAAAAAAAGCAAAAACGTGAACATTTTATCTTCACCTCCGACATTACTCTTACCCCCTTCTTCATTGCTTTTTCCTACATAGGAAACAAGATGTTATATGATGATGAAATTTTCCCTGCATTCAATCTAACATGTGATATAGAAGGGCAGCTTTGCGGGAGAGAAATGACCAATGGCAGGAGTCTGGGACTAATTCATTGCCTTTTGAAAGAAGTGGCGAAGATGTCTTTGAAGAATCATTTGCCCTGCCTAATAAGTAATCTTTCGAAGTACAGAGCTTAGTGATTATTAATCCTCACAACCACTGTGGCCAATGAATAATGCTGACCTGAGTCCACCTGCATACATCCTTGTCCCCTGAGACAGATAACCTGGAAATTAGAGACTTTCAAGGAGATACCAAATAGCTACACTCCTTTAGACATCTACAGATGTTAAAAACTGACCCAGACCTGGGAAACGCCCATGCCAGATGAAGTCTGCTATTTCTTATACGAGTGGGCTGCTTTCAGGAAGCATGGGAGACCAGCTTCCAACAGAGCCAAATGAGGGATTAGTTTTTGGATAAAGTTTTCTAAAGAGAAAGAAGACAGAAACATACAAAACTGAGACAACCTGCCTAAGCAACAGAAATGATATGAAAGCAATCAATCCAAGTCTCTAAACAGGATAGAAATCCTGAATAATCCCAAACAATACTCATAAGCAAACGAATGAAGTACTACTGGCTAAAGAGGTGCCATTAAGAGGTTCCCGCCATCATCACGGCTCTGCCATCCTCACTGAAGATCCAGTGCTCACAGCCAGTATATCCAGTTGTGTGAACACAAGAGCATCGTTGGGAGGTGTGAGGTCTGAGAAGGAGGAGAAGGAGGAGGAGGAGAAGGAGGAGGAGAAGAAGGAGGAGGAGGAGGAGGAGGAGGAGGAGGAGGAGGAGGAGGAGGAGGAGGAGGAGAAGAAGAAGAAGAAGAAGAAGAAGAAGAAGAAGAAGAAGAAGAAGAAGAAGAAGAAGAAGAAGAAGAAGAAGAAGAAGAAGAAGAAGAAATGGACTTTTCCTCACATATTCAAGTTGTACAAAATGAAAGCTATTTTCTGCCTTCTGTCCACAGTTTTTATTTCTCTCAGCCTCTGGTAGAAGAATAAGATCAAGGTCAGTAAGGAAGGAGTTCTTTGGGTACTCTGAAATCAAACTACAACCTAAATCTAATATCTTCTTTTTCTTCTTTGATATATAACCAACATCAAAAATCCACCTCCATTAAGGACATGAGGAAGTATAGAAACACCCTCTCCATCCTACCCTTCCAAACAAAATGTCCTCTGCACTTGGTGTGTATCTTCCTAGATGCACAGACATGCTTCCAAGTCTCTGATCAGTTTTTCAAAGCTATCTGTCCTAACAGTCGCTGGTAAGGAGTTACATTTTTAAATAAAAATGTAATTCTTGCCTGTCCCAAACCTCCCATGATGTCTGTGTTCTTGCAGAATAAAACACAAGCTCCCTGGCACGGCCCTCAGGCTTCACAGTCCAGTGATTCCCTACCTTTCCCAGCATATGTGCAATAGAACCATATGTGTTCGCATCACTAAACAGCGTTCAGATTTCTAAGTGAACGCCAGAGACATTGATTTCTATGCAGCATGTTTTAGGCATCAGTGCTTCAAAGAACTTCCCACAAGGATGCAGGGACCATGCTCTGACCTTTCCTCAGGCAGCCCCCTCCCCATCATCATCATCAGGAATCCCCCTTTCTCAACACATGCGGATGTTCATGTCCAAGGCTGTCCTCGGCAAAGAAACAAATGGTTTTCTCCTTCCTTCCCTCTTACAGATCATGAGGAAACTCTCTTTTATCACTTCATAGATCAATATCTGTACATCACCTTCTGGTTTGCAAGGATGTCAACATAGATTGTGTCTAAAGTCTTTAAGAAGTTGATGTTTCTTAAAGTCCGTATTAGGGAGAAGAGAAAGAAGCTTTTCTTTTCCAGACCTCAAAAAAGTTACTTCTGTTTAAACATTTTCATTTACAAAATAACAGTAATAACACAAAATCACACAATCATTAGTAATTCTGTTATTTTTAAATCAGGCCACACCTTCCCAAATACAGTATACATTTCTCATACAGCAAATGAAATCCAAAAAACCCTCTTTTAAAAAATTATTACTTGGAAAATATATTCAATTTGAACTGGGACAGACTGGGACTCTACAGAGCAGACCAAGACATGAGTGACCAGTAATCTACAAATCCCACTCTGCCCCCAAACCCACCCTTCCCCTGCTACCTCGGCTGTTCTCCGGGACACAGACTAGGATGGCACAGAACAGACCAAGAAGTGAGTGACCAGTACCTCAGCTTAACAACCTAGTATCTAGATTCTCAGCTCCAGGGCAAAAAAAGAGGGAAAAATTCCAACTCAAAGACACAGAAAATATATTCAAAAAATGGTAGAGGAAAACTTTTCCAAACTAAAGAAGGATATGCCTATGTAGAAAAAAATCTCCTTGCCAAATAATAATGAAAACATTAAACACATAGAATAAAGAAAGAGTATTAAGAGCCACAAAGGAAAACAGCCAAGTAACATTTAAAGGCAGACCTATCAGAATTACATCCAACTTCTCAATGGAAATGCTGAAAGCCAGAAGATCCTGGACAGAAGTGCTGTGGACACTAAGAGACCTCAAACACAAATCCAGACTTCTGTACCCAGCAAAGATTTCAATCACCACAGACAGAGAAAACAAGATATTCCATGGGGGGAACAGATTTAAACAATACCAATTATTAAATAATACCTTAACAAATCCAGCCTTATAGAAAGTACTAGAAAAAAAACTCCAACCCAAAGAAGTTATCTTCACCCAAAAAAACATAGGCCACAGTTAACCTCACACCAGCAAACCCCAAAGAAGGCGAACACACAAACACTACCACTGAAAAGTAATAGGAATTAACAATCACTACTCATTAGTATCTCTTAATATCAATGGGATCAATTCATCCATAAAAAGACACATATCAACAGAATGGATAGGAAAACAGGATCCATCCTTATGTTGCATACAAGAAATACACCTCAACTTCAAAAACAGACATTACTTTAGAATTAAAAGTTGGAGAAAAGATTTTCCTATCAAATGGACCTAAGAAACAAGCAGGTGTAGCTTTTCTAATATCTAACAAAATAGGCTTCAAATTAAAATCAATCAAAAGAAATGGAGAAAGACACTTCATACTCATCATAGGAAAAATCCACCAAGATGAAGTCTCAATTCTAAACATCTATGCCCCAAATACAAGAGCACCCACATATGAAAAAAAAACATTACTAAAGCTTAAATCACACAACAAACCCCACACACTAATAGTGGGAGACTTCAACACCCCACTCTCACCAATGGATAGGTCTGCTAGACAGAAACCTAAGAGAGGAATAAAAGAACAAATGTTACAACTCAGATGAACTTAACAGACCAACACTCAACTTCATATAGAAAAACCAAACAAACAAAACAAAAACAGGATATCCAAGACAACCCTGTACAACAAAGGAACTTCCAGAGGCATCACCATCTCTGACATCAAACTCTATTATAGAGCTAAAGTAATAAAAACAGCTTGGTATTGGCATAAAAATGGACCGGTAAACCAATAGAATCAAATTGAAGATTCAAATATTAATCTATACACACCTATGAACACCTGATTTTTAACAAAGTAGCTAAAAATATACAATGGACAAAAGAAAGCATCTTCAACAAATGGTGCTGGCATTAACTGAATGTCAGCATGTAGAAGAATGCAAATAGATTCATATCTATCCCCACAAGCAAAACTCAAGTCCAAATGGATCAAAGACCTCAACACACACGACAGCCACCCTGAACCTCATAGAAGAGAAAGTGGGAAGTAGCCTTCAACACATGAACACAGGAGACCATTTCCTAAATATAACACCAATAGCACAGACACTGAGAGCAACAAGAAATAAATGGAACCTCCTGAAACTGAGAAGCTTCTGTAAGGCAAAGGACACAGTCAATAAGACAAAACAGCAGCAACTGAATAGGAAAAGTTCTTCACCAACCCTACATTGGACAGAGAAATTATCTTCATAATATAAAAAATACTTAACAAACTAGATGTCAAAATATCAAATAATCAAATTTTAAAAAATGGGGTCCAGATATAAACAGAATCAGTACAGAAGCATCTCAAATGGTCAAAAGACACTTAAGGAATTGCTCAATATCCTTGGCCATCAGGTAAATGAAAATCAAAAGTACTCTGAGATACCATCTTATACCAGTCAGAATGACTAAGATAAAAAATACCTATGAGAGCTTAGGCTGGAGAGGACACAGAGTAAGGGGAACACTCCTCCATTGCTGGTGGGAATGCAAACTTGTACAGCCACTTATGGAACTCAATATGGCAGCTTCTCAGAAAATCAACATAACTCAAGACCCAGCAATATCACTCTTTGGCATATACCCAAGGATGAACATTCATACCACAAGGACATTTGCTCAGTTGTATACATAGCAGCATTATTCATAACAGCCAGAGCCTGGAAACAACCTAGATGCCCCTCAACTGTAGAATGGATAAAGAAAATGTGATACATTTACACATTGGAATACTACTCAGTAATGAAAAAAATGATACCTTGAAATTTGCAGGAAAATGGACAGAACAAAAAAAATCATCATGAGTGAGGTAACCCAGACCCAGAAAGACAAGCATAACATGTACTCACTCATAAGTGGATATTAGATATAAAGCAAAGGATAACCATGACCCCAGAGAAGCTAGGTAACATGGAGAACCCTAAGAGGGACATACATGAATCCCCCTGGGAAGGGGAATTAGACAAGATCTCCTGAGCAAACTAGGAGCATTGCGGCAGGGAAAAGGGAAGAGGGCAGGAGAACATGAGAGAATGGGGTGGCCAAGATGGGGGAAGGACAGAGAAGAAGAGCAATGAAAGTGATGTCTTGGTTGAAGGAGCCGTTTGGGGGCTACTAAGAAACCTGGTGATAGGGAAATTCTCACGAATTCACAAAAATGACCCCAGCTAAGACCCTAAGCAAAAGTGAAGAGGATGCCTGAATTGGCCTTTCCTTATAATCAGATTGATGACTACCTTAATTGTCGTCATAGAAACCTCATCCATCAACTGAGGGAAGCAGATGCAGAGATTGGCAGCTAACCTTGGGCTGAGCTCCCAGAGTTCAGTGGAAGAAAGGGAGGAGAGATAATATGAACAAAGGGATCAAGACCATGATGGGGATACACACAGAAACAACTTACCTGAGCTAGTGGGAGCTCATTAACTCTAGACTGGCAGTGAGGAAACTTGCATAGGACCAAAATTGGCCTTTTGAATGTGGGTGACAGTTGTGTGGCTGGAACAGTCTGTGGGGCAACTGGCAATGGAACAACCAGGATTTATCCCTTCTGCTTGAACTGTCTTTTTTGACCCCACTCTCTTTGGAGGGGTACCTTGCTCAGCCTTCATAATGGGGGAGTTTCTTTGTCCTTCCTCAAAGTGATGTGCCAGACTTTGTTGACTCCATATGGGAAATCTTACACTCTCTGAGGAGTGGATGGGGGCTTGGGTGAGGAGTGGTGGGAGGAGCAAGAGGAGGGGAGGGAGAGGGAACTGGGATTGGTATGTAAAATGGGAAAAGATTGTTTAAAAATAAATAAATAAAGAGAAAAATTATTACTTGGCACATATATTGAGTTTGGGCTACACAATAGTTTTTAAAAAGTGTTAATATCAAAAATAAACTTTTACTCAAAACCCAGACCAACTATCCAAATCCCTCCTTTCTTATCTCAGGAGAACAAGGATGAATTAGCAAGAAATATGTGCCTATATGATAGCACCCGGGTATTGAGTGGCTGGTGAAGAAAATATTTGTTACCAGTGTGTCTCAGTCTTCCCCAGTTCTTATGGCCTCCCTGACATTAAAGTAACTTTTATCAAGTTGCTTAAGTGGGACAAATGTCTTAGTCTTCCCTTATCAACATACATTGTTCCTTTTCTCAAAGAAGGTATCATAGTTACTTTTCTATTGCAGTGATAAGACATCATGACTAAGGTGCCTTATAGAACAAAGGGTTTATTTGGGGTTTATAGTTCTGCGGGTTAGAATCTATGACCATCATAGCAGGCAGGGGGCATCGGTAGAAAGGCAAGCGCTGCTTTGGAGCAGGAGATGAGAGCTTACATCTTGAGCCACAGCACAAGGGCAGAGAGAGCTAACCTGGCCACCAGTCGCTTGACACCAGGATATTATCACCTAGGAACACTATTGTTTGTCTTTTACCTCTAATTTCTCCTTATCCTCTTATACTGAAAGGAGAAAGACAGAAGCTGGGTAGCTGGTCTGAATTTTATGAAAATGTTTAGTTTTTTATATTGGCTCAGTTTAAAAATTCTGTGTAGTCCAAATCGAATTTATGTGCCAAGCAATAATATTTTTTAAATGATCTATCAGTTTGCATCCACTATGTGAGAACTGTATTACATTCTCCAGAGAGGGTCTGGGTTTTTGAAACCTTAAATTCTGCCCCAGTGATAAATCTCCTTCAACAAAACCATACCTTCTAATCCTTCCCAAACAGGTCCACTAACTAGAGCCCACAAGTTCAAATAAATATGCCCACGGATACCATTATCACTCAAACTGCCACTGAAGGGGAAGGAATCAGAATTGAATAAGTGATAGATAACCCAAGAGGAGTTCATGCTTTAAGAAGACCAGGAGCAGCCAAGCTCTATGGGTGTGAACACTGTTTTTACACATTTAGTAGACAATGAAAGTGAATCTAAACCTTACGGTTGGCCGGCTTCATGCACTCATCTCGACAGCCTTCCCTGGAGGCATTTGTATTTCTATTACTTGGTCAAGACTGTCAACTCCATGGAAAAGGAGACATTTTGCTGATACTCTCTATGGTCATGACCTCCGTGCTCACATCAATGCCTAGCGCAAAGTCAGTCTTCAGTAAATGCTTGTTAAGTCAACACAGTTTGTCAAATAAAAACAGTAAGGGAGAGAGCTATATGAAAATGTCTACAGATGCCCAGCGGCATGTATAGTACAGGGAACGTAAAATGGAAACACAAAATCTTCATTTGCCATCTCACCAGAAAACATAATCAAGATAAACAAAGAGAGAGCCCATGTATCCTTTCCGCTTATCACTCCCGTAACCTTGTTTAGCTGGCATCGGCAGACATTTTCTTCACAGGGACAAATTACTGCAGTTTTTCATATCACACAGCATCTCTGTCACAACTCTTCAATTCCATTGCTTAGCCTAAAAGGAATCATAGACAATGGGAAAGGAAATGAACATAGCCATGTTCCAGTAAAACTTTATTTAACAAAAGAGCCATGTTGTATCATAGGACAGAGGGGTTTTTTGAGTATTATTCTAAAACAAAGGAACTTATAGTTTGGTGACCTGTAAGTGGTGTGTGTGTGTGTGTGTGTGTGTGTGTGTGTGTGTGTGTGTGTCGAGAGAGAGGGGGAAGGGGGAGAAAGAGAGAAATACAGAGAGAGACTCTAAGCAAGAGAAACTGACATAATCACTTGCAGAAAAATATGTCAGCAATAAAACAATTTTGACCTTTGAGAGCTCCATTGTAAAAAAAAAATACTACTAATGATAGTTCATATGTGGGCCGTAAAACAGACCAGAAATTACTAGAATTCTGCTGAAAGTCATTTACCATGACTCACTGATGTCAGTGACTAAGTGAGATGTCTGAAAATATAGAAGGATGTCAAAGAAAGTGTGGCAGGAACCCCCTCCACGTTCTGCACCCTGCAGCCACTGTGAACGCCTAAATGGTGAGAAATGAAAGCCTGCCTTTCCTTTTCCTGTCGTTCTCCCTCCTTGCTCCAAGATGGCCACCAGGCTTTCAGTGTTAAGAAAGATGAAAAAAGTTAGGAGCATAAGCCTTTTGGGGATCTGGAGGACCTACCACAAGGAGGCTCAGAAAATGGGAGAGATTCGAGGCCACGAAAGGAATGTGTGCCAATTACCCAACCCTACAACAATCCAAGCTACTGCCTCGAAGGAAGGCAATAGAGTATCTCCTCTGCAGAAACTGATGGGTTCAGTCCACATAAACCATGAGAGACTCCATCCTCAGCCCATCCCACTGTCACTGGCCCTATGGCCAACACAGGCATGGAAAGAATGCCTGTCATTACTGAAACCGTATTCCCCGCCTTTGTAATGAGATCAAGGATCCGACCAGATTAAACCTGATTTCAAGAAGAGAAAGAAATGTCTTACACCTAAGTGTTGGGGTAGAATCAAGCCCGCTGCAGCTGTGGCATTTTTTAATGAGTCGCTTTAATTTTATATAGTTCAGTCACATCTCACATTAAATGCAAAGTAGAATCACTCTTCTCAGCCTCCTTCACTCCCACCTCGTGAGCTACAAAGTGTCAGACGGTTCTGAGCACTCTGCCTCCATCCCGGAAGGGAGATACTATTATTGCCCACTTACTACTGATAAGGAAACAAAGGCAGGGAGCTTGTGTAACTTAATAAGAACCAGGACTGTAAGCCGAGCAGTGTGACTAAGCAATGTGACTGTGACTATGATCTTCACCTGCTGGCTTCTCCCTGGGTCAGGCTACATAGGCGCCTCTCACTTCCCACAAGCAAAGTCTAAGTGACGCGGACGTCCCATGGAGCCATCATGTCCTGCTGCAGCCATAGATAGCAGACGAGAAAACTAAACATGAAAACGAAACAAGTTTCAGTGAATAGCTGCTGATTAACTGAGTGTTTTACTTGACGTTCTCCAAAAGCAGAAACTTAAAGCTCCTTTCTACAATATTGCCTATTCCGGTGTTTTTAAGATGCTTTTTAGAGGTAGGTCGGGATTCAACCAATCCCTCGGGGATGGAGAAAAACTTGGCACCTCTCTCACTAAAGTCAGCTGTGCCTTTACAGAAAAAAAAAGATGCCACCTGCAGACATGAGGATATGGCCCCAGCAGAAAGTGGAACACAGAGAGAGGCGCAGGTGAGCGGGTGCGCATGCGCATTCACTGCCTTCTTTGGGCCGGGCACACTCCCTTCCCTCCAAACCCAAGAGGAAGATCACAGTTTGTCTGATATGGAGAGGCGAGCAGGTTAGAACGTTGTAAGAAAGAGCGTAGATCTGATTAAAATCCCACAGCATATTTTCAATCAAATCTCTTCCTCCTCTGCAACCCGATTTAAGCAATTCTGCCTATCTCCTAAGTGCCTCTTCTTGTTCATAATGCTGATGATCCTCACATGGGCTGTAGACTGTTTATTCTAATTGTGTTCTTATTAGCATTCCCATTTTTAAACGACTACAAATAAGACTCTGACCTTCTGAAGTGAATGACTGCTTACTGTATTTCCTCCAGGAAAAATTAACCTTGCAAATATTGCAAATTACAGCCAGGACAATGCGTCCATTCATTTTTTTTTCTTCCTATTTGTTTAAGGTGGAGTCTCCAACTTACTTTCTAGAGCTAAAATGGCGACAAATACTCACTGGACCCCATGTACCAAAAGACGTTAGTAACAGGTGGCAAAGGATTCTGTAAAAGGATGCCAAGTACACAGTGGGAGGGGCTCATGAGTACCCATTCCTAGCTGAGGAGACTTTGACAATTGATGGCATCTGAAAGAGGCAGAGACAATTTTCTTCGTTGTCACCCCTGGTAGGTCCACCATGCTCCAACAGATGGCCCTATGCCCATGAGTATCCAGGCAGCACAAACTGGAAGCAATGGACTAAACTGGTGGTGCACGCCTTTAACCCCAGAACTCAGAGGCAGGCAGATCTCTGAGTCTGAAGCCAAACTGATCTTTATAGTGACTTCCAGGACAGTCAGGGCTATGTAGAGAGACCCTGTCTCAAAAGAAAGAAAGAAAGAAAGAAAGAAAGAAAGAAAGAAAGAAAGAAAGAAAGAAAGAAAGAAAGAAGGAAAGAGGAAGAAAGAAAGGAAGGAAGGAAGGAAGGAGGGAGGGAGGGAGGGAGGGAGGGAGGGAGGGAGAGAGGGAGGGAGGGAGGGATTGAGGGAGGGATTGAGGGAGGAAGAAAGAAATTAATTTGGTGAGGTTGTGATGGATGGTTATGGGAAGATTGGAGGTAGAGTGAATACCATCAAAACACTTTGTATGCGTGTATAAAAATCTCAAGGAATTCACTGAGATTATATATTTTAAAATTAATTTTAAAAGAGAGAGTTCCAACTGTTCATTCTCAGAGGCCTTCTGGTCTGTTGCTTTTATTTTTGGAAAAGAGAACAAATAGTGAGTATAAATTATTTTCCTTAATATATACCAGGCAATGAAAATGACACCATTTACATTCAGGGTTTTTCATATAAAAGAAACTATCATTTGATCATTCCGAGGAGACGAAAACAAGATTACGCGTTGCTGACAGAAGACGGGAGGGACAAATGTCTTCCTTTGGGAAGTGGAACATGAAGAAGCAGGATAATAAGTATCCCCCCAAAAAACAGACTGAAGATTAAAACATGAATTTAAAAGCATTTAAATATGAATGGAAAAAATATGAATGGAAACAATCAAAGATCAAAAGAGCTCTGTGTAAAGACTTGGAAAACCTAACCGGAGCCATCCCCCGTGCCTTTGCAGAAGTATGTGACAAGTGACGTGTCAATGCCACAAAATAATTCTATACATTTTACTGATAATTGGCTTCAGCCTGATGGCTGGAAGGAAACATAATAGTTGCAGAGAATTGCAGCAATATATTTAGCTCCTTTAAACTTCTGCTTCAATCACCTTTCATAAAGTAAAAGAAATGGTAGGAGCTCCGCAAGCTACTCCAAGGAAACTAAGCTACTGATATTCACTAGAAGACCCAAACCAATCCCTTTCACCCAGGCACATATAATTCTTACGGCAGACCAGCCTCCGTCTTTGTGGATGAGAAGTTACCCCCCACCCCTGCCATTAGAGCTGAGGAAGAAAGATCATGTGTCGCTGTCGTTAAAACCGCAGCAGCATGCTCACCCAGCTCTCTCGTATGAAAAGAAGAGAAAAATAAAAACTAATAATCGCCGGCTTCCAAACGCTGACTTTTTATATCTTTTACGGAGCTCCATGAATCTTCCCAAATTAATGACAGCGGATGAGCTTCCTCAAAGATTTTTGCAGGAGGCTGCCAGCACGTTCCTGAAAAGTAAAGCGATTTGCTGTGCCCTTGGTGGGGAGGAAGGGGAGGGCTCAGAAAAATAAACTAGTTGGGAAATAAAAATCATAAAGCTGAAGAAATAACATATGAGAGAAATATCTTACCTATTCTCAATTTTAATCATCACAAAACCTGCAGGAGAATTAAACTTATTTACTTGCGCAACTAAGGCCGCTTTTGCTGAAATTGCAAAACTCGTCATTTTACAAAAGGAACAAATCGTGAAGATTCTGTACTTCCCAGGGTAAATAGTGCAGATTAAACAAGGAGGGAAAATGAAATCGAAGCTCCTGGAAAATAACTGCTGCGGATCTGTTCTCTACCATTTTAAAAATAATGAATCCATCGACCTCAAAATTATAAAATATCTTCTGGCAATATGATTCCTGAACTCTACACATAATCAGTAGAATATTATTTTAAAATCAAGCAACTCTATGAGATACTTATAAGAAAATTTGGGGGAGTAGGCTAGAGAATAATCTTCCTATTCAATGTAAACTGAATGAAATTGATCAAAAAGTAAAATTCACTCAATGAAAAAAAAAGCATATGAAGAGCCTACTACACACCAACCATTCTTCTGATCTGAACACACTGGGTAGTATCGCCCTGAACAAGAAGAGTAAAACCAGCAAACTGTGAAATAGTCTATATCCCAGGAAAGAAAAGCAAAACAAAGATAAATAAGATAAAAAATAATTAAGGGAAATAAAGATGCTTATGTGGTTAGAGTGTTTGACCATATAAATGCTAGGTATGCATGGTGCCTGCCTGTAATTCCAGCCTCACCATGTAGTACCATGTGAGAACAGCCATCAGTGTTTTTGATCTTGGTCATTCTTATGGGTGTAAGATGTTGAAATCTCAGAGCTGTTTTAATTTGCATTTCTCTGATGATTAAGGATGTTGAGCATTTCCTTAAGAGTCTTTCAGCCATTTTAGATTCCCCTGTTTAGGTCTGTATTCCATTTTCTTACTGGATTATTTGTTCTTTTGATAACTAATTTCTTGAGTTATATATTTTGGAGATCAGACCTCTGTCTGATGTGGGGTTGGTAAAGATCTTTTCCCATTCTGTAGGCTACCATTTTGTCTTGTTAACTGTGTCCTTTTCTGTACAGAAGTCTTTCAGTTTCCGGAGGTCCCATTTATTAATTGTTGCTCTCTGTGCTACTGGGGTTATATTTAGGAAGTAGTCACCTGTGCCAATGTGTTCAAGTGTACTTCCCACTTTCTCTTCTGTGAGGTTCAGTGTGGTTGGCTTTATGCTGAGGTCTTTGATCCTTTTGGACTTGCATTTTGTGCATGGTGATAGATAAGGATCTATTTTTATTCTTCTACATGTTGATATCCAGTTATGCCAGCACCATTTGTTGAATATGCTTTCTTTTTTCATTTGATATTTTTTGCTTCTTTGTCAAAAATCAGGTGTTCAAAGGTGTGTGGATTAACATCCAGATTTTCGATTTGGATCCATTGGTCCTCCTGTCTTTCATGCCAATACCAGGCTGTTTACAATATTGTCGCTCTGTAATAGAGTTTGAAGTCAGGTATTGTGATGCCTCCAGAAGTTCCTTTATTGTACAGGATTGTTTTGCTATCCTGGCTTTTGGTGGTTTTTTTGTTGTTTGGGGAGGTTTTTTATTCTTTTTTCTTTTCCATATGAAGTTGAGTACTGTTCTTTCAAGGTCTGTGAAGAATTTTGCTGGGATTTTGATGGGCATTACATTGAATCTGTAGATTGTTTTTGATAAGATCGCCATTTTTACTAAGTTAATTCTACCTACTCAAGAACATGGGAGATCTTTCCACTTTCTGGTGTCTTCTTTCAATTTCTTTCTTCAAAGATTTAAAGTTCTTGCTATGCAAGTTTTCCACTTGTTTGGTTATAGTTACTCTGAGAAATTTTATGCTATTTGTGGCTATTGTGAAGGGTGATGTTTCTCTGATTTCTTTCTCAGCCCACTATCATCTGTGTAAAGGAAGGCTACTGATTTTTTTTTTAGTTAATCTTGTATCCTGCTACAATACGGAAAGTGAGTTGTAGAAGTTCCTTGGCAGATCAAAAACAACACTGATGACAACTTATCCTGGAGAGGTTGTAGAATAAAGGGAACACTCCTGCATTGCTGGTGGGAGTGGAAGCTGGTAGAGCCCCTTTGGATATCAGTGTGATGATTTCTCCGAAAATTAGGAAACAACCTTCCTCAGGTTTTTAGACATAAAGCACATAAAACCAGCCTAAAAATCACAATCCCAGAGAATCTAGACAACTAGGACACTAAGAGAGACATGGATCTAATCTACATGGGAAGTAGAAAAAGACAAGATCTCCTGAGTACATTGGGAGCATGGGTGAGGGTTGAAGGGAAGAGGAGAGGCAGGGAGGGGAGCAGAGAAAAATGTAGAGCTCAAAAAAATCAATTTAAAAAAAGGAAGAAAGAACAACCATATTGGTGAGTCTGGTGTTTCATTGAGAGAACCCTCCTCAAAGAGCAATTTAGAAGAGCAATCAAGCCTCCACATGTACATACAGACACATAGACACACACACTCACACAACACATAGACACATGGACAGATACACACACACAAACACACAGAGACACATGTACAGAGACATACATACAGTCATACACACAAGGAGACACACAGACACACATCACTCAGACAGATAGACACCACTCACACACGAACAGAGACATACATACTCTGACACACACACAAATATGTACCCACACACATTCACCCATTCACAAGAAAAGCAATACAAACACTACACACACACACATGAAAAATGGAAAAATTAAAAATGGAAATATATGTACACTAGATAAGTCACATGATGCACAAATGAGGCGGGAAACAATAATCGGATTTGGTGGTCCATGTCAAGATTTACAGGTAAACAAAGATGAGAAACCTGAATAAATGTGCTTCTCATGAAGAATGTAGAATTTCACGAAGAGCTGAGGATGAGAGAGCATGTTGTTCTCTGAAACAAAAACATTTCAGGGAGAGAGAATAGCAAGTTCAAATACCTTGAGGCAGAGTAGCAGTTGATGTCTACAAAGACTGTTCAGGCTTGCAACATGCCTGCAGCAGCATCGGACAGATCTGGTAGAGGAAGATGATAAAAATCGATGTATGGGATGTGGATCAAAGTTGTGTATTTTCTTCTAGGCCCTTGGGAAGATTTTTATGTTTTCTTTTACTTGTGGAATTTTTCAAGTTTAAGGATAGTTATATAATCTTACATGCTTTATTTGGCAGGACTATTACAATGGTCTTGTTAGAAAGCACTTTAAAGAAAAATGAAATTGCAAAATTTTCAGGAAAATAGATGACTTAGAACCTACAATATTTTAAAAGGGATATGCATTTGGAGGATACGAGGAGAGGTGGGGGGGAAAGTGAGGGTTAATATGATCATAGCACATTGTATATATTATGCAATTCTGAAACAAGAAACAAAGGTATTAAACAATAAACATACATTAGAATGTTTTTTACAAAGTATTTTAAAGGACGTGTGGGTTATTTCCATCCCCTAGTTACTGTGAATAGCTAGGAAATAGGCCGTGGCAATGAGCAAGGCTGAACAAGTGTTTGTGGAGCAGAATGTTGAGTCCTTTGGGCACTGGGCACATGTCGCAGAGCAATATAGCTGGGTTATGTAGTAGATTAGCGCCCAGTTTTGGAGAATTCCCCACAGTGATTTCCAGGGTAGCTGCACCAGCTTGCAGTCCCACCAACAGTCAACGAGGGCTCCTCTTTCCTTACATGCTCACTAGCACTTTTTCTGAACCGTTCTGTTGACCTTTGTCATTCTGGTTGGGATAAGAAGAAATATCAAGGTTGTTTTGATTTGAATTTCCCTAATTGCTAAGGATGATGAACTTTTTGGAGATGTTTATTAGTTAATTTTATTTCTTCTTTCGGGAACTCTATGTTCAGATCCATGGCAAATTTTTAATTAAGTCATTGTTTTCTTTATTCATTTATTTTTTTTAGTTGTTTATATATTCTGGAAATTAATCCTCTGACAGATGTTATAGCTGAAAAACTTCTCTTCCACTCTTCAGTCAATTGTTACCTGTGCAAAAGCCTTTTAATTTTCTGAGGCCCCATTTGTTAATGATTGGAATTTATTCCTGGGTAAATAGCGTCCTCTGCAGGAAGTCCTTCCTATACCTGTATCTTGTAGGGTACTGTCTGTGTTGTCCTCTAGCAGTTTCAGAGTTTCTGGTTTCACATTGAGGTCTTTGATTCATTTGAACTTGATTTTTGTGATGGATTTGGTCTAATTTCCTTCTTTAAATGTGGATATCCAGTTTTACCAGCATCATTTATTGAAAGTATTACCTTTCATCTAGTGTATTGTTTTGACATTTCTGTCATGTAAATAAACTGTTTTCCAAAAATAATTGATAGAACTAGAACATATTATAGGATATGAGGTAACACAGACCCACATTCTCATGCCCTTTCCCAATGTGGCTCTTAGATCTAAATCTTTAAATTTGAGTAGATGACCTGGAGTAACCACAGAAACCAGGAAAGGAAAAGGGACCAGGGTTGGGGAGGTGCTAAAGAGAGCATCCATGTGCATCCCATGGTCTCATTTTGGGTAGCATATTTTATCACTGTTCAACTTTAGGTTCACACACACACCTATGTTGGGAAATATTATTTTAAAATGTGTGACTTTCATTTATGCTGCAATTGTTTAACTCTGTAAAGCTGTGATTCTTTGCCTGTCTAAAACACATGATAGCGTAATAAAGAGCTGAACAGCCAATAACAAGGTAGGAGCAAGGATAGGCAGGGCTGTCAGGCAGAGAATATAAACAGAAGGAAAAATCTGGGAAGAGAGAAGAGGAGCAATGAGAGCATGAGAAGAGGAAGGCATCAATGGCCAGCCACCCTGTTACACAGCCAGCCTCAGAGTAAGAGTGAAGTTAAGATTTACAGAAGTAAGAGAAAGGTAAAAGCCCAGAGGCAAAAGGTAGACAGGATAATTTAAGAAGAGCTGGTGAGAAACAAACCAAGCTAAGGCAGGCCATTCCTAACTAAGAATAAGTCTCCACGAGTGATCTATTTGGGATCTGGGCCACCCGAAAAGCCAAAAAAATAAAACATCACACAACACACTTAACTTTGGCCAGCAATCTATATGGAAGAGACTGCCTGCCCAATCTTAGTCCAGACTTTAATGGCTTTGGGTATTGCTTCTTGACCTCTTATACTTCCAATGTCAGCACCAAAATATATATATACACCCTGATGAGGCTGATTATTCTGTGAAGATAAGAAAGTAGGGTAAAGCTGCTTGGGTAACCTGCAGTAGAGGCAGGGGCTGTCCTGGCCTCTGAAACCTGTGGTAGAGGTGCTTTTCCTGTAGGCAGTGAGTGAAGTCTGGAGCAAGAAGACCTGAACAACCAGAGGATGTAAAGAGTAGATGGAGTTAGGGATGAACGTGCAGTGTTTGACGAAAGCCATGGAAACCACAGGCAATAAGCAAAGCCTTTTCTCTGGTCAAAGTACAATGCTTTTGAATGATTCAATAGTGTGTGCACATGCTAGCAACTATACCTTCTTCCCTCTCCCTGGATATCTGCAGCCTGAGACTGTTCACCTACAGATACCTCTTACTGAAACTAGCTAACTCCTCCACTGGTGCTATAGATAATAAACGGGCTGAGGACTCAGGCTGTTGCTTGTTGTGGGAGGTCTCTGGTTTCTTCCTAGCTGCTCAGCCCCGAAATAATCCAACAGAAACCCTATCATTTGCAGTATTGTTTGGCCAATAACTTAAGTGTATTTCTGGCTAACTCATATCTTAAAGTAACCCATCTCCATTAATCTGTATATCACCACAGGGGTGTGGCTTACCAGGTAAAGTTCTAGTGTCTGTTTCCAGCAGGCTACATGGCTTCTCACTGACTCTGCCTTCTTTCTCCTAACATTCAGTTTAGTTTACCCAGCCTAGTTCTACTCTGCCCTATCACAATCGCCAAAACAGCTTCTTTATTCATTAACCAATAAAAGCAACATGTCATTTCTTCTTTTTTGTTCAAATAAAAAAGGAAAATTTTAACTTTCACATAGTAAAATTACATACAACAAAACAGATATCAAGCAAGAGTTACATTTATATCTACTTTATCTTTTATCATCACTAAGGAAAACTATAACTATATATTCTTCAACTCCATCAAAGGCTCCATAAGACTATAATATTACCTAAGAAATAGGAAGTACACTGTAAGCAATGTCCAAAACTCTATAATTGACAGTAACATCTAGCTGCATGGACAGTCACCCAAAGTTTTTCTGTGTCATTGGGGCATCCAATCTTCAGCCCATAGGCCCATAGTACCCAGCAGACTTTTCCATGAGCAGGAGTTTTCGAAGACAATTCCATCTATATTGGCAGTTTGTCCATCACTTTCTTCTGTGACCTGCAGAATGTCTTGCAGACTCTTCCATGAAACAGGAACCCCAAAGGACTGTCTCACCTTCTTTAGGCAGCTTCAGCAGTCATTCCTCTGTGGGTTCTGCATGTCCAATTCATACAGCATCACATCAAGCAGTCCAGACAAGAGCAGTCTTGCCCAAATGGCTGGCAAACTCCATAAGGAGCCTCTTCAATACCCATTATTCTCATGAAAGTAGATTTGTGCTGCCAGTAGTAGATGTGTCTCATTATCATGAAAAATCTTAAGCTCTAAAAACACTTTAAATGCCATATTCTATAATCTTTGAAAGATCTGAAGAATACCTATTTAACTGAAATATATTTCTATATATCTAGAAAACCTAAATAACATGATTACAAGTTTGACTATTATAGATTACTCTCTATTAACCTGTATTTCTTAATTATACATTACATTTTTAAATGAGCTGTACAAAAACAATACCTTAATTACAATCAGAAATACATATACACAGTATAACAAAATTGACCTTAAATTTGTACCAACAAACCAGGATCCATACCAATGCAAATCTCTATAGCATATTCCCCTTTAAATATAAAGAAACATTTATAAACAATATTTGGGAATTTGGGCATAGTTCTCTCCAAACTGCTTCTTGCTTTTTGTTGGGCAAAGTATTTTGGGGGATGTGTTCATGGTGACTTTTCAGGGAGTCTTGGGCCCATCAAACCACATTAGTCTTGAAGAAATCCATAGGTCCTCATCTTCTGTGGAAACAAAAGAAGAACCTCTTTTCCAAAGCAACATATTTTTAGACTCAAATTCTGAAGTTGGTTTAATTTAGCAGTCCATACAATGAAATGTCTGTCATTATGTAGCTCTTTAACAGCCAAAAAATTCAAAGAAAACACAATAATTAACATAATCCAGACTCTGTGTATATTCCATCTTTACATGGCTTATTTTTTCTTTATTTCTTTAACCTATGACTGTCTATGCTGTCTCTTGAAAGATTTTCTTTTATTTTTTTAAATGATTTACTACTTTTCCATAACTCTCTTTTTCTTCTCTCTCCCAAGCCTACAGATATTTATCCAACACTGTGACCCATTTAAAGGTTGTTTTTATCTGAATCTGTCTTTATTGTTTATCTGTAATTATTTCCTGACCAGAAGCATCTTTTTTTAATGCTAAGTGGGCCAACACAGCCCTGCCTGCTTGCTCCACCCAGTACAGCATAGAGGAGCTGTTTGCTGCCTCTGAGAGCCATGTACATTGTCCCATTTTTAGACACACAGTGGGTCTATGTTGCCATTAAGCAAGTGGTGGCACTCTGCTCACAAACCCCATTTAAATGCTGCATAGTCAGATCTCCCGAAAAGAGTCAGTTTGTACTGGCAGCACAGCCCAGAAAGCCACCATTTCATAACTGCACTTTTTTTTCTGCTACTGCTGAATCAGGAAAACCTCTCTTAAAGGAGCTGCAGCATGCTGCCAGCAAGCAGAGCCCATCTGGAAAAGAAATGTGGCTCAACTTTGCTTTTTAGTGTCTAGAATTCCTTTCCAAGCCCTCTGATGCTTTATGTGGATTTAGCTAGCACATGTTAGAGTGCCAACTTGTTGTGTAATCCTTTTCTGACTGGAATGGCTTCTTAAAATGCTAAGCTCTTCTTAAAAACCTAAATGGTAGCATTGCTAGCACAGTTTCTGTGTGATTATTTCGGAAGTCTGGGGATCCAAGGAAATGAACAAGCAGCCTTCTACAACAGTTGCTGTCCTATTAGGGAGGGCACATCCCACCACACCAAGCTTTCTATGTGCATGCCTGTATATCTGTTCTTGACACATTTCCTTGCTAGTCAGGTCAATGACCAAACTACAAAGCTTGCACACTTGCCAAGTTCAGTCTAGATGAGGTATCTCCAACTCAGCCTTAGACATATGACAATTAACAATTGCTGCAACACTTTGAGACTGGTGTAACTTGTTATGAGGCAGTAGCTAGCTTATACATTAAATGGTTTAAAAGATAGTTATATATACTAAAATATTGAAGCCTACAGAAAAAAAATCTGTCAGGTAGAAGAAAATTATGACTTTAGACTTGGACATATTACTTTGATTTTCTCATTTGTCTCAAAAGAGGAGCTTGAACAGGAATTTCATTTACTAGAAAAGTTGCTAAGGCTGAAATATAAATGTTTCAAATAAGATGAACTTGGGTAGTATGGTTGCAAAATTGACAACAAAGTTGAAGTGACTTTGAGAGTAAAGAACTGTCAAAGGGACGTAGGACCAAATATATGGGAGATAAAATGGGTGAAGAAAGTGAGAAATAAGAGAAACTAGAAGATTGATTTAGATTCAATTGTTAAGAATTCAGTTCAGAGAAGCTGGAGAGTGCCGATGACATGAAAAAGAAAAATCTTCCAGAAACTCAAGTTTCTGTACAATATCTATTTCAGAACAAAAATGAAACCAGAGAAGGAAGCACTCAGCTTTCCTACAGGGTTCTTACAGGAAACCTAGAAGTGGATTTGAGCCAGTAAGCCAGTTTACCAGACTGCACAGTGCCTCCATTCTTTGAAAGCTTTCTTTGAAGCCTGCAGCCCCAAGCAGAGTTCTGCTTCTGGTTCTGTGTCCTCCATTTGAGAGGGATACTGGTCAAGGGGCAGTTATGCATCTTTCCCAATACTGTTTATGCCCCTTAAACTTGTTTTTGTGGTTATGCATCAACATAATTGCATGAAATAGTATGTACATCAATGATATATACATACAAAAGAAATTTGAAAAATCATCCTGGAGGCCAGAGAGATTTTTTATAAGGGTAATTCACCAAGAAATATGTGGCCAGATTAGGTGTGAGTGAGACTGCCATAAAGTATTTTTAAAGAATCATAAAAATGCAGAAGTGTTGAAACTTGGATTACTCTACCCATGTTTTCGGGTTATTGCTCCACTTAACAGAAGCTGAACCAGAACCCATATACGATGAATTATAGGTGTGGCTAGTGCGAGAAACGGGAGGCAGAGTTCAGTCAGGGACCCATGTTAGAAACGAAAATGGTGGGACTGCAACAAAAGTCAGCAAACAAGAATTTGTGGTTTAAAAGTAAAATCTTGAAAGTGTCATTTTAAAATAACCCTTCACCTCAATCAACTTCTTCAACTAATCAATTTAACTAGCCAGCTATTGCCATGACTAAATTAAGGAGCTTCTCTTGGTTACTTTAAACTAGATAAGAGTTTAGACAACAACAGAAAGAAAGAAGGAAAGAAGGTAGGAAGGAAGAAAGGTAGGAAGGAAGGAAGGAAGGAAGGAAGGAAGGAAGGAAGGAAGGAAGGAAGGAAATGGTCTATTCCCAAAGCAAGCCTTTACACATAGGGAAGCATCACTTGTTAGACAGACAGTAACTTTGATTTTTATTGCTGTTTGTGTGAAGTCCCATCTTATTACTCTTGGAACAGGAGCAGATTGACATGAAGCATCAACCACAATTTGCCTTTAAGGAAGACTGCTTCAGAATTCCTAATTAGATGAGAACCTTTACATCCAAGTCTCCCTTTGATTCTTTTATCAGGGTAAGAGTTTGCTGCAGTGAAACATGTTATTACATTACAGACATCATCAATTAGTGTACGCTGCATGAATATGGTTCAGAAGTAGTTAAGCAGTTACACTGACTTGCTCTTGACCAGGGAGACTTAACAGTACAATTATGATCACCCTACTATGAAATTTAACCCTGAATTTGTACTCAGATTAAAAATATTAGACAAAACTTCACAAATGACACATATTGTACATAAACCTATGAGGATAGAGAGAACACTGCTAGCACCGTAAGGAGTGGGTAGGGAGGAGCGAGCAGGCAATGAGGAGTTAGCTATTGGCTTTCAGTGTTGTGATGGACTCTGCAGTTTAAGAAGCAGAAGGCCCACTCTGGCCTAGGTAGCTCTGGCTCAATCCTGGTCCACAAATGTTCCTGGACGGAAGCTTCAAAGTTGCTGCAAATCATAGGAAATTTCCTGTATGGATAAAGTAGCCTTCAACTGTGGAACAAGGACAGTCTAAAATACACACAAAAAGGACTGACAAAATTCAGGTGGCACCAGAAAAAAAGGCCAAGTAAAATTGTCTCAGCCACATTTAGCTCATTGCTTAGTGGGGAAACCGAAACATTCATTTCCTTATCCCCATTTATGCTTTAGTATATGTAATTATACTTACGTTAAGTAGATACTAAACATATACACAGCTTCCATTTCATACCTTGAATTCCATCAAAATTAAAGTTCAAAGCCAAAGAACCCTTCCAGGTACTATAACTGCTATGATTCAAGAACGAGTTGGAAGTCAGTTAACTACCACAGGCGGAATCCTGGTGCTCCCTGCTGAGGTCATGCTTCTCAAAGCACTTTAATGAGATGAAGACGGCACCTTAAATTCTGCATCCCTATTTGCCAGTGATGCTAGTCAGAATTTTAAACTACTGAAATGGAAAGTAAACAAACATGTATACATGAAGATATAGAAATAACTTACATTAACAGTCCGAGAGATACGGTTATCATGTGGCTCTCAAGTCTTCAATGGGACAAGACAGACAGGAAAATGAGCAGTGTACATGTGTACAGAGGAGAATATTTGTTATTTTGAGAATTGGATGCTTTCTTCAGTCAAGCGATATAAAAGATTGCAATGATATGACTCAGAGGTAGCAAGGAACAGGCAGCACTTATCCATCTACATAACCAACACCTAATGCAGGCAGCAGGGTCTGAGCATGGGCCGCATCTCTTCTGACTTAGTTCTGCAGAAACAGCTAACCACTTAGATGGTGCTGCACTTTTTGTGTAATACTCTCTAAGGAAGGGGTCACTTCACATCAACTCAAGGATGCAGAATGCCTTATCTGTTTCTGCACCCAGCTCAAAGGATCAAGCTAAATTATGACACAGTTACTACAGTTGTGTGGTAGGTTATGGTGTGTGTGTGTGTGTGTGTATGTGTGGAAACTTCTTGAGCATATCCTAGATAGGCTAGAACTAGTCAAAGGTAAATAAATAACACATCAATAGAGAGAATAAAGGGATCTAAGAACATGGCTTTTAAATATTCAATTCATTAAGGCTTCCATTAACATTCAGCAAAATAGACAGTACATGTGGATGCCTTTATGACAGTATCCTGGGAAAACCAATGGATACAAGCTCTCTGTCCTTCCACCAGATGTAGTGCACACAAGAAAGGATTGATCTAGAAGGTGAGGCATGAGAGAAGGATGTTACAAGCACGGACACTCCCAAAGAAAGACAAGCATCATAGCTCAGGTTTGAGACACCCCATATGGCAGAAATTAGTATATTAGGTTAACTCTACCTGTTGTTCCAGATCAGTGGTTTTAAATGGTAGAGACTCATTTTTATTTCATATCTCATTTCAGTTAACAAGTAGCTAGAAGGTAAGAGCTTTGCTCCACATAGGAATTGAGTTCCTAGGCTAGCAGAGGAAGGATGAAATGCATGGGTTATAAAGTCAGTCTACACATCCAGATTCTTCTGGGAAAAAGAGAGAACATCATACAAAATATTTCTATATTCTACATTTTATCAATCAGCCATTGTTGTAGGAAGCTGCTTGTTCGTTTCCCAGATGCCCAGACTCCTGAAATAACTACATGGAAACTGTATTCATTAAATCACTGTTTGGCTCATTAGCTCTAGCTTCTTATTAGCTAACTCTTACATATTAATTTAACCAATTTCCATTAATCTGTGCATCACCACATGGTTGTGGCTTACCAGCAGGATTCAGCATCTATTTTTGGTGGCAGCTCCATGGCTTCTCCTGACTCTACCTTCTTTCTCCCAACATTCAATATAGTTTTCCCTGCCTAGCTCTACTTTACCCTATCAGGCCAAGCCAGTTTCTTTATTAACCAATGCTGTTAATAGCATACAGAGAGGAATCCCACATCACCTCCCTCCCCTTTTCTGTTTAAATAAAAAGGAAGGTTTTACTTTTAACATAGTAAAATTACATATAACAAAACAGGTATCAAGCAAGAATCAAAGTTACAATATTTATATCTACTTCATCTTTTATTATAACTAAGGAAACTGTAACTATATATTCTTCAATTCCATCAAAGACTCCAGAAGGATATAATATTACCTAAGTTAACAGGAAGTGCATTGTAAGCAACTTCTAAAACTCTAGAATTTATGGAGATATCTCTCTGCCTGGACAGACACCCAAAGTTCTTCTGTATCATTGGGGCATCCATCTTCAGCCTACAGGTCCATAGTATCCAGTAGACTTTTCCATAAACAGGAAGTTTCAAAGACAGTTCCCCGTTCTGCCTATATTGACAGTTTGTCAGTCAATTTCTTCTATGTCCTGCAGAATATCTAGCAGATTCTTTTATGAAGTAGTAACCCAAAAGGACTATCTCACCATTTTTAGGCAAATTTAGCAGTCATTTCTCTGTGGGTCTTGAATGTCCAGTTCGCACAGCATAAAACATCAAGCAGTCCAGGCAAGAGCAATTTCTTGACCAAATGACTAACAAGCTCCATGAGAAGCCTCTTCAATGCCCATCTTCCTCTTGAAATAATTAGTGTTGCCAGGAGCCGATGTGTCTCATTGTCATGAAAAATCTTAAGCTCTTAAAACATTTTAAATGCCATATTCTGAAGGTCTCTGAAAGATTTGAAGAATATCAATCTAACTAAAATATATCTCTATATATCTAGAAAACCTAACTTACATGACTACAAGCTTGACTATTATAGATGATTATCTGTCAACCTATATTCCTTAATTATACATTACATTTTTTAAATGAGTTGCATAAACACAATACCTTAGTCATGATCAGAAATACATATACACAGTATAACAAAATTGACACTAAATTTGTATCAATAAACCAAGATCCATACCAATGCAAATCTCTATAGCATATCCTCCTTTCCATGTAAAGAAACATGTATAAATAATCATTTAGGTAATTTGGAAGTAGTTCTCTCCAAACTGCTTCCTGCTTTTTTGTTGGGCAAAGTAATTTTAGGGTTATTCATGGTGACCTTTCAGGGGATCTTGGCTCATCAAATCACATTAGTCTGGAAATATTCCACAGGTTCTCATCTTATGTGGAAATAGAAGAAAACCTCTTTTCCAAAGCAACAAATCCTTAGACCCAAATTTGGAAGTCTTAATACCTTTAGAACATATATGCTGGTTTAGCTTAGTAGCCCATACAATTAAATATCTCTCTGTATTTAGCTCCTTCACAGTCAAAATTTTCAAAGAAAACACAATAATATTCATAATCCAGACGCTCTGTGTATATTCCATCTTTACATGACTTACTTGTTTTTATTCTATTACTTTTTAATATTTATTTTATTATATTTACTCCTTTAATCTATGACTGTCTGTACTCTGTCTCTTTATAGACTTTGTTTTTGTTTTCTTTTTATACCCATTTATTTTTATAACTCTCTATACCCTTTTTCTTTTCTCTCCCAAGCCTACGTACATTTATCCAACACTGTGACTCATTTAGAGGTCTTTTCTATCTGGATTTCTCTTTATTGTATATTTGTAATCCTTTTCTGACCAGAATGGCTTCTTAAAATGCTAAGCACTTCTTAAGAAACTAAACAGCCACCTTGCTAGGGCAAACAAGGCCCTGCCTGCTTGCTCCACCCAGTCCAGCATGGCGGAGCTGCTTGCTGCCTCTGAGAGCCATGCTCACAGCCCCATTTTTAGGCACACAACCAGTCTATGTTGTCATTAAGCAAGTTGTAGCACTCTGTTCTCAAAACCCATTTAAATGCTCCTAGCCAGACCTCCCAAAAGAGCCAGAGCCATTCATGCTGGCCAACCAGGAAACCGCCATTTTGAAACTGTGCATTTTTTTTCTGCTAACACTGAATCAGGAAGACCTCTCTTAAGGGAGCTGCAGCAAACCACCATCTGGAAAAAAAAAGTGGCTAAACTTTGTGTGTGTGTGTGTGTGTCTAGGGGTTCCCTTCCAAGCTCTCTCAGGTTTAATGTGGATATAGTCAAACACGTTGGAGCACCAATTTGTTGTAGGAAGGCTGTTGGTTGTTTCGACCACCTGGCAGCTCAGACCTGAAATAAAATAACCACACAGAGACTGTATTAAGTAAATCACTGCTTGGCCTATTAGCTCTAGCTTCTTATTGGCTAGCTCTTACATTATTAATTTAACCCATTTCTATTAATCTGTGTATTGTCACGTGACTGTGGTTTACCAGGTGAAGTTCCGTCCCAGCATCTGTCTCCAGCAGGGCTGTATGGCTTCTCTCTGACTCCCAGCATTCAGTTTAGTTTTTCCCATCTACCTCTATTCTGCTCTGTGCAGGCCCAAGACAGTTTCTTTATTAATCATTGGTATTCACAGGATACAGAGGGGACTCCCACATCAAGCCATCATTTCATTATAATACTATAAATAAGATGAATAAATGTGATGTATTAATTTTCACTAATAAGGAAAGAAAAAAATCTGTAAATTCAAGCCAAGTTTCCTTAAATTTAAACAGACTAGATGGATGGGTAGTTGGTAGAAGAAAGAAAAAAATCAGAGAAAGAAAGAATCCCAAAATAATTAACAATATTCTTGTATTAGATTTGAGAGTAGGAGATGCATAAGTCTACATAGATGGATAATTTGAATGCTTTGACTTTTTACTCTTTTCTCAGAGGCTCTGTAATGTTGCCATAATGTACAGGACCAACTGGGAAACACTTAACCAAGCAACACTAATGAAAGCATGTCCAAGAGTATTTGGAACTGAGGTTGCAAAAACACAATTGGGCTATTAGAAAGTCATGACACTGGCTGTTCACCCATCCTCTTTGTTCACATCAATAGCATCCCATGTAGGTTTGACATTTGCCATTCTCTTGTTGGCTATAGAAATGAGACTAAGGACTGTGAGCATAAGGTATGTTACAGCTGGGTTGTTTTCTACAGGTAAGCCCTTTCTCCTCTATGAACTCTCCCTACCCTCTCTCATGAATTGGAAACTGGACACACCCATGAACCAGCTCCAATCAGGCGCGGGACAATTATCCAGAGAATGGGATAGGAAAGAAAACAGATGGAGGAGGCCCAGATGTCAGGATAACTGCATGAAGCAAACCATTCTTAAGGGTCTATGTCTTGGGGTCATTGACAGAGCAGCTCAATCTTCCCTGAAGCTTACCCAAAGTCGGGGTGTGCCCAAAACTGCAAATGCCAGTTAAAGAGAACTGCTAAAGACAGCAACGATAATAAAAGTCTGCCTGAGAGAGACGGAGACAGCACACTGATACTGCTGAGTTTTCAGTGCTAGCCCCATTCCTTCCTGGTGCTCTGGAATTTCATAGATACCCTTTCAACAAATGTCTATTTTTGCTTAAGCCAGTTTGAATTTCTGTTGCTGATAGCTGTGGGAACTTCTAGTTCAGGCTGTGGCAGCAGCAGCAGCAGCAGCAACACCTCACAACATGAGAAGAAGCCATGTCTGTGTGGCAGGTTTCCGAGCCACTCTATGGACTTCATGATCTTTTTAAATTTAAAAACTTCTCTAATATGAGAAAGATTATACTGAAAACTTTCTAATGCATAAGGTTGTTCTTGGTTTTGGTTTGGTTTGGGGAGGTGTGTATTTGTTGTTTTTAACTCTTGAAATAGAATTCTTTGTCCCTATGATGTCCCTTTGTATGCTAGACATTAGATGAAAAAAGACCACTCCACCCCAAAAATTTTTTTTTTTTTTTTTTTTCCTCCATTAAAAAACAAAATATCAAAAAAACACAAAACAAAAAACTTTTTTTAAAATATAATAAATACTTATTTGATTATTGTATACAACCAGCTATGCACCCAGCCCCCAACCAAACAACTACACCTGTCCAGAATGGATATGAATGAAACATAGGACTCTCTCAAAAATTAAATGCACTGGTGGACAATTTCTAATATGTTGTTTTACTTAACCCTTGAACCATACATATGAGGAAATAATACTACCTCCATTTTAGAGATAAGGAAATTGAGGTGCTAACAGATTAGATCCCAGGGCCAAGGATCTAATGCCCTGTAGAGTTAAGAATCAGGGGGTGTCAGTGTTTGCTCAAGTCTCTCTTTGCTCTAAAGCCACTAATGCCATTGTGGGAGCCCTGCCCTGGGGATCTTATCCAGTCCTAGTGACTGCTCGGAGGCCTGTGACTTCTGCCAGTAATGATGTGGCCAACTCTAGAGATAAAGCAGGTTCAGGCACCATGCTATTAAACTTCCCATCCTGCAGAACAATAAGCCAAATAGCTTTGTTCTTTAATAATTACCTGGAGCCAGGTACTCAGTTACTGCAACGTAGTGAACTGAGACAAGAACTAAAGGTGTTTACTTGCTGTAATCCCCGCACCAGAGTAAAGAACCTGAAAATCGGGAAGCTCTCTCACTTATCGCCACGGCCCCAGGCCTATAAAGGCAGCTGTCCAAGAAGAATAAACGACTTCGGGAAATAATGTGATATTTTTCCACTCGCGAAGTTTAATTCTGTGGCTTGTAATTCGGGGGCATGCAGATTTATTATTTATCAACCTAACTGTGGCAAGGAGAAAATTGAACGTCAACCTGAATAAACCCAAAGATAGGAAAATAAATGTTTTTTTGAAGTAATTAATGAGAATTCTGTAATCTCTAAGGTCATTATGGAAGAGGAACTCTGTCCTAATAAGTCTTGTGTTCTAAGAATCGTGAGCAGAAAGCAAGGAATTCCCGTCTTGCTGGAACAGTTAGTCTTATGCCTAAAGGGGACTGTGAAGAAAGCCTGCAGACCAAATATGGCCATCTGGGGACTTTCAGGAAATCTTAAGCCACTGTCAATTTCTTCAAAACTCTTCACTTGTGAAAAAGTGCAAGACAAAAAAGAAGCTGTATGATCGATCTAGATAGAACAGCTATTGTTTTAGATTACTCAGTGAGTATTTTAATTCTCCCCATCCAAATATTTTAGGTTATATGGAAAGGGGAACCACAGTCCCTGGCAGAATTAGGCTACAGATAGAACTAATCTTTGCTGCTCAGCTGGCCTTGAAATGGACAGCTGTTCCATAGACACAACACAATCACAAGACTCCTCGAAATGAAAGGGAGAATTGAACGAGTAAGAGAATTGACAAAGCAAGCACCCTCAGAGTGATGCTATGTAAGGATATAATCCCCACCATGGCACTAAAGACAGAAGAAAGGAGCCAGCCCTGCCCGTTCTCCAGTGAGGAGGGAAAGCAAGCAAGCATTCGCCCTTCAAGCTTCTAGCAAGGAAAGCAGCCCTTTCAGCAACTTGAGTTTAGCACAGAGGCACTGGGGTGTCAGACCTCTGAGCACCAGGACCTTGGGATAATCAAACTCTGTTATTTAAAACCACTGGGTGTGTGGTCATTTGTCGGACCCTCACTAGAAAACAATGCCCTGCTGACGCTAACGTGAGAGAAATACTTGTGACCACAGGGACCCGAGAGTATGGAACAGAAAATAAGATGGGGTAAAAGGACATCTGTCCAGCTGAGTGACTCAAGCTGTCCTCTGGGGATCTGGTTAGAGAGAGCTAGAGCTAGGAGTTCAAAGGACAGAGCTATGTGCTATGTGTCGTTGGCCCTGATGGATGCTCAGAAGTGTTAGCATACCAGCTCTTTGAACACAGGGAAAGAAACTGGGCTCCGTGAGATGAAACTGCTTGTCCAGCCTAGTTAATGTCACAGCCAATACAGGAACACAGTCCTCCAAATCAAATCTGCTTTTAAAATGCCTGCTTTGCATGGTATGGTTATGTAGCTTGGCATTCTTGTGGGAATCCTACCAGTGGGTGTGGGGCAGAGGGTGTCTCTGACTCTTTTACCTGCTTTTGGGAAGCCTTTTCCTCCTGTTTGGTTACTTCATGCAGTCTTAATATGAGGTTTGTGTCTCGTCTTATTGTAACCTGATACACCGTGTTCAGTTGATATCCCTTGGAGGCCTGCTCTTTTCTGGAGGAAAGCAGAGAGAAAGTGGATCTGGGGAGGAACAGAGGTAGGGGGAAGGACTGGAAGGAGAGGAGGAAGGGAAATTGCTATTGGCATGAAATATATGAGAGAAAAGTAAATTAAAAAAAAAGAAAAAATGTAAAACACATCCACTCTGGCTGCAACTTCATAGTTAGTACATTTCCTAGTAAACTCTAAAAGGGAACTGTAAGAACAAAATGCTTGTCTCTGGATAGTAAGAAAGCACAAAGTAAACTTCCAGGGCTCAGCATTAAATAGCACTCGTGTATCCCCCACAGGACCTGGGCTCAGTTCATAGCACCCACGCATGGCTCAAAAGCTCATGTAGCTCCAATTCCATAGAATCCAATGCCCTCTTCTGACCCCCATGGGCACTGCACACATAGTCCAGAGGCACCCTGCAAAGAAAACTCCCATATACATTAAATAAAAACAAAATATTTTTTTAAAAAATAAGCCAGTCAAAAAATGGAATTTTAATGTCGCCTAGGAAAGACATCTAAATCTAAGATGCACTATGCCATTGGGTGGGAGGAACCACTTCTGGGATCCTAGCAGCTAAGCACCATGAAAACCCCAAGATTGGTCCCAGTGAGCCACCTTAATCTGACCACATTGGAAGAACAGCAGAAAAACCCTCAGCATCCTTAGAATTAGTCTTGTTCCTTCAGTGGGTGTTATAGCCATCAGTCTGAGCCAAACTCAGCAGCAATGACAAGGGCAGATAGCATTACTGGGCATTTGGTAATGTCCCCATGTGTACAGTCATGGACCAGTCAGAATGCCTCCCATCATTCCTCCAGTTAATCCTCAGCAGCAATGACAAAAGCAGATAGCATTACTGGGCATTTGGTAATGTCACCACGTGTATGGTCATGGACCAGTCTGAATGCCTCCCACGGTTCCTCCATTAATCCTCACAGCTCTTCCAGGAAGCATCAGATGCTCACATTTCTCTTCACACTGAAACCGAAGCTCAGAGAGGCTGAACAAGTCACCAGACAGTTATTTCTGTGAGGACTTGTGGGTCTGGGAAAATGTGCTGGCTAGCTCTAACTGTCAACTGGACTCAGTCTAGAATCACCTAAGAAGAGAATCTTGATGGGGGCATGCCTGTGGGATTGTTTGGACTCCTAGCTGAGGTGGGACATCCCATCCTGTGACGTTGATGTTATGGCACGGGTGTGTGGGTTCACCCAGGTCTGTGAAATGAAAACTCAGAGACGCTTGAGAATAAACTTAGCCTTTGCAGCCGCTGGGCTCTCCAGACTCAATGGGCTGAAGCACTTTCCCTTAGCCCAGGGCATTTTTATTTTTCCCATATTTACACATTAGCCAGTTGATTTCCATATGCTCAAAACAACCTTAATGAAGCTTCCAAAAATGCAATGCCAAGTACAAACACCTGATTCAGGGGGTACTGCCGTTTTCCCGGGTTGCTCCCTAACCAGGGTTTGCATAGGCTTTGTATCCATGGGAAACTCTCAGACAAGATTCACATAGGGCAAGAAAAGGTATCTGTAAACACAAAAAATGAATTAGCCCTAGGTGCTAATTCCAGAGTTAGGCCAGGTGTGGCCCAGTGGGGATTGGTGCTGATTGAAAACTGATGTTCTTCACATACACCACGGCCCTTCTGGGTACCACCCATCCCAAGAAGATAAGAGATGCAGCCGTTCCTAATCACGCTTGTTGTAAATAGTAATGTCTCGAGAAAAATAAAGTCTCCCAAGTCACTAAGAGAAGCCTCATTCTAAAGACAGGCTGTCGATAGCTGTAGAGTGGCTCTTGTCTTAGACAATGGAGTACATAAAACAAGAATCAGATCTTACCTATGCAGTCCCATGTCTGGCATCTGCTCACCATACAAAGAAATAACCCAAGGTCAGACACTGAGTTTGGAGACAGTCATCAGGTTTCAAAATGTAACTCCAGCACTCAGCAGTGTGACCTTGGGAAAGTTTTATTTAACTTCTCTGAATTTCATATGATTTACTTAAAAGTCAGGGAAGAGCATCATAAGGAACTGTGCCTTTATAAGGTTGTTGTAAAGGCGAACAACACAGCACATTCAAGGGGCTCAGCCTCGCGTGTGTACTTGATAAATAATAAACAACGCAGCTTTGCTTGGAGTGAGTTTCATCTTTTCTCTGACTTCCAAAGTGTTTTTGAGAAGCCCCCTAAACTTCAACATTTCCTAAGTACTCTCCCAAGAGTCATAGAAAGTTTACTTAAAGGCACATTTTTAAATTAAAACACCATCAAAAAGAGGTAGGACTCCTTGTAGCTCAAAAGGCTATCATTTGAACCGTGACAATGAGGAACAATGGGCAAGGGTGCACATATATCCCAGGGCAGCATTAAGGGATATGATCCATGTATTCTCTCGTGGGACCAAAGTCAGTTCTCCTATCTACCCATAGGTAGTCCTTTATGCCCATCTCTTGTTCTTTCAAGTACTGGTCTTATGACTTGAGTTCCTACAAGCTACTTTATTCTGGTCATCTGGCAAAGAATTATTGGTGAGCATGTCCCCTGCCTAAAGCGTGACATAACAATCTCCACCCTTGAGGAATACATAGCCTACTTGGACAAAGTGTCTCTTCCGTAGAAAGCTACTAAAATGGGTACCATGAGTAAAATACAAATGGCTTTACTGGAAGATTCATCTTTAACTGCTGGTATAGGTTGAATGTTGGTAGCTCTCAGGATGAACGAATAGAAGTCTCTCAAGGGTTAATTGGAGAAGTAGCAGTTTTGTTGTCCTGGTGTCATGTTGGGGAAGTTGGGTGAGTGGGGGGGTGTTTATGTGTGTTTTATGTGTGTATGTGTGTATAGATGGATGGATGGATGGATGGATGGATGGATGGATGGATGGATGGATGGACGGATGGACGAATGGATGTGCACATAAATACACTGTTGGTGGAGACCAGGGGTTTACATCTTATGTTTTCCTCAATCTTATTTAAGATTTATTTTTATTGCTTTTAATTATTGGGAAAAGTGCTATACAAACATGTAAATCCAGATGCCAGAGGAAGAGTCGTCAGGTCCCTCTGGAGCCAGAATTCTGGGTGGTTGTGAGCTCTCTGACATGAGTGCTGGGTACTGAGTCGAGGTCATCTGTAAGAACACTGAACTCTTAAATACTGAGACACCCATCCAGCCACATGACCTTAATCTCTAGAGATAAGGTCTCTCAGTGAATCTGTGCTTTCTCAGTCCAGCCAGGCTGGCTGACCACAAAGTTTCAGGGATCTTTCTGTCTCTACTTCCCCAGTGCCGGGGTCACAGGTATGTGCTGGGGATCCAACCTTAGATTCTTAAGTTTGCCTGGCAATTACTTTACCGATTAAGGGATCTTTTCTAGCCCTTCAGAAACTACCCATTTAGCAAAAGACAGATCAGAGCTCAGGAAACCACATGAATCCTTCCTATTGTATTTTGGCTACGATCTTGTTCTAACAGCAGGTGATACAGTTATGAGCAGCATCTCTGTCTCCCAGCTACCTTGATCGTCAGTTAAGGGAAATGACCATATTTTGGCACTTCTCCCTATTACTTATAGAGGGGCTCAATTAACAGCAGTTGAATGGATGTGGTTCTACAGTTTATGAGCTATAACTGACATTATTGTGTGAAGTTAAAGATTTTTATCATATTTGACTTTCCATAATCATCCCCTTTAGTCTGATAAACCCAGGCTATAGACAGATTCAATTATTGTCTCACAGTGTGTTTTCCTAATTGAGCCACATAATTCTTAAACACAATCCTCTCTGGGCTGGGGCAGGGGTGGGGGTGGGGTAACAGCCTAATGGTAGATCACTGGATAGTGTATGCATAGTCCTGAGTTCCACCCCCAGACTACAAAAAAAAATAGTAAGTAAATAACTTTCTTTAATAAGAATAAAAACTGACTTATTTGGGGCTAATATTTTCAAACTGCATAGTAAGATGTCAGCACTCAGTTGGAAAGAACAGTGCTGTCCACAGCCTCTCTACCCTTGTCCACCCACCTTTCTATGTGGCACACACCATCACCTCTTCTCTTCCACCACAGCCAAGTCCATCTGTTTTCTTCACTAAGTCACCCCATCACTGTCCTTGGGTTTCCAGCTTCTACTGAAGCCCTCAGCAAAAGCTTCCCAAGTTTGTGAACTGCCAGAACCGGCACCTTTCTTTACGGCAATGATTACATTGACAAACTAACATCTCCTATGATTAGTCTTGAGATTATATCATATATGTCTGCTCTTCCAGACTGTAAAATGTTAGCATGACATGTGCATATGCATATTTTGACCTGACACCTAACAGTAGTACATGTTGGGGGGGAGGGGTTAAAATGTGGTGTTTCAGTACATCCATACGGTATATAATAATCAGAATGATGTAATGGGCACCCTATACCTGTCAACTGTCTTCTGACTATGTCCTCTGTTCCCAGCTTCTGATGACCGCTTTTCTATCCTCTATGACATAAAAATTTTTAGCTTCTATGTATAAGTGAGAAGATAGGATATTCATCTCTTTGTGCCTGGTGTATCTCACTAAACTCAAGTCGTCTGTGTTTACCCAGGTTGCCACGAATAGCAAGATTTCACTCTTTTCTGTAATCAAATAATAATTTCTCATGTGGCCATATGTGCTGCAATGAATGCTTATGTTAACTCCGTCTGTATATTTAGCTATTTTAAACAGTGCTGTGAAAAGCCTAGGTGTGCAGACAACTCTCAGTGTTCTCGTTTCTCTCCCTGTGGATATGTTCCCAGGAAAGAGGGCCACTGGATCAGACAATTTTATTGAATTTCTTCTCTTTGCTGAGGAACCTTGTTACTACTTTCTAGATTGTCAGAACATAGAAAGAGTTTGAAACACTCAATTTCAAATAATAATATTTAGGACAAACAAGTGAATGTCAAAAGAAAACAAATTACCAGCAAGTGTATGTAAATACCCTTAATATCAGTAGTTATTAAGAAAACTCAGATCAACATTTCAAGACACCATTCCATTACAGGTGCGAAAGTAGCATCCAAAACACACAAAGGAAGTGTTGACAATGATGTAGAGAAGGGAGAACTGTCTTCTTTTTGTTGCTCACCATTAAGCTTGTACCACAGAGCAATGACAAACACAAACAATATATGTAATATATATTATATGTATAATATAATATCATGTTATATATATAATGATACACATATTCACATACATAAGACAGTTTTATCTGTAACCTAGATACATGAATGTATAATCAGTGTTCAATGAATCCTAGTACTAAAGGAAATTAGCAAACTTTATCCATAAATCATCAAGAAAAACACAACAGAATGACTGGTTCTTGCCTGGAAGGACACTACAGCTAGAAAGCAGAGGAACATTTTCAGCTGACCAAATGTAACTTTGCAACATCACGACTTGAAATAGCACTTGGAAGTCCACGCTGCCAGTAAGCACTAAAAGAATCATGGAGTACATTGTGCAGTTCATCTAGAAGGTAAAACAAGGACTTGGGCTTAGCTCAGTGTGATAGAATGGTCTCTAGCACACTTGAGACACTAGTTTTGACCCCAGAATCACAAAAGAGGGGTGGGGATAAAAATCGGCCCACATTTTTGTGGTTCTTGCCATTTCTGATCAAATTAATTCACCTGGAAGCTTCATGTTACCACTCCCCTAGTAGATATGGTCCTTCCTCACTGCCAGACCCAACATCCCCTCCCTATGTATTCCTCAGTTTCTCTGTGTTTCTTTTTAATGATGCCCTCCTCTGCTAATGATTGCTAAAAACATAGAAAGGGTTCTGAAAAGTGGGGAGGAACTGGGCCTGTTCAAAATGTAAAGGCCAAACAAACTATCCAGAGGTTTGTTTACTGCGTTTTCCTTTTTCCTTCTAGATCTCAGACTATAGAAACTAGTGTGCCATGAACTGAAACATCTCAAAGGTTAAATAAATAAACATGATTGATCTGGAGAGATGTCTCAGTGGTTCAAAGTACCCACATTGGAAGGCTAGCACATGCCTTCAAATCTAGTTCCAAGGGACCCTCCCATTTTGGCCTCTGTGCGGACAGGGGAAGCAGCGAGCAGGCACTCCATTCTCAGAAGTAAGACGGGACCTTTTTCATTTCTGTACCAGTGGAAGCTATGTGAAGAATCTAACCTTCTACCTCACCTGATAGTGCCAGGATGGGCTCCCCGTCCTTGCTGTAGGAGGAAAGTCAGAGGAAACTAATAAAATGAAAAAGCATTGGGCTGGAGAGGTGGCTCAGAGGTTAAGAGCATTGCCTGCTCTTCCAAAGGTCCTGAGTTCAATTCCCAGCAACCACATGGTGGCTCACAACCATCTGGCCTGCAGGCATACACACAGACAGAATATTGTATACATAATAAATAAATAAATATTTAAAAATATGAAAAGGCATCGAACCCCAGACTCACAAAAACGTAATCCTCAAAGTGAGCAAGTTTCTCTCCATCCACTCATCATGTCAGGAGCCCGATAGAGCTCGTCTAGCATGAGAGAAGGCCATCTGTGAGTCCCTACATCAGTCCCAAAGAGGCTAGGATTATCTGACAAATATTTTAAAGATTCTATCCTTTAAAAGGCTTCAAGAAACAATCGCAAACACCTAAGACGAATGAAGAGTAGAAATTCCCATCATGGGTATGAAAGACATAAAGAGAAGCCATGACATTTTTAGAAGCGAAACAATTAAGAAGTAATTAAACAATTAAAAAGACAGCTAATTGGCTCGATAGAGCAAGTGAGACAGGTAAGGAATCAGTGAACCTGAGAGAAAGCAAGGGAATGTGACCAGTACAAAGAGCGGAGAGAAAACAGACTAGGGGAGCGAATGGGAAAAACACCCACAGAAACGCATGGAACCATAGCAGATGGCTTAACACCCCTGTACTTAAGTCCTAAAGGGAGACCGAAAAGCAAAGACAACTAACACAAATACCCAATAGTGGACACTCCCAAACTGATAAAAGAAATTCAGCTTCACTGGTGGTTAAGAATTGAGCAATAAATTAAAGTTTTATCCTTTGCTTCTCTAACTGACAAAGTTATTTAGGACCAATAACTTCCAAGATGGTGAGCAGATAAGAAGTAGGAGCTCTTGCCAGGTGGTGGTGGCGCATGCCTTTAATCCCAGCACTCAGGAGGCAGAGGCAGACGGATCTCTGTGAGTTTGAGGCCAACCTGGTCTACAAGAGCTAGTTCTGGGACAGGAACCAAAAGCTACGGAGAAACCCTGTCTCGAAAATCCAAAAAAAAGAAGAGGAGGAGGAGGAGGAGGAGGAGGAGGAGGAGGAGGAGGAGGAGGAGGAGGAGGAAGAAGAAGAAGAAGAAGAAGAAGAAGAAGAAGAAGAAGAAGAAGAAGAAGAAGAAGAAGAAGAAGAAGAAGAAGAAGAAGAAGAAGAAGAAGAAGAAGAAGAAGAAGGAACTCTGAGAAGGTGGAAGGTCGGGGGCTCTTTCCATCAGTCACACACTTAGGAAGGTTTTGTTTTGATGGCTATCGCTATCAAAGTTACAAATGTACACACTTGCTGATGTTGAAATGCTACTTCTAGAAATGAATTTAGCCCCTGAAATGACCACCTGTTATTTGGATAATGTGTATTTCAGAAAGGCTATGTCTGACAATAGGTGGGATAAAGAAATAGGTGTATACATAAAGATGTCTATGAGATCCAAATGGTTAATGATGGATGGTCTATTGGTCCCACACATATGATCCAGTTGTGTAAGATATATATAAAGCAGACTTATCCACCTTGATATGAAAAATGCTTGCAAAGGCACAAGATGAATACGATAGTCCAGTCCCTGCAAACACAGTGTGCAAAAAGTGGGCACAATGATTAGAAACCTTTAGCATGACACCCCATTCCAAACTGTGTCTACTTAGAAATCAACACAATTGAAAAACCAGAAAGTGTCACAACATTGGTTAAGGTTCCTATACCTGTGATAAAATCATTGGACAGCAGCAGTTTAAGGGGGAAGGGACTTGTTACCATTCACAGCTTCTAAGGACAACAGTACGTCGTGGTGCAGAAGGCACGGCTGTGGGGGTGACTTCATTTGCAGTGATGGGAATATGCTGTAGAAGAAGGCTCTTCCCTGTCTCAGCCCGGTCCCACTAGACTGAGTTCTCTCCACCCACCGGGTCCCTGCAGTTGCTTAGGAGGTGATTTGCTCCTGTCTTTGCAGATCAGGAAGGACAAAGAGTGATAGGAAAGACACAGGGATAAATATGTCCCCCCAAAGCCACCCCCAGTGACCGACTTGTCACAGTTAGACCCTATCTTCTAAATGCTCTAAACCTCCAAACCAGGGCCACCACTTAGGAGCCAAGCGTTCAAACACACAAGCCTGTAGAGTGTTTCGAACTTCAGTTCTAGCCAGCACTATACAGAATGATTTGTCTGAGCAGAGAGACACTAAGAAGGGACTAGGTTTGATGGGGGTGGAGGACGGAAGTGCCATGTTTAGACTTTTTCTCCACTCTTTGCATCTTTGAGTTTTACCAGTTTTTAAGGGTGCATTGATTATTAAGTGTACAATAAGAAAATTATGAAGAGATAACTATTTGTCCTTAAAAGAATACTAGAAAAGAACAACAGGAACTGTAATAGTCGCTCACATTCACTGTCTGCAAAATCAGGTGCCAGACATTGTTGAACCAAATGCTTGCCCCATATTTTTCTATTCAAGAAAATTTGTGAGATAGTATGTGATTGGGGGGGTGTTGTTTTTTGTTTGCTTAGTTGTTTTTTGGTTTTGTTGTTGTTGTTGTTGTTTTTCAAGACGGGTTTCCTCTGTGTAGCTTTGAAGCCTGTCCTGAAACTCACTCTGTAGACCTAGCTGGCCTCAAATCCACAGAGAGTTTGCCTGCCTCTGCCTCCCAAGTGCTGGGACTAAAAGTGTGCACTGCCACCACCTGGTGTATGTGCTATTTTAAGTACTGTAACAGTAACATGGGTTTTCTATTAAAAAAAAACTTGTTTTTATAGTATTATTTCTAGTTCCCATTTCACAGATGAAGTAGTTAAACCAAATCTTGATACTTAGTAGCTGATCTAGGTGCTCAACTGGGTAATCCGACCCCAATAATTCTACTCCTGTCTCCTTTACGACAGAATGAAGGAGTTCACACTACAGAAGAAGTCACACTTATCACAGAGATAGCAATTTGCCTCAGTATATAAATTATTTGCTGTACAAACATGAGGACCTGAGGCTAGGTCCCCCACATACACACAAAAGTCACGGGTGGCGTCACTAGCCTATAACCCCAGCACCTGAAGGCAGTGACAAGTGGATCCCCAGGATACACTGACCAGCTATTCCCAGTGGTGGTCACTGGGCTCAATGAGAAGCAATTGCTCCAAAACTGAGTAGGGAGCAACAGAGGAAGACATCTGAAGCCAACACACAAGCACATACACACATGCACATGTACATACACGCACACACATGCACACACATATATGCACACATGTACACACACATGCATACAAACACACGCACAAAGAAAGAAAATATAATAAAACTATAAAATAAACTAAAGGCATTTAATAATCTTGCACCCCTAAAATAACAGGGCAATGTGGTGGTGTTATCTTTGATTACACTTGTTATAGAGCCATAATACTAAAAATAAAGGAGTGGATGTGGGGGGAGAAGGAAGGTGGGGGGGAGAATAAGGGGAGAGAAGGGAAGGAAAAATGTGGTCAGTATCTAAGATAAATGAAAATTAAATAAATTAAATTTGAAAATTAAGTTAATCCTGATGAAACAAGCCAGTTAATATTAGTGTACCTAATATTCCTTGGACTGAGATAGACAATTCTAAATGATGAACAATATGATTAGCTAATGCAACATCTTAACCCTTTTAAAAAAAAACTATACTTGACCAGAAAGAGAAGGAATAGCTAAGCATCTATCTTCTTTGAACATCATTATTCAAAGCCAGTGTTTTCCGTACAGTTGGAGGCTGCTTCCCTGAAGCTTTGGCGAAGTTAATGAGTATGCTTCTTCCTAAAACTAAAAACAGCACTTGACACTGGATAGACCTCTTAGGCTTCGGCTTCTGCTTTTATTCTCTAAGCTGTGCAGCACGAACCAACACATCTACAAGGTCACGATGCCCCCACTACGAGGGTCTTAGAAAAGTCCGAGACAGAAACAGGAACAGGAGCCAATTTTCCCCACAGTGGGATCCATGAACCTCCACATGTGTGGCCTCTGTCTGTGCAAAGAGGATCTGGTCCGCTGTGTCAGCAACGTATCTGAATGGAAACTACACCGCAATAAAATCTGCCTGGCTCTCAAAAGAAAGAATTTATAACACTCCTGGGGGTGAGGTGGAAACCCTGGTAGGGACATACACTACACTGTACCACACACGTATTACTCTATTTTGCTCAGCATTGTGCCAGGCTCAGGTGCCCACAGACACCCCTATAGGGGTGGGGGTTCAGTTCAGCATCCAGCACTGAGGATGCTTCACTTAGAAGGTTTATCCTCCAGCTTCCAGGATGGCACCTTCCTAAACCTTTCCCTTCTCTGGACACCCCATCCCTGTTCCCAGTGCTTCCCCCATGTCTGCTGAAGGACGCTTCTGTCTAGCCTGTATCTGACGCAATGCCAGGTGCAACACGGTTAAAGAGCATGGGGAGAAAAAGGTAAAATCCGCTCATTAGGGGTTCATTTCACCTATTCAAAAATCAAAAACCTGGGCTGGAGATATGGCTCAGAGGTTGAGAGCGCTGCCTGCTCTTCCAAAGGTCCTGAGTTCAATTCCCAGCAACCACATGGTGGCTCACAACCATCTGTAATGGGGTCTGGTGCCCTCTTCTGGCCTGCAGCATACACACAGACAGAATATTGTATACATAATAAATAAATAAATATTTAAAGAAAATCAAAAACCTTTGGAAAAATAGAAGGCACTAGCAGATCGTAGGCAGAGTTTTTCTGTCCTGACAGCCTGCTCCCAAATAACCAACACAGAGATTTAAGATTACGTATAAAATGCTCAGCCAATAGTTCAGGCTTATTACTAACTAACTCTTACAACTTAATTCATTTGTATTCGTCTAGGTGCTGCCCCGAAGATCGTGACTTTTACCATTTTCCCATTTTGTGTGTTCAACTTGTTCTCTGGCTGGTGACTCCTCTGTCTCTGCCCTTCTTCATCCCAGCATTCTCTCTGTCTCAGACTTTCTCGCCGAATCTCTGCCTCCCCAGTTATCAGCCAGTCAGCTTTTTATTAACAATGAAAGCAATACATATTTATGGTATACAAAAGGGTTATTCCACAGCAGAGGATGGGAACCAGTCCAGGCGGCACCACCCACATGGGCTGGGCCTTCCCCCATTGATCAGTAGTGAAGAAAACGCCTGCTGCGGATCTCATGGCATCACGTCCTCAGCTGAGGCTCCTTCCTCTCTGATGACTCTAACTGTGTCAAGCTGACCCACAAAACCAGCCATGACCCCTTGTCAATGTGTGTGACACACAAACCCATCACTATGAAGTCACAGTCCTTCCTTTCTTATTCATCCCCAAGATCTCATACTAAAATCATAAATAATTTTTAAAAGTTTTAAAAACTTTACAAATTCAAACATATTAACATTTCAGTCTCCTTTAAAAAGAGATTGGGTAGTTTAAAAGTTCAAGACTTTCATCTGTGAGTGCCTACAAAAACCAAAATTAAAATATCTTCTTCAAGAGGGAAGAACCAGGGCACAGTCACAGTCTGAACCAAGCAAAGCCAAACTCCAACAGTAGAAATAACTCATTGTTCATTTACCTAGGATCCACCTATGATCTTCTGGAATCCTCCAAAGGACTTGGATCACTTCTCCAGCTCTGCCCTCTGTGGCACACACAGCTTGTCTTCTAGGCTCAGGCTGGCTCCACCCACTGATACTCCTGTTCTTGGTGGTCATCCCGCGGTCCTGGCATCTCCAAAGTGCTGGGGTCTTCTGATGCCACTGGGCTGCACTTTCAACAACAGCCGCTCACAGACTCTCTTTATGATGCCTCAACTCCTTTGCCTGACCCCTTCAGTCCTGGGCCTTCAACTGCCACTGAGACTGCACCTTCACTAGTAGCCTTTTCTGACCTCTCATGGTGCCAAACCTCAGCTGCTCTCCATGACCCCTTCACCCCTTCTAAACCAGTACCACCTGGGTGACTCTGACATATTTCCAAGTCCCTCTGCCAGAATGAGGTAAAGTCTTGGCCACCTCTGAAACACAGGTTCTCTGTGCTCTCAGGAAACACTTTCCAGAAAGTTTTACCTCAGTGATGCTGGTCTCTTCCTAATCACTGCTAATTTCTCAGCTCCAGCTGAGCAACATCAATTGTCCCTGTAACACAAAGGCTTCACTTCAGTAGTTCCGGGATCTTCAGCCTCAACCAACCAGAACCACAGAAGCTTAAATCAAAAGAGCAAACAACCCCAACAGAGTCTTTAATCTTCCCTCTGAAACTCCACAAGCCAGGCCCCCATCTTCTGCACTGCTCTAAACCTTATCTTCCAAGCCCCTACAGAAGATCCTACTGAGGTTTTAACACACAATGGCTTAAAGAGCCCAAAGTTCCAAAACTCTTCCATAATCCCCCCAAAACATGATCAGTCAGGTCTGTAACAGCAATACCCCACTCCACTGGTACCAACTTGTCTTAGTTCAGTTTCCTATTGCTATAAAAAGAATTACTATGGCTTAAAAGCAAGTTGAGAAGGAAAGAGTTTATTTGGCTTACATTTATATACTACTGTTCATCACCCAAGAAAGTCAGTATAGGACCCGAAACAGGGCAGACCTAGAAGCAGGAGCTGATACAGATGTATTAAGGGTGCTGCTTACCGGCTTGCTTCCCATAGCCTGTTCAGCCTGCTTTTTTAGAGAAGCCAGGGCCAACCACCATGGCCTGGGCCCTCCCACACTGGTCACAAAGTGAAAAATGCCTGCAGCGGGCTCTCATGGAGGCATTTCCTCAACCGAGGCTCCTTTCTCTGATAACTCTAGCTTGTGTCAAGTTGACACACAAAGCCAGCCCATACCACCACGTTGCTCCACAACCAGCCTAGCTCTTGGGGTCAAGGCAAGCCACAGGGTAAATGCCCTTGCTAAGAGTAGGTGTTAGGATAAGAGCTCTCTTCAAAGTTTTATGTATAACAGAGACAAAAGGGAGGCAAAAATGAACCTCATATTAAAACTAAATCCAGTTATTGTTTCCTTCCCCTCTCTGGGTGTTTGCTTTGTTTTGTTTTGTTTTGTTTTGTTTTGTTTTGTTTTTTCTAAAAGTGAATTGTCCAGAGAAGAGGAGATCAGAGAGGAAACCCTGGCTGTTTTCAGACAAACAGGAGATGCTCCACGTTGCCTTCCCTCAACAGGAAGGCTGATGCAGTCATAGCCGTTCCTCGCATACATTTCAGCCATCCTGTTTGTGCGGTGCAAAGGATGGGCAGCTAATTGCATTATTGCACTACAAAACAGGCAGCTGAATGTGGAGCGGAACTCAGAAATGGAAACCTTGTCAGTGAGTGTTAGAGACTCATCATACGAAACCAATTGTTCAGTTTCTGCTCAGTCCATTAGCTACCAGGATGAAAGAACTGCTCTCCCAACTCATAATATTCCAATTTCCAATTTCACTTAGCACTTCCCTTTCCTAGTCTGCAAGTAAAACGCATTTGTATTCTGGGCTTTATCTGTTCCTTCTGACGAGGACTTTATTTTTGTCGGAGACAAGCGTGACTGCTGACTGAAACGAAGCCTCTGGGACACAGTACCTCTGACACAGATGGGACAAGTTGGGCCTTCGATTTAGTAGATGGTCTGGTGACTGGAACACAACATCCAACAACCACTTAGTCTTCTATTTTCAGTTTTAAACAATTGCAAGATGGCTCTTTTCCAACTTGACACAAATTAAAAAAAATTATGTGTGCAAATTTAATACACATTTATATCCAACATAATGGCACAGCAGTCAATAAAATACAACAACGGCCAATGAAGATTATGATGGAATTAGAAATTTTCTCACACCTAAGGATGGAGCCACCATGATGCCACAGCACCATACATGACTTATGCCTCCATGGTAGCCCAGATGCAAGCAAGCCTACCACATAACTAACCGTATAAAAATTTAACACATACAATTATGTGTGGTGCATAGCATTTGATAACAGTAAGTGACTGGGCCTCCACTAAATTATGCTTTTTATCATTATTTTAGAAAACTAAGTTTTGTCTCTGTTCCTGTGACAGTTTGAATGAGAAATGGAGCTGGAGACCACATGGTGTTAGAGATGCCAGAATTGTGAGGCATCTGTCTGCCAGGGAGATCTGCACACAGAGAGTGGGACCCTCCCAAGGGAGAGAAGGACGTTTCAGGCAGAAAGGCTAGAGAGGCGGAGGCGCCTAAGTCCTCTGACACCAGACATGGAAGCTACAAGATTTGGAGTTTGCCCTGCTGGGTTTTGGTCTTGCTTTTGGTACAGTATTTTCTCACTATGCTCCCATTCCTCTCTGTTGAAATGGTAATGTGTGTTCTTCCCCATTCATTAAAGCAGGAACTCAACACCCCCAAAAACTGGGCTGACTGGACAGGGGGTTCCAAGGACCCTCCTTTCTCTGTAGGACTCACCTCTTATATAAGCTCTAAGGATAGACCTTGGAGTCTCACGCTTAAGGAGAAAACACCTTACCAACTGGGCCATCTCTGCAGCACTGGGAGAAAGCTTTTTTTTTTATTATTTATTAGACTGTCAATCATAAAGCAGGTGCTCTTAACCGAAAAAAAACTGCAGTGAAAAACTGCAGCAATAAAAGATTTACCCTGTTACTAAGCTGTCTCTGTTTAAAAGTTGAGTTACTTCAGTATTTTCTTCCCATTGGACAGCTCAACGGCCTACACACTGAATCACAAGTTGCCACCCACAGCCCAGTTAAACACTTCTGTTGAGCAGTTTGGCTGGCCCTGTCTTACTGGAAGAAGTCTCATTGTTCTCAGAATTAGAGGAGAAGAAGCAGGCCAGACTGTCCATATTTTGACGGTACAGATCAAGCCAAAAGGACAATAGCACTTTTCAGGGAAGCTCCAATTCCCAGAACCAAGAGGGAAAAGTGAAGAAAGAGTTCTAGCCGCCCACCATGCCTCCATGTCTGCGCTCTGTGCGCCGGCACCCAGTTCGCGAGCTTCGGGCAAGGGGGCTGGAGGTTAAAATACACAGACACACACAGACAGAGAGACAGCGACACGGGTCATCCTTGAACTCCCCAAGAATGCCCCCTTTATCGTGTTCAGGGGCAGATTATATAGAGATAGCCACGCCCCAGCCAAACCCACCAGAAACCACTCTCCTGCCATCAGGAACTCCTGAAGGTCTCTGCTCAGAGCAGCTGTAGGCACTCAGATCATGGGAAAACAAGTTGTTTACAGGAAATTCAGGATCTGGGGTCTCACTGCTCCCAACAAGATCTCAAATCATCTTCTTTGCCTCCCATGTGTTATCCCGTGTGTTAGTACTTTCCCATTGTCAGTAACAGGAGTGAGCAGGGAAAGAAGAGCAAGGGAGAACGGACTCCCAGGCTTTTAAACTCAGAAAAACAGCCCAAGTCAGTCCATGAACTTGAAGGTATCATTAGAATATTTGTTTGTTGAAAGAAGGGCGGCGCTGCGTCCCTGGCACCCGGCCGCCCACATGGCTAGCTTATGCCCCGAAATAATTACATGGAAACTGTATTCTTTTTTTGTTTTTTTTGGAAACTGTATTCTTTTAAACACTGCCTGGCTCATTAGTTCCAGTTTCCCATTGGCTAGCTCTTACATATTAATCTAACCCATTTCTAATATTCTGTGTAGCTCCACGAGCTGGCTTACCAGGGAAGATCTTAACCTGCGTCTGTCTGGAGTGGGAGAATCATGGCGACTCCCTGACTCAGCTTCTTTCTCCCAGCATTCTGTTCTGTTTACTCCACCCACCTAAGGGTTGGCCTATCAAGGGGCCTAGGCAGTTTCTTTATTAATAAGAAATCACTCCCACATCATTTGTTAATGGCCATCCCCGAAAACGTACATACCAGTAACACTATACAAACCAAGTAAGTTATATTTAGCAACAAATATGTATATACATATGCCATACATGCACGTAATAACAGTTATTAATGGCTGTGAATTTGAAAGAGAGCGAGGAGGCGTGGATGGGAAAGTCTCTGGGAAGGAAAGAGAAAGGGGAATTTTATAATTATATTACAATCCTTCCCCGTAAAAAATTACGGAAAAAAAAAGACATTCTGGCCGTTTGCTATTGATTCGACTTTCTCTATACAGGTATCACGTAAGATACAGACTTACTCTACCACCCCTTAAGTTACAGGAGAAAGCGTGTCTCTTTCTCAAGGGCTCTAGTTGGCTCAACTCAGGGGATGGCTACCCCTGGACCAGTGATTTTAAGCAGACAGAGCTCCTTAATCACACTCTGGTCAAAGGCTAGATTTGAGTGATGACGTCAGCCCCACCCAGGGTGTTAACTGAGTTAGGAGTGGGAATCAGAAGAGGGAAAATACAGAGCCAGACAGACATGGTGACATCATATACCCAGACATGGCAACACAAACCCAGACATGGTGACATAAACCCAGACATGGTGACATCATAAACCCAGAAATGATGATAATATAAACCCAGACATGGTATCATAAACCCAGACATGGTGACATCATAAACACAGACATGGTGACATCATAAACCCAGACATGGTGACATCATAAAACATCATAAACCCAGACATGGTGACATCATAAACCCAGACATGCTGACATCATAAACCCAGACATGCTGACATCATAAACCCAGACATGCTGACATCATAAACCCAGACATGGTGACATAAACCTGCAGGCAGCAGGCTGAGGCAGAGGGTATGCTAGATAGATTTTTGTCAACTTGACACAAGAGAAAGTTACTTGGGAAGAAGGAACTTCAATTGGAGAAACTGACTCCATCAGATTTTTGTCCGTCAGGTGTTGTCTTGATTACCAATTACATGAGAGGTCCCAGCTCACTGTGGCAAGTGCCACTGCCATGCAGTGCCACCATGGACAAGAATCCCTGGTTGCATAAGAAAGCAAGCTGAGCAAGCAAGCTATGGGAACCTGGCAGCAGTTAGCTCATCTCCATGGCTTCTGTTTCAGTTCCTGACTCCAGGTTCCTGCCTGGAGCTCCTGTCCTGGCTTCCCTGGATAATAGACTGTGTTGAGGGTGTGTAAGCCAAATAAACCCTTTCCTCCCCGAACCGTGTTTGGTCACGGTGTTTACTGCAGCAACCGTAAGCAAATTAGGACAAGGCTATTGCTATGAGTTCAAAAAAAAATGGGATATAGTTATTGGACAAAGAAGGCAGGCAGCTAGATAAACTACAACTGGGTGGTATAAGCAGAGGGACAACCACCCAAAAAAGGCGCATTTCCAGCATGGAAAAGGCCTCCGTCTAGGCTAGAAGTCTGCAGGAGTAACAGGAATTTTTTTCTCTGTCTCCGTAGCTCAAGAGGCAAACTCAGGCTGGCAATTAGCTGTCAGCTGATCACCAATTCAAATGTCCTGGCGTGGGCCGGCCTGATGATCTGTACTTGCAGTAATCATTTGGCTGGGTGAATCAAATTATACTTTCCAATGCTACTTCAAATCAGGATGGCTCTGTCTGCATTCATTTTTGGCAGTACGCATTACCGCGCAACAACTTATTTCCTTTGATAGTGACTCTATGGGGGCAAGAGAAGACTTTAGGTTTCCTTTTACGGTCCTGCTCCACAGGAAAGACCAAAAAGTTTCCGAGATCTGTAAGGAGACTAATTAGGATCTATTCCATTTTAATGGCTAGGCTTTCACACTGAAATGGAGAGGGAAATGTGTTCTGCCCTTGCAAGGTAGAGATTTTTCTTCGGAGTAGCTATCTGATTTGGGAGCCTCATTCTTTGATAATGCCACGTGCTGTGATCAATCAGATGTAATGATCAAAAGGGAGTTCACCTCAATCAATCCCGATAAACAAATAGCTGTGATAGTGGCAAACCTAATGGGTTCTTCACTTCGAATTCTGTTGCCAATAATTGGCCTCATTAACGTCTGTGAAGTTAGCTGCTCACTAAAGTTGGGCAAGCTGTACATTAGATGTGTTCAGTGGTTTGCAAACCTTTGGGAATAATAGACTCCTGAATCAGCATCTCGCTGGCTCCATGGAAGGGAACAAGCTAAGAAGTGAAGAGACCGAAGGGACATAGAGGTGAACGAGATCAGAATGTTCCCATAACCCATCACCTTCCCGTAAATTAAAATTTTCTTTCTCATGCTAAATATGAGGGTTAGCTGTGTAGCTTTGCTTTTTTTTTTTTTAGGCTTGATTTTGACAGAAAATGAACTTGATTTCTTTGTGCCATCTAGCTTTCAAATTACCCTGCCCACATCTGTCAGATGCCTTCGCTTCTCAATTATAAAAACTGTATCCAGGCTGGGTTATGAGAATGCTGTGTGCTGGCGCCACAGCCACAGATGCCCTTGGGTTGAACATCAGGTTCACGGCAGTCTTCCCAAAGAAGGAAATATACTTCCAGCTGTTACCGCAGACTCATCCTTCTTGGAGAGAGGGGGAGCGCAGCAAGCGAGCCCTCGGTAGAGTGTGTAAAATATGCATATGGGGAGACAGGAGGCAGCAGGAAGAGTGGAAATAGATTTGACAAAATCATGTGCATGCCTGTAGGAACAGCCAGGGTAGACGGACTGTGTGTTGCATGCACTTTGCCTGGAGATAAAGAACATTTTGGTCCTGAATTACCCTATATATCAGCAGCATCCATGTTCCTCCAAGACACCCATTTTCTAATTCGTTTTCCTGCCATTGGTGTCTTTGAATTACACAGGGAACATATCTCTTTTCCTGGCTACCTTTTCTCCCTTAAGTGCTGTCCAGGGAACTTTCAGCACCATGTTGCTTAGTCAACATTTTAATTATTTTTGGGAAAGACAAAGGTTCTCATTGGGTGAGTGGTTTTCTGACCAAATGAAAACCAACCCAGGTACCAGTTGGTCCAATTTCATCTGGGATTTCTCACCCACCACCCAAGTTGGAAGCTTAGATCCAGCAAGATACTGGCTTTGCAGAACCCAACACTGCAATGACCTCTTACTTGGTTTTTTTTTTCTGTTTGGATTCTTATTCCCACACCAATTCAATTGCACACAGCAATGCTAGGAAGAAGTAGAAAGTGCATCTTGTCACCGTTCTCCTTCCAGTCCTCCACTGACGACACTGTCTTAAGAATGTCCCTGACTGCTATGGGTCATTCTGCCTTAGCTCACCCTGGCTCCACCTGACCCATCATTTCACTCCAGTCCCCTGACCGCCTTGTTCCCTGTGTTATCTTCTGATGTCACACTTCTTGGTCAGTGTCATCTACAGGTAAAACCACCTTACCTAATACCCCTCCCCATTACTTTTCTTCCCTTTATTTTTGAGATGATAATACAATTGCATCATTTCTCCCTTCCCTTTCCTCCCTTAAAAGCCTTCCATGTACCCCCTCCTTACTCTCTTTCAAATTCATGGCCTCCTTTCTTGTGATTGTTGTTGCATATATGTTGGTTTAGCAAAGTAGTGCTAAATACATATATATTCCCAAATATAACCTATTCAGTCTGTATAATGTTACTTGTATGTTTTCAGGGCTGGCCATTCAGTATTGGATAACCAATAAGCACGCTCTTTCCATTGAAAGACTATTTCTCCTACTCTCGATATCCCTTGGTTGCCTTTAGGTTTTTATGTAGGGATGAGGTCCTGCTGGCTTTCCCCTGCCAACTTTGGCACGTCTATTGCTGTCATCCTGATTTAGGGCCTACTTTGGCAACATATCAGTGAGACTTTATGGGTATGGGTATCTCATAGCAAACTCTCTGGCTCTTACACTCTTCTCCCACACTCCTCCACAATATTCCATAAGCTTTAGATACAAAAGTAGGTCTATCCACTGTGACTGGAATCCACAACTCTTCATTCTGATTGGTCGTGATTTTCTGGAACAGTTATGCAAGCTTCCAAAGGAGGGAAGCAACCAACAATCCGACCCCACTATGACACCTATGGACCACAGCAACAACCAGCATGGCACAATAAACCTAAGGGTATGGTAGTAACATGCATGCATTAGCAGGAAACATCAGTTTCCTAGGACTTGATACCAGTTCACCAGGAAGGAAAGCATGCTTGCTACCGCAAGTACAGCCTAGGGCTGGTGAAATAGTGTATCTCCAAGAAGAGACAAGCACCACTTTGCTAAACCAACATAATATCTAACTACACGTTTAATAATTTGCCCTTGTGCCCACATATAAGTGTAGTTCTCGCCTCTCATCAAAGAGACTTCTCTTCACAAGACAGAGACCATTATAGAAACCCCATTACTTTTTCTCAGATTGCAATGATTACTTTCTTCATGAAATATGTCATCATTTCAAACCACACAGATTATTTTCTTACCTGTGTCTTTCCCACGCAAATGAAAATTTGAACTGGTTATAAACCTCCTCTGCCTTACTCCATCTTTGCGTTCCAAAATACATCCTGGCATATTCTAAGCCAATGAAAAAAAATTTTGAGATACTAATAGTCTAAAAAATATCACCAGGTCATGTTTCACCAGAAATACACAAACCTGCTGTTGAATAGCAGTGTTCCACAGTTAATTCTCTTGTCTCTTTCGACAATATGGCAATCTACGTAGGAATCATTTTTCAAACTAAGGCACTGTCTTTGGAAATTGAAGAAGAAGAAGAAAAAAATTAGTTGAAGCTCACCAGGAAGCTCTAGGCTGCTTTCTTTTTTCATTATAAGTCAGCCAAGGCTCAGGAGAGTTAGCCTCCGTGCTCGACACTTAGAAGTTGAAAATGAGATCAAATGAATTGGAGGACAACCGCATCTCGTGTTAATGTTTTCCTCCTCGAGTGAAGAAAATGAGATGATGTGAGCCATGACTCCATTTGAAAATGAAACTTTGTATTTCTATTTGCTTCTACATTAAAGCACACTTTTTTTTCCTTCCTTTCAGACTCCTCGTGTTGGTGAATGTTTCAATATTTTACATTTATTAGGATCAGGCTCATTACAATTGTGCAAGTAAGACAGGCACAGATATCGAGTCCCTTCGAAGCGTAATTTCTAAATTACACAGCAAACAAATGAACCTGGGCTAGAACCCAACTCACAACCCTTCCACTAATGTGGTGAAAAAGAATAAAACGCAGGTCAAGGTTTTTTGCTCTTAAGAGGTAAGTTTATAAATAGTCCACTGCATTTTTACTGGTTCAAGTAGACAGTTTACCCAGGAATTTACTAGATACCCTACATGTCTCACAACATACAAAAATGTTCAAAATTAAGCCCTTCATAGGATTTTTTTTGCCTATCTTTTGCAAATAGTCACGCATAAGAAACTTGATTTTGCTCTGAAATATACGTTGATTTCTGATTAGCTGATTATAGAAGTCAGAAGAAATACCAAAATGAAGTGATGACTCACTCTGAGACGGCAGGGAGCAAGTGTCTTTAAATTTATAATTGCCCTTGGATCTACTTAATTTAGCTTAAAGTCACGAGGCATAATTGAGACAAACGGCTGCGCAGAGCAGGTACCAGACAGGACAAGAGGCTGCCTGGGCTCTTTTTTGTTACACTGTTTCCACCCAACACTTTTCAGTGTTTTCCAGCCAACACTTTTCCTAGAATGGCTATAAAATTTTATAGGCTCTCTCTCCCACCATTAGCTGTGGGCATTTCCATGTTAAGTGCTTGCAACAAATGAAAAGCGTGATTCCATGGTTTCACGGGGTGAAAGCCATGATTACGGCTATTCCACATGGAGAACACATCTCAAAGGCAATATTTCATTTCTCCTCCTTGTGAGGCACCTATGCAAGCGCTGTGGGGAAGCCTGTCTACTTCACGGCTCTTCTATTTTTGAAGCAAGATAGATTCTTGCACACGGAAGCTGAAGATCTTACAATCAGCCAAGCAGAAGACACCTTGAATGTTATTTTTGTCTGGGGGACTTGTTTACAATTAAATATAATTCTCCCTCAAGTGCACCTGACTAAGAAGTTCTCTGTTCTTTCACAGGGCTTCAAGCAAACGGCTCACCGGCTACTTATGGCTCTGTGTTTGTTTGTCTGTTTTTTTAATGAAAAAGAATGGGACAACACTCTCCAGGACTTGTGTCTGAAGCCATCCTCAATCACAGAAACAGCAGGATGGCCGACATTTCAGATTTCTTAGCCAATTTTCTCCTCCAAGAAAAGTCAGCAACTTACTCTAAACATGTTAGAGTTGATTGTTGCAGATTATTATTCGGGGTTATTATCAGAAATATTCAGGGTCATTTGGGTCTAGTAAAATAAGGTGTGAAAAGCTGTGTTAGTGGTTCGGTAAAACTATTAAAATGTACAGCTCCTGGATCATTCTAGAATGTTTTGACTTGATTTCCCACTTCTCTGTTCATCATTTCTCTGCCACCAATAGCTTTCGAAATCACTGTCCCCCTCGCCCTCTCCAGAGTAGCAAACAAGCTGCAGGATCTTCACATCCTGTAGACCAAATGTCTTCCCAAGAACTCAGCTGCTCCAAGGATGCTTCTGAACTGACAGGCTTCCTGTAGTTATGAAACCAGTGTTCCAGCTTCTGAAATTCATTCCTTTTGTGCTTTAGCTGTCTGGTGTTTGTCTTCTGCATGTTTATGTGGTTTTGGTTTTTATTTTGCGGTGCTGTAGATGGAACCTAAGCCCTCACACTTTGGTGTGGGAAGTCCATCTGTATAGGTGTTGCTTTTATTGGTTAATAAAGAAGATGTTTTTGGCCAATGGCTTAGCAGAATATAGCCAGGCTGAAAGAGATATAGAGAGAAAGTAGGCAGAGTCAGTGAGAAGCCATGTAGCCCTACTGGAGACAGATGCCAGACCTGACGCTGGATGGAACTTTACTTGGTGAGCTACAGGCATATGGTGATACACAGATTAATGTGGATGGGTTAGTTTAGGATATAAGAGCTAGCTAAAAATATGTTTAAGCTATTGGCCAAACAGTATTGCAAATAATATAGTTTCTGTGTGTTTATTGAGGGACTAGGTGGGACAGAAACCTCCAACAACAACACTTGGTAAACACATGCTCTACCTATAAGATAAAAGACATACTCTGAGGCCCTGAATTTTTATCTTAGTTTGACCTTTCACTGAGATGTATTTGAGCTATTTCTTATATTCTCTTCTACATATTGACATCTAAGTTATCTGACCAATAGTGGGTCCTACATAAGAATCTAAATTTATTTTAAACTGTATGTTATGTATTATTAACAGGACATTCTTATAAATTGCTCAAGGCTCCGTTCCAAGTAGGTTTCTTACTGTATGGTTTGGATGATAATGATCCCCATAGGTTTGTATGTTTGAATGCTTGGTGCCCAATTGGTGGAACTCTTTGGGAGGGACTGTGTGACCTTGTTGGAGGAGGCCTGTCATGGTGACAAGTTCTGAAGCTTCAAAAGGCCCCTGTGCACTCTTTGCCTCCTGCTTGTGGTTTAAGTTGTGAACTCTCAGCTGCTCAACTTATACCTTACAGTATAAGATGGCTTAAAATAGTGTTTTATCCCAGGACAGAAAAATACCTAATACAGAAACTAGTACCAGGAGTGGGGTGTGAAAAAGAAATACCAAATGTATAGTTTAGAGATGAGAAGAACACTGGTGAGCTTACTGCCACAGCTAAGGCTTATTAAAGGCTGAGAGATTGGTTCTGTTACTGAGATTCAAATCTGTATTGGAATAAACGGAAAGATACCTGTCGCAACACTGGACCCCGATAAGCTTCCAAATTGTAAAGACTATGGTTTAAGGAATTCTCTGCTTCTGGAATGGAGCAACAAACAAAAGCTCCTGCCAATGTGATTCAAAGAGGCCAGGCTCCATCCCAAAAGGCAGTCAAACTTGCCAATCTCATCCCTGTAGTGCTGGCTTTAAAATCATGGCAGATAAGTAAGTACCTAGATTGTGAAATCCTCCTCCAAGGTTACAGAGGGTCACTGAATCCAGGAAATGCGTGCGGCAGGGATCTCCTTTCATGGAGGCCTTTCCTTGCATGAAGTTGTGAAAGTTGTATCTGGATGGAGCTGGAGACCCCAAGATATTGGAGATGTCAGGACTGTGAGACATTTGCCAAGGAGAGCTGCAGACAAGGAGTGGAACCATCCTAAGAGAGAAGCAGGCTGCAGGCAACAAAGCTGGAAGGCAGAGCGCCACGCCCTAAGACATTAGAAACCGAGCTACATATAGGACATGGAGTGTGCTCTGCTGGGTGTTGATCTTGCTGGACCAGGATTGTTCCACTGTCCCCCGCCCCAAATCTTCCCTCTTGGAATGGTAATATATATTCTGTGCCATTGTAAGTTTGTAATTTCTTTGGTTTTATAGGGAGTGGCAGTTAAGAGACTACCTTGAGTCTCAGAAGAGATGTTTAGATTTTTGGACATCTGAACTGTGTTGAGACTAAAAGACTATGAGGACTTTTAAAGTTGGGTTAAATGAATTATAATATGACCATGAGATTATGGGGGCCACGGAGTGGAATGGGGTTTATATGGGAAATGGCCCCATGGGTTTATCTGTTTGAATACTTGGTCTCCAGTTGATGGAACTGTTTGGGAAGGATTAAGAACTCTTTTTTTTTTGTAGGAGAAGGTGTGTCATTGGGGAGTAGGCACTGAGGTTTCAAAAGGCTCATGCTACAGTCTGCCTCTTGCGTGTGGTTTGAGATGTGAGCTCTCAACTCTTTCTGCCACCGTTCCTTTGTTTCACCCTCATTTAACCTTCTGGACAGTCAGCCCCAATTTCACATTTTTCTTTTATATGTTGCCTTAACCATGGTGTTTTATCACCATAATAGAAAAGTAACTAAGACACTGACTTAAAAGTCATTTTTCCATCTCTTTCTTCGATACTATTTCTTGTTCTCATCCTCTCCCGCTCTATCTAGTCTCCGTGCTCCCTCCCAAAAGAAGCAGGATCAGGGGGATTGTAAGGTGGGGAAACTCATTCGAAGAATAAATTAATTCAGTGGTTCTCCATTTGCTCACTCAGACACTTGTTCTATCTTTTATAGCAAGGACCACTAGAAGTTTGCGGCAAATCACTAGTCTTTACCCAGAGTTACCCAGACACTGAGAAAATAAACCACGCCCCACAGATAGGACCCATTTTAGAGCCATGAGGTGACAGAATAGATGTCCTGATGGGGGCAAATTTATCTTTATTGATAAGCATTGGTTGTTCAAACATTAATATTCATTCTGTGCTAACACATAAACACAAATGTACATTACAGTGGACTTGTCAGAAGTCTAAAATGAAAGTGTAATGGATTGTGACTGCTACACACCTCATTGTGCCAAGCTGTAGCAAATCCCTTTGTTTCTCTATAACTCAGCTTCCAGATCTTCGGATTCAGAGATGATACTTACACCCCTGTGGTATTTGGTAGTTTCAGCCTAAAGAAATGAGTCAAATGCCTCAAATGATTCATTCCCTTTATTCCAACAATACACATTCAACATTCCCAAGATGTTTTATCTTTGTGTTTAAGCTTTCCAAATAGTCTCGAAGTGTTTCCTTCAGGAAAACACGTCAGGAAGCAGTTTCAACAAGGTCAGTGCAACCTATACATCCTGTTCACAAGAAGCTTTCTTTTCTTGCATGGGATGAACACTCGGTCCAGAATCTTTCCAACTACTCTGTTTCATAACAACACTGGAGTCGAATACTAAATCTTTTGTGACTGTGATGAGAAGCTTGGACCAACTCTAGTTTGTCTCAAATAACACTGCTACTATGGAAATTAGACACTAAGTCCCTGGCTACTTTTCATTTTACTTAATGAATATAGAGGGAAAGTCCCAGGGTCAAGGAAAAGAAAAAAAAATTAACAACTAGAACTGTGAGGAATGTCTGTTGCAAATTTTAAAGACACAGTTTGTTTACATTGAAGTTTGCCTGCTAATCAGAAGTGTCAAATCTATTTGAGATATATAACTACATCACAGTCTTTCAAATGATGGGTGGTTATCTGCATGGGTTCCTTAGAGTATGTTTGTATATTAACAACGTAAATTACTCAGAGGCAAAGACATACAGAATTGCATGCTGACTAGTTAACCATGACACAGAAAGTTATTGATGTCGGATAACATCGATTGAGTTGTGGCTAAGCCCCCAAAAGCTCATGCTGACAACAATGCTGGTTCTGGGCATCAAATCCCCAGATACTGGTTCATTTTATTCAGGGCATCGCACACCGTGTTCAAATCACTGCGTAGGTCCTGCACCACATTTTCGATACTTCTGGTGTCTTTCAGAATTTCAATGCTCTGTGTGTAGGGGTTGAAGTATACTGAGAAGGGACGGGCAATTGACTTTGCGAAGTCCCTGGAGAATCAACGAAAACAGAAAGAGACACAGTCAACCACCAGGGGGAAAAGAAACAGAAAGGAAGAACGGCCAGAGAAATTTCAAAGTTATTTTTCTGTAGAAGAAACAAAAGCAAGTTTACCTCATCTTTTCTTTGGCTTCTTCAAAACTTTCCGAAACAAAATAGGCCTCCTGGAAGGTGGTGATGAGGCATTCCTGCAAGCAGGTTGTCTTTGGGTCAAAGGCTTTTATGCACGCCTTGTCAGAAAGAGCATGCTGCGAAAACATACCAAAGAATTCATCAAGTCCACAGTGAGGCTTCCACAATGCTATGGCATCTCACGTACTAGCCAGTAATCCGCAGACCTGCTCAGTTACTAGTCTACCATGGAAGCAAAGAACCCTCTCTGTGCAGGGTAAATCGGTTGTTAGGAAAGGGTTTTATTTTGGCTTTTCTAAGTCTCCTGGAAGTTGCAGAAAAAAATGAGCTCATGTTATTATTTTAGATAATATCAGGCAAATTCATGCTGAAGGACAGTTCAGAGCTATCCCCTGACACAAATGGAATTTTAAATGTACGCCATGAATAGAAGCAGGTACGGGGGGAAAAGAAAATATATGCTCCTAAATTTGCTGCTATAAGCAATGTACTAAAATTTCACTTAAATGGCAGAAGTAATAATTACCTGCGTGGAGAGGTAATTGAGACTCTCACCTAACTATTTGTGGACTCGTTGGGAGACGTTTTGAGGCCAGGTACTGTGTGTCAACAGAGATTGGAGTGGGCTCGTGCATTGGCGTGTGCTTGCAAAGTAATCATTTACCTTCCATAAAGTACAGCAGAGTAATATACAGCAAATAAATATTGCCAGTTGGGGGGCAAAGAACCAATATTAATAGTTATACTTAAGCCCGAAGCAGGCATTAGAAAACCAGGAAAGCCAGTATAATTACTCGTTGGGCCATCATTGGCTCCATTCAGCTTACCACATGCCTGGCACAAAGAACAGCGAGGAATTCTGAATGGCTGGGTCTTCAAGATAAACTCAGTGATGTTAAAGGTTAGCGGTCACCTCTTACCACACCCCACCTGCCTACTTCTAGACTCTTAAGGGATGGTTCTGAAACAGGGTGCAGAAGACCCATTGAGACGCATAGGAAACCACAGACACCCAAGCCTTCCCTCTATCCATTAAGTCTAGATGAAACCCAGAACAGAGTATTTGAAAGGCGTCCAAGGCGACTCTGACGTAAGAGTTTGTGAACTGTACTCCTGTAGGTTTGATTCTTCACCTAAGAGGTAGTCTTATCAATAAAAAGGGAGAAGGCGGTGGCAAAAATTGCCTTGAACCAAGTCTTACAAAACGGAGGCTCTAGTCACAAGTTGATGTGTGTATGTGTAACCTTGGCAGATCACTTGACCTGAAGGTCCTCTATATTCCATGATTCATACGTCAGCCTGCATTGCCTCGAAGGAGACATTTAGACTGGGTGGTTCTAAAGATTCAATCTCAGGCATCTCCTTGATCCCACCCAAAGCATGTCTATGCCTCTTTGTCTTCTCAACCAAATGGTAAAAATTTCTGGAAAACTTACAAACCAATGGCCTCCCCCGCCCCTCCCCATCAACATTCCTGGTGCATTCCCTCCAACAATTTCAGAATGCACACGATTATCTACAGCCCTTGGTGAGGAAGGCCGTGGTTTTCCATGTTTGGAAATACAATTGAGAAGCAATACTGACATGAACAGAAGGGGGCAAGGGGCTCGCGGCTTGTTTTTCCACAAAATCCTGCTGTCCAGATCAATGCATATATGAATCACAGAATGCAGAGGACCTTCAGAGCAAACTTTCCTTTTCGGTACTGCAGAACAGCCTCACTCTGAGGCAGAAGGTCATTACACCTACAAATGCACTTCTGCAGGCCTCAGCTCAGCACACTGACCATCTGGGAAGTCTGGTTCCACATGACCAATAAATCCTGTCCACATTTCCCAAACGTCACAGTTTTACAAAACAAAAATGTCTTTTCATGAGAGCTCTTGCCCCTTTGCAAAGAGCTGGCTTCCTGCTGGCTTGCTGTGGTTTTCAGAATTAGAAGATGCTTTCTTTGCAACCACACGCTATGATTACATTTAACTGACGTGTGTTGCTTAAATTGTCCATTCACCCATGGGTCCACACTGAAGGAAGGACACCGACTGACTCAGTGTCCACAGTCTTCCGACTCTCTTCCCTACTCTGGGAGGCAGAGGCAGACCGGCAGCAACAACAAGCTATAAGAACAAGTAAGCCATGGATCCTTGAGACATCTCTGCTGAGCTGAACACTTTTCAGGGAGTTGAGGACAAGCACAAAAGGAAATGAAACTCTGTGACGCTATCAGTCTCCGATCCCTCTAGAAGACCTTAGCAACCAGTGTGTGCACAGGGCACCTGCACAATGTATGTATTCAACAGCAATGACTGAAAACAGTGAAGGTTCTGAAACATTCATCACGAGGCTGTTGCCCTGACTCTCCTGATGTCTACATTCATATAGTAAGAAAAGAGGATTAGAGTAGATCAAGAAAATCCTCAGAGGACAGGATGCCCTCCCTTAGACTTCAAGGGGGAAAAACTCAATGAGTACACAGCTTATAGTTTAAGGCAGAGACTGCTAGGTAATATATACAACACCTAGCCAATATAATATGTGGAAATTGGAAGCTGACTGGATTTTGTTGTTTGGCTGGTTGATCAGTTGGCTGGTTGATTATTTGAGTGATTGGTTAGTTAACTGATTGGTTAGGTGGTTGGTTGGTTGGTTGGTTGGTTGGTTGGTTGGTTGGTTGATTGGTTGGTTAGTTGGTTGGTTGGTTGGTTTTTTGCTAGTTGTGTAGATTGCTAGGTTTTTTTTTTTTTTTGACAGTCAAACAGCACTGGTGGTATTTAAGTCTGTAATGCGATACAGGCAGAGTAAACTAAGGCAGCTGTGAAGCCTGAATAAAACTCACGCCAGGAGAGGGCACAACAGCCAACTTCCTGATGGCGTGTCTCACTGGCATGAACAAATGTGTTTTTCCTCCAATAATCTCATCAGTGGCTTGCATGTTGCTGCACCAGTAACATATGTAGGCCTTTATAACAAAACCACATCTGCCTGGAAGACACAACACAGCATGCTTTCAGGATCACTGGTTGCTCTTCCTTTTTCTTGGTCTTTTTGTCCCAGAGCGTGCAGGTGTTGGAGTCTTTAATGAGTCTTGTGCCTCTTCTTTCACTTTGGGTACGGGTTGTTTGAAAATGATTTCATCATCTTTATTGTCATCTATTTCGGTCACTTGTGATTTTTGTCTCTCCAAAAATGTTGGTGTACAAACTGGTGTGGAATCCTGGTTACCCTTGGACTCCTGAGTGCCCTGTGAAGCCCCTTTCTTTGGATTAGGTAAGACCAATGAAGGGAAACTATAATCGATCCCCTTCTTAGCTAGCTTCTTCCAGAGTAATTTTTCCTTCTTCCTGAACCGATATTCCATCTTCAACAGTTGCGAATGCCCCCGTTTCTGATTATAGCGATTCACTGCCGGGAATAATGGCTGATGAAAGGGAACATTCCACTCTTTAAAAAGGTCCTCGTGGACTTTCTCTGGTGGCATAAATTTACACGATAGAAGTCTCGCACCAAAAAGGTAGTTGTCCATTGTTTCTGCAACTATCTTGGCAACATCCTCAGACTCAAACTCCACAAAACCATACCCTCTGCTGTTTCCAGTCCGTTTACTTCTGGACAATCTGAATCTGCTAATAGTGCCAAACTGGGTAAAGTAATCATAGAGGTGACTTTCAGAAAATATTGCTGGCAGGTGGCCCACAAAGATCACTCCAGGATTAAGACTTTTTTCTTCCTTCTTTTGCTTTTTCGCGAGCTGTTTGGCTTGTGTCAGAACCTTCTGAAACTTCTCGTCTTCCTGCGGGTTCAGCGCTAGAGTCGGCTGTGCGGGAGCCATGTTGAAGGAATTCTTCCCACACCGTTAGTTTTTTTTTAAGGATAGGTCTCATTATGTAGCCCAGGCTAGCCAGCACTACCTTCCTGCATTAGTTTCCCAAGTGTGGGTATTATAGGAAAGCTCCCTACAGACCCAGCAGGAAGTTAACTGTTTTTAAGTGCTCAAAATTTTGATTTATTCTCAGGAACTGTATATGATAATATATAGAGATATTGATATTAATATTCTGGTTCACACGGGCCTCTCTATCCATAAAGCATGAAGCCAGGGCTGGCTACCTCTTATCTGTTAATAAATGTGAGGACAATATGAATAGTCATGGATTATCCTGAGTTGAGGAAGCAGTCAGTAAATGAGGTACCCAAGCCTATAAATAGTGGCATCTACCTAACAACCAGTTCATCATTTTGGTGACTAGCAGGAACATCCACGCTGCCCAAGAGGTCTCCATCTCTGAGTTCTCCCATGCATTCCGAGAGATGTAAACTAGCATCCATGACTTCTTTGACACAGAAGGCCACTGACCCATTAGGCTTCTTTTTTTTAATATTTATTTATTTATTATGTATACAACATCCTGTCTGTGTACATGTCTGCAGGCCAGAAGAGGGCACCAGACCCCCTCACAGATGGTTGTGAGCCACCATGTGGTTGCCGGGAATTGAACTCAGGACCTTTGGAAGAGCAGGCAATGCTCTTAACCACTGAGCCATCTCTCCAGCCCCCCATTAGGCTTCTTGAGTCTATCTCTTTCTAGTAAAGTCATCTCACTTTGGAGAAGCAGCTACTACATCCTCTCCTATGTGTTAAAGAAGCAGTCTCTGGGAATGCTACCCAAGTCTTTTTGATGTTCCAGAGGGACTCTGTGGCGAATTCTCTTTGAAGTGTCAACCATCTTAAATCCTATAGTCTTCAAGAATTAATTTGATTTTCCATAGAGAGGGACTTTTTAATGCTGACCAAATCTGGCTGACAGTCTTTTACCTCAAGCCACTGCAAATGCTTGAGAATATTTCAAGGTCATCTGCTCCTCCCTGAACTCCATAACAATGGTTCTCAACCCTCCTAATGCTGCAACCCTTTAATACAGTTGCTCATGTTGTAGTGACCCCCAATCACGAGATCATTTTTATTGCTACTTCATAACTGTAATTTTGCTATTGTGAATCATAATATAAATATCTGATTTGCAGGATATTTGATATGTGACCTCTATGAAAGGGTCAATCAACCACAAAAGGGGTCATGACTCACAGGTTGAAAACCACTGTTCTCAAAGAACCATTTTTTGGCTTCTCCCATCATGCTAAAGACAAGGGTATACAACTGGAATCAGAACTCCTGGCTTCTCAATACAGCTGTCTCAAAATCTAGACATATCGAGCCTGGATAGGCACAGAATTAAATATGAAAAAAACCTAGGAAAATTGCATCTGGCCCCTGGAAACTGTGTTTTTTAAGGGCCCAAATGCCCCTTTGTGATTAAGGGTCTTGGGAGCTACAGTTAGGCTTTTCTGACTATCTCGAAATTAAAGCACCCAGAAAACCTGCCCAGTTGTCACGCTAACAAAGAGTCAGCATCTTCAAGAGATGCTGACTTCCACATGATGTCATTTGTATCACATTTTGAAACCCCCCACCAACTTATAGTCTTCTCAAGATCATGGAAAGAAAGCACCTTAAGAGAGATAAATAGTACTGGAGAGATGGCTCAGAGGTTAGGAGCACTGCCTGTTCTTCCAAAGGTCCTGAGTTCAATTCCCAGCAACCACATGGTGGCTCACAACCATCTGTAATGAGATCTGGCACATAATATAGTATATATAATAAATAAATAAACCTTAAAAAAAAGAGAGAGAGATAAATATTCATCAAAGTTTTTAAAGCAATTCCTAACTGCCCTTTCAGTTTCTCCCTTAATTTAAGGTCTCCTGTTCCAATCTTCTTTTGGAGTATTGACTAAATATTTGAGTATTTGCTAAATAAGGCTCTGCTTAGCCTGGCTGTTGCTAACCTGAACCTGAATTCTTTCCTTCAAGATGACAAGAAATGAAGAGGAAACTTCAAGCAGTAACAGTGTCATTTCAAATGAAGAACTATCTCAGGATGAGCTGCGGTTAACTCGGCGACAAATCTAAAAGTCTAAGAATCTAAGCGTCTTCTGGCAGTATTGTTTTATCAAGGACTGTAAACACATAGCACCCTCCACTTTACCAGTGTCAGTCAAAGCAACCATTCCCCCTGGGCCTGAAGATAGCCTTGTTACCCTTCACATAGGTGCCAAGCACCAATCAGTTGGCTCTAGAAAGTAAATTAAGACTTATTTTCCATTCTAGTTTTTATAAATATCCTTTTGACATCAAAAATTCCCAGTTACTGACAGTGGTGCCTTGAAAGAAAATGGCCCTCAAAGGGAGTGGCACTGATGAGAGGTATGACTTTGTTGAAGTAGGGGTGACCTTGTTGGAGGAAGTGTGTCCCTGTGGGGGAGTGGGCTTTGAGTCTCATATATGTTGAAGATACCTCCCAGTGAGACAGGACACTTCCTCTAGCACCATGTCTGCCTGCATGCCATCATGTCCCCACTTGATAATGGGATGAACTAAACTGTAAGTGAGGCACCCCAATTAAACATTTCCTCTTGTAAGAATTGCTGTAGTCATGGTGTCTTTTCATAGCAATAGAAACTCTAAGACACCAATAGATAAAAATGCAAGATAATTCAGAGCATACATCTTAACCGTGGAGTTTAAATTTGCTTCCTTCCCTTCCCATGACGTTGGAAGAAACTCATGAGCTCTATAACCCAAGACTGTGGTCAGAATTAAATGGGAAATGTATACAAATGAGTAGCACTGGGAGGTGTTCAACATACATACTTACCATTCCTAAATCAATCCGGATAGGATTACTATTTATTCACTCGTCCTGCCCAATAACCATTTCCTCCCTCTCCCCGAGGCGTCTAAAACCTGTAGCAAGAAATGGCCCCAGATATGAGACTTGTTAAGACCCAACCTGCTATTTTGTCTGTTCTGGCTCATCAGCCTGACATCTTTCTTCCTCTCAGACACCCCTTTATGCAACGACACAGAGGTATTATCTCAGCTACTCTAGATGGAAACCCTGTGATCCTCACTCTCTATATTAGGACTGGTTAAAGTTTGAAAAGAAAAAAAAAATTCCAAGTGTGAAGTCAGATTCATGGGTCGTTTGGGTCCTAGATTCCAGATAAGGTTTTGCAAAGACTCCTATATTCACAGCACAGTGCAAACACGCCTATGTTCACTCCACAGTCGTCTGTTCCCAAGTCAGAACAACAAACAGGTGGATCTGATTACCTACACGTGCACTATGCATGCATGCAGGGAATATTCTTTCAGCCTCATTTACATACTCACCAAAGCCTCCAGCAACCAAGGGGCCAACATCAGGTCAACAGTTGCAGCAGCAGAAAAAATTTCAGTGCAGTAGATAACTTCCTTCGCAACTACAAGGATGCTCACACGGGGAGTAGGATAATGCCATTCATTAAAGCCTTCCCTACGGGGGATCAATAGCCCTATTGCCCAAGTTCAGCAATGGTTCATCACACTTCATTTTTCTCGGCGTTGCTGGGCTTTCTCGGTTTGAATCAGCTGCAGGGGCAAGGGAGCACGCTCCCTCTTTAGCAGATGCAGCTGAGGAATTTCCAGCCCTCAGTCCTCCAGGGTCTCTGCCACTACTAACAGTGCCCTCACTTCAAGAAAGGAAGGGAACCGGAAGGGAGGCTTGAGCTGCCCAGTAACGGTGGGGAGCTCAGCTGCTGAGTCCTTTCTCTGGCAGCAACACTGACCTTCCAGGTAAGCTCAGAAAACTTGCAAAGCCCTTGAGGCTCTCCTCCCTAGCCCGGCAGTAATTCTGACCACCTCCCTGCAACAGCTGAAAGGGGCAGTAAATACCAATGATCATAATAAATAGAAAACTGTGGAGAATGCTGATTAATAGCTGTATAAAGGTAAAACCGATAATTCACCATGCAAGGACATCCTAAAACTAAAGCCCAAAATGCGCAATCAAATTTTCTTATCTCTGAAACACAAAAGAGACATATTTACATGCTATAGTCCAGCAATTACTGCAGCGTGTATGCTGAGGCCGCCTAATTTCTGCCCTGGGGGGGATAAAGAATGAGATCTCACCCTTATTCCTGAAAAAGAGCCTTCTGCTTTTGAAGTAGATGAAATTTTTTAAGGCAAGACTCACGTTTCACTGTTAGCAGGCATTTCCTACCACCCCTCATAATTTAAACGTGCATTGTGCCACCATTGGTTTATGGGTTTCACTATTTGATTTCTAGCGGCGGCGGCACTGTTTGGGGAGTCATGGAGCTTTCCGGAAGTGAAGTCTTGTTGGAGGAAATGGATCACTGGATAGTAGGGTTTAGAGTTTGTAGCCCAGCTCTGATT